>JAQQTP010000087.1:5510000-7910000 GCA_029884605.1 Ormosia emarginata
AAAGAAGCTTAATTAATTTCTTGGTGAACTCTCCAGCTGGGACAAAGTTTGTGAGATCTATTGATGGTTCTGAGTTTGTGAAGACAGGTGAAAAGTTGTTTGAGTTATTGGATAGTCTTGTGGATGAGATTGGAGAGGAGAATGTGGTTCAAATCATAACTGATAATGGAAGCAATTATGTTTTAGCTGGCAAGATGTTGGAAGAAAAGAGAAAACATCGTTTTTGGACTCCTTGTGCTGCCCATTGCATAGATTTAATGTTAGAAGACATTGGGAAGCTTCCTCTAGTAAAGAAGACAATCCAAAGGGCAATCACACTTGTTGGCTTCATCTATAGCCATTCAAGTACCTTAAGCATGTTGAGAAACTTCACAAATAAGAGAGAATTTGTAAGACATGCAGTTACACGCTTTGCTACATCCTTTCTTTCTTTGGAAAGAGTTCATAAAGAAAAAGGCAACCTTAGAAGAATGTTCACCTCAGATGAATGGATGACTAACAAGTTGTCTAAGGATGCCAAAGGAAAGAAGGCAACTGAATGTGTATTGAGGCCTTCTTTTTGGAATCATGTGGTTTATACTCTCAAAGTTATGGCTCCACTTGTTCGAGTTCTCAGGCTTGTTGATAGTGAAAGAAAACCATGCATGGGCTATATTTATGAAGCAATGGACAAAGCTAAGGAAGCTATCATGAAGTCATTCAAAAATAATGAAAGCAAATACAAAGATGTATTTGCCATCATTGATAATAGATGGACATGCCAACTTCATCGCCCATTGCATGCACTGCTCACTTCTTGAACCCGGCCTTCTTCTATGACAATCCTTCAATTGAGTTCGATTTGGAGGTCACAAATGGCTTGTATGACTGCATTAGGAGGTTGGTACCAAGCCTAGAGGTGCAACAAAAAATCTTACTTGAGCTACCAAGCTACAAGCAAGCCACCGGCCTCTTTGGAGATCCTTTTGCAATATCACATAGGAAGACCCTTGCACCAGGTGAGAAACTAAGAATAAGCACTAGACTTGTAGTCATATAAATTCTTCTAACTTCTACAATTTGAGGTCCTAAGCTTATAATTTATGTCTTTGTACTTTGTAGCTCAATGGTGGCGTATGTATGGACAATCAGCTCCACATATGCAGCAACTAGCCATTAAGATTTTGAGCTTGACATGTAGTGCATCTGGCTGCGAGCGTGTCTTTGAGCATGTAATTGTCATTCTTTCACTTTTGTCTAGCATTCTAGCCTAGTACTCTATTGTGTAGTTAGTAGTTACAATTAAATTTTTTTTTTCATTATGTTAATGTGCAGATTCATACAAAGAAGAGAAATAGGCTTGAGCATCAAAGATTGCATAACTTAGTGTATGTGAAATATAATCAGGCACTCCATCAACGTTACAATCTTAGGGATGAGATTGACCCAATCTCGCTCAATGATATTGATGAGTGTAATGAGTGGCTAATTGGAGAGATAGATGATGAAAATGATGCTAGGAATGAGTTGGTATTTGGAGGTGATGACACTTTAGATTGGCAAACCTGTTTATAAGGCTTCATGGGTTGGAGAGTGTACAACAAATACTAGGCTGCAAACAAGAAAAAGAAAGAAAAGCTCAAGTGGTGCAGCAGCTGCAAGAGCTTCAAA
The DNA here is from genome assembly GCA_029884605.1 of Ormosia emarginata. Classification (NCBI taxonomy): domain Eukaryota; kingdom Viridiplantae; phylum Streptophyta; class Magnoliopsida; order Fabales; family Fabaceae; genus Ormosia; species Ormosia emarginata. The sequence goes on from JAQQTP010000087.1 coordinate 5,511,651, forward strand.
GAAAGGTTCAGCAGCGCAACTTCAACCTCAAAAGGGAAAGGGTGGTAGTTGAAGATGAAGAAATAGAATTTGAAGACAATCTTGAGGAATCGAAGAAGAGTTGGAAGAAAATGATTTTGAGGAATCGGAAGGAGAAGAAGAGGGATATGCCACACTAGAAGACAATGAGAGTGATGACTATGTTGAGGAGGAGGAGGAATAGATTCTAAATTTGTGTCAATTTGTCATTTTGTTGTTACTTTGTCAGCTGTTCTTGTTGGCCGCCGGCCGGGCCGGGCCGGTCGCTAGTACTTGACTACTTTTTAGTTTTTAGTGACCTAAACCTTATGTTTTGTGTCTTTTGACTTATGACTTGGATAGTTTGATTATGCTTTGAATTTGACTTTGATTATTATAAGTAACATAATGTCATAATCAAAGTCAAATTCAAGAAAAACATAGCATAACAATTAGCACATGACAATACCCCAAGTAAATGTAAATCCTATATAGTTCAAATTATATATACAGTTATACTTTTGATGAATTTTATTTCTTAGAATATATTTTTAATTTTATTGTTCTTGATATATGTTTAGTTTTTTTTTAGTATTTTTTGTATATATATATTTTTTTTAATATAGCGGCCATGGCTTCCGCCATTGGCCGCAACGCCATTTGCCATATTTGTATGGCGGATTTTTGGCTTTCCGCCATGAACCGCCATCCGCCATTAATAACACTGCCTTCCTCCCATATCCTGGTGGCATTTCCATATAAATTTCCTCCTCAAGTTCCCCATGCAAGAAAGCATTTTGCACATCGAATTGCTATAGTTCCCAACCATGGTTGGCAGCAAGGGATAGGATCACTCTGATTGTATTCATTTTAGCAACTGGAGCAAAAGTTTCTGAATATTCAATCCCATAGGTTTGTGTGAACCCTTTGGCAACTAACCTTGCTTTGTACCTTTCAATTGACCCATCAACTCTGTATTTCACCGTATATACCCACTTATATCCAACTTGCTGTTTTCCTACTGGTAAAGGAACCAGCTCCCAGGTTTTATTTTTCTCTAGTGCTTCCATCTCTATATCCATGGCTTGCTTCCATTTTCCGTTGGACAATGCCTCAGATAGGGTAGTAGGTATGGAGGTAGTGTTTAGGAGGTTTACAAGGAAGGTTTTGTGGGTTGGTGAGAAGTTTTTAAATGAGAGATAATTTGAGAGAGGGTATAAAGGCCGTTTGGTGCTTTTTCTGGTTCCTTTTCTAACGGCTATTGGAAGATCCAAGTCATCTTCAGCAGGTTGGGTTTCGGTTTCATCTTGTGAGGTGGGCAAATTAGTTGCATCCTGTAAAGTATGTAAATCAGAAACTGTTACCTCATGAAAAGGAGTTGAGTCAGACTCTTGAACCTGTATAGATTTTGGAATGGCCTTGGACTTCCTTGTGTACACTAGACCTTTTCCAAATCTCACATCAAGTTGAGTGACTTCATTGGACTTGGGGTTAGATTCAGGTTCGGGTTGTTCAGGTTCAGTCTCAGCTGAAAGGTTAGGAAGAGCAGTTAATGTAAGATGGTTTTCCTTATCTTCCCTAAGACTCTCCCCCTAAAGATAAGGTTTAGTGAAATAGGCTTCTTGCTCATTGAAGGTTACATCCCGTGACACAAAGAACTTCTTGGATGGAGGGTGATAACATTTATATCCTTTTTGAGTGGAAGAATACCCAACAAAAACACATCTTAGGGCCCTAGGATGAAGTTTCCCCTGTCTTGACTATGGATATGAACAAATGAGACACACCCAAAGATCCGAGGTTTAAGATTGTTGGTAGTGGAGAGATTTGGGTAAAAAGAGGAAAGGACATCCATAGGGGTTTTGGATCCTAAGACACTAGAGGGTAATCTATTGACAAGATGTGTTGTTGTAAGAATAGCTTCCCCCCACAAGGTTTTAGGAACATTTTTCTGATACAACAGTGCCCGGGTTTGGTTTAGAAGGTGCCCATATTTTCTCTCTACAATCCCATTTTGTTGTGGTGTTTTGATACAAGAAGACTCGTGGATAATTCCCTCCGTTTGACAGAAGGGAGTAAGAACCTGATTATAATAGTCCTTGACATTGTCAGATCGAAGTCTTCTGATATTCACACCAAACTGGTTTTTTATCATAGAGAAGAAATTTGGGAAAACAATGCTTACTTCATACTTATGTTTGAGTAAGAAAATCCAAGTAAACCTACTACAATCATCAATAAAAGTCACAAACCATCGAGCACTGGACACATTTGGAACATTAGGAGGACCCCATACATCCGAATGAATTAAGATAAAAGGGAAAACAACTTCTGTTATTACTTATTGGAAAGGGTACACGCTTGTGTTTAGCAAGCTCACACACCTCACAATGAAAACTCTCAATATCTAATTTGGTAAAAAGAGAAGGAAACAAAACTTTGACAACCCTAAAAGAGGGATGTCCTGACCAACAATGATAAAGAAAAATCTTCTCCTTGTTGGATAGCATAGACTCGGACATGAAGGAATGGGGAAGATTGTTCTTGACCATGGTAGACAGATTTGGTTCCTCAAGGTAGTAAAGGCCATTCCATTCTCTAGCACATCCAATCGTCCTCCTTGAATCCTTGTCTTGAAATATACAATTACTGCTGTAAAAAATTACCTTACAAGATAAATCTTTTGTAAGTTTTTGTATAGAGACAAGATTAGTGGATAATTTTGGGACATAGAGAACATTTTTCAAGGTTAGTGATGAGTTTATTTGGATATCACCTAGGCTAGCTATAGTTACAAGAGTACCATCGGTTGTGGCAATTTTCTTATTGCTGGGACAAGGTTTGTATGTGGAGAAGTGTTTGGATAAGGGTGTCATGTGGTCTGTGGCACCTGAATCTAGTATCCAGAACTGGACAGAAGGTGTTTCTGAGACATTTAATCCAAATGATAATGGAAGCTTACCTGAATATGCCAAAGTACAAGTACTTGTTGGTTTGTCCAGGCTGGTAAGGAAAGCTCTCATCCTGTTTATCTCTTCCTGGTTAAGACTGGTAGATTCAGGTTTGTTCTCTTCATTGTTTTCAGCAACAACAGCATGGGCATATCCACTCTTTCGTGAAGATTCCCCTTTTTTACTCCATTCACGACTATGAGGCTTTCCATGAAGTCTTTAGCACTTCTCCTGGGTGTGGCCTGCCTTGTTGCAATAGGTGCACCATAAGCCATCCTTCCTCTTCTCCACATTTGCTGGACCACATTTAATATGTTCAGCCACCATGGCTGAACTCTCTATAGTTGGGGTCTCCAACATTAAACTCCTTTTGCTCTCTTCACTTTGTACCATAGCCACCACTTCATTGAGACATGAAAGTTCTTGTTTTCCCAGAATTTGAATTCTGATATGATCAAACTCAAGATTCAGGTCAACTAGGAAGTTGTAGACTCTGTCTTGCTCTATAAACTACTTGAGAACCGCTGCATCAGCAGAACATTGGGTCTTGATCACTCTATAATGATCTAGCTCCATCAATAGAGATTTCAGTTGATTAGCATATTCAGTAACAATTTTATTCGCTTGTTTTGCCGCTACTGTTTTCACTTTTACGTCATATACTTGAGCACCATCTTTGGCTTTGGAATAGGTTTGTTCCACTGCATCCCAAATCTCCTTGGCAGTGTTGAGGAACATGCAAGTGTCACTAATTTCTAGAATCATTGAATTCCACAGCCAGGCCATGATCATGGAGTCTTCTTCATCCCATGCTGCGAACTTAGGACTGCCCTTGTTAGGTCTAGTACCTGTTAGGTGACTTAACTTGCCTTTTCCCTTCAGCACTGTGCGAACAAGTTAATACCACTTTAGGTAATTCTTCCTATTCAACCTATAAGCAGAGTGGATATTTTGCAATTCTCCAGGATGTTGAGATTGGGCATCTCCTATTTCTTTTGCCTCTTTGTTCGACATCTTCAAAACCAACTCGATCAGCTACGGTAGCGAACTGGATGGGTTTGTAAGCAACGCAAGAAAAAAAAAAATCAAGAAACAAGGAAATCTAGGTTTGAGTCTTCTCTGGCGGCAGGTTATGGAGGAAACGATCGGCAATGAAGGCCAATCTGAAAGGGAAGAAACGACGACAATGAAGGCCAACTGATTTCAGATGAAGGAGAACCGTTGGCATTGAAGGCCAACCGGTTTAGAAGAGTATTTTTCAGCGGAAACCAAGAGCAGTCCTTGACCGGAACTGCTTTGATACCATCTCAGAGAACAGGGTTTAATTGTATATTCATTGAGTCAATCATAAAGGAATATATACAGAAGGTCCTAGCTCTTATTTTAGGAAACATCTTAAACACCCTAGCACTAATTTAGGAAACAAAATATCTCTTAATCCTAGGTTGTAATTCCTTGATTTAGGAGATTACATTTATTACACCCTAATTACACAAAAATATATGAGCACTCCTAAGAATCAGCATACAAATCCACACGGATTCCAACACAGATTCCAACAGTCTCCTTGTCCATGTCTTGTTTCTTAGTGACGATAAGGTTAGAAACAATGTTATAGAGATGGTTGACATCATTGGAGTACAGTTTCTTAGCCTTGGCCCACACATCATAGCATGTTCGAAAAGCATGGTATTGGGGTTGAAGTTTGGCATCAATGGAGAACCACAACACACTACAAAGAGAAGCATCAATTTGTTTCCACTTGGCCTGGTCCTTGTCGGAAATGTCCTTGGCTTGTTTGACTAGGTGTTCATGATGGTCTTGTCCTTCAAACCATAACTCCACAGCAGCAACCTAAGATGTGTAATTTGCTGCCCCCAACAATTTGTCACATGGGATCAACGGGGCATTGGTGAAGTTAACGACAGAAGGTGAGTATGAGGTAGACATGCTGGTAAGGCTAAAAAATAGAGCTTAATAGGTTGTGATGAAACACTGAGATGGCTGGGGCAGAGGGTGAGGGAATAGTTCTCGTAACAGTGCAAAAGAGGGAAAAAAAAAAGGAGGTGAGATGGAGTTGCAGGTTGGTATAAGCTGGGATAAGGGGGGTGAGGGGGTGGCCGACAGTGTTGCCGGCGAACTACAAGTCGTCGAAAAAGGTGGGGGCGCCTGCGGAGGCGGTGGGCAGTGGGACGACGGCAGTTGAGCCAGTCGGCGGGTTCTGCTTCCATTCTGGGTCGTTGACGGTGGTGGGCATCGCCAGAAAAGTCACAGCTGGTGGAGGTGCAGTTGGTTGGACGAGAAACCACTGGTGATGCACATTGGAGTGAGGATCTTAACCTACTACTGATACCATATAGAATTACAGATGAGTCGAGAAATTGTGTGTATCTTTACACCCAAATAAACTAGTCTTTATATACATGGTGGTACATGAATGATACATGAAAGAATTAAATACAAACACTAAGTCCTACGAAGTGGTGATTACAATATCTTGTAATCACCATTATTGTAATCACCATTATGATTCAGCTGTGACACATGAGCTTTATTCTAACATACATGATCGATTAAAGGCCAAAACAGTGTTGATGGTGTATAGTGGCTGATGGAAATGTATTAAGCAATACAAAGAGTGAGCAAAATAAATGATATGCATTCCATAGTTTCAGCAGAAATTGGAAAAAAGAGACAGAAGAATACAGATTAAAATTTCCTGGCTGAGGATTTAGGCCAGGTCTGTGATGATTTAAGGGAGGAGGGGAGCTTCAGTGAAGCTATTTATGTTGAGAGCCCAAGTTGCAGCGTTGTGCGTAATGAAGGAGCAAGCATTCTGGGGTTTTTTCTTTAATCTAGTGCTATATTTTGATTCATAGAGAGCCAAAAGACTTCTATACCTCTAGTAATAAGAAGCCTATTGGCTGGAGGCAAGGAAAGTATGGGAATTGAGGAGAGAAGCTGCTGTCTGTCAGCTATTTTGACAGTCACTATGCACATGCACATGCACATGGCAGGGGCCATGGTGCTGCCAAAAACTGAAGCCGCCGTGCCTTGGAGGTTTTATGGCAGATAGGAATCAGGATCTAAACTGCCACACATTTGGCTATGGCAGTCATGGTGGCTGCCTGCGATAACACTGACCAAATACAAATGTTCATGGTCAACTTAAGTTGAGTTACTTTATCTTAATTTATGATCAAGTAAAGGCATCACTTTCTCTTGCTTTGAATTTACATATATCCCAACATGGACGAATTAACTATTGGTGCATACAATTGGAGAAAATTACATGGATGTACGCATTTTATGTAGCCAAACTTGTTTGCCATTTATGCTGTCACTCTGAGATGACATTATTGTTGTTTCCCTTCTTGAGATGGTGAATAACAAGTAGAAATTCTTTGCAGACATGTGGGCAGTTGGTGCTATATTAGCTGAGCTTTTTACTTTGACCCCCATATTTCCTGGTGAAAGGTATCTTACACTCCCATATTTTATGTCTTTGGTTTTGTTGTAAAAAGGCTAAAGTGATGATGACAACTCATTGCACTTATGTTATTTTTGTTTTGAGACAATGCATTTTTATTATTTACTGTGTTGTTTTTTGTGCTTTTACATATTTAATAAACTTCTTTCCATCAACAAAAGAACTATTTGCTATGCTGTTTGCATTTTAATATGAATGGAAGGCATTAAGAAATTTGTTACTGAAGGTAATAATTGTGGTTTTATTTTAGAGGAAGGACAATCTTGTTCTTGAATCTTGATAGAAATGATGTGGAAATTCAAAGTAACACGATCAAGGAGGGGAAAGATTTTATGGAGCTTTGCCATGTTTTTACTTTCAGTAATTTGAAACATTTGGTTGGAGCATAACAATGAAACACTTATGATTATGGTTTTCGATAGCTAATTTACTTATGGGCAAGATTGGTTTTATGGCTTCATTATATCTTAAGGTGTTTTCAGATGCATATGTATAGGAAATGTTCTATGCCTTTGGACGGCATTTCTGTACTGATGTATTGTTTTTTCTTCATTTATTTGGTCTGTATGAATTTCTTTCTATATAAAGAGCAATGTCTTTTTGTTCGTGCTTCTCTCAAAGACACCTCTTCATTTAGTTATGTGTTAATCTGTGAGACATTTTGTTAGGCACCCTCCAACTACTTGGGTACTAATTGGGGGCATGCTAGGAAGATGGGGAGGGACAGCAGAGGATTTATTACTCCTTTTGAGGGCTGCGTGGGAAAGGTGAGAGGGTGGGATGAACGTTGTAACAAACCTGCCAACATGGCAGGTCAGTGAGAATATAAGGGAAGATAGGGTGAGACACAAGTTAGGAAAGTGTTTTGGTGTGGAAAGGATTGAGAGCAGCAAACCCTCGAAGTTCTGCATTGTATCTTTCTTTTATATTCTGTTCTTTCTCTTTTACTGAGGGTATCTTCTCCCTCTCTGTACTAATATCCCTCCAAATCAGTAGGCGGTGCTCAAACAATTCCGACTGAGTTCGACCTAGATCTACCGGTCTTTGTCCTGGATGATGAACCAGAATCAGAATCAGAGACAGAAATGGAAGTTGACCCAGTGTTGGAGAAGCTTGAGGCCGAGAATGCAGAGGAGATCGAGATGGAGAATGACGAAGGTGATGACGCATTGGTGGTTTACTGTTTCTAGGCCACTATAGATGCAGGGGAGGAGGAGATGCATGGGTTATTGGAGGCATTCAGTGCTAGAGATCCGGGGTGGTCGCTGGAGGAGAAACATGGTGGCGAGAAGGATGGTGCCTTGGGCAGTGGCACCAATGGAAGCTGAGGTTGTGTGCCTCTGGCCTCTGCAACAAACTCTCACAAATGGAGATGGTGTGAGAGAAGAAATGAGCGCGGAACAGACATTAGGCAAGGAGAATTTAGACCTAATGGGCCAAGCCCAAATGAGTGAGAAAAAGAATAGACTTAGAGGAAGAAGAAGTGGTGATGTTTTCTGGATCCAAGTAAGAGATGAGCCAAATTAATGAGAACCCTGTAGAAAACTTGGGCATGGACCAATCAAATTTCAGAAACAGGAAAAATGGGTTCAAAGGTACCTATGGCCATATCTAGGCCCGAAGTCAATGGCAGCAACTTGGAAGAACAAAAGCAACACTCAGTTCCTTTATGTGGTGCGACCCCCCCCGCCCCCATCTTCGCACACCCAATGTTGCGAAGACTGAACATAGAAGTGTGGTGGAACACTCAGCAACACCCAACGCCATCTGACCTCGGTTTATCGCACGCGAAGCAAAGCTTCAGATGTCATGCAACCTAGCCAGCCCTTTACCACTACTGGAACCACCCGATTCAGGCCACTGCAAGGAGGCTGACCTTGAGTCAAAATGCTCCAACCTGATGGAGAAGATGACTTGGGACCAACTGTTGAGTAGGTGGGGGAAGAAGATACTCTGTTCCGGGATGGATATTACGAGCAACACAAAGGGATGCAAAGTTAATGTACTGCTCACTCAAGCTTCTCCAGCTCTTGGGTTCTATAATTTTGGGACTATGCATGGGAGCTCAAGCCTCGAGGAAGCATGGGGTGAAGTGGGTTTCACACCAAGAAGCTCCAAAGATATTAGTTGGTTGCTTTGCGGCGAGATAATTTGAGGAGCTCAACAGAAGAGTATGCTGTTTTCAGTCCTAGTGGGTTTCCCACCACCTGACCCAATTTAATGGATTTTAGAGAATAAAATGAAGTGACTTTATTTTAGAACTTAATTATTAAAATTAAGTAAGGATGAGAAATGAAATAAATACTTGGAAAGTTCTAACGTATAGCTCACCCTTTAGGTTTTGAAGTGCGTTAGCAAGTTTCGAGCTGTAAATATTGGTTAAATCCAAGAAGGGTAAAATTTAATGGAAACAGTAGAAAATACTATTTAAAGGATTTTTAAGGAGAAATGCTGTAAATAAAGCTAAAAATAAATATATAATAGAGAAAGTTTCAAAATTTAATTTAGAAAGTAAAGAAATATTTTACGTAGTTGAAAAATATTAGAAATACCTTACGCGTATTTAAAATAAGGATTTTTAAACTATGCGATTGAGAAAACGATTTAAAAACGTTACGCGATTGAGAAAATGATTTAAAAATGCTACGCGATTTCAAAAATGTCGAAAAATATTTACGCGATTTGAAAACGTTAGAAAAAGATTGCGCGATTGTGAAAATGTGATAAAATATTTACGCGATTTAGAATAATAGCAGTTTGCTATCGCGTTAAAGTGGTGGACCCGGTTATGTTGAAAAAGTGGTACTGCCAAGTGATGGCATGTGGTTGTGAGAAATCATAGTATTGTGATTTGTGTATTTTGGCTCATGCACCATGCATAGAGAAATGTGTTAGTTTGGTTGATATTGGCAAGTTGTTTAAGAGATGAATTACACCGTAGTATGGGTGCGATAGGCATTGTGTTGTTCATTGAGTGAACTTGGAGGCGTTAGTGTGCGGAAGATTCCACATGAGGACAGTTGGTAGCTCCTCTGGGCTGTGGTACCGAGCAACACACTAGCGATCTCGACAAAGCACTATTCTTAATCACGATTTAGCGTAGACTGTCTGGAACAATGCCTGTTGTACACGACGAATAGACTGTAATATTTGGCTGGGGCAGCCGGAGCTATAGGCAGATCTATTAGGTTATTCTCTCTGACGTTTGTGTTTAGCTCCATGGAGTAGGAACGAGTCTAGGTATATCTGCATATGTGGTTTGCATCATGATGTGACATTTACATTGATCTGAGATATTGTGTATATTGTGATAACATGATTTGATGTATTAAATGTTGTATCTGTATGTACTATCGTTTTCTATACTGCCATGCTAGTAATGATATCGATTGTCTCACCTCTTTGTATGCATTTTTGTATTATTATTTATGTTTGGTAAAGATTGTGAGGAAGGCGAAGAGGGGCAACCTCCTTATTGTCAGTACGAGGAGGAACAACATCCGAGTGATTAGTGCGAAGAGGGTGAGCCTCTAGATCATCCATATTTTTTGGATTGATTCTGACACGTTATGGCGCTATCGAGTTTTCTAGGGTTCATGAAACTGGAGTTTCATGGAGGTTCTGAAGCCTGACATCTACAAGCTGATAGGGAGACAGTTGTTTATGTGGGACGTTTGACTGTGTCCCTTAGTTGGGAGTATGATGAAGTCCCTATGTTTTCTACTACTATCTATGTACATTTGGAGTTGCCCTTGTCTATTAGGCGCTATTGGGGTGGACGTTTCCATGCCCCTAGTGAGCTTAGTAGTGTGTCGACAGCACAGACTCCTGTCCGTAGGGCTACACGACATCCGAGATTTCTGTCTTCCGATAATCTCCTAGAGGAGGATCCTTCGGAGGATCCTTCGGAGGATCAGAACTTCTAGATGTGTACTTGAGCTAGTTTACAGTTTGTTATGAGTTAAACAGTTTACTGCTTTGTTAAACAGTTTGTAGTGTGTAAATATTTGTATCTTTAAAACAAAATCATATGTATAATTATGGTGTGTATTTAATAGTTTGTTTTATTTCATGTTCTATTTATTTTATTTAATGATATAATGTACAAAAAGAAAATTTTTACAACTTATATTATTATATGTTAATAAATGATTTATAACTTGGGTAAGGTTTTATTATAATTTGTCGTAAATGTGACATCCAAGGAGGGTGTTACACGTTCTGATCATATGACCCTTGTTGATGTTTATCGTCGCCTTATGCACACTCATCATGAGTTGCATTCTGATTCTTCTTCTGGATCACCAGTTGCTTTGGTTGGCCGTGGTGGCGGTAGAACAGGTAGAGGTGGAGGTCGTGGTAGTCGTGGTCGAACAGATGGTCGTTTTGGTGGTCGGGATGGTGGTCGTGATGGTGGTTCCTATCTTTGTTATTACTGTGGGGAGGAAGGCCATATTAAGAAGAATTGTTGGAAATTGAATAGGAAACTTGGTTCGTCCCAAGGTCAACGTTATGCTCATGCAGCAACTCAGGAAGGTCTCTTCCCACACCTGTCACTACTCCTCAAACACAGGGTCTCAGAACTGTCACCATGTCTGGTGCTGAATTTGAGGCTTATACTCAGTTCCAGGCCTCGCAGGGTATTGGTCCTTCCACTGCTACTCTTGTCCAATCAGGTAATCCCATTGCTTGTCTCACTTCTTCCTCTCGTACATGGGTCATTGATTCTGGTGCAACAGACCATATGACAGGTAATACTGGTATTCTATCCTCTTTTCTTCCCATTTCTTCCTTACCAAATGTCACTCTTGCTAATGGTTCCTCGGCCCCTGTTATAGGTAGTGGGGTTGCCAATCCTTCATCCTCTCTTCCCTTACATTCTGTCTTATGTTGACCACATTTTCCTTTTAATCTTTTGTCTGTCAGTAAAATTACCAATAGTCTAAACTGTAGTGTTCACTTCTTTCCTACATATTGTTTATTTCAGGATCTTGGGACGAAGAAGGTGATTGGTAGAGGTCGTGAACCAATGGCCTATATGTTTTGGAGTCCGCCAATCCAGGACCACTGTCGATTGCTTGTCCTGCTTCCATTTCTCCGTTTCATCTTCATTGCCGGCTTGGACATCCACCCTTGCAGACATTGAAGAAGTTGTGTCCTAGTTTAGAGTCTTCTTTTGTTTTGAATTGTGAGTCTTGTCAGTTTGCTAAACACCATCGAGGATCTAATGGAGTTCTCAAAATAGGAAAGATAAATTGTATTGAAATATTGGGAAGATGAGCCTAAGCTCTTACAAAGGAAAAGATCCAGAGCTTAAAGCTCCTCAGAGAATATCTTCTCTGCCACAATAACAAACTTTCACTAAAACAAAGATGTCCCTCACGTAAGTCTCACCCCTCTCTTTATTCTGTGCAATTCATTGTAACTAACTGCCAACTCAGCAACCTCCTAATCTCTCTCCTTTCTTACTAATCCTTATTCCTACGCTTGTAAACTTTCCAGATCTTGGGCCTCCCCTGACTTGGGCCCAACAATGGGTCTCTATCACTGCTGCCCCCTTCAAAAACAGCCTTGTCCCCAAGGCTGGCGTGAGGAAATTGATTTCTGAGAATCACCTCATCCTCCCATGTAGCATCTTCTTCTGCCAACCCACTCCACTTCACCAAAAACTGCTTTTGGGTACTCCCTGCTACTGCTATGGTCCTGCTAGCCAACACCCTTTCAGGTTCAATTACAACATCAACTGCAACTTCTAACTCAGTAGGCAATTCAGGTTCAGCTACATAGTTCCCAATTGCTTTCTTCAGCTGAGAGACATGAAAAACAGGGTGAACTCGTGATTGTGGAGGTAATTTCAGCTTGTAAGCAACAGCCCCATATCTCTCTTGTATTTGAAATGGCCCATAGTAACGCGGAGCAAGTTTCTGATTTACTCTGTGCACCACGGTTTGCTGCCTGTGAGGGCGTAGCTTCAGAAATACCCATTCACCTACTGCAAACTCCTGCATTTTCCTGTGTTTATCTGCATATCGCTTCATTTGTTCTTGGGCTTGCAGCAAATTAAACTTCAGTTGTCTTAGGATTTCATCCCTATCTTGTAATGCTCGACTTACTGCCTCTACCTTGGTTTCCCCCTGAACAAACCGCACCACAGCAGGAGGTTTCCTGCCATACACTCCCTCAAATGGTGTCATACCCGTGGTAACATGGAAAGTAGTATTATACCATAGTTCTGCCCAAGATAACCAGCCCTGCCACTCTTTAGGTTGCTCAGATGTAAAACACCGCAAATATGTCTCTAAACACCTATTAATCACTTCCGTCTGGCCATCCGTTTCCGGGTGATAAGAGGATGACATTTTTAACACGGTTCCCTGCAACCTGAAGAGCTCTTGCCAAAAATTACTCACAAACAAAGGGTCTCTATCACTGAGAATGGACTGTGGCATGCCATGTAACCTGATGACTTCGTTAACGAATATCGCAGCCACACTACGTGCAGTGTATGGATGCTTAAGAAGAATGAAGTGAGCATACTTGGACAGCCGGTCTACCACCACTAAAATAGCATCAAAACCTTTTGATTTGGGTAAACCGGTGATAAAATCAAGTGAGACATCATCCCATACCTGCTGAGGAATAGGTAATGGTTGGAGCAACCCGGATGGAGTGGTAGCAGAGTACTTTTGCCTTTGACACACATCACATTCTTTCACAAAATCCTGAATAGCCTTCTTCATCCCAACCCAATAAACATTCCCTGCCAACCGCTTATAAGTTCGAAGGAATCCCGAATGGCCACCCTTTGGGGAAGAATGAAATTCTTCTAACAATAGGGGAATGATTGTAGAGTTTGAAGGAACCACCAGCCTCCCTTTGTGCAACAAAATATCTTTGTGCAAGTGAAAACCAGGTCTGGAGGTTGGATCTGCCCGCAAATCAGTCATGATTTGTGTGAGGAGAGGATCACGAGATACTTCTTCTGCAACTCCCTTTTGTTGATCCCATATAGGTGAGGAGACCAGAGTTTTAAATTCCCCTTCTTCAAACATTTGAGATAGAGAATCTGCCGCTTTATTTTCTGGACCCGGTTTGTATACAACCTCAAAATGATAGCCCAGTAATTTGGACACCCAGCATTGTTGATCACAGCTGGCCACTCTCTGTTGCAAGAGATGTTTTAAACTCTTTTGGTCTGTAAAGACAACAAAGTTCCTTCCTAAAAGATAATGCCGCCAGTGTTGCACCGCCAACACTAATGCCATGAGCTCCTTTTCATACACTGATTTAGACAGGTTATGGGCAGCAAAAGCTTTGCTGAAATATGCGATGGGCTGCTTGTCCTGCATCAAGACAGCCCCTACACCTCTTCTCGACGCATCACACTCAATTTGAAAAGATCGAGTGAAGTCTGGCAGTACTAACACAGGAGCTGTTGTGAGAGCAACCTTCAACCTCTCAAAAGCCAGCCGAGCTTCCTCTCCCCAATGGAATCCTTCCTTTTTTGTTAATTCAGTCAAGGGTTTTGCTAATTGCCCATACCCTTTAATGAATTTGCGGTAGTATCCCGTCAATCCAAGGAACCCCCTCACCCCTTTGACATTGCGAGGAATAGGCCACTCCACCACACTCTTAATCTTGGCTGGATCCACAGCCACACCAGCCCCTGAAATAACATGTCCCAAATATTCTACCTGCTGCCCTCCAAACAAACATTTCTTTTTATTAGCAACCAAACAGTGACTTTTCAAGAGCTGCAGAACCTCCGCAAGGTGCACCAAGTGGGTTTTCCAATCTTTGCTATATACTAATATATCATCAAAAATACTAATACAAATTGTCTCAGAAATGGTTTAAAAACCTGGTTCATTGTTGCTTGAAACGTGGCTGGCGCATTCATAAGCCCAAAAGGCATCACAAGATACTCATAGTGACCCTCATGGGTGCGAAAAGCCGTCTTATGAACATCTTCCTCTTTCATTCGAATTTGATGAAATCCGGATTTTAAATCCAATTTAGAGAAATAATTAGCGCCATGTAGCTCATCCAAGAGCTCATCCAAGAGCTCATCCACTACCGGAATGGGGTATTTGTCCGGAATAGTCACCTTGTTCAATGCCCGGTAATCCACACACATACGCCACGAAGCATCTTTCTTCTTAACTAAAATCACAGGGCTTGAAAAAGGGCTAGAACTCTGCCGAATCACGCCCTGCTGCAGCAACTCTCCAACTTGTCGCTCAATCTCATTTTTATGCAAATGGGGATACCTATAAGGGCGCACATTCACCGGACCAGTTCCCTGCAGTAGTTCTATCCCATGCTCTATTGCCCTCTTTGGAGGTAGTCCCATAGCTTCTCGGAAAACCTCTGAAAACCTCCCCAACATCTGATTAAGACCTGTTTTCTGTTCCACATTCAACATTTCCTCCATGGCAGCAACCTTCTCTTCTTCCTCAATAGTCTCTGTACCCTTTAACAGTCCCTGAAAAGATGACAAACTGGACACGTCCCCCTGTATGCCATGGCTAGAAAAAAAGGTACTGTTCTGTCCCCTAAGTGTCACAGGTTTCCCTTGGTGAAGGAAGGTCATAGTGAGGTCTTCCCAATCCATGATCGTTTTCCCCAACCCCTTCAATCCAGTAACCCCCATTATCACATCCAATCCTCCCAAGTCAAGAACATAAGCATCAAAAATTATCTCAACCTCTCCGAAGTGAATACTAATGTTAGAGCATTTACCTCGAGCGGTGACCCTATGCCCGTCACCTAAATGAACACCCATTTCGCGTGTTGGACTGATCGTAAGCTCCAGAACCGTCGCCACCTGGGGAGAAATGAAGTTGTGGGTGGCGCCGCTGTCTACGAGCACCAGCACAGGAACCCCCTTTAACGTTCCCTCCAATTTCATGGTCTTCACCTCCTCCAACACATTCCCTGTAACTCCACACAACCCCATCACCTTACAATCAATGGACTCTTCTCCCTCCTCATCGCCATCGTCCACTTCGATTGCAAGCACCTCCCCCTCATTCATGTCTTCATCATCACCAAGAATTAACAGTCGAAGTTGTTTTTCAGGGCATTGATGTAGAGGATGGAATCGATCCCCACAGCGAAAACACAAGCCCTTCGCCTTACGTTCCATTAGTTCCTGATAGGTAAGATGCTTCAACCCTTTACTACGGTCATTTCCCCCTCCGCCTTTCTTCTCTGGTGTCATGGCAGAAGAAGCGTAAGATGAAGACCCCCCTTTCGTGCTGGGTCCTATAGATCCATTCATACTGGGCTTAAGCCTATTTTCATGACCCGGACTCGAGCCCAATGAAACGGAGCGACCCGACCCGATCCACCCTTCGTTTTCTCTGTGAGTGAAAAACCCACGAGGTCTCGAGTTTGCACCAGAAGAGGATCCTGAGAAACGAGTTTTCCAATTGCCACCGTCACCAACCTTCATCTCCGCCTCTAAGTCACGTGCTACCTTCATCATTTGAGACCTTGTGCGAGGATTAAACGTTCGTACTCTGCATCGAAGCTCAGGGCAGAGGCCTCCCATGAAGTAACCAAGATATTGTTCCTCTGGTAACCGGGTAACCTGCGAGGAAATGAGCTCAAACGCAACAATGTAGTCTTCGACGCTTCCCGTTTGTCGTAAATCCGACAACTCTTCAAAGGGGTTATCAAATTTGCGACCTCCATAACGCTCAATCAGCGCTTGTTTCAGCTTGAACCAAGTGAGCTGATCTTCAGTCTCTCTCAACAGATTAAACCAGTGAATTGTAGGACCCTCCATGCTGAGCTTGGCCAACTTCACCTTAACGTCATCAGAGGTATTCTGGACCTCAAAGTACGTCTCAGCTCGCGTGATCCATCCTACTGGATCGTTCCCGTCGAATAGAGGCAATTCCACCTTCTTCACCGCCATACGGTACTCGTCGGAGGTGTCGTTTTGCGAAACAGAGAACCCTCCTCCGCTAGGTCCTCCGTTCGGCGAACCACCATCTCCTCTGCTACCAGATGCATTGCGATCCAACCCTTTGCTGATTTCCACCAACAAGGAAGCCTTGAAATCTTCCAAGGAAGACTTGATGGAAGTCTCCAATGCAGCAACACGATTTTCCAGCAACTCCATTCTATCCGTCATTTTTGGTGGCATGGATATCCGGCAGGTCGGACCAATTAATGGAGTTCTCAAAATAGGAAAGATAAATTGTATTGAAATATTGGGAAGATGAGCCTAAGCTCTTACAAAGGAAAAGATCCAGAGCTTAAAGCTCCTCAGAGAATATCTTCTCTGCCACAATAACAAACTTTCACTAAAACAAAGATGTCCCTCACGTAAGTCTCACCCCTCTCTTTATTCTGTGCAATTCATTGTAACTAACTGCCAACTCAGCAACCTCCTAATCTCTCTCCTTTCTTACTAATCCTTATTCCTACGCTTGTAAACTTTCCAGATCTTGGGCCTCCCCTGACTTGGGCCCAACAATTGGTCTCTATCAGGATCTTTTCCTCCTAGAGTCAATAAGCGTGTTGCTTCTCCTTTTACTTTAGTTCATTCAGATATTTGGGGACCTTGTCCCGTTGAGTCTAAGGCTGGTTTTCGTTATTTTGTTACTTTTGTCGATGATTTCTCTCGCGTTACTTGGCTTTATTTAATGAAAAATCGTTCAGAGGTGTTTAATATATTTCGCTCCTTTTGTGCTGAAGTTCAAACTCAGTTTAATATTACTATTCGCACTCTTCGTAGTGATAATGCTAAAGAATACTTGTCTGCCCCTTTTCTATCTTTTTTGCAAGAACATGGCATTCTTCATGAAACCTCATGCATTGTCACTCCTCAACAAAATGGGGTGGCGGAAAGAAAGAATCGACATTTACTTGAAGTTGCTCGTGCTTTTTTATTTGAAATGAAAGTTTCTAAACAATTTTGGGCTGATGCTGTGTCTACTGTATGTTATTTAATTAATCGTCTTCCTTCATCTGTTCTTAATGGTCAAATCCCCCATTCTTTGCTATATCCCTCTCAATCTCTATTTGCTCTCCCTCCTAGAATTTTTAGTTGCACTTGTTTTGTGCAGGATGTTCGCCCTCAGGTCTCCTAGTTGGAACCTCGCTCCCTCAAATGTATTTTCCTTGGTTACTCTCGAAGTCAAAAAGGGTACCGATGTTACTCTCCTGATTTACGTCAGTATCTTGTTTCCAAAGATGTGACATTCTTTGAAACCACTACTTTCTCATCTGAGTCTACCCCTTCCTCTCCCCAAGATAATGATGAAGACTTTCTGGTATATTCTTTTCCTACTCCAGGTACTTCCTCTTCTCCTTCTTCTTGGTCTCGTCCCTTTCCTCGTCCTCCTGTGCTCCACCATTATGTCGGAACCAGCAACCTACTGTGGTCGGTCCTACTACGCCAGTTGCTACGGATTCATTGCCTGTTCCAGTTCCTACTTCCTCTCCGGATCCTGCTCCTTCTAATCCGAGTCTTGATCTCCCGATTGCTCTTCGAAAAGGTAAACGTAGTTGTACTTATCCCATTTCTTCTTTTGTTTCTTATGCTGGTTTATCTAGTTCTAGTCAGTCTTTTGTTGCTTCTCTTGATTCTCTTATCCTTCCTAATACTGTTGCTGAGCCATTGTCTAATGAGGGGTGGCATCAGGCTATGTTGGATGAGATGCATGCTCTTGAACATAATGACACTTGGGAATTAGTTTCTCTACCTGCTGGTAAACAGGCAATTGGTTGTAAGTGGGTGTATGTTGTGAAGGTTAATCCCGATGGCTGTGGCTCGTTTGAAAGCTTGTCTTGTTGCTAATGGTTATGCTCAGGTTTATGGCATTGATTATTCTGATACCTTCTCTCCTGTGGCTAAACTTGCCTCTGTACGTATTTTTATCTCTCTTGCAGCTAGTCATCATTGGCCCTTGCACGAACTTGATGTCAATAATGCCTTTCTCCATGGCGCCCTGTAGGAGGAGGTATATATGGAGCAACCTCCTGGGTTTGTTGCTCAGGGGGAGAATGGTAAAGTTTGCCGACTAAAAAAGTCATTATATGGTCTCAAACAAGCTCCACGGGCATGGTTTGGGCGCTTTAGTCAAGCTGTTCTCCAGTTTGGGCTACAGAGAAGTAATTTTGTTCATTCAGTATTCTTTCGATGCTCTCAGGGTGGCTGTATTTTCTTGGTGGTTTATGTGGATGATATTATCATTACTGGGAGTTATGAGATTGGAATAAAACAGCTTAAGGACTTTCTTCAAACACAATTTCAGACTAAGGACTTGGGTGCTTTAAAATACTTCTTAGGTATTGAAGTGACCCGGAGTTCGAAGGGTATTTTTCTTACTCAGAAGAAGTATGTGCTTGATTTACTCAGAGAAATAGGTATGCTTGGAGCCAAACCTACTGAAGCATCTATGGTCCCTAATGTCAAACTCTTACCAGATGATGGAGATGCTATGCCTGACCCTGAACGATATAGAAAGTTAGTTGGCAAACTTAACTACCTCACGGTTACTTGTCTTGATATTGCTATCTTTGTCAGTGTGGTTAGTCAATTCATGTCATCTCTCCGAACCACTCATTGGGAGGCTGTTCTTCATATATTGTTGTATCTAAAAGGAGCTCCAGGTTGTGGTGTCTTGTATAGAGATCATGGACATAATATGAT
This sequence comes from Ormosia emarginata, assembly GCA_029884605.1. Lineage (NCBI taxonomy): Eukaryota > Viridiplantae > Streptophyta > Magnoliopsida > Fabales > Fabaceae > Ormosia > Ormosia emarginata. The sequence continues at coordinate 5,530,759 of JAQQTP010000087.1, forward strand.
AGAGGGGTTCTCCGATGCTGATTGGGCTAGTTCTCCCATAGATAGGAGATCTACTTCAGGTTATTGTGTTTTTGTTGGAGGTAACCTTGTTTCTTGGAAGAGTAAGAAACAGAGTGTTGTTGCTCGTTCTAGTGCCGAGTCAGAATATAGGGCCATGGCCCAAGCTACTTGTGAATTGGTGTGGATTCATCATCTTCTTAGTGAGATTGGAGTTAAGAGTGTAATGCCTATGAAGTTGTGGTGTGACAATCAAGCTGCTATCCATATTACCTCTATTCCCGTTTTTCATGAACGGACAAAACACATTGAAGCTGACTATCACTTTGTGCGAGAAAAGGTTTAACAGGGTCTTGTTGTTACTGGACATGTACAGACAGGAGAACAACTTGCAGATACCTTTACCAAAGCTCTCAATCGAAGTAGAGTTGACTATATTTGTAACAAGCTGGGCATGATCAATATCTATGCTCCAGCTTGAGGGGGAGTGTTAGTGAAATATAATTAGGTTTAACCTATTGGGCTAGGCCTTGCTTTTGCATATCAGTAGTTCTAATCGTTTATTATAAATATAGAGTTAGGATGGCTAATCATTCAAAGTTAGCTATTCTCTTTTCTATCTCACCTCTAGTGCTTTTCTTCTTCTCCATCTTTCTTTTCTCATTACAGGCTATTTCGTGTTTCTTGGAGGTAATTTGATCTCTTGGAAAAATAAGAAACAGAATGTAGTAGCTAGGTCAAGTGCAAATTCGAAATATCGAGCAATAGCCTAGACTTCCTGGGAATTGTTATGGGTGTATCATTTGCTTGATGAGATTGGCTCCAAGGTTTCTCTACCTATGAAGCTATGGGTGATAATCAGGCTGCTATTCATATTGCCTCAAACCCAGCATTTCATGAAAGAACAAAACACATTGAAGCTGAATGCCATTCCATTCGAGAGAAGATCCAGCAGGGTTTTGTATCTACAGGACATGTTAGAATTGGAGAGCAGATAGCTGATATCCTCACAAAGGCACTTTAGGGGAGCAGGGTTAACTATCTGTGATATCTATGTAACAAGTTGGGCATGATGTATCTGTGATATCTATGTAACAAGTTGGGCATGATTAACATCTGTGATCCAACTTGAGAGTTAGTGTTAAGAGTAGTGTATTAAGCACATATTTAATGTGTGTAAGGGTCTTTATGTCTTTGGTACTACCTTGTACTATACTATACAGCAAGCTAGTATATATATATATATATGGTTTGCACCCACATTGGGTACAGTTTATTTTACAATCTCCATGTTGCAAACCTGCCCCATTACACTGTTGGCCATGCTGGAAAGACCAACTAGGTAAGACATGAGAGACCTTTTGTTAGAGTTCTGCATGACCTTACCTGTGTGTTTAAGCTCTCTGTCACCATACTTTTCTCGTCTTATGAAGCCTTTGGTATTCTATCTTAAGTGAAGTGGACTAGTGGGTCTAGGTTTATAAGTACTTGAATTTTGGGCTTATAACCTCAATCCTGACTTCCTTAAGCCTATTATGGCCATTGTGTTGTACTTTGCTAGCTCCTATGGCCGTTGGGGTGAGAAACTGAACCAATTATGTATAGCTACTTGCTATTTCCCGGAGATGGCAAAATTAGTGGCTAGTATTCATATGGATGTTTACTCAACAAGAATGAGCTTGAGACCTCCAACACTTGGGCCAATCAATGATGCAAGTAGCATTCTGGGTACATTTGTTGTATGTGGAAACCTCAAGTGTTCTGCAGGTGCTGGTTTTCAAGCCATTACTGGAACTCTTCGTATGGTTGTTGTTAAGGCAGCAGTTACCTTCACCACCATAATTACAGGAATTGGCCATTTCCTTGCTCCTAGAAGCAAATCTGCATTCATGACTGTTGGAGGAGATGTTAATCAGGGCATATTATCTTTCTGGTTGTCCTCTTTGCTGCTTCTTGTTATGAGAATTGGAGAAAATCAATGGGATCCTAGTGGAACCCCTTGTGCATCAACCATAACTTGGTCATCATGCTTCAAGCAATGGGACCCCGGTAGAAGCTTCTTGCAGCTGTTTCTGGACCTTCACTTGAACCTTCACCTTGAGGACAAGGTGAATCTTCTTGGGTGAGTATTGTTAGGCACCCTCCTACTACTTGGGAGCATGCTAGGAAGATGGGGAGGGACAGCTTGAGGGCTGCATGGGAAAGGTGGGAGGGTGGGATGAACATTGTAACAAACCTGCCAATGTGGCAGGTCAGTGAGAATATAAGGGGAGATAGGGTGAGAGAGAAGTCAGGAAAGTATTTTGGTGAGGAGAGGATTGGGAGGAGCAGATCCTCGACGTTCTGCATTGTCTTTTTTTTTTTTTTTCTCTGTTATTTCTCTTTTACTGAGTGTATCTTCCCCCTCTTTCTGTACTAATATCCCTCCAAATCAGTAGCAGAAGGAGTGTGTCATTCCGAATATCAATATAACAGTGTTTGGTTTTTTTTTTTTTTTGGTACATAGTGTTTGCTTATTTAGTTCCCTATCACATTGATATTCAAGAGATTGCTATTAATAGTTCGGTTCATTACATAGGGATCTTTTGCTTTTACATATCACATCATATATATGGAACTTTCCTCCGCTGTAGGTTGTAGTTGATATTGATATCTAAACTGGAAACTTCTTCATTTGGTTTTGGTGCATATCTTATATATTCCTAAAAATAAACTATTAGACTTTCCATCACATCTTAGAAAATTCCTTTTCTCCATTGACAGTGAAATAGATCAACTGTACAAAATATACCGCATTCTTGGTATGCCTGATTTAACTGCTTTCTCCATAGGGGCGAACAACTCTCGGCTATTGGACCTTGTTAGTCATGAAGTTGTAAGTGTTCGTGTAACAGGAGTCTGGTTGTTAATATTACTTCATATTGTTGTCATCTTTTCATTTCATCACTACTTCCTGTATCTTTAATTGCCCTGATGCTTGTGCAGGCTCAACCTATGAAGCTTTCTGATGTCATTCCAAATGCTAGCTTGGAAGCTATAGATTTGATTACGGTATGTTTTGGTCATTAGAATTTGTCTGTCAACCTATCAATATTAAAATTTATTACTGTTTGACTTTGTAAATAGTGCTACCTTTTAATATCTGCTGCATTGTAAATTCTGTAGCAACTGTTATCATGGGACCCATCAAGAAGGCCAGATGCAGATCAGTCATTGCAACATCCTTTTTTCCATGTAACATTTTCTTTGAAGTCTGTTCTACTTTACTTCATGTCTTCATTTTACTAATATATACTGGACAGGTATCCACATGGGTTCCTTGTCCACTCCGTGATCCACTTGAGCTGAAGCTGAGTAGCAAGAGTGAGGGCATTTCCATTTTCTTTCTGTCTTATATCCTTCTTTTGATCCCACTCAATTTGTTAGATAACTACCATGTTAAATGGTAATTGCATCGAGGTAGGTATTTAGCTCTATTGTTTATTGCTTTCCTTATGCACTACTTACAGGGGCAAAGCCAAATCTTGAGCTGAAACTGCAGGATTTTGGTCCCGATCCCGATGATTGTTTTCTTGGCCTGACATTAGCTGTAAAGCCCAGCGTTTCACACTTGGGTAAATACTATCTTAACTATTTATTTAACTATAGTAAAAGTAACTTAGATCAGTTGGCATAAGTGATTGCTTTTTGATCACCCATTTTTAGTAGAATAATATGTTTGGTATTGTTGTTTGTTCGTGTGATGGAAATAATCCCATTTTTTTGTTGCAATTTTCTTGTTTGCATGACAGAAAAATTCCTATTTTCTTCCTAAGATTTGTGCTCCGCTTCATCCCTCTCCAAATGTTGCTTTTAAAAGTTAGGTTCAGGTTGTGCCTTCTTGGTATGCCAAATGCACACACGGATTGAAAGCCAAACTAAGTTCTATCCAACATGAGAAGTTGGTTAATTTTATTCATTTCATTTTGACTCCTCATTTTTTATTTTCAGTAAATAAATAATATTGACTTCCAACCATGTCATATACTGTGGTTAACTTGTACATGATACTCTTTTCCCCCCCTCTTTTCATATGTCATTAGCAGTCTTTGCCCCTTGGAATGTCGTTGAAAACAACACACTCTGGACAAGTTGTTCCATTGCCTTTCATGGTTATGTTAAAAGATGAAAAGGTTTATGTTTTCTTCCCTTTGGAAGAGTGACGGAATGGGTTCAGAGTAAGTAAATAGCGGTTTTTGGGTTGAATGTTTATTTATCCAAATGCATATCAGTTAAAGTTGTTATGTGGAGCAATATTCATGTTTGATTAACAGTTTAACCTACACCCTTTATAATAAATAATGATATCCAGGAAATTGTTATTTTGATTGTTTGAATTTCTGTAGTTCTTAAATTCTTTATTTCAAGGAAGTTGTGAGATTTGAATTGTTTATATTCTCTCTTGAGAAAATGTTCTAAACATATCCTGGAAACTCCTGCCCAATTGGACTGCACCCCAATTGAACATGGCTTTCGTATAAGCAGAAGTAAGACGGAGTATATGAAATGTAAGTTCAGTAAGAAGCGTGCTAATACTAGCTTAGCGGTGAAAATTGGGAACCACTCTATACCACAAGTCACACGGTTTAGGTATCTTGGATCTATCATACAAAATGACGGAGAGATAGAGGGAGATGTAAATCATAAGATTCAAGCTGGATGGATGAAATGGAGGAGTGTTTCAGGAGTGATTTGTGATAGAAAAGTAGTTCTCAAGCTTAAGGGTAAATTTTACCGCACAGCTATAAGGTCCGCAATGTTGTATGGTACTGAATATTGGGCGGTAAAAACCTAGCAAGAGCATAAGATCAGTGTCGCGGAGGATGTTGCGCTGGATGTGTGGCCATACAAGACAAGATAGGATTAGGAATGAATGCATTAGAGAGAAAGCAGGGGTAGCACCTATTGTGAAAAAGATGGTAGAATCTCGCCTTAGGTGGTTTGGACATGTAAGGAGAAGACCCTTAGAAGCCCCAGTAAGAAGAGTAGATCAGGTGGAGGATAGTCCAATAGCTAGAGGTAGAGGGAGACCAAGAAAGACTATAGGTGAAACTATTAAAAAAGATTTAGATTTGAATGACATTTCTGAAGACTTGGTTTATGATAGGGCACAATGGCGTCGTTTGATCCATGTAGCCGACCCCACCTAGTGGGAAAAGGCTTGGTTGTTGTTGTTGTTGTTGTTGTACAATTTGTTAATAATGATTTGCAATTTGTTATGTTGAATCTATGTTCTGTTTTCTGAGTGGTGTTGACCTCTTTCTTTGAAATTTTTGAGCTTTTCCAATATTCTTCTTCTTCACTTGGTTGGCATGTTCTGTAAATTTTTGGCCTTTCTTCACATTTCAAAATTTCTCTTATTTTCTCCTTCAATGTTTTTAATAGTAGACATGCCTGACCATTTAATTATTGCTCTTCCTGCAGATGTGGTCCAAAATGTATCTGGGAGTATGGGAGAGGTTGGTTTACAGTGCTGTAAATCCGGCAGCATGGCATCTAGTTTTACTTTTTGAAATCCTAATATGAGAGCTGTTTACCTCTATTTTGACTTAATGCACTATATAAAAATGCAGAATGTGCTATTTTGCTCGGATTTTAACAATCATTCAGATGAGTCAGGTGATTCTTAGTTTCTTACTTTCTATTTGCAATATAATCCTTCATAACTAAGTCAACTTTGTTTACAGAGAAGAGATAGCTTTTAACTTTTGAAAGGCTAGATTAATCTTGATTTATGTTTTAGGCAAGCTTCATTATGCTCTCTGTATGTTTTCCAATAAATGAACTATGTTAAAGGAGAAAGGGGAGAAAGTATCAATATGGACAAGAAGAAATCCTTCTATTTACATAATGGTAAAACAAAAAGTAGGCGTCAAACATAAAGTTGATACATGAAAATAATTGAACCCTGTTATCAGAAAATAGAAAAAGAAAGCAATTGAACCCCCATATCTATTTGAATAACTGTCACAGAAACTTTGGTGGAAACCAAATTAGCTTACCATCATAATGATACTTAAGAAAATCCTATACCAGATGGTATTGGCTTAGTTTTCTGTTTTTAACATCTTAGATTTCTCTTGAACTAATATGTTAAACAATTGATTGAAAATATTTTGCATACTCTGCTAAGTACTAAATACTAATAATAAGATGCTGCAAAGTCTGTGTAATAACCCATTGCTCTCTGTAATAGCAGCAGTGTGGCAAATTAGTCTATAGGTTCAGTCATTAACTGTGTATAAACCGTTGACCAAACAAAAGCTGACCTTGGAGTGAACCTTTGCTTCTACTATGAATTAGAAATGGGAAAATCTCAACCTTATACTCTATTCTGGATATACCCAAGAACATGTGTGTGTTTGGGGTTGCTTCGAAAAATTATTGACAAGAATTACTTTTTTGAGAAATGATATTGGAAGAACTCGTTTTGCAAATAGTTTATATTTGATATTGTTATCCTAGATGTGCTTTGAATGAACTTTTTGCTTGGACATTGTTAGGAAGAATGATTATTAACTGTCAAATTACTAAAAGTGGCTTTGAAATAATTTGATCTGAATAATATAAAAATGGTATAATTTGAAATTGTACAAAACTAATTGGTTAAGTTAGGTGATCACATCACTAGAATCAGTTTTGCTTAATGTATATAAGTACCTCTGTGTTGAGGCAATTTCTGCGTTGACCAGATGCTATATACTGGTATAGCAGGTTCCTAAACATCTCTCAAAACTCTCAGTTTATTTTCCTATTGAAATGTGCTTTTCAGCTTGGTTTGAACTTTGAACACTAACAAAAGCACCTATGTGCTTCGAGGGAGCCAAAAGGCAAGGGGGAGTTGATAAGGATTGGAAATTGCATAGACTACTGCTAAGGCAAAATTTGCCTCTACGAAACAAGAGTAATAGTTATTTGAACAAGATTTTTATTTTTTTGCAGTTATTTGATTCATGTAGTTGACCTCACCTAGTGGAAAAAGGCTTTGTTGTTGTTGTAACTGGCTTGCAATTGGTCAATTTTGATTCAAGTGACAACATGCTAACTTCGTGGAACTGTTTGGGGATCCTAATTGATAAGCTTGATTATTATTTCTAGGATAACACGTGACATTTTTACTTTCTTCTCTTTTGAGGATATTCTTTTAACTTTCACTCTCTTTTTACTTGATAATAACGAGTTATGGTTATTGTTTATCTAGTATTTTGGACATTATTATCTCCTGATCAAAATGGAATTCACAACTCAGCAGAGACTTCATTGTCATTGTCATTCGGGTAAGTTCTTGCATATACTAAGCTTTTCCTCATCCTATATAGATGGTGTCATTATCTTTCTCTTAGTGCTTGTCTTTTATATAGTAATCTTAGTTATGCTTTGAGGAAATTAATATTAACAATGTTATTAATCACAAGGTAAAGTAGAACCAAGTCTAAATTTTTTTTTTAAAAAAAAATGAGTTAAAGGTAATTGTGTTCAGTTTTAGTGTCTTGGACTAAACTTCATTACTTGAAGAGACTGAATATCATAGAATTTCAGATGTTGAAATGGATTCAACTACTCTCGTTTTGGGTAAGCAACTAGTGCAGCTGGAGATCTAAATCCATTTGAAGGATATGAAATAATGCATGATGCATTGCATAAGCTAATTAATGGATAAAAATTATTACGAGTGTAACATATTCTTTTGTATGATTTAGCGACTCTCATTCTAAGTGATAAATTTCTTGGAAACTATCAAATTGGGGCAAATCTCTAGCCCACGAGAAAACACAACCACTAGAACACTAGCAATACAAAATTCAACATAGTGTTTCTCTGGCTGCTGTCATAGAAGCTTCTTAAAATTAAATAAAGAGCTGCAATCAAATTTTTATTTTTTGTTATACTGTTTTTCTTTTTTAAAAAAATTATATGATAGTTATCTTTTGGTTTAGAAAATGCCAAATGAATGGAAGACAAGCACTTTAATCCCTATTTATAAGAACAAGGGAGATATACAAAACTATGCAAATTACAGAAGGATTAAGCTCGTGAGTCATATCATGAAGTAATGGGAAAGAGTAATTGAACGGAGATTAAGACAAGAGACTCATATTTTGGAGAATCAATTTGGTTTTATGCCTGGGAGGTCAACCATGGAAGCAATCTATCTTCTATGAAGATTGATGGAGAGGTATCGTAGGAAGCAAAAAGACCTACACATGGTTTTCATTGATCTGGAAAAAGCCTATGATAAGGTACCGAGAGAGGTCTTGTGGAAGGATCTGGAGAAGAAAGGAGTTCGTATCGCTTATATTCGAGCAACTAAGATATGTATGATGGAGCTAAAACTAGTATAAGAACACAGGGTGGGGTCACAGAAGGTTTCCCTATAAATATAGGACTGTACCAAGGGTCAACTGAGTCTTTATCTTTTTACCTTGGTCTTGGATGTGTTTACTGCACATATCCAAGAGCCAGTTCCACAATGCATGCTTTTTGTAGATGATATAGTCTTAATTCGAGAGTCGAGAGAGGAAACAAATGGGAAGCTAGAGCTATGGAGACAAGCTTTGGAAGAACATGACTTTCATCTAAGCAGGAGTAAGACAGAGTAAATTGAATGCAAGTTCAGTAAGAAGCGTGCTAATACTAGCTTAGCGGTGAAAATTGGAGACCATACCATACCGCAAGTCACACGGTTTAGGTATATTGGATCTATCATACAAAATGACGGAGAGATAGAGGGAGATGTAAACCATAGGATTCAAGCTGGATGGATGAAATAGAGGAGTGTTTCAGGAGTTATTTGTGATAGAAAAGTGTCTCTCAAGCTTAAGGGTAAATTTTATCGCATAGCTATAAGACCTGCGATGTTGTATGGTACTGAATGTTGGGCGGTAAAAAGCCAGCAAGAGCATAAGATCATTGTCGCTGAGATGAGGATGTTGCGCTAAATGTGTAACCATACAAGACAAGATAGGATTAGGAATGAATGCATTAGAGAAAAAATAGGGGTAGCACCTATTGTGAAAAAGATGGGAGAATCTCGCCTTAGGTGGTTTGGACATGTAAGGTGAAGACCCTTAGAAGTCCCTGTAAGAAGAGTAGATCAGGTAGAGGATAGTCCAATAGCTAGAGGTAGAGGGAGACTAAGAAAGACTATAGGTAAAACGATTAAAAAAAATTTAGATTTGTGTGGTATTTTTGAAGACTTAGTTTATGATAGGGCACGATAGCGTCATTTGATCCATGTAGCCGACCCCACCTAGTGGGAAAAGGCTTGGTTGTTGTTGTATAGTTATCTTTTGGTTGATTACAAGAAAATGCAAATTAAAATTACATATTTGCTAAATAGGAGAAGAAGAGAGTGAAAGAAACTTGTCCTTGAACATATTTTCTAGTGGCATGCTTGTACTTGAACACATGGAAAATATCCAAGTGCCACAAGGCAGCTTTTTATTGATTCGACAAAGGAGAAAAACTGGGAGTGCATATGGCAGTGGCAGGAATATTGGAAGAGGAGTCTTCAACTCTAGAAATGGTTTTATCTTTTAAATGATTTCTTTCGGCTTAGATTTTACCTACAAAATTTTCTTTTTAAGAGCAGACAAAAAGTTGTAACCGTATTCATCCAAAAATAAAAAAAATAAAAAAGAATCTATATAAACAAACATAAGAATGAATAATGTTAACTACTCACACACACATCACCTTACATCTACAGAATATTTCCACCATCTGATTACAGTTGGTTTTATATATTTTTTTACACACCTACATTCTGATTTTGCCACTTATGACTGATGTGAGGTGACGTACTTATAAAAGATGAGTAACCAGCATTATTAAAAGAAAATGGCTGCCTAGCAACATTTTTTTATGGAAAATGTTTCTGAGGAAACAGAGCCTGATAGGACCCTCGGGTCCAGTGTTGATAGTGGGCAGGAATTGGATCAAGTGTTGGATATGAATCCAAAGAAGCCCATCATATGGAGGGTATATTCTAGAAGGAAGCAAGTGGGTCCAAAGGAGAGAGGGAGTTAGTTAGTGACCTGGCATATGGTTACCGCATTTGTAGGGGGGAATTCGGTTAGCATCATGACTTAATAGGTCTGGAAGGAAAGGGGAATTCATTCAGGCATTTCTTGTAAAGAGACTGTTAGGAGAGTATCTCTCTGGAATAGGAGCTCTAGGCTCTGGTTATATCTTTCCTGCTGTAGGAGCTCTAGTAGCTCATCTTTCTCATTAAATAACACTACTATACCGGAATTCTTTTCGGAGTTCTAACATTTGGTCCGACCTGCCGGATTCTCGAGGAGGGAGCCAGTGAAAGCGGGGTTGCCCATGCCACCGAAGATGGTTGATAGAGTAGAAGCATTAGAGGCCAGGATGACTACGCTGGAGGATTCAATCAGGCAATCCTTAACTGAGTTTCGTCAAGCTATGCTGTCAGAAATGGCGAGACTGTTGGGCCATCGTTCTACAGAGGAAGAGGACAGTGGTGGAGGAGGTGCTTCATTCTCTAACGTAGACTCCTTGGCAGAGTATCGAATGGCGGCTAAGAAGGTAGAACTTCCCTCATTTAATGGAACTGACCCAGTGGGATGGATAACACGGGCGGAGACTTATTTCGAGGTGCAAGAGTCATCTGAGGAGGTTAAGGTGAAATTGGCAAAGCTGAGTATGGAGGGATCCACCATCCACTGGTTTAACTTGTTGAATGAAACTGAAGATGACTTAACGTGGCCCAAACTGAAGCAAGCTCTGATCGAAAGGTATGGGGGAAGGAGGAATGATAATCCATTCGAGGAGCTGACTGACCTTCAACAAACTGGGAATGTAGAAGAATATATCGCTGACTTTGAGTATATTTCATCACAGGTTGGTCGTCTCCCAAAAGAGCAATATTTGGGATACTTTATGGGGGGACTTCGCCAGGAGTTACGCCTCAGGGTTCGAACCTTTAACCCTCGTAATAGAGCTCAGGCGATGAAATTGGCTCGTGACATAGAGATAGAGATGCGTGGACTGGGGAGTTCACGTTTCAGCTCCTCAAGACATTTTAGAGGAGGAACTGGAAGTAGGGAGCAGGAACAGGGGCCCCATGGGAGAAACAAAATTGGGCCAACCCACCACTTAGGCCCAATTCAAACACACCATGGGTTTGGGCCATCAGGAGGCGCCCAAACGTGAGGGGCTCCCTCTGTTATTCCTAATCTTTCCCATCGTGAAGAGGGAGGAAAAGGGAATGGCGAAAGGAATCGGGGAATCAAGTATCTCTCGTACTCGGAACTCATGGATCGCAAAGTGCGGGGCCTGTGTTTCCGATGTGGGGATCGGTACCATCCCTTACATCAGTGTCCCGAGAAGCAGCTGCAACTCTTGATCTTGGGGGACGACGAGGCGGTGAACGAAGAAGGTGAGATTATTGCCATTGAGGTGGATGAAGAGACAGAGGAGGCAACGCTTGATTGCAAGACCATGGGACTTTACGGTTTCACTGAACCAATGGTGACCGAAATAACAACCATGCGGTTGGAGGGCAAATTGCAAGGAGTCTCGGTTTTGGTCCTTGTAGATAGTGGGGCAAGCCACAACTTCATCTCGCCACAAGTCACGATGGCGTTAGGGATGACAGTATCTCCGATCCAGGTGATGGGTATTCGGTTAGGCGATGGCCACCGGGTGACCACGATAGGGAAGTGCTCCGAGCTGAAACTCCAATTCGAGAAGTTTATAGCCACGGTTGATGCTTATGTACTGGATTTGGGTGGTATCGACATGATTCTCGGAGTGACGTGGTTACAAAAATTAGGGAAGGTTGTGATGGATTGGAAGGATATGACCATGAGTTTCCAATGGGAAGGACGGACAGTGAAATTGCACGGTCAAGCCAAGAGAAGTTGGAAAATTCAGCGGGAACCAGTCTCACTCCACAGTCTTTTGGAAGGGGTAAATGGCGAAGCTGAGGTTGTACCAGAACAAGGACTCTTACCTCTACAACAAACAGAGCTTCAACAATTACTAACCCGATTCTCTGAAGTTTTTAAGGAGACAACAGGTCTGCCTCCGGAAAGAGACATCGCCCATTCGATTGTATTACAGAAAGGAGCTGGCCCTGTTAGTGTTCGCCCTTATAGATATCCTCATCTTCATAAAGATGAGATTGAGAAGCAGGTGCAGGATATGCTAAGGCAGGGAATTATCAAGCACAGTTCCAGTGCTTTTTCTAGTCCAGTGATATTGGTGAAGAAAAAAGATTCATCATGGCGCATGTGTGTTGACTATAGAGAACTTAATAAGGTGACTGTGCCTGATAAGTATCCAATTCCAGTGGTTGATGAGCTCTTGGATGAATTACATGGAGCATCGTATTTTTCAAAGTTGGATCTCAAGTCAGGCTATCATCAAATTAGAGTTAAGAAGGAGGATGTTCACAAGACAGCGTTCTGGACACATGAAGGACACTACGAGTACTTGGTCATGCCCTTCGGATTGACCAATGCTCCGGCAACCTTCCAGTCCACCATGAATCAAATTTTCAAACCATATCTCCATAAATTTGTGCTTGTGTTTTTTGATGACATCTTAGTGTACAGTGCTGATTGGGTGACTCACCTAGTCCATCTTTCTTGGGTTCTTGAGGTATGACAAAAAAATCATTTCGTGGCTAATGAAAAGAAGTGTAGTTTTGGCAGTTGCCAGGTGGAATATTTGGGCCATATCATCTCTGGTTTGGGAGTGGCAGTGGATCCTGCAAAAGTAAAAAGTGTCCTTGAATGGCTGATTCCTCACAATGTCAAAGGAGTAAGGGGGTTCTTGGGACTCACGGGCTACTATCGGAAGTTCATTGCGGATTATGGTAAGATCGCCAAACCACTTACTGAGCTGACTAAGAAGGAAGGATTTCATTGGGGACCCGGGGCAATTAAGGCATTTGAAGAATTAAAGAGAGTAATGACCACCTCTCCGGGGTTGACATTACCCAATTTTTTGCAATCCTTCGAAATAGAGTGTGATGCTTTCGGTAGAGGTGTCGGGGCAGTTTTAATGCAAAAGGGGAAGCCAATAGCTTTTTTTAGCAAAGCACTCTCCGAGAATAAGCTGGCTAAGTCTGCTTACGAGAAGGAATTGATGGCTTTGGTGTTGGCTGTCCAGCATTGGCGACCATATTTATTGGGGAGGAATTTCGTGGTCTATTCGGATCAAAATAGTCTCCGTCACCTGTTACAACAAAGGATCACCACGACAGACCAGCAGAGTTGGATAGCCTAACTGTTGGGCTATCATTTTGAGGTAGTCTACAAACCCGGGCCCGAAAATAAAGCTGCAAATGCCTTGTCCAGAATCTATGAGGAAGGGGAATTAAGAGTGTATGTCTTGTTCCCTACTTGGTTGCAAGGTCAGCAAGTGCAGCGAGAAGTGCAAGATGATTTTTTTTTGAAACAAGTAATTGCTGACTTGGTACGTGATTCTGGGTCCAGACCTGGTTTCTGGTTTCTGTTGGAATCAGGGCATTTTACTCTACAAAAACAGGTTGGTCATTTCTTCAACTTCATCCTACATACCCCTACTCTTAAAGGAATTCCACTCCTCCCCCGCAGGGGGCCATTCTGGATTTCTGAGAACTTATAGAAGGATTGCTGGTAACTTGTATTGGCTGGGCATGAAGAAAACCATCCAGGACTTTGTGAGAAGTTGTGACGTGTGCCAAAGACAAAAATACTCAGCATCCTCTCCTTCTGGTTTGTTACAGCCATTGCCAATCCCAAATCAGATTTGGGAAGATATCTCCCTAGACTTCATTATTGGTCTACCGAAGTCAAAAGGGTTTGAGGCAATACTAGTGGTGGTTGATCGGCTTTCGAAATATGGACACTTTATTCTCCTGAAGCATCCCTATACAGCAAGGAAAATCGCGGAGCTATTTGCCAAGGAAATAGTGCGTCTACATGGAGTGCCACAAACCATGGTTAGTGACCGTGATCCCCTTTTTATTAGTCTATTTTGGAAGGAATTATTTCGACTACAAGGGACTATGCTCAAAATGAGTTCTTCATATCACCCGGAAACGGACGGACAAACCGAGGTTGTTAATCGATGCTTGGAGTCCTATCTGCGATGTTTCGCAGCAGAACAACCTAAGAACTGGTCTTACTGGGTTCCTTGGGCTGAATTGTGGTACAACACCACCTTCCATATGTCAATTGGAACCACTCCATTTGAGGTGGTGTATGGAAGGAAGCCACCCACTTTGGTGAGGTTTTTACAAGGAGAAACTAAGGTGGAAGCAGTAGCATCCGAGGTGTTAGACCGTGATGAGGCCTTGAGACAATTGGAACATCATTTAACCAAGGCACAAGAGCAAATGAAGAAATATGCCGATAGTAAAAGGAAGGATCAGGAATTTTCAGTGGGGGAGTTGGTTTTCCTCAAGCTCAGACCCCATAGACAGCAAACAGTGGCCAAAAGGATCAACCAAAAGCTGGCCCCCAGATATTTTGGTCCATTCCCCATTCTGGAAAAACTGGGAGCAGTTTCTTACAAGCTCAAACTGCCAGAGTCCTCTAGAATTCATCCTGTATTTCATGCTTCTCAACTCAAAAAGGCAATTGGAGACTATTCTGTTGAAGCTACTTTACCCGAAGGCATGGAAGTAGAGTGGAATGAGGCTGAAGAACCAGAAAGTGTATTGGCTAGTAGGGAGGTTCATGTTGCTGGAAGAACAGTTAAGCAATGGTTGATCAAGTGGAGAGGTAGAGCTGTTGAAGACAACTTGGGAAGATGATCTTGTTCTCAAAAGTCAGTTTCCTCATTTTAGCCTTGAGGACAAGGCTGATTTTCCAGGAGGAGGCAATGATAGGACCCTCGGGTCCAATGTTGATAGTGGGCAGGAATTGGATCAAGTGTTGGATATGAATCCAAAGAAGCCCATCATATGGAGGGTATATTCTAGAAGGAAGCAAGTGGGTCCAAAGGAGAGAGGGAATTAGTTAGTGACCTAGCATATGGTTACCGCATTTGTAGGGGGGAATTCGGTTAGCATCATGACTTAATAGGTCTGGAAGGAAAGGGGGAATTCATTCAGGCATTTCTTGTAAAGAGACTGTTAGGAGAGTATCTCTCTGGAATAGGAGCTCTAGGCTCTGGTTATATCTTTCCTGCTGTAGGAGCTCTAGTAGCTCATCTTTCTCATTAAATAACACTACTATACTGGAATTCTTTTCGGAGTTCTAACAGAGCCTATGTTTTAATATCCTCTTCTGTAGTGCTTTTTCCCCATTATATATTTGACACGTCTTTCCTAAAGAGAAGCTTTCTGCACAGTTATTTCTAACTAATCTGAGCTTTACAGAAAAAGTTTAAGTGGATCCACTCAAAATTAATGTTGCAATATGTGTATGTATGTAAAGTGGTTTGCATGTTTAGGTGTGCAAATAGCATAATGGACGTAAATATGCAATAATTTAAAATGTTGTACTAAATATTTAGATTAAATATGTATTATATTTGTTTTCTAAACTGAGCGTAGATATATGATTAGTCGTTTCCCTTATTTTGTCCTGGCTTGTCCTCTTGACAGCTCAGTTCAACATCCGCCAATTGGAGTTCCACAGTCAGCAGGATTTTCCTTTCAGCCTTTGCAGCCTAACATCTTAACCACACCATTTTTGGCTCTGTCTTCCCCATTCCAGCGAGGGCACTGCCTTTGAATGAGTGTTCGAACTTTGAACAATGCAGTATGATCTTGAATCTTGATAATAATGCACATAACAGACTTCATCTAGTTAATATTTTGTACAGCTCTGTTTAGCATTAAAATATTTTCTCGTTATCATGAAGTAGAATGTAACTACTGAACAAATTCTATAAGGATACTTGACTCCTTTCCTTAACTGTAATAGTGAAATTCAGACATTGATATTTCCAGAATTTGAAATAGAGAATATGAAAACATGAAAGATGTCATCTATTTCTTCTGTCTTTTCTTTTTTGCTTGAATTTTCAAGGTTGTTGAATAGCATACTCTTTTTACGCAGTACTAAATAAACTATGGGTCTCATTGTAGTTGTTCCACAACGGTCCAGATTTAACACTTATTAGTTACTTCTTAGAGTTTAATTGATATGCACTAACATTCAATAATATTTTGACATGTCATTATTTATTGCCACATCATTCTCTTGGTAATTAAAATGAATTTTATTAAATTAAAACATCAATAAAAAACCATTACATAGCCACTGTTTTTCAACCTTTCAATCTCTTATCAATCTTTAAACCCTATTCTCACTTCTCATCAACATCTCACTACACCTCACAAATATTTTTTTGGAGTAGTTAAGGTGTCACGACTAGGATCATGACAGGAGAGGTAAAAAAATAAATAAAGAAAAAAAATAGTCGTTACTGTAACACTTCAAAATTTATTTATTTTATTATAAATTTTTATTTTATAATATTTGTGATTTTTTAATTTTTTTTTAAATTTTTTTGAAAATGTATAATATTTTAATATTATTTTTCATTTTATGTGTAAACTGAACGAAATCGAAAAAATGAGATATTTTTTTTGAGCATCTTGATCTGTGGAAACGTCGATGGAAGATCTTACTAAACCCGATATTGGGCACGATTTACGAAGTGTTACATTTTTCGAAAAAAATTTATCTGATAAAATAATAAATCATTGTATAATGGAGAAGAAAGTCATAGGTGCATGTGTAGATGGTGCTACATGAATTTAGAAAAAAAGGTGATGGAGAAGAATGCCACCAAACCATTACCCACGACGTTGTTGAATATCATAATGGAGCTCCCGTGTTTGCTCCTCTCTCTACGACATCCTTGTTGCGAAGGTTAAATATGGTGGTTTTTGCCCCGAACCATCGCTGGACCTCATTAATTATGTTCGGTCTGACGTAGCAAGGGGTTTCCTCCCATGGTTGTTGCTTTGCCGGTCGTGAGTGATACTTGGGTCAAATTGGCACCATATAATCCACCTGTGTAATCGGAGATTTGGATGCAAATTTGACATTGGATGTTGCCCTCGTACTAAACTTAAAATAGAATCCATAGCTTTGTGGTCTTTTTGTCGTCATTGGAGGAGTCCCGTGACGGGCTCTGCACGTAGTATACGGCCTGCTGGGGTGACCGAGTGAGGGCATATTGTAACGCCCCAATTTTTAGAAAATATTCTGAATGTACTGTTTTCTGTTTTTCATGCTTTTGTATGAATGACCATTTGTGTCCCTATTTTTCTGTTCTCGATTTATGTATGAAAACAATTACGATAATACAGCTCAAATTTTATTTGATCGTTTTACGTAATTTGTTTGAGAACGATAAAATAAAAATTTTTCGAATTTCTTGTATTAATTTTTTCGAAAGATATACAAACTAAATAATCTTCTTTGGATATTTTATTTGAACGTTTTGGACGATTACCTACGTTGTGGGAAAAAATGAGAAAATGACCGTTACGTCCCGAACGACGTCTTGTTTTATTTGTTTTTGTCTGTTTTTAATTGTTTTCTTCTTGATTTAATGCCCGAAAATACTTGTCTGTGAATTTTTATGGACTTTTTGTGTGATTTGCTCGGCGGGAAAATAATATTTTTCGGGCTGGGAAATCTTATTTTATTATTTAGAATTGGGGGATCTTACTTAACCCGATTCTGAATGAGACTAAAAATAATCTTTTAATTTTTAAGATTTAGCATGTCAAATAAAATAATTTTATATTATTATAATATTATTTTATTAGTCAAGTATGTTTTAGTGATGATGGACCAGGAAATATTTTGCGGGACCCACAATTCATGAAACAGATTAGATCGGTAGCTTAATTAATTACCGTAAAATTTGTAGAACTTTCAGGAAACAGTGACTCAGTGGTGACTCGTGAGCATTTATACTGTTGTGTGACTCAAGCATGTGAGTCACCGGGAACCAACCAATGAGAATCAAGCTTGCTCACCAAGGCTTGATCTTGGCCTTTGATTCATCCAATGGCTTGGATGAAGCCAAGCAAGGTGCCCACCTTGCACCTCACTTAGTGCTACGGCCAAGAGGCCTTAGGAGACCAAAAATCACCTTCCATCTTCATCACTTTTCTCTCTTCTCTCTCATCAAAACCCTAGCCACCATTGTTGTCCATTTTTCCCCTTCCATTCGGCCAAGCTCATTTCCTAACACTCCAACCATCCAAAATTTTTTCCAACCAAGTTTCCTTAACCTAAACACCATTCTAAGAACCTTTGTAGTTGGGAGTTTCTTCAAATTCTTCCATCTAGGGCTTGAAACTAACTTTGAAAGTTTTACCTAGAAGGTAAAATTTCATGCTTTTCTTTTCTCTATTCTTTTTCAAAGTTCTAAGCCATGATTTTTCCATGGTTTAGCTTCTTTTTCATGGTTAGTAACATGTAGATTTTATTTGAGATTTTTAGGTATTTGGTGGAGTGAAAACCGAACCATAGGAGGTGTGAAAGCAAACTTTTTGTCTTCATTTAAGGTAAGAGGAAGACAATTCTTATCATCCTTGATGGTGGTAAGAAGATGGATTGTTTGTAGAATCCATAAGGATTCGGTTGTGGTGTGTTTATTGATGTGTATTTGTTAATTTTTGTGGTTGCTAGTAGCTTAAGTGTTATGTGTTAGTAGCTTTCTTGTTTGGTGATTGTAATAATTTTGCATGTCTATTAGCTTTTGATTGTATGTCTATAAGCTTTAATTTAGGTTTTATGTGTTAGAAATATTTTGCATGTGTTAGAAATATTTTGCATGTGTTAGAGATATAAATGCATGTGTTAGAATTGTATGATAAGGTTTAGGATGTGAATAACATGTGTAAATTTGCATGAGTGTTCCAAAGAACACATTCCCTAGCTCATGGCAATGCCAAAATGTGAGGACCAAAATGTTCTCTTCATTTTTCCTAAAGTGCAACTTAATTGATTAGGAGAAATAAGAAGGTTTTAAATGGTTTTGATCAAAGAAAAGGAATTTATAAATCAAATGGTAAAGATTTAGTACATTTTGGGCCAACATGCCTAAAAGATTTATTTGATTCAAAATCATTACTTTATAACATGATTTAATGAATTTAGATAAGATAATACCTTTGACATGATTTAGAAATCAAATGAGAAAGTTTTATAAAATTCGCCAACATGCCACTATAGGTAATTATGATTTTTAAAACTTGATTCCAAATCTTTTTCAATCAAAAAGAGGTAACCCAAGTTAAGAAGAAGTTTCTATAATGATTTTTGAGGAAGCAAGTTGAGTAGAATTAAGTTTAAAGGTTAAAAACTAGTGATTTTATCATTAGGAAGGAAATACAGTAATGTTAAGAAATTTTCTAACATATAGCTCACTTTTGGTTTTGAAGCATGTTAGAGATTTCAAAAAGAATTAAATTATATGGTTAAAAATTAGGTAAATAGAAAATTTTATGGAAAATTTAGAAAACCATTATTATAAGTTTATAAACAAAATGCTGTCAATTTTTAGTAAAAATGAATCTATAAGATAGAAAAAATATCCTAATGACAGTATGCGGTATGAAAAACTATTCTACGTAGTTTAAAAGTACTCAGTACTATTTCTATCTGTTTTAAACACTAATTTTAAAGGCATTCGAATAAGAAAATGATTTAAAAATCCTACGCGATTGAGAAAACGTATTAAAAATGCTACACGATTTTAAAAACAGAAAAATATCTTTACCCGATTTTTAAACGTTTGTAAAAACGACGAGATTTCAAAAACGCGATAAAATTTCTACGCGATTGACCGTAACCATATTTATTTTTATTTGTCGGGAAAAAGTGAACCCGTCTGTGCTTTTGAAAATCTATATCTTTGTCGGGAAAAAGTGAACCCGTCATGTGCTTTTGAAAATCTATATCTTTGTCGGGAAAATGTGAACCCGTCTGGGTTTTTGAGAATTATTTGCTGTCGGGAAAATGTGAACCCGTACAGGCTTTCCATCTATTTTTTTATGTGTGCCATGTATTTGGTGGATTGGTTGACGAGACGAATCACATCGTGGTGTCGATGCGATAAACGTAGTGTGGTTCATTGTTCTAATGAACTTGGAGACTTTAGTGTACGGGATCCCACATGTGGACAGTTGGTAGCTCCGCTGGGCCGTGGTAAACCGATAGCGCACTATGGTACTCAACATACACTATATTTAATCGAGATTGGTGGAATCTAGTAGTACATTTGCCTGTAGTGACACAACGTGAGACCGTGAACTACACCACGCCTGGATTGATGGATTCCTGTGTCGTGGGGCTATAGACGCAACGTGTGACCGCGGAATAGTTGGTGGGGCATTTGTGGTACTATTAGATTTTGCGAATCATTCTCTCTCTCGATACTTGTGTTTTTCTTTAGCTCCATGGAGTAGGATTTTGTTATATTATTTATCTCTATGTCTATTTGTTTCCATCTTATCTATTTATTTTATACGTATTTTATTTATTTATTTTATCCAGTTCTTGTTATTATTTATTATTATATCTTATCTGTTTATTTATATTTCTTATTTTATCTGTGAGGTTTTATATGTGAAGTGACATATTGTGATGATACCTAAATTTTTCTTCAATTAATTATTATAATTGTTAAAGCTTTATGTATTGCATGAACTGTATGTATATATTGTTTGTCATCTTTTTATTGGCCATGTTGTGATGATTTTATGTTGTCTTACCTCTTTGTTATATGTATTTTCTGTTTATTTATTTTACGCGGTAAAGACTTCGAGGAAGAGGAACAACCTCTTGAGATCGTGTATCCTGAAGAGGAGGAAGATCGGCAAGCAGACGACCAGTTTGACGATCAGGAACCATCCGATCATCGATATCCTCTCGGATTGATTGTGAGGGATGGCGACGCCTTGGATTTTGGGATTCATAGAGCTGGTATTTCATGGAGGTGCTCGGCTTGGCATCTACGAGGAGACCGTGACTCGTGACGTATGCGGGACGTGTGACCGTGATCCTACGTCATCGTTTTGATGATGAGCTGTCATGACGACGACGTTATTTCGCACTTAGAGTTGCCCTTATCCATTAGGCGTTATTGGGGTCTTGAAAACCCGAGCCTAGTGAGATAAGCATCGTATCGGCGCGCGATCCCGTTATCGCCGTGTGTCGAGGCATCCGGGATATTTATCCCCGATGATCATTTTCGGCCGATAGTGATCCATCAGAGGATTAGATAACCATGATGTTTTTTTGGGCACGTCAGCGTATGTCTGTATATATTAACTCTTTTATTGCTTTCTTTACTGCTTTTGTTTAAATATTTGTAGTCTTAGTTGTAAATTATTTGTACAACTTATAACTTAACCATATGTATATTATCGGTAATGATGTTTTTTTTTATTTCGTATTTTCCGCCTTATCTTTTTATATCATATTTAATCTATCGAATTATTTTACAACCCGTAATAATATTTAACTAATGTTTCACAACTTGGGTAGATTTTATTTCTATTTCTTTTATTTTCTTTTATATGTGACATCCTCCAAAGGGGTGTTACACATATCAGTTCAGAATGGGTGATATGAACTTGGTGAGGAATCTGGGCGTGAGCCATGGTTCTGAACTTGGCAATGCACAATGGTTACATGGACTTGGCAGCACGAATAGGTGTGAGCATCGGTTCACTTGACAGAGTCGTGGTGGAGCCATCTCAGCATGGCTACTGCTCCTCGAAGGCACGATAAGGACGAGTGTAGGTAGTGGAACGCAGTGGTTAACTCCCATCACTATTTGAACTCGCGGGCATATTTGCTCACCCTGCACAACCACCACCTCGTCCTTTGTCGCTTTGTCACAACAACTACCATCATGTCCGCCTTCTCCTTCCTCGGATGGTGAGTAGAGAGGGAACAAGCATGGAGGTTCATTGGCTGTTGATGCGATTCTAGACGCAATTGATCTTCTGGGCGGAGGGGTGGTGTGCGACGACCAACTGTGGCATAGCTGTTTTGTGCCATCCTGGACGAAACCCAAAAAAATTTTTTTATGGCTACTGAGCTACTCTCTAAGTGAGGAAGGAGATGAGTTGTTGTGGAAAGTTTTGAACTTTTGCAACTTTATGGGGTAGCCATCTACAAGAGCCTGGAATTAAGTACTAGGGCTTTAATGGGCATGACTGAGCAGTATTTCAAACTGTGGTACCCCAAAAAGCATCGAGAAAATTGGATAAGTGCTCTGACTTTCTGAATTGCTTTTTGGTCGAGGCCATCATGATGAGATTCGTGAAGCAAACCAAACTGTGTGTGGAAACTAGCTGCGTTACTGATTATGATTGTGGTGATCAGAATCGAAGTTTATCATTTCCCACAGACGACGTCAATGTTCTGAAGTGGATTCAAAAGGATACCTGAGGTAGGTATGTTACGGTGGTTGAAGGTGGACTCCTTCGTAGCACAGCAGCGACAGTGATGGTGCGAGGAGGTGGGTTCCTGCAAAAGGCACTCCGACATTCAAGTTACACTGTGCATAATGAGGACAGTCTGTATATTTGAGGAGATGCATACCTTTGAGACCTGGCATAACATATATAGGAGCATTTTAGGGTAAGTATAATATGTATTAAATGTAATTATTTAGGATTAGAATTCGTTAGGGATTGTGATCCATTTTAACTAACTTTTCTATTTATGTGGGATGTAATTAGCTTTCATATCATTTAAGGATACTTGAGAAATTTATGCCTAATAAATAGGCAAGTATACTCATCAAGATAACGCGTAGTAATATCTGGGTATTATTATGGTGGGTCGGGTTGCTCCTGAACTACTAACCCAAAATCCAATCCAGAACAGTTAAGAATACTCAGATTTCACCAAATCTAGTTCTCTAACTTCCAACAGACTTAAAAAAAAAATCCCAAGATTCATTAAAAATTTGATTTTATCATTTCTACATTTTTCCATATCTGTTGGTAGTCAATTCAGGATTAAAACACATAATCAGTATGCTTAAAAATATCAAACTAACTCCGATTAATCTCAAATTTGACCAAGAAACAAATTCTCCACATTTATTTCCATTAACTAAGCAACTTAAGCCACTTCCGGAGCTAATAATAGTTATTTTCCACACATAGTGTTACAACAAAGTGCCTAAACGTGCTCAGACAGTCACAAAACTTAACAGACATGATAGACAGGTATTAGGCTACCTCCATAACTATATACAAGTCTATCATGTTTTCACAGGTGTTACACTCTGCTGATATATCCTAGTAAATTGACTAGAGAAGTATAATGTCAGTAAAGAACAGCTTTAATATAATTAATGTTATCTCCTTTTCTGCTTGATATCTGCCGGACATAGTTGTTGTCCTTCTTCTAGTTATTCTTCCAATACTAGAGAGCTAGGTAACGATGGAAACTGTAAATAATATTTAACATATATATATGTATGAAAGTCAAGTTTTCAATTTTAATTTAATTCATTGCCTTTCTAGTTACTTCCTTATACACTAATGAAGTTACAACTCTTTATGTTGCTTTGAATTATGGTTCATAAGTCCCTCAATTTGTTATACCTTTAACATTGTTTAGTCATTAACTATTGTAATAGTCAATCAAAATATCATAATTTTTACACTTGTGTGCTAATGTATATTTGTACACTTGTGTTGGTAATCAACTCAAATTGGGGAGGGTAGGCTTTTTGAATCATTGTGTACTCTTCTTGCTACTACTTTGGCAATTATGGTAATTGGTATATGCATTTAATATGAAACAAAAACATATAACCTTTAGTTGCCACAGGAAATAGAATTCCCTTTTTGATTTAGTAGTAAGAATCTACTTGTTTTCCAATTAAGTGTTAAGATCTTTTAGTTTGATGTTGAATTGCTTCCAAGATATGTGGTGTTATTGAATTACATGAAACAATTTTGATGTTATCATCACGCACATCTTGTAATATTGTGTATGTTGCTTGATATATGGATTTTACGAGTATATCTAACTCCAACAGTTATTTTTTATTTTCTGATCATCCCCCCTCCCCCCCACAAAAGAAAAATAATTTCTCGTTGTAAGGGGGATTAATGCATTGTTTGGTCTATTGCTTTAAGATTCAGAATTTGGTAGAATAAGTGATGACTTTAAGTCTCATTGTTTCTGTGTGATCCAAAGTCTCATTGCTTTCGGGTGATTTTTTTTGGTTGGTTTTAGGTAAATTACAGCAATTCTAACCACCGTTTTATGCAAAAATTAAACTAGGCCATTTTTTTGTTGATTTTATGTAAATTATAGTAGTTCTAACCATCGTAATTTGCATAAACTAAACCAGACTGATTTGTTTTTGTTGGTTTTATGTAAATTACAATAGTTTTAACCACCATTTTATGCAAAAACTAAATTGTCGTTTTATACATGATTAAATTGTGGTGGTTGTTGTGGTGGTTAATGGGAAACCACTATATTATACCGAACAACGAAGATAATTATGTTAGTTTTGGAAACCACCGCTGAAAGGAAAAATGGCAATTAAAACTACCGTAATATGCAAAAATAACTGCCATAATTTACACATTTTTTTGTAGTGATTTTGCTACCTTTCTAGTATAAGAAATATTTAAGTTTTAAAATGCGTTTTTTCTCCGAAACAATTGGAAATATTATGATGGCATTGTTTTTAATTGTATTATTGAGAATTCTTAGAATTCTCACCCCTTTTTGTTGTTGGTGTATGCCCTAGAGGCCAATACATTTTGTCTGTATTTACATACATTGTATTATGCTTTTTTTATATGAGGCATTTCATTTATTATGTTCTTTTTTGTTAGACATAATAAAGTCCTTAGAATAATAAGTTTGATACCATAGGACATCAAGTGGATGACTTGATCGTGAGATCCTATTAGATAAAATACTATTCTTAAATGTCCCTAGTCAAGTATTATTGTTAATTAGGATAACAATAATGTATTGAGACTAGTATGTGTATAGACTGATGACCACATGTCACGGGTCATGGATATGAGATATCAAGTCTACACCTGGATACATATTAGAGTAATGATGTATTGGATAGACCCGCCATGAGAATGCTACGTGGATCGTTACGTGAGTGTCATAAGCGATTCTCGATTCTCATAGTGATAATGGTGTATGTGGTCCTTTGACCTGAAATCACTACGATTCCTACATGAGGAGTTGTGTGTTTTAAATGCCATCAAACGTCATCTGTAACAAGATGATTATAAAGTTAGTCATTAAACATACTGCGATACATGTGGAGGGATGTAAGTGACCTAGATGAGATTTATCCCTCCTACATAACAGGAGTGATATCTTCGGGGCCCCTGATTGAGTGAGACTACGAAATGCATGGCTATGCTCAAATGAGTCAATATGAGATATTGATCTCATTTGTTATTACTATGTCTACTCGAGAATCAAGAAACTGAAGATTGAACTAAACAAGGGTGACACGTTCCATGCCTTGTATTCAATCTGGATATCTGGACAAAGGGACTAAACTACGCAGAAACATTAGTCACGGATAGGTTATGTCAAATCACTGACATTCTCATTACTTGGGTAGCAGTGATGTGTTGCTAGATACTGCTCACTGTTTGTAATATTAAAATGAGATTTTAATATTATTACCAACGTTATGAAAACCTCCAGGGTCGCACACTTAGAGCAGACTAAATTGGAGCAATAAGGATCTAAGTTGGACTTGGATTCAATTGTGGGCCTAACTCATGACAGATGGGTTTAGGGTTGCACAACTTACCTTGCTACTGCTCACACTCACTTAAGGCAGCCATTATTATAAATAGTACTGCTAAGGGGGCTGCTACGTACGTTACATCACAACCCTAGCCGCACCTAAGAAAGTGAGTGAGAGATAGTGAAAGGTTCTTCTCTTCTATTCGCAGCTAGCACCGCAAAACAGAGGCGTGACTCCTTTTTGCAAGTCTGTTCGTGTGGATACCGCAGAAACATCGTCGCTATTATGGTGTTGGTGATTCACCTCGCTTGCGTTCATCATGCTTCAAGAGGTAAACTTTTAAAACTTGGATTATGAACTTTTCGCATGGATCCTGTGAGGGAATTCTATTATTCCGCTACAAGATATTTTGATCCGCAATTCCCTACAGTTTGTATTTTAGTAATATTTCTAGGTACATGTACTTCAGCTGGCAGTCAAAGAAAGAAGACCTAGAATACGTTTTGATATTCTCATGTATTTATGATGTATATTAAGTATGATATAACAAAATATGTAATTATTGAGTACTATATTGTAAACTATATTCTATTCTTATTATGGTATGTATAATATATTAATCTTCAAAGGCTCAAATTTTGTGTATAATTATATAAATTTTATTTACAAGTTATTTGGTTAATTTACGTGACGTACTTAATTTTAATTACTAGTACGTAATTCTGGATACGTATATGGTAATGAAATTAAGGATGTTATATTATGCATATAAAATGCAGGATTCATAGGTACCAGAAGAAATTTAAATGATCTACACCTATGGTGTGAAAATTAAAAGCACTTTTTGTCTTCTGGGTCAAGTTTAAAGTGATCATACCTTTGTTTTTATATTATAAAAAGTATAATTGGTATGCACTGTATGTGTAAAGAAATTTTATATAGACATCTAAGAATATTTTGACATGTCAATATTTATTTCCACCTCTTCCTTTCACCAATTAAAATAATTTATTAAATTAAAACACAAAAGAAGTCTAATCCATAGTTGTCGTTCTTCTTAATTCATGGTTGTTCTTCCTTTAGCTCTTAACTCCCATCAATTTCTAAGATAAAGCTTCTCTAAAGTAAGTTTGTTTTTAAAGTATGTATTCACCATTAAAGTTTAGTTGGTTAAAATCCCTATGCATTTTAGATTAAATTAAAGGTGGATATACATTGACTTGCTCACTTTAAAAATAGGCTCACTTTTGAGTAGTTTCTCCCCCCCCAATTTCTATACCTAAATATCATATTTCTCAAAATCAAGATCAATCAACGTCCTCTCACTCTTACTCTCCCCTATCTCTCTATCTCTGAAAGAGTTAAGGTGTGCACCTTAACAATACGATGGACATTAACAAACAATACAATGGGATACATGGTAAAAAGGCATTTGATTGAATATTTGTGTACAAGCATTCAATTGAATATAATACAATGAACAATGATTTGATATTTGAATGCCAATTCATTTTGAGTGTGTTTGGAAAGTAAAAAAAATAGAAATAATTTGTTTTGTAAATCAAATGTAATTAAATTTTGTGTTTGAAATATTAAAAAATAGGAAATGATTTGATTTTTAAAATCTCATGAATTTCATTCTTTTTGAGTGTGTTTGGAATGTAAAAAAAATGAGAAATGATTTAATTTGTAAATCAAATCTAATTAAATCTTGTATTTGGAATGTTAAAAAATAGAAAATGATTTGATTTCATTTTTTTTAGAAATTCCATTAAATTTGATAGGATTTGTTAGGATTTGATTTGAAATAAATAGACTATTTTACCCTTAGTAACTACCTTTAATTACCTCTCATAAGGATTACAATGTAAAATAATAAAATCAAATCAAATCAATTCTCATTTTAATGAATTCCAAACACAAAATTTGATTTCTAAATCAATTCAAATCCATTTTTTTGTTAAGTTCCAAACACAATTTGATTTCTAAATCAAATCAAATCAAATCAAATCATTTCCTATTTTTATTCATTCAAAATATAACCTTTGTTTAAGAAATTCCATCTGTTATGGACTAGGATTTTGGATCACCATCAGGAGCAACCCAATCCACCAGAATAATACCCAGATATTACTACGCATCATCTTGATAAGCATATATGCCTATTTATTAGGCACAAATCCTCACAGAATCCTTAATGGATATGCACGTGAATTATCCCACATAAATAGGAAACTAGTTAAAGGGGATCATAATCCCTAACGGATACTAATCCTAAATAATTGCATCGCACAAACCCTAAAACGCTCTTATAAATGCACTGTCAAGTCTCAAAGGTATGCATCTCATCTAATACACAGACTGTCCTCATTGCGCACAGTCTAACTTGAGCATTGAAGTGTCTTTTGTAAGTACCTACCTCCTCGCACCACCGCAGGAGTAGATGTGCTACGGAGGAGTCCACCATATACGTGCCTATCTCAGGTACCCTCTGAATTCACTTTAGAACATTGATGCCATTTGTGGGAAATGATAAACTTCAAATCCCACCACCACTATCACGAGATATGGATCCGTCAAACATATGAACCATATGCTAGATTTGACGATCCATTTGTTAAATCAATGTTGGACCTTTTGTGTACCGCAAGTGCACGGGTCGCGAAAGTAATACAATGATGAGAAAGATCGTTTCCATAGGGATAATGAATAATATCTAATGCCAAATATCAACCAATAGTTTAATGAATTCTTTTCAAGCATATATAACTTGGAAAGAGTGTGTGTAGCCAATTTAAAGACTAAAAAGTGATAAGCTAGGAATAAAAGACAATAATGAGATCATAGGGACTCCTTCTTCACCAACTACTTTACTTGGCAACTCGTAACCATATTAGGCAATAATGATGACTAGTTTTGTTAACTAAGAAATTACATTAGCCAAAAGCCTATGTTTAGGTCTTTTAACCCTATGTCGTTTACCTAGTTCACTATGTGTCCATGAGAACTAGAGCAAACACCACACATTAAGGTTGATTCTTAACAAATGCTATGCATGGCCAATAGGTATATGTCTATCATATTGACGAATTAATTCACCCTACCATTAGAATGAAGTTAAACATGCATCATCCACATCCATGATCTAAAGTCTAGAATCCTATGTTTAGTTCAATTTTTTTTATCAAAACACAATAAATGTTGACCAAACATCTATGAGCATTAAGAGAAATATGGATGAACAAAACTCATCATCTTTATAAACTTAAAAGGTTACAAAGTCACCAATGTACATAGAAGGATCCAAAGGAATCCCTAAAAATAGATTAGCTATCCATGAAACACGAAAATTTCAAGAGAGATTCCATGCCCATGACCTAAAAATAGAGAGATTAAAGAGAAAAGAGAGAAAACACTATAATGTGAACTTGGGATGCTTGATCCTTCTTGGATGATGATGGTTTTCTCTCCCAATCCCTTCAAAGCCCTCCAAGATGATGAAAAACTCGTCCTTGCTCCGTTCTCTGCCTCCTCCCACCTAACTCCCTCAAAATATTTGATGAAATAGTATTTATAAACAAAGCCCACGAACTCGCGCCGTGGCATGACCATTGTTGCGCCGTGACATGAATGTCCACATGGTTAAGTGGAACTAGTGTAGACAAACACGTGCCGCGACATGAACTTCTTTACACCGTAGCATGGTAGTCTCTGTCTTCAGTATGCACAGCAGGCAGAGAGTAAGATACCGCGGCGTGATACACCTTGCGACGCGATGTGATAAGCTGGAATGCATGCTGAGCTCCTTCCTCCAATGGAAAGCCTTAGCTTGTCCACACCCATCAGTTTAGATCCCATCCTACAATAGAGAAGTCATTTATTTAATCACAAGTGTAAATCAATTGAATCCAACAAAGAATAGAAAGGATTTTAGCAAAATTGGAGAGGAAGACATCAACATGAATTTGAATAAAAAGTAAGGGCAAAGTCTTCTAATCATGCCTAAGCACAAGGACTAAGGAATCAATATTCCACCAATATAGGGCATAAATAACTGCATTTTATGGAGTTATCAATCAACGCGAAGCAGTCATGGCAGAATCATTGTTGATTTCCTTCGAAGTGACTATAGCAGTCACCGTCTTGCCAAGCGAGATTGAGCAATAACCAGAGCTAACGAAGTCTAGCAGTGGTTTGGGGGTGGTTTACAGCTAGTATAGCATCAACAGAGGCCAAAATCTGGAGATTGCCCTAAATACCAAAACAATTGGCAATGGACCCCAGACAACGTTTCTATACCAAAGTCATGAGGGATCCTAGATACTAAAGTGATTGGTAATGGACCCCAGACAAGGTTTCTATACCAAAGTCACGTGGGATCTTAAATACCAAAGTGATTGGTAATAGATGCTAGACAAGTTTCTATACCAAAGTCAGTTAGGATCCTAAATACCAAAGCGATTAGTAATGGACCCCGGACAAGGTTTTTACATTATACCAAAGTTATGTGGGATCCTAAATGCCAAAGCGTTTGGTGATGGACCCCAGACTAAGGTCTTGAAATCAAATTCTCCTAAGTCCTCCGAGTGCTAAAAAATTTGGGCATTGGAACTGATATAGACCATGGAAAAAGAAGTAGACAAGGCGACAATTCTGCCTAATTCTACAAACCTCGGCTACACTCCGAAATGTCCACTTATGGCTAACTGACGTATGGACTAGACTACAACGCGTCTACAAGTGTCATGATTAAACGCCTCCAGATTAGAACTCATAACCCTATGGAGAAGCGCGGACCACAACTTCAAGTAAAGCATGAAGTCTGTCATTCGGGGGCATTAAGACTTGTTACTTCACTATACTACCCTAGCGCCAAGTTAGGGGCAGCTGTTTTGACCGTGATTCGGAATCATGTCCCATTGATTGAACAGACTCACAGTATGTCGAAGTCCGTTGTTGACACCCCATCAAGAATTCACTTATGGCGTGCAATTGAGACCCCTTAAGCTACATATGAGGGCAGTGTATAGCATACCTCGAACGATGGAATGACAACGTAAGCAGAGCAATCCAACTCGGATTCCAGCCTTACACGTCAACCCCGAAGGCAAACTATGATATATCACTGACCTGAGCCCTTTCAAAAATATCGTGAGATCCGATGTTAACTTTGACTAAACATAGGTACCTTGACACTTAGATGCCCTATCTAAGCGTCAAGCTGGGGGCAACTGTTTTGGATCAGATTTTGGGTTAGTAGTTCAGGAGCAACTCGACCCACTATAATAATACCCAGATATTACTATGCATTATCTTGATGAGTATAGTTGCCTATTTATTAGGCATAAATCTCTCAAGTATTCTTAATTGGTATGAAAGTTAATTATTTCCCACATAAATAGAAAAATTAGTTAAAATGGATCACAATCCCTAACAGATTCTAATCTTAAATAACTGCATTTAATACAGATTGTACTTACCCTAAAACGCTCATATATATGTTATGTCAGGTCTCAAAGGTATGCATCTCCTCAAATATACAGACTGTCCTCATTGTGCATAGTCTAACTTGAACGTCAGAGTGCTTTTTGCAGGTATCCACCCCCTCGCACCACCTTTGCCGCTACTGTGTTATGATGGAGTCTATCTTTAACCACTGTAACATACCTACCGCAGGTATCCTTCTGAATCCACTTCAGAACATTAACAGATCGAGGTTTTAGTGCTTATATAAGAGAAGCCAAATTTGACTTCTCTTTATAAGTGGTTCACGATTGCGAGAAGAGAAAATAGAAAATAAAAGAGGAAAAGAAAGAAGAGAAACCGTGAAGGGGAAAAAAGAAGGATAAATAGGAAGAAAGGGAAAAAGGAAGGGAGAACTTGGATCTTCTATGGCACTTCCTTGGTTTCATCTTTATCTTCAAGACCTTGAGGTAGGGGTTTTTGAGCTTGAAACTTCATTCTTTCTCATTTTTCATGTTTAGGCTATTTGAGGTTTAATATGCCAAATTGAGTTCTTAAAGTTTAATATGCCAAATGTGGTTTATGACTTGTTAATACTAAGAGTTTGGATTAGAAACTGAAAATTCTCCATTTGGACCTAAAATGCTATAAGTGTTGATTTTAGGGGTTTGGATGAGTAAATTGTTGTTTTGATCCATTTTTGATGAAATCAATTGGTGTTTTTTGTTTCCTTCATATTAGTGAACTTGTTAGGAACTTGAAATCACCTAGAAACTGATTTGGAGTGGCCAAAATCCAAAATTTGTTCCAATGGAACAGTATCCGACCCTGTGTTTTCTGCAGAATTCTGCAGAAATGCACCTCACACCGCGACATGAGTGAGTCCACGCTGCAGCGTAGGTCTCAGTTTGTGCCTGGTACTAAAACTCGAGAGCAGGGCACCACTGCATGAAGATGCTGTGTCACGGCGTGAGCTCCAAAATCTTCAAAAATGTGTTTTTGATATCCTTGCAAGTTCCTAAGTGTTGGGATCATTCTTATATGCTTTCCTAAGTGTGTTGAGGCACAAATGAGGGTAATTCTTGGAAAGAATTATCATCTTGAATATATGAAAAGTATGGGAAATGTTTAGACATTCAAAATGTGATAGAATGCCTAGGTTGGTGTTTAGAATTTTGATCAATGTGAGATTGACTTTATTATCACTTGTGATGATGATATGTGATGGGAATGACACATAGTGTGAGTATTCCTAAATCAGTAGTTGGAAAACGTCATGGAGGAGGATAGTCACATTTAAGGGCATTGGTTATGGACTCGTGTAGGAGAATATCTGATGTGGCGTTGAATGAGTATTATATATTAATTATCTCTTTGCATGTTTTTCCACACACTTGCTATTTTCACGTATCTATGAATGGTATATGAGATGGTATCAGTACACTCATTGTTGTGAGATAGAATAATCCATTCATTGTTGTAACACCCTCCCTAGGGTATCACATGTCTGACTTCCGACTCATAATCTGTAAAGAAGTTCACACAAGGTTTGAGTTATAAAAGATGGGTTTTAAAATTTCTTCTTTACTGAAACGTAAATTTACTGAAAATATTAGGTAATATTGAAAATCATATTTCAACTATTCATTATGCAATATTGACACCAATTAATATTTCACAATTTAAAGAGAAATATAAAATTAACAGACTTTTTTTTTTCAACAGTAGCAAACCCCATGACGGGTCCTACTAAATAGCACGGTATAACACTAACGATAAAACTTAACATACTCATTCCTTATCTTGTATCCAGCTTGTTGCATCAGAACTCTACTCCTTGTCTACTCAGAACACCTTCGAACTTGAGACAGCCACTCTTCAATGTTTTCATTAATCTCTGAGTATCCATCGCCTGTTATGTCTAAGACAACTCGATCCTTCTATCATTTGATTTTAACAAGATCTGAGACACAACAAAATAACATAGCAAAGAGGTGAGATCACCTACGCCAATACCAACATGGCAGTATAGAGATAACACAAACAGCATATCATACAGATAGATCATACCATAATCATGCTATCAGCATTAATCAATTATCATCATCTAATCATTTATTAGTTTAATTATCATAAACAACAAATTACAATAATGTTCTAATTATCATTATCATCATCCAAGTATTCAAAACAATTGTCATAGCCAATATTCCTCAATTAATATATCACATAGATATAAATATTCAGATTATGCATGTACACAAGACTCGATTTCCTACTCCATGGAGCTAAAACTCAGGTCGGAGAAATGATCGAAAAGACCTGCCGGTACCACGTGCCTTAGACCACGTGCTTTAATTCTCATTTCAATTTTTGCACATCTAGCACATACACGACAGTCTTTATCAGATCTTGATTAAGAATAGTGTCTCGGTCAGGATCATCGGTGTGTTACATCGGTCTAACCTACGGGAAGAAGCGCGACCAACCACCCATGTAGGCAACCCGCACCCCGATGCCCCCAAGGTCAACAAGTGACTTACACTACGCATATCGCACCCACTCAAGAGGTGTGTTTCTCCTAGGCAATCAGCCATATCCAGTCCTCATCGGACCATTCCAATGCATGTATAATGCACCAAATACCAATCACATGCATCTCTTTCCAATGTATATAAATTGTACCAAATTATACTGTATTTTCAACAGCAAAATCATGTTATCACATTTTCATAGTTATAAAACACTTTCGTCGTTTTTTCACAAATTTACACAACATTTCTGTTACATTTTCACAATTCCAAAACGTTTTTATTACGTTTTTATAATACTGTAACACTACTGTTACGTTTACAAAATTTCGTAACATTTCTATTACGTTTTTAAAATGTTGCAACTCTTCTGTTGCACTTTTAAACCACGTACTAATTTTTAACGTTTTTCTCAATTGTGTAAAAACATACGTTTCTCAAATCCGCATAGTATTTTTCCATTGTTTCAAAATTGCGTAACTTAAAAATCATTCTTTTACGTCACGTAAATCATTTTCTATCATTCTCAAAATACTTTCCAAATCTCATAACAATTTTCTATCATTTTCACAATCACGTAAAAATATTCTGTCACTATTCAAATCACGTAGTGATTTTTCAACAATATTTCAGTCGCGTAAAATATTTAAACGCTTTCCAAATCGTGTAGAAATATTTAAACATTTTTCAAATCCCGTAGAAATATTTTACTATATTTCAAATTGTTTTTAAGATACGTAAAATATTTTTCAACATTTTTCAATCACATAAAATATTCCTCAATATTCCAAACATTATTTTGGACTTAAATAAATCAATATCATTTTTAACACATTGTTCAAAATTGCGTAGCTTAAAAATCACGTTTTTAAGATACGTAAAACATTTTTCATCACAATTTCATTACAGAAAATACTTCTTAACTTTCAAAAATTCCTCTTCAACTTTTCTCAAAATAATATAACTTTATATTTCATTTTATATATTTTCTTACTCAAGAAAATATTTTTCCACAGTTCTTTACTCAAGAAATTCTTTTTCAAAATATACTTCACTAAAATCACTTTTCCATCAACGTTTCAAAACTTGACATTTTTCTAACGTATTTCAAAACTTGAAAATAAGTTATACGTTAGTAAATTTTCAAAACATCATTATATTCTCCATTTTTCCCAAATCATTTCCAAACACAACCTTCTTCAAAATAAATTGAAGTTCGAAAACATTTTCGTTTACAAAAACTTGATTTTCTCAAGTGATAAACGCTCTGATTCCCTTTCCAAAATCCTTGTATTAAATCCAGTTACGTTTCCACTTTGAAATTCACTTTGTTCATAAAAATCAAGGCATTACAAGCCTTAAAAAAAACGTGGACATGACTATTGAAACCATCAAATATTTTTCCTTTTAAATTAATATGGTTTTACACAAACAAAACCATTAAAAATCCTTTACAAAAACGTAAGACTCATAGTCTTTGAAAATCAAATCATTTGTTCATTTTCAATTTTTCACTTTCTTTGCAAATCCATTTTCACTTTCTTTACAAATCCTTTTTCACTTTTTTTGCAAATCCTTAAAATCATCATTGCTATTTTCATTTAAATCTCATGTTTAGTTAAACACTTAGAAACTTTTTACACAAAATAAACTAATAAAAATCCTTCTAAAAACCGTGTTCTTGTTCTCTTGAAAAACAAACCCTTTGTTTATTTTCCAAATTCTTCAAATCATCCGTTTTCATCATTCATGAAAACTTAAGTTATAAACACCTATGTTGAGGTGTCTTGTTCGAAATCCACCATGTTCTAAGTACTCAAAAATCAATTCTTTTGTTCTTGAAAATTTTCAACATGAACCCTAATCAAGGGTATCAAAACCGTAGCTCTTCCTTGGCTATTGGAGCAAAAAATCAATTTCCTTTCCACCATCAAGTCATAGCATATACATATATATTTCATCATCAATAATATAAGCATACCATTAAAGCCATAAAAGCATGTATAGCATATCAAGCATATCATCAAAGCTATAAAATCATGCAAAGCATATCAAGCATAGAAAATTAATCAAAGCTCATAAACACCCACAAATTAATTACATGACCATGGATATGAATCCTCACATGGATTCCACATCCATCAAATAAAATACCATCTCTCACCACCATGCTTGGTTGGTGAGATGGATCTCCCTCTTACCTCTTGAAGATCCTCAAAAGTTTCTTGATTTGCTTCTTTTTCCAAGTCCTTCATCACCAAGAGCTTCTCAAATTCAAAACAAAATACATAAAAATTAGTATACTAAGCTTGATTAAGAAAATCATGGATCAAACATGGTTTAGATTATGAAAAAGAGAGAAGAAAATGAAGTTTCCTTATACTTCACCTCAAAAACCCAATAACTTTGATCTTGAAGAAACTCCTTGAAGATGAATGATTTAGAGAAAATCTTCAACATGAAAGTTGCTTAGAACATCATGTAGATTCAAGATCTATGGTTGGATGAAATTAAAAGATATTGGAGAGTGGTTTTAGGGGTCTTGACCGAATGGTTTCTCTTGAAGCACAAGGATGGAATTTTTGATTTTTGATAGAAACTTGAAGCTTGGATTTGAAGATCAAGATGAATGATTTTGGAAAAATTCATAACTAGAGATGTTCTTAGAATGATGTTTAGGTTTAGAAAATCAAGTTGGATGAAATTTTTGAGTGATGGAAGGTAGATGATGGTGCCATGGCCGTGAGCTTAGAGAAGGAGAAGGAGAGAATTTTTTTCTAAGTGTTTTAAGTTTTTGAAATGATCACAAATGACCAAGAATGAGTGATGATAGTAATGAAACACTTTCCTATAGTCTAAAGTCTTCAAAAACCGTGCCCCCCCCCTTCATGCATTCTTTGGAGTGCAAGTAGTCACTAATAGTCAAGAATGATGACTAATTGATCAAGACATGCATAAAGCTTGTCTCTTTGTCACCAAAACACTACAAAAACCGTCCCCTCCTTGCATTTCTTCTTCCATGTAAATTGATCAATAATGATCAATAATATTGCAATATTGACCAAGACTACTTAACAATGACATAAAGCAATTAATCAATGCATTGAAATATTTTTTTTTCTTTGTCTCCAAAAGCATGCAAAACCATGACCTCCCTCCATGCATGCATTAAATCATGTTGTCATCTTTTCTAACCATTATTTAAATTAATTCTAGCCATTGCTAAATTCAATGGTTAAGATTTTGGTAGATTTTTAATTTTAGAAGACTTAATCTAGGCCATTGGATCTTTCTCCTTTAAATTCTAGTCATTGGATGTGCCTTCAAAATTAAGGGTCAAGATTGCTTCTTCAAATTTTAAATCCAAAGGTCATAATTAGTCTTTGCCATTTTAGAAGACCAAATCTCCACCATTGATTGATTCTTCATCCAATGGTCATAAATGATCTTTGTTACTTTTTAAGATTAAATCTCCACCCTTGATTTAATCTAAATCCAATGGTTATAAATGGTCTTTGTCATTTTTCAAGACCAATTCTACACCTTTGATTACATCTATGGTTGATATCAAAGCCTTCCTAACTAAGCTTATTCTCACACCATTGATTAAATCAATGGTTATTATCCAAGCGCTTTATTAAGTTTGTTTCTTAACCTTTGATTAAATCAATGGTTAATATTCAAACTAAGTATTCTCATCCAAGGGTATAAATCAATTCAAGCTCTCTTTGTTGACTACGCAGTATAATATTTATTCTTGTATCCTACAAATAATATTTTTACTGTATTTTTATCATCCGATAATTAAATACAGTATAAAATACAGTACAAGAAATTTTCTAAAACTGTTTCCGGATTCAGGTTTAGTAAGATCCCTTGTCTCCGTCTAAACAGTACAAATTTTTCTATGCGTAGAAAAATTTTTGCTTTGCTAGACCCAATTGGGCCACGTATGGCCACCTGCCTACCACATACATACCTGCTTCATTGGGCTCACAAACAGGAAAAATTTCAAAATCATCCATAAAATCACAAAAATTATAAAATGCACAAATATCAAATCAGATTACGTAAAATAATTACCTAACGGTAAAAATTAAATTACGTAAAGTTTTTCCCGGCCCAAAAATTTTTATTTTCCTGACACGGAGTAAATCACTCAAAACGATCAAATACGCTGACGGAATAATCAAATTAATTTTACAGCGCTCAGAAATCACTAAACAGTGAAATTCTGTTAACTGTCAAAATTACTGTTTAAGAGATACAGAAATTTTGGGGTGTTACAATTGTCATGTAGTGTTAAATGGTTGGAGCTATACTACGTAGTGTGCAATGACTGAATGTCATACTACTCAGAAAATACAAGGAACCGGGTTCCTAGAAATAGTTGAGTTTCATGATATTACACCAACACTATTTTTACTTCATTGCATATCCATTGTCTTAGGACATATTAGGCATGAACATACAACATAACAAACATTACATTTGCATGGTAATTGTGGGCAGTTACCTTAATCAACGATATTTATGATTGTATGAGCAATTGTATAATATTGTTGATAGTTTTTAATACATGTTTAGGAATATGGTTTGCTTGAGAATACTACATAGGGTTGCTATGCAAGTTATTCTTTTGGTAGTAAGTAGTGATTCTTATACCTGTTGTAAACTTATTCCTGACGCTAATTGTTAGTTTATTCATTGTGAATGTTTAAACTCTGGTATTAGAATGCTTATACTGAGAACTTGTGATTTCTCAACCCGATTGTGTTGCCATGTAAATTCAAGTACGAGTTCTTCAAAAAGGGAAGTAGAAGCTTGGAGTGCTTTGCTTAGTGTAGCTAAGTAGTTTCTTTTGAAATGATGTACGCTTTGTATTTATGAAAATATAATTGTGGTGTAATATTTATATATTCATTCAAGGCTCATATTTTTTATATATACATGTTTTTCTTATATTAGAAATTGCATAGCTGTTAAAGTAGCAGGTCTAAATCTAATGGCTGTAGTGATATACTATGGTTATTAAATTTAGGATGTTACACAGAGCACATAAACTAAAACATATAAAATGATTTCTAACAACTAATTTTCTTGGTGATAAACAATTGCATATTTAAAGGACAAAGATAATGTAACCAAGTAAGAGTGTAAGACAAAAACCTGCAAAAAGAAGTATTCCTAGAGTTGCTAAACCAAATCTTGTAGGAAGCTCACCTTTCTCTGCAAGAAGCTACATATATAGGTGCATAAGCTACATTAGCCATATTAAGTGTCACAATAGTTTGCTTATTTAAGAATTAACCTTGCTTATTTTCAATGGACATTCAGAATCACAAGTACCTGTAGAACAAATGCAGAAGATGACAGAGAGAGAGTAACAATAATCACCACAGCTTCATCGATGCTTCTAATATTCACCTTCAATCATCAAAACATATTAAAATAAAGACTAAAATCATGGAGCCTATTTTAGTTGTCTTGATATTATTACTATAACTTTTCATATCAAAATTACACTGACATATGTAAATCATCCTATGTATTGTCCTTTGTACATCAACACAAATCATGCCAGAGCACTTACCTGAATTACCTTATAGAGCTCTGTTCATCAATAGAAGCATAACGGTTTCAAAAGTTACAAACCTTTTTAGGAATAGTAGCTTGAAAGACAAAAAGCATTCAGACTTATTTCATTTTTCATATAAATATATGGTATAACTATAACATCCTGAAAATCAATAATTTTGTGATAAATAATCATTTTATAATATTTGTGATTTTTGAGATTTTTTTTAGATTTTTCTGAGAACGTGAAATATTTTAATATTATTTCTCGTTTTGCGTACACACTGAGCGGAGTCGGAAAAATGAGATATTTTTCCCAAGAACCTTGATCTGTGGAAACGTCGACGGGAGATCTTACTAAACCCGAGGCTAGATATGGTTTATGAGGTTTCACGTTTTTTGAGAAATTTTATCTGACAGAGCGATAAATCGCTATGTAATTTTATCCGCTGGGCAATTAATACTGACTTCTGTCAACTGTAACAATTGTCCATTGGATGATAGCATGTATTAGAAACCCTATCACCCCATCCCAATGCAATCCACTTTATGTCTAATCAAATCCACTTTAATTTAAATTAGTGTACTTTTTCAAAGCTTTTTTGAGAAGCTTTGACCACAAATGACTAAGCTATCCTTGGCTTGTAGGGGAAGCCAAATTCTCCCCCTCTCTTCCCCTTGTGTGCCGCGGCAATGCCCTTCATGGGAGGCAAAACTTTGCCTCCCCACTTAACCTAATACACCCAAAATACCTCATTTCAAACCTAACACTTTCTCTCTCTAATCTTCATCTTCTTCATTTTCTCCTCCTTCTCTCTTCTTCCTCCTCCTTAGCTATGAAATTGCAGCCCTCATCTCCACCATTTTTCTTCATCTTTTCTCTTCTCCAAGCTCATTTCTACACTCACCTTTACTTCCTCTACCTTCCTTATTTAGAAAGTTTCTTCATTTTCCATCTTCACCTCCATTTTCCCTCTTCCTCTTCTCTTCTTCTTCCTCTCCAATTTGAAAATTCCACCCACCATTGTGATCATTTCTCTTCACTTTTCTCTTCATAAACACCATTTCTACACTTCCCTCAACCTCCTCTACAACTTCTATTTGAAGGGTTTTCTTCAAAAACCCACTTTTCCACCATTGTCATCCAAGGCAAAGCTTTAAGCTTGAAGGTAAAGTTCTCATTTTTCTTCCTTTTTCTCCTCATTTTCGTATTCTAGGGTCTCAATGGAGACCAAAGATCCATTCTTTTCCATGCTTAATGTTGATTTTTAATGATGGAAATTCCTAGGGTTTTGAAGGCTTCAAAACCGAATTCTTCAAGGAGCTTGAAGGAGTCATTTTCATTATTCTTCCTTAGGTAAGAGGGAGGTTACTCACTTCAACCACTAATGGTGGTGAGGGAACCTTTATGTGCTTATTGATGGAGCATTCCATCTTTGTATGTTCACTTTATTTGATGATTTTACATGTTTTGTGTTCTTGAATTGAA
Source organism: Ormosia emarginata (assembly GCA_029884605.1). Lineage (NCBI taxonomy): Eukaryota > Viridiplantae > Streptophyta > Magnoliopsida > Fabales > Fabaceae > Ormosia > Ormosia emarginata. The sequence continues at coordinate 5,571,568 of JAQQTP010000087.1, forward strand.
TAAATACTTGAATGGTGATTTTGTATATATTGGTTGTGTTAAATATGCTTGATCATGTTAGGGTTGTTAAATGAAAAATTTGGAGTTTCCTACCCTAACATGGTGCCACAGTTTTGAGTGGGATTTTGGGATAAAAATTGGATTTTTGTACATAAAGAAATAAAGCTTATGTGATTTAATGTTAAATGATAATGTTGAAAGTAATGAATGGAAAATTTTAAAGGGTTTAATACCCTAAAGGAAGGCTACGGTTTTGGCTTGGAAACATGAGAGATTGAATCGATTTTGGGTGAATTAAAATTTGAGTGAATTGATATCAAGAGGTTAGTGCATAAAAATGAATTAAATTGGAATTTTAAAGACTTGAGGGGCCACGATTTTGGCTCTAAAATCCTAAGGGATTGGATTGAATTGTTGTGGACTAAGATTTAGATGATTTGATATCAAGATACTAATATATAAAATGGAAAGAAAATTGAGACTTTGAGAACCTTGTGGGGCCACGGTTTTAGAGAGAAAGTTTGAGGTTTACACGATGCCTTGGTGCATCTTTGGAAACTAAGAAATTAGAGACATGCATAATCTATAATGAAATGGAAGAATTTAATTGAATGTTGGCGCTTGAGAAGACCATGGTTTTGAAGGGTTATTTACCCTAAAATTATCATGATTGACCAAAGTTAAATACTTTGAAAATGTGAATCCAAAATATGAACTTGTGGAAATTGATGAGCTATATGTGAGTACATATTGAAGTTGAGGAATCGAATTGACCCCATGTGAGATAGAAGCTATGTAATTAGGTATCGAGAGACTAGTGCATAAAATGGAAGAAAATTTAGAATCTTGAAGGCTTGTGAGGCCATGATTTTAAAGGTTGTTTAACCTAAGGAATTTCATAATTGATCAAGACATAAAACATTGTAAAGGTTGAATCCCATAATATGAAATGGTGATAATTGATAATTTATGAATATATATTGATGTTGGAAATTGGTTCTATGTCTTATGGGTCCCTTATGTAGGGCTAAGTACTTGTTGATTAGTACTTGATGTGATATATGTATTGATATTGAGGAGTGTTCATGTGCCATTGAGGCAATGCATATGATAAATGTATCATTGACATTGATAATGAATTATATACCATTGTGGTATTGTTTATGATGAATGCATCATTGGTAAACATACGTGATTGGACATTATATCATCATGCATATGTGTTGTCCGTTGGACATAGTTGAGAAAGGCAGTGTATGCCTAGGAGTTTGACTAACACCTATGTGCGGGTGCGAATAGACTAAGCGTAGGGTCATAGTGGTTGGCCCTAGGGGAGTCGGGGTGCGGGTGCCTCATCATGGATACTTAAAAGCTCCTCTGTGCCGTGGGGTAGACTGATGCAAACACACCGACGATCCGGACTGAGACGCTGTCCTATATCGCGATCAACTTTTAAGGTGCCATGTATAAGCCATTGTTGCGTAAATATTTTATGAGATGAAGCACACTATTTTTAAGGCTGACGATATACTGGCATTACTCCTTGATCATTCACTCCGAAAATGTTTATGTCTAGCTCCATGGAGTAGGATTTGTGGTATCATAATGCATTGTGCAATGTTCATTGTCAGTCTCATAAATTGTTGAGCATGAACACTTATGACTGTGAAAGTAACTGTTTTACTTTTGTAAATGATTATCTGATTGTCGTGATGATTACTAGAAATATTATTGTGATATGTCTATTGTTATTGATTCTTGCTATTGCTTATAATTGTACTGCTTTGTTGTAAATTCTACTGTACTATTAATGAATATATGAACTGCATTGCTATGTGGGAGCTCTGCGCCGTGTTATTTTTTGACTACCATAGTGGTAATGAAAGTTGGGTATCTCACCTCTTCATTTCATTACTCTGTTTTATGTCGCATTGAATAAAGACTGTGAAGAGCCCAAGTTGGATTTACTTAGCTTATTGTTGGAGAATCGACCTCTGTTTCATCGTGATGACGTCTAGACAAGCTCCTCTGTTACGTATGTGGATACAGTTTCATAGTGGCTTGGAAGCCTAGCATTTTGACCGTGAAGCGGGGCATGTTACTTACATTGGGGATGTGACCCTTATTCAGTGCGGTAATGAACCTGGAGCTGGTACAAACATATCTTATGTTCCCGTACATGTGGAGTTCCCTATACCCATTAGGGAGATGTGGGATAACCGTCGCCTCTTCCCTAGAGAGGTTTCGATTTTAACGCATGTTCGTACTCCCGTCTGTCCGGAAGTGTTGCAAGGGCGAATATTACCCATCGAGAATGCTGAAGAAGATCAAGTGCAGGACCATTCCATTCATGTGTTAGACTTCGGGGAAGGCCAAACTTTCATATGGTAGTTGTATTAGGTTATGTGAAACCTGAGTTTAATATTGTTGTAAGCTATTTATGCATTGATTATGGATATGTATTTTATATTAAACTAATCTTTGTATTTGGATTGTAAGTCAATATAATTGTATTTCATGTTGTGGCTCATACTTTCTATTTACGCATAAGAGAAACAACTTTAAATTTTGTAAATTACTGATATTGAGGTTGTGACGTGTCTAGATGTAGTGACCGTGGTGTAATGACGATTGTGCTGCGTTATTAGATCTAGGGGCGTTACAATAACTATTGTTGGCCTAAGGTCTATAAAGGAATGAAACATATAGTAGCAGTGTTGTCTTGCTTCCACGTTACATTAACTAACAAACACATGTCACGAGCCATCCAAAGACACTTCTTGTCTTAAGAGGGAGCTAAAGTAGATTAATGGACTAAGGTGGTAGATGGTTAGGGTGACTCATATGCTGGATACAAGTTTGTAAACAATCAAATCAGCTACATCACAGGCAGATAAATAGTTAAATATTAATCCCTGAAATTTACCATTTCAATATGTGTGCCTGTCTATATCCATAATGATCATAATTTATAAAAATAAAAGGTAAAAACATGAAACAAAGATAAATTTTTCAGATATAGAAATCTCACCAGATTATGCCTTGAGTGGAAAAGGATTTACAAATTTTTTGTTCCAATAGCCCCATTTGGTGGAAGTTCAAAAGCAGTAAATGCTAAAATAGATAATACAACCATCAAAAGTGTTTCAATGAAAATTAAAGTGAGCACAAGAAAGACCAAAAGATAAGGTTATAAATGTTAAAGAAGAAAAGGCCTCATCTACTATGAATCTATAATCTTTAACATAGATGAGGCTAAACAATGAGTGATTTGAATGAAATGGCTAAAGAAATTTTATTTGCATGCCCATTATCACTTCCAAAGCATCATACTTGAGTCAATCCCATCCCAAAGGCATATTTTGCAAGAGCTTTCAGACGGGCAAACGAAAGCTCTAAACCCATCTCAAGCAGCTGGAAAGAAACAAACATTACTTTAGAGTAATATTCCACCATGTTTATGAGGAATTTTACATAGAAATTATCACCATGACAAGAATATAGGCTCCATATACTCATATTTGAGAGTTCTCAAATGTTCTTCCAAAATGTACATGCTACCTTGACAAAAAACCATACGATCATAATAGCAAAAATTATACTACTATGGTTACGTACAATAGTTATTGTTGAAATAAAAAAAAAATTTCAGGTTGATGACTATGAGTTTTAGGACCTGTAAAGAAAATAAAAACAATCAATTTAAATGGAAATTACGGGTGAAAGCACAAAGGCAAACATATAGAAACCATGTTTTCTAACACTTCAAGTTGAAAGTTAACGGAGTTTGTAACAAGAAAGTCCCAGAAAGAAAATCTCATTGAAGATCTCTTCTTTTATTAAGTGTTAAGTGTAACACCCCAAATTTTATTTATTTTATGATAAATATTTATTTTCTAATATTTGTGATTTTTGAAATTTTTTTTGAATTTTTCTGAGAACGTAGAATATTTTAATATTATTTCTCATTTTACGTGTAAACTGTCCAGGGCTAGGAAAACGAGATATTTTTCTGAGAACCTTGATCTGTGAAAATGTCGACGGGGGATCTTACTAAACCTGAGGCTGGACACAGTTTACGAGGTTTTACATTTTTCGAGAAAATTTTAACAGATAAAATAATAAATCGCTGTGTAAAATTTTATCCACCGGACAATTAATACCGACTTCTATCAACTGTAACAATTGTCCATTGGATAATAACATGTATTAAAAACCCTATCACATTATTCTAATGTAATTTACTTTATGTCTAATCAAACTCACTTTAATTAAAATTTATAATATTTTAATCAAAGCTTCTTTGAGAAGCGTTGACTACCAAATGACCAAGCATGCCCTTGGCTTGTTAGAGAAGCCTCTCCACCCCTCTCTCCTCTCTCATTGCCGCGGCAACCCATAGCCCAAGGGGAGTGAATTTTTGTTCCCTCACTTACTACACTTAATCACATTTTACTCATTTTCCTACAACACTTTCTCTCTCTAACTTCTTCTTCTTCATTTCTCTCTTCATTCTCTCTTCTTCTCCCCTCTCCATACGAAAATTGTAGCCCTATAACCAACCATTTTTTTTTTCACTTTTCTCTTCATCAAAACCATTTTCATACTCACCTCAACCTCCTCTACCTTTTCTATTTAGAGATTTTCTTCAAAATCCAACCTTTCCTCCATTGTCATCTAAGACAAAGCTTCAAGCTTTAAGGTAAAGTTTTCATTTTTCTTCTTCTTTCTCTTCATTTTCATGCTCCATGGTCTCTTTGATGACCATGGATCTCTTCTTTTTCAACCATTGATGTTGAATTATTGTCTTGAAATTCCTAGGGTTTTGGAAGCTCAAAATCGAAACCTTCAAGGAGCAAGAAGGAGATCATTTTTGTGTTCTTCCTTTAGGTAAGAGGGAGATTACTCACTTCAACCATTTTGGTGGTGAAGGAACCTTTGTATGCTCACTTTGTTTGGTGATTTTGCATGCTATGTATTCTTGAAATTGGATTTATGCTTGATTGATGATCTTGAATGTATTGGATGTGTTGAAAATGCTTGATCATGTTAGGGTTGTTAAATGGAAAATTTGGAGTTTCCTACCCTAATGTGATGCCACGATTTTGACTAGGATTTAGGGATATAAATTGATTTTTGTGTACAATACAATGAAACTTATGTGATTAAAAGTTGAATTATATTATTACAATTAATAAATGAAAAATTTTAAGGGTTTAATACCCCAAAGAGAGGCCACGGTTTTGATCTTGAATCATGAAGGAATGGATTGATTTGGTGTGAAATAAAATCTAAGTCGTTAGGTAACAAGTAACTAATGCATAAAATGGAAAGAAATTGGAATCTTGATGACCAGGTAAGGCCACGATTTTTAGAGAAAATTAGGGGTTAAATGATGCCTTGATCAATCTACGGAGATTAATAATTTAGAGACATGCATAATCCATACTGAAGTGGAAGAGTTAAATTGAATAATGACACTTAAGAGGGACACAGTTTTTGAAGGGTTATTTAACCTAAAATTGTCATAATTAACCAAAGCTTAAGACCTTGAGAAGGCGAATCCATAATGTGGACTTGTGATAATAGATGAACCCTAAATACATATTGATGTTGAGGATTGATTCTATGTTGTGGTGATTCCCTATGTGAGACTAAGCACTTGATAATATGTATTTGATGGATGTATGACAAGTTGATGATGAGAAATATATATATATATATATATATATATATATATATATATATATATGCCATTGCGGTATGCTTATGATAAATGTAGCATTAATAAACATACATGATATACATTATATCGTCATGCATATGTGTTGTCCGTTAGACATTGTTGAAAAGGTGGTGTATGCCTAGGAGTTTGAATAACACCTATGTGCGGGTGTGAATAGACTAGCGTAGGGTCATAGTGGTTGGCCCTAGGGGTGTCGGGGTACGGGTGTCTCACAATGGACAGTGGTAGCTCCACTAGGGCTGTGGGATAGACCGATGTAAACACACCGGCGATCCGGACTGAGACGCTATCCTATATCGCGATCAACTGTTGAGGTTCCATGTATGAGCCATTTTGCGCAAATAATTTTATGAGATGAGCATACTAATTTTTAGGCTAACGAGATACTGGCATTACTCCTTGATCATTCACTCCAAAAATATTTATGTCTAACTCCATGGAGTAGGAATTTTGGTACTATTTGCATTGTGAACGGTCAGCCTCATAATTCATTAAGCATGAGCATTGATAATTGTGGAACATATTTGTTGTTATTACTGAGATAATTATTTAATTGCTTGGACTGTTGAATGTTGGAAATGTTAATGTTGTTTACCCGTTATTGATAAAACTTACTATTATTTATTATTGTTGCTAATTTTAATTATTGCTGCAATTTGGATGTATGAACTATATTTATATGTGGGCGTCCAGCGCCATTTGCTTTCTCACTGCCATTTTGGTACTGAAAGCTGGGTGTCTCACATCTTTCTATGTTTTTTGTTTTTTTTGTATTTTTGTTTATTTATATGACTCTGCAAAGATGCTCGTGAGGAAGAGAAGGAAACAACTGAGTTTTTGGGTTTCTGGCCACACTACGACTAGAGTTGCTGAGGATGTTGTCATGACCACGTCGTTTTTTGGAGTACGTGAAGTTGACCTTTCATGGGGGACTCGACTGCTGGCATCTACATATGTAGACGGACCGATGCGTGTACCGTGGGGAGCTGACAGTGTCATTAGCTTGGGGCCGCTACGACATTCCAGTTTTTGAGTTTTCTGCTTTTGTTATTTTGGAATTTTACCTACCCGTGAGGGATATGTGGACTGATATGTTCTACACCCCTCAAGAGGATTCTTTCCTCTCCACTACTCGGGCTTCTGCTCGAAATTCAGTCGCTCCGATGGCAATCTCATCGGACGAAGAGGATCCTGAGGAGGACCTAGCTACGGTCCCTCCTCGTCAGTCTTAGGGGCTAATACTATAGGTGGTTACTGATGGTTAACCGTTTATCTTTTTAGGGAAGCCTGACGTTTTGCTAATATGAGTGTAAATTTGTAACTATCTTGGGTGGGTAAAGCCTTTACTTTTGTATATTTTGTGATGTAACTAAAATAGGTGATGCATATATATATATATATATATATATATATATATATAGATATATATATATATATATATTGTAGATGTATAATTTCTAATTTGTCTCACTTTTGTTGTATTGATAATTATTATTATCTCCTTACCGTTATATCATCTCTTCATTATTATTTACTGTAAAAAAAAATGTTTACGAATGTTTCAATACTCAACTATTTTATTATCCAAGAAAGCAAACTATTTAATCTTGTGTTATTAATGAACCGGGACTTAATTAATTACTATAACTATTATTTTCCGCAATTTATTCTGTTTTTTCTTTTGTACTATGGTGTGACGTTCCTTCTTCGCGGTATCTAAGAAAAAAGGGCGTTACACTAAGTGCTATATATACCACCACATACAAAATATGCATCATGCAATCCTCCAAGCATCTAATGAAAGGAAATCATTAAAGAATGACTATGATGTCCATCTAAACTCTTTCTTTAAAAACTCAAGAAGACATAGAACAATTAATGATAAGCATTGGATATTGATTTCACTATGGACTACTAGTTCTTAATTTCTTATGTACTATAGCATGCTAAGTTCTATTGTATATATCACAGCTTCAATGCTTAATTTGTGGATGATAAACAACTATAAAAAAACAAGAGTAGCAGCAAGGCACCTTAGGTAGCTGAGATTTATCTTACCAAAAAAAAAAGATCCCCTATTCAGATAAAACTTTAACATCAGTAAGGTTTCTAATTAAACCAAATTGATTGAGTACCACCCCAGCAAAGAAGAAGCCAAGTATCTGAAATTGACAACCATTAAATTTATTTCAATTATAAATATAAGAAAATAAATTTGACAAAACTGAGTGTACTTCCTAAGTCTTATATGTGTGTGAGCTTTGACATGCATGTTTATAAATATTACATACATTTAGATATGTTTTTACAATTCAAATAAATGCAAACCTATGAAGTACAAACACAGACACGGATACGGGGACACACCAACTTCAAAAATTGTAGGACACAGACACACATATATATATATATATATATATATATATATATATAAAATTTCAAAATTTAAGAAAAAAATTCATAATTCATTAATATCATTTCTATAAGCTTGAAGATTTATAATATTTTAATATATGTCATATATGCCAATATTTGCTACTTAGTAAGCCCCTCCTAAAAAATATGGAACATAATTTCTATTGACATAATCTAAAAAATCTCCTAAACCAACTTCTCCTAATAGAACTAATCATGTACAAGTACATGTGCATAAAAAAATAACTAAAGGGAATATTGGTGTGAGGCAACCTTCAGTGACAACGAAGTAGATGACTTAGTACGAGCAGAGGTAGAAGGAGCAGATGAAAATAGTGCTGTGAGAAAAGATAAAATTAAAAGTCTAATAGTAGCGTGTGAAAAGATAAAACTTAAAATACTGGTATGTGAAAATAGTGGCTTGGAACGTCAGTCATGTGAGCTTGAGTGAGTTACATGCTTACTAATTGAACGTTAGTCATAGAAATTAAGTTTCTTTTTTTTAAAAAATATTAATGGATCATGTCCAAGCGTGTCCGAGAAGTGTCCGAGCATGTCCGAGAAGTATTCGAGCGTGTCCGAGATGTGTCCAAACTGAAAAAATAATCTTTTTTAATCAGACACATTTGGACACGCATGACACGTGTGTCGTACGGGTGTCTCCATATGTCTGACACGGACATGTGTCTGACACGCAGACACGCCTTATAATTGGTGTGTTCGTGCTTCATAGATGCAAACTAATGTATGCACTACAACCATTAATATCAATTAACTCCAAATCTAGATGTTCAACAATAAATAGAACTACAATTTCAAATTCATAGGATAATAAACCTCATTTCAAAATTTGTTTAGTAAGTACAATGATGACAACAAATATAATACTAATAAGAATCAATTTGTACACAGAAGCCAAAGCAGTGTTTGAAAAAATAACTTAAAGCATAAAACTTCTAATTAGTTATGGCAATTTATAAGTCCAATTAAATAAAATCAGATATAAAATTCTCTGCAAACCATAGTGTCTCCAATCTTAAGTTATTCAGCTTACCATTAAAAATTAAGTTGTGCATGCCTACATTAGTATAATTTACTTATAGAATGCCTTCCACCATTTGAACTTGTTAAACTAATTAAAGAATTACCTACACTAATATTGGAATATTCCATGTCTTCCTTACCTGAGTAAAACCCCAATTTTAGCAACGCTTCCTGTAAAACGTCTTCTCCTTCGGAACCCTTCCGCAAAGTGCTCCTCTTTTGCACTATAGCAGCAGCCTCCTCAACCACCATAACCTCATTTTCATGTTCAATCACCACTTTTGGGTCCTTCTCCTTCTTCTCCTCCAGCACCATCCCAAAACTTTTTAGCCCAAAACTTTCAAACTAATTCAAAATAAAAAAAAGTAAAAAGAAATGGTTTTTTTAAAATTAATGAAAAAAGATGAAACCCAAACAAAAATAGATAAGTGGAAGCGTGGATGAGGCTTGTTTACTGTGTGGGTAACACAAGAATAGGAGGCGTGGACTGCAGCTTAGGCATGGTGGCTAGCGTGTGGTAGACCACAGAGGATGGTGGCTGGATGGCACGATGGCACGATGGCACGAGGTGGGTGGCAGATCTGCGATGGCGCTAAGTGGCAGAGATCCCAGCGACATTGCAATCTAGGTTGCGTAGTGACACGAACTCTATGCATCATGTCTCGGGCAAGTTGTCTGATGGTGGTTCGCGGCGAACTGGTTTGAGGCTTCGCAAAACTGGTGATTCTGGTTCAATTTGGGTGGAAGTTGCGACTGGTGCGATGGTTGAGGCACAGTTGGGGCATTGCAGCAATGAGAGTTGAAGCTATGGGGTCATGCACGGTGGATCTAGAGAAGGAAGATGCCAACATAAAGGGTGGTGGCTGGTTCCGAGTCATGGCAGTGGTTGTGTAACATCTCGAACTTAATAGCCATAGTATAATCGTCATTACATCACAGTTACTAAATTCAGGCTTGCTACCAAATTCAACGACACATTTTTCAAATATAACCTTCATGTGTATACGGAAAATATAAGGCACGAATGAATATATTTAGTACACAACTCCAAAAATTTCCTCCAAAGAGGGTTACATTCCACATATATACATAGATACATAAAAAAACTTACTAAGTACATACAGTACATAAAACTTACTCGATCAAAACTTATATACAACTACCATTTAAAGACTCGATCTGGCCTAAGCGCAAACACCTGGAGAGAGATGTCCTGCACTCAATCCTCCTTGGGATTCTCGCCAGAATCCCTAACGTACAAAGGCTCCATATGGGACATGGTTCTACTAATAGGAGTCCGAGTAGATGACACTACAGTCTCCTATCTAGGGGTGTGATGTAGATCACCCCACAGCTCCCGAATAGGCATGATGAATTCCAAGCACAGTGTAACATCCAGAGAAAAGAAAGGTTCCATATCACGGGTCCTTCGAACAGATATAGCCACATTCCCTATATATATGATGTAACACCCTCTGTAGGGCATTACATTTGTGACGAATTATAATAAAACTTTACCAAGTTTGAAATCATTTAATAAATAATAATAATACGAGTTGTAAAAATTTTCTTTTTGTATGTTGTATCATTAAACAAAATAAACAGAACATGAAATAAAACAAATTACTAAATACACACCATAATTATACATATAATTTTGTTTTTAAAGATACAAATAATTACATACAATAAACTGTTTAATAAAGTTGTAAACTGTTTGACTCAAAACAAGTCACAAACTAGCCCAAGTACAGAACTAAAAATTCTGATCCTCCAAAGGATCCTCCTCTGATGGATCATCGGAAGACAAAAACCCTGGATGTCGTGTAGTCCTACGGACAAGAGTCCGTGTGGTCGACAAACTACTAAGCTCACTAGGGGCATGAAAACGACCACCTCAATAGTGCCTAATAGATAAGGGTAACTCTAGATGTACATAAACAGTAGTAGAGAACATAGGAACTCCATCATATTCTCTACTGAGAGACACAATCAATCGTCCCACATAAACAATAGTCTCCCTATCCACTTGCAGACGCTAGGCTTCAGAGCCTTCTTGGAACTCCAGTCTCATGAATCCCAGAAAACTCGGTAGCACCGTGACATGTCAAAATCAATCCAAACAATAAGGATGATCAATAGGCTCGCCCTCTTCGCACTGATCACCAGAATGTTGTTCCTCCTCGTACTGACAACCCAAAGGTTGCTCCTCTTATCCTTCCTCAAAATCTTTACCGAACATAATAATAATACAGAAATGCATACAAAGAGGTGAGATAATGTACATTATTACTAGCATGACAATATAGAAAACGACAGTACATACAGATATAGCATTCAATACATCAAATCACGTTATCACATCATACACAATACCTCAGATCAATATAATTATCACATCATGATGCAGACCAAATATGCATATGTACATAGACTCGTTCCTACTCTATGGAGCTAATCATAATTTTCAGAGAGAATGATCTAGATGATCTGTCTGTAGCTCCGAATGCCCCAGCCAAGTGCTATACAGTCTAATCATTGTATACATCAGGCATTGTACTAGACAATCTACGCTAGAAGGTGATTAAGAATAGTGCATTGTCGGGATCGCTAGTGCGTTGCCTGGTACCACGGCCCAGAGGAGCTACTAGCTATCCACATGTGGAATCCTCCGCACACTAATGCCTCCAAGTTCAATCAATGAACAAACTACGCATATTGCACCTGCACTACAATGTAATTCATCTCTTAGGCAACTTGTCAATATCAACCAAATTGACACGTTTCTCTATGCATGGTGCATGATCCAAAAGTATACATATAACAATGTTTTCATTATTTCTCATAATCACACGCCATCACTTGGCAGTACTATTTTCCAATGTAACTGGGTCCACCACGTTAACCCGACAACAAAATGCTGTTATTTTCAATGGCGTAAATATTTTATCGCATTTTTACAATCGCATAACCTTTTTCCAACGTTTTCAAATCGCGTAAATATTTTTTGATGTTTTTGCAATCGCGTAGCATTTTTAAATCATTTTCTCAATCGCGTAATGATTTTAATTTGTTTTCTCAATCGCGTATTTTAAAAATCATTATTTTAAATACGCGTAAGGTTATTCTAATATTTTTTAACTGCGTAAAATATTTCTTTGCTTTCTAAATTAAATTTTGAAACTTTCTCCATTATATATCTATTTTAGTCCTCTTTACAATATTTCTTTAATAAAAATTCTCTAAGTAATATTTCCTATTGTTTCCTTTAAAATTTACCTTTCTTGTATTTAACCAATATTTACAGCTCAAAACTTGCTAACACGCTTCAAAACCCAACAGGTGAGCTATACGTTAGTACTTTGCAAGTATCTATTTTATTTCTCATCCTTACTTGATTTCCCTAATTAAGCTCTAAAATAAATTCACTTCCTTTTATTCTTTAAAATTCATTAAATTGAGTTCACATTAATTTACATAATTACATGCTTAGGAAATAATTTTGGATAAAAAATACCATGAGTAGGCATGTTGGCCAAAAACCATTATATATTTTATAAATCATCTTTAATTATTTTCTATCATCTAATTCCTTGTAAAAATTTTTAATCCAATTTATTATTATTAAATCACTTAATCCATGATTAGGAAAATAATTTAGAACACATTGTCCTCTTTGTGGTGGTGTAGGCCGTGAGCCTTATGGGTTCTTTGGAACCCTCATGCAATTCCTTATCATGTTGTTCATATCCTACTACATACAATAACTACCATGCCTTCATCCACACATATTAAAACATATAATCAAAGGTATAAACATGCTTGCATCAAAATCATCACAAATAAGAAAAGCTTTAAACAATCAAGTGAATGAATCCTTATGGATTCTTCACCACAAACAAATCCATTTTCTCATTACCAAGACATGGTTGATGAGATTAAATCTCCCTCTTACCTTTAAAGAAGACAAACTCTTCTTGGATGCTTTCCTAGAGATTTTGTGATCCTCCAAGAAAAATCCTAACAAACTTAAACAATTCTCAAAGTCATAAACTAAGCTTGAAAAAGGAAAATCATGGATTAATCATGGCTTAGAACTTCAAGAATCAATTTAGAAACAAGAAACAAGGATTTTACCTTGTTGAGTAGAAAACTTCAACCTTGTTTTCCAAGCACTAGATGATTGATTTTGATGAAACTTATAACATGAAAGATGTTTAGAATGGTGTTTAGGTTTAAGAAGTGGTGTTGGATAAAATTATAGAAGAGTGGAGGTCGGGTTATGGTGTGGAGGCCGTGAGCTCCTTCAAAGAAAGCAATGGAGTTTTTTTTTTTGGCTCTTGGAAGCGAGAGAATGGATTTTTGTGATAGAAATGATGAAGATGAAATGAAATGATATCCTATTTCCTTATGTGCTTGCCGTGGAGGTGCAAGGAGAGGAAGGTAAAGAGTTTGCTTGATATTTTTACCATGTAGATAACTATGGAGGCTAGATATTTACCTTAAGAGATAGGCTTGAAAATTTAAGCCTTGAACCATCCTTGAAGGTGTCTTGGCCATGGAAGCTAAAGGGAAAAAGCAAACCAAGTTTGGTTCATTTAGTTGCCTAGTTAAGCTTAAGCTAACCTAGTTTCTAATTCCATTGCTTCTAATAAAATCAAGCTAACTTAGTTAGATTTCCAAGTTTACTTAGGTGTGATTAACAAGCTTCTAGAATGTACTAGAAAATCTTGTAACAAGAATCCCTAAAGAATAGTAAACTAAGTTTCATTCCATTTAGTTACTACATATAATCTAGACCAACTTAGTTAGGTTTTCTAGTTTCTAAGCTACCTAGTCCAATCATTATTGTTGACTAGATCCTATTGGCTTAGAAAAATCAAGCCACTAACATTGACTAGGTTTACCAAGTTGTAAGCCACAAAGACTTTTTCGGTTCCTATTGTCCACTGGGCAGAAGCTACTGCTTTTAAGTCAGAAGGTACTATCCAACAGATAATGAAATAATATTAAAATATAAAATATTTTTATTTCACAGATAAATTCTAAAAATTAAAAGATCGGTACACATATCACTCAGAATTGGGTTTGGTAAGATCCCTTAGCTCCAAATAATTTGATAAAGATTTTTTCCAGTCTAAAAATTATTATTTTCTTGACTCAGAGTAAATCACACACAAAGATAAAAAAACAGTCACAAAACAGTCAAAATAAATTTATAGCACACAGAAATCACAAAACAATACAATTCAGATATTACTATAAATTAGCAAATTTTGAGGTGTTACAAATCTCCCCCACTAAAGAAATTTCATCCCCGAAATTTATCGTACATTAGAAAAGTTGTGGGTATTGCTCCTTCATTTTATCTTCCAACTCCCATGTAGCATATCCCGTCACTTCATTCCAGATTACCTTCACCAATACAATTCCTTTCCCTCGAAGCTGTTTCACTCTGCTATCCTCAATCTTAACAGGAAGCGTCTCATACGTCAAATTTTCTTTCAATTGTACTTCATCAAGCTGAATGACATGAGTTGGATTGGGAATATATTTTCTCAATTGAGACAGATGGAATACATTATGAGGATTGGAGAGAAAGGGTGGTAAAGCTATTTGGTAGGCTACTGGACCTATCTGATGAATAATTTGATAAGGTCCAATAAATTTAGGAGTGAGTTTTCTGGATATGATAACCCTTCCGACACCAGTCGTAGGTGTTACTCGCAAGAACACATGCTCACCTTCCCCCAATTCAAGAGGTCTCCTTCGCTTGTCTGCATAGCTTTTCTGCCAACTCTGAGTCGTCCTCATTTTCTCCTGAATCATCTTTACCCTTTCCGTCGTTTGTTGCACAAGATCAGGACCTATAGTCATATTTTCCCATCCTGATACCAACACAAAGGTGTTCGACATCATCGCCCATACAACGCTTTATAGGGTGCCATCCCTATACTTGAGTGAAAACTATTGTTGTAGGTGAATTCTATCAGAGACAAGAATTCATCCCAACTCCCTTGTTGTTCTAACACACAAGTTCTGAGTAGATCCTCTAACAACTGGATAGTCCTCTCAGTTTGACCATCGGTCTGCGGATGGTAAGCAAAACTCAGACGTAGCTTAGTTCCCATGGCTTTTTGTAAGCTTTGCCAAAACCTCGACGTAAACCTTGGATCTCTATCGAAAATGATACTAGAGGGTACACCGTGAAGTCTAACAATTTCAGTAATGTACACTTGGGTCAATCGTTCTAATGAATACTTGATATTGATCGGCAAGAAGTGCACTGACTTCGTAAGCGTATTAATTATAACCCATATAGAATCATGACCTTTCCTAGTCTTTGGAAATTCGGTAACAAAATCCATTGTGATACTATCCCATTTCCACTCTGGAATAGTTAAGGGTTGTAACATACCAGCGGGTCTTTGATGTTCAACCTTTGCCTTTTGACAAACAAGGCAAGATGCCACACGTTCCGTAACATCTCTCTTCATTCTTGGCTACCAAAACATCCACTTTAGATCTTAATACATCTTAGTCATCCGCGGATGCATACTCAACCTACTAGTATAAGCTTCATCCAGAATTGCTTGCCTAAGATCGGGATCATCAAGTATACGAATCCTTCCTTTGAATCTTAAGACCCCATCAGATCCTTCCTCAACCGTTGCCTCATAACCTTGCTTCAAGAATTCTTTCTCGTTTTGCAAAAAAAGATCATCTTCCTATTTTTCTCGGATTTCTTCCAACAAGTCATTCAAAACAATAACTCTATTTAGACGAATCCTTCCTGGTGCCAATTCCATAGACAACCACAAATCTCTAAACTGCTTGATCAATTCTTCTTCCTTTATCATCATATTAGAGACACTGATCACCTTCCTACTTAAGGCATCTGCCACTACATTCGCCTTTCCTAGATGGTATTGAAGTTGAAAATCATAATCTTTCAAAAACTCTAGCCGCCACCTTTGCCTCATGTTCAACTCCTTCTTATCGAACAAGTATTTCAAACTCTTATGATCACTGAAGACGTTGAACGTGGCCCCATACAGAAAATGTCTCCATATCTTTAACGCAAAACTACTGCGGCTAGTTCCAAATTGTGCATCGGGTAGTTCCTCTCATGTACCTTCAGCTGTCTCGAAGCATAAGCTACCATATTTCTATTCTGCATCAACACACATCATAATCCTTTGTAAGAAGCATCGCAATACACTTCAAAAGACTCGTTTGGATCAGGTAAAATCAATACTGGTGTAGTCGTCAATCTCATCTTTAACTCCTGGAAACTTTCTTCGTATTTTTTCTGTCTAAACAAAAGCTTGACTCTTCCTTGTGAGTTGTGTAAGAGGTCTTGCTATTTTAAAGAAACCTTCAATGAACCTTCGGTAATATCCGGCTAATCTAACAAAACTTTGGATCTTTGTCACTGTCTTTGGCCTCTCCTATTGCAGAATAGTCTTCACTTTTGATGGGTCAACCGCAATACATTCCTTGGAAATCACGTGACCCAGAAACTGAACTTCTTCGAATCAAAATTCACATTTTGTCAACTTTGCATACATATTCTTTTCTTTCAAAATATGGAGAACTATGCTGATATGTTCAACATGTTCTTCCGGATCTTGAGAATAAATTAGAATATCATCGATAAAGACAACGACAAATCTGTCTAGGTATGGATGAAAGATCCTATTCATGTAGTCCATGAATATAACAGGAGCATTCATCACTCCGAATGGCATTACTTGATACTCATAATGCCCGTAACGAGTTCGGAAAGCTGTCTTAGGTATATCATCTACCTTGACATGAATTTGATGATAATTTGATCACAGATCTAACTTAGAGAAAATAGCTGCTCCTTTCAGTTGGTTATCAAATTATCAATCCTTGGAAGTGGGTATTTATTCTTTATCGTGACCTTGTTCAGTTGACGGTAGTCCACACAAAGATGAGAAGTTCTATCCTTCTTTTTCACTAGCAGTACTGGCGCTCCCCATGGTAAAACACTCGGTCGTACAAACTATTTTTCCAACAGTTTCTCCAATTGCTTCTTCAACTCTGCTAATTCCGATGGCGACATCCGATATGGTGCAATCGAAATAGGACTTGCTCCTGGTACAAGATCGATAGATCTATCTCTCTTTCCAGTGGTCAACTGGGTACCTCATCCGGAAAACCTCAGGAAACTCATTAACGATAGAAATAACGTTCACTTCTTTCTTACTCTTGACTTCTAAAGAAGACAATAACATGTATCCTTGAGCTTCATCCCTCAACAATGATTCGACTTTAGCGGCAGTTAAAAATCTAGAATTCTCATCCTTAGGAAAAACTAAAGTCTTATTGGAACAGTCTAGTAGGATATGGTTAGAAGATAACCAATCCATTCCTAAGATTATATCTATTTCAACGAGAGGTAAACAAATTAAATCAACAAAAAAGACTCGATCATTAATGGTAATAGGGCAATTCAAGCATACTTTGGACATAACAACAAGCTTAGCAGTTAGTGTAGAAACAGTCAATTGAAAATTCAAAGAAGACACCGGCAATCTCAACTGATCCACACAGTCATATGTAATAAACGCATGCGTTGCACCTGAATCATATAGTACAGTAAAAAAATTACCTGCTACAACCCCTTCTCCTTGAATAAGATCCTTGGACTGGGAAGCTTCAACTCTGTTCATCGTGTATACTTGCCCTCCAGTTTGCGACTGAGCAACACGAATGTTACTCACAGTTGGTTCCCTTTTTGGCTAGTTGCAGTCCTTGGAAACATGACCAGGTGAGTCACTGCTTCTAGAACATGACAAGTCACTGCTTCTGGAAGCTTCCCGAATATGCTGAGTCATAGGTGCTGAGGTGTTATGCCATGTGTCGAGCTTTTATTGGTCCTTCGTGACGAGTCACAGCCACCAACTTTGACCGGCTCCTTATTGGTCCATGTGTAAAGCACTTGATGATTAGGCGCATTGACGAGGCGTTTTCTAGAGTCTTCTAGAACAAGCTAGAACATGTGAGTCACTAGGCTAGTCACCTAGGTGAGTCACCAAATGATGAGTCATCATCTTAGAACATTCTAAACTGGGTGACTAGGCTTACATCTAGAACCATCCACTAGATATTTTTCTGAAAAATATTATCCAATGGATAATAAAACATACCCCAATTTTATTTGTCAGATAAAATCAAAGAGAAACAAAATTTCAAAAACTGTTTCCGGTTTCGGGTTTAGTAAGATCCCCCAACTCCGAATCAACAGTACAAAAATTTCTGGCCAACAAGGTTGAAGACGGATGATTTAGAGAAAGTCTTCAACATGAAAGTTCCTTAGAATTTCATGGAGATTCAAGATCTAAAGTTGTATAAAATTATTGAAGCTTGGAAGGTATTTCTATGGTGTTTGGTTTTTGAAAGAACTCCTTGAAGATGAATGATTTTGATCAAGACTCCAACTACAAAGTGTCATGAAATAAGGTAAGGATTTAAGAAATAAGGTTGGTTAAAATTATTGGAGAGTAGAAGGGTGATTTAGGCCTCTTGGCCGTGAGCTTGGAGAAGAGAAAGATAGGAGCTTTTGTGTTCTTTGCTTGATAGGAAAATAGAAATGAATGAATCTTGAGAAATTCCCAACATGAAAGTGTCTTGGATTAATGAGAGGATTCAAGAAATAATATTGGTAGGAATTATAGAAATTTGGAGAGTGGATCTAGGTGCTTGGCCGAATCCATGGGGAAGAGAAAATGAGAGAGTTTTGGTTGCTTGTTCTTGGTTCTTTGGAGAAAAGGATGTGTAAGAGAGCAAGTGAGATGAATGGATGAATGTTGTCTTCCATTTGAGTTTTATGGTCGTGGAGTACGAGGAGAGAAAAGGGTGAGAGCTTCTTGCCAAAGTTGAAAATGAACCAAAGCCCTCCTATTTATAGACTTCATGGAAAAGATGAAGGCATAAGATATTTTTCGGTATACTATAAGTAATGAACAATAATTACTGCTTATAAAGTCAGTGTCTATTGTCTAATGGATAATAAAATATACTTCGATTTTTCTCTCTTTCTAGCTAGGTAGCAACTATTTTTGATCATTTTTCTATTGATTTCCCTTGATGAGTCACAAAGCGAGTCATCAAAGAGAAGTTTCTAGAACATATGACTCACTACGATGAGTCAGCATAGATATTTCTAGAACATGTGAGTCAGCATGGCGAGTCACTAGCTGAGTCACCAGCTGAGTCAGCATGGAACCTTCTAGAATGCATGACTCACTGCGGTGAGTCATAGGGCGAGTCAACGTTTCTAGAATGTGGCGAGTCACTGCTTCTATAACATGACGAGTCACCGCTTCTGGAAGCTTCCCGAATATGCTGAGTCACAGGTGCTGAGATGTCATGCCATGTGTCGAGCTTCTATTGGTCCTTCGCGATGAGTCACAGCTACCAACTTTGACCGGCTCCTTATTGGTCTATGTGTAAAGCACTTGATGACTAGGCGCGTTGACGAGGCGTTTTCTAGAGTCTTCTAGAACAAGCTAGAACACGTGAGTCACTAGGCTAGTCACCTAGGTGAGTCACCAAATGATGAGTCATCGTCTTAGAACATTCTAAAGTGGGTGACTAGGCTTGCGTCTAGAACCATCCACTAGATATTTTTTCGGAAAATATTATCCAATGAATAACAAAACATATCCTGATTTTATTTGTTAGATAAAATCGTAGAGAAGCAAAATTTCAAAAACTGTTTCCGATTTCGGGTTTAGTAAGATCCCCCAACTCTGAATCAACAGTACAAAAATTTCTGGCTAGCAAAAATTTTGATTTTTCCGGGACCGCCCCGAGCCCACACGCTGCCCAAAATATCAGAAATATATTGAATATTTAAAATATACTAAAATATCAAAAATATAATAAAATATCTCAAATATATATTAAAATATTCAAAATATCTCAAAATATCTAAAATATAATAAAATATTCAAAATATCTTGAAATATCTAAAATATTCAAAATATCTAAAATATCACAAAAATTCACAAAAATCATAACAATTGTGAAACTCATGAAATTTAAATCAGATTAGTAAAAATAATTAAGGATCGAGAAAAAGAAATAAAATACGAAGGCTTATATACACAACCCAAAAATAATATTAAAATAACCAAAAACGTAAAAACTCCCAAAAATTCCTAAAAATCACAAAATATATAAAATCCACAGAAGTCAAGTCAGATTATTCAAAAAAATCAAGAATCGACCGAAATAAATAAAATATGAATTCTCGGGGTGTTACAACACTCCCCTCCTAAAAGGAATTTCGTTCCCGAAATTCGTAGTAGTCTTAGAACAATCATGGATACTACTCTTTCATCTTGTCTTTCAGTTCTCATGTTGCATCCCCGCTTACGTCATTCTAGATTACCTCGACCAACGAAAACTCTTTGCTTCATGTCCAACTTCTTCGAATTGAACGAATACCTCGAACTTTGGTGATTGCTGAAGATGTTGAATGTTGCTCCATAAAGAAAGTGTTCCCATATTTCTAATGAAAACACAACTGTTGCCAATTTCAAATCATGCGTAGGGTAGTCTCCTTCATGCACCTTCGGTTGCCTTGTAGCATACATTATAACCTTTCGATTTTGCATAAGCACATATCATAAATTCTGATGTGACGCATCATGGTTCACTTCAAAAGATTCGTCGAGATCAGGTAAGATTAACACCAATGAAGTAGTCAAGCGCCTTTTCAACTCCTGAAAATTCTCCTTGTATGCGTCAGTCCATAACGCTTAATTCTTTCTGGTAAACTGAGTGAGAAGTCCTGCGATCTTAGGAAAATCTCTCAACAACTTTTCGATAGTAACCAGCCAATCCTACAAAACTATGGATTTCAAATGCAGTGTTCAGTCTTTCTCATTCAAGAATTATTTTCAACTTTTGATGCATCCACTTCAATTCCTTCCTCTGAACTTACGTAACCCAAAATCTAACTTCATCCAACTAGAACTCGCATTTCGACAGCTTCAGTATATAACTGATTCTCCTTTAGAACTTGGAGAACTATACTGAGATGTTCAACATGTTACTCACGATTTCGAGAATAGATCAGAATGTTGTTAATAAAGATAATGACAATTCTGTCTAGATAAGGACGAAAGATTCTATCCACATAATCTATGATCATTGCGGAAGCATTCGCCATTCCGAACAACACCACTTGAAATTTCTTTGTCTTCGCACCACTTCACTCTCCTGCCTTAGCTTCTAATAGGAAATGTCTCACAAATAAAGTTCTCTTTTTCAATAGTACTGTATTCTAATACTATGACATGAATTGGACTAAAAACATCCTTTCTTGCAATTGCAACACACAGAAGGACATTACAAAGGTTAGAAAGAAAAGATAGCGAAACTATCCAATATGTTACTGGGCATATCCAACAAGGAATTTGATATTGTCCGATTTTTAAAAATGAGTTTTCTATGACACTAAAATTTTACTGAAACAACTTATAGGATATGGTTGGAAGATAACCAATCCATTCTTAAGATCGTGTCTATCTTGTGAAAAAGGTAGATAGTTTAAATTAACAGAAAAGATTGTTTAAAGAACTGAATAGTAACAATGGGTTTGGAAATAAAGTAGAAATAGATAAGTCAAAAGGTAACGAAGATACTGATAGCCCAAATCAACCCACACAGTCAATTAGCCATAAAAGAATGGGTTGGATCAATAGTATATTTTCGTAATTACGACACATGAAAGATATCATGAAGACGTAGAAAGAAAAAAGAAGGTAAAATAATCTAATATACTGTTGGACCTATCCAATGGAGAGATTGATATGGTCCGATGAATTTAGAAGTGAGCTATTTAAGTTGAATAATTCGACCAATAGGTCTAACAGAGCATGGATGGTTGGAAAAATACCCAATCCATATTTTTAGATCACGTCTGTTTTGAGAGAGAAGTACACAAATTGAATCAACAGAAAAGATTCAGTCATTTAACAAACTTAGGATAATTTAAGTAACTCAAGTTATCAACCAAAGGTCTTAGTAATAGAAGTATAAATAACTATGTCAAAAGATAATGAAAACACAGATAACTCTAATTGACCCACACAAATATATGCCATAAAGAAATAAGTTACCCTCGGAGTCATACAGTACAGTTAAAGGATCACCTCTTCTGACACAATCTTCTTTGTTTAGGCCTTCAGTTTGGGATGCTTTTACTCCACTTGAAGAATCGACTCTCCTTTCTACTTGAGATGTCGAAGCACATTCATTACTAACAGATGACCTCGTCTTTGGTGGAATACACTCTCTAGTAAAATGTTCGGACATTCTACACTTGAAACAGATAATTTTCCTTCGATTACACAGTCCTTTTTTAGATGATCTTTCCCACACTTCCAACATTTTGGTACAGATGTCACGGTCTGACCAAACCTGCTACCACTAGCTCTTCCTCCACGAGATTGTTGCTATTGTTGATTTCCCGATGATTGTAAATATATTTTCCGTTGGAATTGCTTGACCTTACAATTTCTCCTCCTTTGGAACCAATATGGTCCAACGTTACGAAATCTCGTATTCTAAGATTTATTCCGACCTTGTCCGATTCTAAATCTTGGCTACCGTTCCTTGCTGTTGAACAATCCTCTGATCATGTTGTACTGTTCCTTCAGCTGTTCTTTGCATTGCTTTCGTAGTTGCAACCACATTATCAGTGTTACTTCCTGCTTCCTCACGTGCATGTTTACTACGAGTCATCGTCTTTCTTTAAAGACAGATAAATTAAAACACAATGGAAACCAAAGTAACCATTCCAAACAACATTGTCTCCTTTCGGAGTCCAAGCACAGAGAGTCACACAGCACAAACAAGACAGACCTAACCACAAACCCCAAAAGACTCTAACTGTGCTCTGATGCCAACTAATGTAACACCCTCCTTAGGGCATCACATTTCCGACTAAAAACTGAAAATCCTTTCACAAAAGCTTCAAGTTATAAAATATGGATTTTTAAAATTTATTTTTGTTGACAATATAAACTTACCGAAAATATAAGTAATTACAGAAAATAGACTGAACTCATTAATATACATGTTTAGTATACCACATAATATTAAACAACATTTTAAAACATAACTTACAAACTCAAGAAAATAGTAGCAAACCCAATGACAAGTCCTACTTAATAGCACGGTAACGACACTAACGAGAAAATTCAACATACTCGTTCCATTTCTTCACAAAACTGCATACTGTAGAAACCGAGAAGATCACTCCTCGACGCCGCCACCAAACTCAAAACATCGCCTTCAGTTAAGTCTAAAGAGCTTACTTCGCCTACTATACAAATTTTGACAACACAAAAATAACAAACAATACAGCAAAAAGGTGAGATCCCCTTTCATCAATACCAGTACGGTAGCAAAGAATGATATGAATGACAAAGTCATTCCATACACACAGATATCACAAGTGTAATCATGTTAACAAATTATCCTTATATTCAGAAAACATATATCACAACAATATCAACAACAGATATCAATAAATATACATATGTAATGATTATGCCACCATAAAATGTACCTCGACAATGCCACAACAATATGTACACAAACTATGCATATGCACAATGCATCATATTCCTACTCCATAGAGCTAAACAAATTTCGGATATGAATGGTCCAGAAGATCTGCCACCCATAATGACAGTCTAAGCTAGACGCGAGACATAAATAGTGTTTGTCAGGACATACGCCAGTGCGTTGCAATGGTATATCATGGCCAGACATATAATGTGACAAACAGGTTACTATGAATAACCACGCCCTGACGTCCCCAGTAGATCCCTCACTGGATCACAATATTCAACTCTCATTCATTCCTAAACAACAAAAGCTATCACAACCATCGACTATGTATACCAACTCAATGCATATATATGAAATATAATTACATAAACACCTTTGGTCTCATATTTATAAAAATGCCCTCAATCTCAATATTCCAATATATAGTATGTCTCCACTTGACAGTACCATATCTCAATATGTCCGGGTCTACCACTTTGGCCCGACAACAAAACTCACTGTTCCAATTAATTGCGTAGAATTTTTATCTCATTTTCACAATCTCGTTGCTTTTACAAACGTTTTTAAATCGCGTAAATATATTTTGCTATTTTTTAAAATCGCGTAGTGTTTTTAAATCGTTTTCTTAATCGCGTAAGATTTTTAAATCGTTTTCTTAACCGTAAGGCTTAAAAATCATTATTTTAAATATGCGTAAGCTATTTCTAATACTTTTAAAGTATGTAGAATTATTTCCCTTATGTTATAAATTTTATTTCTGAAAATGTTCTATATTACTTGACCATTTTTAATCAATTTTGACAGTATCTTGTCTAGTAACTTTACTTAGTTATATTTTCTATGTTTTCCTTTAAAATTCCTTTTGTTTAGTCTTATGACTACAAAATACACTTTGAAAATTACCATTATACTTTAAAAATTCAAAAGTAAGTATTTTTCAAGAGTTTTGTTTATTTATCTTCTATACCATATTTCTAATAAAAAATTGTTTACTTCTTTAAGTCTTGAAAATCCATTGCAATTGCATTCTTTTTAGGTTAAACATCTAGTCTACACTTAGAAAACAAATGTTGGATTAATTATACATTAAAAAGATATGTTGGCCGAATTTAACAAATTTTGGGCATTTGATCTTTGGATCATTTTTCATCTTCAAAATCATTTTAGAATTCATTAACTTACCTAATTCCATTAATTCCCTTCCTTAGAAAATGGTTGAGAACATTTTGGTTCTCTTTTCATGGGGAAGCCGTAAGCTCCATGTTGTGTTCTTTGGAACACTCATGCAAACCTTACATATTATTCATATCCTACAATGATTATCATGCATCTATGAATACATACCATATATGAAAGCAATCATAAAACACATACCATATATTTTAAAGCTATAGACATGCTTACACACAAAATCAATCACAAATCGGAAAACCTTAAACAGCCAAGTGAATGAATCCTTATGGATTCTTCACCACAAACACATTCATTCCTCACTACCAATACATGGTTGATGAGGGTAATCTCTCTCTTACCTCTTGGTGAAATCTCCAAAGCTCCTTGTATGTCCTCTTGTTGTCTCCTTCGAGAAGAACTTCAACCACCAAGAGCTTCTTAAAAATCAAAGTAAACACACATAATCAATATACATAAGACTTGAATAAGAAAACCATGGATTAGAATCATGGTTAGAACCTTGAAAATCAAAAGAAAAGTGAAGATTAATGAACTTCACCAATAAAGCTTCAATCTTTAGCTTGGAGAACAAGGTTGAAGATGGATGATTTAGAGAAAGTCTTCAACATGAAAGTTCCTTAGAATTTCATGGAGATTCAAGATCTAAAGTTGTATAAAATTATTGAAGCTTGGAAGGTATTTCTATGGTGTTTGGTTTTTGAAAGAACTCCTTGAAGATGAATGATTTTGATCAAGACTCCAACTACAAAGTATCTTGAAATAAGGTAAGGATTCAAGAAACAAGGTTGGCTAAAATTATTGGAGAGTAGAAGGGTGATTTAGGCCTTTTGGCCGTGAGCTTGGAGAAGAGAAAGATAGGAGCTTTTGTGTTCTTTGTTTGATAGGAAGATGGAAATGAATGAATCTTGAGAAATTCCCAACATGAAAGTGTCTTGGATTAAGGAGAGGATTCAAGAAATAATATTGGTAGGAATTATAGAAAATGAACCAAAGCCCTCCTATTTATAGACTTCATGGAAAAGATGAAGGCTTAAGATATTTTTCGGTATACTGTAAGCAATGAATAATAATTACTGCTTATAAAGTCAGTGTCTATTGTCCAATGGATAATAAAATGTACCTAGATTTTTCTCTCTTTCTAGCTAGGTAGCAACTATTTTTTATCATTTTTCTATTGATTTCCCTTGATGAGTCACAAAGCGAGTCATCAAAGAGAAGTTTCTAGAACATATGACTCACTACGATGAGTCAGCGTAGATATTTCTAGAACATGTGAGTCAGCATGGTGAGTCATTAGTTGAGTCACTAGCTGAGTCAGCATGGAACCTTCTGGAACGCATGACTCACTGCGGCGAGTCACAGGGCGAGTCAGCGTTTCTAGAATGTGGCGAGTCACTGCTTCTAGAACATGACGAGTCACCGCTTCTGGATGCTTCTCGAATATGTTGAGTCACAGGTGCTGAGGTGTTATGCCACATGTCGAGCTTCTATTGGTCCTTCATGATGAGTCACAACCACCAACTTTGACCGGCTCCTTATTGGTCTATGTGTAAAGCACTTGATGACTAGGCGCATTGACGAGGCGTTTTCTAGTGTCTTCTAGAACAAGCTAGAACATGTGAGTCACTAGGCTAGCCACTGAAACGCACCTAAATATAACAACCGCGGCGCAATCGTCATTACATCACAGTTACTAAATCTAAGTGTGTCACAGTCATGATAACAATAATTTAAATTCTCAAGAGTCTATATGTATTATTTATTTATTATTATTATTATCATTTTTTTTGACAATTTTGCATAAGTAGAAAATACGAGCCTCGAATGAAATATAAACATATTCAACCCATAATACAACCACTGAAATAAAATCATATTCCTCATATTTATATATTTTATAGTCAATTTACTCAAATCACTGATAACATAGAATATAATAATTACAGAGTCAAATAAAATACAGCGAGAATAAAAACATAAAAGGGGTGAAGTAGTAACCCAGGGATGGGTACTACCAGCAGACAAGGCCGCAACCCCACATGCATATGACACTCAGCGTCCCAGATGACACAACAAGCATCAATGCCTCCACGTAGCTGCACTCTTACGTAGTCAAAGAAATCTTGTCCAGACGCTCAAGTCAATCAACCAAGGTATGGTCCCTCTTTATCTTCCTCACGATCTTTTATCAAATATAAATGTAAAACAGAAATGCACAAATACAGGAAAGAGGTGAGACACCCGTCATTCATTACCATTATTGGCAATAAGAAAACAGCACGGCGCAAAGCGCCCATAGAGTAATACAGTTCATACATTTATCAACAGCAGCAGCATGGTTTATAACACACTTAATTCAGTTGTAAGCAAAAATAAGAAAGTAGAACAATAGCAGGCAAAAGTAAGACTTAACAATGTCAACCCAATCACAATAAGATTTCTAGAAATCAGCACAAAGGTCAGATAATCGTTTACATGAGTAAAACAGTTACTTTAACAGATGTGCATGCTCAACAACTTATGAGACTAACGATGAACGACGCACGATGCATTATGGTACCAAATCCTACTCCATGGAGCTAAACATTAACCTTTTCAGAGTGAATGATCAAGGAGTAACGCCAGTATCTCGTTAGCCTTAAAATAGTGTGCTTCATCTCATAAAATATTTGCGCATCATGGCTTATACATGGCACCTCAACCGTTCGTGACATAGGACAGCGTCCCGGTCCGGATCGTCGGTGTGTTTGCATCGGTTTACCCCATGGCACAGAGGAGCTCTAAACTATCCATGTGAGGGACCCGCACCCCGACGCCCCGTAGGGCCAACATGTGGCACCTACGCTAGTCTATTCGCACCCGCACATAGGTGTGATTCAACTCTTAGGTTTTTCATATGCATGATGACTCAATGTCCAATCATGTATACTCATCAATGATGCATTCATCATATACAATACCACAATGGCATATATTCATTTTCAATATCAATAAATCATTTCTCATCGAGAATTAAACCAATAAATATATAACCCTTCGTAGGGACTCACAACACATAGAGTTAAATCTTAATATTAATATACATTATGGCTTATCAAAACCACTATTTCCCACTAAGGGTTTAACAATTCCACGAATCTAAGTCTAGATCAATTATGCAAACCTTTAGGTTAAGTAACCTTTAAAACTGTAGCCTCACAAGCCCTCAAGGTTCTAAATTCCTTCTCGCGTTATGCTCTAGTCTCTTGATACCAATCACTAAGTTTTTATTCTATATGAGATCAATCCAATTCCTAATATCCATAATCGAAATCGCGGCTTCCCAAAGTCCACTATTAACATCAATTTCTTCTGCATTTTATGCATTGATTTCTTGATATCCTTTACTTAAATTTTAGTTCACTAAGCTCATTCCAATTCCTTATAGTTCCAATCTAAAATCGTGGCTTCACATTGAGTTTAATAACCCTTAAAACTCTCCATCTCAATTTCCAACATTAGCATTCACCTCTCCAATTACACAGCTCCATCTCACAGTTACCTAGCTGATTCTGTTCTGGGCGCCTAGGCGCCTGAGCGCTCTCCAGGCTGCGTCATAGGGAAAACCTGCTGGGCATAGAGCGCCTAGGCGCTCTATGCACAGCGCCTGAGTGCTAGTGCATTAACAAGGGTTCTGCAGAATTCGTTTCTGCAGAACCCTGGCCCTTCCTTCATCAAAGCCTCTCATTCATTTTCCAAAAGCCTAAAATATGATTCATGACCTCTAAATACAAACTAACAATATATAGGTTCATAATCATTAAAGCATACAATGCAATTCTATATATTCATACAATCAAACAACCACAAAATCATGGAAATGACACAATATAGCAAAGAGAGAAATCCAACATGGATTCCCTCATCAACAACAATACACAAGACATTTCCTTACTACTAAGATTGGTTGAAGAGGATCATCTCCCTCTTACCTAAATAAAGACAATCACAAGGATGCTTCTCCTTTTTGCTCTTGATTTTTGTTTTACCCCTTCAAGAAAACCCTAGGGTGAGAAATTCCCAAAGTGTTCACTCCAATCATGGAAAAATGACTCCTTGGCCACGTAGTTGACCAATAAAACGAAAATGAGAAGAAGATAGACGAAAGTTGAAGACTTTACCTCCAAAGCTCCAAGCTTTAACTTCAATGGTGGAAAAATGGAAGAAGAAGAAGAAGAAGAAGAAGAAGAAGAAGAAGAAGAAGAAGAAGAAGAAGAAGAAGAAGAACCAAGGATGGCCACAAGGAAAATGGTCTTGGAAGGATGGAAGAAAGCTAGATATGGAAGTGGTGAAGCAAGAAATGAAGAGGGAAATGGTGAGGGTGTACGGTTGGGGAGGAAGAAGAAGAAGAAGAAGAAGAAGAGAAGAAGAAGAAGAGAAGAAGAAGAAGAAAGGAAGAAGAAGAAGAGAATATGATTATTGGCTCCCAAAAAGGGGCCTCTGCCGTGTAGAAGAGGGGAGAGGGAAGAGAGAGAAATGGGAAATGGGAGGAAATTTCCTGGAAGCTTCCCAAATGAGTATTTTGAATTAATTTAACTTTTATTTTGAAAATAAAGTTAAATGAGCTTGACACAAGGTAAATTTTGAATAATGTGATAATATTTTTATTACCTATTATTATTTATTGGACAATAGTTATAGTTGGCAGAAGTCAGCATTAACGAATCTGACAGATTAATTCTTCGCAGTGTTTTATTATTCCATCTGTTAAAATTTCTCGAAAGACATGAAACCTTGTAAACTGTGTCAGGCCTCGGGTTTAGTAAGATCCCCCATTGACGTTTCCATAGTTCAAGGTTCTCGGGAAAAATATTTCATTTTCCCAACTCTGCTCAATACGCACGCAAAATGAGGAATATATTAAAATATTCATCATTTTCGAAAAATTATGAAAGAATTCACATAAATCACAAATATTAGAAAATGACTATTCGTAATAAAATTTTCCAACTTTGGGAGCGTTACAGTCGTTTTGCCAATTCTGCCCAATGTGCACGTAAAACGAGGAATAATATTAAAATATTCCGCGTTCTCCGAAAAATCCAGAAAAATTCTTAAAAATCCCAAATATTGTAAAATGATCATTTATCCTAAAATTATAAATTTTCGGGATGTTACAACACTCCCCATCAAATAGAAATTTCGTCCTCGAAATTTTCATTCCTTAGGATAAATATCGACGTTGTTTCTTCACCTTATCTTTTGACCTCCATATCGCGCTTCTAATCACGTCAATTCAGATTGTTATTACCAATATGATCTCCTTGCCTCCATGTGGTTTTTCTCTCCTACTCTCGATCTTACAGGAAGCATTCCATGGGTCAGACTCTCTTTCAACCGTACTGTGTCATGTTCGATGATATGGCTGGGTCCAGGGATATACTTTGGTGATCATGACATACGGAAGACATCATGAAGATTTAAAAAGAAAGGATAGCAAAGATTAGTTATGGATACTGAACCAGTCCGAAAAATAATTTAGGATAGTCCGTAGAATTTAAGAGTGAGTTTGTTGGCAACCCGACATGATGACACACATTTAGCAACGTCTTTCTTCATCCCTTGTTACCATCACTTCTGTTTTAGATTTTGATATACCTTGATCACTCTGGTGTGTAAACTCGGTTTACTCTCGTGAGTTTCATTGGGAATAAACTCCTTAAGTTCTGAATCATCTGGTATTGCAACCTTCACTTATGAGCATTACGATTCCATCGAGTTCCTTCCTCACATTCTGACACCATGCTTTGTCTTAATAGCTTCTTCTTGTCTTGTAGAAATTGGTCACTATTCTACTTCTCTTGAATCCTTCCCAATAGATCATTCAAAATAGTGACTATATCTAGACATACCTCATCCAGTGTCATTTCTAATGACAGCCACCTGTCCTCGAATTACTCTACTATTTCCTTCTTCTCGACCATCATAATGAAGGTATTAGGTAGTTTCCGGTTCAAAGCATCCGCCATGGCGTTTTCTTTTCCAAGATGACTCTAAAGTTAGAGATCATGTTCCTTCAAAATCTTTAGTCACTTTCTCTGCCTCCATGTTTGGTTCCTTCTCATCGAATAAATACTTCAGGTTCTTGTGACAGCGAAGGGCATTGAATATTGCTCCATATAGAAAGTGTCTCTATATTCTTAGAGCCGATATAACCGCGGCTAACACCAGTTCGTGAGTCGGCAATTCCCAACGCACCTTCAACAATCTAGAGGCATAAGTTATAACTTCTCAACTTTGCATGAACACACATCCTAAGCCTTGATGTGAAGCATCCCAAAACACTTTGAATGTTTCATTGGGATCGAGCAGTATCGAAATCGAAATATTTCCTCAATCTTTGAAAAACTTTCTCCGCCTGTGATGGTCCGTAAAAGTTTTGATTCTCCTTTTGTAACCGGAGCAAGTTGTCCTACTATCTTCGAGAATCTGTCGATACTTCTTCAACAAAAACCAACCAATTCCACCAGCTATGAACCTCCCTCACGGTTTCCGATCCTTCCTTTTGAAGAACTGCTTCAACCTTTTTGTGAATCCACACAATTCCTCCATTTGGAATCCCATGATCCAAATCAGAACCTCCTTAAACGAGAATTCGCACTCTGATACTTTGGCATTTACTTCCTTTTCTTTAAAGTTAGGAAAACTATACCGAGGTGTCCAACGTATCTCCTCATATCTTCGAGAATAGACCAGAATGTCATCATTAATGACAACGACAATTCTGTTCTAGGTAAGGATAGAAAATACAATTCATGTTGTCTATGTATACAATGGAGCGTTTGTCACTCCGATTGACATCACGGGATACCCATAATGTTGAAAGCACACTCGAAAGAATCATTTTGGGAACATTCTCAATTTCCACGAATCCATCGATGACCAGGACATACATCTATCTTGGAAAGAACAATGACGCTTTCCTCACCAGCCCATTGAATCACTCATCTTTCTCTGAGGACACTCATCCTTGATCAAAGCCTTGTTTATTTTGAGACAGTCGTCGTCTCACCGAGAAATTTCATCCTTCTACTTTACTAACAGCAACGTAGCTTGACATGTGACACCCTTCGACTACAAGAGTGGCATCTATATTCCCTTTACTCATGGTCCTTTATGGAAAACATTAACATGTACCCTCAGGCTCCTTTCCCTTATGAAGCTTAGACTTTGTTGGCCGTTACGAATTCAAAATTCTTAGTTTCAAAAATCACTAAGGTTTTTATCGGAACGACCTAGCAGATAATAATAAAAAAAAAACGATCGATCAATTTCCAAAATCATGGACTCGAACAGATATGATTCAAGGTAAGCAAGATAGGTCAATAAAAGACTCGATTTTTAGTAGAAATTTGATAGATTACACAACTTAGGTGTCAACGACAAGTCTTAGTAATAGAAATGGAAATAACTTAAGTTGAAGATAAGAAAGATACAGATGAATCCAAATGATCCATGCGATTACAACTAGTAAAAGGAGGGGTTACCCCCAGAATTATACAGTACGATTACAGGGTCGTCATTTGAGGCGTAACTTCCCTTGTTTAGATCTCCAAATTTAGAAGTCTCAGCACCTCCCAGGGTATAAGTTCTGACTTCTGCTTGTGGTTTCACAACCCTTACAGCATTGACTGAAGAATTTGCCTTTGCTTGGTCGCAGTTGCGGAAGACGTGTCCAGGCTTTCCACATCTAAAACAAATTATCCCTTTGATCTTACACTCCCTCGTGAAGTGTTCCTTTCCGCATTTCATACATCTTGGCGAGATGTAGGGGTCTGACTGGATACACCACCATTAGTACTTTGTCCAGGAGTTGGTTGTTGTTGTTTCCCTGATACCTGTGCGTATGGTTTCGGCTTACACTGGTTAACTTTTCAATTATTCCTCTTTTGGAATCTAGGTAGTTCAAGTTTGCCCCAAAACTAACTTTCCTCCAATAGATTCTGGACCTCAACTTCCAATTCTCGTTGTTGCGTGGCCCTCTGATCCTAGTAAGTTGTCACCTCAGCTATCATTTGCCTTTCTTCTGCAGTCGCAGCCATACTCCTATTGTCTTGTCCCGCGCTCACATATATACGTCTGTCACGAGCCATCGCCCTTGCATGTCTACTGCGAGCCATTGAATCTCTCTGAAGACAGACATAAATACAATAAACACAAAATTACTTCAAACAACGTTATCTTCCTATGAAAACCAAATACAGAGAGTCACACAATTCATATAATTCAAGCAAGACAAGTTCAATTCCATACATCCTAACAATCTCCAGCTCGAACTTCTTCATTCTACTTCCACAGCGTAATCCCTCGTAAGCCGTCAACTTCCAAATTGCTTCTCGAATCTAGTTTACACCAACTATTTCTTTCTCCAGAAGATCAATTTTTCCAAAACCTTTTGATCTCTTCACAAAAGAAATCCTATCTTCCTAACACAGTACGCCTAGGTGAAGTCATAGTTTCCTGTACACACAGAACATTACATATTGAGTAGGCCAGTCCTCAATATCATGCAACTATATAACAGTAGCCATCAACATTCAACCTACGGTAAGCCATGCATTCCTTTCCCATCATCTCAATCAAGAGACAAGGAAGTGCACAACAGACCAAATTCTAATATGCCTAAACATAGCAAGTCCATAACCCGACTCAACAAGATGAACTGCTCTGATACCACCTAATGAAACGCACCTAAATATAACAACCGCGGCGTAATCGTCATTACACCATAGTTACTAAATCTAAGTATGTCACAATCATGATAACAGTAATTTAAATTCTCAAGAGTCTATATGTATTATTTATTTATTATTATTATTATAATTTTTTTTGACAATTTTGCATAAGTAGAAAATACGAGCCTCGAATGAAATATAAACATATTCAACCCATAATACAACTACTGAAATAAAATCATATTCCTCTTATTTATATATTTTATAGTCAATTTACACAAATCGCTGATAACATAGAAAATAATAATTAGAGAGTCAAATAAAATACAGTGGGAATAAAAACATAAAAGGGGTGAAGTAGTAACCCAGGGATGGGTACTACCAGCAGACAAGGCCGCAACCCCACATGCATATGACACTCAGCGTCCCAGATGACACAACAGGCATCAATGCCTCCACGCAGCTGCACTCTTACATAGTCAAAGAAATCTTGTCCAGATGCTCAAGTCAATCAACTAAGGTATGGTCCCTCTTTATCATCCTCACGATCTTTTATCAAATATAAATGTAAAACAGAAATGCACAAATACAGGAAAGAGGTGAGACACCCGTCATTCATTACCACTATTGGCAGTAAGAAAACAGCACGGCGCAAAGCGCCCACAGAGTAATACAGTTCATACATTTATCAACAGCAGCAGCATGGTTTATAACACACTTAATTCAGTTGTAAGCAAAAATAAGAAAGCAGAACAGCAACAGGCAATAGTAAGACTTAACAATGTCAACCCAATCACAATAAGATTTCCAGAAATCAGCACAATGGTCAGATAATCGTTTACATGAGTAAAACAGTTACTTTAACAGATGTGCATGCTCAACAACTTATGAGACTGACGATGAACGACGCACGATGCATTATGGTACCAAATCCTACTCCATGGAGCTAAACATTAACCTTTTCAGAGTGAATGATCAAGGAGTAATGCCAGTATCTCGTTAGCCTTAAAATAGTGTGCTTCATCTTATAAAATATTTGCGCATCATGGCTTATACATGGCACCTCAACCGTTGATCGCGACATAGGACAGCGTCCCGGTCCGGATCGTCGGTGTGTTTGCATCGGTTTACCCCACGGCACAGAGGAGCTCTAAACTGTCCATGTGAGGGACCCGCACCCCGACGCCCCCTAGGCCAACATGTGGCACCTACGCTAGTCTATTCGCACCCGCACATAGGTGTGATTCAACTCTTAGGCTTTTCATATGCATGATGACTCAATGTCCAATCATGTATGCTCATCAATGATGCATTCATCATATACAATACCACAATGGCATATATTCGTTTTCAATATCAATGAATCATTTCTCATCAAGAATTAAACCAATATATATATAACCCTTTGTAGGGACTCACAACACATAGAGTTAAATCTGAATATTAATATACATTATGGCTTATCAAAACCACTATTTCCCACTAAGGGTTTAATAATTCCACGAATCTAAGTCTAGATCAATTATGCAAACCTTTAGGTTAAGTAACCTTTAAAACCGTAGCCTCACAAGCCCTCAAGGTTCTAAGTTCCTTCTCGCGTTATGCTCTAGTCTCTTGATACCAATCACTAAGTTTTTATTCTACATGAGATCAATCCAATTCCTAATATCCATGATCGAAATCGCGGCTTCCCAAAGTCCAGTACTAATATCAATTTCTTCTGCATTTTATGCATTGATTTCTTGATATCCTTTACTTAAATTTTAGTTCACTAAGCTCATTCCAATTCCTTATAGTTCCAATCTAAAACTGTGGCTTCACATTGAGTTAAATAACCCTTAAAACTCTCCATCTCAATTTCCAACATTAACATTCACCTCTCCAATTACACAGCTCCATCTCACGGTTACCTAGCTGATTCTGTTCTGGGCGCCTAGGCGCCATCTCTGAAGCGCCTGAGCGCTAGTGGAGTGCCTGGACGCTGACCACGAAGCGCCTGAGCGCTCTCTAGGCCGTGTCACAGGGAAAATTTTCTGGGCATAGAGCGCCTAGGTGCTCTATGCACAGCTCCTGAGTGCTAGTGCATTAACAAGGGTTCTGCAAAATTCGTTTCTACAGAACCTTGGCCCTTCCTTCATCAAAGCCTCTCATTCATTTTCCAACAGCCCAAAATATGATTCATGACCTCTAAATACAAACTAACAATATATAGGTTCATAATCATTAAAGCATACAATGCAATTCCATATATTCATACAATCAAACAACCACAAAATCATGGAAATGACACAATATAGCAAAGAGAGAAATCCAACATGGATTCCCTCATCAACAACAATACACAAGACATTTCCTTACTACCAAGATTGGTTGAAGAGGATCATCTCCCTCTTACCTAAATGAAGACAATCACAAGGATGCTTCTCCTTTTTGCTCTTGATTTTCGTTTTCCCCCTTCAAGAAAACCCTAGGGTGAGAAATTCCCAAAGTGTTCACTCCAATCATGGAAAAATGACTCCTTGGCCATATAGTTGACCAATAAAACGAAAATGAGAAGAAGATAGAAGAAAGTTGAAGACTTTACCTCCAAAGCTCCAAGCTTTAACTTCAATGGTGGAAAAATGGAAGAAGAAGAAGAAGAAGAAGAAGAAGAAGAAGAAGAAGAAGAAGAAGAAGAAGAAGAAGAAGAAGAAGAAGAAGAAGAAGAAGAAGAAGAAGAAGAAGAAGAAGAAGAACCAAGGATGGCCACAAGGAAAATGGTCTTGGAAGGATGGAAGAAAGCTAGATATGGAAGTGGTGAAGCAAGAAATGAAGAGGGGGAAATGGTGAGGGTGTACGGTTGGGGAGGAAGAAGAAGAGAAGAAGAAGAAGAAAGGAAGAAGAAGAAGAGAATATGATTATTGGCTCCCAAAAAGGGGCCTCTGCCGTGTAGAAGAGGGGAGAGGGAAGAGAGAGAAATGGGAAATGGGAGGAAATTTCCTAGAAGCTTCCCAAATGAGTATTTTGAATTAATTTAACTTTTATTTTGAAAATAAAGTTAAATGAGCTTGACACAAGGTAAATTTTAAATAATGTGATAAGATTTTTATTATCTATTATTATTTATTGGACAATAGTTATAGTTGGCAGAAGTCAGCATTAACGAATTTGACAGGTTAATTCTTCGCAGTGTTTTATTATTCCATCTGTTAAAACTTTTCGAAAGACGTGAAACCTTGTAAACTGTGTCAGGCATCGGGTTTAGTAAGATCTCCCATCGACGTTTCCATAGTTCAAGGTTCTCTGGAAAAATATTTTATTTTCCCGACTTTGCTCAATATGCACACAAAACGAGGAATATATTAAAATATTCATCGTTTCGAAAAATTATGAAAGAATTCACATAAATCACAAATATTAGAAAATGACTATTCGTAATAAAATTTTCCAACTTTGGGAGCGTTACAGTAGTTTTGCCAATTCTGCCCAATGTGCACGTAAAATGAGAAATAATATTAAAATATTATGCGTTCTCCGAAAAATCCAGAAAAATTCCTAAAAATTTCAAATATTGTAAAATGATCATTTATCCTAAAATTATAAATTTTTGGGATGCTACAGTCACCTAGGTGAGTCACCAAATGATGAGTCATCGTCTTAGAACATTCTAAAGTGGGTGACTAGGCTTGCGTCTAGAACCATCCACTAGATATTTTTTCGAAAAATATTATCCAATGGATAATAAAACATACCCCAATTGTATTTGTCAGATAAGATCGTAGAGAAACAAAATTTCAAAAATTGTTTCCGATTTCGGGTTAAGTAAGATCCCCCAACTCTGAATCAACAGTACAAAAATTTCTGGCCAACAAAATTTTTATTTTTCCGGGCCCGCCCCGGGTTTACACACAACCCAAAATATCAAAAATATATTAAATATTCAAAATATACTAAAATATCAAAAATATAATAAAATATTCAAAATATCTCAAATATATATTAAAATATTCAAAATATCTAAAATATAATAAAATATTCAAAATATCTTACAATATCTAAAACATAATAAAATATTCAAAATATCCGAAATATCACAAAAATTCACAAAAATCATAACAATTGTGAAACTCATGAAAATTAAATCAGATTAGTAAAAATAATTAAGGATCAAGAAAAAGAAATAAAATAATTAGGCTTATATACATAGTCCAAAAATAATATTAAAATAATAAAAAACGTAAAAACTCCCAAAATTTCCTAAAAATCACAAAAAATATAAAATCCACAAAAGTCAAGTTAGATTATTTAAAAAAAATTAAGAATCGACCGAAATAAATAAAATATGAATTCTTGGGGTGTTACAATACACACCATAATTATACATATAATTCTATTTTTATGGATACAAATAATTACACACTATAAATTGTTTAATAAAGTTATAAATTGTTTGACTCAAAACAAGTCACAAACTAGCCCAAGTACAGAACTAAAAGTTCTGATCCTCCGAAGGATCCTCCTCTGATGGATCATCGGAAGACAGAAACCCTGGATGTCGTGTAGCCCTACAGACAGGAGTCTGTGCACTAAGCTCACTAGGGGCATGGAAACGACCACCCCAATAGCGCCTAATAGATAAGGGTACTCTAGATGTACACAAATAGTAGTAGAGAACATAGGAACTCCATCATATTCTCTACTGAGGGACATAGTCAATCGTCCCATATAAACAAAGTCTCCCTCTCCACTTGCAGACGCCATGCTTCAAAGCCTCCTTGAAACTCCAGTCTCACGAATCTTGTAACACCCCTAGATCTAATAACTACGGCACAATCGTCATTTCACCACAGTCACTAAATCCAGACGTGTCACAGTCTCAATAATAATATTTTCAAAAATTTAATTTCAATTATACATAAATAGAAAATATGAGCCCCGAATGAAACATACTTAGTATCCAACCATATAAAATACAACCATTGAAGGAAAACATATTTCATATATAACATATTCATCCTTAACACAAAGCACTGATAACACAAAACATAATACTTACATATTCAAATAAAAAGTAACATGTACAAAAGCACTGAAGGGGGGAAGTAGTAACCCTGGGATAGGTACTACTAGCAGACAAAGTCGCAACCCCATATATATGTGACACTCGGAGTCTTAATCGACAAGCCAGACATCAATGCCCCCATGAAGTTGCACCCGTACGTAATCGAAAACCTCGTCCAAACGCCATATCGAAAATAATGAAACGACCTAGTCTAATCAGCAAGGGTGTGGTCCCTTTTCATCTTCCTCACGATCTTTTATCAAATATAAATATAAAATAGAAATACAAGGATACAAGAAAGAGGTGAGATACCCAACATTCAATACCAATGCGATAGCAAGAAAGCAGAATGACGCAGGACGCCCACATAACATCACAGCACATATATTTATCAACAATAATAATAATAAATAGCATTAAGTGAGAAACAACAATAATCAATAATAAAAGTAAGCAATAAAAGAGGAACGATAATATCTCAGATAGTAAACAATAAGACAGTTCAAATTATCATAACTTCATTTAAAGCAATAGTCCAGTCATCATATAAATGAACAACAATTTCATCATCATGAAAATGGATAAATATGCAAATGCCAGATGATATGCTGACTCACTATGCACGTGGACATGGTACCAAAATCCTACTCCATGGAGCTAGACATCAACATTTCAGAGAGAATGATCAAGGAGTTATGCTAGTATCTCGTTAGCCTTAAAAATAAAGTGCTTCATCTCAAAAAAATAATATTTGCGCAACATGGCTTATACATGGCACCTCAACAGTTGATTGCGATATAGGACAGCGTCTCGGTCCGAATCGTCGGTGTGTTTGTATCGGTTTATCCCATGGCACAGAGGAGCTCATAACTGTCCATGTGGAACACTCGTACCCCGACGCCCCCAAGGTCAACCACTATGACCTACGCTTAGTCTATTTGCACCCGCACTAAGGTGTAATTCAATCTCCTAGGCACACATCGCCTTTCTCAATAAAGTCCAATGGACATCACATATGCATGACGACTCAATTTACATCATGTATGTGTATCAATGATATGTTCCTCATAAACAATGCATCACATGCATATTCATCAACAATATATTTCTCATAGAACATATCATAATGTCATATAGACAATTCTCAACAATATCATGCCATAATTTCATCAAGTACAAATCAACAAGTACTTAGTCCCACATGCGGACTCACAATAGCATAGAATCAATTCTCAATATCAACATATATATATATATATATATATGTGTGTGTGTGTGTGTGTGTGTGTGTGTGTGTGTGTGTGTGTGTGTGATTCAACACATACCACAATTTCACATTATGAATCTAACATTCCCAATGTACTAAGTCTTTAATCAATTATGAGAATTTTGGGCTAAGGAGCCCTTCAAAACTGTGGCCCTCTTAATGTTCATCACTCAATCAATTTCTTCCATCTCATTATGAATTACTAATGTCTAAATTCTTAATTCCTAAAGATGCATCAAAGCATCACTTGACCTCTAAAAATCCCTTTAGAGGTCATGGCCTCCCTAAGTCATCAAGGTTCCAATTCTTTTTCCAATTCATGCATCAATCTTTCAATACTTAATTACATAAATCCCATTTTACACAAAATCAAATCCAACCCTTAAATTAATGGCCAAAACCGTGGCCTCTCAATAGGGTAGTAAACCCTTAAATTTTTCATTTATTAAATCTAACATCATCAAGCATTCCAACATACTTAATGCATTCAAAACAACCAATCATTATTCATTTCATTCAAGAACACACAAAACATGAAAAACCATCAAACAAAGTAAGCATTCAATATGGATTTCTCCATCAACAACCACACAAAGGTCTTCTCACCAACAATAATGATTGGAGTGAGTAAATCTCCCTCTTACCTCAAGAGAAGATCAAAAGAGAGTTCCTTGATGTTTTTCTTGAAGACTTCTTCCAACATCAACATAAAACCCTAAGTCATCAAGCAAACAAACATTAAATCTAAGCTTGATAGAAGACAACCATAGATCAAAATCATGGTTTAACACTTTGAAAATAAGATTAGAAATGAAGATCCAAAACTTCACCTCTAGGTCTTCAAATCTTGAACTTAGAGAAGTACTTGAAAATGGATGAATTTGAAGATGGTCCCAACATGAAAGTTTCTTAGAATAGTGTCTAGATTCAAGATCAAGGGTTGGTTGGAATTAAACAAGGATGGATAGTGTATTTTGGGTGCTTGGCCGAAACTAGCTTAGGAGAGGAAAATGAGATAGTTTTGATGCTTTGGTTTTCTTGGTTCTTGATTTTCGTTTTTCACCTTCAAGAAAACCCTAAGGTGAGCAAATTTTCAAAGTATTCACTCAAATCATGGAAAGATGAGTCCTTGGTCACATAGGTGATCAAGAAAAATGAAAATGAGAAGAAAAAGAAAAAAAAGTTGAGAGTTTTACCTCAAAGCTTCAAGCTTTATGGCTTGAAGAAGGATGACGAAGATGAAAGCTTTTGGAGATAACTCCAACTAGAAAAGTGTTTAGAATGTAATGGAGGTTAATGAAATGGGATTGGATAAGATTTTGCAATGGTGGAGGTGGCAAATGGTGTGGTGACCATGGAGCATGGAGAGGGAAGGAAGAAGAGTAAAATGAGGGAAAAATAAGAGAGAGGAAAACCTTCAAGTGTTATGTAGATTCAAGGATCAAGATGAGTTTAGCAAGCTAATGAAGATGGCCTCCCATGGTGGCTAAAATCGTGGAGTTAGAGAGAAGGAGGAGAAAATGGTTGAGAGAAAAGATGAAGATGGAAGGTAGAGAGAGAGATAGTAAAGTGAAATGAAATGAAATGTAGCTTAAGTGTATTTTGTGTAAATGCATGGAACAAAATGAGTGGCCACAAAGAGCCCACAAAATTCTGTGGTGGAGAGGAGGAGAGACAAAAATATGGCTTCTCCTACAAGCTATGAGGAAATTGCTAGGAAGCTTCCTCCAAGCTTCTCCAACAAGCTAAGCTTCCACATTTTGAAAAGTCAAAGTGATGTCATGGTAATGATGTCGCCATTGTGATGTCATTAAAGTGTTGTATCAGATTTATTATCAGTGGACAGAAATTATAGTTAACAAAATTGGTATTTATTGTCCAACGGATAATAAAATTATTCTGCGATTTTTATTTATCAGATAAAAATCTCAAAAAATGTAAAACCTTGTAAACTGTGTTTGGCCTCTGGTTTAATAAGATTCCTCATCAACGTTTCCACAATTCAAGGTTTTCGAGAAAAATATCTCATTTTCCTAGCTTTGCTTATTGTGCACGTAAAATAAAAAATAATATTAAAATATTTCACGTCTCTGGAAAAATCTAGAAAAATTCACAAAAATCACAAATATTATAAAATGACTATCTATTATAAAATTATTAATTTTTGGGGTGTTACAAATCCCAGAAAACTCGGTAGCGCCATGACACGTCAAAATTAATCTAAACAATAAGGATGATCAAGAGGCTCGCCCTCTTCGCACTGATCACCAGAATGTTGTTCCTCCTCGCACTGACAACCCAAAGGTTGCTCCTCTTCTCCTTCCTCAAAATCTTTATCGAACATAATAATAATACAGAAATGCATACAAAGAGGTGAGACAATCTACATCATTACCAGTATGGCAGTATAAAAAATGACAATACATACAGATATAACATTCAATACATTAAATCATGTTATCACATCATACACAATACCTCAGATCAATATAATTATCACATCATGATGCAGACCAAATATGCATATGTACACAGACTCGTTCCTACTTCATGGAGCAAATCACAATTTTCAGATAGAATGATCTAGAAGATCTGTCTGTAGCTCTGGCTGGCCCAACCAAGTGCTATACAGTCTAATCATCATATACATCAGGCATTGTACCAAACAATCTACGCTAGAAGGTGATTAAGAATAGTGCATTGTCGAGATCGCTAGTGCGCTGCCCGGTACCACGACCCAGAGGAGCTACCAACTATCTACATGTGGAATCCTCCACACACTAACGCCTCCAAGTTCAATCAATGAACAACATTATTCCTATCGCACCCGCACTACGGTGTTATTTATCTCTTAGGCAACTTGTCAAAATCAACCAAATTGACATGTATCTCTATGCATGGTGCATGATCCAAAAGTACACATATAATAGTGTTATCATTATTTCTCATAATCATATGCCATCACTTGGCAGTACCATTTTCTAACGTAACTGATTCCACCACGTTAACCCGACAACAAACTGCTGTTATTTTCAATGGTGTAAATATTTTATCACGTTTTCACAATCGCGTAACCTTTTTCTAATATTTTCAAATCGCGTAAATATTTTTTGATATTTTTGCAATCGTGTAGCATTTTTAAATCATTTTCTCAATCGCGTAGTGATTTTAAATCATTTTCTCAATTGCGTAGTTTAAAAATTATTATTTTAAATACGTGTTAGGTTATTCTAATATTTTTCAACTGCGTAAAATATTTCTTTGCTTTCTAAATTAAATTTTGAAACTTTCTCCATTATATATCTATTTTAGTCCTATTTACAGTATTCCTTAATAAAAATTCTCTAAGTATTATTTCCTACTGTTTCCATTAAAATTTACCTTTCTTGGATTTAACCAATATTTACAACTCGAAACTTGCTAACGTGCTTCAAAACCCAACGGGTGAGCTATACGTTAGTACTTTTCAAGTATTTATTTTATTTCTCATCCTTACTTGATTTCCCTAATTAAGCTCTAAAATAAATTCACTTCCTTTTATTCTCTAAAATTCATTAAATTGAGTTCTCATTAATTTACATAATTCCATGCTTAGGAAATAATTTTGGATAAAAAATACCATGAGTAGGCATGTTGGCTGAAAATCATTATATATTTTATAAATCATCTTTAAT
Source organism: Ormosia emarginata (assembly GCA_029884605.1). NCBI lineage: Eukaryota > Viridiplantae > Streptophyta > Magnoliopsida > Fabales > Fabaceae > Ormosia > Ormosia emarginata. Next base: position 5,615,285 of record JAQQTP010000087.1, read on the forward strand.
TATTTTCTATCATCTAATTCCTTGTAAAAATTCTTAATCCAATTTATTATTATTAAATTACTTAATCCATGATTAGGAAAATAATTTAGAACACTTTGTCTTCTTTGTGGTGGTGTAGGCCGTGAGCCTCATGGGTTCTTTGGAACCCTCATGCAATTCCTTATCATGTTGTTCACATCCTACTATATACAATAACTATCATGCCTTCATACACACATATTAAAACATATAATCAAAGCTATAAACATGCTTGCATCAAAATCATTACAAATAAGAAAAGCTTTAAACAATCAAGTGAATGAATCCTTAGATTCTTCACCACAAACAAATCCATTTTCTCACCACCAAGAAATGGTTGATGATATTAAATCTCCCTCTTACCTTTAAGGAAGACAAACTCTTCTTGGATGCTTTCCTAGAGATTTTGTGATCCTCCAAGAAAAACCCTAACAAACTTAAACAATTCTCAAAGTCATAAACTAAGCTTGAGAAAGGAAAACCATGGATCAATCATGGCTTAGAACTTCAAGAATCAATTTAGAAACAAGAAACAAGGATTTTACCTTGTTGAGTAGAAAACTTCAACCTTGTTTTCCAAACACTAGATGATTGATTTTGATGAAACTTATAACATGAAAGATGTTTAGAATGGTGTTTAAGTTTAAGAAGTGGTGTTGGATAAAATTATAGAAGAGTGGAGGTTAGGTTATGGTGTGGAGGTCATGAGCTCCTTGAAGGAAAGTAATGGAGTTTTTTTTTTTTTGGCTCTTGGAAGAGAGAGAACAAAGAGAATGGATTTTTGTGATAGAAATGATGAAGACGAAATGAAATGATATCCTATTTCCTTATGTGCTAGCCGTGGAGGTGCAAGTTGAGGAAGGTAAAGTGTTTGCTTGATATTTTTACCATGTAGATAACTATGGAGGCTAGATATTTACCTTAAGAGATAGGCTTGAAAATTTAAGCCTTGAAACCTTCCTTGAAGGTGTCTTGGCCATGGAAGCTAAAGGGAAAAAGCAAACCAAGTTTAGTTCATTTAGTTGCCTAGTTAAGCTTAAGCTAACCTAGTTTCTAATTCTATTGCTTCTAATTAAATCAAGCTAACTTAGTTAGATTTCCTAGTTACGTAGGTGCGACTAACAAGCTTCTAGAATGTACTAGAAAATCTTGTAACAAGAATCCCTAAAGAATAGCAAACTAAGTTTCATTCCATTTAGTTACTACATATAATCTAAACTAACTTAGTAAGGTTTTCTAGTTTCTAAGCTAACTAGTCTAGCCATTATTATTGACTAGATCCTATTGGCTTAGAAAAATCAAGCCACTAACGTTGACTAGGTTTACTAAGTTGTAAGTCACGAAGACTTTTTCGATTCCTATTGTCCATTAGGCAGAAGCTATTGCTTTTAAGTCAGTAGATACTATCCAATAGATAATTGATAACTTCAGAAAATGAAGTTAAATCACTTGAATTTGATTGTATTTGAGCATGCTATCCTTAAGTTTTCAAGGCCATAGGTTCAATTATTGCATGACTTTGGTGAATTAAGCTTGTTAATTCAAATGATTAAGAATTGAATCTTTGAAGATCATGTTTATGGAAGTTGGGTGGATTATGGTTTGATGGACTTTAGCATTATTTTGATACAGGTATCTAAGATGGGAAAGGCCTTGGAAGGGATGAGGAAAGTGAAGAGAAGCTCAAATTGTGAAGAAAACATCAAGGGAAGGTGCTTCTAACCCACGCCTAGGCGTGGAAAAGCCATGCCTAGGTGTGGCAAGTTTAGTTTTTTAGGGTTTTCAAATAGAGACCCATACACCTAGGCATGGCAAGCAGAGGAAAGGCACGTGATTCATAACCACACCTAGGCGTGGGAAAAATCCTGGCACACGAGTTTAACCCTTATATTCTGATTTTTGAGAAGGAGAAGGGGGATCTTTAGTTTTGCCCTAAGCACGAAATCCAGAGAGCAAGTGAGAGGTGGAGGAACCCATTTGGATTGAAGGTGACTCAAAGGAGAATCAAGATCAATGAAGGAGATCAAGCTTGGAATCTCTTTATTTTCGTTCATTCTTTCCCTTTTCTCTCTTAATTTGTAACTTGATGGATCTTTTGATTTTATTTGTGTTCTTCTCTTTCATGATGTGTAACTAAACTCTAATCTAGGAACTCTCTAGGATCTTGCTATGGATTTGATTAACTTGTAATTAGTTAGGTATCCTTTCAATGAAATTAGTTTTGTTCATCCATATCTATGCTTAGTGTTTGTTATTGATTGGCCATCAATTGCATAATTTTAATATTTCAATTGAACTAGAAATAGGGTGTGGTGAATATGGATATGGTATGGTTGATGTATGTTCAATTACATTCTATTGGCATGGGTGTATTGATTAACTAAGGGGATGGACACATACCCTTTGGTCATGCATGGCAAGTGTTTGATAATAGGTCTCAATGAGTGATTCTTATGTTAATTCACATGGTCACATAGTGGAATAGCTAGGTTTCACATGGGTAATTGTCTTAGACACAGGCTCTTATCTATTGATGTTTATTAGCCAACAAACATCATTTCATTGATAGGTACTTGTTAATTGCAATTAATCATTGAAGTAACAAGTGAATAGGGACCCCTAGGCTTTAATCATTCTCATCTTCTCTTGTGAATTTGGTGTTTAGTGCTCTCTTATTTTGTTTTCTTTAAGTTGTTATTTTAATTGCAACTCACTCTCCTTCGATTACTTAGATAAAAATTTATGAAATTTGGTTAAGTTTAGCATTCTTCTAATTATCAATCCCTTGGGACACGATACTCTAACTCTCATTTATATTACTTGTTGACCCGTGCACTTACAGAGTTACGGATAATCAACAAGTTTTTGGCGCCGTTGCCGGGGATTGAGTTTAGATTTTGTGTTATTTCTTACATCTATTCACAATTCTTATTTCAAGTTTGTTTGTTTTGTTTTGCATTTTTTATTTTTCAGGTACTTAGCTCTTGTATGTGAAAAACTCAAGGTGTATCTCGATTTCCTTACGATCCTGAGATCGAGAGGACATTTTGTAGATTGCTAAGAGAATGACAAGTACAAGCACAAGCACTAACTTTGGTTAACAAATCTGAGATGGCAGAGGAGGCAAATACTGAAAGACCTTTGAGGGAATATACCACCCCAAATGCTAGAGAAATCCGATCTAGCATTAGACGACCAGTTGTCTAAGCATAGACTTTTGAGATCAAGCCTGCTATTATCCAGATGGTTCAGAATAATGTGTAATTTGGAGATTTACCCCATGAAGATCCTAATGCTCATTTAGCTAACTTCTTGGAGATATGTGATACTTTCAAGCATCACGGGATGACTGATGATGTAGCTCGCTTAAGGCTCTTCTATTTTTCCTTGAGGGATAGGGCCAAGGCATGGCTTCATTCCTTACCAGAGCATTCTATCACTACCTGGGAAGAGCTGGCTCAGAAGTTCTTGGATCGATTCTTTCCTCCCATGAAGGCATTGAAGTACAAGAATGACATCTTGTCCTTCAGGCAATTCGAAGGAGAAACCTTGTATGAAGCATGGGAGCGATTCAAGGAGTTGTTAAGGAAGTGCCCACACCATGGTATTACAAAATAGATGTTAGTACATACCTTCTACAATAGCTTGACAACATCCATTTGATCCATAATTGATGCAGCAGTTGGAGGGGCTATTATGAGCAAGACGGTGGATGCAGCCTATGACTTGGTGGAAGAAATGGCTCACAACAACTATCAGTGGCCAGCAGAAAGGGTTACTCCTAGGAGAACGGCTACAGGCATACATAAGGTGGATGCTCTCACTTTATTTTCAGCTTAAGTGGTTGTTTTTTCTAAAAAAATTGACACCATGGGAGTAAATTCAGTAACCAGTGGAGCTAATAGTTTAGCAGAAATTTGTATCATTGTGGGGATCACCACTCCACTGCTAATTATACTGCTAGCTTGGAAAGTGTACAATATGCTAGTCAATTCCATCAATCGGGTCACAACACTACTTTTGGTAATACTTGTAACACCCCGAGAATTCGTATTTTATTTGTTTTGGTCAATTCATAATTATTTTGAGTAATTCGACTCGACTTCTGTGAATTTTATGATTTTTTTTATTTTTTGGAATTTTTGAGAGTTTTTACGTTTTTGATTATTTTAATATTATTTTTGGGCTGTGAATATAAGCCTTCGTATTTTATTTCTTTTCGGCAATCCTTAATTATTTTTACCAACTGATTTGATTTTCATGAATTTCACAATTGTTATGATTTTTGTAAATTTTTGTGATATTTTAGATATTTTAAGATGTTTTGAATATTTTAATATATTTTAGATATTTCGACATATTTTGAATATTTTAATATATATTTAAGATATTTTGAGATATTTTGAATATTTTATTATATTTTTATATTTTGGAATATTTTGAATATTTGATATATTCTAGATGTTTTGGGTTGTGTGTGGGCCCGCAAAAATTTTCTTTGGCCAAAAAATTTTGTACTGTTGACTCGGAGCCGGGGGATCTTATTAAACCTGAAATCGGAAACAGTTTTTGAAGTTTTGTTTTTCTACGATTTTATCTAACAAATAAAATCGGGGTATGTTTTATTATCCATTGGATAATATCTTTTGGAAAAATATCTAGTGGATGATTCTAGATGCAAGCCTAGTCACCCACTCTAGAATGTTCTAGACGATGACTCATCGTTTGGTGACTCACCTAGGTGACTAGCCTAGTGACTCACATGTTCCAGATTATTCTAGAAGACTCTAGAAAACGCCTTGTCACACACCTAGTCATAAGTGCTTTACACGTGGACCAATAAGGAGCCAGTCAAAGTTGGTGGCTGTGACTCATCGTGAAGGACCAATAGAAGCTTGACACGTGGCGTGACAACTCAGCACCTGTAACTCAGCATATTCAGGAAGCTTCCAGAAGTGCTAGCTCGCCCTGTGACTCGCCGCAGTGAGTCACACATTACAGAAGGTTCTATGCTGACTCAGCTGGTGACTCATCTAGTGACTCGCCATACTGACTCATCTGTTCTAGAAATTTCTATGCTGACTTATCGTGCTGACTCATCATAGTGAGTCGCATGTTCTAGAAACTTCTCTTTGATGACTCGCTCTGTGACTCATCAAGGGTAATCAGTAGAAAAATGATCAACAATAATTGCTACTCAATTAGTACAAGAGAAAAATCTAGGTATATTTTATTACCCATTGGACAATAGACACTGACTTTATAAATAGTAATTATCGTTCATTGGTTAAAGTATACTAGAAAATATCCAATGTGCACCAATAGAAATTGGTCAACGAAAATAGCAACCAATAGGAATCAAGTTAGTAAATATCCAACCAATAGAAATTGGTCAAGGATAATGGCTTGACTCTCTAAGGACCAATAGGAAACAAGCTATTAAACAAAGTTTGGACTCCTTGAATTTGTTGATTCTACGGTAAAGGAAGAGCAAATCGCTCAAATAAGCAATTCACTTTGTGATATTCATTTAAAAAGCCTAAGTTAAACAAGTGAAGACTAGTCAATAATGGTGGCTCCTCCTTGTTGTATCCCACAGCCAAGCAAGTTTTTGTGAGGCAAAATATTATAATTTAATTCTTATCATCTTTTATTAATTGAACAAAGTAAGACAAGTCAATTTTGGTGGCTTCTCTTCATGCATTCCGACGGCTATGCATGCCTTTAGGAAGGCAATTTCTACACTTCAATTCATTCCCATTTCTATACATTTACGGCCATGCATTTGAAGGAAACCAATTTATCTACTCAAATGTATTTGGTCACTTTTCTAGCTATCATTCAAAGAAGCAAAACAAAAATATTTCTTACCTTTTCTCAAAGTGGTTCATGGCCATGCATAGTAAAAAGGAGATTTGTTTTCATTTAATCAAAGTCTTCATCTTTCTCCAAAATTATCAAACTAGCAAAAGCTCACAAATTTTCCTTCTCATTTTCTTTTTCAACCTCACGGCCTCCACAGCCAACCCCATCATTCACTCTTCTATAATTCTAAACTACCTTATATCTTGCTTTCTTACTTCATCTCAAGATATTTTGTAGTTGAAACCTAAGCTTGAATCATCCATTTTCATCCTTGTTCTTCAAGCTCAAGGTTTAGAGTTTCAAGGTGAAGTTTATGAAATCTTCACTATTGATTTCATTCTTTCCTTCTAAACCATATTTTGATCCATAGCTTTCCTTATTCAAGCGTTAGATATTAATATATGTATGTTGTTTTGTTTTAAAGGAGCAACTTGGTGGTGATAGAAAGATTTATTCAAGAAGAGCATACAAGGAGCTTTGGAGGTTTCACCAAGAGGTAAGAGGGAGATTACCCTCATCAACCATGTGTTGGTGGTGAGGAATGGATGTGTTTGTGGTGAAGAATCCATAAGGATTCATTCACTTGGTTGTTTAAAGTTTTCCTATTTGTGATTGATTTTGTGTGCAAGCATGTCTATAGCTTTAAAATATATGGTATGTATTTATGGATGCGTGATAGATATTGTAGGATATGAATAATATGTTGAGGATTTGCATGAGTGTTCCAAAGAACACATGAAGCTCACGGCTTCACCACTACAAAAGGAACCAAGATGTTCTAAATATTTTTCTAATTATGGATTAAGTGATTTAATAATAATAAATTGGATTAAGAATTTTTATAAGAGATTAAATGATGAGAAACAATTAAATATGATTTTTAATGCATAGAATGATTTTTGGCCAACATGCCTACTTATGATGTTTTTAATCCAAAACTATTTTAAAAGTGTGGACTTATGTAATTAATTTAATGAGAACTTAATTAAATGGATTTTTGGATAAACAATGGAAAGTAATTTAATTTTAGAGTTAAATTAGTGAATTTAAGTAATGATATAAATACTTGAAAGGTACTAACGTATAGCTCACTCATTGAGTTTTGAAGTGCGTTAGCAAGTTTCGAGATGTAAATATTAGTTATGATTAAGAAAAGTAAATTTTTGATGAAAACGTAGAAAATATCACTTAATGAAATTTCTAGACAAAATGCTGTCAAAATTAATGGACTAATAATGGAGAAAGTTTCAAAATATAATTATAATGTAAACAAAATATTATACGTAGTTGAAAAATACTAGAAATAGCTTACGCTATTTAAAACAATAATTTTTAAGCTACGCGATTGAGAAAATGATTTAAAAACACTACGCAATATTTAAAACGTTGAAAAATATGTACGCGACTTAAAAATGTTTTGGAAAAGTGATGCGATTGTGAAAATGCGATAAAATCTTTACGCGACTAAAAGGAATAGTGAGTTTTACTATCGGGCCAAAGTGGTGGACCCGAACATGTTAAGAAAATAGTACTGTCAAGTGGAGACATACTATATTTGGAAATATTGAGACTGAGGACATTTGTATAAATATGGTGACATATTGAGACTGAGGGTATTTATGAGATTATGATTTATGAGTATATATTGAGGGATGTGTCAATTTGGTTGAGAATTGGCGTTTGACTGACGAGATGAATTACACCGTGTTGTCGATGTGATAGGCGTAGTGTGGTTCATTGAGTGGACTTGGAGGCATTAGTGTGCGGAGTATTCCACATGTGGACAGTTGGTCGCTCCTCTGTGCTATGGTAACTAGTAACACACAATGATCTCGACATACACTATTCTTAATCAAGATCTTGGGGAGACTGTCAAGTACAATGCCTGTAGTGCACAATGTATTTGGACTGTGTACTACTACATGATGTTTTGGACCGTGGGCTATAGACACGACGTATGACAGTGCAATAGTTTGGTTGGGCAACCTGAGGTACTGATAGTTCTTTCGGATCATTCTCTCTAATGTTTGTGTTTAGCTCCATGGAGTAGGAATGAGTCTGTGTATATTTGCATATGTGATCTGCATCTTAATGTGGTTATTCATATTTAATTTTGAGATATTGTGTATGATGAGTTAATGTGAGATATTATGCATGATGTAACTATATGGTTTATTGTATTAATTGTTATATTTGTTATGGTAAAATTATTGCTGTTCATTTTATTGTGATATATGTTTATTGGAATTATTTGTAAATTGATAACATGATTATACTTGTGATATTTGTGTGTATGGAATGACTTTGTCATTCGTATCATTCTTTGCTACCATACTGGTATTGGTGAAAGGGGATCTTATCTCTTTGCTGTATTGCTTTGTTATGCTTGTATTGTTAAATTTGTATAGTAGGTGAAACGAGTTTCTTAGACTTACTGGAGGCAATATTCTGAGGTCGGTGACGGCATCGAGGAGTGATTTTCCAAGTTTCAACAGTAAGCAGTTTGATGGAGGAACGGAACAAGTATGTTGAGTTTTCTCGTTAGTGTTATTACCATGCTATTAAGTAGGGTCTGTTATTGGGTTTGCTACTGTTTCTTGAGTCTGTAAATTTTATGTTTTAAAATGTTGTTGAATATTATGTGATATAAGTAAAATGTGTATTAATCAATTTAGTCTGTTTTTCTATTACTTATATTTCCGGTAAGTTTTTGTTTCCGCAAAAAAGAATTTTTAAAATCCATATTTTAGAACTCAAAGCTTTTATGAAATGGTTTTACAGGGTTTTAAGTGTTTTTTTTTTAGTCAAAAATATAATGCCTTACGGAGGGTGTTACAATACTTATAACCCCAGTTGGCGAAACCATCCTAATCTCTCATGGGGTGGAAATGTTCAAGGCTCTTCCTCATCTTATCAACATAATCAAGCACCTCGTGCTCCTCCAGGTTTTCAACAACAGAGCCCCCTTCAAGCCCAAACTTCAACATCGACTTCAACTTCTAATTTGGAGAAAATGTTTGCTCAGTTTATGACCAGTCAACAAGATTACATGACCAAGACTGATTCAAGGTTAGCATCCCACGATGCATTAATGCAAAGCCAAGCAACTTCATTGAGGAATCTTGAGACTTAAGTGGGCCAACTTGCCCAAGCTCTAAATAACAGGCCCCTAGGGAATTTCCCAAGTGACACCATCAACAATCCCAAAGATACATCTAATGAGCATTGCAAGGTTATCTCATTGAGGAGTGGGAAAGAGATAGAAGGTAATCCAATGATCAAACAGCTTGAAGAAGAAATGGAGGTGGCTCAAGATGAAGAGGTTGTGAGCAATGAGGTTGAGAAAAATGAGAATATTGCTAGGAAAAGGGTTGAAGACAAGAAGAAGGAGGACAAGCCCATAACACCACCTCCAACTTTTCCTAACCGGCTAGCAAAGCAGAAGCTTGATGCTCAATTCTAAAAATTCTTAGAAATTTTCAAGAAGCTTCACATCAACATTCCATTTGCTGAGGTGTTACAACAAATGCCGAGTTATGTGAAGTTCATGAAGAACATCTTGTCCAAGAAGAGGAAATTGGGGGATTATGAGACCGTGGCTCTCACAGAGGAGTGTAGTGCAATCTTGCAGAACAAGCTACCTCCCAAATTGAAAGACCTTAGGAGCTTCACCATTCCATTCACAATCGGGAGCCAATTCTTTGGAAAAGCCCTGTGTGATCTAGGGGCAAGCATAAACTTAATGCCCTTATCCATCTTTCAAAGGCTAGGTTTGGGGGAGGTGAAGCCGACTTCAGTTACCTTGCAATTGGCTGACCGTTCTCTCACCTACTCTAAGGGGGGTCATAGAAGATGTATTGGTCAAAGTGGACAAGTTCATCTTTCCAGCGGATTTCATCATTCTAGACATGGAAGAGGATCGTAATGTACCATTGATTCTTGGGAGACCTTTCCTGGCCACGGGTAAGACTATGATCGATGTCCAAAAAGGTGAGCTTACAATACAAGTCAATGAGGATAAGGTAACTTTTAACATTTACAAATCCATGAAATTTCCCAATGACCATGAAGAATATTCTTACCTGGGTTGTAATTGGCTAGCTATCATGAGCAATAGTTTTGATGATAACAAACGTGAAGACAAACATGAAGATGATGAGAAGACCAAGTCCAAGATTTTCAAGAATAAGCTTTAGGACTTAGGATCCTTGTAAAAGCCTCATTGGATATCTCATTAATTGGCATTGCAAAGAAATGTTTTCAAAATTGTTTTTCCAAAATTAAACAACTATTTTCTGGTCATTTGAAAGCATTTAAAACTAGTTTTATAACAGAGGTATTCGAATACCCTGATAGGTATTCGAATAGAGTGTTTTTCAAACTTACACGTTTTCGTTTTTCAAAGTGGTATTCGAATACCCATCTATGGTATTCGAATAACTGATTCGAATCGATATTTCTTTGTTGCCAAAACAGAGGCATTCGAATACCCCATATGGTATTCGAATACCCTAAATTCAGAATGAACCTTTTTAAATGAGGCATTCGAATACCCTTAAGCGGTATTGAATAACCCAACCTTAATCAGCTTTTTTAAAAGAGTTTTGGCAAGAGGCATTCGAATACCTCATAAGGTATTCGAATACCGATTCTCCGAAATGGTTTTCACGAAACGTTCAAAAATGGCAAAGAACGGCCATATTTGCTTTTAATGGTTTCTTAATTGGCACCCAACGGCTAGTTGCTTTCTTTGCTCTATAAATACGGACCTTGGGTCTCTTCGAAAATCCCCAACCACTTGAATTATTTTTTGCTTGGTGAAACGAATTTTACATTATTTTCTCTCCTTTACGTGCTCTCTTTGCCAAAACCTTGAGATATCCTTTAGAGAGTTTATTAGCACTTCAACTTGTAATATCTCGCCCTAAGTGAGAGTTTATTTTTCATCTATTCTCTCGCTTCGTAAAAGGGTGAGGTATCCCTTAGTGAATTTGTGAGGGTGAGGTATCCTCTAGTAAAAGGGTGAGGTATCCCTTGGTGTAAAGAAGGTGAGGTATCCTTCAAAGGGGTGAGGATCCTCTAGTAAATAGGGTGAGGTATCCCTGTTGTGTAAAGGTTGCAAGCACCTGTTGTTAAGCTTGTGTTGAATAGTGAAAAATCTCGAACTGTGTTTCGGGGACTGGACGTAGGCCACAAGTGGTTGGTGGTCGAACCAGGATAAATATCGTGCCTGCTTTTCTACCTTTAATCTTTTATCTTTATGCACTTTATTTATTCTTGCAATTTAATTATTATTTGTTCTTCTTATCTTTATCTCATTCTCGCCTTTATTATTTAAATTTAATATAATTCATTTGTTTAAGGCTTTTGCGAAAAAATTTCTTAAATACTCAATTCACCCCCCCTCTTGAGATCGAAGCCACTTGGGTAACAAGTGGTATCAGAGCTAGACTCTTGTATAAAGAGCTTAGCCGCTTCAAGAGTACATGGCTTCATCAAATGTTTTATCAGAAGCAACTTCCATAAATCGACCACCCTTTTTCAATGGGGATGGTTATGCATATTGGAAGGAAGAATGAAAATTTTTATCGAGGCTATTGATCTAGATGTGTGATGATCTTTGTCGAAAATGGCGCATTTATACCTACACGCGTTGTCAATGGTGTAAAAACCGAGACACCTAGAAGTGATTGGTCTAAAGATGATAAAAGAAAAGTTCAAAATAACTTAGTAGCCAAAAACATCATTACCTCAGCTTTGGGACATGATGAATTTTTTAGAATTTCAAATTGCAAAACTGCTAAAGAAATGTGGGACACTTTACAAGTTACCCATGAGGGCACTAGTGAAGTTAAGAGGTCGAGAATCAATTCTCTAACTCGTGAATATGAATTATTTACAATGAACCAAGGAGAAAGCATTCAAGAAATGCAAAAGAGGTTCACCCACATTGTTAACCATCTTGCATCACTAGGAAAGAATTTTACTAACGAAGATTTGATTAACAAAGTGTTGAGATGTCTTAGCAGGATTTGGCAGCCCAAGGTAACAGCAATTGCGGAATCAAGAGACTTATCAACAACAATGTCTCTAGCCACCCTATTCGGAAAGCTTCACGAGCACGAATTGGAACTAAACAGACTAAGTCAAAGTGAAGAAAATGACAAGAAGAAGAAGGGAATAACCCTCAAAGCCACCACCTCAGTAAATGATGACCGTAATGACGAGGATGGAGAAGGCACTGAAAACAATGAGATTAATGAAGAAAATTTCGGCCTTCTTGTAAGAAAATTTGGTAAGTACCTAAAGAAAAAGGGGACACAAAGAAGACCGCCTTTTCCCCCAAAGAAAGTTGAAAAGAAACCCTCCAAAGAAAGAAGAGTCTACATAGCATGGGATGACAACGACATGGACTCCACTGATAGCTCAGATAGTGAAGAAGCCCATCTATGTTTTATGGCGAAAGGAGAAGAAGAAGAAGAAGAAAGCGACAACGAGGTAAATGCTGAATTATCTCCTTCTTATGATGAGTTACAAGATGCCTTTGAAGAATTGCATGACGAAACAATTAGGCTTACAAAATTAATTTCTTCATCTAAGAAAACTATCTCTTCTTTAGAAAATCAAATTCTAATTTTGAATAAAGAAATTGAAGAATTAAAAATTGAAAATGAGACATTAGGATTAATTGATACATGCTCATATCATTCTTCACATGCTTCTACTTTCGTATTCTTGTTCTTCATGTCATTTGCTTGAAAATGAACTTGAAAATTTAAAGAACACCCTTGCCAAATTCACATGTGGAAGAGATAATTTAAATATTTTATTAGGAAAACAAAAGGTTGTTTTTCAAAAGGCTGGAATAGGATATAACTCGAATAATCAACACAAATCCTATAAAAATTATTTTGTTAATTCTAGCATCTCATGTAGCCCATTTATTAAATGTTTCTATTGTGGGAAGAAGGGTCACAATGCTTCAACATGTAATGCAAGAAAGAATGTTAACACAAAAATTGGGACAAAAATGGTTTGGGTTCCAAAGGGTACATTGCCCAAAACTGACAATCAAGGACCCAAGAAAATTTGGGTACCAAAAACCAAAAATTGAATTGTGTTGCAGGTGTGCTTGATAGCCAAGAGCTGACTTCGGCATTTTTGAAAGTGGTTGCTGCAAGCACAAGACTATAATAAATTCCAAGCTCTCCTTCTTGTCTCTACCAGGCTTGGACTTGCATTCATATGAATATTTTCATCAAAAGGGAGAACACTACCTCAAGCACAAATTTAAATGGACAAAATTCATTCAACTTGAGGACATTGTTTAATATGATAAAATGGGAGAGAAAAATACTTGCCCCATCTTTTTGATCATGACAAAAGGGGGAGAATGGTATCAAATGTACAAAAGGGGGAGAACAAGATTAAATGTCTTTGCTTGAGAAAAGTCAGGAAGAAAAAGTCAAAATAAAAATAGAAATTGAATTCCAAAAGTAAGGAGGAGTCATGTGCATATCTCGATGTAAATCACCTCTTATGAAAAAGAGGGGAGTAAGTATCTCTAAACCGACTTGTGAATTCCAATTTATATGAACTAATACTTTTCTCAAATGTTAGTTTGTCATCATCAAAAAGGGGAGAATGTAATTGGCTAGCTATCATGAGCAATAGTTTTGATGATAACAAACGTGAAGACAAACATGAAGATGATGAGAAGACCAAGTCCAAGATTTTCAAGAATAAGCTTTAGGACTTAGGATCCTTGTAAAAGCCTCATTGGATATCTCATTAATTGGCATTGCAAAGAAATGTTTTCAAAATTGTTTTTCCAAAATTAAACAACTATTTTTGGTCATTTGAAAGCATTTAAAACTAGTTTTATATGAGAGGTATTCGAATACCCCGATAGGTATTCGAATAGAGTGTTTTTCAAACTTACACGTTTTTGTTTTTCAAAGTGGTATTCGAATACCCATCTATGGTATTCAAATTGATTCAGAATCGATATTTCTCGTTGTGCCAAAAGAGGCATTCGAATACCCCATATGGTATTCGAATACCCTAAAAATGAACCTTTTTAAATGAGGCATTCGAATACCCTTAACCGGTATTCGAATAACCCAACCTTAATCGCTTTTTTAAAAGAGTTTTGGCAAGAGGCATTCGAATACCTCATAAGGTATTCGAATAAAAATTCTCAAAATGGTTTTCACGAAACGTTCAAAAATGGCAAAGAACGGCCATATTTGCTTTTAATGGTTTCTTAATTGGCACCCAACGGCTAGTTGCTTTCTTTGCTCTATAAATACAGACCTTGGGTCTCTTCTGAAAATCCCCAACCACTTGAATTATTTTTTGCTTGGTGAAAACGAATTTTACATTATTTTCTCTCCTTTCTCGTGCTCTCTTTGCCAAAACCTTGAGATATCCTTTAGAGAGTTTATTAGCACTTCAACTTGTAATATCGCCCTAAGTGAGAGTTTATTTTTCATCTATTCTCTCGCTTCGTAAAAGGGTGAGGTATCCCTTAGTGAATTTGTGAGGGTGAGGTATCCCTCTAGTAAAAGGGTGAGGTATCCCTTGGTGTAAAGAAGGTGAGGTATCCTTCAAAGGGGTGAGGTATCCTCTAGTAAATAGGGTGAGGTATCCCCTGTTGTGTAAAGGTTGCAAGCACTGTTGTTAAGCTTGTGTTGAATAGTGAAAAATCTCGAACCGTGTTTGGGGATTTGGACGTAGGCCACAAGTGGTTGGTGGTCGAACCAGGATAAATATCGTACCTGCTTTTCTACCTTTAATCTTTTATCTTTATGCACTTTATTTATTCTTGCAATTTAATTATTATTTGTTCTTCTTATCTTTATCTCATTCTCGCCTTTATTATTTAAATTTAATATAATTCATTTGTTTAAGGCTTTTGCGAAAAAATTTCTTAAATACTCAATTCACCCCCCCTCTTGAGTACTGAAGCCACTTGGGTAACAAGTGGTATCAGAGCTAGACTCTTGTATAAAGAGCTTAGCCGCTTCAAGAGTACATGGCTTCATCAAATGTTTTATCGAAGCAACTCATAAATCGACCACCCTTTTTCAATGGGGATGGTTATGCATATTGGAAGGAAAGAATGAAAATTTTTATCGAGGCTATTGATCTAGATGTGTGGGATCTTTGTCGAAAATGGCGCAGATTATACCTACACGCGTGTCAATGGTGTAAAAACCGAGACACCTAGAAGTGATTGGTCTAAAGATGATAAAAGAAAAGTTCAAAATAACTTAGTAGCCAAAAACATCATTACCTCAGCTTTGGGACATGATGAATTTTTTAGAATTTCAAATTGCAAAGCTGCTAAAGAAATGTGGGACACTTTACAAGTTACCCATGAGGGCACTAGTGAAGTTAAGAGGTCGAGAATCAATTCTCTAACTCGTGAATATGAATTATTTACAATGAACCAAGGAGAAAGCATTCAAGAAATGCAAAAGAGGTTCACCCACATTGTTAACCATCTTGCATCACTAGGAAAGAATTTTACTAACGAAGATTTGATTAACAAAGTGTTGAGATGTCTTAGCAGATTTGGCAGCCCAAGGTAACAAAGCAATTGCGGAATCAAGAGACTTATCAACAATGTCTCTAGCCACCCTATTCGGAAAGCTTCACGAGCACGAATTGGAACTAAACAGACTAAGTCAAAGTGAAGAAAATGACAAGAAGAAGAAGGGAATAACCCTCAAAGCCACCACCTCAAGTAAATGATGACCGTAATGACGAGGATGGAGAAGGCACTTGAAAACAATGAGATTAATGAAGAAAATTTCGGCCTTCTTGTAAGAAAATTTGGTAAGTACCTAAAGAAAAAGGGGACACAAAGAAGACCGCCTTTTCCCCCAA
Source organism: Ormosia emarginata (assembly GCA_029884605.1). Classification (NCBI taxonomy): domain Eukaryota; kingdom Viridiplantae; phylum Streptophyta; class Magnoliopsida; order Fabales; family Fabaceae; genus Ormosia; species Ormosia emarginata. Next base: position 5,631,062 of record JAQQTP010000087.1, read on the forward strand.
AGAAAGTTGAAAAGAAACCCTCCAAAGAAAGAAGAGTCTACATAGCATGGGATGACAACGACATGGACTCACCGATAGCTCGGATAGTGAAGAAGCCCATCTATGTTTTATGGCGAAAGGAGAAGAAGAAGAAGAAGAAAGCGACAACGAGGTAAATCTTGAATTATCTCCTTATTATGATGAGTTACAAGATGCCTTTGAAGAATTGCATGACGAAACAATTAGGCTTACAAAATTAATTTCTTCATCTAAGAAAACTATCTCTTCTTTAGAAAATCAAATTCTAATTTTGAATAAAGAAATTGAAGAATTAAAAATTGAAAATGAGACATTAGGATTAATTGATACATGCTCATATCATTCTTCACATGCTTCTACTTGTATTCTTGTTCTTCATGTCATTTGCTTGAAAATGAACTTGAAAATTTAAAGAACACCCTTGCCAAATTCACATGTGGAAGAGATAATTTAAATATTTTATTAGGAAAACAAAAGGTTGTTTTTCAAAAGGTCTGGAATAGGATATAACTCGAATAATCAACACAAATCCTATAAAAATTATTTTGTTAATTCTAGCATCTCATGTAGCCCATTTATTAAATGTTTCTATTGTGGGAAGAAGGGTCACAATGCTTCAACATGTAATGCAAGAAAGAATGTTAACACAAAAATTGGGACAAAAATGGTTTGGGTTCCAAAGGGTACATTGCCCAAAACTGACAATCAAGGACCCAAGAAAATTTGGGTACCAAAAACCAAAAATTGAATTGTGTTGTAGGTGTGCTTGATAGCCAAGAGCTGACTTCGGCATTTTTGAAAGTGGTTGCTGCAAGCACAAGACTATAATAAATTCCAAGCTCTCCTTCTTGTCTCTACCAGGCTTGGACTTGCATTCATATGAATATTTTCATCAAAAGGGAGAACACTACCTCAAGCACAAATTTAAATGGACAAAATTCATTCAACTTGAGGACATTGTTTAATATGATAAAATGGGAGAGAAAAATACTTGCCCCATCTTTTTGATCATGACAAAAGGGGGAGAACAAGATTAAATGTCTTTGCTTGAGAAAAGTCAGGAAGAAAAAGTCAAAATAAAAATAGAAATTGAATTCCAAAAGTAAGGGGGAGCTGCTGTGCATATCTCTGATGTAAATCACCTCTTATGAAAAAGAGGGGGAGTAAGTATCTCTAAACTGACTTTGTGAATTCCAATTTATATGAACTAATACTTTTCTCAAATGTTAGTTTGTCATCATCAAAAAGGGGGAGAATGTAATTGGCTAGCTATCATGAGCAATAGTTTTGATGATAACAAACGTGAAGACAAACATGAAGATGATGAGAAGACCAAGTCCAAGATTTTCAAGAATAAGCTTTAGGACTTAGGATCCTTGTAAAAGCCTCATTGGATATCTCATTAATTGGCATTGCAAAGAAATGTTTTCAAAATTGTTTTTCCAAAATTAAACAACTATTTTCTGGTCATTTGAAAGCATTTAAAACTAGTTTTATAACAGAGGTATTCGAATACCCTGATAGGTATTCGAATAGAGTGTTTTTCAAACTTACACGTTTTCTGTTTTTCAAAGTGGTATTCGAATACCCATCTATGGTATTCGAATAACCTGATTCGTAACTGATATTTCCTGCTGTGCCAAAACAGAGGCATTCGAATACCCCATATGGTATTCGAATACCCTAAATTCAGAATGAACCTTTTTAAATGAGGCATTCGAATACCCTTAACTGGTATTCGAATAACCCAACCTTAATCAGTTTTTTAAAAGAGTTTTGGCAAGAGGCATTCGAATACCTCATAAGGTATTCGAATACCGTTCTCCAGAAAGGTTTTTAAGGAAAGTTCAAAAATGGCAGCAACGGCCATATTTGCTTTTAATGGTTTCTTAATTGGCACCCAACGGCTAGTTGCTTTCTTTGCTCTATAAATACAGACCTTGGGTCTCTTCTGAAAATCCCCAACCACTTGAATTATTTTTTGCTTGGCTGAAAACGAATTTTACATTATTTTCTCTCCTTTCTGTGCTCTCTTTGCCAAAACCTTGAGATATCCTTTAGAGAGTTTATTAGCACTTCAACTTGTAATATCTGCCCTAAGTGAGAGTTTATTTTTCATCTATTCTCTGCTTCTGTAAAAGGGTGAGGTATCCCTTAGTGAATTTGTGAGGGTGAGGTATCCCTCTAGTAAAAGGGTGAGGTATCCCTTGGTGTAAAGAAGGTGAGGTATCCTTCAAAGGGGTGAGGTATCCCTCTAGTAAATAGGGTGAGGTATCCCTGTTGTGTAAAGGTTGCAAGCACTGTTGTTAAGCTTGTGTTGAATAGTGAAAAATCTCGAACCGTGTGTTTGGGACTGGACGTAGGCCACAAGTGGTTGGTGGTCGAACCAGGATAAATATCGTGCCTGCTTTTCTACCTTTAATCTTTTATCTTTATGCACTTTATTTATTCTTGCAATTTAATTATTATTTGTTCTTCTTATCTTTATCTCATTCTCGCCTTTATTATTTAAATTTAATATAATTCATTTGTTTAAGGCTTTTGCGAAAAAATTTCTTAAATACTCAATTCACCCCCCCTCTTGAGTACTGAAGCCACTTGGGTAACATGGGTATGATTGTTCAAGTAGTTAATACTGCATTCCATACTAATTTCACTGATGATGCCCTTGCTTTATCATTAACATCCATACATGAGCATGTAGAAAGGGATGATGTGATGGAATGTATTAAATTACTTGACGCGTCTACTAAGTTTTATAGGAGACCAGGTTTTGAACCATTGAATATACCTTCTGATAAGCTCAGTCTCCAGCCCTCTGTCATAGTTCCACCCAAGCTGGAGCTCAAGCCACTGCCTAATCATTTAAGGTATTCATACCTAGGAGAGGAGTCCACATTGCTAGTTATTATCTCCTCGTCCTTATCAGAAGAGCAAGAATCCAAGTTGCTTAGAGTGCTCAAGGAATACAAACAGGCCTTGGGGTGGTCCATTGCGGATATCAAGGGTATTAGCCTCACCATCTGCATGTACAAAATATTATTGGAAGCTGATCATAAGCCAACCATTGAACATCAGAGGCGCCTAAATCCCATCATGAAGGAGGTTGACAAAAAGGAGATTATCAAGTGACTGGATACGGGTATCATATACCCTATTTCTGATAGCAAATGGGTGAGCCCAGTTCAGTGTGTGCCTAAGAAAGATGGAATGACAGTTATAGCAAATGAGAATAATGATTTGATTCCCACCAGGACTGTCACTGGATGGTGCATATGCATGGATTACTGGAAGCTTAACACTACAACCAGAAAGGATCATTTCCCATTGCCATTTATTGATTAGATGCTGGATAGGTTGACAGGTCATGAGTTTTACTGTTTCTTGGATGGGTACTCGGGCTACAATCAGATTGCAATTGCCTTGGATGATCAAGAGAAAACAACATTCACCTGCTCATATGGTACTTATGCTTTTAGAAGAATGCCCTTCGAGTTGTGCAATGCCCCTACTACTTTTTAGAGGTGTATGATAGCCATTTTCAATGATATGGTGGAGAACTGCTTGGAGATATTCATGGACGATTTCTCTATTTTTGGTGATTCCTTTGATGGTTGTCTTCAGAACTTGGCCCTAGTGTTGCAAAGGTGTGAGGAAACCAATTTGGTGCCTAATTGGGAGAAGTGCCATTTTATAGTCCAAGAGGGAATAATACTTAGCCATAGAGTGTCACCTAAAGGAATGGAAGTGGACCGAGCTAAAGTTGAAGTGATTGAGAAACTTCCTCCACCAATTTTAGTGAAGGGAGTTCAGAGTTTCCTTGGTCATGCTGGATTCTATCGACGATTCATCAAAGACTTCTCTAAGCTTGCTAAACCGTTGTGTAACTTGCTGGAAAAGGATGCAGTTTTCAAGTTTGAAGAAGCTTGTATGGAAGCCTTTGTGGAATTGAAGAAGAGGCTTGTCTCAGCACCTATTATCACTACTCCAGATTAGACCTTACCATTTGAGCTCATGTGTGACGCTAGTGACTATGCAATTGGAGCAATGTTGGGCCAAAGGAAGAACAAAATCTTTCATTCCATCTATTATGCAAGCCGGACATTCAATAATGCTCAGTTGAACTACACCACCACTGAGAAGGAGCTCCTTGCTGTAGTGTTTGCTTTTGACAAATTCAGAGCATATTTGGTTGGCACCAAAGTCATTGTCTTCACAGATCACTCTGCCATCAAGTATCTAGTAAGCAAAAAAGATGCCAAGCCAAGGTTGATTCGCTGGGTGTTATATTACAAGAGTTTGATCTTGAGATCAGAGACCAAAAGGGTGCTGAAAACCAGGTGGCTGATCATCTTTCCAGGTTAGAGAATGAGAAGTATCAGCAAGACCCAGCCTTGATTGGTGAGACGTTTCCAGATGAACAATTATTTGCTATGTTTGCTAGTTCAAATCCTTGGTATACTGATTTTACTAACTACATAGTGAGTGGATTGGTGCCATCTAAAATGTCTTATCATTAGAAAAAGAAATTTCTTCATGATGTCAGATATTTTATTGGGGATGAGCCATTTCTCTTTAAGCAGTGTGCTGATCAAGTGCTTAGAAGATACATTCCTATGGAAGAGACTAGTGCGATACTTGAGCAATGTTATACTTCACCATATGGAGGTCACTATGGGGGTGAACGGACAGCGGCTAAGGTGTTGCAATTAGGCTTCTATTAGCCTTCTCTGTTTCGAGATTCTTACTCCTTTGCAGCTAACTATGACCGTTGTCAACGGACTGGCAATATCTCAAAGAGGAATGAGATACCCTTGAACTTTATTTTGGAAGTGGAACTCTTTGATGTGTGGAGCATTGACTTTATGGGGCCCTTTGTATCATCTTTTGGCAACCGTTATATTCTTGCAGTAGTGGATTATGTGTCGAAGTGGGTGGAAGCTTGTGCTTTACCCACTAGTAACTCCAAGGTGGTCTTGGTTTTTCTGAAAAAGAACATTTTCTCAAGGTTTGACACCCCTTGTGCTATTATTAGTGATAGGGGATCTCATTTCTACAACAAGTACTTTACTGCATTACTTGCCAAATATGGGGTGACACATAGGGTAGCCACAGCCTACCATCCATAATTAAGTGGCCAAGCAGAGGTTTCTAATGGAGAGTTGAAGCGGATTCTGGAGAAAACTGTGAGCCCTTCTAGGAAGGATTTGTCGAAGAAGCTGGATGACGTTCTTTGGGCATATCGCACTGCTTACAAAACCCTTCTTGGCATATCCTCCTATCAACTAGTTTTTGGCAAGGCATGTCATCTTCCTGTTGAGCTTGAGCACCATGCTTACTGGGCCATCAAGAGATTGAATTAGGATTCTGAAGCCTATGGAGAGAAACAATTGTTGCAACTCAATGCACTTGAGGAATTTCATCTATAAGCATATGAAAATGCCAAGATATACAAGAACAAGGTGAAGAAGTGGCATGACAATCGTATTATCCCAAGAAATGAGAAGGTTCTCCTATTCAATTCAAGGCTTAAACTATTTCCTGGCAAGCTCAAATCTAGATGGTTAGGTCCATTTTTGGTTGTGGAAGTGTTTCCTTATGGTGCCGTAACCTTGGAAGACCCAGTTTTAAAGTCAACCTTCAAGGTCAATGGTCAACGGCTCAAGCCCTAATTAGGTGGTGAGGTGGAGAGGCACAAAACCTCGCTCACCCTCGCTCCTCCATCTTGAGAGTCTGCAAAGTCTAGCCAGGACTATAAATAAGGCGTTTTTTGGGAGACAACCCAATTTCTTAACCCTATCTCTTAGCTTAGGACATTTTTATGCATGATTTTTCATTTTGTCATCTTGTTGTGTTTTTGTTTTCGATTGCTTTAGAGTGTTTGTTTTTCAATTTGATGCATTGATAGTGGTTAACATGCCTATTCTGTTTCTTAGCTGTTTAAGAATAAGGAGGGTGCATGAAAGTTGGGTATTTTAGTTGTTCTGTTCAGATTTGAGGTCCAGAAATCCACGCCTAGGCGTGGATTTTACATGCCTAGGCGTGGATGTCTCAATGGCAATAGGGGGAAATTTCCATAGAGTTCCACGCCTAGGCGTGGATTTTTCAAGCCTAGGCGTGGTCCTCTCTGCATTTTCAGCTTTTTAACCTGCAAGCATCACACCTAGGCTTGATTTTTCCATGCCTAGGCTTGATGTTGTTGTTTAAAAAAAAATTAAAAACCATGCCTAGGCGTAGTAAAGTCACGCCTAGGCGTGATATGCCTATTGCTGCACAAAACGCAGTAGTTCTGTCCTTTTTTTCCTATTCCCCCTCTGATGCCCTAACCCCTCTTTTTCTAATTTCTCCCTCTCCTTCGTCCTGAGCACCTGTTCTTTCCCCCCTCCACCAATCTTCTCCCTCATCTTCACATAAACACCACCGTAACCCCTCCATAGCCACTATATTTATGAACCCAACCAAAGCACCGTATCTCCTTCCCCACACTCTCTTACCCCACAACCACCATAGCCCACCTTTCACCCACTCTAAATCTTCACCTTCTCTCTGCCCCTTTTTCTTGCCACCATTTCCCCCACTCCAATCACCACCGTAACCACACCAGCACCCACACTCAAGTTCACAGATTTCTCTCTTGTTTTTGTTTTCTTTAGTATTTCGTGATAGCTAGTACTCTTGGTGTTTGGGTGCCCTAGTTCCTCTTGTGCTTCCCTCAAGGTGAGTCTTTTAATTTCCCCATTTGTCTGTAATTCCACGTATTATGCCTCTGTTATGATGTGGTTCACCCCCAATTTCTGCTCGAATTGCTTCACATGTGATTAACTGGGCTGTTCTGTGCTTTACTTGTTAATGATGTGCTTAATTTGTGTGATTGGCTTATTTTGTTTACATGGGTTGCTGATTCCTTGTCCATTTCTGGTTTAGAATTTTTCTGTGGAGATTGTTTGTTGGCTATTCTGTTGCAAAATGAGTATGTGAATTTCTGAGTAATATTTATATTTATTAATCACTTGCCTGTTGAAAAATTCTGATATGCTGCTTGAGGTTGATTAAGGTTGAGCCATCCTATGGATAGGCACTGGTTTGAATTAATTTCTGATATTTCCAGGTTGTGCATTGTTATGCATGTTGTCAATGGTACTGTTACCATTTTTTGGGTCATTCTATTGGTTTGGTTATAGGTTATGCAATAGTTTGGTCTGGGATTAGATAAATTTTTTCATTCATTTGGTGCTGCTATGCTCTGTCCCCATGACTGATATATTGGACATATTTTGTTTTAGATGTGTGGATATGCTATTGCTCTGTGATTAATGTGTGGCTGTTGGGATATTGATTGTTAATGATCTAGTTGTTTCAATATTGGACTGCTTATATAGTATGATCATTGATCCTGTTCTTTGCTGACTGTTAGTTGTGTCATTGTGCCATTACATGTTATGATGCTTGGTTTGGTATGGCTACGACTTGATTTAGTTGGGACTATTGATTTGGGTGAGCTTTGAACTTAATAAGTTGCATGAGTGACCTTTGTGATTAATTGGGCTTATTGTTTGCATTGCCAACTGTTTTGACTAGGTATGACTGCTTACATTGATTGCTTGATTCTTGTTCAATGGTCATAACTTGGATTTAATTCTTTTCAGGTATCCTCTGATCATGTCAAAGCATCAAAGAAAAACTATTGAGGCTGGACCAAGCCAGGCTGAGGAAGCTAATGAGATTCCAGTCTTTGACCTAGCCTAGTTTACATCGCAGGATGCCTTTGACTACTTCTGGCAGCATTTGCACAAGATTAACATCATACTAGAGAGGGGGTTCCATGGTATCAACGTGGCACGGTATCCAACCATTTCTGATGCCACTGAAGCACTCCATTGGAAGACCTTTGCTGAGCATCCCACTGAGGAACCTGTGGCTGCTGTAGTCAAGGAATTCTACGCCAATGCGTATGCTGAGAAGCGTTCTACTACCACTACCAGGGTCAGAAGGAAGGTAGTTGATTATTCTGTGGATCGCATTCACCAGATTATGGACCTTGGCCCTCCTCCTCTTCAATGTGCTTACTGGAATTTACAGTTACCTGAAGAGGAGGGAGGAACCCCATTCAGCACAGTCATGGCCAGCATCTGTGATTCGGCCTTCCCTATTCAGGTTCAGCGGAACTCAAATCGCTCCATCAGATTCATCAAACAGGAGAGTTTGCACCGTGAGTTGCGCCTTTGGAATCACTTTGTGTGTTCTTACTTGCTCCTCACTGAGCACCGATCAGAGATTTATCCTAAACGGGTGTACATGTTGTATGCGATCCACAGTTTGTAGTAAGTGGACACTGCTTAGATACTATATGACCAGATCAGACTGTGCATCACGTCCAGGCTCAAATCACATTTCTTCCCTTTCCTAATATGTTGGCTTTTTGAGAGAGCTCACGTCAGATGGAAAGATATTGAGGTGTGAGTGAAGCTGAAGACTTCTATGACGGAGAGGGCAGTTCAGACAATCATGACTGCCCAGGAGAAGCGTAGCCAAGTCCTAGCTCAGCCCCCAGCTGCAGATCCCGAGCCTGCCCCTGCACCAGTTCCACAGCCTGCCCCTGCACCAGTTCCACAGCCTGCCCATGCACCAGTCCCACAGCCTGCTCCAGTCTTTGATGCTGCTTGGGCTGCCTCTGTTGATCAGTGCCTGGATCGACAGTAGAAGATGCTGGATACGCAGCAGGAGATGCTAGCTGCGATATACCAGGGCATTCACTGGATGACATTGGGTCAAGGACACCCAATGGATGATTTTCCCGCATTTCCTCCATTTGCAGCCCCACCAAGCTGCTTCACCTTCTCCTCCACTTCCTCCACCTGCAAATGATACAGCGATGGGCGCCGAGGGTGATAACTTGTTTGATGAGGAGGACTTGTTTTAAGGTGCCAGGGCCTATTGTTTTCATGCTCTTTTTTGCTTTATTTTTCTGTCTTTATTTTTAATCCACTGTATATATTTTTTTTGGGAGACTTTAGTTCTTTTGGATACAGTGAGACACTACATGTCTTAGGTTTGGGGGGAATTTATGATTCTTTTTGTGAATTGCTTGCTGAATCATTGTTTTGGACATATATATATATATATATATTGACTCCCTTCTATTTCCTTTGCTTTTGCTTAAATTCTTTGTTCCCAAATGTCGGATCTGAGTTTGCATGATTATGATTTGAGGGATGAATGTGCGTTGAGGCAAGTTGAATTTGTGCATGCCTGATTTCTGATTAGAATATCTAATGATTGTGTGGATCAAATATACACCTCACTGCTTGGGAACTCATTTGTAAAAATTCAAATTTTGTGCTTACACTTATTGCCATAATTGCGTGTGAGAGAATTTCCCTGTTATATGTGTGGTGGATTCTGGAATATGAATGAAATGCATGATTGGAGAAATTTATGATTGACATGTGTATAGTCAATTTTGCATCTTAAAGGCTTGTCTGATTCCCTTTTGAGGCGAAATCCTAGGCAATGCTTTTTCAAGGAAATGACTAGGGCATTTGTTTGGACCAATTGAGCTTTTCAAGCCAACCTTGATTGAATGAGTTCCCTAGTACCCCTTTTGAAGCCTAGTGTGCGTGTGTGTGGCCTGATTTTTCCTTCTTTAACCCTAATCTCTCCACCTTCTTAAACCATGCTTATGAGAGAAAAATTTCTTCCCCTCATTATAGGTCCCTTGTTGAGCACATGATTGAGCAGTTCTGTTGGTTTGACCCATAGTGTTTTGCATGATGCTAAGAATCCAGGAATTTATGGTTACCAACTTTTATTCAAAAATGGTATAAAAAAAAAGGAAGAAGAAGAAGAAGAAAGAAATGAAAAGAAAAAGAAGAAAGAAAGAAAGTAAATAAGTGGGTTGTTGTGTAAATTGAAGCCCTTTTGATTATGTGATGAGAAAATGATGAGAAAATGGAATAAAGAAGGTTGATTCTTCAATTTGGATTTTGTTTGTGCATCTACGTGCTTGGCTTGATTCAATGGAAGTGGTTGATTATGTGCTTGATATTTGAATTCAAATCATTTCCCTTCTTTCTTAGCCAATACCCTTAGCCTTGCATTACAAGCTTAAAAGACCCTCATGATCTTTGATTTTGTCTTGCCTACATTAGTGGAGAAAGGGATGAAGGACATTCTTTTGAGAGTGCATGTGTATTTTATAAATTCATCCATCTTGTTCTTCATAATTTGGAAAGGGTCTTAAGCACATGAGCTTGGGAAATCTTTTATGCACAAAAATGGCATTCAAGGGTAATCAGGATAGTTGGGAATTTCTTGCATATATGGACCTTGTTGTGAGGTTGGAATGTGACTTCTGAGGGTATGAATGATAATTGGGAGTTGGATATGCCTTAGTTCAATTTGCCTCATGTTTCCTGAACTTTGGATTGGATTGTATTCTCTCTTCCTTTGCTTAGATTAGTTTACTCGACGACTAGCAAAACTTTAGGTTTGGAGGTGTGAAACTTCAAAAAATGAAGTTAAATCACTTGAATTTGATTGTATTTGAGAGCTATCCTTAAGTTTTCAAGGCCATAGGTTCAATTATTGCATGACTTTACTGAATTAAGCTTATTAATTCAAATGATTAAGAATTGAATCTTTGAAGATCATGTTTATGGAAGTTGGATGGATTATGGTTTGATGGACTTTAACATTGTTTTGATACAGGTATCTAAGATGGGAAAGGCCTTGGAAGGGATGAGGAAAGTGAAGAGAAGCTCAAATTGTGAAGAAAACATCAAGGGAAGGTGCTTCCAACCCACGCCTAGGTGTGACAAATCCACGCTTAGGCGTGGCCCTTGCTGTTTCTCAGGGATTCCAGGCAGAGACATCCACGCCTAGGCGTGGAAAAGCCATGCCTAGGTGTGGCAAGTTCAGTTTTTTAGGGTTTTTAAACAGAGACCCACACGCCTAGGTGTGGTAAAGTCAAGCCTAGGCGTGGCAAGCAGAGGAAAGGCACGTGATTCATAACCACACCTAGGCATGGGAAAATTCCTAGCACACGAGTTTAACCCTTATATTCTGATTTTTGAGGAGGAGAAGGGGGATCTTCAGTTTTTCCCTAAGCATGAAATCCTAAGAGCAAGTGAAAGGAGGAGGAACCCATTTGGATTGAAGGTGACTCAAGGGAGAATCAAGATCAAGGAGGAAGATCAAGCTTGGAATCTCTCTATTTTCGTTCATTCTTTCCCTTTTCTCTCTTGATTTGTAACTTGATGGATCATTTGATTTCATTTGTGTTCTTCTCTTTCATGATGTGTAACTAAACTCTAATCTAGGAGCTCTCTGGGATCTTGCTATGGATTTGATTAACTTGTAATTAATTGAGTATCTTTTCAATGAAATTGGTATTGTTCATCCATATCTATGCATAGTATTTGTTATTGATTGACCATCAATTGCATGATTTTAATATTTCAATTAAACTAGAAATAGGGTGTTGTGAATATGGATATGGTATGATTGATGTATGTTTAATTGCATTCTATTAGTATGGGTGTATTGATTAACTAAGGGGATGGACACATAAACTTTGGTCATGCATGACAAGTGTTTGATAATAGGTCTCAATGAGTGATTCTTATGTTAATTCACATGGACACATAGTGGAATAGCTAGGTTTTACATGGGTAATTGTCCTAGACATAGGCTCTTATCTATTGATGTTTATTAACCAACAAACATTATTTCATTGATAGGTGCTTGTTAATTATAATTAATCATTGAAGTAGCAAGTGAATAGGGACTCCTAAGCTTTAATCATTCTCATATTCTCTTGTGAATTTGGTGTTTAGTGCTCTCTTGTTTTGTTTCCTTTATGTTATTATTTTAATTGCTACCCACTTTCCTTCGATTACTTGGATAAAAATTTGTGAAATTTGGTTAAGTTTAACATTCTTCTAATTATCAATCCCTTGGGACACGATACTCTAACTCAAATTTATATTACTTGTCGACCCGTGCGCTTGCGGAGTTACGGATAATCAACAATAATAATATAATATTAAAATATAAAATATTTTTATTTCATAGATAAATTTTAAAAATTAAAAGATCGGTACACATATCACTAGGAATTGGGTTTAGCAAGATCCCCTAGCTCCGAATAATCTGATAAAGATTTTTTCTGGTCCGAAAATTATTATTTTCTTGACTTAGAGTAAATCACACACAAAGATTAAAATTAGTCACAGAACAGTCAAAATAAATTTACAGCACATAGAAATCACAAAATAGTACAATTCAGACATTACTATAAATTAGCAAATTTTGGGGTGTTACATCTGACGCTCTTAGCAGCCCAGTCAATACGCCACGCATCCGTTCCATCAAGGAACTATACTTTAACAAAACCGATGAAGTCTCTCCTAGCAGCCATCGCAAAAAACAAACAACAAGAAGATACGATCTACCTCGCTTTCTTCTCAGTCTTCATCAAGCATATATATATATATATATATATATATATATATATATATATATATATATATATATATATATATATATATACACATACACACATAACCAAATAACATAACAAAGAGGTGAGATATCCAGTTACAATACCAACATGGCAGCAAAGAAACAACAAATGATAGTAATGCCATTCCAAGCTCAAAAGTACACATAAATCATTATTTTATACAACAGGTAATTCAATAAATATTCAACAGATATTTCAATAAATATTTCAACAGATAAATCAAAAGATAATTTAACAGATAAATTAACAGATATATAAATGTCATAATGAGATATCGACTGACTATGCATATGCACAATGTGGCCAATTTCCTACTCCATAGAGCTAAACACAGATTTAGAGAGAATGATCAAGAGACATGTCTGTATCTCGTTTCCTTAAATCAAGTGCTTCAAATATCAACAAATTGCACAACATGGCTTATACAAGACATTCTTCACAAGATTACGATATAGAACAGTGTCTCAGTCCGGATCGTCGGTGTGTTTGCATCGGTCTATCTGACGGCACAGAGGAACTACCAATTGTCTATGATGAGACACCAGCGCCCCGACACCTCAAGGTCAACAAGTGACCTATACTAGTCTATTCGCACCCGTACTAAGGTGTAATTCATCTCATAGGCTCACACAACCTCAACAAATAGTCCACCAGACTTTCACAATGCATGACCAATGATCCAATGCACGAACAATAATCAATCACATGCTTTTTGTTTTCATAAATAGGTTATCATTAAGCTCAATAGGATAATAATCCATCACATGATTCAAAACAGCCACCACTAGGCTCAACAGGATATTAATCCATCACACGATTCAAAACAACCACCACTAGGCTCAACTTTCCAATATCTTTCACAAAGTCCATATTCTTTTAATTAATTACAACCTTATAGGACAAAATCTTCCTATGCACTCACAATCCAAGTGAATAAGCTATATGTCAATAACTCCTAGTTCAACTACCCTTCAAACTTAGTTTGCATTTCTATGACCAAAAATCAATTGCCTTCAAATTTAAAAAAATTCAATTCATTTCCTTTCTTATCTTGAAGATCTTTAACCCAATCCTTTGTCATATAATTATCTAAGTGCACAATTTCTAAAACATCTCTTCTTTTTCATAATCAAATTCCTCTAGGAAAGATCTCCTAATATTGTTCACCAAATCCAAATTACTTTAGTTTAATAAATCCTTCTCTTTGTTTTTAATAAAAACTTACTTAATTTATTAAGTTCTTAAACATCATTCAAATCCATATTTTTAACCACTTTGGCCGAAAATCATTCTTGAGATAAGGATAAGATTTTGATCTTCTCTCTTCTAGTTTATGAGTTGCTAATTATGTCTCTAATTACCTAATTACCTAAGTTCCATGTTGATACAAGATTTCTTTACCCTTAAATTATCTACATAGCCGTGAACCCTAAGGGCCTAAGAACCTAAAATTTCCTTCATTTATGAATCATTAATCACTTAATTTACTAAATTCCCTATTGATACCAAATTTTGACTTGGACAACCAATTTTCACCTACTTGGCCGTGAGCCACAAAATTCATGAGACCAAATTCTCTTTTTCCTTTCCAAGGGATTCACTTTACATAACATACAACAATCATCACATTTCTATTTTAACAAGTCATTCATAATAATATTCAAAGCAATAGAAATTAAGTAAAGCCAAATAATCACAAAGCATTTAAATTATACAAACAAGTGAGGGAATCCACACATTGATTTTCTCACACATACACACAAATTTCATTCCTCACCACCATGTATAGTTGAAGAGGATAAATCTCCCTCTTACCTAAAGAGATGACAAAAAGAAAGCTCCTTGTCCTTTGAAATTTCGTCCAACACCTCTAACAACACCCTTGAAAATTCAAACTTTCAAGATCAACACCTAAAACTCAAGAACTTCAAGTTAGAGCTTGGAGGAAAATGATGAAGATGAGAGATTTAAATGAAGATCACAAGATAGAAAATCATCCTATGGTTGTGTAGATGCAAGAAGTGAAATGGATTGAAGCAAACAAAAATTTAGAGGGTGGAAAATGATGTTTGGCTGTGGAGCTTGGTAAGAAAAATGAGAAGAGAAAAATGAGAGAAGAGAAATGTGTCGCTTTTTGGATGAAAAAGAAAATGTAAAGGATGAAGATTGAAGAGTTTTACCTTAAAAGCTCCAACTTTAAGCTAGAATAAGGACTTGAAAATGGAAGAACAAGAAGGTGATCTCAACATAGAAGCTTCACCAAATGAGGTATAGGTTCCATAGGTGTGGTTGGTTGAAATGAAAGAAAATGGAGAATGGGTTTGGGGTGTGAAAACCGTGAGCTACAAAGTGAGAGAGATAAGAGAAATTTTCTTTTGGTCACTTGATAGAAAGATGAATAGAAAACTTAAGAGAAAAGATGACATTTTGTCATCTTTTCCTTCTCAAAACTGTGACCATCACAAAGGAAGGAGAGAGGAATTGGCTTCTCCAACAAGCTTGTACAAAGCTTATCCAACAAGCTTATTACAAACTTCTCCACTAAATTTCATGCAAAGCTTCCTTCGGAAGCCAAATTTCACTTTTCTAGAAAGTCAAAGGTGATGTCACATAAAGTGAACACTTTACTATAAGCTATTATTCAATGGATAAAGGTTACAATTAACAAAACAAGTATTTATTATCCGTTGGATAATAGGTCGTACTTAGATTTTATTTGTTAGATAAAATCTTGAAAAACAAAAACTTCGTAGACTGTGTCTGGCTTCGGGTTTAGTAAGATCCCCCGACCCCGTTCCATAGTCCAAAATTTTTCAACCTCAGAAAAATATTATTTTTTCGGCCCCGCTTACTGTGCACACAAATTGAGAAATATAATAAAATAATCAAAGTCACCTAAATATTTCAAAAAATCATAAATATTATAAAAAGCATATATAATAGAAAACAAGCATTTTTTAGAGTGTTACAGGCTCGTTTTGAGTTGGGATTTTTGTTAGCTATTGGCTGTGGTGTGTTGTGTTTGGTGGAGTAGGTGGTGTTGTTGGTAAGGTGGGCATGGTGGTTAGGTGGTTTTGTGAAGTGGATCTAGATTTCTAGCGTGTTTAGCAATGCTATGGCGTAAAAGGACTCTTGGTGAGAGGGTGAGAGAGAAAGCGAGAGAGAGAGAGAGAGAGAGAGAGAGAGAGAGAGAGAGAGAGAGAGAGAGTGCGAGGGAATTTTTTGTTATGGGAAGTGAAAATTTAGATTTTTTAAAATATTTTAATTAAAATTTAAAATAAAAATAATGGCAATTGAAATTGCCATTTTATACATTTAACTGCCGTTTTTTACTTGTAAAATATGAAAGGTGCGTAACTGACATATTAAACTATATATTATGATAGTTTTTTAGAACTGTCATATTCAAACTACCGTAATTTATACTTTTTTTTTTGTAGTAAATGCCAAATCATGTCATTTCTCTTCCCGAAATAGAGTTCTAATTATTAACTGTTTCCAAAAATATTTATTATCAAACCACATACATTTCATTCATAGATATTTTTAGAAAATAATTATCAAACAAGAACCTTGATCTTAAATTATACAATGATTCTTATAATACAGTAAAGGCATATCATGACATTAAATATATAATTCATTACAGTGCTTATTTATGTGCTAATTCCCACAGAACCCTTAATACTATACCAAATCAGTAAAGGTCACCTCACATAACTTGGGTTCTATATACTCAAGGTGATTTTCATTACCACAAGTTAGGTAATAGTCTGCTTTCAGTTTGGTGTACTCTAACCTATTCATGACACTGCTGTGTATGTCACGCAAAACTATTCCTAAGTATCTTATAAATATATGTAACACCTTGAAAAACATGATAGACTTGTATATAGTTACGAAAGTAGCTCAATACTTGTTTATCATGCTTGTTAAGTTTTGTGACTATCTGAGCACGTTTAGGCACTTTGCTGCAACGCTATGTGTGGAAAATAACCATTTTTAGCCTCGAAAGTGGCTTAAATTGCTTAGTTAATGGAAATTAGTGTGAAAAACTTGTTTCTAGGTCACAAATGTATGAATTGTGCTACAGTTAAAATTTGAGATTTATCGGAGTTAGTTTGGTATTTTTAAGCATACTGGTTATGTGTTTTAATGTCGGATTAACTAGCAGCTGATATGGAAAATGGTGATTTTGGTGCAACAAGATTTTTGATGAATTCTGTGATTTATTTTAAACATGTTGGCTTTAAGAAAATTGGATTTTGTGAAATCTAAGTGTTCTTAGCAGATTGAAAATTTGACACATGGTCACTTAAGTGACTAAAGTCACTTATGGCTGCCTTATATTAAGGCATAAGTTAAGATATTTGCATCTTATTCCTTCACTATTTTCTCAGCATCTCTCACGGTTGCAACTGCCAAAGGAGAGGCAAAGGAAAGCCAAGCAAGGAAGAAGAAAGAAGAGGAAAAGGAGAAAGAAGAGGAAAGGAAAAGGAAGGGAAAAACTAAGGCTTCATCATCCTCACCATCTTTGATCCAAGGGGTAGGGGTTATTGTGTTCTTTTAAACTCTTTTTTTCCATTTTCAACATTGAAGCATACTTGGTGCTTAATAGGTCATTTTGGGTTTTAGAGTTGTATGAAGAGTTTTTCTTACTTGGATGAGTCTCTTGGTTGCTTATGGCTTGTTCATGAAAAGAGTTTGAGTTAGAAGCTTAGAACTTGTCATTTGAACCTTTGATGCTAAAAGTGAGAAAGTTAGGTCATGGATCAGGGTTTTGGATTTTGGGTCCAAATTGGAGGTTTTTGTTAGTGATTAATGATTCCTATGTGTTAGTGAACTTGTTAGGGACCTTAAATCACCTAGAAACTGAATTGGAGTGGCCAAAATCCATAAATTGTTACAATGGAATAGTAACACCATTCACAGAATTCTCTGTCGCAGGGTCACGCCTAGGTGTGACTGAACTACGCCTAGGCATGGGTGAGACAAAGAGTGTCATGCCTAGGCGTGCTAGGCGTGGTTTCCTGGAAGTTACAGGATTGTTGTCCTGCCATCTTCATGCCTAGGCATGGATGGGTGGCACCTAGGCGTGACTTCCAGGGTTTGTTAAGTGTTGAATCTTGATGCTTTGGAGTTCCCTAAGTGTTGGGATCATTCATATATGCTTTCCTAAGTGTGTTAAGAAACAAATGGGAATAATTCTTGGGGGGAATAACTTTATGGCATATATCTACAAGTTGTGAAACCTAAGCATCATTTGAGATGTGTAATGCTTAGATTAGTGTTTAGAATTATAAGTCAACATGATATTGATTTTGCTATCATTTGTGTTGATGCTAGGTGATAGGAATGACATATAGGGTGAGTATGTGGGTATTCCTAAGTTGGTAGTTGGAAAACCTCATAGAGGAGGATGGGCATGTTTAAGGGCATTGGTTAAGAACTAGCATAGGAGAATATCTGATGTGGCGTTGAATGTGTGTTAAAATATCACTTTGCATATTTTCTCACACACTTGTTATTTCTACGTATTTGTGAATGGTATATGAGATGGTAACAGTACACTCATTGTTGTGAGATGGAATAGTCCATTCTTTGCCAAGTATTGTTAAATGGTTGGAGCCATACTACTCAAAGAAGTAAAAAGGAATCATAGCTCCTAGAAATAGTTGAGTTTCATGACATTGCACCGACATTATTTCTACTTCAATACATTTTCATTAACTTAGGACATATCAGGCATAAATATACAACATCAGAAACATTGCATTTGCATGGTGATCGTATTGGCAGTTGTCTTAATCGATGAAATTTACAATTGTATAATATTGTTGATAGTTTCGTTCGGAGGTTATAGTTATAAATTGCCTTGTAAGTGTACATAAGTTGTATGCTAATATTCTTGTGCTATTGAGCAGTGGCTCATGTGTAGATTGCAGGTGCAATTGGATGTTTATATTTTGATTTATTCACTATTATGAATAAACACTGGTATTGGAATGCTTATACTGAGAAATTGTGATTTCTCACACTGATTGTGTTTCCATGTAAATCCAGGTGGAAGCATTTCAAAAGGAAAGAGGAAGACATTTGAAGACGCATAGTATAAATGCTCTTTTAGGCTAACCTTGTATATATTTTATATTTGTTTAGTTTGTGCAAGATTATATATAACAGTACACCCTTTTGAGGCTGTGATGTATATATATATATATAATCCTTTCGTAACGTGGCTCCCTATAATGATTTATTAATATGAATGTTATGGGTTTTGTTTAAAGTAGCATGACTAGTATCCATTGTTCGTATATATGTTAAATATATTGAAATAACAATATTGGAATGTTACAACATACATGAGGGAAAACTAGGCCTGTGAGGAAACTAGTGAGGAATTTTAAGAATATAGGATCCCCTTTCTCACGGAGGTTCATCTCCATAATTCTAATGGAATTTTGGATACCCTTCCCTCAAATAGGATAAACTCCAAAATCCACTCAAGCCAAATATATTCAAATTTAAAGAATACTCATAAAATTGGGATTAACATTCTCATAATCAATTCTAACACAAATCTTATGAGCACTGATATTCAAACATAATACAATTACCATTATAGCTCAACCTTAAAGAATTAAGGGAGCAAGACAATTTCAAAGTGCTTAACTCAACTTTGTTTTCAAGAAGCAATACAAATTTGCATTCAAACTCAACTTGATAATTCAAGGAGCAATACAATTTCTATTGCATATCTAGTGTACAATTCTATATCATCCATTACATTTCAAAAAACTCTTAACTAGTAAGCTTTTTCATTGAGATTTACACATCAAATCTTTAAATATTGGTTGCAACACTTTATTGGCATTTTTAATCAACATCTAATGTAACACCCTGAATTTCTTATCTCTTAAACAATAATTTTGATAGTTAATAGAATTTTACAGTTTAGTAATTTCTGTGCACTGTAAAATTATTTTGTTTATTCCGTCAGTGTATTTGATCATTTTGAGTGATTTACTCCGTGTCAGAAAAATAATAATTTTCAGGCCGGAGAAAATATTTAAATATTTATTTCTCTTGACTGTTAATTATTTTTAATAATCTGACTTGATTTTCATACGTTTTCTAATATTTGTGATTTTTGTGGATGATTATGAATTTTTTTGACTGTATGTGGGCCCAGGTGGTCCTATGTGGGCCCAGGAGGCCATACGTGGGCCTAGGTGGGTCCTTCAAAGTAAAAATTTTTCTACGCATAGAAAAATTTGTACTGTTTAGACAAAGACAAGGGATCTTACTAAACCTGAATCCGGAAACAATTTTAGAAAATTTCTTGTACTGTGTTTGGTACTGTATTTATTTATCGGATGATAAAAATACAGTAAATATATTCTTTCGTGAGGTTTTAGTAGATAAAAAAAGAAATTATACTATTAAGTCAATATTAGTGATTGTGACAATTTTTGATGGACCAATAGGAAACAAGTTCAATATTGAAGACTTTAATATTAACCGTTGATTTAATCAACGGTGGAGATTTGATCTTAAAAGTAAATAGGATTATTTATAACCGTTAGATGGAGATTAAATCAAGGGTAGAGATTTAGTTTTATATAATGGCTATGACCATTTATAACCATTGGATTTAGAATTGATCAAGGGTGGAGATTTGGTCTTAAAAAGTAACAAGAATCATTTATGATCATTGGATGTAAATTTAATCAATGGTGGAGAATTAGTCTTAAAAAGTAGCAAAGACTAATTATGACCCTTGGATTAAAAGTAAGGAGTAATCTTGACCCTTCATTTTGGAGACACATCTAATGGTTAGAATTTAAAGGAGAAAGATCCAATGGCCTAGATTAAGTCTTCTAAAATCAAAAGTCTACCTAAATCCTAACCATTGAATTAATCAATGGCTAGAAATGCTTCAAATAATGGTGGTTAGGAGATTAGTCACTCAAGGAGAGCATGAAGGAGGGGGGACAGTTTTATGATGGTGTAGGAAATTAGCCAAGTTTCAAGACACCAATTATATGTTGTCTTGGTCATTATTGGTCATTATTGACCATTTTCAAGAAGCAAAAATATTCTCTTCTTTCTTTCCAAGCACAGCTACGGCCATGCATTCTAAAGGGGGCCAAAATTGTTGGTTTCTATTATTTATATCATAATTGTCTTTCTATTCATCATCTCCTCCAAAACAAAACACAAAAACTCCATTCTCTTCTCCAAGAAACACCATTCGGTCAAGCACCCTAGATATGCCTTCCATCACTCTTTAATTTCATCCAACCATAGATCTTGAATTTACATGATATTCTAAGCAACTTTCATGTTGGAGATTTCCTCTAAATCATTCATCTTCATGGACTTCCTTCAAGATCAAAGTTATAGGGTATTTGTGGTGAAGTGTAAGGAAACTTCATTTCTTCTCTTCTTTTTCATGATCTAAACCATGTTTGATCCATGGTTCCTCTTAATCAAGCTTAGTATACTAATTTTTATGTATTTTGTTTTGTATTTGAGAAGCCCTTGGTGGTGAAGGACTTGGAAAAAGAAGCAAAACAAGGAGTTTTTGAGGATCTTCAAGAGGTAAGAGGAGATCCACCTCACCAACCAAGTATGGTGGTGAGAGATGATTTTATATTTGGTGGAGGGTGGTGAATCCATATGAGGATTCATATCCATGGTCTTGTAATTTATTTGTGGGTGTTTATGTGTTTTAATTATTTGCCTATGCTTGATATGCTATGCATGATTTTATGGCTTTGATGGTATGCTTATATTATGCATGATGAGTATATGGCATGCTTATAGTATTTATGATGAAATATGTATGTGTATGCCATGATGTGTTGATGGAAAAGAAATCAATTTTTGGCTCCAAAAGCCAAGGAAGGGCTACGGTTTTGATGCCCATAATTAGAGTTTCACGTTAAAATTTTTCAAGAACAAGAAAATTGATTTGTTTAAATGAAAATTATGAAGTGGAGAAAATAAATTTCCTTGGTTCTAAAGGCTATGGAATTTTCCGCCAAGACACCTCAACATAGGTGTTTAAAACTTAATATTTTCATGGAAGAATAAAATTGGATTGATTTGAAAAGCATGAAAAATAAACAAAGGGTTTGTTTTTCAAGAAGAACAAGAACACGATTTTGAAGGGATTTTTATTAATTTATTTTGTGTAAAAAGTTTCTAAGTGTTTATTAAACTTGTTTTCGAAAAACGAAACGGGCAAACGTTGATTTTAAAAAGGATTTGTAAAGAAAGTAAAAATGAATTTGAACAAATGGGTTTGGTTTTTATGACCATCGGTATTTCAGTTTTGAAACAAAGATTTAATAGTTTTGTTTGTGTAAAACCATATCAATTTAGAAGGAAAGATATTTGATGGTTTCAATGGCTAAGTACCACGGTTTTTGAGGGCTTGTAATGCCTTGATTTTTATGGAACAAAGTGATATTTTATAAAACGAAGTGTTTTGTCACTCGAAAGATTTGACAATTTTCAATGAACACGTTCACGGTTTTTGAAGACTTATGGATACCTTGATTTTATAACGAAATGATTTTTGCACAAGAATTTGGAAAGGGAATTAGAGCGTTTATTACTTGAGAAATCAAGTTTTTGTAAACGAAAATGTTTTCGAACTTCAATTTATTTTGAAGAAAGTTGTGTTTGGAAATGATTTGGGGAAAATGAAGAATATAATGGTGTTTTGAAAATTTACTAACGTATAACTGATTTCCAAGTTTTGAAATACGTTAGAAAATGTTAAGTTTTGAAACGTTGATTTATATCAATGGAAAAGTGATTTTTGTGGATTATATTTTGGAAAAGGATTTCTTGAGTAAAGAAATGTGAAAAAGATTTTCTTGAGTAAGAAAATGTGAAAAATGAAATACAAAGTTATATTATTTTGAGAAAAGTTGAAAAGGAATTTTTGAAGGTCAAGAAATATTTTCTATAATGAAATTATGGTGAAAAATTATTTACGTATCTTAAAAACGTGATTTTTAAGCTATGCGATTTGAATTATGGAAAAAAAATATTTCTACCTGATTTTAAATACGTTGAAATATTTCTACGCGATTTGAATTACGTTTAAATATTTTACGTAATTTGAACTACTATTGAAAAATCACTATATGATTGAAAAGTGATGAATTATTTTTACGTGATTGTGAAAAGTGGCGAAAAATCGTTATGTGATTTGGATAGTGCTTTAAATATTTTGAGAATGATGGAAAATAATTTATGCAATTTAAAAAAATGATTTTAAGTTACGTGATTTTGAAACAGTGGAAAAAAATACTATGCGATTTGAGAAACGTATGATTTTACGCGATTGAGAAAAATGTTAAAAAATTTGTACGTGGTTTAAAAGTGCAACAGAAGAGTTGCGATATTTTGAAAACGTAACAGAAATGTTACGAAATTTTGTAAACATAACAGTAGTGTTACGATATTGTGAAAACGTAATAAAAACGTTTTGGAATTTTAAAAATGTAACAAAAGTGTTACGGTATTGTGAAAATGTAAAAGAAGTGTTATGGTATTGTGAAATTATAACAGAAACGTTTTTGAATTGTGAAAACATAACAGAAATGTTACGCGATTGCGAAAATATGGTAAAAGTATTTTATAACTATGAAAACATGATAACATGATTTTGTTATTAAAAAATATAGTATGATTACTGTAAAACCAATGTATGGACACTGTTTGTCAAAATAACGAGTTTTGCCTGTTATTGGCACATGGTGCATTTTAGATGCATTGGAAAAAAAATATGCGTTGAGGCATATGATTTAATTGAACAAACGAATTTGAAAAGAATGGCCCTTGTGGTTGGACTTACACTGATATATTAGTGCATTGTATAAACTATATCTGAGAAATTATGAAATATACCTATGATTGGTATTATACCTGTGATTGGTATTTGGTGCATTATACATGCATTGGAATGGTCCGATGAGGACTGGATATGGCTGATTGCCTAGGAGAAACACACCTCTTGAGTGGGTGCGATATGCGTAGTGTAAGTCACTTGTTGACCTTGGGGGCATCGGGGTGCGGGTTGCTTACACGGGTGGTTGGTTGCACTTCTTCCCGTAGGTTAGACCGATGCAACACACCGATGATCCTGACCGAGACACTATTCTTAATCAAGATCTGATAAAGATTGTCGTGTATGTGCTAGATGTGCAAAAATTGAAATGAGAATTAAAGTACGTGGTCTGAGGCATATGGTACCGGTAGGTCTTTTCGATCATTTTCTCCGACCTGAGTTTTATCTCCATGGAGTAGGAACATTGAGTCTAAATGCACATGCATTATATGATTACATTTATATCTGTATGATATATTAATTAAGGAATATTGGCTATGACAACTGTTTTGAATACTTGGATTGATATATGATTGGATGATGATAGTTGATTAATATTAAATATATTATTGGAAGTCTAGTATGATATCCCTGTATGATATTCTTTGTTTGTGTTATCTCTGTGTCTGCCATGTTGGTATTGGTGTAGGTGATCTCACCTCTTTGTTATGTTGTTTTGCTGTGTCTGTACTTTTAAAATCAAAGAATAGAAGGATCGAGTTGTCTTAGTCATAACGTGTAACACCCCAAAATTTCCGTATCTCTTAAACAGTAATTTTGACAGTTAACAGAATTTTACTGTTTAGTAATTTCTGTGTACTGTAAAATTATTTTGTTTATTCCGTCAGCATATTTGATCGTTTTGAGTGATTTACTCCGTGTCAGGAAAATAAAAATTTTCGGACCGGGGAAAACTTTACGTAATTTAATTTTTACCGTTAGGTAATTAAGTTACGTAATCTGATTTGATATTTGTGCATTTTATAATTTTTGTGATTTTATGGATGATTTTGAAATTTTTTCTTGTCTGTGGGCCCCGCAAGGGGTATGTGGTCCCAAGTGACCATACGTGGGCCCAGGTGGGTCCCGCAAAGCAAAAATTTTTCTACGCATAGAAAAATCTATACTGTTTAGACGGAGACAGGGGATCTTACTAAACCCTGAATCCAGGAAAAGCTTTTTAAAATTTTATTGTCTTGTATTTTATCTTGTATTTAATTATCGGATGATAAAAATACAAGTAAAAATATTATTTGTAGGATACAAGAATAAATATTATCTTTGCGTAGTCAACAAAGAGAGCTTGACTTGATTTATACCCTTGGATGAGAATACTTAGTTTGAATATTAACCATTGATTTAATCAAAGGTTAAGAAACAAACTTAATAAAAAGCGCTTGGATAATAACCATTGATTTAATCAATGGTGTGAGAATAAGCTTAGTTAGGAAGGCTTTGATATCAACCATAGATGTAATCAAAGGTGTAGAATTGGTCTTGAAAAGTGACAAAAGACCATTTATAACCATTGGATTTAGATTAAATCAAGGGTGGAGATTTAATCTTAAAAAAGTAAAAAGACCATTTATGACCATTGGATGAAGAATTAATCAAGGGTAGAGATTTGGTCTTCTAAAATGGCAAAGACTAATTAGGACCCTTGGATTTAAAGTTTGAAGAAGCAATCTTAACCATTAATTTTGGAGACACATCTAAAGTTTAGAATTTAAAGGAGAAAAATCCAATGGCCTAGATTAAGTCTTCTAACCTATCTAAATCTACCTAAATCCTAACCATTGAATTAATCAATGGCTAGAAATGCTTCAAATGGTGGCAAATAATGAAGACAACTTTATTGAATGCATTATGAAGAGAAGGTGATGGTTTTGGAGTGTTTAGAAGACAAAGAGACAAGCTTTATGTCATTTTTGCATGTCTTGATCAAGTTAGACATCATAATGGCTTACTTTTGATTTTTGCACTCAAGAAGAATGCAAGAAGGGGGGGGCACGGTTTTGGTCTAATTTTGAGAGCTTTGAAGACCATTATTAGCTATCTTGGTCATTATGGATCATTCTTGATCATCTTTGTCTCCTCCAAAAGCAAAAACTCATCAAACTTTTCTCTCCACCTCTCCTCCAAGCAAGTTTTGGCCATGACCATCAAGAACACCCTCCATCACTCAAAAATTTCATCCAACTTGATTTTCTAAACCTAAACATCATTCTAAGAACATCTCTAGTTATGAGTTTTTCCAAAATCATTCATCTTGATCTTCAAATCCAAGCTTCAAGTTTCTATCAAAAATCAAAAATTTCATCTTTGTTCTTCAAGAGAAACCATTCGGTTATCTACCCTAAAATCACCATCCAATCTCTTTTAATTTCATCCAACCTTAGATCTTGAATCTCCATGATATTCTAAGCAACTTTCATGTTGAAGACTTCTTCTAAATTATTCATCTTCAAGGAGTTTCTTCAAGATCCATGTTATTGGGTTTTTGAGGTGAAGTATAAGGAAACTTCATTTTATTCTCTCTTTTTCATGATCTAAGCCATGTTTGATCCATGGTTCCTCTTAATCAAGCTTAGTATACTAATTTCTATGTATTTTGTTTTGTATTTGAGAAGCTCTTGGTGATGAAGGACTTGGAAAAAGAAGCAAATCAAGAAGCTTTTGAGGATCTTCAAGAGGTAAGAGGGAGATCCATCTCACCAACCAAGCATGGTGGTGAGAGATGGTATTTTATTTGATGGATGTGGAATCCATGTGAGGATTCATATCCATGGTCATGTAATTAATTTGTGGTTGTTTATGTGTTTTTAATTATTTGGTTATGCTTGATATGCTATGCATGATTTTATAGCTTTGATGGTATGCTTATACTATGCATGATTTATTGCTTTTAATTATGGCATGCTTGTGATATATATGATTATACGTATATGTATGTCATGACTTGATGATGGAAAGGAAATCAATTTTTGGTTCCAATGACCAAAGAGATGGCTACGGTTTTGTCACCCAAAATTAGGGTGCTATGTTGAAATTTTCAAGTACAAGAAAATTGATTTGTTTAAATGAAAAATTGTGAAGAGGAGAAAGTGAATTCTCTTGATTCTAAAGGTTATGGAATTTTCGGTTAAGACACCTCAACATAGGTGTTTGTAACTTAATTTTTTTTTAGTGGAAGAATAAAATTGATTGATTTGAAAAGCATGAAAAATATACAAGGGAATTATTTTTCAAGAGAACAAGAACATGGTTTTATAAGGATTTTTATTGATTTATTTTGTGTAAAAGGATCCTAAGTATTTTACTAAACATGAGATTTAAATGAAAATAGTAATGATAATTTTAAGGATTTGCAAAGAAAGTGAAAAAGGATTTGTAAGGAAAGTAAAAATGAATTTGAACAAATGGGTTTGGTTTTTAATAACCATTGGTATTTCGGTTTTGAAAACAAAATTCTAATGGTTTTGTTTGTGTAAAACCATATCAATTTAAAAGGAAAAGTATTTGATGGCTTTAATGGTTTTGTTTGTGTAAAACCATATTGATTTAAAAGAAAAAAAAATGTTTTAATGATTTCAATAGTCATGTCCATGTTTTTGAAGGCTTGTAATGCCTTGATTTTTATGAACAAAGTGAATTTCAAAGTGGAAACGTAACTGGATTTAATACAAGGATTTTGGAAAGGGAATCAGAGCGTTTATCACTTGAGAAAATCAAGTTTTTGTAAACGAAAATGTTTTCGAACTTCAATTTATTTTGAAGAAGGTTGTGTTTAGAATTGATTTGGGAAAAATGGAGAATATAATGGTGTTTTGAAAATTTACTAACGTATAACTTATTTTCAAGTTTTGAAATACGTTAGAAAATGTTAAGTTTTGAAACGTTGATTTATATCAATGGAAAAATGATTTTTGTGAATTATATTTTGAAAAAGAATTTCTTGAGTAAAGAACTGTGAAAAAATATTTTCTTGAGTAAGAAAATATATTAAATGAAGTATAAAGTTATGTTATTTTGAGAAAAGTTGAAAATGAATTTTTGATGGTTAAGAAATATTTTCTGTAATGAAATTGTGATGAAAAATGTTTTACGTATCTTAAAAATGTGATTTTTAAGCTACGCAATTTGAAAAAAACGTATTGAAAATGATATTGATTTATTTAAGTCCAAAATAGTGTTTTGGAATATTGAAGAATATTTTACGTGATTGTAAAATGTTGAAAAATATTTTACGTATCTTAAAAATGATTTGAAATACTGAAGAAAATATTTGTACGCGATTTGAAAAATGTTTAAATATTTCTACGCGATTTGAAAAGCGTTTAAATATTTTACGCGACTGAAATATTGTTGAAAAATCACTACGTGATTTGAATAGTGATAGAATACTTTTACGTGATTGTGAAAATGACAAAAAAAAATCGTTATGAGATTTGGAAAGTGTTTTAAATATTTTGAGAATGATAGAAAATGATTTACGTAACGTAAAAGAATGATTTTTAAGTTACGCGATTTTGAAACAGTGGAAAAATACTATGCGATTTGAGAAACGTATGTTTTTACGCGATTGAGAAAAACGTTAAAAATTAGTACGTGGTTTAAAAGTGCAACAGAAGAGTTACAACATTTTGAAAACGTAACAGAAATGTTACGAAATTTTGTAAACGTAACACTACTGTTACGGTATTGTAAAAACGTAATAAAAACGTTTTGGAATTTTAAAACGTAACAAAAGTGTTACGATATTGTGAAAATATAAAGAAGTTAAGTGTTATGGTATTGTGAAAACATAACAGAAAAGTTTTTGGATTGTGAAAATGTAAATGAAATGTTACGCGATTGTGAAAATACGATAAAAGTGTTTTTACAACTATGAAAACGTGATAACATGATTTTATTTGTTGAAAGTCTGATATGATTATTGTTGAACCGGTGTCCATACAACGCTGTTTATGAGAAAATGACATATTTGTCTATGATTGGATTTGGTGCATTATACATGCATTGGAATGGTCCGATGAGAATTTGGATATGGTGATTGCCTAGGAGAAACACACCTCTTGAGTGGGTGCGATATGCGTAGTGTAGGTCACTTGTTGACCTTGGGGCATCGGGTGCGGGTTGCCTACACGGGTGGTTGGTCGCGCTTCTTCCCGTAGGTTAGACCGATGCAACACACCGATGATCCGGACCGAGACACTATTCTTAATCAAGATCTGTTAAAAGACTGTCGTGTATATGCTAGATGTGCAAAATCAAAATGAAGATTATAGCACGTGGTCTGAGGCATGTGGTACCGACAGATCTTTTCGATCATTTCTCCGACCGAGTTTTAGCTCCATGGAGTAGGAAATCGAGTCTTGTGTACATGCATAATCGAACATTTTATATCTGCATGATATA
Organism: Ormosia emarginata; assembly: GCA_029884605.1. Lineage (NCBI taxonomy): Eukaryota > Viridiplantae > Streptophyta > Magnoliopsida > Fabales > Fabaceae > Ormosia > Ormosia emarginata. The sequence goes on from JAQQTP010000087.1 coordinate 5,659,930, forward strand.
TTAATTGAGGATATTGGTTATGACAATTGTTTTGAATACTTGGATGATGATAATGATAATTAGAACATTATTGTAATTGGTTGTTTATGATAATTAAACTAATAAATGATTTGATGATGATAGTTGATTAATATTGAATATATTATTAGAAGTTTGATATGATATCTCTGTATGATATTGCTGCTTGTGTTATCTCTGTGCTGCTATGTTGGTATTGGCGTAGGTGATCTCACCTCTGTATTATGTTGTTTTGCTGTGTCTGTACTGTTAAAATAAAATAATAGAAGGATCGAGTTGTCTTAGACATAACGGCGATGAATACTCTGAGATTAGTGACAACAATAAGGAGTGGACATTCAGGACCCGAAGGTGTGCAGTGTTGACAAAGAACAGATGTAGAACAGATGTCTGATGCAACAAGAAGGATACACAACAGAATAAGTATGTTAAGTTTTAACGTTAGTGTTGTACCGTGCTATTAAGTAGGACCCGTCATGGGGTTTGCTACTGTTAAAAAAAAAAGAGTCTGTTAATTTTATATTTCTCTTTAAATTGTGAAATATTAATTGGTGTCAATGTTGTATATGAATTAGTTTAAATATATTTTCGGTAATACTTATGGATTACAGTAAGTTTATATTTCAGCAAGAAAGAAATTTTTTTTTAAACCCATGTTTTTAACTCAAACCTTTTATGAAAACATTTTCAGATTATGAGTCGGAAGTCAGACATGTGATACCCTAGGGAGGGTGTTACATAACGGGCGATGGATACTCTGAGATTGGTGACAACAATAAGGAGTGGACATTCAAGACTCGAAGGGGTGCAGTGTTGACAAAAGAACAGATGTATGATGCATCAAGATGGACAGAAAAATGAATAAGTATGTTAAAGTTTCTCGTTAGTGTTGTACCGTACTATTAAGTAGGACCCGTCATAGGGTTTGCTACTATTAAAAAAGAAGAAGAGTCTGTTAATTTTATATTTCTCTTTAAATTATGAAATATTAATTGGTGTCAATATTGCATAATGAATAGTTAAAATATGATTTTCAATATTACCTCATATTTTCAGTAAGTTTACGTTTCAGTAAAGAAGAAATTTTGAAACCCATATTTTCATAACTCAAACTTACGAATTGATTTTTAGATTTTGAGTTGGGAGTCAGACATGTGATACCCTAGGGAAGGTGTTACATTAGTTGGTATCAGAGCACGATTTGAGTCTTTTGGGGTTTGTGGTTAGGTCTATTTTGCTTGTGTTATGTTCTCTATGTTATTGTTTTCCGAAAAGAAACAATGTGGTTTATAATGGATATCAGATCCATTATATTTTGATTCGCTCGTCTCTGAGAAAAAAAAAAAAAGAAATGACTCGGGATAGTTGTACTTGTGTGGAAGTGGAACATGTTACTAGTAATGCAGTTGCAGCTACGGGAGCAATGTGGAAAGACGACTGCACGAACAGAGGATCGCTGAACAGCGGAAAACTGGAAGTTGAAGTTCAGGATCTGATGGAAGAGAATCAATCTTGGAATATAAGATTTCCTAATTTTGGAACCTGGTTTTTTTTAGGATATTGAGAAAGTAATTGATTTCGACGGAAAATGTATTTACGACCATTGAGAAACCAGAAGTAGTACGTAAAGTGAAGAGGGGCACTTAACGAAGGATTGTATGTTAAAGGAAACAATTGGCGGAAAAGTTGGACACATTTTCCCAGAGATTATGCCCTTTGAAAACAGAGTTTTCTGTTAGTAAAATTTTAGATAGTAAGGGAAGTTGTTACTCTGAATGGAACGGGAGTGTTCTGAGTAGAAGATTTAAACAATGGAGATTGCATCATTGGAGCTAATCCTATAAACCCTTCTGAATATTTCTGTGAGCAACTTATTCTATGTGGCATATGATTGAGTAGATCAATTATATGTTAGAGTTATTCGTCATCCGCTAATTTGTTTAATTCTGTTTCTATTCTTAGCCGATCGAGCTACTTGTGTTATTCAATTTATTGTTATAGATCAAATCTTTGTGTTAGTTTGATCTGTCGTTCAAAATTTTTGTATTAGTTTGATTTGTTTTATAAACAGATGTGATCTTTGAAAATGGATTGGTTATTTTCCAACCATATCCAATGAGATTATTTCAACAGAGTATGAGTAATCCAGAGAAAATTCATTTTTTGAAAATCGGGTTACATCCAATTCTTTGCTGGATATGTTTGATAACAGGTTCAATTCGTTTTGTTATCTTCCATGATGTTTTCTTTCATCTCCTACGATTGAAGGAATATTTTGCAAAAAAGAATATTTTACAAGAAAGGATATTCTTATTTATATCCATGTCATAGTATCAAAGTGGCGCAGCGTGAGCGGGGTGGATCCTTCAAAGTTTGAAAACAGTTTTTCAGTGGGAAAGTAAAAAAGACAGTAATAGAAATCCTGGAAAATTTTTGGATCATAGGACTTCTCACCCAGCTTATCAGAAAGATTAAGCGTTCGTATAGACTGATGCATATAAGAAAATTTTTTAGGAATTGAAATATGTTTGAAGTACTTCTCTAGTATTAGTTTTATCTAATCCTAGTGAACCATTAGAGGTGAACAGTGACGTATTACATCGGAGCTTAAGATATGTGCTTATGCAGAATAGAAGAGTTGTAGGGTATGATTTTAGGAAATTGAAGTCATTTGAGAAAAATTATTCTAGGCATGAATGAATGTTGGTAGCTGCTGTATTAGTATCAGAGATATGGAAATACTTTCTTTCTGGAGTAACATTTAATATCTTCAGTAACTAGGAGTTTGAGATATCTATTTGATCAGGAGAAGTTGAACGTCAGGCAAAAAGATTTTGTTGGTTAGAATAGTCTAGAAAGATGTAAGAAAGGAAGCTACATGGGAACTGGAAGGAAAGATGAAAGAGTAATATTCATATTTATTCTGAGGGTGTGAAATCATGTTTGTCAAATTTCGAGGACGAAATTTCTTTTTAGAGGGGGAGTATTGTAACACCCTGAATTTCCTATCTCTTAAACAATAATTTTGACAGTTAACAAAATTTTACTGTTTAATAATTTCTGTGCACTGTAAAATTATTTTATTTATTCTGTCAGCGTATTTGATCATTTTGAGTGATTTACTCCGTGTCAGGAAAATAATAATTTTCAAGCTGGAGAAAATCTTTAAATATTTATTTCTCTTGACTGTTAATTATTTTTAATAATCTGACTTGATTTTCATACGTTTTCTAATATTTGTAATTTTTGTAGATGATTATGAATTTTTTTGACTGTATGTGGGCCCAGGTGGCTATATGTGGGCCCAAGTGGGTCCCGCAAAGTAAAAAATTTTCTACGCATAGAAAAATTTGTACTGTTTAGACGGAGACAGGGGATCTTACTAAACCTGAATCCGGAAACAGTTTTAGAAAATTTCTTGTACTGTATTTATTTATCGGACGATAAAAATACAGTAATATATATTCTTTCGTGGGGTTTTAGCAGATAAAAATAGAAATTATACTATTAAGTCAATATTAGTGATTGTGACAATTTTTGATGGACCAATAGGAAACAAGTTCAATATTGAAGACTTTAATATTAACCGTTGATTTAATCAACGGTGGAGATTTGATCTTAAAAGTAAATAGGATTATTTATAACCGTTAGATGGAGATTAAATCAAGGGTAGAGATTTAGTTTTATATAATGGCTATGACCATTTACAACCATTGGATTTAGAATTGATCAAGGGTGGAGATTTGGTCTTAAAAAGTAACAAGAATCATTTATGATCATTGGATGTAAATTTAATCAATGGTGGAGAGTTAGTCTTAAAAAGTAGCAAAGACTAATTATGACCCTTGGATTAAAAGTAAGGAGTAATCTTGACCCTTCATTTTGGAGACACATCTAATGGTTAGAATTTAAAGGAGAAAGATCCAATGGCCTAGATTAAGTCTTCTAAAATCAAAAGTCTACCTAAATCCTAACCATTGAATTAATCAATGGCTAGAAAAGCTTCAAATAATGGTGGTTAGGAGATTAGTCACTCAAGGAGAGCATGAAGGAGGGGGGACAGTTTTATGATAGTGTAGGAAATTAGCCAAGTTTCAAGACACCAATTATATGCTGTCTTGGTCATTATTGGTCATTATTGACCATTTTCAAGAAGCAAAAATATTCTCTTCTTTCTTTCCAAGCATAGCTACGGCCATGCACTCTAAAGGGGGCCAAAATTGTTGGTTTCTATTATTTGTATCATAATTGTCTTTCTATTCATCATCTCCTCTAAAACAAAACACAAAAACTCCATTCTCTTCTCCAAGAAACACCATTCGGTCAAGCACCCTAGATATGCCTTCCATCACTCTTTAATTTCATCCAACCATAGATCTTGAATTTACATGATATTCTAAGCAACTTTCATGTTGGAGATTTCCTCTAAATCATTCATCTTCATGGACTTCCTTCAAGATCAAAGTTATAGGGTATTTGTGGTGAAGTGTAAGGAAACTTCATTTCTTCTCTTCTTTTTCATGATCTAAACCATGTTTGATCCATGGTTCCTCTTAATCAAGCTTAGTATACTAATTTTTATGTATTTTGTTTTGTATTTGAGAAGCCCTTGGTGGTGAAGGACTTGGAAAAAGAAGCAAAACAAGGAGTTTTTGAGGATCTTCAAGAGGTAAGAGGGAGATCCACCTCACCAACCAAGTATGGTGGTGAGAGATGATTTTATATTTGGTGGATGGTGAATCCATATGAGGATTCATATCCATGGTCTTGTAATTTATTTGTGGGTGTTTATGTGTTTTAATTATTTGCCTATGCTTGATATGCTATGCATGATTTTATGGCTTTGATGGTATGCTTATATTATGCATGATGAGTATATGGAATGCTTATAGTATTTATGATGAAATATGTATGTGTATGCCATGATGTGTTGATGGAAAAGAAATCAATTTTTGGCTCCAAAAGCCAAGGAAGGGCTACGGTTTTGATGCCCATAATTAGAGTTTCACGTTGAAATTTTTCAAGAACAAGAAAATTGATTTGTTTAAATGAAAATTATGAAGTGGAGAAAATAAATTTCCTTGGTTCTAAAGGCTATGGAATTTTCCGCCAAGACACCTCAACATAGGTGTTTATAACTTAATATTTTCATGGAAGAATAAAATTGGATTGATTTGAAAAGCATGAAAAATAAACAAAGGGTTTGTTTTTCAAGAAGAACAAGAACACGGTTTTGAAGGGATTTTTATTAATTTATTTTGTGTAAAAAGTTTCTAAGAGTTTATTAAACTTGTTTTCGAAAAACGAAACGGGCAAACGTTGATTTTAAAAAGGATTTGTAAAGAAAGTAAAAATGAATTTGAACAAATGGGTTTGGTTTTTATGACCATCGGTATTTCGGTTTTGAAACAAAGATTTAATAGTTTTGTTTGTGTAAAACCATATCAATTTAGAAGGAAAGATATTTGATGGTTTCAATGGCTAAGTACCACGGTTTTTGAGGGCTTGTAATGCCTTGATTTTTATGGAACAAAGTGATATTTTATAAAACGAAGTGTTTTGTCACTCGAAAGATTTGACAGTTTTCAATGAACACGTTCACGGTTTTTGAAGACTTATGGATACCTTGATTTTATAACGAAATGATTTTTGCACAAGAATTTGGAAAGGGAATTAGAGCGTTTATTACTTGAGAAATCAAGTTTTTGTAAACGAAAATGTTTTCGAACTTCAATTTATTTTGAAGAAGGTTGTGTTTGGAAATGATTTGGGAAAAATGAAGAATATAATGGTGTTTTGAAAATTTACTAACGTATAACTGATTTCCAAGTTTTGAAATACGTTAGAAAATGTTAAGTTTTGAAACGTTGATTTATATCAATGGAAAAGTGATTTTTGTGGATTATATTTTGGAAAAGGATTTCTTGAGTAAAGAAATGTGGAAAAAGATTTTCTTGAGTAAGAAAATGTGAAAAATGAAATACAAAGTTATATTATTTTGAGAAAAGTTGAAAAGGAATTTTTGAAGGTCAAGAAATATTTTCTATAATGAAATTATGGTGAAAAATTATTTACGTATTTTAAAAACGTGATTTTTAAGCTACGCGATTTGAAATACGAAAAAAAAATATTTCTACGTGATTTTAAATACGTTGAAATATTTCTACGCGATTTGAATTACGTTTAAATATTTTACGTAATTTGAATTACTATTGAAAAATCACTGTGTGATTGAAAAGTAATGAATTATTTTTACGTGATTGTGATAAGTGGCGAAAAATCGTTATGTGATTTGGATAGTGCTTTAAATATTTTGAGAATGATAGAAAATAATTTATGCAACTTAAAAGAATGATTTTTAAGTTACGCGATTTTGAAACAGTGAAAAAAAATACTATGCGATTTGAGAAACGTATGATTTTACGCGATTGAGAAAAATGTTGAAAAATTTGTACGTGGTTTAAAAGTGCAACAGAAGAGTTGCGGTATTTTGAAAACGTAACAGAAATGTTACGAAATTTTGTAAACATAACAATAGTGTTATGGTATTGTGAAAACGTAATAAAAATGTTTTGGAATTTTAAAAATGTAACAAAAGTGTTACGGTATTGTGAAAATGTAAAAGAAGTGTTATGGTATTGTGAAAATATAACAGAAACGTTTTTGGATTGTGAAAACGTAACAGAAATGTTATGCGATTATGAAAATATGGTAAAAGTGTATTATAACTATGAAAACATGATAACATGATTTTGTTATTGAAAAATATAGTATGATTATTGTAAAACCAATGTATGGACACTGTTTGTGAAAACAATGAGTTTTGCCTGTTATTGGCACGTGGTGCATTTTAGATGCATTAGAAAAAAAATATGCATTGAGGCATATGATTTAATTGAACAAACGAATTTGAAAAGAATGGCCCTTGTGGTTGGACTTACACTGATATATTAGTGCATTGTATAAACTATATCTGAGAAATTATGAGATATACCTGTGATTGGTATTATACCTGTGATTGGTATTTAGTGCATTATACATGCATTGGAATGGTCCGATGAGGACTGGATATGGCTGATTGCCTAGGAGAAACACACCTCTTGAGTGGGTGCGATATGCGTAGTGTAAGTCACTTGTTGACCTTGGGGGCATCGGGGTGCGGGTTGCTTACACGGGTGGTTGGTCGCGCTTCTTCCCATAGGTTAGATCGATGCAACACACCGATGATCCTAACCGAGACACTATTCTTAATCAAGATCTGATAAAGACTATCGTGTATGTGCTAGATGTGCAAAAATTGAAATGAGAATTAAAGCACGTGGTCTGAGGCACGTGGTACCAGCAGGTCTTTTCCATCATTTTCTCCGACTTGACTTTTAGCTCTATGGAGTAGGAACATTGAGTCTAAATGCACATGCATTATATGATTACATTTATATCTGTATGATATATTAATTAAGGAATATTGGCTATGACAACTGTTTTGAATACTTGGATTGATATATGATTGGATGATGATAGTTGATTAATATTAAATATATTATTGGAAGTCTGGTATGATATCCCTGTATGATATTGTTGTTTGTGTTATCTCTGTGCTGCCATGTTGGTATTGGTGTAGGTGATCTCATCTCTTTGTTATGTTGTTTTGCTGTGTCTGTACTTTTAAAATCAAAGAATAGAAGGATCGAGTTATCTTAGTCATAACGGGCGATGGATACTCTGAGATTGGTGACAACAATAAGGAGTGGACATTCAGGACTCGAAGGGTGCAGTGTTGACAAAGGAACAGATGTATGTTGCATTAAGATGGACAGAAAAAGGAATAAGTATGTTAAAGTTTCTCGTTAGTGTTGTACCGTGCTATTAAGTAGGACCCGTCATAGGGTTTGCTACTGTTAAAAAAAAGAAGAGTCTATTAATTTTATATTTCTCTTTAAATTATGAAATATTAATTGGTGTCAATATTGCATAATGAATAGTTGAAATATGATTTTCAATATTACCTAATATTTTCAGTAAGTTTACATTTCAGTAAAGAAGAAATTTTGAAACCCATATTTTCATAACTCAAACTTACGAATTGATTTTCAGATTTTGTGTTTGGAGTCAGACATGTGATACCCTAGGGAAGGTGTTACATCTAACATCAATGCATTATACTTATGCACACCAATTCTGTTCACTACAAAACAGCCTTTGCCGTGACCTTTTCTCCATTATTCAAGCAACATTTTCATGTACAAACAAAACATATCAATAATTAGGTCCAAAACAGGGAAACTTCTACCATGATTTTAGACTACCTTTCAAGCAAGGATATCATGCACACAAACACTACAAATTTGATTAAAACTGGGCAGCACTTAGCCTTAATTGTTAATCATCATTCAAGCCTCAAATTCAAGCACAAATGCATTCAAAATTCAATCATAATTAGGGCAGCATTCTGCCTTCATTATTAATCACAATTTAAACTACAATTTCAATCAATAAAGCATCACAATTCTATCCCAAAAATAGGGCATTAACCATGGCCAACAACCATGTACAATATGGCTATAAATTTTCACTAAAACAATCACAAATACAATATAACTTCTACTGAAACATGAAACACATATTTGGAAGTAAGAAATGTTGTTATAGCCATGAGTCATCCAATCAAAATACAATCAAATTCTCAAATTTTTCATTCTATAATTCATCAAAGTAAGAACTAGATACAAGCAAGAATTAGAAAGCACTATGTACAAGGAAATTCACCTTTCATTCATTGACTGGTCGTAGCCTTCCAAGGGTAGCCAAGATCAGATTTTTAGCTTAAAAATAGTAAGAAAGAAGGAGTGAATTAGAGTCAAAGAACCCCTACCTATCTGTTTCCCTTTCCTTTGTTTCCTCCTTGCACTTGTTTCCTTATTCCTTCCTTTTTCCTCTTATTTCCTTCCTCCTTGATTTGTTTTTCTATTGGTCACATATGAATAGAAAAAAAAAATGAGAAAAGGAGTGGAGTTATGGCTTGGATGAAGATGGAAGATGAAGGATGAAAAATTGAGGTTGAATGGTGGAAGTGGGTGTAGCCATGTGGGTGGTTTTGCTCACTATTTTTCTACCTAATCTTAGATTGTTTTAGCCGTGAGAATGATGCCATAAAATGGAGAAAACTCTATAGAAATTGATGGAGTTCTAGTAGGTGGAATTTGGTCAAAGTTTAATAATTATTATGATGTTGGAACATTTAGATTTGCTAAATACATTTTAATCTTTCAAAGTTGAGTTTTCAAGTTACCATTAGTGTTATGAAAAATTTTAGAACTCAACTTAGTCCTTGGATCCATTTTTCCATAATTTTCTGTATACTGCTATTTATCAGTGAAGCTTTATTACTCGGTCCCAAGTTAAGTTAAATTTAGGATTTAGGTAAATTTGCTTACTGATACTTATCTTGGCTAGTATTTTACACCAAAATATTCCCCATATCTTACTTTTCATCTCCATAAAATTTCATAATTTTTGAGTTACTTAGCTGTTCAATAACTATTTCATTAATTCTTCTTTGGTATCCTTAAAAATACCAAATTGTGTCAGTTGATTCTCCAAATTTTTTTACAACTCTTATCAATTATTTATAACCAAGAAATAAGTTTTCCATGTTTGTTTCTATCATATCAACTGTTTATGCAAAATTTTAGTTATTTTCTTGTATTCAGTGTCATAGAATTACGTTCAAACTAATCCAGAAAGTTACCCAATTTAACAGATAACTCATACTGGAGTTATTGAGCTTTTATAACCCTGATTAGGACTATTAGATTAGAGATGATGTTACACATAACAGAAATTTATCAGATAGAGACTTAACTGAGAATAATTCAAGGACAACAAGGCGAAATGAATCCATAAATAAATCTAATGAAGCATCAGCAAATGAGGCCTGAATTACTGAGCTATCTCCTCACTAAATTTAATTGTTGATTTGTAATTTGAAGGTCAAGATAATTTTTGGTGATAATAGAAAATTAGAATTGAACACTTTGACTTAAACATCTAAAATTCAATCAAACATTGAAACTTGAAAATTGTCTTCCAAAACCAACGTGGTGATGTGTATATGTGTGTGTGTGTGTTTTCCTCTCTAGTTTGTAAGCTTAGCAATCGGGGAATCAACTGGGTTTTCAGCGTTCTCTAGCTTTATGCTTCGATGTCCATGGTCCTATATTACTCACTCTGCTATAGGGCAGATAATAAAATTCATTAATTTTTAATCCATTTAATCTATTCATATTAAAACCAGTCCAATCCATCTAATTAAAATAATGTATTTTATTGAATTGGATCTAATGGATTAAATTTAGTTATGGATAGTTAGTAATCCAACCAAAACATGCATTGGATAGTAATAACATAATTCTACTATTTTGTGATTTCTGTGTATTGTAAAATTGTTTTGACTATTCTGTGAATGCATTTCATTATTTTGTGTGATTTACTCCGTGTCAGGAAAATAATAATTTTCGGGTCGGGAAAAATCTTATGTATTTTAATTATTCTTGTTGATTCTTAATTAATTTTTTAAATCTGATTTGACTTCCATGAATTTTATAATTTTTATGATTTTGTGGATGATTATGAGATTTTATATTTTTTTGATTATTTTAATATTATTCTTGGGCTGTCTGTGGGCCCAGGGGGCTGTATGAGGGCTTAGGCGGACTCGAAAAAGTAAAAATTTTCCAGAACTAGAAAATTTTGTACTGTTGAGATAGGGACGAGGAATCTTACTAAACTCGAAACTGGAAACAGTTTTTGAGATTTTCTTGTACTGTGTTTTGTATTGTATTATTTATCGGGCAATAAAAATACAGTAAATATTATCTGTAGGGGAATAGCAGCTAGAAAAAATATTATACTGGTTAGTCAAATTAAGTGGTTATGATAACTTTATGGAGGACCAATAGGAAGTAAGCTTGGTGAGAAAGGCTTTGGATATCCACAATTGATTTAATCTATGGTAGAGATTGGTCTCACAAAGTGGCAAGGACCTTTTATGACCCTTGGATGGAAAGTATGAAGAGTAAATCTTGGCCCTCCATTTTGGAGATATATCTAATGGCTAGGATTTCATAGAGGAGAGATCTAATGACTCAAAATCAATCATATCACTTAGGAGCTTCTACCAAAGATCAACCATTGATTTAATCAATGGCTATTGATGTCTCAAATGGTGGCTAATGTATTTGGGCATAACCCTAGTGTTTAAGGGGGGGCTTCGGTTTTGAAGACCAAAATGCTATAGGAACATTATTATTTCCTTTCTATTATTCATCTTTATCATTTCCTAAAGCAAAGCTTCACAAAATTTTCTCTCATTTTCTCTTCACTCAAGCTCACAACCAAAAGGCCAATATTATACCTTCACTCTCCAAAAATTTCAACCAACCTTATTTCTTGAATCTATACCTAAATCCAAGACACTTTGTAGTTAACGCCAAGTCTTAAATCATTCATCTTCAAGGACTTTCTTCAAGAGCAAGTTCTAGGGTTTTTAAGGTGGAGTTATGGAAACTTCACTACTTGTCTCATTTTCATGTTCTAGGCCATGCTTTGATCCATGGTCTTTCTTGTTCAAGCTTTAGATGCTAATAAACTTGTGTTTGTTTTATGTTTAAGAAGCTCTTGGTGGTGAAGAACTTGTACTAGAAAAAAAAACAAGGAGCTTTGGAGGTTTCTCCAAGAGGTAAGAGGAAGATCTATCTCACCAACCAAGTATGGTGGTGAGAGATGAATTTGTATTTGATGGATGGTGAATCTATGTGAGGATGCATATCCATGGTTGTGTAATTTATTTGTGGTGTTTATGTGCTTTAAATTTATTTGTTTATGCTTTTATGATTATATGATTTGTATTGCTTTTATGGTATGCTTGTGATATATATTGATGATTATATGCCATGTATGTCATGATTAAGGTTGGAAGGGAAAATAATTTTGGTTCCAAAGACCAAGAGGCTCATGGCCTCAACACCTCAAAATAGGTGTTTCCAAGTTAAGATTTTCATGAATGATAAAATTGGATGCGTAGGAAAGAAAGGAAAAGAAAAGATATGATGGTTTCAATGGCCATGTACCCACAGTTTTGAAGGCTTGTAATGACTTGATTTTGTGAGAAAAATATGATTTTAAAGTGGTAATTTAGTTTATTAAATACAAGGATTTAAGAAATGGAAACAAGACACTTTGTTGTTTTAAAATGGAGATTTCGTTTTAAGAAAAGGAAAGAAGGAGGTTGAAAGTGTTTGAACCTCAAAATATTTTATAAGGTGAATTAATTTTTAGATTAATCACATTATAATGAGCAATATATTGGTGACTTGAAATTTACTAACGTACAACTCACTCTTTGGGTTTTAGAGTGCGTTAGGGAATTTTAAGCTAGCAACATTGATTTAAATCAATAAAAAGGTGATTTGGTGGAATATGTTGCAAAAAGGATTTCTTAAGCAAGAAAATGTGGAAAAATGCAGTAGAAGTCATGTTAATTTTTAGAAAGGCCAAAATGATGTTTAGAAGGTTGAGAAATATTTTTCGTAGTGGAAAAATGGTGAAAAATGCTTTTAGTAACTTAAAAATGTGATTTTTAAGCTACGTGATTGAAAAACGATGGAATATTTTTACACGATTGAGAAAACGATGGAAAATCGCTACACGATTGGATAAAACACGACAAAAGTGTTGCGTGAATGAGAAAACACGATAATATGATAACGTGATTGAATATACAATAGGATTACTGTTGGACCAATGTATGGACCCTATATGAGAAACAATGAATTTTTCCAGTGATTGGCTTTGGTGCATTAAAAATGCATTGGAAAGGTCCGATGGACTGGATAAGACTAATTGCCTAGGAGAGAATACACATATTGAGCGGGTGCAATATTGGTAGTGTAAGTCACTTGTTGACCTTGGAGGCGCCATGGTGCGGGTTGTTCACAATGGGTAGTTGGTAGCTCTTTTGTATCGTGGATTAGACCAATGCAACACACCGACGATCCAGACCGAGACATTATTCTTAATCAAGATCTAATAAAGACTGTCATGTATATGCTAGATGTGCAAACACTTATGAGAATTATGGCACGTGGTCTGAGGCATGTTGGTACAGACAGATCTTTTCGATCAATCTCTCTGACTTGAGTTAGCTCCATGGAGTAGGAAATGGAGTCTATGTGCACATGCATAATCTGAGCATTTATATCTGTGTGATATTTTAACTATCGAATAATTAGATAATGTTGAGGGCATGATTGTAATTACTATTTATTATATCTGTATTATTGTATTATATATCTATATGATGTGTTATTTGTATTATCTTTATGCTACCATGTTGGTATTGGCAAAGATAATCTCACCTCTTTGTATATTATTTTGTATTGTATTTATATTTTGGTAAAGAAACTGAGCAAGGTACCGAGCAAGAAGGTGAAGAGGAACAGATTCCTACTGAAGAAGCTAAGTTTTGATAGGATGGCATCCAGATCGAGTTTCTTTGGATATATGAGACTATAGTTCCATGGTGGAGTTGGTGCGTGGAGGATTAGTCCCAATGAGGAGGGACTAATATATCAGGGATATTTTACGGTCAACATAAGCAGGATATTTCATGGAGATCCGTTCTTTCTGTCATTATTTATGTACATATAGAATTTCCACTGTCGATTAGGCAGTATTGGGGTGGTAGGTATCATATCCTCACAGAAATCAGTATAGTGTTGTCTGTATGGACACTGGTCCATAGGACTTCGCGTCAAGTTAGATTCTTGCCTGCTGAGGAATCTGAGGAGGTCCTGTCTGAGGGTTCTGTTGTCTAGTCATACTTGGGCAAGTATGTTAGTTTACATAATGTTCAAATATTTTTTAGAACTTGGTCTGTATATAAATAAATTTCACAATACTTATGTAATGTATATGATGCAAATTATTTGTGATGATGTTTAATATTTTATTTTCTGCTAAGTTTATCTTGTCAATATCAAGAAATTTTATAATTTGTATTATTATTAAATAATATTATTTTATAACTTGGAAAGTAATTCGGTAATATTAATATAAAATGTAATATCCTAATGTGGGTGTTACAAATGTAAAGGTTACTAACTAAAAAAAATTTAGAGAGAATTTTTTTAGAGAGAAAAAGAAAATTTTTGGAGAAAGAAAGAAAATTTTTAGAGAGAGAATAAAATTTTTTAGAGAGAGAAACATTTTTTAGAGTGAGAATGCAAATTTTTATTAGGAGAAACATTTTTTAGAGAGAGAATAAAAAATTTTAGAGAGAGAAAAAAAGTTTTTAGAAAGAGAAAGAAATTTTTAGAGAGAGGATGAAAATTTTGAAAGATAGATTTTTTTAAAAAAAATGAGCAGGTTGAATATCCATCAATCCAATCCATTAAAATGGATTAATGGATGAATTGAATATCCATCCATTAAATTGGGTCATGGATGAATTGGATAATATGAAGCATTTTGTAATGGATCTTAAATGGATTAATGGTTTTGTTCTGGACCGTGATCCAAGATCTCCGTCTAATAAGACCGGACTTGGCACGCGTACCACCAGACTCCGCCATGACTACCCAGCCAAGCTTTGATGACGAACCGTCAAGACCCTGGATTACGGCATTGAGCCATAATAATGAAGGTCACTAAATCTGCACAGTATCTTAACTGCCAATTATGATCTTACGAGATTATAAGATCTATAACTACTTCTAACAGTGGATAATTTCTACATCTACATTCCTATATTATAAGGATGCTCTCTAGTAATACAATGAAGACAATCCTTAATAGGATGCTAATCATAAATACCTAAATTTAATATTGATTGCATTATAATTCCAGTCACGCTCTATAAATACTAGGCTAAGTCACCCTAATCAGGTATCTGTTATCTCATTGCATAAACCCTACTTGTGCACTGTCTGACTTAAGTGTTAGAGTCCTTTTGCAGATACCCACACCCCTGGCTCGATACACTCTGCTATAGTTACGCAAGGAGGAAACCACCATAACATACCTACCTTAGGTATCCCTCTAAATCCATTTCAGAACATTGGCGCCATTTGTGGGAATGATAAACCTCTATCCCTACGTCAACCATGGTGAGCACAAGACAAAACCCAATGAAAGGAAGTGCTGCACATGCTGCCTTTGGCCATGGACAGGGCTCGGCGGCTCAACGCGATCCTCCGTCTATTGCACCACCAGCACATGTTGAAGCCTCCGCCACCAGAAATAGACCTATCATCGTTGAGACTCTCAATGAGGGCCATGAAGCTTTAGCTTCTGTTGAAAGCCTAAATCCCTCATGGAGGGTCTCTGATCGAGATAGACTAGTTTTTTCTTCCTGGTGGGGAAGCTAATAATGCCAATCAAGGGCCTAGGATTCCTGTACATGCTTGTCTGGGGCCCTTGAATAACGATGCGGATGACGAGTCCTACTATGAGGACAATGTCCAGTCTAACATGACGAGGAACGACCTTTGAGAATTGTTGTGCCAACAAATAACACTAATCAATGCCCAACGATGTCAGTTGAACGAACAGGGTCGCCGACTAGAAGATCTCGAAAGATCTGTGCATATGAAAAATAATGGTGGAGGGCGGAATGCGAATGTGGCCCACAACAAACTGGGAATCTAGCGCGTTAGCGTTGAGATTGTTGAAAATAATAACTTGGGCCTCGGCCACCAGTAGCAACAATTTTCAGATGAACTAATGACGTACAGGGTCCCAAGAAACTTCAAACCCCCTTCCAACCTGGAACCTTATGATGGGACAACAGATCCCCAGGAACACTTGGACACATACACTCAGTCCATGCAGCTTCATGGTCATTCCCCAGAATTGTTGTGTTGCACCTTCCCCCTCTTTTTAAAGAAGGATGCTCTTCATTAGTTCGTTACCTAACAAACAAAAGTTACAGGATGGGAAGATCTCACACAACGCTTCCTGCTGCATTACACCATTGCCAAGGAGCAACCAAAATCGATTTATTCTCTCTCTAGAATTCACCAAGGGAGTAATGAATCCCTGCGCAAATACATTAAGAGATTGAGTCAAGCTTGTGTTGGCATAGAAAACTTAAATGACGGGATAGCCCTTCTTTAGGCCAAGAATGGCCTCCGAACTGACTCATACTTCTTCTGGTCTTTAGCAAAAAAGAAGCCAACAAATTTAGATGAGATTTACTTACAGACTAACAAATACATTGAACTGGAGGAGATTACCAGGGTTAAAGATGTAACATCCTCTTTTTAACTTGTTAGACTTGTCTAAGGTCATAGAGGTACCATAATACTTGTTTAACATGTCTGTTAAATTTTGTGATGTTTTGAGTTAATTTAGGAACTTTGTTGCAACACAGAACATGCAAAATGACTATTTTAATTTAGACAAATAGCATAAATATGTAATTAAAGGAAATAAATACAAAAAGTTTATTTCTATGTCACAAATGTGTGAAAAAGGATGTGGTTAAATTTTGAGGGCAAACGGAGTCAATTTGGTATTTTTAAGGACACTGAGTGAGTATTTAAGTACCAGTTTGAGGTGCAACAAATATGGAAAATTAAGAAAGGGGAGAAATAAAAATTTAGATGAATCTTATAATTTATTCTAAGATTGTTGGAAAGCAGGAAAATTGATTTAGTTAAATCAAAATGTTTTTAACAGATACAAAATTTTAGTAAAAGACTAAACTGCCCCTAAGTTATGTTTTAAAAGTGAGTTTCACTCACTTTTTCTCTTCAATTTTCGGTTGATAGCATAACATAGAAATGAAAGAAAAGGAAAGCAAATGAGAGAAAAGAGAAGGGAGAAGAGAAGGAGAAAGGGAAGAAAGGAAGGAAGGAAAAGGAAGAATCAAGTCTCAAGAAGCTATGGGAAGCAAGGTAAGGCGGTTTGTTTCATCCTCAATTTTTTGTTGTTGTTCTAAACTCCATGTTCATAAGTGGCTTAATAAGATGAAAATGGTTGACAATGGTTTTGTATGATTTTGTGATATAGAAATAGTTTTGGATATGATGTTTATTGTAATTGGTTGTAGATCCATTATGTGTGTGCTTTGGAATTGTTCTTGGATGTTTTAAATATTATAGAAATCTGTTATGAGATTGGAAGTTGATTAGAAATGAAATTGGAAAGATTTGGAATTGGATTGGAGGATGGAGAAATAGAGTTTCAGTTTCTGGGTGCCAGCGCTTAAGCATTGGTTGTTGGGTGCTTGAGCGCCCATCGCCTAGACACTTTCAACATGTTGATGCACGCTGGGCACCTGAGCGCCCATTATCAGGTGCTTAAGCATGCAACCAGTGCTTAAGTGCTGGAAAACTAGTACTTGAGCACTAGCCGCGACACAGAATAGAATTATAACTGGTGTTTGGGTGTCCACCCCAGTGCCAAAGCGCCCATTGGGCAGAATGAAAATTTCTATTTTGTTACATGAAAAATAAAACTTGTTTTGTTAATGAAATGATATGGCATGACATATTAGGTGAAGAAAAGTCCTAATAACATTGTTCAAGGTATGGTTTTGTATAATTATATGTAAGAGGGTTAAGGAATTATGAGGTAATTATGTATTGAATATTGAAATGAAATAGAATAATTGATGTTAAATGATGACGAAAAAGGATGAGGCATTGAGCAATCATGTTATGCAATGATAAGAAACACCATAGTATATATTATTTGATAAAAGAAATTAAGATACAATTTGAGTGTGGATATTGAATATACCTTGTATGGTATGAATGAGAATGATAGACATAATGTTAGGAAGCAATATAAAGAAATGGTAAAGGTAGATGAGGGTGAATGAATCCCTCTCTATAGGCATGTTTGATAATGTATAAAGAAAAAGTTTAATGATTATGGTATTGCTTTTCTATTATGCAAGGAAAAGTATGATTATATACAAAGTTAAAAGAGTAAAGGTTTTTAATAATATGCATGTTTTGTTTTCAAACTTGTTATTTGTTGTTTCCATGTATTGTGAATTTATGCTTAGACAAAAGGGCTCCAAGTGGCTTAGACAAAAGGGCTCCAAATGCCAGTTAAAAATGTTTGGTAGTGCAAGGAACAAAAGGGCATCTTGCTTGCCCAGAAACAATAGGAACAAAAGGGCTTCTTGGAAATAATCAAATAACATTTGTTTTCTAAAACAAAATCTTTTCGAATCATTGTATAAGCATACTTTAGGGCTTTCATTAGGCATAATCATACATTACTATGCATTGTATAAAATTGGCAATTATATAGGCAATTGTCGTGTTTTATAATAGTTTAAAGATTTAAGTTTAACTCAAATGTATTAATGTAAAAGAATGTTGTGGTTGCTGCCACCATAGCTGATATGAATAAATGTGTTAATTCATATGTAGAACTATTATGTGTTGTTTAAATTGTTTTGGTAACTAAATAAATTACCTGCTTTGGGAAGAAAAGGACTGAGTTTTGGCTTACACCACCTTTCCATATATTATGTTTAAAATTTGCTTTTCCCCAAAGTAGCTAGATTTACTATGATGTCACTATTTAAAATTTTGTTACTGAGAATTATTAATTCTCACCCTAGCTCTTTTTATGTTTTCTAGGATAAATCTAGAGGAGGACTAAAGCATGCGCAAGGCGAGGCGATGAAGATTTAGTTAAATTATGTATGTAAATATATTCGTATTTTATCTATGTTAATGGTTTGGTATTTAAGTTCATGTAATTAGTTTTGTAAAGGTTTGTAATCTCAAACATATCAGATAGATTTCTAGTAAAGAACAAGTTTCTTAAAGTGTAAAATGTCTTGCTCTCTTACTTCTATAAAGGCTCTATATATTTATTCGTTAAATAGATATTAAATAGGTTGTAAATTATGCTTAAGTTAGAAAATGACATCGTAATTCTATTTACTTAGTATACGTTGGGTATACTACAGTGAATGGAATTAGGGTATTACATTTTGGTATCAGAGAAGTTCTTCCTGTCAAGCCGGGGAATGGACTGACTATGCTTTTGGTTTGTGTCGTGCATTCTTTTATCTCACTGTGAGATATATGAATAGAATTACATGACAGCCTTAGGATTGGATGCTAATAATTACTAGCACACTATTACTTGATATTGAGACTAGCCACCTCAATATGTAATGTTCTCTGTGATCATGAAATTATTACACCTCTAAGGCAAACACGAGAAAAATAAGAAAATTTCCAGAGAAAGTAATAATGATATGTCTGAGATGGTTAGACTGCTAAGTTGTCAGTAAAAGCAATGAGGAAGTAGAGCACCGCCACTGGACAATGGGTAAAAGCTACCAACGGGATGATGCAAGAGCAAATTAAGGTTATCCACAAATGATGAAGAGAATGGGACTGTATCCACTAGATAAGGATGTAACAATAATGAGGACAGTGTTTCTATGATCTCCCAGAATTCAAGAAATCTAAATCTCATGTTGTTCTGAGGAGAACCGGATCTAGCAAAAGCCAAAGAAGGTTAAGGGGAGCTATTAATACATCAATGATATGGGAAATATTTAGAGTGACCTTTTTGGATAAATATTTCCTGAAGAACATGCAAAATGATAAGGAAGTAGAATTTCTGGATTAAAGCAAGGTAGTATGTCTACAAGACAACATAAATCAGGGGCTTGGCGAAGATGAGATGTAAGTTATGGACTTTATTTATGTTGGAATTAGAAGTATGTTTGAGATAGTTTGGATGGTGGCAATCTCCAAGAAGGAGTGAGATGCTGTTATTAATAAAATTCTTGTGAGGATGATTAGTTGAGGAAATTAAGAAGAGTGCGAAAAGCATCTGAGGAAGTCACATCTTATGCAAAAGGATAAAAGACAAACGATGAAAGTAGCTATTGAGGAAGAAAAGGCTGATTTTGAGAGAAGGTATAAAATAGAGTTATCTCCAATGATATGATAAGAATAGGAAAGCTCAAGGTTTTGAATAGTGAATATGATAAAAGAATTAAAGAACTAAAATGTTTTCAAGAAACATGTCTTAAGGTTCATAAGGACACGTAATTAGTTAAAATGTTGAAGTTTTAGAATAAAAAGGCGAATTTGCCAACAATCAGAGAAAGATATAATCTAATGGAAATGGCAGAAAGATGTGTGAAGAGGAGAATGAATCAGTGAGTTCTCAAAGAGGAAAAAGATTAGATATGGAAGTTAATGAGAGTGTTTCTTGGTCTCAATTTTTATAAGATAAAGGAAAGCATACTTAAGTTGGAACTTGGGGCCAAAAATACATGAGATGTAGAAAGTAATATGAAAGTAGACCGAATTTGAAAGGAATGATTAGAGTTGTGTATGACTTTATTTTTTTTTTATAAAAACCAGCCTAGATAAGTAGTTAAAGAAGCTCCCTAACTGATTATCATTCAAAGGCAGAACGGGGTTGATTGTGGTATAACTGGTTATGGTTGAGCCATAACGGGTTATACATGCATTTAGATCTTTGTGAACAAGCATAACTGGTTATACAAAGTGTCTAATCGATTATGCAAGCAAGGCATGAGCCTCTAACTAATTAAATAACCAGTTATGACAATAGTCTAGCCAATTATTCAACTAGTTCAGGAAGTTATTAGAAATACAATAACCAGTTAGCATTAGAGAGCTAATCGATTATGTTGTTTCACAAAATAGATTCTATGAGCTCTAATCGGTTATTCAAAGGCTATAATCGATCAGTGCCTTGGACAAAAACAAAAAATGAAGCTCCATAACCGATTATTCCAATAGGATAATCAATTATGAGTTAGAGAAAAACAGAATTTCACACTTCCAAAAGTAAGAGTAACCCTAGTAAGCTTAAGAATCGCTTGTTCAAGGTTCAATCAAGATAGTTACGAATATTGGGAGTACTAGGAGCTGTAGTTACACCTTTAAAGAAGTAAATACATAAAAAGTTACTCATTCACTTCAAATGTTTGAATTAACATAGGAAGTATGTACAAATTTAGATCTTAAAGCATTCCAAGAATGTGAATTGCTTATAGATATATATCTAGTATTCTAAGCAATTTAGTTTTGCATTAGACATCACTTAATGTGTGATGAGGCGATGGTTTGGATGCGAGTATACTACTATGGAATCATTGTATTCACTCCAATATGTATGAGAAAGGTATAAGCCTTAGGATGCCCAAGAGTAGTGGATTACCTTGGGGAGAGTTGTACATAAAGGTAAAGAACACTAAGACTTTTTAAATCTGTTTCTAGGTAAACATATTCGAAGGTCATACACAAAGG
This sequence comes from Ormosia emarginata, assembly GCA_029884605.1. Classification (NCBI taxonomy): domain Eukaryota; kingdom Viridiplantae; phylum Streptophyta; class Magnoliopsida; order Fabales; family Fabaceae; genus Ormosia; species Ormosia emarginata. The sequence goes on from JAQQTP010000087.1 coordinate 5,681,277, forward strand.
ACAATATATTTGCAAGTTTTTTTTTGAAGAAACATCAACTGTGAAAGGGAACGACAATTGTATTTTGAATAGGATTCTCACGGGCCACATGTATATCATTGCTATGTTCTTTTATATGGAAGTTTGAAGTTTAAAAGCCTTATTTTACATAACACATAGACACAAGATGATAACAATGTTTGGGTTGTTAAATTTGCTGAGTAGAGGAATGTAAGGAGTTTAGAACTAGCAATCAAGAAGCTGATGTTCTCTATAAGAAGATTGGAAAGAAAAAGGACCCAATAACTTCTTCTGTGAAATGTTATTTTGTTAAAATGAAATCATATACTTCTGCAGATGAGAAGGCATCTTACATTTTTCAAATAAGACAATGTCTGAAGCTAGATCTTTATTCATGCATGCTCACAGGTTCACTAATGTGGACAAGTATATAGCCAGGATTTCTCTTATTATGTCAAAGACCTTAACCCTCAAAATTTACTTGGTGACTGTAAATGTTTAAACTATTGAAGATGTATATTGCCAAAATGAAAATTGCCACAATGTACACGATAGAGAGAAACCACGTATTCACATGGATAGAGTTGAGTTTATTTTTGAAGATATGACAATGCTTTGCCCTTATAATGTATGGGAATAAAGGAACTCAAAGATTAAATAGATTAAGGAAATCTCTAATCGAATTGAACTTTAAAGTTGGTAAAGGAGTTCAATAAGATTATTGGAAGTTGCACGTACGTATGTAATGTGGGTAGTTTTATGGCAACTTTCTTAGATAAGTATTTTCTAAGAAAGGTGCATCATGAAAAAGAAGTGTAAAATTGTAGAGTTTAATGAATTCAAGTAGAGTCTGAATGCTCTGATTGTGGTAGACCACATAGTAATAGACTTTGATTAGTGTGCCATGTGAGTGGTCAAGTAGAACACTTTTCCAAAAGATGTTCACATAAATAGGGAGTTACGCTCGATCCTACAGTACAAGCTACAAGAAGAATGTGAACCTCTAAATTGTGGTTCTTCAAATTTTTAGTAAGGGGAGCTAAATTTTGAGGACAAAATTTTTATAAGGAGGGGGGAAATGTAACATCCTTTTTTTAACTTGTTAGACTTGTATATGATCATAGAGGTACCATAATACTTGTTTAACATATCTGTTAAATTTTGTGACATTTTGAATTAATTTAGGCACTTTGCCACAACACAAAATGTGCAGAATGACTATTTTAACTCAAAAAAATAGCATAAATATGTAATTAAAGGAAATAAAAATAAAAAGTTTATTTCAAGGTCACAAATGTGTGAAAGAGGATGTGGTTAAATTTTGAGGGCAAATGGAGTCAATTTGGTATTGTTAAGGACATTGAGTGAGTGTTTAAGTACCAGTTTAAGGTGCAGCAAATATGGAAAATAAAGAAAGGGGAGAAATAAAAATTTAGATGAATCTTATAATTTATTCTAAGGTTGTTGGATAGCAGGAAAATTGATTTAGTTAAATCAAAATGTTTTTAACAGATACAAAATTTTGGTGAAAGACTAAAGTGCCCCTAAGTTATGTTTTAAAAGTGAGTTTCACTCACTTTTTCTCTTCAATTTTCGGCTGATAGCAGAACATAGAAACGAAAGAAAAGGAGAGCAAAGGAGAGAAAAGAGAAGAGAGAAGAGAAGGAGCAAGGGAAGAAAGGAAGGAAGGAAAAGGAAGAATCAAGTCTCAAGAAGCTATGGGAAGCATGGTAAAGGGGTTTGTTTCATCCTCTATTTTTTGTTGTTGTTCTAAACCCCATGTTCATAAGTGGCTTAATGAGATGAAAATGGTTGACAATGGTTTTGTATGATTTTGTGATATAGAAATAGTTTTGGATATGAGGTTTATTGTAATTGGTTGTAGATCCATTATGTGTGTGGTTTGGAATTGTTCTTGGATGTTTTAAATATTATAGAAATCTATTATGAGATTGGAAGTTGATTAAAAATGAAATTGGAAAGATTTGGAATTGGTTTGGAGGATGGAGAAAAAGAGTTTCAGTTTCTAGGTGCCAGCGCTTAAGCGTTGGTTGTTGGGTGCTTGAGCGCTCATCGCCTAGACACTTTCAACATGCTGATGCATGCTGGGCACCTGATCGCCCATTATCAGGTGCTTGAGCATGCAACCAGTGCTTAAGTGCTGGAAAACTGGTACTTGAGCGCTAGCCGCGACACATAATAGAACTACAATTGGTGTTTGGGCGTCCACCCCAGCACCAAAGCGCCCATTGGGCAGAATGAAAATTTCTATTTTGTTACTTGAAAAATAAAACTTGTTTTGTTAATGAAATGATATGGCATGACATATTAGGTGAAGAAAAGTCCTAATAACATTATTCAAGGTATGGTTTTGTATAATTATATGTAAAAGGGTTAAGGAATTATGAGGTAATTATGTATTGAATATTGATATGAAATGGAATAATTGATGTTAAATGATGACGAAAAAGGATGAGGCATTGAGCAATCATGTCATGCAATGATAAGAAACACCATAGTATATATTGTTTGATAAAAGAAATTAAGATACAATTTGAGTGTGGATATTGAATATACCTTGTATGGTATGAATGAGAATGATAGACATAATGTTGGGAAGCAATATAAAGAAATGGTAAAGGTAGATGAGGGTGAATGAATCCCTCTCTATAGGCATATATGACAATGTATAAAGAAAAAGTTTAATGATTATGGTATTGCTTCTCTATTATGCAAGGAAAAGTATGATTATATACAAAGTTAAAAGAGTAAAGGTTTTTAATAATATGCATGTTTTGTTTTCAAACTTGTTATTTGATGTTTCCATGTATTGTGAATTTATGCTTGGACAAAAGGTCTCCAAGTGGCTTAGACAAAAGGGCTCCAAGTGGCTTAGAGAAAGGGCTCCAAATGCCAGTTATAAATGTTTGGTAGTGCAAGAAATAAAAGGGCATCCTACTTGCCCAGAAACAATAGGAACAAAAGGGCTTCTTGGAAATAATCAAATAACATGTGTTTTCTAAAACAAAATCTTTTCAAATCATTGTATAAGCATACTCTAGGGCTTTCATTAGGCATAATCATACATTACCATGCATTGTATAAAATTGGCAATTGTATAGGCAATTGTCGTGTTTTATAATAGTTTAAAGATTTAAGTTTAACTCAAATGTATTAATGTAAAAGAATGTTGTGGTTGCTGCCACCACAGCTGACATGAATAAATGTGTTGAATCATATGTAGAACTATTATATGTTGTTTAAATTATTTTGGTAACTAAATAAACTACCTGCTTTGGGAAGAAAAGGACTGAGTTTTGGCTTACACCACCTTTCCATATATTATGTTTAAAATTTGCTTTTCCCCAAAGCAGCTAGATTTACTATGATGTCACTATTCAAAATTTTGTTGCTGAGAATTATTAATTCTCACCCCAGCTTTTTTTATGTTTTCCAGGATAAATCCAGAGGAGGACTAAAGCAAGTGCAAGGCGAGGCGATGAAGACTATCATGTATATGCTAGATGTGCAAACACTTATGAGAATTATGGCACGTGGTCTGAGGCATGTTGGTACAGACAGATCTTTTCGATCAATCTCTCCGACTTGAGTTAGCTCCATGGAGTAGGAAATGGAGTCTATGTGCACATGCATAATCTGAGCATTTATATCTGTGTGATATTTTAACTATCGAATAATTAGATAATGTTGAAGGCATGATTGTAATTACTATTTATTATATCTGTATTATTGTATTATATATCTGTATGATGTGATATTTGTATTATCTTTATGCTACCATGTTGGTATTGGCAAAGATAATCTCACCTCTTTGTATATTATTTTGTATTGTATTTATATTTTGGTAAAGAAACTGAGCAAGGTACCGAGCAAGAAGGTGAAGAGGAACAGATTCCTACTGAAGAAGCTAAGTTTTGATAGGATTGCATCCAGATCGAGTTTCTTTGGATATATGAGACTACAGTTCCATGGTGGAGTTGGTGCGTGGAGGATTAGTCCCAATGAGGAGGGACTAATATATCAGGGATATTTTACGGTCAACATAAGCAGGATATTTCATGGAGATCCGTTCTTTCTGTCACTATTTATGAACATATAGAATTTCTGCTGTCGATTAGGCAGTATTGGGGTGGTAGGTATCATATAGTGTCGTCTGTATGGACACTGGTCCGTAGGACTTCGCGTCAAGTTAGATTCCTGCCTGCTGAGGAATCTGAGGAGGTCCTATCTGAGGGTTCTATTGTCTAGTCATACTTGGGCAAGTATGTTAGTTTAAATAATGTTCAAATATTTTTTAGAACTTGGTCTGTATATAAATAAATTTGATAATACTTATGTAATGTATATGATGCAAATTATTTGTGATGATGTTTAATATTTTATTTTCTGCTAAGTTTATCTTGTCAATATCAAGAAATTTTACAATTTGTATTATTATTAAATAATATTATTTTATAACTTGGGAAGTAATTCGGTAATATTAATATAAAATGTAATATCCTAATGTGGGTGTTACAAATGTAAAGGTTACTAACTAAAAAATTTAGAGAGAATTTTTTTAGAGAGAAAAAGAAAATTTTTGGAGAAAGAAAGAAAATTTTTAGAGAGAGAAACTTTTTTAGAGAGAGAATAAAATTTTTTAGAGAGAGAAACATTTTTAGAGTGAGAATGCAAATTTTTATTAGGAGAAATATTTTTTAGAGAGAGAATAAAAAATTTTAGAGAGAGAAAGAAAGTTTTTAGAAAGAGAAAGAAATTTTTAGAGAGAGAATGAAAATTTTGAAAGATAATTTTTTTTAAAAAAAATGAGCAGGTTGAATATCCATCAATCCAATCCATTAAAATGGATTAATGGATGAATTGAATATCCATCCATTAAATTGGGTCATGGATGAATTGGATAATATTAAGCATTTTGTAATGGATCTTAAATGGATTAATGGTTTTGTTCTGGACCGTGATCCAAGATCTCCGTCTAATAAGACCGGACTTGGCACGCGTACCACCAGACTCCGCCATGACTACCCAGCCAAGCTTTGATGACGAACCGTCAAGACCCTGGATTACGGCATTGGGCCATAATAATGAAGGTCACTAAATCTGCACAGTATCCTAACTGCCAATTATGATCTTACGAGATTATAAGATCTATAACTACTTCTAACAGTGGATAATTTCTACATCTACATTCCTATATTATAAGGATGCTCTCTAGTAATACAATGAAGACAATCCTTAATAGGATGCTAATCATAAATACCTACATTTAATATTGATTGCATTATAATTCCAGTCACGCTCTATAAATACTAGGCTAAGTCACCCTAATCAGGTATCTGCTACCTCATTGCATAAACCCTACTTGTGCACTGTCTGACTTAAGTGTTAGAGTCCTTTTGCAGGTACCCACACCCTAGCTCGATACACTCTGCTATAGTTACGCAAGGAGGAAACCACCATAACATACCTACCTTAGGTATCCCTCTCAATCCATTTCAGAACATTGGCGCCATTTGTGGGAATGATAAACCTCTATCCCTACGTCAACCATGGTGAGCACAAGACAAAACCCAATGAAAGGAAGTGCTGCACATGCTGCCTTTGGCCATGGACAGGGCTCGGCGGCTCAACACGATCCTCCGTCTATTGCACCACCAGCACATGTTGAAGCCTCCGCCACCAGAAGTAGACCTATCATCGTTGAGACTCTCAATGAGGGCCATGAAGCTTTAGCTTCTGTTGAAAGCCTAAATCCCTCATGGAGGGTCTCTGATCGAGATAGACTAGTTTTTTCTTCCTGGTGGGGAAGCTAATAATGCCAATCAAGGGCCTAGGATTCCTGTACATGCTTGTCTGGGGCCCTTGAATAACGATGCGGATGACGAGTCCTACTATGAGGACAATGTCCAGTCTAACATGACGAGGAACGACCTTTGAGAATTGTTGTGCCAACAAATAACACTAATCAATGCCCAACGATGTCAGTTGAACGAACAGGGTCGCCGACTAGAAGATCTCGAAAGATCTGTGCATATGAAAAATAATGGTGGAGGGCGGAATGCGAATGTGGCCCACAACAAACTGGGAATCTAGCGCGTTAGCGTTGAGATTGTTGAAAATAATAACTTGGGCCTCGGCCACCAGTAGCAACAATTTTCAGATGAACTAATGACGTACAGGGTCCCAAGAAACTTCAAACCCCCTTCCAACCTGGAACCTTATGATGGGACAACAGATCCCCAGGAACACTTGGACACATACACTCAGTCCATGCAGCTTCATGGTCATTCCCCAGAATTGTTGTGTTGCACCTTCCCCCTCTTTTTAAAGAAGGATGCTCTTCATTAGTTCGTTACCTAACAAACAAAAGTTACAGGATGGGAAGATCTCACACAACGCTTCCTGCTGCATTACACCATTACCAAGGAGCAACCAAAATCGATTTATTCTCTCTCTAGAATTCACCAAGGGAGTAATGAATCCCTGCGCAAATACATTAAGAGATTGAGTCAAGCTTGCGTTGGCATAGAAAACTTAAATGACGGGATAGCCCTTCTTTAGGCCAAGAATGGCCTCCGAACTGACTCATGCTTCTTCTGGTCTTTAGCAAAAAAGAAGCCAACAAATTTAGATGAGATTTACTTACAGACTAACAAATACATTGAACTGGAGGAGATTACCAGGGTTAAAGATGTAACATCCTTTTTTTAACTTGTTAGACTTGTCTAAGGTCATAGAGGTACCATAATACTTGTTTAACATGTCTGTTAAATTTTGTGATGTTTTGAGTTAATTTAGGAACTTTGTTGCAACACAGAACATGCAAAATGACTATCTTAATTTAGACAAATAGCATAAATATGTAATTAAAGGAAATAAATACAAAAAGTTTATTTCTATGTCACAAATGTGTGAAAAAGGATGTGGTTAAATTTTGAGGGCAAACGGAGTCAATTTGGTATTTTTAAGGACACTGAGTGAGTATTTAAGTACCAGTTTGAGGTGCAACAAATATGGAAAATTAAGAAAGGGGAGAAATAAAAATTTAGATGAATTTTATAATTTATTCTAAGATTGTTGGAAAGCAGGAAACTTGATTTAGTTAAATCAAAATGTTTTTAACAGATACAAAATTTTAGTAAAAGACTAAACTGCCCCTAAGTTATGTTTTAAAAGTGAGTTTCACTCACTTTTTCTCTTCAATTTTCGGTTGATAGCAGAACATAGAAATGAAAGAAAAGGAAAGCAAATGAGAGAAAAGAGAAGGGAGAGGAGAAGGAGAAAGGGAAGAAAGGAAGGAAGGAAAAGGAAGAATCAAGTCTCAAGAAGCTATGGGAAGCAAGGTAAGGGGGTTTGTTTCATCCTCTATTTTTTGTTGTTGTTCTAAACCCCATGTTCATAAGTGGCTTAATGAGATGAAAATGGTTGAGAATGGTTTTGTATGATTTTGTGATATAGAAATAGTTTTGGATATGATGTTTATTGTAATTGGTTGTAGATCCATTATGTGTGTGGTTTGGAATTGTTCTTGGATGTTTTAAATATTATAGAAATCTGTTATGAGATTGGAAGTTGATTAGAAATGAAATTGGAAAGATTTGGAATTGGATTGGAGGATGGAGAAATAAAGTTTCAGTTTCTAGGTGCCAATGCTTAAGCGTTGGTTGTTGGGTGCTTGAGCGCCCATTGAAGTGTGTGAAACAACATCATATTTTGTTCTTGTGTTTGCATGCATTTTTATACATTCTAGGCATTTTAGTTTCCCTTTTTGTTTATTTTTCCCTTTAGTTCGGATAACTGTGGTGTTTTTGGTGTTGTTGTGCCGGATTGGTGCTTAATTGGCCTTGAAATGGATGGAAAGCTTGCACAATTGAAGTTGGATCTTAAAGGGTAGCAAATTGGGACAAAAAGCTCATTCCAGAGAGTTCCACGGCCTGCCCGTGGCCTGAACCACGGCCATGGATCGAGCAGCTACGTGAAAAAACAAAAGGGGAAGTCTAGAGACAACCACGGCCTGGCCGTGGTGGCCACCACGGCCGTGGTTGAGAGTTTGGTTGAAATGTCTGAGTCCAGAACTGACCACGGCCTGGCCGTGGTACCCACCACGGCCGTGGTTCGGTGTGCGTGTCAGATTTTTAAGTCCGTTTTTCTCTTTTCTGATGGGCTTGAACCAGTTTTAACCCATGGGGTATATATAGATGTTCTGAAGACAACATTAGGGTTCGAATTTGGTTTGGAAGGAGGCACATTGGAGGCTCTTGATCTTCATCTTCCTCTCTTCTCTCTAGGATTACGGGTTTGGATGTTCTTGGAACTTGATTTCTGGTTTCTTCTTCTCCATGTCTGAGTAGTTCCTTTTGTTTCTTGGATTGGGCAATGCCCTTTGATACATTGATGATGATTAATTGATATTTTTTACCCTTTTTATTAATCTTAAATGTTGTTGATTCAATCCTTATTGTGATTATTCATGTGAATTTGCTGGCCACTTATTTGCATCTCATAGATATCTAGGGACGTACTGAAAGGTGAACCTAGGTGTTGGAACTATAAGAATTGAACTTAAGGTTTAAATCACGAGAGTAGGTTTAGCCTTTCGAGGATTAATGAATTACCAAAAAGCGTAATGGGTTCAATTTAGATTCAATTACCACGAGAGTAGGAATTGGTTTAATTGGGCACGGTTCTTGTATCTTGAAAGGGAACATTAACTAATTTAGGGTAATTCACCTTCAATTGAATTTCAAGTGTTAATAAGAGGATTGTCAATTAGGAGTCTTGTATCATTGTGGTTAACCCCAATCCTGGAAGCTTTCTTGAATCTGAAATCTTTTCCTTAACAATTTCTGTTTTTATTCTCAATTTTGCGTCTTAACTTTTATTTATTTAATTGTTTGGTTTCTACGTTCTTGTTCAACAATTATATTCTCTTTTGTTTAATTTAGTTGAATTAATTAATTAATTGGTATTCATAAACATAGTCCCTGTGGATTCGATATTTTTATTACTTGACGACGAAACCGTACACTTGCGGATTTCACCCCAATCAAGTTTTTGGCGCCTTAGATTCTTGGGTGTTGTGTTCTTCTTGAATATCAGTTAAATTTTTAATTTAATTATTTTAAACCTTTTTACTACTTTCTTGTTTTCTCTTTGAGTGTCTACAGGTAATTCTCTTGTTTATGCGAAGAACTAGATGTTTTGGGACTCTTGAAGAAGCGATCCTGAAATTGAAAGAACCCTTCGAGAAGGAGAAGACAACAAAGCCAAAGAGCAAGAGATAGACTTGAGCCAACGCTTGTCATGGCTGCACCTGCGATAATAGACCTCTTAAAGAGTATGCAGCCCCTAATGCTCGGGGTTTGCGTTCGGAATTGCTCGGCCAGACATTGAAGCTAGACAGTTCACCATACCACCTGTTTTACTCACCATGATAAGGCAGAACCAGTTTGGAGGATTGCCATCAGAGGACCCAAACGATCATGTGGATATGTTCTTGGAATTCTGTGAGACCCTCAAGATTGAAGGTGCCTCTGTTGATTCTATTCGCCTTCGCCTATTTCCATTATCATTGAGAGATAGAGCTAGGGCTTGGTTGAGGTCAATTCCTGCTGAGACCATCACTTCTTGGGACCAATTGGAGCAAACTTTCTTGAACAAATTCTTTCCACCATCTAAGACTGCTCATCTGAGGACCCAAATCACAAGCTTTGTTCAGAAAGATGGTGAATCATTGTCGGAAGCTTGGGATAGATATAAGGCTTTGCTGGAAGCCTGTCCACACCATGGGTTAGAAAAATGATTGATCGTCCACACATTCTATAATGGGCTAGAATATTCTTCGAAGGTGTCTCTAGACTCCGCAACTGGTGGAGCTTTGATGAATAGAAGACTGACAGAAGCCTATGAGATCATTAAGAGTGTTGCCACAAATCATCACCAATGGGCAAATGAAAGAGGTAATAACCCGAGAAAACTCTCGGGAGGTAAGTTTGAGGTAGACGAAGTTGATTTAATTATGTCAAAATTTGATTCTTTGAATAAACGTTTTGACATGCTTGAAAAGGCTCATGTAAATGCCATCGGTGCCTCTAATAATTTTTGTGAGATTTGTGGAGCACAGGGACACATAGGTGTTGAATGCCAAGTTGGAATTGGCTCCTCACAAGGTGCACCGGTGGAGCAAGTGGAATCATGCCACAATTTCCATGACTTCAACCAAAAGGGGATGAATGATCCATATTCTCAAACTTACAACCCCGGTTGGAAGTCACATCCCAACTTCTCCTACCGGAATAGTCAACACCAAGCAGGGCAAGGTAGTGCTAAACCCTCTTCTGGACTCCAACAGGTACAAAACTCTAAACTTGAGTCTCTTCTTGAGAATTTTGTTGAGAGTCAAGCTAAGCAAAATGAGGAGTTTAGGCAACATGGGCAAGTTGTGACTTAGGTCATTAGAGAGTTGTCATCTAAAGGTGAAAATTTAGCCATTCATAATAAATTGTTAGAAACTCAGATTTCCCAACTTGCAGGCACTTCACATAGGCAACAAGGTAAATTTCCTGGTCAGCCTGAAATGAATCCAGGTAATGAACACTGCATGTCTGTTAGTTTGAGAAGTGGTAACAACCTAGAGGATCCCAAGGATAAGGAGGTTAGTGACAAAGATGAGGGGAATGAGGAAAAAGACACTAAGACACGACCCTTAGAGGAAGAGGAAATTAATGAAAAGGTGTCTAAGTATGTACCCCCTGAACCATACCAACCCCCAGTGCCATTCCCTCAAAGATTGGCTAAGGCCAAGCTAGATATGTAATTTGGGAAGTTCCTAGAGGTCCTTAAGAAATTGTACATTAATGTACCCTTCACTGAGGAGTTGAAACAAATGCCTACCTATGCTAAGTTTCTTAAGGACATTTTGTCTAATAAGAGAAAGCTTGATGAATATGAGACCGTAGCTTTAACTGAGGAGTGTAGTGCTTTAATTCAAAATAAATTGCCTCCTAAACTAAAAGATCCAGGTAGCTTCTCTATTCCTTGCTTGATTGGTAACACAAATTTTGATAAAGCTCTGTGTGACTTAGGGGCTAGTGTCAGTCTTATGCCCCTTTCTATGTGCAAGAAGTTGGAGGTGGGTGATCTGAAACCCACAACTATTTCACTCCAGTTGGCTGATCGGTCCGTCAAGTACCCCGTTGGCATCTTGGAAGATGTTCCTATTAGATTGGGTAAGTTTTTTATACCTGTTGATTTTGTTGTGCTTGACATGGAAGAAGATGCTAAAATGCCGCTCATACTTGGGCGACCATTCCTCGCCACTGGAAGGGCAATTATTGATGTCCACGAAGGGAAATTGACTTTGCGATTGAATAATGAGGAAGTAGTTTTCAATGTTTTCAATTCTGAAAAAAATCTTAATTCCTCTAATTCATGTAATCGCATAGATGCTACTGATAAAGTGGACAGAGTTGTACTTTCAGATATGCAGGAATCTGTGACTCATGCTGTATTAGAAGAGACCTTGCCCAAGGTTGCTTCCAAGTTCGAGAAAGTCAAGCCCTGCAAGAAAGGACCAAAGAAGCGGGATGACAAATGTGTCAAGAAGCGTGAATTTAAACTAGGGGATAAAGTTCTTGTTGATAACTCGCTTCTACATTTCTGTCCAGGTAAGTTTTGGTCGAAATGGTCTGGACCATATGAGATTGTTCGAGTCTTATCCTATGGTGTGCTTGAGGTGAAGACAGAAGGCCAGAAGACATTTCTAATAAACGGCCAGAGAGTGCAACACTATGAAAATGGAGTGGGGACTGAGTACCACTCTATTGACATCACCTGAGCATAGAACAAACTCACAGTCAAGCTAATGACTATAACTTAGCGCTTCTTGGGAGGCAACCCAACATTCTATCTCTTTTCCTTTATTTTCTTATTTTTATTGATTAACACTTTTTTTTTATTTTTGTTTCTTAGTTAGCTATTGTTGAGTCGGCTTTGGTGCCTCCCTGAGTTCGGAGCCTTTGTAGGGGGATGTATATAGCTGTCGGCCGCAAAAAAAAAAGGAGTTTTAGACCGGATGTTCGAGTTCATGGCTACACGTCTCCTTTTTCCACCACCGCAGTGAGTTCTTTTCATTTATTCCTTCCATAGTTTTAGATTTTTACATTCGAGACAATGTAAGGTCTAAGCTTGGGGGTATTTATTTTTCATTTTTATTTTTATCTTCATTATCATGCATTCCCATATCTCATTTTGCATTGCATTTTCTTGTTGCATTTTCACACCATCTTATATTTTTGCTTTTTGGTTGAACCTTGTCCCCCTCTCTTTTGCGGATTTTGAGATGATAATTGATTTGGAACCCAATTTATTGATTCTTGTGGTAGGCAACAGGCATTGTCTTTAATTGATAGTGGAGGTGATTTCTTGATAGTTGATAATTAGCATATGTTCTCTAAATTTGTGCTTCTCATTAATTTTTGAACCTCTAAAAGTGAGTTTTGAGCTTGTATGGGATTTATTCACTATATGATTTTTCATCCCATTCTTTGTGTTGAGTGGTCATTCCTCATTGATTTTATGCTCTAGAACTTGATTTGAAACCATTTTGAGGCGAAATCTTGGTTTGCATGCTTGAATGTGATTAAGGCATCTTAGGTATTTTTCTGGCCTTCTGAATTTGTTACACTTTCATCCACTAGTTGCCCATTTTGAGCTTATTGTATAATTGTTTTCTTGATGCCTATGATGATACATTGTCGGTGATCATTTAGAATATTGAATGGAGCAATCTGAGTTTGAATGTTGTATTGGGAATCATGTGTTTTGAAAATGAGGTCTCTCCCCTCTAAAAAAAATGAGGAAAAAGGGAAAACAAAATAAAAGAAAAGCTTGAGATGAAAGCTTGAAAAGAAAGGGAGAAAATGTAGAATTATGCCTTGATTGAAAACTGTCTTTGCTCCATGTATGTTCTATTAGGTTTCTTGTGCTTGTTGAAAATGTTGTTAGCCCTTTGTGCATACCCTCCTTTCTTTATCCTTCTTGACATCATTCCCATGGCCCATTATATCCCTTGAAAGACCTTTTGATTCTTGCATTCATGCTGATTATTAGTGGAAATTTGGTTTCTTATCAAGCTTATGGAAGTGCATTTTCTTTGAGGAATATTGAATGCATTGTCTTCATCCTTAAACACTTTGAGTGTGGTTAGTGGAGTGATCCTAATTTAGTGAGGAGCATGATTTCTGAGAACTTTAGCCTCTAATTGGACTTGATTTTGATTACCTCTCTATTTCTTGGTTTGTCTTTGCCTATTGCTTGGTTGGATGTTTTCTCGGGTTCCTCATTTATTATTGTCTTTTGATCCCACTCCTTGGTTTGGTCTTAGTTATTGCTTGGGGACAAGCAAAATCTTAAGCTTGGGGATATTTTGATGTGTGTGAAACAACATCATATTTTGTTCTTGTGTTTGCATGCATTTTTATACATTCTAGGCATTTTAGTTTCCCTTTTTGTTTGTTTTTCCCTTTAGTTCGGATAACTGCGGTGTTTTTGGTGTTGTTGTGCAGGATTGGTGCTTAATTGGCCTTGAAATGGATGGAAAGCTTGCACAATTGAAGTTGGAGCTTAAAGGGTAGCAAATTGGGACAAAAAGCTCATTCCAGAGAGTTCCACGGCCTGCCCGTGGCCTGAACCACGGCCATGGATCGAGCAGCTACGTGAAAAAGCAAAAGGGGAAGTCCAGAGACAACCACGGCCTGGCCGTGGTGGCCACCATGGCCGTGGTTGAGATTTTGGTTGAAATGTCTGAGTCCAGAACTGACCACGGCCTGGCCGTGGTACCCACCACGGTCGTGGTTCGGTGTGCGTGTCAGATTTTTAAGTCCATTTTTCTCTTTTCTGATGGGCTTGAACCAGTTTTAACCCATGGGGTATATATAAATGTTCTGAAGACAACATTAGGGTTCGATTTTGGTTTGGAAGGAGGCACATTGGAGGCTCTTGATCTTCATCTTCCTCTCTTCTCTCTAGGATTACGGGTTTGGATGTTCTTGGAACTTGATTTCTGGTTTCTTCTTCTCCATGTCTGAGTAGTTCCTTTTGTTTCTAGGATTGGGCAATGCCCTTTGATACATTGATGATGATTAATTGATATTGTTTACCCCTTTTATTAATCTTGAATGTTGTTGATTCAATCCTTATTGCGATTATTCATGTGAATTTGCTGGCCACTTATTTGCATCTCATAAATATCTAGGGACGTACTGAAAGATGAACCTAGGTGTTGGAACTATAAGAATTGAACTTAAGGTTTAAATCACGAGAGTAGGTTTAGCCTTTCGAGGATTAATGAATTACCAAAAAGCGTAATGGGTTCAATTTAGATTCAATTACCATGAGAGTAAGAATTGGTTTAATTGGGCACGGTTCTTGTATCATGAAAGGGAACATTAACTAATTTAGGGTAATTCACCTTCAATTGAATTTCAAGTGTTAATAAGAGGATTGTCAATTAGGAGTCTTGTATCATTGTGGTTAACCCCAATCCTGGAAGCTTTCTTGAATCTGAAATCTTTTCCTTAACAATTTCTGTTTTTATTCTCAATTTTGCATCTTAACTTTTATTTATTTAATTGTTTGGTTTCTACGTTCTTGTTCAACAATTATTTTCTCTTTCGTTTAATTTAGTTGAATTAATTAATTAATTGGTATTCATAAACATAGTCCCTGTGGATTCGATATTTTTATTACTTGACGACGAAACCGTACACTTGCGGATTTCACCCCAATCACCCATCGCCTAGGCACTTTCAACATGCTGATGCACGCTGGGCACCTGAGCGCCCATTATCGGGTGCTTAAGTATGCAACCGGTGCTTAAGTGCTGGAAAACTGGTACTTGAGCACTAGCCGCGACACAGAATAGAATTATAACTGGTGTTTGGGTGTCCACCCCAGTGCCAAAGCACCCATTGGGCAGAATGAAAATTTTTATTTTGTTACATGAAAAATAAAACTTGTTTTGTTAATGAAATGATATGGCATGACATATTAGGTGAAGAAAAGTCCTAATAACATTGTTCAAGGTATGGTTTTGTATAATTATATGTAAGAGGGTTAAGGAATTATGAGGTAATTATGTATTGAATATTGAAATGAAATAGAATAATTGATGTTAAATGATGACGAAAAAGGATGAGGCATTGAGCAATCATGTCATGCAATGATAAGAAACACCATAGTATATATTATTTGATAAAAGAAATTAAGATACAATTTGAGTGTGGATATTGAATATACCTTGTATGGTATGAATGAGAATGATAGACATAATGTTGGGAAGCAATATAAAGAAATGGTAAAGGTAGATGAGGGTGAATGAATCCCTCTCTACAGGCATGTTTGAGAATGTATAAAGAAAAAGTTTAATGATTATGGTATTGCTTCTCTATTATGCAAGGAAGAGTATGATTATATACAAAGTTAAAAGAGTAAAGGTTTTTAATAATATGCATGTTTTGTTTTCAAACTTGTTATTTGATGTTTCCATATATTGTGAATTTATGCTTGGACAAAAGGTCTCCAAGTGGCTTAGACAAAAGGGCTCCAAGTGGCTTAGAGAAAGGGCTCCAAATGCCAGTTATAAATGTTTGGTAGTGCAAGAAATAAAAGGGCATCTTACTTGCCCAGAAACAATAGGAACAAAAGGGCTTCTTGGAAATAATCAAATAACATGTGTTTTCTAAAACAAAATCTTTTCAAATCATTGTATAAGCATACTCTAGGGCTTTCATTAGGCATAATCATACATTACCATGCATTGTATAAAATTGGCAATTGTATAGACAATTGTCGTGTTTTATAATAGTTTAAAGATTTAAGTTTAACTCAAATGTTTTAATGTAAAAGAATGTTGTGGTTGCTGCCACCACAGCTGACATGAATAAATGTGTTGAATCATATGTAGAACTATTATATGTTGTTTAAATTATTTTGGTAACTAAATAAACTACCTGCTTTAGGAAGAAAAGGACTGAGTTTTGGCTTACACCACCTTTCCATATATTATGTTTAAAATTTGCTTTTCCCCAAAGCAGCTAGATTTACTATGATGTCACTATTCAAAATTTTGTTGCTGAGAATTATTAATTCTCACCCCAGCTTTTTTTATGTTTTCCAGGATAAATCCAGAGGAGGACTAAAGCAAGTGCAAGGCAAGGCGATGAAGATTTAGTTAAATTATGTATATAAATATATTCGTATTTTATCTATGTTAATGGTTCTGTAATTAAGTTCATGTAATTAGTTTTGTAAAGGTTTGTAATCTCAGACTTATCAGATAGATTTCTAGTAAAGAGCGAGTTTCTTAAGGTGTAAAATTTCTTGCTCTCTTACTTCTGTAAAGGCTCTATATATTTATTCGTTAAATAGATATTAAATAGGTTGTAAATTACACTTAAGTTAGAAAGTGACATAGTAATTCTATTTACTTAGTATACGTTGGGTATACTACTGTGAATGGAATTAGGGTATTACATTTTGGTATTAGAGAAGTTCTTCCTGTCAAGCCGGGGAATGGACTGACTATGCTTTTGGTTTGTGTCGTGCATTCTTTTATCTCACTGTGAGATATATGAATAGAATTACATGACAACCTTAGGTTTGGATGCTGATAATTACTAGCACACTATTACTTGATATTGAGACTAGCCACCTCAATATGTAATGTTCTCTGTGATCATGAAATTATTACACCTCCAAGGCAAACACGGGAAGAATAAGAAAATTTCCAGAGAAAGTAATAATGATATGTCTGAGATGGTTAGACTGCTAGGTTGTCAGTAAAAGCAATGAGGAAGTAGAGCACCGCCACTGGACAATGGGTAAAAGCTAATAATGGGATGATGCAAGAGCAAATTAAGGTTATTCACAAATGATGAAGAGAATAGGATTGTATCCACTAGATAAGGATGTAACGATAGTGAGGACAGTGTTTCTTTGATATCCCAAAATTCAAGAAAACTAAATCTCCTATTGTTCTGAGGAGAACTGGATCTAGCAAAAGCCAAAGAAGGTTAAGGGGAGCTATTAATACATCAATGATATGGGAAATATTTAGAGTGACCTTTTTGGATAAATATTTCCTGAAGAACATGCAAAATGATAAGGAAGTAGAATTTCTGGATTAAAGCAAGGTAGTATGTCTACAAGACAATATAAATAAGGGGCTTAGTGAAGATGAGATGTAAGTTATGGACTTTATTTATGTTGGAATTAGAAGTATATTTGAGATAGTTAGGATGATGGTAATCGCCAAGAAGGAGTGAGATGTTGTTATTAATAAAATTCTTGTGAGGATGATTAGTTGAGGAAATTAAGAAGAGTGCGAAAAGCATCTGAGGAAGTCACATCTTATGCAACATGATAAAAGATAAACGTTGAAAGTAGCTATTGAGGAAGAAAAGGCTGATTTTGAGAGAAGGTATAAAATACAGTTATCTCCAATGATATGATAAGAACAGGAAAGCTCAAGGTTTTGAATTGTGAATATGATAAAAGAATTAAAGAACTGAAATGTCTGCAAGAAACATGTCTCAAGGTTCTTAAGGACACGTAATTTGTTGAAATGTTGAAGTTTTAGAATAAAGAGGCAAATTTGCCAATAATCAGAGAAAGATATAATCTTATGGAAACTGCAGAAAGATGTGTGAAGAGGAGAATGAATTAGTGAGTTCTCAAAGAGGAAAAAAATTAGATATGAAAGTTAATGAGAGTGTTTCTTGGTCTCAATTTTTATAAGATAAAGGAAAGCATACTTAAGCTGGAACTTAGGGCAAAAAATACACGAGATGTAGAAAGTAATATGAAAGTAGATCGAGTTTGAAAGGAATGGTTAGAGCTATGTATGACTTTATTTTTTTTGATAAAAACCAGCCTAGATAAGCAGTTAAGGAAGCTCCCTAACCGATTATCATTCAAAGGCAGAACGGGGTTGATTGTGGTATAACTGGTTATGGTTGAGCCATAACGGGTTATACTTGCATTTAGAGCTTTGTGAACAAGCATAACCGGTTATACAAAGTGTCTAATCGATTATGCAAGCAAGGCATGAGCCTCTGACTAATTAAATAACCAGTTATGACAATAGTCTAGCCAATTATTCAACTAGTTCAGGAAGTTATTAGAAATACAATAACCAGTTAGCATTAAAGAGCTAATCGATTATGTTGTTTCACAAAACAGATTCTATGAGCTCTAACCGGTTATTCAAAGACTATAACCAATCAGTGCCTTAGACAAAAACAAAAAATGAAGCTCCATAACCGATTACTCCAATAGGATAATCAATTATGAGTTAGAGAAAAATAGAATTTCACATTTCCAAAAGTAAGAGTAACCCTAGTAAGCTTAAGAATCGCTTGTTCAAGGTTCAATCAAGATAGTTACGAATATTGGGAGTACGAGGAGCTGTAGTTACACCTTTAAAGAAGTAAGTACATAAAAAGTTACTCATTCACTTCAAATGTTTGAATTAACATAGGAAGTATGTACAAATTTAGATCTTAAAGCATTCCAAGAATGTGAATTCTTATAGATATGTATCTAGTATTCTAAGCAATTTAGTTTTGCATTAGACATCACTTAATGTGATGCGAGTATACTACTATGGAATCATTGTATTCATTCCAATATGTATGAGAAAGGTATGAGCCTTAGGATACCCAAGAGTAGTGGATTACCTTGGGGAGAGTTGTACATAAAGGTAAAGGACACTAAGATTTTTTAAATCTGTTTCTAGGTAACATATTCGAAGGTCATACACAAAGGACAATATATTTTCAAGTTTTTTTTTTGAAGAAACATCAACTGTGAAAGGGAACGACAATTGTATTTTGAATAGGATTCTCACGGGCCACATGTATATCATTGCTATGTTCTTTCATATGGAAGTTTGAACATTAAAAGCCTTATTTTACATAACACATAGACACAAGATGATAACAATGTTTGGGTTGTTAAATTTGCTGAGTAGAGGAATGTAAGGAGTTTAGAACTAGCAATCAAGAAGCTAATGTTCTCTACAAGAAGATTGGAAAGAAAAAGGACCCAATAACTTCTTCTGTGAAATGTTATTTTGTTAAAATGAAATCATATACTTCTACAGATGAGAAGGCATCTTACATTTTTCAAATAAGACAATGTCTGAAGCTAGATCTTTATTCATGCATGCTCACAGGTTCATTAATATGGACAAGTATATAGCCAGGATTTCTCTTATTATGTCAAAGACCTTAACCTTCAAAATTAACTTGGTGACTGTAAATGTTTAAGCTATTGAAGATGTATATTGCCAAAATGAAAATTACCACAATGTACACGATAGAGAGAAACCACGTATTCATATGGATAGAGCTGAGTTTATTTTTGAAGATATGACAATGCTTTGCCCTTATAATGTATGGGAATAAAGGAACTCAAAGATTAAATAGATTCTGGAAATCTCTAATTGAATTGAACTTTAAAGTTGGTAAAGGAGTTCAATAAGATTATTGGAAGTTGCACGTACTTATGTAATGTGGGTAGTATTATGGCAACTTTCTTAGATAAGTATTTTCTAAGAAAGGTGCATCATGAAAAAAAAGTGTAAAATTGTAGAGTTTAATGAATTCAAGTTTCACATGGAGCAGATAATGATGAATCTTCAAAAGAGGAAAAATGTAGACAATGAGAATAAGGAAAATGATTTTACATCAAACGATACATAAGATGAAGATAAGCGAGTTTAAACAGAAACAATAGAGTCTGAATGCTCTGATTGTGGTAGACCACATAGTAATAGACTTTGATTAGTGTGCCATGTGAGTGGTTAAGTAGAACACTTTTCCAAAAGATGTTCACATAAATAGGGAGTTACACTCGATCCTACACTACAAGCTACAAGAAGAATGTGAACCTCTAAATTGTGGTTCTTCAAATTTTTAGTAAATGAAGCTAAATTTTGAGGACAAAATTTTTATAAGGAGGAGAGAAATGTAACATTCGTTTTTTAGCTTGTTAGACTTGTATATAGTCATAGAGGTACCATAATACTTGTTTAGCATGTCTGTTAAATTTTGTGACATTGAGTTAATTTAGGCACTTTACCGCAACATAAAATGTGCAAAATGACTATTTTAACTCAAAAAAATAGCATAAATATGTAATTAAAGGATATAAATATGAAAAGTTTATTTCTAGGTCATAAATGTGTGAAATAGGATGTGGTTAAATTTTGAGGGCAAACAGAGTCAATTTAGTATTTTTAAGGACATTGAGTTAGTGTTTAAGTACCAGTTTGAGGTGCAGCAAATATGGAAAATTAAGAAAGGGGAGAAATGTAAATTTAGATGAACCTTATAATTTATTCTAAGGTTGTTGGAAAGCAAAAAACTTGATTTAGTTAAATCAAAATGTTTTTAATAGATACAAAATTTTGGTAAAAGACTAAAGTGCCCCTAAGTTATGTTTTAAAAGTGAGTTTCACTCACTTTTTCTCTTCAATTTTTGGCTGATAGCAGAACATAGAAACAAAAGAAAATGAGAGCAAAAGAGAGAAATGAGAAAGGGGAAGAGAAGGAGCAAGGGAAGAAAGGAATGAAGGAAAAGGAAGAATCAAGTCTTAAGAAGCTATCAGAAGCAAGGTAAGGGGGTTTGTTTCATCCTCTATTTTTTGTTGTTGTTCTAAACCCCATGTTCATAAGTGGCTTAATGAGATGAAAATGGTTGAGAATGGTTTTGTATGATTTTGTGATATAGAAATAGTTTTGGATTTTTGGATATGATGTCTATTGTAATTGGTTGTAGATCCATTATGTGTGTGGTTTGGAATTGTTCCTAGATGTTTTAAATATTATAGAAATCTGTTATGAGATTGAAAGTTGATTAGAAATGAAATTGGAAAGATTTGGAATTGGTTTGGATGATAGAGAAATAGAGTTTTAGTTTCTAGGCGGCAGTGCTTAAGCATTGGTTGTTGGGCACTTGAGCGCCCATTGCCAAGACACTTTCAGCATGCTAATGTATGTTGGGCACTTGAGCGCACATTATGGGGTTCTTGAGCATGCAACTAGCACTTAAGCGCTGGAAAACTGGCGCTTGAGCGCCAGCCACGACACAAAATAGAATTGTAACTGGTGTTTAGGAGCCTGGGCACCTAGTGCCTTGTGCCTAAGCGCCCATTGGGTGGAATGAAAATCTTTATTTTGTTACTTGAAAAAATAAAACTTGTTTTGTTAATGAAATGATATGGCATGACATATTCGGTGAAGAAAAGTCCTAATAACATTGTTCAAGGTATGGTTTTGTATAATTATATGTGAAAGGGTTAAGGAATTATGAGGTAATTATGTATTGAATATTGATATGAAATGGAATAATTGATGTTAAATGATGATGAAAAAGGATGAGGCATTGAGCAATCATGTCATGCAATGATAAGAAACACCATAGTATATATTGTTTGATAAAAGAAATTAAGATACAATTTGAGTGTGGATATTGAATATACCTTATATGGTATGAATGAGAATGATAGACATAATGTTAGGAAGCAATATAAAGAAATGGTAAAAGCAGATGAGGGTGAATGAATCCCTTTCTACAAGCATGTATAACAATGTATAAAGAAAATTTTTAATGATTATGGTATTGCTTCTTTATTATGCAAGGAAAAGTATGATTATGTACAAAGTTAAAAGAGTAAAGGTTTTTTTTGTTTTCAAACTTGTTATTTGATGTTTCCATGTATTATAAATTTATGCTTGGACAAAAGGGCTCTAAGTGTAACACCCCAAATTTTATTTATTTTGTGATAAATATTCATTTTCCAATATTTGTGATTTTTGAGAATTTTTTTAGATTTTTCTAAGAACGCGGAGTATTTTAATATTATTCCTCATTTTGCGTGCAAATTGAGCGGAGCCGAAAAAATGAGATATTTTTCCCTAGAACCTTAATTTGTGGAAACGTCGACGGGGGATCTTACTAAACTTGAGACTGGACACAGTTTACGAGGTTTTATGTTTTTCAAGAAATTTTAACAGATAAAATAATAAAACGCTGTGTAAATTTTACCTGTCAGACAAATTAATACTGACTTCTGTCAATTGTAACAATTATCCCTTGGATAATAACATGTATTAAAAATCCTATCACATTATCCTAATGTAATCTATTTTATGTCTAATCAACTCACTTTAATTCAAATTTAATGTATTTTAATCAAAGCTTCTTTGAGAAGCTTTGACCACTAAATGACCCATGTACCCTTGGCTTGTTGAGGAAGCCAAAATTTCCCTCTCTCTCCCCTCTCATTGCTACGGCAATGCCCCTCCATGGGAGGCAAAATTTTGCCTCCTCACTTAATGCCTAATACACAAAATACCTCATTTCAACATAACACTTTCTCTCTCTAGTTATTCTTCTTCATATTTTCTCTCTTCTTTCTCTCTTCTTCTCCCTTCTCCATACGATTTTGCAGCCCACATCTCCAACCATTTTCTTCATTTTTCTCTTCATCAAGATCATTTCTACACTCACCTGCACCTTATCTACACTTTCTCTTTAGAAATTTTCGTCAAAATCCAACCTTTCCTCCATTGTCATCCAAGACAAAGCTTCAAGCTTTAAAGTAAAGTTTTTATTTTTCTTCTCCTTTCTCTTCATTTTCGTTCTCCATGGTCTCTTTGATGACCATGGATTTCTTCTCTTTCAACCCTTGGTGTTGATTCATTGTCTTGAAATTCTTAGGGTTTTTGGAAGCTCAAAAATCGAACCTACCAAGGAGCATCTAGGAAGCCATTT
The DNA here is from genome assembly GCA_029884605.1 of Ormosia emarginata. NCBI lineage: Eukaryota > Viridiplantae > Streptophyta > Magnoliopsida > Fabales > Fabaceae > Ormosia > Ormosia emarginata. Next base: position 5,704,137 of record JAQQTP010000087.1, read on the forward strand.
TCGTGATTCTCCTTTAGGTAAGAGGGAGATTACTCACTTCAACCATTATGGTGGTGAGGGAACCTTTGAATGCTTACTTTGTTTTAGTGATTTTGTATGCTTATGTATTTTTTGTTGGATTAATGTTTGGATGGTGATCTTGGATATATTGAAATGCTTGATCATGTTAGGGTTGTTAAATGAAAAATTTGGAGTTTCCTACCCTAATATGATGCCATGGTTTTGACTAGATTTTAGGGGTATAAATTGATTTTTGTATACAATGAAATGAAGCATATGTGATTAATTGTTAAATGATGATATTAAAAATTAATGAATGGAGAATTTTAAGGGTTTAATACCCTAGGGTGAAGCCACGGTTTTGATCTTGAAAGTTAGGAGATTGGATTAGTTTTGTGTAAAATAAAAATTTAAATGATTAGATACTAAGTAATTGATGCATAAAATGGAAGGAAATTGGAATCTTGATGACCTAGAGAAGCCACAATTTTTAGAGAAAATTAGGGGTTGAGTGATGCCTTGATACATCTTTGGAAATTAGGAATTTAGAGGCATTCATAATCCATAATAAAGTGGAAGGATTGGATTGAATAACAACACTCAAGAAGGACACGGTTTTGAAGGGCTATTTAATCAAAAATTGTCATAATTGACCAAAATATAAGACTTTGAAAATGTGAACCCATAAGGTGGACTTATGATAAGGGATGAACCTTAAGTATATATTGACATTGAAAATTGATTCTATGTCATTGTGGATCCCTATGTGGGCTTAGTGGTTGTTGATTTCGTACTTGAGGAATTTGTGACATATTGATACTATGACATGTTGATATTGAACCATGTATATTTAGATATGCCAGTGTGGTATATTGCATGATTATTGTATCATTGATAAATCTACATGATTGGACATTGTGTCATCATGCATATGTATTGTCCGTTAGACATTGTTGTAAGGGCGGTGTATGCCTAGGAGTTTGAATAACACTTTTGTGTGGGTGCGAATAGACTAGCGTAGGGTCATAGTGGTTGGCTCTGGGAGCGTCGAGGTGCAGGTGTCTCACAATGGACAGTGGTAGCTCCACTAGGGCTGTGGGATAGACCGATGCAAACGCACCGACGATTCGGACTGAGATGTTATCCTATATCGCGATCAACTGTTGAGGTGCCATGTATAAGCCATATTGCGCAAATGTTTTTATGTGATGAGCACACCTTTTTTTTAAGGCTAACGAGATGCTGACATTACTTCTTGATCATTCACTCTGAAAATGTTTATGTCTAGCTCCATGGAGTAGGAATTTTGGTACCTTTTTGCATTATGAACCGTTAGTCTCATAATGCATTGAGCATGAGTATTTATGATTGTGGGAGTTATTTGTTATAATTACCGTAATGCTTATTTAATTGTTGATCTATTGACTGTTGGGAATATTGCTATTACCTGTTTATTATTGATGGTTGTTGCTACTGTTTATTGTTAATCTACTTTACTGTCAATTCTAATTATTGTATGAACTGTGTTGATATGTGGGCATCCAGTGCCGTTTTGTTTTCTTACTGCCATTTTAGTACTGAAAGCTGGGTGTCTCACCTTTTTTTGTATTTTTTGTATTTCTATATTTTTTGTATTTTTATCTGACTATGTACTTCTGAGAAGACGCTTGTGAGGAAGAAAAGGAAACAATTGAGTTTCCAGGTTTCTGGCCACACTACGACTAGAGCTGTTGAGGATGTCTTTATGCCCACGCTGCTTCTTGGGATACGTGAAGTTGACCTTCCATGGAGGACCAGACTGCTGGCACTTACATATGGAGACAGACCGATGCATCTACCGCGGGGAGCTGACGGTGTCCTTATCTTGGGGTCATTATAACACCTCTGTCTTTGATTTTTTAGCTTTTGTTATTTTAGAATTTCACCTACCCGTGAAGGACATGTGGACTGATATGTTCTACACCCCTCAAGAGGATTCTTTCCTCTCCATTGCTCGGGCTTCTGCTTGAAACTCGGTCGCTCCGATGGCAATTTCGTCGAATGATGAGGACCCTGAGGAGGACTCGGCTATGATCCCTTCTCGTCAGTCGTAGGGGCTGATACTGTTCGGTGGCTACTAATGGCTAACCATTTATCATTTTAGGAAAGCCTGATGTTTTGCCGTACTAGATGGGTGTATATTTGTATCTGTTTGGGTGGGTACATATTTTGTTTTTTTTTTGTATAATTTGTAATGTAATTAAACAAAGTGATGCATAATATATATATATATATATATATATATATATATATATATATATATATATATATATATATATGAATGTTGTAAATGTATGGTCTTTAGTTTATGTTGATTTTATTGTATCGGGAGTTATACTTCTTCTATTACAACAAAAAAAAAGTTGTACGTATTTCTATGTACAATTATTTCCGCTATCAAGAATACAAACTATTTAATTTTGTGTTAATATTGAACCGAGACTTAATTAATCACCGTAACTAAAATTTTTGCAAATTTATTTTGTGTTTTTAGTATTATGGTGTGACATTCCTTCTTCGCGACGTTAAAAAAAAAGGGCGTTACACTAAGTGGCTTGGATAAAAGGGCTCCAAATGCCTTTTATAAATGTTTGGTAGTGCAAGGAACAAAAGGGCGTTCGAACTACCCAGAAACAATATAAGGAACAAAAGGGCTTCTTAGAAATAGTCAAATAACATGTGTTCTCTAAAACAAAATCTTTTCAAATCATTGTATAAGCATACTCTAGGGCTTTCATTAGTCATAACCATACATTACCATGCATTGCATAAAATTGGCAATTGTATGAGCAATTGTCGTGTTTTATAATAGTTTAAAGATTTAAGTTTAACTTAAGGGTATTAATGTAAAAGAATGTTGTGGTTGTTGCCACTATAGCTGACATGAATAAATATGTTGATTCATGTGTAGAACTATTATGTGTTGTTTAAATTGTTTTAGTAACTAAATAAACTGCCTGCTTTGGGATCAGAAATGAATGAGTTTTTGCTTACGCTACCTTTCCATATATTATGTTTAAAATTTGCTTTTCCCTAAAGCAGCTGGATTTACTATGATGTCACTATTTAAAATTGTTACTGAGAATTATTAATTCTCACCCCAGCTCTTTTTATATTTTTCATGATAAATCCAGTGGAGGACTAAAGCAAGCGGAAGGCGAGGCGATGAGGATTTAGTTAAATTATGTATGTAAATATATTCGTGTTGTATCTATATTAATGGTTCTGTAATTAAGTTCATGTAATTAGTTTTGTAAAGGTTTGTAATGTCAAACATATTAGATAGATTTCGAGTAAAGAGCAAGTTTCCTAAGGTGTAAAATGTCTTGCTCTCTTACTTCTGTAAAGGCTCTATATATTTATTTGTTAAATAGATATTGAACAGGTTATAAATTACACTTAAATTAGAAAGTGGCATACTAATTCTATTTACTTAGTATACGTTGGGTATACTACAGTAAATGGAATTAGGGTGTTACAAAAGAGAGTATGGAAAAAGGTGAATCCATTCACTAGAAAAAAAGCCAGAACTCCAACTAGCATCATGACTCCTCTAAGAGCGAACGATATCGGCCCAAATATTCTGAGTACACTTTTTTGAACACCCCTCGAGAGACGATCTTGAAGGAGGTTCTTCAAACCAAGTTTCAAGATATTAAAAGGTTGCCCTCTCTGAAGAGACAGTCCCATAAAGACCTGTCAAAACACTGTAGATGGCACAAAAGCTATGACCATAAGATAGAAGACTACTACTAACTCGGGGATGTCATCGAGTCCCTGATCAAGGAGGGATAATTACAAAAATACATTAGCAGCTTCGAAAACAATGAGGACTGCAGAAGATGTAGGGATCAAAGACGAAGCTGCAGTCTAAGGCGAAGTCCGAATCCACGTCAGAGGAGAAGAATACGAAGCCCCACTAGAAAATCCTGGACTCCGCCGCGCCATGATGCTGAAAACCAACATGATTGGAACCAGGATACCCAAGGTGGGAGTAATAGGAAGGACAAACTTGTTAGTACCATCTCTAGAGGGTTTGCAAGTGGGTGATTGTCTAATAATTCTAGGAAGAAAGCACTCTGGATAGCGGTCTTGAGCATCTCCAGTTCTTCACGGTGACCCCATGTTGAAGACATGGATGCACAACCCATTTCCTTCTTCGACAAAGACTATAGTGATATTATCCGAGATCATGATGACCCACTTGTCATATTCGGAGTAATATCTAACATCGAAGTCCGACGTAACTTCGTAGACCAAGGAAGCTCGACAGACATTATGTTCATGGATGCCTTCGAAAGGCTGGAGTTCCCTTTGTCTGCGTTAACACCTTATGAGAGCAAACTCACTAGTTTCTCCAGGGAGAAGGTTACTCTAGTAGGTTATTTTGAAACCTTTCTAACTCTGGGTGATGACAGCATTTACAGAACTGTTAAGGTGAAATTCCTGGTCGTGGACTGTCCTTAAGCTTACAACATTATTTTGGGTTGTCCTACATTGAATGACATTGTCACTGCAGTATCTACTGTAATATCCTTAACTTTATTACTAAAAATGTATTCGGACTTATGTATTAGTAACAGAAAATTAAGCATGTCACTTATATTAAACATAATAAATTTGAAAATATATATAAGATATACAAAATATAAGCTTGTTTTAGGTACATGTATGGTATAAGTCTTATACAATGAATATCTCTAAATATAATATTCATACATCATATTAAAATATGCATTCCATAATACAAATATTTCTAAACTGAACATCTTTCACTAAACTATGTCTCCACGCGTTAGCTTCTAGCTCCTGTTGCTTTTCCTTGAAATATTATGGAAAATAATACAACAGGGGTGAGAATTCCAAGAATTCTTAGTAGTTTTAATAAAATTTATGTCATCATAATACTTCTAGCTGTTTTAGGGAAAAATCTGATTTTAAAACTCATTTTATAATGTAGGAAGGTGGCAAAAGCCAAATCCAGTCCTTCCTCTTCCCGAAACAGAATTCTAATTATTAATAGTTTTTAAAAATATTTATTAATAAGCATCTAATATTATTTCCATAAACACTTTTAGTTACAATTTTCCTAAATAAGAACCACAATCATAAATTCATTCAATGGGTCTTATATCATAACTACGTCATAATATGACTATCAAATTCTATTTTATTACAGTACTCATTCATTATAATCTTTTAATAGGAAATGAGGAAATGTCCATCCTCTTGCTACTTTAATAATGAGGGAATCATCCTTCCTCATTTAATACATATCAATTCTAGTATTGAGGGAATTATCCATCCTTAACTATCTTGATAGGGAGGGAATCATCATTCCTCACACTATCAATCATCTAGAGTAAAGAGGGAATCATCTTTCCTCATATTACTCTTTATCCAAGATAGGGAGGGAATCATCCTTCCTCACACTATCATTCTCATTCAAGGACAAATATCCACAATTCTTGTATACAATTCAAATCAAATTTCCATGAGCACTATCTATTTTATCACATATTCTAGCTCAACCTTAAAGAATTAAAGGAGCAATACTAATACAAATCTTAGCTCAACTTGATTCATCAAGGAGCAAGTAATGTTAAATACACAATAAGAGCAAGTAAGTTCAAATACAAAATAATTCATCTTATTCATCAAATTCTCAACAATCAATCAATACTAAAGATATCCAACTCTCAATCAAAATTAAACTTGAGCATAAACATGATTACTTGCCATTCGGTCAATTAACTAAGAAGTTTTCATATAAATAACAAATTTAAACATATAGACATTGAATACATCAAGGAGTTTACCCTAACTCCTTGGATTACTCTTTCAGCCTACATGGTCATCACAAGACCTATATAGTCACTTTATGAATGCATTTTGCTAGAACTTTTCCATAACACATAACATTTTACTTTATCCACGCCAAGCACAAGAGACTAAAGATATGAGTCACATTATTAAGTACCATCAACTAAGGATATATCACGACCATAATTCACAAATAAACCACATTTACATGTTAAAATCCCATCACAAAGTGTTAAAAATTAAAGAGATTAAATAGAAATATAGGAAAAGCAACAACTTAATTTAACAAAGCACAACAACAACAATAATATAGTAATAATTATAGCAGTAGCATAATTTTATTTAACAGAAACAAAAATACAGCAGCAACATAATTTTATACAGCAAAAATAGAAATACAACAATAATTACAGCAGCAACACAATTTTATACAATAGAAACAAAAATACAGTAATAATTACAGCAGTAGCACAATTTTATACAGTAAAAATAGAAATACAACAACATCAATAAGCAGCAGCATAATTTTATATAGCAAAAATAGAAATACAATAACAAAAGAGAATAAATAGAAAACAAAATAGCAGAATAAAATAGAAAATAAAACAACAAAAATAATTAGAAAATAGAATAGTAACAACACAATAAAACAGAAAACAGAAGTAGCACAATAAAATAAAATAAGCATAAATAACAACCCCTAATCATATTACAAATTCCATTTAACATCCATTAGAAATAGAGAAACAATTAGAAGCAAGGAAGTCCTTATTTCTCTTAGATTTGGTCGTGACTCTCTTATGTTTTACAACCAAAATTTTGATTCAAAAATCATGGAAAATGAAGAGTAAAATAAATATAAACAACCCCTACCTCAAGCCCTTTAGCTTGTCACAACTTCCTTCCCTTTCTTGCCTTTAATTCCTTGTCTTGTCTCTTGATTTCTTCTTGATTTTCCTTGTTTTCTTGTATTCCCTTCCTCCTTTATTTGAGGTTCTACTGCCCACGTTAAACCAGAAAAAATGAGTAAAAAAAGTGGAGTTGAGACTTGGATGAAGAAGGTAGTTGAAGAATAAAAATAGAAATTTGAGGGATGAGTGAGGAAGTCGTATGTGATTCAGTTTTTGGCTCAATATTGGGCTGTTTTTGTGATGAATTCACGAAGGAAAATGAAGCTAAAAAGTCAAGGATTTATCAAGAAGTTTCAAGAAAGAAAGTTAACGGTGGTTAGGCAAAAAGATGACTAAATTTTTTGTGTTGGAACTTTTGGATCTGTTAAATACATTTTAATTCTCCAAAGTTGAGTTTTTAAGTTACCATAAGTATTAGGAAAAATTTTAGGACTCAACCTGGTCCTTGGATTTATTTTTCCACAATTCTCCATATATCGTTATTTATCAGTTAAGCTTCATTGCTCGGTCCTAAGTTAAATTAAACCATTGGATTGAGTAAATATGCTTACTAATTTTTATCTTAGTTGATATTTTATACCAAAATATTCCTCATATCTTATCATTTCCATCAAATTTCATAATTTTCTGAGATACTTAACTGTTCCATTAATTTCTTATTGGTATTCTTAAAAATACCATATAACTCAATTGATCCTCCAAATTTTTTTACAATTCTTATCAATCGTTTATAGCTAGGAAATAAATTTTGCATATTCATTTCTATCATATCAACTATTTACACAAATACTATATTTATTTTCTTGTATTCAACGTTATAGAATTATGCTCAAACTAGTTCAGAAAGTTACTCGAATTAACAGATAACTCTTACCAGCCATACTGAGCTTTTATAACTCTAATTAGGACCATTAAGTTAGGGAGGACATTACATCTACTGCTCACCAGGTCGTGAAATTCCTCAATAAGAATATTGAGGTGATCATGGTCAACGGTGATCATATTGCAGCCCATAAATGTTATAATAAAAGTTTGAAGATCAGTAGGACCTCCAAGAAAACAAAAACATGTACATCCATCCCGACCTGTGATCAAGTCAACATCCTTATGATCGAGTTAGATGTGTGTGAGCAAATCTGGGGTACTAGACCCCAGTTTGAGGGAGAATTATTCCCACTCCAGCCCAATGACAAGCCCGATTAAGTCACCAAAATAAGCACAAATCTGAAAGAGCAAAAAAGGCTCCAGTTGATAGAGCTCTTGCAGAAAAATAAGGACCTATTTGCATGGATGTCTTCCGATATGCTTAGGCTTGACCCTGCTTTTATCTGCCATCATTTATCTATTAAACGAGATACAAAGCATATCTCCTAGAAGAAAAGAAAAGTTGGCCCTGAGAGACAACAAATCATCGAGGAGCAAGTCAAATAACTACTCAGTGCCAGCTTCATCAGAGAGATTTCATATACCACATGGCTCTCTGTAACACCCCAAAATTTGTTATTTTATAGTAATGATATAATTGTATTGTTTTGTGATTTCTGTGTGCTGTAAAATTATTTTGACTATTCTGTGACTATATTTGATCATTGTGTGATTTACTCTAAGTTAGAAAAATAATAATTTTTGGGCCGGGGAAAATCTTTACGAATTTATTCAAAATCAGGGGATCTTACTAAACCCGAATCCGAGAGATACATGTCACAATCTTTTGATTTTTAGAAATTATCTGTGAAATAAAAATGTATTGTATTTTTATTTTACAGTGGATAAATACTTACTGACTTGTGAGTAGTATGTTCTGTTCATTGAGTAATAATTTCTATAACTATTGTCTATTTGGATAATGTAGAGAAAGTTGTGATGGCTTATTTTGTGAACCAATTAGAATATTAGAAGCTTGATAAGAACTAATAGAAAATGGTCAACAAAAGTGGCTAGACTAGTTAACTATGTAACTAAATGAAACTAGATAAATTAAACTAAGTTAGCATAAAGCCTATGTAGTAACTAAATGGAACAAACCTAGTTTGTTTTCCATTAGGGCTTCACAATTTTGGGAGGCTCTAGGAGCTTCTAGAAACTTGTGATGTCACATTCAAGTAACTAGATAGTTAGCGAAGAAACTAAGAAACCTAACTAAGTTAGCTTAATTTGGTAAGGAATCAATTGAATTAGAAACTGGGTTAGCATTCCATTGAACTCCATAGTTAGGAAACTTCAAGTAGCATCTAGAAATTAGTTGACTCCTTTATCTAAACCTATAGGAAACAACCTTAGAGGTGAAGGCTTTGAATATTAACTCTTGATTCAATCTATGGCTATTAGGAGTCTCACAAAGTGGCTAGATGAACTTAGACACTCCTTTGGTGTCCAAGGGGGGGCTCACAGCTAAGGAGGTTTAGGAAGGCTATAGGATGGCTTTTAATTCATTTGATCATATCTCCATTTTCATATAGCAAAGTTTCACAAAATTCTCTCATTTCTTCTCTAGAGTACTTCACGGCCAAGCTAGAGAAAATCACCCTCCCATCTTCAATAATTTCCATCAACCTTACTTCTCAAATCTTCTTATCATTTTATGAGTCTTTGTAGTTGGAGCCTTAGCCTAGATCATCCATTTTCATATACTTTCTTCAAGATCAAGTTCTATGGTTTTAAGGTTAAGGTTATGGAAACGTCGCTATTTATTTCATCTTCATACTCTAGGCCATGTTTTGATCCATGGTCTTTCTATTCAAGCTTTAGGTACTAATATACTTGTGTTTGTTTTTGTTTGTAAGAATCTTGTGGTGGTGAAGGACTAGTTCAAGAAGAAAAGCAAGGAGCTTTGGAGGCTTCACCACAAGGTAAGAGGGAGATTTATCTCACCAACCAAGTATGGTGGTGAGAGATGAACTTGTATTTGATGGGTGGTGAGTCCATGTGAGGATTCATTCCCATGGTTGTGTAATTGATTTATGTGTGTGCTTATGTGCTTTAAATTTATTTATTTATGCTTTTATGCTTTATATGATTTTATTGCTTTAATGGTATGTTTGATGTATGTTATAGTATGATATGATCATTATATGTCATGATATATGTTGGAAAGGAAAATTATTTTGGGTTCCAATGACCTAGGAGGCTCACGGCCTCTATACATTAAAAATGGAGATTTCAAGTCAAATATTTTTATGAACAATGAAATGAGATGAGTAAGAAGCAAGGAAGTGAATCAATATTTTGGTTCCAATGACCATGTACCTCATGGCCAAGAAGGCTTAAATGGAGTAATTTTGTGTAAAAATATGATTTATCAATGGTAACTTAGTTGATTAGGTGCAAGGAAATTAATACAAGGACTTAAGAAATAAAAATAGAAATAAAACAATTTATTATTTGAAAAAGGGAGATTTCAACCATGAAGGGAAAAGTGAGGTTAAAATTGTTTTAACCTCAAAATATTTTATAAAGATGAATTTTAATAGTAAATTTAATCTATGAATGAGAAATAAATTGGTGACTTGAAGTTTACTAACGTATAGCTCACCCATTGGGGTTTTTGGAGCGCGTTAGGAAATTTTAAGCTAGAACGAATGATTTAAATCAATGAAAAGGTAATTTTATGTGAGATAGTGAAAAATTTATGGAAAAGATTTTTTAAATGAGAAAATGTGAAAAATGAAGTTAGAAGTTGTATTAATTTTTGAAAAATCCAAAATAATGTTTAGAATATTGAAAAATATTTTATGAAGTTGAAAAAATGATGAAAAATGCTTTACGCGACTTAAAAACGTGATTTTTAAGCTACGTGATTTTAAAAATGTTGAAAGATTGTTTTGCAATTTGGAAAACGTGTAAATATTTTTACGCGATTGAGAAAACGTTAAAAAATGATTACGCGATTTGAAAATGTGACAGAAATGTTGCGCGATTGTGAAAATGTGGTAAAATGACTACGCGATTGAAAATATGGTAGAATTACTGTTGGGTCAATGTGTGGGACCCATATATGTGAAATTATGATTTAGGCCTATAATTGGTCTATGTGCATTAAACATACATTGTAAAATTCCGATTAACTATGTTAAGGCCAATGGCCTAGGAGAGGATTACACCTTGTGCAGGTGCGATAGACGTAGTGTAGGTCACTTGTTGACCTTGGGAGCGTCAGGGTGCAGGTTTTCCACAATGGGCGGTTGGTAGCTCTACTGTACCGTGGATCAGACCGATGCAACGTACCGACAATCCGGACTGAGACACTATTCTTAATCAAGATATGACGTAGACTGTCGTGTATAATGCTAGATGTGCAAAAATGATAAAATTATAGCACTTGGTCTGAGGCAGTTGTGATACTGACAGATCTTTTAGATCAATCTCTCTGACTTGTGTTTTAGCTCCATGGAGTAGGAAATTAGGTCTGTGTGTATGTGCATAGTCTGTACATCTATATCTTTGTGATGTTTTAGTTGTCAAATATTGATTAATGTTTGATGCCATGATTTTATTTATTGTTTATTATATCTGTATGACATTACTGTCATTCCTATCTCTTCACTGCTATGCTGGTACTAGTATTAGTAGTATCACCTCTTTATTGTATTGTACTATTTTATTTTATGTTTGGTAAAGACGTAGAAGAATAAAAGGAAGCAACAGGATCACCTCCTTTCGTTTCTGTTGATTAATTTGGTATGGCGATGCCGAGTTTTCTTGGGTACGTGAGGCTACAGTTCTGAGGGGGTTCAGAGGCTTGACGTGTTCACTTAGATAGAGAGTGTATTATCTACATAGGAGATCTGACTATTTCCCTAAGTAGGGTTTATCATGGGAACCCTTACTTTGATGTCAATATTTATGTGCATTTAGAATTTCCATTATCTATTAGACAGTACTGAGGTGGTTGCTACTATACCCCTAGTGAAATTAGTATTGTATCGTCTGCTCGGACACCTATCCGTAGGAGCATACATCATCTGGGATTCCTATCTTCTAAGGAATCTGAGGAAGATCCCGAGGAGGACCCGTCTGAGGGTTCTACTCCATAGGTGTGTACTTGGGCTAGCATAGTAGTTATGATAATGTTTAATTACTTTTAAGAACTCTGTCTGTATATATTTAAGTTTGACAGTACTTATGTTATGTAGATGATGTATATTATTTTGTGATACTATCTGGGTATTTTTATATTCTGCTAAGTTTATATTATCAATATCAAGAAATTTTACAACTCACATTTATATTATAAAATATCATTTTATAACTTGGGGTAATTTGGTAATAATTAATATAAAATGTGATACCCTACGGTGGGTGTTACACTCTCGAATGTGGTCTTGGTAAAAAAGTCAAATGAAAGTGGAGGGTGTGTGTGGACTACATCGACCTAACTAAGGCTTGTCGTAAAGATTCATTTGTAACACCCTCAATAACATGTTAGGCTTGTAAAGGATTATGGAGGTAGCCTAATCCTTATTTAACATGCCAGTTCAGTTTTGTGATAAACTGAGTCAGTTTAGGCACTTCATTACAACACAGAAGTTGAAAAATAACCTAAAATGACTCAAATAATAGCATAAGTTCTTAGATGAGGGAAACAAGTATGGATAACTTGTTTCTAGGTCACAAATGAGTTAAGTAAGGTGTAGTTAAAATTTGAGAACAATAAAAGTTAGATTGATATTTTTAGACATACTGGTTGTGCTTTTAATGTCAAATTGACCCCCAGCAGATATGAAAAAATAGAATAAAGGTGAAACAACAATTTAAATGAATCCTAGTATTTATTATAAAGTTGTTGGAAGCTGGAAAACTTGAATTAGCATAATTCAAGTGTCCTTAGCAGATATAAGTTTAGCACAGAAACTTAAGTTCTTTTTTCCTTATTTCCTCTCTTATCCCCGAGCCCTATCAGAAAAGAAAAAGAAAGAAAGGAAGGGGAAAAAGAGGGAAAGGGGAGAAAGAAAGGAGGGGAAGAGGAAGACATGAAGAAGAATCCAAGGAGAGGATCCAAAGCAAGATCAAGAGCAAGGCTTCAAGAATCAAGTTATCTACAAAAGGTAGAGGAGTTTATTCATTTTACCTTGTTGTTTGTCTTAGGTAAACTTAGGTTTTTATGAATAGGAAGTGGATTTAAATAGCTAAATCCATGTTCTAAGTTTGATTCTTGTTTCCAAGGATTAAGTTAAGCAAATTTTAGCCTAGTAAGAGTTAGATGACCATTTATAGCTCAATTCAAACCATTTTGGTTCATGATTAAGAAACTTGGAAATGGTTTGGGAATAATGAGATTTTGGTTGTGATTGATTGATTTTAATCATGATCTAAGTCTGTTTAGTTAAGTTTAGTGTTGGAGGATCCTAATATGCTTAGAAATCTTTTTTGGGGAGGAAAACCCTTTTGGTTTAGATGGAAATTGGTGGCCTTAGATGGTTTCTACAAAAACCAAGTGTTTGCCCAAGAGCTGCGGCACAAAGTAGGGGAGGCCGCGACACTTCTATCTCTGTTTATAAGTTTTGCTGCCGAAGAGAGAGGTGTCGTGGCACTAAAGAAATGGGAGTCGCGGCCCTCCCCCAAATTCATCCAAATGCATTTTTTTCAGCATGTTTTTGCTAGGAAATGCTTAATGCTTTGGCATGGAATGATCTAATGGAGTATAATCAAGTTTGAATTGATGAGATAACATTGTCCTAGGCCATGATAGGAGATTAATTGGGAAGCATGGATACTCAAGGTAACCAAAACCTTAGTTATTTTCCTTGATAATTTAAGTTGAGCTTGATTAGAATGTAAACCATGTGTTGCTCTCTTTTGGTCAAGGATGAGCTAAGATGTTATGATAAAAGGGTGATATAGAATTTAATAGCTTAAACTAGTTATCCAAGTAGCGTAATTGGTTACAGGCCTAGTAAAAATAGAGTTTAACACTCTTTGGGTTAGAAGTGACCCTAGTAAAGCTATGGAAAGACGATTAATGAACCAAGCACCCTAGTAAGACTAAGTAAAGATGATTAGTGAACCAAGCAAGCAAAGTTAAAGATAGTATGTATAACGTCCCAATTTTCTTGTTTTTCGGTTATCTATGATTTTTGTGATTTTTTTGTGAATTATTTGGCTTATTTGGCTTATTTTAATATTATTTTCAAAAAAATTTGGACTGTTGAATCGGGGCCGGAGGAGCTTACTGAATCTGAGATCGGAGACAGTTTTCAAAGTTTTCATTATCTGAGATTTTATCTGACAAATAAAATCTAGGTACATTCTATTATCCATTTGACAATAAATATTGGTTTTGTCAACTGTAATTTTTGCCCATTGGATAATAGCTTTTAGTAAAAGCTTATGGATGGTTCTAGATATAAGCCTAGTCACCTTTTTCTATAGGTTTCTCTTGATGACATCACGATGGCCCACCTCTCTTTTTAGACTAATAGGAAGCAAGCTTCCTAAGCAAGTTTGGAGGAAGCTTGTTGGAGAAGCTATCTCCCACTCTCCTTAGGAAGCCCACGGCCAAGGAGCTCCAAAAGGCTTCTAGAGTAAGTTTTCTATCTTTCATATTTACCTTTCATTTTCACCTTTCAACCAAAAAGCTACACACTTTCCCCTCTCACTTTTCCTCTCATTTTCTCTCCACTAAGCTCACGACCACCACCCCTTAACCCACTCTCCAATCTTCTTTAATTCCAACCATCTACATTTCTTGAAACCAAACCTCATTCCTCATTTGAAGACACTTTGGTGTTATGCTCTTGATCTAGTTCCTCCATCTTTAAGTACTTCTTTAAGTTAGGGTTTTGAAAGCTTTTAAGGTGAAATTCCTCCATCTTTATCTTCAATTTCTAAGACCAATATTTTGATCCATGGTCATTCTCTTTCCAAGCCTTGGATGTTGATTCTTTTTGTATGTTGATTTTGTTTTTCAAGAGCATCTTGAAAGAGGAAGTTGATTCAAGAAAGTGTAACACCCCTTGATATAGTAACCACAGCACAATCGCCATTACACCACAGTTACTAAATCCAGGCGTGTCACAGTTCCAATTACATTAATTTCAAAGTTTGTTATTTCCATTATGCATAAATAGAAAATAGGAGCCTCAAATGAAACATAATTAGTACCCAACCATTTTATACACAACCACTGAAATAAAAACATACTCCATATATATATTATAGTCATCCTTAATACAAATCACTGATAACACAAAGTATAATACTTACATAGTCAAATAGAATACAGCAGGAACAAAACACTAAAAGGGAAAAGTAGTAATCCTTGGGATAGGCACTACTAGCAGACAAAACTGCAACCCCATATGTACGTGACGCTCGGTGTCCTAGTCGACACGACAAGCATCAATGCCCCCATGAAGTTGCAATCGTACGTAACTGAAAGGGATCTCGTCCAAATGCCAAATCGAGAATAATGAATCGTCCCAATCCAATCAGCAAAGGTGTGGCCCTTCATCTTCTACCTCGCGATTTTTTATCAAATATATATATAACAGAAGTACAAGAATACAAGAAAGAGGTGAGACATCCTACTTACATTACCAATTATGGCAGTAAAGAAATAGAACGGCGCAGAGCGCCCACATAACATTTCAGCACATATATTCATCAACAGTGACAATAGAATGAATAGTAAGAATCAACAATAACAAGTAAACATCAATAATACCCCAAGCAGTCAACGGAGTCTCAGATAATGAACAATTAAAACATTTCAGATAATCATCATATAAAAGAGTGCCATATGATATGCGGACTCACAATGCCGACTCTCAATGCCGACTCTAAATGCCGACTCTAAATGCATATGCACTTGGTACCAATATTTTCTATTTCATTTCAAATATGAACGTTCCAGAAGATCTGCCCCCCTCAATGACAGACTACACTGGACCACGAAGAGAATAGTGTTTGTCGGGCCATCCGCAAGGCGTTGCAAAGGTTCTTGATGGCCAAAATCACTGGGTATATATATAAAAATGAATCACCACGCCCTAATGCCCCTAGATCCTTCCCATGGTATTGCACTATTCAATTCTCGTTCATTTACCATAAAAAGAACAATGATTGTCAGGTGCGTAAGGCGTGCAATCAGTATACACCGCGCCTTATGATCCTCAATCAGATCCATCATAGTTCACACTATTCAATTCTCAATAATCCACTGCGTAAAGAATAATGATTTGTCGGGCCCGTAATGCATGTAATTGGTATACACCACGCCTTACCCCCCCCGCAGATCCATCACTAGCCACATTATTCAGTTCGCATTCATAGGCCCATACAGCCTTTTAACAGTCATTGACTGAGCAATTCGTTCAATGCATACTGATTCAATACATAATCATAGGCTCATCCAGCCTTTTAACAGTCATAGACTGAGCAAATTGTTCAATGCGTTAAATCAATTCATAATCATAGACTCATCCAGCCTTTTAACAGTCATCGACTGAGCAATTTATTCAATACGTGCTGACTCAATGCATAATCCTAGGCTCATCCAGCCCTTTAACAGTCATCGACTGAGCAAATGTCTAATGCATGTTGAATCCATACACAATCATGTATATTCAACATGTTCACATATATTTCACAATACACATTTTCCACAATATGCCACAATTTGGCCAATTCAAGCATTAACAGAATTTTAGTCCTAAGCACGGACCCACAATACTGTAGTGTTAATTTCTCAAGAGTGATAGCATAATTTTTGAAGTTCATTTTGGGGTTTCACCCTAGCTTAACAAGTCTTATGAGATCATTATAAAGTTATACTCTTTTTCTTTCATCACAATATTGATCACTTACCATTTAATCACTTAACTCTCATTTTACACAAAATCAATCCAACTTCCTAGAATCCATGACCAAAACCGTGACCTCCAAAGTCCATTACTAACATCAATTTCTTCTATTTTGTGTATTAATTTCTTGATATATAACCACTCAAATTTTTGTTCACACAAAATCATTCCTATTTCCCTAAATTCCAAGCCAAAACTGTGGCCTCACATTAGGTTAGAAAACCGTAAAAAATTCCTATCCATTCATTCCAACGTTATCATTCAACCTTTTATTACATAAGCTTCATTTTATTTGTGTGCAAAAACCGATTTATACCCCAAAATCCTAGCCAAAACCGTGGACTTACATTAGGGTAGGAAACTCCAAATTTTCCATTTAACAACCATAACATGATCAAGCAATTTCAACACATCCATTACATTCAAGATCACCATTCAAGCATTAATCCAATTCAAGAATACTTAAACACGCAAAATCACTAAACAAAGTGAGCATACCAACATGGATTTCTCCATCAACAATCACACAAACGTTTCCTTACTACCAAGATAGGTTGTAGAGGATTATCTCCCTCTTACCTCTTGAGGACAACACAAGGAAGCAAGCATCTTGGTTCCTTGTAGGGATTTTTGTACTACACCTTCAAGGAAACCCTAAGGACATCAAAACTCATCAAAATCATTATCAAAGCTTAGAAAAGGAACCCTTGATCACCTAAGAGATCAAGGATTACGAAAATGAGGAGAAAAGGTGGAAAAGTCATGAACTTTACCTTAAAGTTTCCAACTTTGAAGCTTGATAGATCCAAAACGAAAATGGATGATTTTGGTGATGATCACAACATGAAAGTTGCTTAGAATGGTTCCTAGATTCAAGATCAAGGGTTGGTTTAATGAAAAAGCTTGGGTGGCCAAAAATGGTAGTTTTGGCCGTGGAAGAGGGTGAGAAAATGGAGAGGAAAGGTTGAGTTTTTGAAGATGATTCCAACTAGAAAAGTGTTTAGAATGTAATAGAGATCAAGGAAATATGGTTATTTGAAAAAAAAGCTTGAAGACTCCAAAAATGGTGTCTTGGTTGAATATGAGAGGAGGAGGAGAGAAAGGTGATGACTTTCGTTTGTGAAAGAAAAAGATCCAACAAGAAAGGAAGATCTTCAATGGAAGTGAAGATTGAAGCAAGATTGAAGCTTGAAATCAAGCATCCATGGAGTGTGGAAGGGTAGGGGCTGCTGTGGAGTTAGAGAGAAGGAGTAGAAGAGAAGAAGATAGAGAGAAGTTGGAGAAAAGTGAAAATGAAAGTTAGAGAGAGAAAGTGATAGTAAAGTGATTTGAAGTGAAATGTGTAATTAAGTGCATTTTGTGTAAGTGTGTGAATTAAATTATGTGGCCACAAAGAGCTCTCAAGAATGTGTGGTGGAGAGGAGGAGAGAGGAAATGGTTTCTCCAACAAGCCAAGGGTAGCTTGGTCATTTGGTCGCTAAAGCTTCTTCAAGAAGCCAAGGCTCACCTTTTGATAAAAGTAAAGGTGATGTGACATAAAGTAGATTCCCTTTGGATAAGGTGATAGGATTTCTACTACAAGCTATTACCCAATAGACAATTGTTATAGATAGCAAAGCCAGTATTAATTGTCTAATGGATAAAAATGTACAGCGATTTTTTTTTTATTTGATAAAAATCTCAAAAAATGTGAAACCTCGTAAATCGTGTCTGGCCTCGAGTTTAATAAGATCCCCCATCAACGTTTCCACAGTTCAAAGTTCTCTGGAAAAATATCTCATTTTTCCGGCTCCACTCAGTGTGCACGCGAAATGAGAAATAATATTAAAATATTCCACATTCACAGAAAAATACAGAAAAATTTTCAAAAATCACAAATATTATAAAACGACTATTTATCCTAAAATTATTAATTTTCGAGATGTTACAGAAAGCATCGAAGGAGTTTTGGTCATCATCCAAGGTAAGAGGGAGATTCACCTCATCAACCTATCATGGTGGTGAGGAACAAAATTTGCATGTTGTAAGTGAAGAATCCATGCAAGGTTTATTCACTTGGTTGTATATATTTTTGGTCATTTTGGTTGTATGTGTTTTCGGTGATTTTTGTGGTTTTTGCCTTATATGATTTTATGGTTTAATATTATGTATAATTTTGGTAGAGTAGAAATTTTGATGATTGAAATATGTTGTATGCTTGGAATCTTGTTGTTGAAGATAAAAATTTTGAGGTCCAAAGACCTTAGGGGCCACGGCCAAGTAGCCTTAAATAGGGTATCCAAGATAACTTTTTGTGTTGATTTGGAACTTAGGTGTTTAGGTGAAACAGAATTGGATTAAGAAGAGCCTAGTTAGAAGATATTAGGAATTATTACCTAGAAAAGCCTAGTTAGAAGAATATTGGACTTAAAGTTAATTTCTATATTAATCTTTGAAAGTTTCAAAATTTAGCCTAAAAGTGCAATGAAAGTTCTACGTAATTTAAAAATGATGATTTCTAAGTTACCCTATAAAGATGCCTTGCGATTGAGAACAACAGCACTGTGCTGTCGGGCTCTTGAACAGGACTTGGAGATGTTGATGACTATTTTGGCTCAAGAGTAGCTTATGCTTATGGAAAGTCATGATATTGATAAGTGTATATACATTGAGTCATTGATCATGCATTATACCGGTGGTGTCAGTTGAGGCTTTTACCTAGGAGTTGAATTACAACTTAGTGCGAGTGTGATGGGCGTAGTGTAGGTCACTTGTTGACCTTGGGGGCATTGGGGCGCGGGTTTTCCACAATGATCAGTTGGTAGCTCCACTGTGCTGTGGATCAGACCGATGCAGCTCACCGACAATCCGGATCGAGACGCTATTCCTAATCATGACCTGGTGTAGATTGTCTTGTATAAAGCCATGATGCGCAATTGAGAAATTACAGCACTTGGCTTGAGACTAATGAGATACAAATAATGTCTTCTAGATCATTCTCTCTTAAATTGTGTTTAGCACCATGGAATAGGAAATTGGTTCATTGTGCACATGCATAGTCTGTCTATATGTCATTGTGTTATTTTACATCTACTAAATTATCTGATATTTGATGCCATAATTGAAATTTGTGTTCCTTATATATAAATGATATTACTGCTCTTTGTTCTTTCTGTGCTGCCATGTTGGTATTAATGTAGGGAATGTCACCTCTCTGTTATGTTATTATGTTTTATGTGTTTATGGTTGATAAAGACTAAGAGAAAGATGAAGAAGATCGCATCTTTTTACTATTTTATTTTCTGCGATGGTGGCCAAAAGTGAGTTTGTTGGTTTTTTTAGAGTTCAGTTAAATGGCGGTACGAGTGCTTGGCGTATCGACTGGGCTACTGAACGTGTTAGATATGTGTAGGACTTATGATGGGGATCCTTTCTTTACTCTTGACGTCTCGGTACGTTTAGAGTTTGTTATGCTGATTAGGGAGTTGTAGGGTGATTTGCATTACACCCCTAGGGAGGATCCGGACCCTGAGGTGTCATCTCCTAGGACACGTGCCCGTGAGATCTCACCCCAGCTAAGGGTTTTGTCTGATGGGGAATCCGAGGAGAAGGACCCCATGGAGGACCTCACTTCCTAAGTTTATGCACTTGGGCTAGTTTGTGTTTTGTTAAACAGTTTGTATATGTCTTTTTGGAGTACAACCTTATGTATTTTGGGTGGACTGTGATCCATGTCATCTTATGTATATATTCTTTTTTATGTGTAATTATTTAGTATTGTATCTTGTACTGTTTATGCCCTGCGTAAGTTTATGCTTTCGAGAAAGAAAATTTGAAATCCGTATTTTATCATATTAAACCTTTTACACGTTTTATTAAATTTTTAAATTTTAGTCGTAAATGTGATACCCTAGGGAGGGTATTACATTAGTTGGTATCAGAGCCCAAGTTTGAGTCTTTTGGGGGTTTGTGGCTAGGTTTATCTTGCTTGTGTTGTGTGATTCTCTGTGTTTGGTTTCCAAAAGGTTACATCTGACTTTCATTGTGTATTGTTCAGTTTGACTTCGAAGGAACATGATGGCCCGTAGCAAAGGTGTATGTACGAACGTTGAACGAGACAACGAGAGTATGGCTACAGCAGCTGAAGCTATGCAAAGGATGGCAGAGGTTATAGTGCAACAGAACCAAAGGGCTACCCAACAGCTAGAAGCGATCGTTGAAACTCAGAATTTATCAGAGTTTCGCCGCAACAATCCACCATAATTAAAGGGGAATTTGATCTGGAGAAAGCAAATCTTTGGATCAAAGAGTTAGAGAAGATTTTCAGAGGAATGGGATGTACCGATACTTAAAAGGTAACTTATGTTACCTTTATGCTTGTTGGAGATGCTAAAGACTGGTGGACAGGAGCCCAATGATTGATGGAAGCTGAAGGAAGAGCGATCGCCTAGGAAGTTTTCAACAACAAATTCATGGAGAAATACTTTCCAGCCAGTGCGAGACACACGAAAGAAATAGTTTCTAGGTCTAAAGCAAAGGAGCACGACAGTTAATGAATATGCTACTAAGTTTGAAAGCTTGTCGAAGTTCTCAAGGTATTTCCAACTACAGTTTAATGAGGAGTAGAAGTGTCGCAAGTTCAAAGAGGATTGAAGCATGACTTGAAAAGAGCGTTATTGCCTTTGGGAATTGAGGAATTCCCAATTCTTTTGGACCAAACACGAGACACAAGGACCTATAACTTTGGACCCTCTCAATTCCAAAGGGGAAGGAATGGCAGTGGCAATCGTTTTAAGCAAAAGTCGTATTCGAGGCCACCAAGGAATCAATCTTAGTAACAATCATATGGAGAAGGCTTTGGTAGCAACAAGTTTGGTCAGACCGTGGCATCTTCGCCAAAATGCTTCAAGTGTGGAAAGGACCACTTAACCAAGGAGTGTACAATCAAAGGGATCATTTGCTTCAGATTGGAGAAGCCCTGACACTTCTCAAGGGATTGCAGTCAACCAAAGGTGGAGCCTTCTGTTAGTAATGTATGTGCTGCAAGACCTCAGGTAGGAGGAAGAGTTTACACTACAAGTGGAGCGAAAGCCTCCCAATCCAAAGATCTGATTCAAGGAGATTATGCCATAGGAGGTAATCTTTTAGCTATACTGTATGACTCATGGGTGACCCATTCTTTTATTTCCTATGACTGTGTGCACCAATTAGGATTATTTGTGTCTTCCTTACCTTTTGATTTAATTATCTCTACTCCTACTGTTAAACCCGTTGTTACTACTCAAGTTTGTTTCAACTATCCTATTTCCATGGAAAATTGAACCTTTTCTGTCGATTTGATTTGTTTTCCTCTTTCTCAAATAGACATGATTCTAAGAATGAATTGGTTATCTTCTAACCTTATCATATTAGATTATTCCAATAAAACCTTAGTCTTCCCTGATTCTGAGATTTCAGGATTTGTAACTGCCAACCAAGTCAAAACTTTCTTGAAGGAAGGAGCTCAATGATACATGTTTTTGTCTTCCTTGGAGGTCAAGAGTGAGAACGATGTGAATGCTATTCCTGTGGTCAATGAGTTTCCTAAAGTCTTTTATGATGATATACCTGGGTTACCACTGGAAAGGGAGGTAGAATTTTCTATCGATCTTGTACCAGGATCTGGTCCTATATCCATGGCACCATATTGGATGTCGCCATTAGAGTTAGCCGAACTCAAGAAGTAGTTAGAGGAACTATTGGGGAAGCAATTTGTGAGACCTAGTGTTTCACTGTAGGCAGCTCCAATTCTGTTAGTTAAGAAAAAGGATGGAACTTCTCGGTTATGTATGGACTATCATCAGTTGAATAAGATTACAATCAAGAACAAATATCCACTTTCGAGGATAGATGATTTGATAAATCAACTAAAAGGAGCTGATGTTTTCTCCAAGATTGATCTATGTTCTGGCTATCATCAGATTCATGTGAAGGTAGAGGATATTCTCAAGACGGCTTTTCGGACACACTATGGGCATTATGAGTATCTCGTGATGCTGTTCGGAGTAACCAATACTCCTGCTGTCTTCATGGATTATATGAATCGAAGCTTTCGTCCTTATCTAGATAGATATGTTGTTGTCTTTATTGATGACATTTTGATATATTCTCGAAGTAAGGAGGAACATGCCGAAAATCTCAGTGTGGTTCTTTAGATTCTAAAAGAGAAGGAGGTATATGCTAAGCTGTCAAAATATAAGTTCTGGTTGGAGGAGGTTCAGTTTTTGGGTCACATGATTTCAAAGAAAGGAATTACAGTGGATCCATCGAAAGTGGAGGCAGTTCTTTAGTGGAAAAGACCAAAGACTATAACAGAGATTCGTAGCTTTGTGGGATTAGCTAGTTATTATCAAAGATTTATTGAGGGATTCTCCAAGATAGTAGGACCTCTCACCCAGCTTACAAGAAAGAATCAAGTTTTCGCATGGACAAATGCATGTGAAGAGAGTTTTCAAGAGTTGAAGAGATGGTTGACTACTTCACCAGTGTTGATTTTGTCTAATCCCAATGAACCTTTTGAGGTGTACTATGATGCTTCATATCAGGGTTTAGGATGTGTCCTTATGCAAAATAAGAGAGTGGTAGCGTATGCTTCAAGGCAACTAAGAGTACATGAGAAGAACTACCCTACACATGACTTGGAATTAGCTACTGTCGTGTTTGCATTAAAAATCTGGAGGCATTTTCTTTATGGAGCAACATTCAACATCTACAGTGATCACAAGAGTCTGAAATATATGTTTGATCAAAAGGAGTTAAATATGAGGCAAAGGATGTGGTTAGAATTTTTGAAAGACTGTGATTTCTAACTTCAGTATCATCCCGGAAAGGCGGACGTTGTGGCAGATGCCTTGAGTAGGAAGATGCTTAGTGTTTCTACTATGATGCTTAAAGAAAATGAGTTAATAGAATAGTTCAGGGATATGCGGTTGGTTATGGAGTTGACACCGGGGAGAATGTGCTTGAAGATGATCACTGTTTCGAGTGGATTAATGGAAGAAATTCGAGAGAAGCAAGGAAGTGACTCATACTTACAGAATGAGAAGGAACTAGTGAAGCAAGGCGCTGTATTAGAATTCAGAGAAGGGCCAGATGGGATCCTAAGATTCAGAGATAGGATTTGTGTACCGAGTGATCCCGAGCTGAGAAGGTTGATTCTTGATGAAGCCCATAGGAGCAAGTTGAGTATGTACCCAGGATCTACTAAGATGTACTTGGATCTGAAATGATTATATTGGTGGCAAGGAATGAAGAGGGATGTTACCAAGTATGTGTCGTCTTGTTTAGTTTGTCAAAAACCTAAAGTGGAACACCAAAAGCCTTCAGGAATGCTACAACCTCTAGCTATTCCAGAATGGAAATGGGATAGCATTGCAATGGACTTCATGGTTGGACTACCAAAGACTAGGAAGGGGTATGATTCAATATGGGTAATTATTGATTGGCTTACGAAGTCAGCATACTTCTTGCCAATTAACATAAGGTATTCGATGGAGAAATTGACTTAAGTGTATATCAGCGAGATTGTTAGACTAGATGGTGTACCCTCAAGTATTGTTTCTGATAGAGACCCAAGGTTTATATCAAGATTTTGGCAAAGTTTGCAAGAAGCAATAGGATTGAATCTTCATTTAAGTTCTGCATATCATCCACAAATAGATGGTCAGTCAGAAAGGACAATCCAATCATTGGAAGATTTGTTAAGAGCTTGTGTCTTGGAACAAATGGGGAGTTGGGACAAATTCTTACCTTTGATGGAGTTCACCTATAACAATAGTTTCCACACAAGCATTAGGATGGCACCCTATAAGGCATTGTATGGGCGACGATGTAGAACACCTTTGTGTTAGTACCAAGATGACGAAAGTTTTGCGATAGGGCCTGAGCTTGTACAACAGACAACTGAAAAAGTTAAGATGATTCAGGAAAGAATGAGGATAACTCAGAGTCGACAGAAGAGCTATGCTGACAAGAGATGGAGACCTCTTGAATTCAAGGAATGTGAGCATGTGCTTTTGAGAGTTACACCCACAACTAGTGTTGGAAGGGTTATTAAATCCAGAAAACTCACTCCAAAATTCATCGGACCCTATCAAATTCTTCATCGGATAGGTCCAGTAACCTACCAAATAGCTTTACCACCTTTTCTTTCCAACCTTCATAATACCTTCCATGTGTTACAATTGTGAAAGTATATTCCTGATCTAGCCCATGTCATAGAACCGAATACAATACAACTAAAAGAGAACTTGTCCTATGAAACACTTCCTGTTAAGATTGAAGATAGGAGGATGAAGCAACTCAGAGGCAAGGGAATTGCATTAGTAAAAGTGATATGGAATGATGTGATTGGAGATGCAACATGAGAGTTAGAGGACAAAATAAAAGAGCAATATCTGCATTTGTTCTAAGGTATGATGAATTTTGAGGACAAAATTCTTTTTAGAAGGGGAGAATTATAACATCCCAATTTTCTTGTTTTTCAGTTATTTGTAATTTTGTGATTTTTTTATGGATTATTTGGCTTATTTTGATTATTTTAATATTATTTTTGAAAAATTTTGGACTGTTGAATTGGGGTCAGGGGAGCTTACTGAACCCGAGACCAGAGACAGTTTTCGAAATTTTCATTATCTGCGATTTTATTTGATAAATAAAATCTATGTACGTTCTATTATCCATTGGACAATAAATACTGGTTTTGTCAACTGTAACTTTTGTCCATTAGATAATAGCTTTTAGTAAAAGCTTGTGGATGGTTCTAGATATAAGCCTAGCCATCTTTTTCTAGAGGTTTCTCTTGATGACATCACTATAGCCCACCTTTCTTTTTAGACTAATAGGAAGCAAGCTTCCTAAGCAAGTTTGGAGGAAGCTTGTTGGAGAAGCTTGTCTCCCTTTCTCCTTAGGAAGCCCACGGCCAAGGAGCTTCAAGAGACTTCTAGAGTAAGTTTTCTATCTTTCATATTTACCTTTCATTTTCACCTTTCAACCAAAAAGTTACACACGTTCCCCTCTCATTTTTTCTTCTCATTTTCTCTCCATTAAGCTCACTGCCAGCACCCCTTAACCCACCCTCCAATCTTCTTTAATTCCAATCATCTACATTTCTTGAAACCAAACCTCATTCCTCATTTGAAGACACTTTGGTGTTGTGCTCTTGATCTAATTCCTCCATCTTCAAGTACTTCTTTAAGTTAGGGTTTTGAAAGCTTTTAAGGTGAAATTCCTCCATCTTCATCTTCTCTTTTCATTTTCAATTTCTAAGACCAAGATTTTGATCCATGGTCATTCTCTTTCCAAGCCTTGGATGTTGATTCTTTTTGTATGTTGTTTTTGTTTTTCAAGAGCATCTTGGAAGAGGAAATTGATTCAAGAAAGCACCCAAGGAGTTTTGGTCATCATCCAATGTAAGAGGGAGATTAACCTCATCAACCTATCATGGTGGTGAGGAACGAAATTTGCATGTTGTAAGTGAAGAATCCATGCGAGGGTTATTCACTTGGTTGTATATATTTTTGGTCATTTTGGTTGTATGTGTTTTTTATGATTTTTGTGGTTTTTGCCTTATATGATTTTATGGTTTAATATTCTGTATAATTTTGGTAGAATAGAAATTTTGATGATTAAAATATGTTGCATGCTTGGAATCTTGTTGTTGAGGATAAAAATTTTGAGGTCCAAAGACCTTAGGGGCCACAGCCAAGTAGTCTTAAATAGGGTGTCCAAGATAACTTTGTGTTGATTTGGAACTTAGGTGTGTAGGTGAAAAGGAATTGGATTAAGAATTTCTAATAATGAAAGAGAGAAAGAATAAAATTTGGTCATTCAATAAGAGAGGGATTTCAGTCATTGAGTGGAAAAATAAGCTTGGAAGAGAGATTAAAGACTTAAGGTTTTTCTTTTTCAAAAGGCAAAGGAAAAGAATTTATTAAATTAACATAATGTGAACTCCTTTTTGTGTTCTTTGTGAAAAATATTAGGAATTATTACCTAGAAAAGCCTAGTTAGAAGAATATTGGAATTAAAGTTAATTTCTATATTAATCTTTGAAATTCAAAATTTAGCCTAAAAGTGCAATGAAAGTTCTACATAATTTAAAAATGATGATTTCTAAGTTACGCAACAAAGATGCCTTGTGATTGAGAACAATGGCAGTGTGTTGTTGGGCTCTTAAACGGGACCCAGAGATGTTGATGACTGTTTTGGCTCAAGAGTAACTTATGCTTATGGAAAGTCATGATATTGATATGTGTATATACGTTGAGTCATTGATCATGCATTATACCGGTGGTGTCGGTTGAGGCTATTGCCTAGGAGCTGAATTACACCTTAGTGCGGGTGCAATGGGCGTAGTGTAGGTTACTTGTTGACCTTGGGAGCATCGGGGCTTCGGTTTTCCACAATGGACAGTTGGTAGCTCCACTGTGCCGTGGATCAGACCGATGCAACGCACTGACGAGCTGGACCGAGACACTATTCCTAATCACAATCTAGTGTAGACTGTCTTGTATAAAGCCATGATGCGCAATTGAGAAATTACAACACTTGACTTGAGGCTGACGAGATACAGACAATGTCTTCTAGATCATTCTCTCCAAAATTGTGTTTAGCTCTATGGAGTAGGAAATTTGTTCATTGTGCACATGCATAGTCTGTCTACATATCATTGTGTTATTTTACATCTGCTAAATTATCTGAAATTTGATGCCATAACTAAAATTTGTGTTCCTCGTATATGAATGTTTTTACTACTCTTTATTGTTTTTGTCCAACCATGTTGGTATTGATGTAGGGAATCTCACTTCTCTGTTATGTTATTCTATTTTATGTGTTTGTGGTTGATAAAGAGTAAGAGAAAGACGAAGAAGATCGCATCTTTTTGCTATTTTGTTTTCTGCGATGACGGCCAGAAGATAGTTTGTTGGTTTTGTCAATGTTCAGTTCAATGGCAATACGAGTGCTTGGCGTATCGACTGGGCTACTGAACATGTTAAATATGTGGGGGATGTATCTGTATTTGTGTGTAGGACCCACGATGGGGATCCTTTCTTTACTCTTGACATCTCGATACATTTAGAGTTTGTTATGCCGATTAGGGAGTTGTGGCGTGATTTGCATTACACCCCTAGGGAGGATCCGGACCTTGAGGTGTCATCCGCTAGGACACCTGCCCATCAGATCTCACCCCGGCTAAGGGTTTTGTTCGATGGGGAATCCGAGGAGGAGGACCCTATGAAGGACCCACTCCCTAGGTTTATGGACTTAGGCTAGTTTGTGTTTTGTTAAATAGTTTGTATAAATCTTTTTGGAGTACAACCTTATGTATTTTGGGCGGACTGTGATCCATGCCATCTTATGTATATATTCTTTTTGATATGTAATTATTTAGTATTGTATCCTGTGTTGTTTATACCTTGTGTAAGTTTATGCTTTCGAGAAAGAAAAATTGAAATCAGTATTTTATCATATTAAACCTTTTTCATGTTTTATTAAATATTCAAGTTTTAGTTGTAAATATGATACCCTAGGGAAGGTGTTGTAGTATGAGCTCTAGTTACATCTTATGGACGAAAATAAGCAAGCACCTAGGATGTTACTCATACATTTAAATTAGTTGAGTTAACATAACAAGTATATGCTAGTTTTAAAGAAATACTTTGTTCTCTTTATAAGTTGAGATTGAGTGGAGTATTTAATAAGAAATGGACCCCTTATGTAATGAGGTTGATCCATAGAGATGGAACCTTTATGTAATGGGGTTTATCCATAGAATTGGTTCCCTTATTTACAAAGTTGAACCATTGTGCAAATACTTTATTCTATCATTAAGTTAGGATTGAGTGGAGTGTTTAGCAAGAGTTGGTTCCTTTGTTTAAAGAGGTTGAACCATAGTTTATCATAATTCCTAACGGAGGGAGCGGTGCAAGCCCCTTGACCTGGCAAAGGAGTGAGAAAAGCACTTTGCTAAAGGTGGAGTTGTGATTAGATATATCCAAGGCTAGACCGCAGATCAGTAATATGCAAGGCTAGACTGTGGATCAGTTATATCCAAGGCTAGGCTACAGATCAGTTATATCTAAGGGTAGGCTGCGAATCAGTTATATCTAAAGCTAGGCTATGTTTCAGTTATATCCAAAGCTAGGCTAAGGATAATCATATCCTATGTTAAACAACAAATAAGTTATATCCTATGCTAGGCAAGGGATATAGGATGTTATGGAAGTAGTACATGAAACAGTCCACTTATCATCAGATATGATATTTTGGAATTAGTACATGGAACAATCCGCTCATCATCAAATATAATGTTATAGAATTAGTACATGAAGCAGTTCACTCATCATCAAATAGGACGTTGTGAAAATAGTACATGGAACAGTCCACACATTACCAAGTAATCTAAGAGCTATTTAGCTTATCCTACATAGGTAAGTACAAAGGAACACGGTTCCTGAGAATAGTTAAGTTATATGCATGAGTTAAATCTGAGATTATAAGATTGCTAGGTAAATGTTTACATAGAGTCATAATGTAAATATTTTAGTGGTAGTGAATATAGTTTCACTTGCCTGTTGCAATCATTATTCCAAAGTTAACATGGTTATTCATTACAAGTGATATTTGTTCAGTACTTTTATCATGTTGATGAATAACTAGAACAAAGAAGTTAATGTAGTATGCTTACTTTAAAAAGTAAAGATGAGGCATGAGAAGACTTTTGATATTTTACAATTGTGTACACCCTTGTTTAATATTAATAGCAAGATTTGAGTTTTATATATATATATATATATATATATATATATATATATATATTCTTGAGAATTTTTATATTCTCACCCCTTTATGTTTCATGGTTAGCAAGTCAAGGCCCTACAAGAGGGTAAGAAGATGAAGAAAACAAAAGAACTAGATTAGTTTAGTTTTAGTATTTTTAGTTCAAAGCTTATGTAATTATTTATATTTGCTTTGAAAATATAAAAGTTGTATATATGTATGACTTTTAGATATGACTCTCCATAATTATTTATTTAAATATTACGGATTAGTTGATATTCAAGTTAGAAGTAGCATCACTGATATTGTTTATCCAAGTATATATTGGATATACTAGATTGCCAGTATTAGGTTGTTACACTATACCTCCTTGCTAACGTTGACAAACTGGTTGATAGCTCCTCCGGCTTCCGTCTGTTATCTTTCATGGACGCTTACTCCGTGTACAATTAGATCCTAATGTACCCCAGAGATGAGGCTAAAGCTACTTTCATCACTAAGAAGGCGAGCTACTACTATAGGGTAATGTCTTTTGGTTTGAAAAATGTATGAGCCACTTACTTGAGAATTATGAATAGGGTTTTTAAGGAACAAATGGGAAAATGCTCGAAGTCTACATTGATGATGTAACACTTTTGTGGGGATGTCACATTTCTGACGCAATAAAATAAAATTACCCAAGTTGTAAAACATTTGATACATAATAATATGAGTTGTAAAAATTTTTCCTTTTATACATAATAACCTTATAAAAAAAACATGAAATAGAACAAACTATTATTACGCATCATAATATACATATGATTTTGTTTTAAGTTGTACAAATAATTTACAACTACAAATATTTAATAAAGCGGTAAAGAGTCAGTACAGTACTAAAACATAAAGTACCCAAGTGCACATCAAAGATTTCTAACCCTCTGAAGGATCACTCTCAGATGGATCATTATATGACAGAAATCCTAGATGTCTCGCAGCCCTACGGACAGGAGTCCGTGCTGTCGACACACTACTAATCTCACTAGGCGCATGGAAAATTCCTCCCCAGTAACGCCTAAGAGTCAGCGGCATCTCAAGATGTAAATACAAAGTAGTAGTAAAAATAGGCTCCCCGTCAAACTCTCCATGTAGGGTCACAGTCAGACACCCCACGTAGATTACCAATCCTCTATCCTCTCGTAGTATCAGGCCTCAGAGCCTCCGTAAAACTCAAGTCTCACAAAATCAAGAAATCCAGGCAACACCATAACCACAAGATCAATCCAGATGGTATGGGTGGTCTAACGGCTCGCCTTCCTCGAACTGATCGCTCGACTGTTGCTCCTTAGGGTATAGAATCTCTAGAGGCTGCTTCTCTTCCTCTTCCTCAAATTCTTTATAGAATATAAATAATAATACAGAAACGCATACAAAGAGGTGAGACAATCTACATCATTACCAGCATGGCAATAATGCATACCGTAGTATCATAAACAATATCACAATTTTAACACATTATACATAATATCACAAATAATAACAAAAAGATGCATACCATAATGCAAATGTATAATGACTCGTTCCTACTCCATGGATCTAAACACAGACATCAGAGAGAATGACCCGGAAGAACAATCAGTACCTCAGGCTGCCCAACCAACTATTACACTGTCAAACGTCGTGTAAATAGCCCACAGTCCAAGACATCGTGTAAGTAGTACAAAGTCAAATACGTCGTACACCACAGGCATTGTACTAGACAGTCTCCCCAAGATCTCGATTAAGAATAGTGCGTGTCAAGATCATTAGTATATTGCCCGTTACCACGGCCCAGAGGAGCTACCAACTGCCCACATGTGGAATCCTCCACATACTAACGCCTCCAAGATTCAATAAATGAATCACACGATGCATATCACACCCACAATATGGTGTAATTCATCTTGTCAATCAATTGTCAATTTCAACCAAATTGACACAACTCTTAATGCATGAATAAGAATCACAATTACAAAAATACCCTTAGTCTCAATATGTCACCATATTTACAAAAATATCCTTAGTCTCAACATTTCCAAATATAGTACGTCTCCACTTGACAATACTATATCTCAACATGTTCGGGTCCACCACTTTGGCCCGATAGTAAAACTCACTGTTCTATTTAGTCGCGTAGAAATTTTATCATATTTTCACAATCGTGTTGCTTTTGTAAACGTTTTTAAATCGTGTAAATATATTTTGATGTTTTTAAAATTGCGTAACGTTTTTAAATCGTTTTCTCAATCGCGTAAGGTTTTTAAATCGTTTTCTCAATCGCATAGCTTAAAATTGTCATTTTAAAATACGCGTAAGCTATTTCTAGTACTTTTCAACTACGTAGAATATCTTCCTTATGTTATAAATATATTATAAAATTTTCTCTTTTATTTTCCCATTTTTAGTAAATTTTGACGGCATTTTGTCTAGAAAATTCATTAGATGATATTTTCTATGTTTTTCTTTAAATACTACATATTTTAACCTTGCCCATTATTTACAACTTGAAACTCACTAACGTGCTTCAAAACTCAAAAAGTGAGCTTTACGTTAGTTTTTTTCAAGTGTTTGCTTTATTTCTTATTTATAAGAAATTCTTCTAATTTAATATTCTAAAACTAAGTTCATTCATTTTATTTCCCAAAGATTCATTGAAATTGAATTCTTTTGTCGATTAGTTACTTAACCTACCTTAGAAAATAATTTTGGAAATCAAATATACATTGAATGACATGTTAGCCGAATTCAACATATTATTTACAAATAGTCTTTAAATCATTTTCTACCTTCTAAACCAATTTCAAATTCATTGTGTTACCTAGATTCATTAAATCATTGTTTTAGAAAATGGTTGAGAACATTTTGGTTCTCTTTTTCTTAGAGAAGTCGTGAGCTACTTTTGTGTTCTTTGGAACACTCATGCAATCCTTACATGGTATTCACATCCTACATTAATAATCATACATCTATAAACACATGCAATATATTTTAAAGCTATAAACATACATGCAAACAAAATCAATCACAAATAAGGAAAGCACTTAAACAAACAAGTGAAGGAATCCTTATGGATTCTTCACAACAAATACAACCACTTTCTCATCACCACACATGGTTGATGAGATCAAATCTCCCTCTTACCTTAAAGGAAGACAACTCCTTCTACTCTCCTTCTATGGTTTTCGTGTGACCTCCAAGAGAAACCTAACATGCTTAAACAAATTTTAAAGAGTCATAACTATAGGAGAAAAATATAAACCATGTATCAATCATGGCTTAGAACCTAAGAAATAAAGTTAGAAGTAAGAAACAAGAATCTTCACCTTGTAGGAAAAATCTCCAAAGTGATTTTCCAAGCTCAAGATGAATTTTTTTGAAAGAACTCTCAACTAGAGATGTTCTTAGAATGGTGTTTGGATTTGAGAAGTTGGGTTAGATGAAAATTTAGAAGGTTGGATGTAGGGTATATGGGTAGTGGCCGAATGGCTCTAGGAGAAAGACTTAGGAATTTTTTTTGGTGTTCTTGAAGAGAAGAAAGGTTGAAGATGAAAAATGAAATGAAATTGGTCTCCTAACCTAGCTTATGGTCGTGAGCTTCATCAAGGGAGATGGCCACTTTGTTTGACTTCTCCTAACACCTATTGGCCTTAGATGTGATCTAGGGTTGATATTCAAGGCTTTGGCTCCAAGCTTGTTCCTAATTGGTGTAGAAAAACCAAGTCACCAAGTGACTAAGCCCTTCTTGAAGGTGCTTGGCCGAATGGCCCTAATGAGAAGCAAACCAAGTTTGTGCTTCATTCATGCAATCTAGTTACACTTAGGCGCATTTAGTTAGTTTGCTTAGTTATTTAGTTAGCCATTTAGTTAGCTAGGATGACTAACCATCTCCTAGATTTCTCTAGAACCTTCTCTAACTAGAACTTAAATAGATAACTAACTAAGTTTCCTTTGTTTAGTTACTAAACAAGCTTCCTATGCTAACTTAGTTAGATTTAAGCTAACTTAGTTAGATTGAAGCTAACTTGGTTAAGCTTTCTAGTTAAATCTTAATAAGTCCAACCACTTTTGTGGACTTGATTTCTATTGGTTTAAAATTTTCAAGCCACTATTGTTGACTACATTTCATTGGCTTAGAAAAAATATAGCCAAAAACGTTGACTGCTTCTCTAAACGCGAGTCCCACGGACTTTTCTGGGTCCATGGTCATTCTGGAGTAGATTTTTACTATTTTTGAGACAGTACTGTCAAATAAAATAATATTATAATACATAAAATTATTTTATTGCATAATTAAATCCTAAAAATTAAAAGATTAATACACGTATAATTCAGAATTGGGTTTAGTAAGATCCCCCAGCTTCGAATACTTAAAATAAGATTTTTTCGGTCAGAAAATTATTATTTTCTTGGCTTGGAGCAAAACACACACAATGAACAAATACAATCACGAAATAGTCAAATTCTATTTATAACTTACAGAAAACATAAAACAGTACAATCAGGACAATATCGTACTTAACTCAAAAGTTGGGGTGTTACAGATGACATGATAGTTAAAATCCCATTGTCTGGAACATGCACCTCAGACCTCGAGGAAGTGTTTGCGCACCTGAGAAAACACGATATGAGGCTTAATCCAGGAAAATGTGCATTTGGGGTCCAGACTGGCAAGTTCTTGGGGTTCATGCTGACTCATCGCAGAATTAAGATAAACCCAGATAAATGCAAAGCGGTGCTCGACAAGCATAGTCCCCAAAGTGTGAAAGAAGTACAACAACTAACTGGATAAATCGCGGCTCTCACACGGTTCCTCGATAAAGCCGCTCATAAATCCCTCCCCCTCTTTAAGTTGTTGAAAAAAGGGACAAGATTTGAGTGGACTCAGGAATATGAGGATGCCTTCACGTCTTTGAAGAACCTTCTATCTTCTCCTCCCACTCTGATAAGGTCGGAACCAAGCAAAACAATTTACATGTACCTTTCTGTTCACGAGGAGGCCACGAGTTCATTGCTTATCCAAGAAACGACGGAAGGATAGAAACCGATTTATTTCATGAGTAAGGTGTTGCAAGGCCCCGTGTTGTGATATCAAAATATTGAGAAGGTTGCATTCACACTCATCATCATGGCTAGAAGACTTAAACAGTACTTCCAGTGCCATTGGATGGTGGTAAGGACAGATCAACTTATCCGACAGATATTGCATAAACCAGACTTAGTAGGGAGAATGATTGCCTGGTCCATTGAGTTTTCCAAGTTTGGAATTTCCCATGAGCCCAAGGTAGTAATTAAGGCACAGACACTCTTGGACTTCCTTGCCGAACTCACCTCAGACTCTGGTGATCCCGAGAAAATATCCCAGATTGTGTTCGTAGATGGGTCCTCAAACCTCAAGGAGAGTGATGCCAGAATACTCCTAGAGAATTCCAAAGGAGTAACTATTGAGAACTCACTAAGGTTTGAATTTCCTACTTCAAACAATCAGGAAGAGTATGAAGCATGCATCGTCAGACTAGTAATGCCCAGGGACTTGGGGGCAATAAAGATCATACTTTATAATGACTCCCAACTCGTGACCTCCCAGATGAAGGTGACTATCAGGCCAGAGAGTCTCTCCTTTAGAAATACCTGGCGAAGGTACAAAGACTCCTCATGAGCTTCCAAGTGCTAAAGGTGGAACACATACCCCAAGAACAGAATTCAAAGGCAAACCTCTTGTCCAGGTTGGCTAGCACCAAGAGCCCAGGTAATAACCGTTCAGTGATCTAGGAGACCCTCTCACAGCCCTCCATCATAGACATGTCTGTTTTCCAAGTAGAAGGGCAATAACGTACTTAGATCACACCATTAATTGAATACTTACAATCTGGTGCTCTTCCTGAGGACTCGAAGGATACTTCCAAGTTATTAAAAGTCATGATCTGGTACACCATCTATGATGGACAGTTGTACCGATGTGGGTTTTCTTCACCTCTCCTTAAATGTCTCACACCAAAAGAAGCTGAATATGTTCTATCTAAAGTCCATGAAGGGAGTTGTGGACACCATTTAGGAGGCAAAGCTTTAGCCTTAAAGGCACTCAAGGCGAGGTACTACTGGCTGGCAATGGAAGCAGACTGTTATGGAAATGCTACGCCAACCTATTTGGTGGGTAACTCCTTTTGCTAACCGCAAGTGCACGGGTCGCTCAAGTAATAAAAATGATGAGTAGAGATCGTTTCCACAAAGAATATGGTTACTTTCTAATGCTAGATATTAACCTATAACTTAACTAATTCTATTCAAGCAAATGTAAATTAGAAAAGAGGTTGATTAATTAAATTACAAAGCATAAAGAAAAGATAAAGATATGGTTAAGAGAATAGGAAATCCTTTTTTACCCCCTACTTCAATTGACAAAATGCAACCCTTTCAAGCAATATAAACAATTAGATTAGGTTAACCTGAGAAACTAACTTAGTTAAAAGCCTATGTCTAGGTCGATTAACCCTATGCCATTTACTTAGTTCACTATACATCCATGACAACCAAAGCAAACAATAAGCATTAAGATCGATTCTCAACTATGACTATACATGGCTAAGAGGTATATGTCTATCTTATTAGTGAATCAATTTATCCTACCATTAGAATAAAATCGAACATACATCTACCACACGTATGAACTAAAACCCAAAGTCCTATGTTTAGGCTCATTAGATTTCATCAAATCACCTAAATGATAATCAAACAAGTAAAATCATTAAGTAGTACATGATAGAACAAAACCCAAATCATTTATATAAACGTAAAAGAGTACAAGTCATTCAATATTCATAGAGAGATCCAAAGAATACCATAAACACAACTTAGCTACTCATTGAATACAAAAATGTATTACAAAAATTCATATTCAAGATAAATGGAAGAGAGAAAGAAGAAGGAATAGAAGATGAAGTCCAATGGGGTGAGCCTTGAAACTTGAATCTTCCCCCAAGATGAAGAGGACCTCCAATCTTAGCTTTTTCAACTTTCTTTCAGCCCACAAATGAAGATCTAGCAATTGGGTTTTCCAAAAGATCTAAGCTAGAAGAGTAAAAATAAAAGTTCTCCAAAAGAAAAGAGAGAAAACGAGAGAGAGAGAGAGCTGAAATCTGTGTAAAAAGTATTTATAGGCCCACAGATTTTGTTCTTTACGCCGCGACTTTACACAACATGCACCATGGCGTGCAAAAATTAGGGCACCAGCGCCGCGACATTCATTTTCTTGCCCCGCAACATTAAAGCCTCGAGTTATCAAGGTAAACAAGAAGAGAGCAGAACGTCGCGACTTGAACTTACCAGTGTCGCGGCATGATCCACTGGAACTTGTCTTCTTGTGATTTCTCTTCCAATGCAGGGCCTTCGCTTGCATCAAGTTAGTTCTTTTGAGCTCATCCTGCAATTGAGAAATCAACCAGTCAAATACAAATGCAATCTAACTCAATCCAATCAAAGATTAGGAAGAATTTTAACAAGATTAGAAAGAAGACCTCAATGTGGATTTTACATGAAAATGAGGCTAAAGCCTTCCAGCAATGCATGACAACAAGGACAAGGCAATCAATAATGCATAGATATAGGGAACAAATAACTATATTCTATAGAGTTATCATACTCCCAAACATAAGTTTTTGTTAGTCCTCGAGCAAAACAAAGTCAGACGACACTTGCAAGACAATTTCTGCTTCAACACTAGTGTATGGTGATTGCATTAAACCTCAAAGAATACACATGCCTCATACTCTGGTCCACACATACATAATCCTTATCATACCAACAATCAAAGCTTCAAATAATGCATAACCTATTTCCTACAAACATGCAAGCAAAGCCTTTTCAATTCAAATCATACTCAACCAGATAAGTTTATGAGGAAACACATGGATATAAATCAAAGAATCCACAAGATTATAATGCAACTCTCTTTCTACTAATGTAAATCACATATAATTGAGGATCAAAAGGGTCTTTATCAGCTTGTGCATGGTTATGAGGTGAAGAAGAAAGGGGAAAGGATAACAAACAAACATTGAGAAACAAAAATATGCGATTTCAAGACTTGAGATCTAGTGAAAATAGCAGGGTATTCAACAGTGAAAGACTAAAACTTGCCAGAACCATGCTATGCTTTTCATATTTAACTTTTCTTTTTCCTTTTATTTGCTTTGCTTGTCTCTTTTCTTTTTCTCTCTTTTTTTTTATACTTATACAAAGCAATCTTTTTCTCTTTCTTTTATTGCATTTGGTTCCTTCAGGCTCATTTTTGTATTGAAAATATTAATACCCCTAATCACTGAACTCATTTCAAGAAATAACATATCATGCACTCAACACACATTGATGGTAGGAAAAAAATGTAATGCTTTCACATGCATTAGAATGGTTAACATGGTAATGAACACAATGATAATGAAAAACAAATAAGGCCAACAATTAAACAACTTCAAAGGGGACCTATGGATATCATCATTAAAGGGTAAGCTTGAAAGGCTCAGTCGGTCTAAACAATGCCCTAATTATTTCTTCAATTATGCACAATTTAGATTTCGCTTCAAGAGAGTTGCAAAACAATTTCAAAGATACAAGACATCTCCACATGTACTAACCATAAGCATTCTCTAGAAAAGCACTCAAATCCAATCTGAAGCCAAGCAATCATAGGAATGGAAAATTCATTATGCATAAAAAGAATCTAGATTAATCGACATGCACCAAAGATAGCATAAGGATTCACAGAAAAATTTGAGGTTAATTTGCATCCCTAATTATCATTGGGCAATCATTACACTAGCTAATGTCCTCATGTTAAGCATTCAAATAATTTCACAATATCAAACATGCAAATCAGCCATTACGTGCACCAAATCATATAATAAACAAAAAATAATACAAAAAATATCAATAATTAAACTAAGAATAATTTAAAAATAATAAACAATCATATATATATATATATATATATAATTTGCATCCCTAATTGTCATTGGGCAATCATTACACTAGCTAATGGCCTCATGTTAAGCATTCAAATAATTTCACAATATCAAACATGCAAATCAGCCATTACATGCACCAAATCATATAATAAACAAAAAATAATACAAAAAATATCAATAATTAAACTAAGAATAATTTAATAATAATAAACAATCAATATATATATATATATCAAAACACTAAGACACCCCCCAAAACCTGAGGGAAACAGTGTCCGCATTGAACATCATACATGAGAAAAATAAATAACAATAAAAATGATGGAAACTGCCCTGAATGTATAAGTCTAGGCATCATCAATATCTAGAAGGACATCAGCATCTCCACTGCTGGCATCATCTAGAAGTGGCTCAGTATCACTGCTGTAA
The DNA here is from genome assembly GCA_029884605.1 of Ormosia emarginata. NCBI lineage: Eukaryota > Viridiplantae > Streptophyta > Magnoliopsida > Fabales > Fabaceae > Ormosia > Ormosia emarginata. The sequence continues at coordinate 5,742,912 of JAQQTP010000087.1, forward strand.
CATCCTTTTCAACCTAATGATATTAATCAGGGTTATAGCAACTCAATAAGTCTGGTATAAGTTACCTAATGATTTTGGAAATTATTTGGAATAAATGGAGTGTAAATTTATAGCAGTGAATATGAGAAATAACTCAAATCAATTCATAACTTAGCTTAAATAGCTAAAAGGATGGGAATAAATATGGTAAATTTATTTCTAAGTTATAAAGGATTGGAATAAGTTATAAGGAATTTTTGGAGGATTAGATAAGTTAGTTTGACATTTTAATGACATTGAGATAATGTGTAGAGATTAAACTAATCAAATAAATGGATCAGAAATCCATAGGGGAGAAAGTAAGTGTAGAATAGAGGAATGAAAATTAATTTGAAAATAGAAATAGAATGAGATGGATACTTGAATGCTTCTGAATTCAATTCCATGAGGATTAACTTAACCCAGGGATGAATAATGAAGATTAGTGATTAGTAAAGGTGTAAAAAAAATATTTTGAAAAATAAAGGAAATTCGAGAATTTTCCATATCATCAGAGAAGGTTGGAAAAAAAATTACTAAAGAAATATAGAAATATCTTTATAGATATAAAGTTTTATGAATTTTCTTCTAAATTCTTTTGTTACCAACTCTTTTATTTTTATTCCTTTTACTTTTAGGACATGATTTTATTTATCTTACTTTCTCTCCCTCACGTTAGTTCTCAGCAACCCATTGTTTACCATTCACTTATCCTTATCTCTTTCATTTTTATTTTCACTTTCCCTTTTATTTTTCTCTCACCTGTATGCTTCCTCTCCATCTTGGTTTCTCTTTTTCGTCTGTGTTCGCTCTTTTGCTTACTGGAAATGTACGAGTCGCACTTGTAGTGTAGCTAGGAGTCAGATATCATTCCCACAAGAACAATGGTTAAAACCAATGCTAAATATAAACCAATAGCTCAAGTATTTCTATTTAAGGACATATAAATTGAGAAAGAGAATGTGAATTAATTAAAAGATCTAAAAAACTGTAAAATTGGATTAAGTTGATGATTAGAGAATAGGGAATTCTTTTTCACCTCCTACTTCCATTGATAATAAGTAATCCTTACGAGTAATATAAATGAAATAGTTAGGTTAGCATGGGAATCTAAATTAGTTAAAAGCCTATGTCTAGGTCAATTAACCATGCTTCCATTACCTAATTCACTATGTGTCCATAAGAATTAGTGTAAATCCACTCATTAAGATCTATTCCCAATTAATTACTATGCATGACCAATAGGTATATTTCTATCTTATTAATGAATCATCGCATCCAAACCAATTGAATGAAATAGAATATGCATCAATCATACATACGATCTTAAATCCAAATTCTTATGTCTAGGTTCATTAGATTTTAACAAATCAATTGAAAGCTGATCAGACTATCAAAGCTTTAAGCACTATATGATTGAACCAAAACCAAATCATATATATAAACTCAAAGGATTACAATATTAATTAATATTCATAGGAGGATCCAAAGAAAAACCCTATAAACAGCTTAGCCAACCATGAACCCTACGAAAATATCATAATAAATCATGTTCATGGAGATGGAAAGAGAGGAAAGTAGAGGAAAGAGAAGAGAAAGCTCAATAGGATGATCCTTCAAGCTCTAATCGTCCTCCAAGGTGAAGATGACCTTCAATCTTGGTCATTTTTGCTTCCTATCAATGTAAAATATAAAACCCTGGCCCCAGCTTTCTAAAAATAACCTAACTTTCTATAGAAAATTAATGTAACAATATTTATAGGGCTCAGAAAACATAGTCACGCTGCAGCATTCAACTTCATACGTCGCGACGCGTATACAATTTAGGTCACCACACCGCTACGTTCAAAATGCATAGCTCTCTGCCTGAACATGGGAATATCTCACACCGCGACATTCACATGCCACGCCATGGCATGACAAACTAATCTTTGCACTTAGCTTTCTCTTGCAAAGCTGGTCCAAATCTTCTAAGTTTCACTTAGTTGGAACCATACCTGCCATAGAGAATCATCAATTCAACAACCAATGCAAATGTACTCAATCTATCAAAGAATTGGAAACATTTTCTCAGAATCATAATGGAAGACATCGAAATGGAATTATATGAATATGCAGCTAAACTCTTCCATACATGCATCAAAACAAGGACTAAGCAGTCAATAAGGCACAGATATGGGACACAAATAACTACAATTTGTGAAGTTATCACACCCCAAACCTAGATTTTTGCTAGTCCTCAAGCAAAACAAAGTACATTTATAAAGATCAACTTGTTATCCTACTCTCAACAACTTTGAACTTTCCACTTTTACTCAAGCTGAACTCGTGTAAGATGATTGCATAAAACCTCATAGAACGTACCTACCTCACACTTAGTTTCATACATATACAATCCTTATCATGTTAACAATCAAAGTTTCTTTTTATATTTAAGACATTTTTCCCAAAATCATGCAAACAAAACTTCTTCTGTTCAATTCTGACTTACCTAGATGAGTTTATGGACATACAGATGAACATACATCAAGGAATCCATAAGATTATAATTCAACTCTCTCTCCACTAATGTAACTCACACATAATTGAGGATCAAAAGGGTCTTTATCAGCTTACAATGTAAGGCCAAGGGTATGGGTTAAAGAACAAAGGGAATGGATTTAACACAAACATTGAGACACATACACATATGATTTCAAGACTTGAGCTCACTTTGAATTATCAGGGTATCCCAAAAAGACTTTGAAAGATCAGAACTCATAAGAACCATTTAATGTTTTATTTTTGTATTTTACTTTTCTTTTTCTTTTCTTTTGCTTTGCTTGTCTCTTTTTAATTTTTTTTCTTTCACTTTTACAAAGCAAGGTTTTTCTTTCATGCAGATGGTTCTTACAAGCTCAATTTTGAATTTGACTTATACAATACCCCTCATTACTGGACTCATTTCAAGAAATCATATGATATGAACTCAATTAATAATAATGGTAAGATAACAAATGTCATGTTTTCACATGCATTTAGAATGGTTACATGGTATGGAATATGTAGGTGATGAAAAACATAAGGCTAAACATATATAAGGCTTCAAAGGGGACCTAGGGATATAATCATGTCAAGGTAAGCTTTTTAAGGCTCAATCGGTCCAAACAATGCCCTAATCATTTCCTCAATCATGAACAAATTAGGATTTTGCCTCAAGAGAGTTCAAAAACAATTTCACAGATAACCGACACTTTCACATGTACAATACATAAACTTTCCAGGCAAGACTTCATATCAATTCCAAAGTTCAACAAGCATGCAAGTGGGAAATGTATCAATCCTAAAATGAAACTAGATTACTTCAACATGCTTCAAAGATTGCATATGAATTCACAGAAGTGTTCAGATCAAATTGCATCCATATCTATCATTGGGCAATTAATTCACATTAGTTTTAACCATTATGATTCAAATTGTGAAAGGGAACAACAATTGTATTTTGAATGAGATTTTCATGCAATTGTTATCAAGACACTTGTTCCTCTGGATCCTAACAAAACATATATAATTACAAACATACATAGCTGTACCAACATACTAAAATATCATACTAAAGATAGGCAATAATAGTATAATAGTTAATGCAATATATATATATATATATATATATATATATATATATATATATATATACCACATATATAACAAACAACCTATAAGATTAGTATCATAACCTCATACATAAGTTTAAGACACCCCCCCAAACCTGAGGGAAATAGTGTCTGTACTGTACAACAAAAACATACAAGATACTAAACAAAATGAAATACAATGAAAGAAGGTGTGCCCTGAATGCCACAAGGGCTAGATGGAGGCCTCCTCAGAATTAGTAGCCTTGTCATCTGTGTCTGCATCCTCGCCCATGGCGGCGTCATCATTAGCTGCTGGCTGGTGAAAGGGCCTTGGCTCCTGTGATGGTGGTGGTGGTGGGTCAACAACTACAACAGGCAGGAAGTCTGGGAGTGGGTAATCATCCATCAGAAGATGTTTGCTCTTCGTTGTCCAACGCTGAGTCTGAATGATATATGGCATCATGGCTATCATTTGGCCTATCTGAGCCTCCAAATCTGTCACCTTTGCTTCCATATTGGTCCTCTAGGTTGCCGCATCAACTGGTGCTAGCTGGGGCAGTGATGGCTCTGCCCTAGGCTCTCTTGGAGCCTACCTATGTGCCCTCCTAGCAGCTGAAGGGGATGGAACTGCATGGACCCTCTCAAGGAAATAATCACTGAGAGGTAGTTTCCTCTCAGAGCGCTCCTCATGGTCCTGAGACTTGATCATCTGCCCTATGCATAGCTAGTGGACGAGTAAAGGAAAGAACAGGCTCCTACACTCCCTAGGTCGATGCCATCTAGGTCGACTATGATAAAGTGAGTGTACTCACAGATAAATGGCAGAGCTGGCAAGTCTAATATTGCCCTGATAACCAATGCAGCGTAGGAAACTTGGCTTCCCCGGACAATAACTGTCGTGGTGTTGGCATCGGTCGTGTTGATCATCGTATAAAATTCGTGAACCACAATTCCACCTTGGGGTGATGTGCAAATCTACCCCAATGATGGTGGCAGATCGTCCTATCAATGTGCTTCGGGATGCCTTCCTCGAAGGAGAATCCTTGCTCAGCTATGACTAATTTAGAAACCAGTCTGGTGTACCTCTCAGCTGCGACAACTAACACAAATCTGCCCAGATCAAATGGCAGATGAGGATATGGTTCCCTGTTTGCTCTATTAGACGATCCACATACTCTCTTTGGCCCATGGTACCTGAAAAGGAATTGCAAACTGTTAAGATCAAGCAATTAATAGCATTACAGTTAAAAAAAATTTACAATTCTGAAATATCTGAAAATTTCAAGGCCTCACGCCGCGACATTTACTGACACGTCGTGACATTCAAACTATTCAATACAACGTCGCCACATTGATATGACACGCCGTGGCACTCAATAAGATTTAACATCACACTGCGACACTCAAAGTATACGTTGCGGCATTTATATGTGTTCATCCTCACACCGCAGCACTAAAGGGCCACGTCGCGGCGCCTGCTTAGCTAGAACCCAAATATACCTCAAATCAGGCCAAATCTCATACCCCAAATAGAATATACACACCCGTACTACATAAAAACCATAAAACAACTATCCTAATGCGTATAATCCTACTAAAAACAAGAGAATATACATTTAACACAGAAAACTTAAAAAACGACATAACAAAATAAAAAAATAAAAAAATAAAAAAATGAGATGAGCTTCATACCTTGTTTGGAAGCAGGGAAATGAAGCTACAAAGGTAGAAAACCAAAAACGAGGGAATGGGTTGAGAGAAAATAGAGAATAGGTTTAGCAGAAAGGGAAAAACTAAGGGACGAATGAATCGTCATGGCATTTAACCCCAAAAACACATCACGTCGCGGCGCGTACAATCTTAATGTCGCGGTGCCCATTAATTCCCCCGTAATTTAAATATTTAAATAAATACTATTTATTAATATTATTATATTTTTTTTGAACCAGAGACGCCACAGCATAGTCACACACCACGCCGTGGTGCTATACTTACTGATAATTTCCTATTATAGACCTCACGCTGCAACATTATCAAGCGCCACACAGCGACGTGAGAGGTTAACTTGCAGAATTCTGCATCAAACTGAATTCAGCTGGGACTCTTGGCCAAAATGGGTCACCAACACCTATAAAACATGTCCATGAGGTCAAATAACAATTTTTATATCAAAAACTTAATCCATCCACAAAAAAACACATATTACATACTAAAGACTTAAAAACACAGAATATGCACATTTGGGTTCCTTCCCAAAAAGGGCTTTATTTATAGTCCCGACAGAACTTTGTGGACATCAAGTTGGAGCTGTTAAAGTGAGGGAGGTCTTCTCCCTTTGAATTTTTCCTCCAAAATAAGGTTTTAGGTGCTTGCCATTAACCTTAAAACTTGATGATCCATCAAGTGGGGCTATTTCCACTACCCCGTGGGGGAACACCTTTATCACAACAAAGGGTCCCGACCACCTCGATATAAGTTTTCCAAGAAAGAACTTAAGCCTAGAATTATAAAAGAGAACTTATTGGCCTTCATTAAATCTTTTCTGGACTATCCTCTTGTCATGCTAGTACTTGACCTTCTCCTTGTATACTCTTGCATTCTTATAGGCCTGTAGCCTGAATTCATCGAGTTCATTAAGTTGCAAAAGTCTTTTCTCACCGGCAGCTTATGAATTAAAGTTGAGCTGCTTTATTGCCCAATAGGCACTATGCTCAACCTCAACCGACATGTGGCATGCTTTCCTGAACACCAGCTTGTATGGAGACATAGCAATGGGGCCCTTGTAAGCAGTCTTGTAAGCCCACAGTGTGTCATCTAACTTCTTGACCAATCCTTTCTGGTTGGACACACTATTTTCTCTAAGATCCGTTTTATTTTGCAGTTAGATACCTCTGCATGCCCACTGTTTGTGGGTGATAAGTAGTGGCAATCCGATGCGTCACACCATACTGGGCTAGGAGGGCTTCAAAGTACTTATTACAAAAATGTGACCCTCTGTCACTGATGATGGCCCTAGGTGTTCCAAACTTGGTGAAGATCTGTTTCTTCATGAAGCCAATCATTACCTTTGAATCATTGGTAGGAAATGCACATGCCTCCACCCATTTGGACACATAGTCCACAACCACAAATATGTATTGATTCCCAAAAGAGGGAATAAAGGGGCCCATGAAGTCAATGCCCCAAACATCAAAGATCTTAACTTCTAGAATGAAGTTTAGGGGAATCTCGTTCCTTCTAGAAATGTTTCTAGATTTCTGGCACCGGTCACATCTTTTCACATAAAAATGTGCATCCTTGAATAGTGATGGTCAATAGAAGCCAGATTGGAGCACCTTTGTAGCCATTATCTCACCACTATAGTGTCCACCATATGGAGAAACATGACATTGATTCAGGATCTGCTCCACTTCCAACATAGGTACACACCTTCTCAACATCTGGTCTGCACACTGTTTGAACAAAAATGGTCCATCCCAGATGTAGTGCCTGACATTGTAACACCCCTTGATTTAGTAACCATGGCACAATCGTCATTATACCATAATCACTAAATTTAGGCGTGCTACAACTCAATACATGGGTTTCCAAATTTAAATTATTGTGCATATATAGAAAATATGAGCCACGAATGAAGTATATTTAGTACATAACTCTTAAAACAAAACTACCAAAGGAAAATACATTCCATAAAATATATATATATATATATATATATATATCCATAACATAAAGTACTGGTATTACAAAACATACTACTTACATATTCAAACAACAAAAGATGTGCATAACTACCATATAAAAACTCTACCTAGCCCAAGTCCAAACACCTGAAGGGTAATATCTCCCACTTGGTCTTCCTTTGGAACCAGAACGGGCAAACTCCCTGGTCGAGGCATGTCGCAACGGACGGGAGTCCGAGCAGTTGACTCTATAGAATCCTCCCGAGGGGTGTGATGCCGATCACCCCACAGGTCTCCACATGCACAAAAGCATTGAAGGTGAAAGTAGTAACCCCAAGATAGGTACTACTCCTAAGCAGAGTCAACTCCCTACTATACACGAAGCGCTTGGTGTCACGGTCGACACGCCAGGCATCGAGGCCTCTATGAAGCCATACTCGCACGTAACCAAAGAAATCTCGTCCATATCCCATCATCGTAATCAGAAGTCAATCCACCAAAATCCAGACGATTCAACCTCTCCTCCTTTCATAGTCTTCGTCAACATAATTATAACCCAGAACAATACAACAAAGAGGTGAGATCCCTTACATCGCATACCAAAATGGTAGCAAAGAAAAAGATATGAATGACAAAGTCATTCCATACATGCAGATATTGTAGATATATTCCAGTTATCAATCTCATAAATATCATCAGAAAGCATATCCCACAATAATATAAACATTAATAGCACTATAACAACATATATCCACAATAGGTATATAATGATTATGCCACCACAATATGTATGTTGACCATGCCACAACAATATATGTACTGACTATGTGCATGCATAATGAACCAGTTCCTATTCCATGGAGCTAATACTCAAATTCAGAGATGAACGTTCTAGAAGATCTGCCACCCTTAATGATAGTCTACGTCGGACCACAAAAAGAAGTAGTGCTTGTCGGTTCCTCGTCAGTGCATTACAATGGTTTTTCATGGCCAGAGGTATATAATGTGACAACTAGGTCATTAGATGAATCACCTCACCCTCACGTACCCTGAGATCCTTCCATTGGATCACACTACTCGATTCTCGTTCACTCTGTGGCAACAAAAGCCATACAGACACTGACTGTATGATGTTCAACGCATGATAACTCAATGTATGACTCAAGACACCATTTGTATTGTTCCCAATGATATCAAAATAACCACCCATACAATTACATGATAACACTGATCCACCCTGGTCCAGCACATCGGCACAACAACAAAATAGTGTATGATGTTCAATGCACGACAATTCAATACATAATATAAGCCACCACAAGCCATAAATCATATTTTAACAAAATTGGGTCCAGTACGTCGACTCGATTGCAAACCACTATATTCGTGATCGCATAAACATCATCCAATGTTCTCCCCAAAATCAGCATTATAATAATTTACTGAAAACTTTCTTTATTACCTTTACTAAAATCCTCTTAAATAGAATACTCTAAGTTCTAAATCACGTTCAAAAACTTATTTTTCCATCATCATAATCAAAATCACTTTTATCTAACAATAAAACTTTATTCCATTCTTCTTAAATAAAATACTTTAGATCTCAACTTACTTTTAAAACTCTTTTTTCATTTCTTATAAAAATCATTATTTATCTAAATAAAACTATACGTTTTCCATGTTCTTCTTAAAGATCTTTTTATACCAAAGTACTTTAAACTTAACATCCTTTTCCAAATTCACTCTTTATGATCTTTGTTAAAAATTTCTTCTTTCCCATTTATAAAATCTTATACCTTTCCTTTCAAAGCATTAAAAATCTTACATTCATATTCTTAATACCTAATCACTGAATCCACGATTTATAAAGTATCCTTTGTGACACCTAAGGCCGACGAGGGCGGGGAGTGATCGCCAGTGCAAAGAGAAGAAGCACGGACAAGGAGCGGCTCCTGGTAGGCTTCTAGGCGAAGAGTCCCATGAATGAACTGAATACGCACTGGAATGAGAGGGATTTAGAGATTGTGCAGGTATGAGACTGCATAGTTGAGGATGGCTTAAAGGAATTGATTAGGCGTAAGCATATCAACAAGTTGCAACTTCTTTTCGGGAGCCTAGAACATAAGAACTCCATGGTTAAGCATGCTTGACCTGGAGCAATTGTGGGATGGGTGACCTCCTGGGAAGTTTCCTAGGATGCGTGTGAGTGAGGACAAAGCACGCTGAAAAGACCCGTGTTGGTTTATGGAGACACTCATCAATCTTGTATGCAGTCTCGAGATGTTACAAATAGTATCAGAGACGAGACCTCTCCCAGTACGGCGTGGTTCGGGGACGAACCAAGCTAAAGCTGGTGGGCATCTGACACCCGGGGCCCACGAGGGTGAGTAGTGATTGCCAGTGCAAAGAGAGGAAGCACGGACAAGGAGCGGGTCCTAGCAGGCTTCTAGGCGAAGGGTCCCATGAATGAACTGAATACGCACCGGAATTAGAGGGATTTAGAGACTGTGTAGGTATGAGACTGCATAGTTGAGGATGGCTTAAAGGAATTGATTAGGCGTAAGCATATCAACAAGTTGCAACTTCTTTTCGGGAGCCTAGAACATAAGAACTCCATGGTAAAGCGTGCTTGACCTGGAGCAATTGTGGGATGGGTGACCTCCTGGGAAGTTTCCTTGGATGCGTGTGAGTGAGGACAAAGCACGCTGAAAAGACCCTTGTTGGTTTGTGAAGACACTCATCAATCTTGCATGCAGTCCCGAGATGTTACATCCTTGACTTGATTACTCCTATTTCAAATAAAGTGGCCATGAGCCATAAAGATTCTTGGACTTAAAATCTCTTTCCTCTTGCATATATTCATAGCATACAACGTATCAAAATCCCACCATAACGAATTTATGCATACTTTCAAGCCACAAGGATAACATAGGCAACCAAGTACAAATTATCTAATTCATACAATCAAGTAAATAAATTAACATAGCAATTAAACAACCATATAACTTTCATGCATGCTATCAACTTCATATAATCAAACATAATTAAACAAGCACAAATAGTCATCACCACACAATCGAGGATTCATTCACTTACAAGCACAATTTCTATGTTCTCACCACCATGTTCGGCCAATGAGGTTAATCTCCCTCTTACCTCAAGAGAAGATAAAAAAGAAGCTCCTTGAAGTCTCCTTGAATTTCGTCCACCACCTCCAACATATCCTTAAGACAACAAGCATACAAGCATTAGATTTAAAGCTTGATAGAAGACAACCATGGATCAAGATCATGGTTTAACATTTTGAAAGTAAGATTAGATGTGAAGATTCAAAACTTCACCTAAAAACCCTTGATCTTGAGCTTGAAGAACAAGGTTGAAGATGGATGATTTTGACTAAGATCTCAACATGAAAGTATCTTGGATTTGTGTCTAGATTCAAGATTTATGGTTGGATGGAATTATATAAGATTGGAAGTGAGAATAGGGGTTTTGGCCGTGAGCTCCTCCAAGAGAAAAGGTGAGGGGATTTTGTGTTCTTGGCTTCAAGAAAGTGAGGATGAAAATGAACAAATAAAAATTAAGCCTTGAATCCTCCAAAATGATACTTTGGCCGTAGGGTTTGGGAAAGAAAGGTGAGAACTTTTGTTTTGTTTCTTGATAGAGGGAAGGGAAATGAACAAAGTAAGATCACCTTACCATTTAGTCATCCAAACTTGCTCTAGAATCTCTTTGATGATTTTCGTCCAATCACCACCACCAAACCCTAGGATTTTTTAAACCCACGCAAGATTAACACCTAAAGCTTGAAAAAGAGAAGACTAATGGTCATGGTGATGACCATGAACACGAAAAGAAGAAGACGAAATGAAGATAAAGATTTTTAACTCAAAAGCCCCAAGTTAGGGCTTGAAGAAAGATGATGAAGATGTGAGCTTTTAAAGATGGTTCAAACAACGAAAAACCTTCAAGTGAGGTGTAGATTCAAGAAAAGTATTTAGTTGAAAATAAATAAACATGGAAGGTGTAACACCCCAAAATTTATTTATTTTGTTATAAATATTCATTTTATAATATTTGTGATTTATGAAAATTTTTCTGGATTTTTTTGAGAACGTAGAATATTTTAATATGATTCCTCATTTTACGTGCAAACTGAGCCGAATTGGGAAAATGAGATATTTTTCCCGAGGACCTTGATTTGTGGAAACGTCGACAGGGGATCTTACTAAACCCGAGATTAGACACGGTTTACCAGATTTCATATTTTTCAAGAAATTTTATCTGATAAAATTATAAGTCGTTGTAGAAATTTTATCCGCTGGACAATTAATACTGACTTCTGTCAACTGTAACAATTGTCCATTAGATAATACCATGTATTAAATATCCTATCACATTATCCTAATGTAATCCACTTTATGTCTAATCAAATCCACTTTAATTCAAATTTAGTGTATTTTAATCAAAGCTTCTTTGAGAAGCTTTGACCACCAAAAGACCAAGCTACCCTTGACTTGTTGGGGAAGCCAAATTTTGCCCCTCTCTCCTCTCTATTACCGCGACAATATGGCCCATTGGAAGCAATTTTTTTGCTTCCCACACTTAACACATTCACTCCAAAAATATCATTTTTCATCTATCCATTTCTCTCTCTAGATTTCATCTTCATTTTATGTCTTCCTTCTCTCTTCTTCTCCTCCTTGGTCACAGTTTTGCAGCCACCATTAGTGACCATTTCTCTTCACTTTTCTCTTCATTAACACCATTTCTACACTCACCTCAACCTTCTTTACACTTTCTATTTAGGAAATTTCTTCAAAATCCATCTTCACCTCCATTGTCTTCCAAGGAAAAGCTTCAAACTTTAAGGTAAAGTTTCTATTTTTCTTCTTTCTTCTATCCATTTTCATGTTCTTTGGCTTCATTAGAGACCAAAGAACCATCTTTTACCAAGCTAAATATTGATTCTTTGTGTTGGAAAATTTTAGGGTTTTGGAAGCTCCAAACCGAAACCACCAAGGAGCCAATAGGAGACCATTTTCGTGTTCTTCCTTTAGGTAAGAGGGAGATTTACTCACTTCTACCATTATTGGTGGTGAGGAGACTTTGTATGATTGTTTGATGGAGAAATCCATAATTGTATGCTTGCTTTAATTGATGATTTTACATGTGTATGTGTTCTTAATTGATGTTGATGATTTAATAATGATTTTGAATGCATTGGTGGTGTTGGAATGTTTGGAAATGTTAGAATGAATGAATGTAAAATTTGAGGGTTTTCTACACTAGGGTGAGGTCACGGTTTTGGCTTGGAATTTAAGGAATTTGATTGATTTTGGGTGAAATAAAATTTAAGTGATTAGGTATCAAGTACCTAAAACATAATGTGAAGAAAAATTAGAATCTTAGTGACCTGGGAAGGCCACGGTTTTAGAGAAAATTTTTGAGGCTAAATGATGCCCTGGTGCATTATTGGAAATTAAGAATTTAGGGATATACATAATCCATAATGAGATGGGAAAAAAATTAAATTTAGTAATAACTCTTAAGAGGGCCACAGTTTTTAAGGGCTATTTGACCTAAATTTTTCATAATTGGTCAAAGCTTAAGACTTTGGAAATGTAAATCCATAATATGGACTTGTAATAATTGATGAACCATATATGTATAAATGTTGATGTTGAGAATTAGTTCTATGTTGTTGTGAGTTCCTATGTGGAACTAGGTATTCGATGAAATCATGACATGTTGATATTGAGAAATAAATATATGCCATTGTGATATATTTTATGATAAGTGTATCATTGATAAACATACATGATGTGCATTGTGTCGTCATGCATATGTGTTGTCCGTTGGATATTGTTGGAAAGGCGATGTATGCCTAGGAGTTTGAATAACACCTATGTGCGGGTGTGGGTAGACTAAGCATAGGGTCATAGTGGTTGGCCCTGGGGACGTCGGGGTGCGGGGTCTCTCACGATGGACAGTGGTAGCTCCACTGGGGCCGTGTGATAGACCGATGCAAACACACCGATGATCCGGACTGAGACGCTATCCTATATCATGATCAACTATTGAGGTGCCATGTATAAGCCGTATTGCGCAAATATTTTATGAGATGAGCACACTATTTTTTAGGCTAACGAGATACTGGCATAACTCCTTGATCATTCACTCCGAAAATGTTTATGCCTAGCTCCATGGAGTAGGAACTTGGTACCATTTGCATTGTGAACTATCAGTTTTATAATTCATTAAGCATGAGCATTTATAACTGCGGAAAAATATATGTTCTTATTACTGCAATAACATTCTGATTACTTGAACTATTGATTGTTAGAAATATTGATGTTGTCTGCCTAATATTGTGGATCCTTACTGTTATTTATTATTGTTCTACTTTTACTGTAAGTTTTAATTATTATTGTGATTGGATATTTGAACTGTGTTGATATGTGGGCGTCTAGTACTGTTCTATTTTCTCGCTACCATATTGGTAATGAAAGCTGGGTGTCTTACCTCTTTCTGTATTTTCTGTATTTCTGTCGGTTTGTGTACTACTGAGAAGACGTTCATGAGGAAGAGAAGGAAACACCTGAATTTCTGGGTTTTTGGCCGCACTGCAACTAGAGCTTGCTGAGGATGTCGTCACGCCCATGCCGATTTTTGGGGTACGTCAGGATGACCTTCTATGGAGAGCCCGATTGTTGGCACATACATGTGCAGACGGACTAATATGTTTACCACAGGGAGCTGACGGTGTCTTTAGCTTGGGGTCGCCATGACCCACCAGTTTTTGATTTCACTGCTTTTGTCATTTTGGAGTTTTACCTACCCGTTAGGGATATGTGGGCTGATATGTACTACACCCCACATGAGGACTCTTTCCTCTCCACTGCTTGGCCTTCTGCCCGAAATTTGGTCGCTCCGATGGTAATTTCATCGGATGAGGAAGACCCTGAGGAGGACCCGACTAAGGTCCCTTCTCGTCAGCGTTAGGGGTTGATACTATCGGTGGTTACTGATGGCTAACCGTTTATCTTTTTGGGGAAGCCTGATGTTTTGCTATATTTAATGGGTGTATATTTGTATCAATTCAGGTGGGTACATCTTTTGCTTTTTGTATAATTTATTATATAATTAAATAGGCTGATGCATATAATATATATATTGTGAATGTATGATTTTCAATTATGTGTCGATTTTATTATATTTGTAATTATTATTCTCTCTTTATTATTGGTTTAAGTAAGAAAAAGAAAAAAAGAAAAAAAAGGGAAAGAAAAATATGTACACATATCTTAATACTCAATTATTTTATCATTCAAGAGTGCAAATTATTTAATCACGTGTTGAAAATGAACTGGGTCTTAATTAATCAATGTACTTCTTATTTTTTGCAATTTATTTCATTACTCTATATTATAGTGTGACTTCCTTCTTCGTGGGGAAAGAAAAAGGGGCATTACAGAAGATGGAGGAAGAGTGCATGGCCGTGGAGCATGAAGAGGAGAGGAAGAAGAGAAAATGTGAAGGAGGAAAATGAGAGAAAAGAAATGTGGAGAGAGAAAGTAATAGAAAACTTTTTGAATGAAAGTGAAAATGTGTTTTGTAAAAGGATGACAACTTTCCTTATCATATTCCCCCCAAAACTGTGGGGTCTCCAAGGAGGAATGGAAGAGAAGCGTCCTCTAGAAGCTTGGTGCAAAGCTTCCTTAAGAAGCTTTGTTCACTTTTTGAAAAAGTCAAAGTGATGATGTCACTTTGATGATGTCATTAAAGCATTCTCTAGAAAAAATGACTAACACTCCACTAAAGTTATTACTCAGTGAACAAAAGTTACAGTTAATAAAACTAGTATTTATTGTCAAATGGATAATAAAATATACCACGATTTTATTTATCAGATAGAATCTCAAAAAATGAAAACTTCGTAAATTGTGTTCAACCTCGGGTTTAGTAAGATCCCCCATCAAAGTTTCCACAGTCCAAGGTTTTTCAGCCTCGGGGAAAATATTTCATTTGCCCGGCTTCGCTTAGTGCGCACACAAATCGAAAAATATATTAAAATAATTAAAATCATTGAAATAATTCACAAAAATCACAAATATTATAAATTGAATATAAATCATGAAACAAGCAATTTTCAGGGTGTTACAACTCTCCCCTTCTAAAAAGAAATTTCATCCTCGAAATTTTGTCATACCTTAGAGTAGATGTGGATATTGTTCCTTCATCTTGTCTTCTTGCTCCCACGTTGTGTCTCCAATTACATCATCCTAAATCGCCTTTAATAATGCAATTTCTTTTCCCCCTAAGTTGTCAATATCCTTTCTTGAGTCATCTTAACTTTATCCGTTGCTTATTGTACAAGCTCGGGTCCAATTGCAATCTTTTCACTGCCTTGGTGCTAACACAAAGGTGTCTTACATCACCGTCCATGTAACGCATCATATTTAACTCCTTCAATCAAATATTTCTGACGCTAATAATTACTGTAGACGTTGAATGTTGCTCCATGTAGAAAATGTCTCCAGATCTTCAATGCAAAGACACAACAACTTACTCTAAGTTTGTGTAGGGTAGGTCTTCTCATATACTCTTGATTGCCTTGAAGCATACACCACAACATTCCTATTCAATACAAGCACACCTCCTAAACCTTGATGTGAAACATCATAAAACTCCTCAAAGGGTTCATTGGAATCGGGTGGAACCAAAACTGGCGAAGTAGTCTAACGTCTCTTCTACCCTTGAAATTTTTTTTCACATGCGTCGGTTAATAGAAAAGCTTGATTCTTTTCTTGTAAGCTGGTGATAGGTCTTGCTATCTTGGAGAACCCATCAATAACTCTTCGATAATAACCAGCTAATCCTACAAGCTACGAATCTCCATTATAGTCTCCAGTCCTTCCCATTGAAGAACTGCTTCAACCTTCGATGAATCCACAACAATTCCTTCCTTTGAAATCTCATGACCCAAAAGCTTAACCTCCTCCAACCAAAATTTACACTTTGATAACTTGGCGTCCAAATTCTTCTCTTTCCAAATCTGGAGAAATATACCGAGATGTTCAGCATGTTCCTCCCGATTTGTTTTTTTAGAATAGATCAGAATGCCATCGATAAAAACAATGACAAATCTATCTAGATAAGGATGAATGATCTAATTCATGTAATCCATGAATACGATAAGAGCATTTGTCACTCCAAACGGCATCACGAGATACTCATAATGCCCATAACACGTTTGAAAAGTCGTTCTGGAAACATCCTCAACTTCCCACGAATTTGATGATGACCAGAATGTACATCTATCTTGGAGAAAATAGCAACTCCCTTTTAGTTGATCCATCGAATCATCTATCTTCTTTCGAGGATACTCATTCTTGATCATAATCTTATTCAACTGGTGATAGTTCACATATCACCAAGAAGTTCCATCCCTCTCTTTAACTAGAAGCACTGGAGCTCATCATGAGAAACTCATTGATTACAAGAATAACATTCACATTCTCCTTACTTTTGACTTCCAAAGAATATAATAGCAAGTATCCTTAGGCTCCTTTTCCTCAATAAACCTTCAACTTGGTTGGCTGCTAAAAAGTCGGAGGTTTCAGTTTCAGGAAACACTAAGGTTTACATTGGAACGATCTAGCAGGATATGATTAAAAAATAACCAATCCAGTCCTAAAATCACATCTATTCAAGAATGAGATAAACAATTCAAATCAACAGAAAAGATTTGGTCTTTAACACAAATAGGATAGTTTGAGCAACTGGATAGCAACAATAGGTTTAGTAATAGAAGTAGAAATGAACAATCCAAAAGGTAACGAAGACACCGATAACCCTAATCAATCCACACTGTCATAAGCCATAAAGAAATGGGTTGCCCCCAGAATTATACAGCACATTCAAGGGATCACTTCCTGTGGCACAATCTCCATTATTTAGATCTTTAGTCTGGGAAACTTTCGCTTCACCCATGGTATAAACTTTTCCTACAGCTTGAGGTCTTGAAGTACGTGCATCACTAACAGAAGACTTCTTCTTTGGTGGAGTACAGCTCCAAGCTTCCCACACTTGAAATAGATTACCCCATTGATCTTACACTCCCTTGTTGAGTGACTCTTTCCACATTTCTTACATTTTGGTAAAAATGCCAAGGTCTAGCTGGATCTACTACTACTAGCACTACCTTCATATGGTTGTTGTTGTTGTTGCTTCCCCGATGGTCGTGAATGTGGTTTCCGCTGGAATCGTTTGACCTTACAATTTCTCCTCCTTTGAAACCAATATGGTCCAACGTCATAGGGTCCCATATCTTGAGACTAATTTAACTCTAACAAAATCTGAGCCTCGGTTATTAACTATTACTGCTGAGTGGCCCTTTGATTCTGTTGTACTGTTACGTCAACCATTCTTTGCATTACTTCTGCAGTCGCAGCCATCCCATCATTGTCGTGTCCTGTATTCACACGTGTACACCTACCGCGAACCATTACTTTCCTTTGAAGACAGACGAATCAAAACATAACAAAAACCAATTGTAATCTCTTTCAAACAATATTGGCTCCTTTCGAAAACCAACCACAAAGAATCACGCAACACAAACCAGACAAACTTAGCCACAAGTCTAAAGGACTCACGCTTGGGCTCTAGAGATATCACAACAAAAGGTGTAGGTGCAACAAATTCTAAAAGAGTTCAGTCATACTAGCTGGACTCCTTACCAAAAGAACTCCTATTCTCCTAGTACACTTAGATGAAATCATAGTTTTCTATCCACACAAAACATTACATGTTGAGTAGGTCAGTCCTCAATATCATGTAACAGTATAACAGTAGCTACTAACCTTCAACCTATGACAAGTCATGCATTCCTTTCCCATCATCTCAACTAAGAGACAAGGAAGTGCACAACATATAAACACTTCTAACATGTCTAAGCATAGTCAGTCCATACCCCGACTCAACAGGATGAACTACTCTGATACCACATAATGTAACACCCCTTGATTTAGTAACCACAACATAATTGTCATTGTATCACAGTCACTAAATTTAGGCATGCTACAACTCAATAAACGGGTTTCCAAATTTAAATCATTGTGCATATATAGAAAATATGAGCCACGAATGAAGTATATTTAGTACACAACTCTTAAAACAAAACTGCCGAAGGAAAATACATTCCATAAATACATATATATCCATAACATAAAGTACTAGTAATACAAAACATATTACTTACATATTCAAAAAACAGAAGATGTACACAACTACTATATAAAAACTTTACCCGGCCCAAGTCCAAACACCTGAAGGGTAATATATCCCACTTGGTCTTCCTTTGGAACCAGAACAGGCAAACTCCCAGGTCGAGGCATGTCGCGACGGACAGGAGTCCAAGCAGTCGACTCTATAAAATACTCCCGAGGGGTGTGATATCAATCACCCCACAGGTCTCTAATGGGAATAGAGAACTCCACATGCACAAAAGCATTGAAGGTGAAAGTAGTAACCTCAAGATAGGTACTACTCCTAAGCAGAGTCAACTCCCAACTATACACAAAGCGCTCGGTGTCACGGTCGACACGCCAGGTGTAACACCCTAATACAGATATCTAGATATATCCTAGATAGACAGAGATATATAAAGATAACCAGTACTAGAGACGTCACTTCTATACTACATACTAACATATATCTATAATCACAACTGAGTAATTATAGAAAGCCTTTAGAGAGATTACGGAAAAACTTAAACTCATACATATAAATATACAAACTTAGCCACATGAGGGCTTATTGTAATACATATAACATAAAACTTACAGAACAAACATAAACTTATTACATAAGTTCTGTCTACTTAAAGCAATAAAAACTACTCTAGTCTTCATGCTTTATCTTCTCACCCTTAAAGGTGGTTTGTACCTCTGCACTTAGGTGCCTTGCATCCGTACTGCATCCGTGCCTCGCATCGGATTTACATGGAATAGCAACTGGGGTGAGAATTAACATTCTCAGTAAAAGCAATTCCAATACCAGTTCTCTATAACATTGTATATAACAAATATATAACAAATGCTATAATTTGTAACTTAGGAGTTTCCTCCTCTTTTCTCATAACTTCACACTTTCTTATAGTGTGATATCAACTGATAGCTGACGAGCGCCGAACTCAGTCAAAATTATAACCAAAGTTATTACCTAAGCTTGTAGCACAGTGACAACACCGGATCATCTCCACGAGGATTGTAGATGCAATTTAATCAAATCAAGTGAAAGTTAGCAAAAAGGGGGGTTTGACAGTTTAAGATCGCACTTAACAAAATTAAAGGAAGAAATAACAATTAAAGAGCAGTCAATTTAGAAACTTATCCAAGATTGGGTGGATTCAATCATAGACCCTTCATAGAACACTTGAAGCGCAATTGAATTGTTAATTTGGATCTAACCGAGATCTCTGCATCAAATCCAGAATTCATACTAGACGATCGTCTAGAATTCAATTAACAAGTGATAAACACAAATCCACAATCGCACTATTCATGAAGATCTATGTTAATTTCAAGTATCGAATTCAATTAACTTAGGCACAAATCAGAAACCTAACCTTTTCAATTTTGTGATTAATTTAGATCAATCAGTTCTAAGTTTCATCACAAATCTCAATCTTAAACCAAGATCAAATCAGATCAACATAAATAGAATCACCATTCATGCATTCAAGATCAAGAAGAAGAAAAGAGGAATTCAATTACAAATCAAATACAATACATAACCAAGATCTCAAGAATCCAAACCACAATCTCTTCAAGAGTTCTAAATTGACCGAAAGTAGCTTAGCCCTCCATTACCATGAAGGGGAGCATCAAAATATACAAAAGCTATGAGAAACTATGAAGAAACAAGAAGAAACTATGAGAGAAATGAAGGAGAATACCACTTATTCATGATAACCAATGGTGCCTTTTATAGAAGTCTAGGGTAACAAAATGACAAAGGGGAGTGGGTGGATGAGTGGGTGAGTGAGTGGAGTGTTTGAGTGGAGTGGGTGAGTGAGTGGAGTGTTTGAGTGGAGTGGTTGAGTGGGTTGGTTTAGTGGATTGGTTTAGTGGATGAGTGAATGGAATGGTTGAGTGGGTTGGTTGAGTGGAAAATGCCAAAGGACTTTTAGTGAGTGGGAAATTATGGAGATGAATGGGTGAGTGGATGGATGAGTGGGTGGATTAGTGGATAAGTGGGTGGAGTGGTTAAGTGGTTGAATTAGTGGATGAGTGGATGAGTGGATTAGTGGATGGATGAGTGGATTAGTAGATGGATGAGTGGGTGGTTGAGGACGAAAATTTCGTGTCTGACTTGGAAGCCAAAAACGACCCACTATACTACAGATCCATGAAAAGTACTCTTCATGAAAGTTGTAGATCTTTGTCTTGGATATAAAATGCATATCTGTTTTGTCCAATTTGGCTTCCTTCAGCTCAAGATATGTCCCAAATACTGCAGGTTGCTCAAACCCAACTTCAGCACCTCTGTTCCGACTTGCAAGCTCAAACCGACCTACTATACTTCATTTTTTCAAAAAGTGTTCTTCATGAAAGTTGTTTATTTGGATCTTGACTATCAACTATCCAAATTTCAGCCCATCTCCATTATTACATCTTGAGATATGATTTTATGAGTGCACACCATTCGTATTCTAGTGACAGAACCCGTATTCTGACTTCCATGTAAACTTAGGTCCTTTAGGCATCTGTTTGGGACCTCGAGCTCTTCATCAAAGTTGTAGAGCTTCTTCTTAGATTTCCTACAAGGTAAAATTCATGTTTATCAGATATTAGGAACTCAAGTTATGGCCAAAATACAGAAACAATATCAAGTCTCAATAATGCTGAAAATATTCAATTAGGACCAATTTGAGCTTAAACTCACAAAATCATACCAAACTCAATCAATTAAGAATATGGAGAGTGTAAATAACTAAACATAAGAGTTTCTTAATGAATAAAATATGTGATTATCAAATTCCCCCACACTTAGCTTTTTGCACTCCTGGGTAAAACTCGACCAAAATTTTACAATCAAGAAGAACAACCAAAGGTTCAAGGGATCAAAACATTCATGAGTTAACAATTATCCACATCTCAAACCAACAAGCAAGGTATCTTCAACATGAATCGAGAATGATAGATCTTCACAAGATTCCCTCTCAATCTCTCAAGTGTTTAAAAGGTAGGTATTTCACTCAATTCAACCCATGAAAATTGCACTACCATAAGCTTGCTTATCTTCTACTTCTCCACTACTCGAAACACATGCACACACAAATCATGAGGACTTTATTCAAGGTTGTAGTGAGGTCAAGGTAACAGAAGAGGATAAAATGGATATGAGAAGATAAATACCAAAGAGAATAAAAGCAAATGAGAGCTGAGTTCAAATAACAAGCATAAAAGTTCATCCCAACTCTAATGTATATCCTTTTACATATTCATTTCCCAATCCTTTTTTTTTTAATATGAACATAACTATATACATACATTTTTTTTAGGCACTCTTTCCTTTTTCAACAACCATTTTGTACACACCCCCACACTTGTTCAAAAACTCATCCATTAACCAAGCTAATGTTTTTTTATTCCCTAAGGTAAAGTAAGAACACGATTTTTCATTTAAGGCACATAATGAGCTAGAAACAAGGAATGGTCAAATAAGCTCAAAGGGGTTAAGCAAAGGAAAATATACAAGGTTGGCAGGACCCAGAGAATTTTCAAGAAGTCAAAAGAGTGCTTGATATCATATTGAAAACAAGGTTGGCTATTTGGTTAAACTAGCTAATTAAGAAAGAGGGCCTCAATCATGTTCATGCATGCAAATGAAATGTAGCCTCAAAAAGAATCAAAGCAAGTTCTAGAGTGGTCATTAACATAAGTGAAAATCACACAAGAAAGAAGAGAATGACATAAATGTTGAATCCATCCATTAGGCTCAAAATCTCACAAGGTATACATCCATCAAACTCAATTCATCAATTCAATCATCCATCACCAAGCATATCAGTTCAAGAAGGGAGAAAAGTTATTCAATCATGCAATGAACCTTTTTTTTATTTTTTTTTTATTTTTTTATTTTTTTATTGATTTTTTTAACAAACCAAAAGAAACAGAAACATGCTAAAATCTCTCCCCCACACTTAATATAACATTGCCCTCAATGTGAAAGAGAGATATAGAAAAGAGCAACACAACCTGATAAGAAGTGAATCAACGCCTAGCAGAAAAGAAGCACACTATTAGTGCCGCATCAGACCCTGAAAAGAAATCAAACAATAAAACTTTAGTACTTCCACAATTTAATACTAATTAATTACTACCTAAAAAACTCCTTACTCTGCCACCAATTAAGATGCGTCTTAAGAGTAAAATTACTCCTTACTCTACCATCACTAATTGGTTTAATAAGTCCATGACAATCATATCATACTTTCCAAACAAAATAATTTTTTTTTAATAAAATCAAACCCATTAAAGAGAAAGTTTCAGATCGGGCTTTTTTTTCTTGTTACTTCCTTCACGCTTCTGTTGACCAATCTAGCTGAGCTAATACCTTATCAGGTACATACTCAAAAGCTTCTAATTTATCAATGAGCTCATCAATAGTGGAGGCAGAGATAAGAAGTTGTCTTGCCGAAGGAGTAATAAATTTCTGTTCCGCAGCTTTGTCAAGAAAAAATAACAAATGATCAAAGAAATTATTAACATTCAACAAACCAATGGGTTTATGATGGATGTTCAGTTCGGCCTAAGAGACAATTTGAAAAATTTCTTCCAAAGTACCAAAACCACCTGGTAAGGCAATGAATGCATCAGAGTTTTCAAGCATTATCTTCATTCGTTCATGCATTGATGATACCTTAAGTTCCTCCCCAATTGTCTTTCCATTGATGTTCTGTTGAGCTAAAGGTTCAGGAATGACACCTAAAACCTGACTGTCTCTTAAATATGCAGCAAGTGATACAACACTCATTAACCCACGGCAACCTCCCCCATATACAAGATGAATATTCCTCGCAGCAAGTGATCGACCAAGAGTGGTAGCTGTGTTTACAAACTCTAAACCCTTCCCATACTTAGATCTGCAACGCCCCTTAACGGGAGGGAACGTCACATTGTCAAACAAAGTAAAATGCGGAAATTAAATAATTAACGATTAAGACCCGGTTCATTTTAATTAATTAATGTTTAACCATGTGAGCAAATTTGACAATATTTTTTTTTTTTATAATGATAATAATGATACTACAGAGTGCGGATAAAAGTAACGAATAAAACAATACATAGAGATTTGCACCTGAATAGCATGCATATATATATATCTAGAGTTTAATACAAATTTGTTTCATAAATACAAGCCTGGCCATCATCAAAAAGCAAAACTATACCCACCCCAAGGAAACATGCATATATACCCACATGCATATACAAAATATACAGCCCAAATCAAAAGAAAGATACATCAGGCCCCCAAAAAAACAAAAACACTGGCAGCCATCAGTAGCCACCAATGATCATCGACCCCTCAAATAGAAAGGGACCGATTCAGGATCATCAGGAGGACCCTCATCAGGATCTTCCTCATCCGAGGACTCATCCATAGGAACCACAGAGGTGCGGGACGGAGCCCGAGCGGTGGAATCAAACGAATCCTCCTGCGGGGTGTAGTAACGGGGACCCCACATCTCCCTGATAGGCAGGTAAAACTCCAAGCGTAAGCTGATGTAGCAAGTGAGGACCGGTGCCTCATGGCGTCTCCAGCAAGTGATACGACACGTCTCCCACATACACACAACGGTCGGAGTTTAGGTTGATGTGCCAACACTCCGGCCCTCCGAGGAAGGTCGGCGCACATCTCCCAAAAATCCGCGCGTGCGTGCGTGACATCGTCGCGAGTCAAAGTCAATCCCGTGCGGGCCGGCCGGGAAGGCGAGCTCTTTGTCTCTTCACCGTCGTCTTCGATCGATACGGGGTGCACATAACAACAAGTAATAGAAGCACGGGGAAAGAGGTAAGATATCCTACCATCAATACCAATACAAAGCAACCAAGAACCGAACGGCGCATAACGCCCACGTAGCATGTAAAGGCAATAAATAAGCTTTTAAACAGATAACCAAATCGTGCAATCATTAATAAAGGTAATGAATAATTCATAATATCCAGGCAAGTTAAATATCGGGTAAACAATAATTTTCAGATGTCGAATATTCCATGATGCATGGACTCAACATTCAATTTCCTACTCCATGGAGCTAGACTCAAACAAAGAGAGAAAGATCGGGAGACATGTACGTGACTCTTTTGCCGAGGCCGATGCTATCAATAATTTTCCACGTGCACAATCATGGCATTGCTGAGACATTCTACACTAGATCACGATATAGGACAAGTGTCAAGTCCGGATCGTCGGTGTGTTTGCATCGGTTTGCCCCACGTAGACGGAGGAGCTACCAATCGCCCATTGCGAAGGACCCGCACCCCGACGCCTAAAGGTCATAACAAGACCCACACTTGTCTACTCGCACCCGCACTAAGGTGTGTTCAATCTCCTAGGCAACTTGGCCTTACAACAGTCCACACGGACATCACAATGCATAAGATACTATGCATGCTCATGTATGATCCACCATCTCATACGAATTCATAATATACCATAATTGATCAAGAGAGTGCAATAAGCAAATTTGCATCCAAGAAGAACCCAATATCCACATAATATCAATTTATAACTCAAGGAACACATTATGGGTCCATTATGGATTTCTAAAATCTCCAAGTCTTATGAAATTCATCTCATTGGTTCATTTACTTGTCATTTGATTCAAGTTACTTGATTCTTATAATTACCTTCCAAGCTTAGCTCATTTCCTAAGTCTCCACCACAATCCATCATGAATTTATTGTTACAAGTTTCCTATTATTAATCTACATTTTTAATCGCTTGATTAACTCAAGTCTTGACATCTCAAATTTGTTAATCTTTTCCCTCATTCAAGCCCTCAAAACCGTGGCACTCAAGAGAGTCTTAGATCACAATTTTCTTCTCACTAATTTAGTCTTCCTTTACTTAACCTACCTAGCATTATTCTTGGCACCATGACAACCAAAATTCTGCTCCTAAAACAACCCAAAACCGTGGCACTTACCAAGGTTTAACAACCAGAATTTTGTCCATTTAAACCAACCTTAACTACTTGATTTTATTAGCCATGCATTGATCAAAATTTAAGCATTACTTCCACTCATTTTCCAGCACAAAAACAGCCCCAAAAACAAGCCAAAAACCGTGGCACTCAAGATTCCAACAACCAGAATTTTATCCATTCAAATCAACCTTAACTACTTGATTAAATTAGCCATGCATTGATCACAAATTAAGCTTCATTTCCATTCAATTTCCAGCACACAACCAGCCCAAAACAGAGCCAAAAACCGTGGCACTCCAAGGGTCCAGCAAACCAGAATTTTGCTCACTTCAATCTCACTCAACTACTTGATTAAATTAACCATGCATTGATCACAAATTAAGCACCACTTCCATTGAATTTCCAGCACAAAGACAGCCCCAAAAACAAGCCAAAAACCGTGGCACTCCAAGGGTCCAGCAAACCAGAATTTTCA
Organism: Ormosia emarginata; assembly: GCA_029884605.1. Taxonomy (NCBI): domain Eukaryota; kingdom Viridiplantae; phylum Streptophyta; class Magnoliopsida; order Fabales; family Fabaceae; genus Ormosia; species Ormosia emarginata. Next base: position 5,768,922 of record JAQQTP010000087.1, read on the forward strand.
GCATTCATACATGGTTTCCAATCACAAAATTACACAATCAATCAACCACTCAAAGCTAAATCAAAATCACATTCAAGAAACCAATTTCAAGCAAGTTCAAGAACAACCACCATGTGGTTCTTCTTCCAAAAATTAAATACAAGATTCCTAGTTGCTAAAGAGGTTGAGGAGGATTAATCTTCCTCTTACCAAGTTGATGAACCAAGAAACTCCAAGAATCACCCTTGATTTTCGGATTTGGAGCACCAAAAACCCTAGAAAATTTGGTCCAAGTTAGAACAATGAAATGGTGTGTAAAAGAAGAAGAAAATGGCCAATAAACCAAGGAAAAACAGAAACGAAAATGGGAGGGGAAGGCTGGAATTTTTCAGCCATGGGAGCTCACCTTCAAGGCTTGAGGAATGGTTGAAGATGGAAGCTTTTCTTGAAACTCCAAGCACCAAAGATGAAGAGGAGGAGTAGGAGATTAAGGAAATGTGGTTAGATTAAATTTTTTGTGAAGGTTAGGTTTCATGGGAGAGGGCTGGACGCAGGGGCTGCTGGAAGGAGAAGAGAAATATGTGAAAAAAAGAAAGGAGAAGAAGAGAACGTAAATGAAGAAGCAAAATGTGTTTTTGGTGATATTATGTCAATTGATTTATTTGAATAATTGAATCCAATTTCTTTCTCCAATTTGGGCTGCAGACCACGTAAGTGAGAGGGAGAGAAATGAGTGGGAAAAATTTGGCTTCCTTTGGAAGCTAAACACTTGGTCAAAGCTTGGGTCAAAGCTTGTTAAGGAAGCTTTGATTAAAATACACTTAAATTTGAATTAAAGTGAGTAAATTAAATATAATGTAAATAGCATTAGGATAAGGTGATAGTATTTTTATTACACACTATTATCCATTAGATAATAGTTACAATGGACATTTAAGTCGGTATTTAATTAATCGACAGATGAATTCTTCATTTGTATTGATTTAATCGTAATCAGTAAAGATTTTTCGGAAATTTGCGAAAACCTCGTAAACTGTGTCAAGTCCCGGGTTTAGTAAGATCCCCGTTGACTTATCCATAGTCCAAAGTTCGCAGAGAAAACATCGCGTTTTCCCGTTCCGGTCAAGTGTGCACGCAAAACGAGGAATATACGGTAATATTCGACGTTTCCAGAAAATTCCCAGAAAATTCTCAAAAATTGCAAATATTATAAAACGACTATCCGTCATATAAATTTTCAATTTTTAAAGCGTTACAGTCGTTTTCACGACTCTGCTCGAGTTTTACGTAAAACGAGGAATATATTAAAATATTCGTCGTTTCCGAAAAAATTCCAAAAAAATTCTCATAAATCACAAATATTAGAAAATGACTATTCATAGTGAAATAATCAATTTCCGAAGTGTTACACTGGTCTCAGCAATTCTCAGCCCAGTGTGCACGTAAAACGAAGAATATATTAAAATATTCGTCGTTTCCGAAAATTTCCAGAAAAATTCCTAAAAAATCAAGAATATTATAAAATGATGATTTATGATCAAATATGTATTTTTCGGGATGTTACAAGATCCACAAAGTACACAGATATTTTTAAGTTGACGAACAGAAACACCTTCCATTTCTATTCTCACCTTCTCTTTGAATGATTATGAGTTGGAGGAAAGTGGAGAAAATGGAGTGTTTAAATAGGAAAAAGAATGGAAAGGGTAATAATTGCACCTATAAGGGTAGGTTGGCTGTTGTCAGAAAAGGTTGAAATGAAGAAACACAGAATCTTTTTTTCTTTTTTTTTTTTTTTTTTTTTTTTTTTTTTTTTTTGTTTTTGTTTTTGCTTTTTTTTTTTACTTCAAGAAAACCATCAAGGTAAAGAAGTCTAGAAACCCCTGAAGGACCCTGCTCAAAGGATCGTCTGTACAAAAATCAAAATACAACAAAATGATACAAAGATAAAAGAAATAGAAAATGATGACATACCTGTATGTACAGTTTCCATGGCGTATCTTTATACTGCGCGTCATGAGTGCAGTAGACATCACGTCCTTTTTTTTTTTTTTGAAATTGTTAGAAAAACTTGATGAAAGATGAGTGTATACTTACTTAAGATTGGGATGGAGGTAGTCTGCTCTTTCAGCTTGTGCTAAAGCATTGTTGACCAAGATTCGACCCATTCAAGACCAATAAGCAACATAGGGCTCCCAAAAGGGACAAGTGGCCATAATACGACCATTTGCCTCACATGTGGGATACAATCTACCTTCTTTGTTTTTCAATTAAGAAGGCTGGATCAGGATGCATGCATTTCCCCATTCACGGTTTGTGTTACCAAAGCCAACCCTAAGACGTATACATAATTTTTTTTTTATTTTTTTTGTTTTTTTTAAAGATGACATGAAGAAGAAGAAGAAGATGATATGTACAGATTGTTTGTGGATATGGCTCACATCTGCCTCTGGTTTAACGTCCAGTAACGACTTAAACGTCTTCTATGAGTCGAGGATAAGCTTCCCATCCAATTTTCTTATAAATTGGCAAACAGGGTCTTTTAGAGTCAGATTCCCAAGACTGTGGCGTTTTTCTTCATTCTTGAAGAGATTCCACAAATTAAGAATTTCACGTTGCATCAATCCATAAGAATGCGTCTCAAGAGTCAATAAGATATCATCTAATGATTCCTTACTCAGTCCATTCTTAATGAAGAAAATTTTATCTTCTCTATTTGCGGAAACCATCCCCAAAGTACGACATCGCTTGTTACAATTCCATCGTCCACATTTGTGACAGACTTGTAACCTTTTTGCTCTTCTCCTTTTAGAATATGAACTTCTTCCAAGACCGGGCATATATGAGTCAAATGAAATTGAGGACTCACCTGCTAATCATACCTTTGCTTCAATTATCCAGCGTACATCTTCTGGCATACCTTTGTGCATTAACAGTCTCAATCTTTCACATCGAACTTTGTAGATCTTTCTCAGAGCATTTTGAGGAAGAGAAGGAAAATGTTTTCTCAGGTTTGAAAGAATGACATCCATTTTGAAGGAGAAGAAGGGTTCAGTTATTTTGGGAAACTGAAAAATAAACCGACTTGAGAGTCACGGAGTACCGTATCCGCCACTTAACCGGCAACACAAAGAACTCAAGAACTTGGTTTTCCAGGAATGGTTGAGTCTCTGTCCATTAACTTTGAGCACATTACCATTCCTAGGATCCTCAATATCTACGGCCCCAGAGGATACACGTGTTTGACAACAAAAGAACCACGCCACCTAGATCTCAATTTCCCAAGGAGTAGGTGCAGATGATAATCTCAAAGCAAAACTTTTTTGACCAATTTCCGGAGCTTTTGCAAAAGGTATAACAGACCTTGAATAAAGTAGGCCAATAAAATCCATACTGCAAGATTCTCGTAGTTGTTGTCGCTGAAGAAAAAAGTGACCTCCACATACTTCCGAGTGACAAAATTTAATGGCACTACCTACCTCATTGTCGGGCACACAGCTATTTTTTTTCTCTCTTTTTTTTCTTTTTTTTTTCATAATGCGGATGGAGAAGGTTCATCACCTCCACTTCTGCATTCTCTGGAAGTTCATGATACTATTTGAGGCGGTGTCCATTGGTCTTATTAAGTGAGGTTGGTGAAAAGACTCCACCAGGATCCCATTGGTTGAAACGTGATGACCAGGTTATGGTTGACACAACATGATAGCTTCCACTACGGTCCCATTGGTTGAAGTGTAACGACCAAGTGAAGCTTGAAGCATGAGGGTTCACATTGGGGTCCCATTGGTCTTCCTTGACTTCACCAATGGCATGCAATACGTGTAATTTTGCAATCCTGCTTTCATTGATAATGCTGGACCATGGCCTAAAAACAAAATTCACTTCAGTAGTTACTAGCATCTGCTGACTTTCCTCTTTCTTTGAAAATTCCTCAATGGCCTTCAACTCCACCTCCCTATATGTTTCAAATTCTGCAACTACATTGTTGATAGACCCTTCTATATCATTAGATCCTGCGTAAACAAAATCATTAGTTTTCAAATATGTAAAAATTTCAGCACACACAACACATTTTATATCACTATCATGATTAGTACATGAGTTACAATTGATAGAATCATCAAAACCAATTAAATCAGGAAATACAGCACACAACTCATCATGAGTTTCCTCAACTAAGTCTGCATGTAAATCAATATGACAATTAGAATGCAAGGAGTTGGGAATTGTTTGGGGAAAGAGTTGGCCTGACTCTTGACATCTCAGTTCATTAACAGTGGTTGTCAACTGGTTAATTTGGGTTGTTAAATCTGAATAGTGGCAAAGTGAAATTCTACTGGAACTCAATTTGGGTTTTCATCAAGTCCTCCCATGAAGGCTCAAGTTTTGTGGTTGATGGACTTGTTATCTCTTTGGAATGGCTGCTCATATTGAAATGATTGTTCTTTGTAGTGATGCCGTATTGCCATATCCCAGATCCGAATAGTATTCCCACTAGGGTTGTATGTGTTGAAGAAGGGGTCATAACTCGTTTCGCTATGGAACTGTGGTTCATCGGGAAAATAACCATTTGCTTTGCAACAAATTGATCTGGAAAAACAGAACTACCATATCTTGAAGTGCGGGGCATGCATATGTGGGGTGAGATGAACAAAAACAAATGTTACACACAAGTGTAGCTTCTCGCACATGTGTGATTGTTGTCTCACTACTATATGTCTTACCAAAGAAGTCAACTCCTCAAGTTTTGACTCCATTATGCATGGTCCATTGTATCCTTAAAATGCAACAGAATGCAACAAAATGATAATGAAAAAAAAAAATTAAAAAGAAAGAGTTAGTATAGGATCAACACTCAAAATATGCAAAAATAAATCTAGTTAATGTATCTAAACATTTTTAAAATTTATGAGAGCAACACAGGACAAAATCTACATAAAAATGAAACTAGAAAATGTAATAAAAAAAATAAAAAAAAAAAAAAATGGTCTAAATGATAGAATTTTGAAAAACCAGGGTTGACCTCACGGTTTACTATGAGTCTTGTTTATCAGTCAATTTGTTTTCCTTCACCACCAAGTTTCATATTTTTCGGGCACGTTCAGTTCGAAAATTGTATCAACTACCCATAATCACCAGTTTTTCGTCTTTCCTTCACTAGAGAAATTCAGAAATCTAAGAAAAAAAAAATTGTTAGCGTAGTATGAACAATACTAGATAATGGATAAAAATGTTATAAAAGTTAATAAAAAGCAAAAGTTAGTAAAAACACTTAAAATGAAAAGATTACACTTACTAATCCCCGACATCAAGCGCCAAAATTTTGACGAGCGCTGAACTCAGTCAAAATTATAACCAAAGTTATTACCTAAGCTTGTAGCACAATGACAACACCGGATCATCTCCACGAGGATTGTAGATGCAATTTAATCAAATCAAGTGAAAGTTAGCAAAAAGGGGGGTTTGACCGTTTAAGATCACACTTAACAAAATTAAAGGAAGAAATAACAATTAAAGAGCAGTCAATTTAGAAACCTATCCAAGATTGGATGGATTCAATCATAGACCCTTCATAGAACACTTGAAGCACAATTGAATTATTAATTTGGATCTAACCGAGATCTCTGCATCAAATCCAGAATTCATACTAGACGATCGTCTAGAATTCAATTAACAAGTGATAAACACAAATCCGCAATCGCACCATTCATGAAGATCTATGTTAATTTCAAGTACCGAATTCAATTAACTTAGGCACAAATCAGTAACTTAACCTTTTCAATTTTGTGATTAATTTAGATCAATCAGTTCTAAGTTTCATCACAAATGTCAATCTTAAACCAAGATCAAATCATATCAACATAAATAGAATCACCATTCATGCATTCAAGATCAAGAAGAAGAAAAGAGGAATTCAATTACAAATCAAATACAATACATAACCAAGATCTCAAGAATACAAACCACAATCTCTTCAAGAGTTCTAAATTGACCGAAAGTAGCTTAGCCCTCCATTACCATGAAGGGGAGCATCAAAATATACAAAAGCTATGAGAAACTATGAAGAAACAAGAAGAAACTATGAGAGAAATGAAGGAGAATATCACTTATTCATGATAACCAATGGTGCCTTTTATAGAAGTCTAGGGTAACAAAATGACAAAGGGGAGTGGGTGGATGAGTGGGTGAGTGAGTGGAGTGTTTGAGTGGAGTGTTTGAGTGGAGTGGTTGAGTGGGTTGGTTTAGTGGATTGGTTTAGTGGATGAGTGAATGGAATGGTTGAATGGGTTGGTTGAGTGGAAAATGCCAAAAGACTTTTGGTGAGTGGAAAATTATGGAGATGAATGGGTGAGTGGATGGATGAGTGGGTGGATTAGTGGATAAGTGGGTGGAGTGGTTGAGTGGTTGAATTAGTGGATGAGTGGATTAGTGGATGGATGAGTGGGTGGTTGAGGACGAAAATTTCATGTCTGACTTGGAAGCCAAAAACGACCCACTATACTGCAGATCCATGAAAAGTACTCTTCATGAAAGTTGTAGATCTTTGTCTTGGATATAAAATGCATATCTAGTTCGTCCAATTTGGCTTCCTTCAGCTCAAGATATGTCCCAAATACAGCAGGTTGTTCAAACCCAATTTCAGCACCTCTGTTCCGACTTGCAAGCTCAAACTGACCTATAGACTTCATTTTTTCAAAAAGTGTTCTTCATGAAAGTTGTTTATTTGGATCTTGACTATCAACTATCCAAATTTCAGCCCATCTCCATTATTACATCTTGAGATATGATTTTATTAGTGCACACCGTTCGGATTCTAGTGATAGAACCTGTATTCTGACTTCCATGTAAACTTAGGTCCTTTATACATCTGTTTGGGACTTCGAGCTCTCATCAAAGTTGTAGAGCTTCCTCTTAGCTTTCCTATAAGGTAAAATTCATGTTTATCAGATATTAGGAACTCAAGTTATGGCCAAAATACAGAAACAGTGTCAAGTCTCAATAATGCTGAAAATATTCAATTAGGACCAATTTGAGCTTAAACTCACAAAATCATACCAAACTCAATCAATTAAGAATATGGAGAGTGTAAATGACTAAACATAAGGGTTTCTTAATGAATAAAATATGTGATTATCAATAGTCTACACACTGTTCATATATACAACGCCCATACAGCTGTACATACCAACAGTGACGGACAATGCCCATACAACTGTCCGTGAATGCAATGATAATGAGTTGTAATATGAATATGCCTAAAGAAATCCTAAGAGCATGTGAATGAAATACAAATGTAGGGTTTTATTTTGAAATACAGGCAAAAGTCTATTTTGAAAACAAAGAAGTTTGCTAGGAACTAGTCAGTATATCATCCTGTGGTAATTAGAGGAAAAACTTATCCTTATATTACACATATCCTGGCACGCTGAGAAATTCGGGCTTCATCCTTACTCAAAGAGCATCTTTGGATTTCCCACTTATCTCCTTTGGCCTTGGCAATATCGAGACATTAGGGTTATGTCCTTCTCAAAAGTCCTTCGGATACCCATCTATCTCTTTTTGCCTCCATGAATGACATCAAAGGATACTCACCAGATCGATCCTACTTAACCAATTCATAGACTTACATTCGTACTTATATACTTAGTTCCTTTACGATCTAAGTATATTCTCCTAGGAACTTTGGCTTCTTATGTTTACCCTTTGTAATGAGGAGAATCTGTAACCTCATACTACATGTAACCTTAGCACTTGGTTAGAAATACTTGTCCCCTTAGGAACTTTTCTGATTCCTTACCTTCTGGCTAAATGACCTCACGTCATATAACGTTATATTCTCAGGTAAACATTACCAGTCCATTTCTCATACTTGTACCTAAACACCACCTCATCATTTCTATCTCTTAAGTGATTTCTAATGCAACACTATATTGCTGAGGTGTTAGATACTCACCTATGGAAAACCACTAATCTTGGTTGCACTAAGATTCTTTTTCCTCACATACATACTAACTTAACTAACTAGTATGTGAAAAGCTTAGTGTTATGTTTAACTCTTACATAAACACCATCTTACTCTCTTATAGACTCCACTCATCCTAGTGAAAGAGTCTATCTTAACTAATGTCTCATCTACCCTTGCTTAAGGAAATAAATGAGCATTTCTCTAAAACTTTGCATAATTCACTCAACTTTAACTAAAGAGAGTAATTCACGCATCTAACTTTCCTTTCTATCACACTTCTAGTAGTAGCTTATACTACACTTGTGTGCTAACATACGTATTCTGGTTGTATCTAGCTTTCCCTTCTATCACACTTCTGGTAGTAGCTTATACTACACTTGTGTGCTTAAGGTTCTAGATACCTCTTTAACTATTCTAAACTTATAGAATGCTTAAGAACTTAACTTCTATACTTTTGTTAGTATCTAAGGAAGTAAATTTCCTTTATCTTGTACTTCTAACTCATCTTTGCAAATACTTGAGTTATTGCACATTTCTATTCTACGTTATGATTATGACATCTTCTTAGACACAATTCATCTTATTGTGTATTTAGCAATGTCCAAGTCTCATTTAACTTGAGACTTAGTACCTAAACATTCCATCTTTGGAACTAATACACAATCTTGTCTCCACTCAAGTGAATCTAACTCAAGAGTGGTTCTTACTTGCAACTCTTTGTCGTTCAAGGTCTTAGGAATCTTCCTAAGCTAATCCACTACTCTTGGATATTCTAAGGTTCATACATTTCTCATTTTCTACTAGAGTGCATACTATTATGCATACTAGCATACTCATCTTCATTGCACCATCTCATCACATCTTAAGTGATATCTAATGCAACACTAAGTTGCCTAAGGTGCTACTAAAGATTCTAGTGTTCAACTTTCTCAAAAACACCTCAAATCTTGCCTAAAAAGGCTGATTTTCAAGATTGCACCAAACATGCATCATAACTTCTAAAATTCTGAATTTTTATGAGCACATAGCTCTTTCTCATATCTTTCCAATGCCACAAACCTTGCTTCATTTGGCTAAGTGTAGTCAAAGTTATGCGACATTTTACAGAGGCCAAAACAGGGCATTCTTTGATTCACTTGATTTTGACCTGACTTTAAATTATAACTGGGAACAAACCACAAATAGGATAACTCTAAAATTTTATAGGCAAGAAGCCTTACATCTTAGCTTCAAAATTCCATTGGTCTTATGTTGATACGACATCGGAGCAATAAATTATGCAATTTGGTTTACTGGCTGCCAGAATGCCTTTTTTTGTAGAATCTGCCTTGGATTCAAACAGAAACTGGTATTGATTGGCTTGCTCAATAATTCTCAAATTTTTACCACATGAAGCCTTATGTCTTAGCTTTCAAATTGCTTTGGAATCAACTCATTCCGATATCGGTAGCTCGAGTTATGCTCAAAACACTACTAGCTGTCAGAAATGAGTTTTCTCTCTGTTTTGGGTCTATTCGAATACCTCTGATGGTATTCGAATATCACCCACGAAAATTCACCTTCTGGAGCTGTCTGTGATATTTTATTCGAATACCAACCTTGGTATTCGAATACCACACTGCAGAACAGCACTCCTAGAGCAGAAAACAGCTGTGTTTCCTGTTCTATTCATTTCCTAAACTTGATCCAATCTTCAACTCATGGATTCTAGGTGATTTCAATCACAACTAAAGTTCCTAACCACATAGCAACCTTCATATGCCTCATACATGAAGAAAAGAATAGAAGATGAAGAACTAGATAGCAAACACCCCTACCTCTTGGTCTTGAAGATGAAGATGAAGCCAAGATCTACCTGATTCCTCTTCCTTAGTGATTGATTCTCCTCTTGATCTTGCTCTTCCTCTCCTCCTCCTTCTTCCCTTCTTCCCCTTTCTCCTTCTTCTTCTCCCCTTTTCTCCCTTTTCTTTCTTTCCTTTCTCTGGTTTCGGTTCTCTGCCGAGGGAGAATGCAGAAATAAGGGGGTGGGACGTGGAGGGAATTAAAAGAAAAGATTAACTTAAGTTTCTACACTGAAACTTATATCTGCTATGGACATCCGAATTGTGCTAATTCGAGTTTCCTTGCTTCCAACAACTTTAGAATAAATCATAGGATTCATCTAAATTGTTGTTTCACTATTTTCATGATTTTCTATATCTGCTGCTAGTCATTCGGTATTAAAATGCACAACCAGTATGCCTAAAAATATGAAACTGACTCTGATTCTCTTGAAACTTTTACCACATCTTACTTGGCTTATTTGTGACCTAGAAATAAACTCTCTATGTTTATTTCCCTTAACTTAGCAACTTATGCTATTATCTGAGTCATTTTAAGCCACTTTATAACTTCTGTGTTGCAACTAAGTGCCTAAATGAACTCAGTTTGTCACAAAACTTGACTGACATGCTAAACAAGTCAAATGCTACCTTTGGTAAGCATTTACCAGTCTAACATGTGCTTAAGGGTATTACACCAGGCATCGATGCCTTCATGAAGCCGTTCCCGCACGTAACCAAAGAAATCTCGTCCAAATGCCATCATCGTAATCAGAAGTCAATCCACCAAAATACAGACGATTCAACCTTGCCTCCCTTCACAGTCTTCGTCAACATAATTGTAACCTATAACAATACAACAAATAGGTGAGATCTCCTACAACGCATACCAAAATGGCAGCAAAGAAAAAGATACGAATGACAAAGTCATTCCATATATACAAATATTGCATATATATTCCAGTTATCAATCTCATAAATATCATCAGAAAGCATATCCCACAATAATATAGACATTAACAGCACTATAACAACAGATATCCATAATAGGTATATAATGATTATGCTACCACAATATGTATGTTGACCATGCCACAACAATATGTGTACTGACCATGTGCATGCATAATGAACCAGTTCCTACTCCATGGAGCTAATACTCAAATTCAGAGGTAAATGTTCCAGAAGATCTGCCACCCTCAACGACAGTCTTCGCTGGATCACAAAAAGAAGTAGTGCTTGTCAGTTTCTTGTTAGTGCGTTGCAACAGTTCTTCAAGGCCAGAGGCATATACAATGACAACTAGGTCATTGGATGAATCACCTTGCCTTGACGCACCCTGAGATCTTTCCATTGGATCACACTACTCGATTCTCATTCTCTCCGTGGCAACAAAAGCCATACAAACACTGACTGTATGATATTCAACGCATGATAACTCAATGCATGACTCAAGACACCATTTGTACTGTTCCCAATGATATCAAAACAACCGCCCATACAACTGTCTGATACCATTAGTATCAATGATATTATATAACCGCTCATACAATTACATAATAACACTGATCCACCTGGGTCCAGCATATCGGCACAACAACAAAATAGTGTATCATGTTCAATGCACGACAATTCAATGCATAATATAAGCCACCACAGGCCATAAATAATATTTTAACAAAACTGGGTCCAGTACGTCAGCCCGATAGCAAACCGCTATATTCATGATCGCATAAACATCATCCAATGTTCTCCCCAAAATCTGCATTATAATAATTTACTGAAAACTTTCTCTATTACCTTTACTAAAATCCTCTTAAATAAAATACTCTAGGTTCTAAATCACGTTCAAAAACTTATTTTTCCATCATCATTTTCAAAATCACTATTATCTAATAATAAAACTTTGTTCCATTCTTGTTAAATAAAATACTTTAGATCTCAACTCACTTTTAAAACTCCTTTTCCATCTTATAAAAATCATTATTTATCTAAATAAAACTATACATTTTCCATGTTCTTCTTAAAAATATTTTTATACCAAAGTACTTTAAACTTAACATCCTTTTCCAAATTCACTCTTTATGATCTTTGTTAAAAATCTCTTCTTTCCTATTTATAAAATCTTTTACCTTTCCTTTCGAAGCATTAAAAATCTTACATTCATATTCTTATTACCTAATCACTAAATCCATGATTTATAAAGTATCCTTGACTTGATTACTCCTATTTCAAATAGAGTGGCTGTGAGCCATCAAGATTCCTAGACTTAAAATCTATTTCCTCTTGCATATATTCATAGCATACAACGTATCAAAATCCCACCATAACGAATTTTTGTATACTTTCAAACCACAAGGATAACATAGGCAACCAAGTACAAATTATCTAATTCATACAATCAAGTAAATAAATTAACATAGCAATTAAACAACCATATAACTTTCATGCATGCTATCAACTTCATATAATCAAACATAATTAAACAAGCACCAATAGTCATCACCACACAATCAAGTAAATGAGTCTTCATATGGATTCTTCACTTACAAACACAATTTATATTTTCTCACCACCATGTTTGGCCAATGAGATTAATCTCCCTCTTACCTCAAGAGAAGATCAAAAGGAAGCTCCTTGAAGTCTCCTTGATTTTCGTCCACCACCTCCAACACAATCTTAAGACAACAAGCATACAAGCATTAGATCTAAAGCTTGATAAAAGACAACCGTGGATCAAGATCATGGTTTAACATTTTGAAAGTAAGATTAGAAGTGAAGATTCAAAACTTCACCTAAAAACCCTTGATCTTGAGTTTGAAGAATAAGGTTGAAGATGGATGATTTTGACTAAGATCTCCACATGAAAGTGTCTTGGATTTGTGTCTAGATTCAAGATCTATGGTTGGATGGAATTATAGATGATTGGAAGTGAGAATAGGGGTTTTGGCCGTGAGCTCCTCCAAGAGAAAAGGTGAGGGGATTTTGTGTTCTTGGCTTCAGGAAAGTGAGGATGAAAATGAACAAATAAAAATTAAGGCTTGAACCCTCTAAAATGATACTTGGTCATGGGGTTTGAGAGAGAAAGGTAAGAACTTTTGTTTTGTTTCTTGATAGAGGGAAAGGAAATGAACAAAGTAAGATCACCTTACCATTTAGTCATCCAAACTTGCTCTAGAATCTCCTTGATGATTTTTGTCCAATCACCACCACCAAACCCTAAGATTTTTCAAACCCACACAAGATTAACACCTAAAGCTTGAAAAAGAGAAGACTAATGGTCATGGTGATGACCATGAACACAAAAAGAAGAAAAGGAAATGAAGATCAAGATTTTTACCTCAAAAGCCCCAAGCTAGGGCTTAAAGAAAGATGATGAAGATGTGAGCTTTTGAAGATGGTTCCAACAAGGAAAAGCCTTCAAGTGAGGTATAGATTTAAGAAAAGTATTTGGTTGAAATTAAATAACCATGGAAGGTGGAGGAAGAGTGCATGGCCGTGGAGCATGGAGAGGAGAGGAAGAAAAGAAAATGTGAAGGGGGAAATGAGAGAAGAGAAATGTGGAGAGAGAAAGTAATAGAAAACTTTTTGAATGAACGTGAAAATGTGTTTTGTAAAAAGATGACAACTTTCCTTGTCATTTTCCCCCCCAAAACTGTGGGGTCTCCAAGGAGGAGTGCAGGAAAAGCTTCCTCTAGAAGCTTGGTGCAAAGCTTCCTTGAGACGCTTTGTTCACTTTTTGAAAAAGTCAAAGTAATGATGTCATTAAAGTGCTCTCTAGAAAAGATGACTAACACTCCATTAAAACTATTACTCAGTGGACAAAAGTTACAGTTAACAAAACCAGTATTTATTGTCAAATGGATAATAAAACGTACCGCGATTTTATTTATTAGATAAAATCTCAAAAAATAAAAACTTCGTAAACTGTGTTCAGCCTCGGGTTTAGTAAGATCCCCCATCAACATTTTCACAGTCCAAGGTTTTCCAGCCTCGGGAAAAATATTTCATTTTCCCGGCTTTGCTCAGCGTGCACATAAATCGTGAAATATATTAAAATAATCAAAATCATCGAAATAATTCACAAAAAATACAAAAATCACAAATATTATAAAATGAATATAAATCATGAAACAAGCAATTTTCGGGGTGTTACAGACATCGTATAAGAATTTCTTCTTCTGGTGAGTGGTTAGATCAGGTGGTAGCATACCACCGATGATGTAATTCACCATGTCCGCATACCATGACATGATTGAGTGGTGGCTGCCAAAAGCTACTTATCAGGAAATGTTTCCCTAATCATGATCAGTTCAGCTTGGCATTCTTTATTTTCTAATCTTAAAAGGTGGTATGCCACTTGATTTTCTGCAGTTTTCTTGTCTCTGATCTCCAGATCAAACTCTTGTAGAAGCAAAACCCACCGAATCAATCATGGTTTCGCGTCTTTCTTGCTTACTAAGTACTTGATTGCTGAGTGATCTGTATACACAATCACCTTAGTCCCTACCAAGTAAGCTTTGAACTTGTCAAATGCGAACACAACTGCCAGCAACTCTTTTTCTGTTGTTGTGTGGTTCAGTTGGGCGTCATTAAGTGTCTTGCTCACATAGTATATGGAGCCAAACACCTTATCCTTTCATTGTCCCAATATAGCACCCACAGCATAATCGCTAGCATCGCACATGAGCTCGAACGGTAAGTTCCAATCTGGAGTAACGATAACTAGTGCTGAGACCAGTCTCTTCAGCTCCTCGAATGCAACTTGACATGATTCATCAAAAGTAAACTGGATGTCTTTCTCTAGAAGGTTGCAAAGAGGCTTGGCTATTTTCGAGAAATCTTTAATGAACCTCCGATAGAAACCCGCATGGTTAAGAAAACTATGGATTCCTTTAACTGAGTTTGGCGAAGGGAGCTTGTCAATTACCTCAATCTTTGCCTTATCCACTTCCATCCCTTTAATTGAAACTTTATGCCCAAGAACTATGCCTTCTTGGACTATAAAGTGACACTATTTCTAGTTGAGGATGAGGTTGGTTTCTTCACATTTTTTCAATACGGATGATAAGGTCTGCAAACAACTATTGTAATCATCCCCAAACACTGAAAAGTCATCCATGAACACTTCCAACCCGTGCTCAATCATATCTGCAAAGATGGACATCATGCAACATTGAAAGGTTGCAAGAGCATTGCATAATCCGAACGGCATCCTATGAAATGTAAATGTACCATAGGGACAAGTAAAGGTTATCTTCTCTTGGTCCTCAGGTGCTATGGCAATTTGGTTATATCCAGAATAACCATCCAAGAAGTAGTAATAAGCCTTTCCTACTAGCTTATCCAACATCTAGTCTATGAACGGAAGCGGAAAATGGTCCTTCTGGGTAGCCTTGTTCAGCTTGCGGTAGTCCATGCACACCCTCCAGCCTGTGACCTTGCGAGAGAGGATGAGCTCATTATTTTCATTGGTGACTACTGTCATGCCACCTTTCTTGGGAACACATTGAATAGGTGAGACCCAAGGGCTGTCAGAAATAAGATATATTATGCCTGCATCTAGCCACTTGATTATTTCCTTTCTCACCACTTCCTTCATAATTGGGTTTAACCTCCTTTGGTTTCCATAACACCACTTTGATTATCCTCTAACAGGATCTTGTGCATACAAATGGAAGGGCTAATGCCTTGGATGTCGGCAGTAGTCCAGCCAATGACATGTTTATGTGTCCTTAGCACACGGAGAAGTTTCTCTGTCTGATCATCTGAGAAGGATGATGATATGATCACCGGTAGGGTGGAGGTTGCTCCTAGATATGCATACTACAAATGATTGGGTAGAGGCTTAAGTTCAAGCCTCGGGGGTTCCTCAATGGAGGGCTTAGATGCCTCCTTTGTTGCATCGGACTCCAAGGTTTCAAACTTAGGTGACCGATATTGCCTAGGAACCGCATCTAGGTGCCTGATAAAATCTGAAACATCGTTCCTAGGCTCTTTATCATTATCAGTTGATGAAGCCAATGCCACAACAAGGGAGTCTTCAGGAATATTTGCTTGGAATGTGTCATTGATAATGTTATCCAATATCCCAACATAAGAACACTCTTCCTGATCTTGAGGAAACTTCATTGCCTTGAAGATGTTAAAAGTTACCTCTTGATCTTGAACTCTCATTGTCAGTTCACCTTTCTGGACATCAATGGGTGTTCTCCTGGTGGCCAGGAATGGCCTGCCTAGGATCAATGGGACCCTATAATCTTCTTCCATATCCAAAATAACGAAGTCCGCTGGGAATATGAACTTGTCCACTTTTACCAGGACATCTTCCACAAATCTTTTTGAATACGTATATGAACGATTGGCTAGTTGGAGGGTTACGAATGTGGGCTTGCATTCCCCTAAACCTAACCTCTGGAATATGGATAGGGGCGTGAGATTAATGTTTGCCCCCATATCACATAATGCTTGGCATAGGAAATTCTCTCCTATGGCGCAGGGGATTGTAAAGCTCCCCAGATCCTTCAATTTTGGGGGAAGCTTCTGTTGCAAAATAGCACCGCATTCTTCAGAGAATGCTACCATTCAAACCCCCCCAACCTACGTTTCTTGGACAAGATATCCTTCATGAATTTAACGTAGTTGGGCATCTGTTCCAAGGCTTCAGTAAAAGGAATTATTGATATACAATTTCTTGAAAACTTCCAAGAATTTCTTAAACTACTCATCCATCTTATGCTTGATTTGCCTACTAGGAAAAGGTAAAGGATGTACATAAGGTCTATTCTTCACCTTCTTGCCCTCGGGCTTCTTTTGGACTATGCCTTTATCCTTTTCAATTTCCTTTTCCTTTTTCTGGACATCTACCTCCTTGTGGACTATATCTTCATGGTCTTTGCTCTTGGCCACTTCATCCTCCAACAATCTAGTCTTTGGATTTCCCTCATTGTCCTTCCCACTCCTCAGTGAGATGACCTTACAATCCTCATTTGAGGCACCCTTCGGATTATTAAAAATATTACTTGGGAAGGTGCCTAGGGGCTTGTTGTTAATGGCGTTAGCCAACTGTCCCACTTGAGTTTCCAATGCTCTCAATGAAGCTATTTGGCTTTGAATCATCGAATCATTCTTTGATAAGTAAGCATCAGTCCTTGCCATGTAGAAGTCGGTCTTGTTGATGAAAGCATCATTCTTAGCCATCAACTGCATGAATATATCCTCTAATGCAGGCTTTCTTTCTTGCATTGGTTGTCTTGGATAGGCTGGGAATCCAGGAGGGTTGTACTGGCATTCATTTCTAGGAGCATTGGAGGAGGAGGAAGGTCCTTAATTGTCCCTCCATGAGAAATTTGGATGGTTCCTCCATCTAGGATTATATTGGGTGGTGTATGGGTTGTTTTATTGCGGCCTATAATTGTCGACATATTGCGCACTTTCTGTAAGAGAAGGGCATCTGTCACTCAAATGAGTGTCTCCGCACCTTTCACATAGAATAAATGGGCTCTGGTGTGAATTCTGACCCATACTATTCATCCTACTTGTTAACGCTGCCATCTGAGCGGATAGTGAGGTTAATGCATCTACTTCATGCACTCCAGCTACCCTCCGTGAAGTGTTTCTTGTTGTCGGTCATTGGTAGCTGTTAGCAGCTATTTCCTCCAAAAGTTGGAAGGCCTCATCAAAAGATTTGCTTAGTAAAGAGCCTCCAGCTGCAGCATCAATAATTGGGCGATGGTGCGGTAGCAGGACCTTATGAAATTAGAAGATTTGGTGCCAAGGTGGTATTTCGTGATGTGGACACCTTCTCACTAAATCCTTGTACCTTTCCCAGGCTTCATGCAAGGATTCTAACTCAGTTTGAGTGAATAATGTAATATCATTCACCATGTCAGCAGTCTTGGCAAGGGAGAAGTATTTATTCAAAAATTTAGTACATACCTCTGCCCAGGTTCTAATGGATCCCACTGGAAAAATGTGTAACTAGCTTTTTCCTCTATTCTTTAAAGAGAAAGGGAAAAGCCTTAGGCAAAAAGCATCCTCGGATACTTTATTATGCCTAAAAGTATCGCAAATCTCCAGGAAGTTTGAGAGATGCGCATTGGGATCCTCATTAGATAAGCCACCAAACTGTATAGCAGTTTCGATCCTTTGAATGATCGTCGGCTTTATCTCAAAATTATTAGCCCAGATTGCAAAACATCGGATAATGGATTGCAGATTATCCATCTGAGGAGTTGCAAACTCCCTTAATGGCCTTATGCGACTTTTGTCCTCCACCTCGTGCGTAGCGACTTCATCTGCCATCTTATAGTTACCTAAAACAATTTAGAAATAATGAATTAAATCAATAGGCACAAACAGAAACTTGAACTAGAGCTACTTAAACTCATTGTTAATATTAGATCTACTAAATTTAATCTGTTATCCCTGGCAATGGCACCAAAAACTTGTTCGCTCTTTTGCTTACCTCAAGTGCACGGGTCGCACTTGTAGTGTAGCTAGGAGTTAGATACCATTCCCACGAGGACAATGGTTAAAACCAGTGCTAAATATAAACTAATTGCTCAAGTATTTCTATTTAAGGACATATGAATTGAGAAAGAGAATGTGAATTAATTAAAAGATCTTAAAAACTGTAAAATTGGATTAAGTTGATGATTAGAGAATAGGGAATTCTTTTTCACCTCCTACTTCCATTGATAATAAGTAATCCTTATGAGCAATATAAATGAAATGGTTAGGTTAGCTTAGGAATCTAAATTAGTTAAAAGCATATGTCTAGGTCAACTAACCATGCTTCCATTACCTAATTCACTATGTGTCCATGAGAATTAGTGTAAATCCACTCATTAAGATCTATTCCCAATTAATTACTATACATGGCCAATAGGTATATTTCTATCCTATTAACAAATCATCGCATCCAAACCAATTGAATAAAATAGAACATGCATCAATCATACATACGATCTTAAATCCAAATTCCTATATCCAGGTTCATTAGATTTTAACAAATCAATTGAAAGTTAGTCAGACTATCAAAGCATTAAGCATTATATGATTGAACCAAAACCAAATCATGTATATAAACTTAAAAGATTACAATATTAATCAATATCCATATGAGGATCTAAAGAAAAACCCTATAAACAGCTTAGCCAGCCATGAACCCTACAAAAATATCACAATAAATCATGTTCATGGAGATGGAAAGATAAGAAAGTGAAGGAAAGAGAAGAGAACGCTTAATGGGATGATCCTTCAAGCTCTAATCCTCCTCTAAGGTGAAAATGGCCTTCAATCTTGGTCACTTTTGCTTCCTATCAGTGTAAAATATAAAATCTTGGCCGCAACTTTTTAAAAATAACCCAACTCTATAGAAAATTAATGCAACAGTATTTACAGGGCTCAGAAAACATAGTCACGCCATGGCATTCAACTTCATTCGCCGCGGTGCATATACAATTTAGGTCACCACGTCGCGACATTCATTCCTTTGCACTGCGGCGTTCAAAGTACGTAGCTCTCTGCCTGAACAGGGGAATGTCTCACGCTACGGCATTCACATGCCACATCGCGGCATGACAAGTTGATCTTTGCACTTAGCTTTCTCTTGCAAAGCTGGTCCAAATCTTCTAAGTTTCACTTGGTTAGAACTATACCTGCCATAGAGAAATCATCAATTCAACAACTAGTGCAAATGTACTCAATCTATCAAAGAATTAGAAATATTTTCTCAGAATCATAATGGAAGACATCGAAATGGAATTATATGAATATGCAGCTAAACTCTTCCATACATGCATCAAAACAGGGACTAAGCAGTCAATAAGGCACAAATATGGGGCACAAAGAACTACAATTTGTGAAGTTATTAGTCCGCTCCATCTTGGTTTCTCTCTGTCGTCCGCTCCATCTTGGATCCAGCCCGTTCTTGCTATTGTTTGTTCTTGTTGTCATTCGTCCACACAAGTATCTCTGTTTCACGCGTTCGATCATGACTGTTTTCCCTCTCTCACTCACTGTTCGTTCTCACGGTTTCCCTCTCTGGTTCACTCTCACTGTCGCTCCATCTAGTGTATTCTAACCATTTTCTTCTTTTTTCTGTTTCATTGATTCTTATTTACTCTTTTTTCTCATCTTTGTGGGTATTAGAATGGACGAAATATGGGCAGAACCGAGGGAAACAAGAGCAACGAAAATAAGACAGAAAAAGGGAAGAGGAAGGGCGTGAAATGAAAGAATGAAATCAAGGAGCCGTGGAGAGTGAGGTAGGGGATTAACTTTCCTATCTTCTTATTTGTTATTCTTATTTCGTGCTGTATATTTTTGAGCAAAGCCGAGAATGAGTTTTGTAGGGGCTATTATCCTCTATGTTTTCTTTAAATTAAAATTTAGTTTCTAAATCCATAGTGTTCGTGGCCAAGAATAAATTCTTGGTGGGGGTTTCTTTGTTTTTAATGGTTCTTTTATTCTATTGATGTTTGGAATGATTTTGTAATATTGGTTGAGAACTTGAGACATTTATTATATGACATGGATCCTTGAATGAAGCATACAGCCAAGCCAAGAATTTAACTTTTCAATTTGTGCTGATATTCTACTGAATGTTTTATTGATTTTATAATTGTATTGATGAAGTTTGTAGTCAGATTATGCTTGGAAAACATCCACGGTTAAATGTCCTATTTTGGGGCAGAATTTGTGATGATTTTTATGCTGATTTTGTAGTTGAAATTGTGATTTAAATGGTGAGCATTGGTTGTGGCAGATTGCTGCCGGAATTTTAGTACTATTGGAGCATGATATTGTCATTTAAAATGTGGTTGAAACCCATGACAAAATGTTGTCCAGATTTAACCAACATTTTGTAATCTTTAATGTGTGAAATGGTGGCTCGAAATTGATGGAAATGCTATGGCAGAATGCTGCCTCATTGAGACTAGAATTGTGAATGATATTTTGGCTAGAAACATGGTTAAAAATCCATGGTAGTAATCTTCCCTGTTTTAGCCATAACTTTGGCATATTAGTGTCATGCATTGATATCAAGCTTTAATTGAAAATATAAAGAATGAATGATATATAGTTTTCCATATTTGTTTGTTGAATAAATTAAGATGATCTTAATAGGATCTTTGGTCGTGTCTCACTTTGATTTATTGTGTTTGACAATGATCAATTGAGGTGCTATGAGATTAAGAAATCCTAGCACTAATACTCTTAAAATGACCATATAGGTCTCACATTGGCCTTAGAGGCCGAATTATATCTCAAAAAGAAGATTGTAAGTTTTTAGTATTATTCACTTGTTGAATATGATTAATGACATGTTAGTGGATACTTGTTGTGTAAGTGAGATTTCATTACTTATTGATAACTCAAGTTAAGTTAGAAAGTGAATTGTATTGCTCCCTTAATTCTTTAAAGTGGAGTTGGAATGGAAATTAGAATGTTCGTTTGATATGATTTTGATATTGTAAAAATTGGTATATGTTGGTTGATTGTTGAAATGCTAGAACCTATGAGTTTGGATGCGTGAGCTGCTAATTGTTAAATTTTTTAACTTTATATGCTTATTGGACAAGGCTAGGATTAAAGGAGATTCTTTGATTAAAGTGGTACTAGCCACTAGGGTGATTAAAGTGGTATTAGTCACTAAGGTGATTATGCATTCTAAGTATTACTAATGGGTCATGGCCTTATTCGATTATAAGATTTGTATAAGTTATATTAAAATTTAATATTGATTATTTGATTAATCATAAAGATGGGAATGATGAATTTATGCATTTGGTTGCATATATGATATTTTAATGTGTTTAATCGATCAAATATTGAGTATTTATGATTATGTTCATTCAATATTTAATTGAGAACTGGATGTTTCTAGTATGATATAATTGTGGAGGATTTGTGATTAAGGTGAGTAAAAGGATTTTTATGATGACATAGTATTCACGAGTAGTTGCCCTACTACTCCTTGGACGTATAAGGAATAAAAGGTAAAAGTACTCCTAGAAATATGTAAGTTAATTGTTTTAATAAGAGATGTGTTATACGATGTAGGTATTTTCCATATATAAATAAATGAATGATTTACCTCGGAAATGAAAAGATTACTTTTTAGATTATGTCACTTTTCTATTTATTATTTATGTAACTTGTTTTAACCATAGAAATTGGATTTATTATGATGTTATGCTTTACAAACTTACTACTGAAAATTATAAATTCTCACCCAGTTCTTTTTATGTTTTCATGATAAATCCAGAGGTAGACTATAGCAGGAGCCAAGGAAGCGCTAAAGACTAAGTTTAGATTTATATAATTCTATATATTTTCTTAGTTTGTAATAAGTTCTGTATTTATATTAATGATTGTATAATTAAGTGTTTGTAATCAATTTTGTAAAAGGTTGTAATCTTAAATATATTAGACAGTTTCGTGGTAAAGAGCAAGTTGTCAGATGCGTAAAATGTCTTGCTCTTTTATTTTGTCAAGGCTTTATATATGTATGTGTTATATTTGTTATACAGGTTATGAGTATATTTTGAGTTTTACGTATTAAATTTTTAAGTGACACCCTTGATTCTATTTGCTTATAGTATTTAGGATTAGGGTGTAACAATCGCCACTATCATCATGAGGAGCTGCTGGATCCCGGTGCTGCTATGAAGGGTTGCCACCGTCAAAAGGAGGGTAGGGTGGGATGGGGAAATCATGGGTGGAGATTTGAAGGCGCTCAACTAGCCATATGATGGTCTCGACAGTGTAGGTCTACATAGCAACCACCTGTCAAAGCTCAGCACGCACATCATACACCTCCTGGGTAGGTTGGGCCTCAAGGGCTGCTCGCAGAGCCTGCCTTGGGGCTTTCTGGGGGACTATTGTTGTAAGGGGAACTAAATCAACCCTCCCAATGAAGTACTCATTGAGAGGTTGTTTTATGTCAGTGAGCTCCTCATGTGAACTGGTGGGCACACCCCACCTCTAACGTAGTCTATGGATGAGGGAGAGGAAGAAAAAGTTGCGCAGCGCCATGGTTGATCTCCGCAGCTGCATATAGAGAATGTCTGCCACATTGATCAATCATCGCTCCAGAATGGCATAAATCATAATGGCCCTGTCGTGAGTGACCTCTGACAGGTTGCCGGTGGGTAGAATCATGGTGCAAATGAAGTGGTACCAGGCCTTGGCCTCGGGGGCCAAGCAAGAACGAGAAAAATATCGCGCCCAGCCCTACCAAGACATGGTCCAGGCGACCGGCTGCGACTAGACGATGCAGATGCGAGCGGTGACATCCTGCAAGTTGATCCCCTCCACAAGTTCCCATCTGGTGAACTCCTGGTAATCACAAATCAATGGAGGATGGGGCAATGATAGTGCCACTCTAATGGACTCAGGAGAAAAAGAAACTCAGTGCCTCCGCACGTCGACGGTGGTGGACTCCGGGTGAATGAATGCCATGTTCGCATATAATTCACGAACCAATGGCACTAAGGCCCTGTTGGGGTGTTTAGCAAACTCCCCCCACTGGTAGTGACGAATGGTGGCCTCGATGTTAGGTTGTATAGAGTCCCTGAAACTAATCCCCTCTCAACAATAACGCTCTTTGAGACCATAGTCCTAAAGCGTTCCTATGCCTCAGCAGATATAAATCTCAAATGGTCAAACTCACGAGAAAGAGATGGCTCCCTAGTTGTTCTCTACTCTTGCTCATGACTCGTTTACGACCCATTTAGCAAGTATAGAGGACCTGAAAAAGAGATGAAAGGGTTAAAATTAAGCAATGAAATTAATAAGACAACTCATAGGTTGCCCATAGGTTCTCTAACCTCATCATCCTAAGGCAACTCCCATCACTTTGGGTTCCTAAGGGTTTACCAAACTTCTCATATATGCTAGGTAGTCATTCTCTCTAAGAAATACCTCCATTAATGTCTTAACACACTTAGAAAGGCATATATGAGTAATCCCATCACTTAAGGAATTCCAAAACCTCAAGAACATCAATCTTGTAAGATTTTGGTACCCACGCCTAGGCGTGACATTCCCACGCCTAGGCATAACCCTCTCTGTCTCACCTGGACTAAGAAAATAGAACACCCATGCCTAGGCGTGGTTCAGTCACGCCTAGGCGTGACCCCGAGACAGTAACTTCTGCAGAATTCTGCAAAAGTATGGCACTGTTCCATTGGTGCCACACATAAAATTTGATCACCTCAAATCTGTTTCTTAGTGATTTTAAGTCCAAAACAAGTTTACAAACATGAAGGAAACATAAAATACTAATTGATTTAATCAAAATTGGATCCAAACACAAAATCACCCATCAAAACCCCAAATTCTACACTTTGAGTATTTTAGGTCTAAATGGATAGTTTTTTGTTTCTAATTCAAACCCTTAGCATGAACAAGTTATAAATTACACTTATAACTTATCCAAGCAAGAAAATCACTTAAAACATCACAAGAACTCAATTTGGCATGTTAAACCTCAACTAAGCCTAACATGGAAAAATGAGAGAAAGATGGAGTTTAAACTCAAAAACCCCTACCTCAAGCTCTTCAAGCTGCTAAAAAGATGGAGATGATGAAGATCTTGAAGATGGCCAAGGATGGATCCAAGCTTTCCTCTTGGTTTCTCCTCCTTCCTCTTTCCTTTCTTTCTCCCTTCACGTTTTCCTCTTCTTTCTTTTTTGTTTTTGTTTCTTTCTTCTTTTTAGTAGCACTTGCTGCTTTTAATCGTGAGGGAGAAGAAAAAAGTGACCAAAATATCCTTAGGATATTTTGCTGGAACTTCCTTATCAGCTAAGAACACCTAGATTTCTCCAAATCCACTTTTCTTAAAGCCAACAAGTTTAAAATAAATCATAGGATTCTTCAAAAAACTTGTTGCACCAAAACCATCATTTTTCATATCTGTGACTAGTCAATCCAGTATTAAAACACACAACTAGTATGCTTAAAAATACCAAACTGACTCCGATTATCCTCAAATTTTAACTGTAGCACAGTTCACATATTTGTGACCTAGAAATAAAGTCTTTGCACTTATTTCTTTTAACTAAGTAGTTTAATCCATTTCTGGGGCTAATAACAGCTATATTGCATACATAGTGTTATAGCAAGATGACTAGACATGCTTAGAAAGTCACAAAATTCAACAAACATGTTAAGCAAGCATTATGCTACCTCTGTAACCATTTACAAGTCTAACATGTATTCTAGGGTGTTACATTTTCCCCCTCCATTTTATGAATTTTGTCCCCAATATTCAGATTACAACAAATCAGATACGATATCATACTCGAAAAGACCTCACCTTTCCTCAATGATTTCTTACTAAATTTGAACACCACTAACAACTCAGTTAGCATGCAACCTACAAGAATATCCTGATGAGTTTGCAACAAATGGCATACACAAAAGAATACCTTGTATGAGATCGAAAGATGTAGCCTTCGCTGCTCTGACTAGAGTATACACCCTCCCCGAAGCTTACAGCTTTGAATCGGGCATAACTCCTTGTCTCTGTGAACACCTTGTAGCATAATGCTCTGCTCAACCACACTCAAAGCACACCTCACAAGGTCTAACACCATGTGGCCTTCCACACACAAAGCACTTAGCTATAAGGTTTCCACTTGAACTAGCTCATCTTCATTGTCTTTATCACCTTTTGAAGAATTGGATGTAGAAACGCTTTCTTCACCCTTATCTGGTGGAAAGCTAGGTGTAGGAACACTTCTCTCATACCCATTATCCGCTCATATAAAAACTCTTTAGGATTAATTAAAAAGATCTGATCACTTGTATTCCTAAGAGTCTAATCTTCTTTTTGAGTTTCTAAGATTTGAGTCCTCAAGTCACTCACTATGTCCACTTGACTTACACTAAGACTATGTGGCAACACATTTACTGAAAGACTCATGTCCCTAAAACTCTCAAGAAGTTCACTCTCTTGGATCATCATCATCTAGGACACATGTAGGGATTTCTTACTTAGTGCATCAGCCACCACATTGGCCTTACTGGGATGATACTTTAACTCCATATAAGATATGTCTCCAAACTTTGAGGGCAAACACTACTGCCACTAACTCCAGATCATGAGCAGGGTAGTTCTCCTCAAGAGGTCTCAACTGCCTTGATGCATAAGCAACAACTCTCCTATATTGCATCAGAACACACCCTAAACCCATCTTTGAAGCATCACATCATACTTCAAAGTTCTCCAAAAAAAGACTGGAATTACCAACACTGGTGCAGTAGTTAACCCCAACATTAACTCTTGGAAACTATTCTCACAAACTGGAGTCCACTCAAAAGTACTACCTTTCTTAGTCATTCTAGGCAAGGGTAGCACTAACTGAGAAAAACTCTTTATGAACCTTCTATAGTACCCTGCTAGGCCTATGAAGCTTCAAATCTCAGTCACAGTGGTGGGTTTCTCCCACTGCAACACTACATCAACTTTGATTGGGTCCATAGAAATCCCACCTTGAGATATCATATGTCCCAAACACTGTACTTGTGAAAACCAGAACTCACATTTAGATAACTTGACAAGCAATCTATTCTCCTTAAGGGTTTCCAATACTATCCTTAGATGCGGTTCATGCTTCTTCATTAACTAAGAATAGATTAGAATATCATCGATAAACACCACAACAAACAGATCTAGGTAGGGTCTAAAGATCCTGTTCACGTATCACATGAATACTGCCAACGGATTCGTCAACCAAAAGGACATCACAAGATACTCATAATGTGCATACCTAGTTTTGAAAGCAATTTTAGGGATATCCTCTTCCCTAACCCATATTTGATGATACCTGTTACCCAAGTGGCTTCAGTACTCAAGAGGGGGGTGAATTGAGTATTTAAAATTTTTTCGCAAAAGCCTTAAACAAATAAACTATGCTGAATTTAAATAATAAAAGGCGTGAATAAGATGAAGATAAGAAGAACAACTAGAAATTAAATTGCAAGATATAATAAATAAAGTGCAGAAAGACAAAAGATTAAGGAAAGAAGAAAAGCAGGCACGATGTTTATCCTGATTCGACCACCAACCACTTGTGGCCTACGTCCAGTCCCCGAAACACAGTTCGAGATTTTTCACTATTCAATACAAGCTTAAAAATAGGTGCTTGCAACCTTTACACAATAGAGCACTTTTCACACACAGGGAAACTCTACCCTTGTGCTAAAGCCTCAGCCTGCAAGGATACCTCACCCTTACACAAACCTTAGAGGGATACCTCACCCCCTTTGAAGGATACCTCACCTTCTTTACAACAAGGGATACCTCACCCTTTTACTGAGGGATACCTCACCCTCACAATACAAGTATATCGAGAAATAGATGAAGAAGAGAAACTCTCACTCGAGCAAATATTACAACTTGAAGCACTATGGAGCTCTCTAAGGATATCTCAAGATTTTGGCGAAAAGAGCACAGAAAATAAGAGAAAATAGTGAATCACGTTTTTGACACAAGCAAAAATAATTCAAGTGGTTAGGCAACCTTTAGAAGAGACCCAAGGTCTCTATTTATAGAGCATTTGAGAAAAAGAGCCGTTTAAACAATTAATATCCATTTAAATTTGAATTATAGTCGTTTCTTTCTATTTCAGAAATCCTGTGGTATTTGAATACCATCAGGAGGTATTCGAATACCTCTGATTAAAAAGCCTTGTAAAAACGTGATACTAGGATGTTATTCGAATACCTTTAAATGGTATTCGAATACCTCTGTTGAAAAAAGGCTTTTAACACTTTTAAATGCTTTCAAAACCATGATTTGGATTTGTGATATTTAATTTAAAACAATTTTGAAAATATTTCTTTGTGTCCAAAATCAATGAGATATCCAATGAGTCTCCTTACATAGACCTTAAGTCCTAAAGCTAATCTTGAAAACCTTGGACTTGATCTTCTCATCATCTTAAAGTTTGTTATCATCAAAATCATTGTCCATGTCAGCTAGCCAATTACATTCTCCCCCTTTTTGATGATGACAAACTAACATTTGAGAAAAGCATTAGTTCATATAAATTGAAATTCACAAAGTTAGTTTAGAGATACTTACTCCCCCTCTTTTTCATAAGAGGTGATTTATATCAGAGATGTGCACAACAGCTCCCCCTTACTTTTGGAATCCAATTTCTATTTTTGTTTTGACTTTTTTTTTTTACTTTTCTCAAACAAAGACATTTAAACTTGTTCTCTCCCTTTTGTACATTTGATACCATTCTCCCCCTTTTGTCATGATCAAAAAGATGGGGCAAGTATTTTTCTCTCTCATTTTATCATATTAAACAATATATGCATGTCCTCAAGTTGAATGAATTTTGTCCATTTAAATTTATGCTTGAGGTAGTGTTTTCCCTACAACAAAATTCAGAGTGCTTCCATTGGTATCCATTAATGATGGATCCATAGGGGTTAGTCAAACTCATAAGCCAATAAGCATTTAAAACAATGAGGCAAAAACAGCAAATGATTCTCAAGGGCAAAAATATATTTATCGATTAATTTGGCCAAGAAATCACTTGTTTGATATCATTTTTTATCATTTGTTATTACTTGTTATTATGTTCATACCACTTTGATATCACTTGTTGTCAAAATGTAAAGCATTTACCACTTGTTTGATATCACTTGTCAAGATGTTCTAAGCATTTACCACTTGTTAACAAATTCTTATAAATCTGACATATGTCAATAAAAACATAGATATTAAATATTTCATATACCACTTATTGCACTTGTTCGTATATCAAAACAACAATAGCCAATTACATTGAGCATATTTTAGAAAAAAATAAAAGGGCAAGAACAAGCCAAGAAATATGCATTTAAGAACATCATGTGATTTTCATATAAGGCATAAATGAAGGCTTGATGAAATAAGATTAAAAGCATGTTATTTGCATTGCATATGCAAGAAAAAAAAAAGAATAGAAGCAGAAACAAAATAGAGAGGACGATGAAAAACTTGCTTTCAGCCATGTGGTATTCGAATACCTCTTCGTATTCGAATACCCATCACATTTTATAAACTCAGAAGGAGCAAGTATTCGAATGCCTTGTAAGGTATTCAAATACTCCAGATAGCATGTAACAAGTACTGATGAAGATTTTTCAGGTTATTCGAATACACATTTGGGTATTCGAATGCCCCAACTAATAAAACCACAAGAACTCTGTATTGATGTATGGTATTCGAATACCATGGGAGGGTATTCGAATAGACCTATCGAAAAACATGGATTTTCACGTACATGAGATGCAATGGTATTCGAATACCACAGGAGGTATTCGAATAACTCAAACATAAAAGCATATATTTTGCATCCAGAAGGCATATTTGAGATAAGAAAGCTTACCTTTTGATGGAAATACTCATATGAATGCAAGTCCAAGCCTGATAGAGACAAGAAGGAGAGCTTGGAATTTATTATAGTCTTGTGCTTGCAGCAACCACTTTCAAAAATGCCGAAGTTAGCTCTTGGCTATCAAGCACACCCGCAACACAATTCAATTTTTGGTTTTTGGTACCCAAATTTTCTTGGGTCCTTGATTGTCAGTTTTGGGTATAGTGCCCTTAGGAACCCATACCATTTTGGTTCCAATTTTTGTATTGATATTTTTCCTTACATTGCATGTTGAAGCACTATGACCCTTCTTCCCACAATAGAAACATTTAACAAATGGGCTACATGAGATGCTAGAATTAACAAAATAATTTTTATAGGATTTGTGTTGATTATTCGGGTTATATCCTATTCCAGCCTTTTGAAAAACAACCCTTTGTTTTCCTAATAGAATATTTAAATTATCTCTTCCACATGTGAATTTGGCAAGGGTGTTCTTTAAATCTTCAATTTCATTTTCAAGCAAATGACATGAAGAACAAGGTAAACAAGTAGAAGCATGTGAGGAATGAGATGAGCATGCATCAATAATTCCCAAAGTTTCATTTTCAATTTTTAATTCTTCAATCTCTTTATTTAAAATTAGAATTTGATTTTCCAAAGAAGAGATAGTTTTCTTAGATGAAGAAATTAATTTTGTGAGCCTTATTGATTCGTCATGTAATTCTTCGAAAGCATCTTGTAATTCATCATAAGAAGGAGATACGTCAGAATTTACCTCGTTGTCGCTTTCTTCTTCTTCTTCTTCTCCTTTGGCCATAAAACATAGATGGGCTTCCTCACTAACTGAGCTATCAGTGGAGTCCATATCATTGTCATCCCATGCTATGTAGACTCTTCTTTCTTTGGAGGGTTTCTTTTCAACTTTCTTTGGGGGAAAAGGCGATCTTCTTTGAGTTCTCTTTTTCTTTAGGAACTTACCAAATTTTCTTACCAGAAGAATGAGATTTTGTTCATTTAGCTCAATGTTGTCCACGTCATCTCCATCGTTTTCTTCTTCATTATTGATAGTGGAGGTGGTGGCTTTAAGCGCTATCCCTTTTTTCTTTTTATCGTTTTCTTCGCTTTGATTAAGCCTATTTAGTTCCAGCTCATGTTCTTGAAGCTTTCCGAATAGGGTGGCTAGAGACATTGTTGATAAGTCTCTTGATTCCGCAATAGCCATTACTTTGGGTTGCCAAATCCTGCTAAGACATCTCAACACTTTGTTAATCAAATCTTCGTTAATAAAATTCTTTCCTAATGATGCAAGATGATTAACAATGTGGGTGAACCTCTTTTGCATTTCTTGAATGCTTTCTCCTTGGTTCATAGTAAATAATTCATATTCACGAGTTAGAGAATTGATTCTCGACCTCTTAACTTCACTAGTACCCTCATGGGTAACTTGTAAAGTGTCCCACATTTCTTTTGCAGTTTTGCAATTTGAAATTCTAAAAAATTCATCATGCCCCAAGGCTGAGGTAATGATGTTTGTGGCTACTAAGTTATTTTGAACTTTTCTTTTATCATCTTTAGACCAATCACTTCTAGGTGTCTCGATTTTTACACCATTGACAACGCGTGTAGGTATAAATGCGCCATTTTCGACAGCATCCCACACATCTAGATCAATAGCCTCTATAAAGATTTTCATTCTTTCCTTCCAATATGCATAACCATCCCCATTGAAAAAGGGTGGTCGATTTATGGAAGTTGCTTCTGATAAAACATTTGATGAAGCCATGTACTCTTGAAGCGGCTAAGCTCTTTATACAAGAGTCTAGCTCTGATACCACTTGTTACCCAAGTGGCTTCAGTACTCAAGAGGGGGGTGAATTGAGTATTTAAATTTTTTTCGCAAAAGCCTTAAACAAATAAACTATGCTGAATTTAAATAATAAAAGGCATGAATAAGATGAAGATAAGAAGAACAACTAGAAATTAAATTGCAAGATATAATAAATAAAGTGCAGAAAGACAAAAGATTAAGGAAAGAAGAAAAGCAGGCACGATGTTTATCCTGGTTCGACCACCAACCACTTGTGGCCTACGTCCAGTCCCCGAAACACAGTTCGAGATTTTTCACTATTCAATACAAGCTTAAAAACAGGTGCTTGCAACCTTTACACAATAGAGCACTTTTCACACACAGGGAAACTCTACCCTTGTGCTAAAGCCTCAGCCTGCAGGGATACCTCACCCTTACACAAACCTTAGAGGGATACCTCACCCCCTTTGAAGGATACCTCACCTTCTTTACAACAAGGGATACCTCACCCTTTTACTGAGGGATACCTCACCCTCACAATACAGTATATCAGAGAAATAGATGAAGAAGAGAAACTCTCACTCAGAGCAAATATTACAACTTGAAGCACTATGGAGCTCTCTAAGGATATCTCAAGATTTTGGCGAAAAGAGCACAGAAAATAAGAGAAAATAGTGAATCACGTTTTTGACACAAGCAAAAATAATTCAAGTGGTTAGGCAACCTTTAGAAGAGACCCAAGGTCTCTATTTATAGAGCATTTGAGAAAAAGAGTCGTTTAAATAATTAATATCCATTTAAATTTGAATTATAGCCGTTTCTTTCTATTTCAGAAATCCTGTGGTATTCGAATACCATCAGGAGGTATTCAAATACCATATTCGAATACCATCAGAGGTATTTGAATACCTCTGATTAAAAAGCCTTGTAAAAACGTGATACTAGGATGTTATTCGAATACCTTTAAATGGTATTTGAATACCTCTGTTGAAAAAATGCTTTTAACACTTTTAAATGCTTTCAAAACCATGATTTGGATTTGTGATATTTAATTTAAAACAATTTTAAAAATATTTCTTTGTGTCCAAAATCAATGAGATATCCAATGAGTCTCCTTACAAAGACCTTAAGTCCTAAAGCTAATCTTGAAAACCTTGGACTTGATCTTCTCATCATCTTAAAGTTTGTTATCATCAAAATCATTGTCCATGTCAGCTAGCCAATTACAATACCCAGACCTAAGATCAATCTATGAGAAAATCACAACTCCTCTCAGTTGATTCATTAGATCGTCTATCCTAGGTAATGGATAACTGCCTTTGATAGTCACCATAATCAACGGTCTGTAATCTATACAGAGCCTCTTGGTACCATCCTTTTCTTCACTAGTAACACAAGTGCTCCCCACGGAGGAACACTCATCCTAATGAATTGTTTGGTCAAAAAAACCTCAATTTACTTTTTGAGTTATGCCAACTCTAGTATTGCCATCCTATAGGGCGCTATATATAACATCCTGCCTAACCTAATCATATTAATCAGTGTTATAACAGATCAATAAATTTGATATTGGATACTTGATAATTTGAGTAAGTGTTGGGTGAATTGAGTATAAATTTACAATATTGAACATGAGAGATAACTCAAAACAACTTAGAAAATTATAAAATCATGAGCAAATGGTAAATAGAGAATGAAGATTAAGTTGAGAGTGGAAATAGAATAAATTAAACATTGAGAACTTCCTAGTTTGATCTAAAAGGTTTAATTTAATTCAGAGATGAATAGTGAAGCTCATTAACTGATTAAGGTGCCTATGATTATGTGTCAAAGAAAGAGTTTTGGAATTAAAAAGGAATCCTAAAATCTTTTATAATTAGTTTAGAGATAAGTTATGGAGGATTAAAGTATCTCTAAAATATAAAATGTTTCCAAATGAATATTTTATTAACTCTTTCTCTAAATATCTATACCTACCCTCTCTTATTTCATTTTTCTGAATTCTTTCTCACATTCTCCCTTTCTTCTTTCCCTCATTCCCGCAGTTCTCTCCTTCTGGTTTGGTTCTTTCACACTCGGTTATCACCTTATCGTGTTACTCATCCGTCCATGGTGCTGAACGACCGTCTATGGTTCTGATCGGCGGTTTGCACTCTGCTCAGTCATATGTCCTCTATTCTTGCTCGATTGTATGTGCTTGTCGTCTTTCTTGCTCGTGAGCTGCTATCACCATCCCTTAAATATGGTTTGTTCTAATTTACTTCTTGTTTTTCTGTTTCTTTGATTCTCACTGACTCCCTCTCTCATCAAAGGGATGCTGGAAAAATGGAGCTTAAGGCAAAAAAAAATTGAAGTAAAGGGGAAAAGGAGGGGAGGGAAAAGCTTGAAGAATTAATAAGGGAACCAACGAAACTATAAGGTAGGGGGTTCCTTGACATCTCTTGCTTATCTTTCTTATCTTTTTGAGCCCTAAATTTGGTCCATGGAATCTTGAAGCTCATGGCCAGATTTGTGAAAGTATGAGTTTTGTGCCTTTTGATGCTTTTATTTCATCTTATCTTAATTTTATTCCTATTATGTGTGTTGAGCAACAGTTTATAAATTTAATTGACACTTTGATGCTTACTTCTTCAAGGTTTGATTGGTGTTTTGTTGTTTATAACTCACGACTAAGACTTCTATAGGGGTCTTAGATTTGTTTTAATTGATTTGGCATTTGTTTGATTTTGATAGTAGAAACCGTAGATGTATGAGTGAATTTTTTATGTCCACACCTAGGATTTGATTTAGTTGTATTTGTAATAGGCAATTCACAACTCTTGCTTCTAATTGAGTATTATTTCTCTATTACATGTTGTATGAAATTGAGGTGTTGAACTTAGAATGAAATTGGCTAAATATGGGGCTAGTTATTTTCATAGCAATTATTGTTAGAATTTTTATCAATATTGTTTCAACAGTTGACTAGAATTTTGTTCAATTATAAGTAGGAAATAGTGACTTATATATTTGAAATTATTAAATAGAATGTTGCTATGAAGTGACCAGAAGCTTGAAGCTTTATGGATAGCAATTTAGCTTGAAATGTGATTGATACACATGAGGGAATGTGTAACGCCCCTTTTTCATAGTCATAGCGGGTACGAAGAGGGAACGTCGCACTATTGTGAAACGACATCTAAATTAATTGAGGAAAATTTAGAAATATTTTTTTTGTATAATTGGTTTGAAAATGAGTCCGGTTAAAATTTCCCCTTAATATACGTATATACCTGTTCATGAATATATATAGCGTCAAATGAATTGAAATTTAATGTTCCTTTTCAAATGAAACATCCGTCAAAATGATCGAAACGAAATCAGCATAGAATAAAACATACAATCATACACAATATGGATAATTACATACGTCGTACTAGAAATATAAGTCTGTTTAATTACATTTCCAAAATATACCAAAAAGAAACAAAATATGTACCCACCCAAAGATATACAAATATACCCCAACATGTACAGACATCAGGCTTTCCAAAAATATAACTGGTTAGCCATCAGTAGCTACCAATAGAAAACAGTCCCTAAGACTGACGAGAATGAGAAGGAACCGTAGATGGGTCCTCCTCAGGGTCCTTGTCATCTGACGAGACATCCATCGGAACGACGAAACAGCGGGCAGGAGCCCGAGCCGTGGATAAGAAAGAGTTATCATGTGGGGTGTAGTACATATCCGCCTACATGTCTCTCATAAGCATGTAAAATTTCAGCCACACGAAGGCATAGGATACCGTCAACTCGCCATGGTATACACAACGATCAGTCTGCACGTTGATATGCCAGCAATCTGGACCGCCATGAAAATTGATTCGCACGGAACCAAAGAATCCACGGGGGAGAAGTGACATCCTCAGCAGTCTCGATCTCAATCAAGATACAGCCAGAAACCCTGAAACTCAGTGGTTTCCTTGTCCTCTTCACGAACGTCTTCAGACAATCATATGATAATACATAATAGCAGAATATACAGTAAAGAGGTGAGATACTCATCATTCATTACCAACAATAGCAGCAGGAAACTAAACGGCGCTGAACGCCCAAATTGAACATAGTTTATACATTTAAACATCACAGTATTAAAAATTTACAGTAAAAGCAGAATGACGACATTTAAATGACAGAAGTACCATCAATAGTCAACAGTTCAAATAACCAACAATTATTACAAAAATAATAGTAAGCATACTTCACAGTTAATAATGCTCATGTTCGATGAGTTATGCGACTGACAACTAACAATGCAAAAGTGTCCCAAAAACCTACTCTATGGAGCTAGACATAAACATTTTCGGAGTGAATGATCAAGGAGTAATACCAGTATATCGTTAGCCTCAGAAAATATAGTGTGCTTTATTCATAAAAATAGTTGCGCAATGGCTTATACATAGTACCTCAACAGTTGATCGCGATATAGGACAGCGTCTCAGACAGGATCGTCGGTGTGTCGTATTAGTCTATCCCATGGCCCCAGTGGAGCTACCACTGTCTATTGTGAGACACCCACTCCCCGACGCCCCCTAGGGTCAACAACATATGACACCTACGCTTAGTCTATTCGCACCCGCACATAGGTGTTATTCAAACTCCTAGGCCCACACGGCCTTCCCAACAGTGTCCAACGGATGACACATATGCATGACGACACAATGTCAAATCATGTATGATCATTACTGTATTTCACAATGATACACCTATATATAGATGCACATAAATTCATTTATTGATGTCGTTTTATCAAGGTGTTTTGGTAATCCATAATTGTCAAACGTCTGTCCCGTGTAGGGGTCCACAATCACATCAAGGTTAAGTCTTATATCAATACCATGTTCAAGTGCTCATTCATCATTATGATTTATATTATAGATTCCCTTTTTCAAGTTACATGTTATTAATTCAATGTGACAACTTTAGGTCACTTTAATTCTTCATTACCATCACCTTATAGAGTCTTTAAAAATCCTTATCCTTTAACCATATTAAGTCTTAATCTTCTACTCCCAATTCCTTGTATTGAATTAATCCATTCCTATATTAATTGGGCCTAAAACCGTAGCCCTCACTAAATCCCTAAGTCATATGTTTGTTTTCATTTTAATACGCTAGTATCTTGTTACTAATTCTCTTAAAGTATTTAGTTCAAATCCCCTCAAACTCACACACTTAAATTCTTTCTCTTAGATCAATTTGTTCAAGCTACCAAACTTAGTCTTTGATTAATTTTGTTTACACGTTATGAATCCCTAATTGTCCTCTAATTTCTCATTAATCAAATTCATCATCCAAATTACCATTTCCACCTCCCATGGCTGTGAGCCATCATAGGGCTAGGGTCCAAGCATTTTTCTTTTGTTCTTAGTCCTTATCCATCCAATCATCACCATCCAATTAGGTTATAAGAATTTTAAGCATCCACACCCCACCAATGGGGAACTTGGCCGTAAGCCTCCTTGCACAAGCAAGGGGCATTTGTCTCAAATTCATCAATTCCAAATCCATGAGAGTTATTACAACATTATCAAGAATTAAATCCATACAAAATTAAAGGAAGAAATAGAAAAGTAAGAACCAAATATAAGACAATAAAATTTAAAAGAGTAACCTATATTAGGGTTTCTCACAAATACACAAATAACAAGCCTCCAACCACCATTATAGGTTGAATAGAGTGGTCTCCCTCTTACCAAAGAGGAGAGCGCGAAAATGGCTTCCAAGGGGCTCCTTTGTGAATTCAGTTTTGGCTCCTCCAAAAATCCTAGAAAGCAACTTCAAAAATCAACACCACGACATGAAAAAGAGAGTACCCTTGACCATGAAAATGATCTTGGAACACAAAAAAGAGAAGAGAAGAAAGTTGTGATTTTTACCTTAAAGTCTCAAACTTTGCCCTTGAAGAAGATTGGTAAAGATGAGAGATTTTGATGTAGGGTATGGAAGGAAAAGGGTTTAGAATGATAAGGAGAAGCTAGAAATAAGGTTAAGGAAGCAAGAAAATGAAAATGGTGGGAGTGGAGGTGGTAACCCGAAATGGAGAGAAATGGAGATGAAGGATTTTGGTGAAACCTTGTGAAGAAAAGTGGTAGAGAAAATGATGGAGAGCAAGGATATGTGGTTGATGAAGAGAAAAGATGAAAAAACCTAAGGAAGAGTGGACTACAAAGTTCGGACGGCCATGGAGTTCTAGAGAGAAGGAAGAGTGAAGGAAGAAGATGAAAGAGTAGAGAGAGAAGTTATTAGGTTAAAGTGTGATAGTTTTAAAAGGGTTAGGTTAAAGTGATTGAACCAATTCCCTCCCCCTTTTGCCATGTGATCACCGCGGCATTGACAGAGAGGAGAGAGGAAATTTGCTAGCTTCTAAAGCAAGCTAGGGGTAATTAAGTCCTTTCTTGGGTCAAAGCTTCTAGAAACTTGATTAAAATAGCAATATATTTGAATTAAAGCAGATTTGTTATGACATAAAGTAGATTGCATTAGGATAAGGTGATAGGGTTTTTATTACATGCTATTATCCATTGGATAATAGTTATAGTTGACAGAAGTCAGTATTAATAAATCTGACAGATATATTTTTACGCAGTGTTTTATTATTTTATCTGTTAAAATTTCTCAAAAAACGTGAAACCTTGTAAATTGTGTCTGACCTCGGGTTTAGTAAGATCCCCTGTCGACGTTTCCATAGTTCAAGGTTCTCAGAGAGAATATCTAATTTCTCCAGCTCCGCTCAGCGCGAACGCGAAACGAGAAATATATTAAAATATTCAACGTTTCTGAAAAATTCCCAGAAAATTCTCAAAAATTGCAAATATTATAAAACAACTATTCGTCATATAATTTTCCAATTTTTGGAATGTTACAGTTATTTTCTCGACTCTGCCCAATGTGCACGCAAAACGAAGAATATATTAAAATATTTTGCGTTCTCAAAAAAATCCAAAAAAGTTCTAAACAATTACAAATATTATAAAATAATTATTTATAATAAAATGAGTAAATTTTGGGGTGTTACAGAATGCTACTTTGTATTAATCACTAATTAAATGTAATTTTTGTTATATATTGATATTAGATATGGATTGAAAATGTTAAAAATGAGTTCTCTTATATTTTGTGACTAAGTGGTTTACGGTCCTTATAAAGGTAGTAAGGATTTCCTTATTTTAATTGATTTCTTTACTTAAAATGATTGTTAAATTAGGATTGTAAATTGTTTAATAAAAAATTATAGGTAAACATAGTTTTAATGAGGATTCATGGCCAAGTAATTGATGAATGTTTAGTTTATGATTCTAATTTGTTTTTCTTGATTTTGAGTACTTGGTTGAGTGGTTGAACATGTAATGAGTTAAGATGACAAGTTATGGTCAAACTTTACTCTAAATAGGCCCACGATCAAGGCAAGGAGTGAATGAAACTTTCTTTTGTTTTGACTTGCTTATTTTATGTTATTTGTTGTGAAGTTGAGTTTACAATGCTAATTATGATTGAATGGTGAATGAAACTTTCTTTTGTTTTGACTTGCTTATTTTATGTTATTTGTTATTAAGTTGAGTTTACAATGCTAATTATGATTGAATAGTGAATGAAAATCAAGGCAAAATGCTGCCAAAGTTTAAACAGAATTTGGGCACAAATGATCATGAGTTTATAATTTGAAATGTAGATGAATTATATGGTAGAAAACTACCTTATTTTGATAAGAAGGGTTGATACTTTTGTACTTGAAATTATGACTAATTTTAATAACATTTATGACTAAGCTAATATGAATAGAGCTCACAATCATGTATAGAAATCTTAGTACTTGAATGGTGTATTGGACTCAAAGAGACATGTTAATGTCTCCATAAGACAACTAAAGCTTATGTGATAATATTGTGCTTGAACAGTCAAATATATACCAAAACAAGTTTTGTTTATGCTTATTTAAATTTAAATAATGATTAGTTATATTTGAAAATAACCACTTGATGAAATCTTATGAAGTGAAGCAAATGAAGTATAAATGTACACTTGTTGAGAATTATGATATGTACTTAGTATGAGATTAATGATATGTATAAATGATGTTGAGAAATGCAATAATGAAAGAATAAGGATAGATGGAGGTTTTACTACATAACTATGCAAGAAAGGTCTTGATTATGTGAAAGATAAACGAAGGTGGAATTTTAAGTGTTTTGCAAGTTTTTAGTTCTCAAATTTGATGTTTGTTATTTTCATGTATTTGACTTGAGCCAAAGGTGCTCTTGATGTCAGGGTTATAATATTAAGGGAGGTCAGAGAACAAAGATTTTCTCAATACCTCTTTTTTATCTGGGAACAAAGGTTTTTCTGTAATGCCCTTTTTTTCTCAATACCGCAAAGAAGGAACGTCACACCATAATAAAGAAGAAACGAAATAAATTGCGAAAAATAATAGTTATAGTGATTAATTAAGACCCGGTTCATTATTAATATAAGATTAAATAGTTTTTCTTCTTGGATGATAAAATAATTGAGTATTGAAATATCTGTACGCATTTTTTTTCTTTGACATAATAGTAAGGAAATAATAACAATTATAAATACAATAGAATCGAAACAGAATTTATAATCATTCATTCACAATATATATATATATATTATATTATCATCAGCCTATTTAGTTACATCACAAAATATACAAAATGTAAAGGCTTTACCCACACAAGATAGTTACAAATTTACACCCATAAACTAGCAAAACATCAGGCTTCCCAAAAAAGATAAACGGTTAGCTATCAGTAGCCACCTACAGTATCAGCCCCTAAGACTGACGAGAAGGGACCGTAGCTGGGTCCTCCTCAGGGTCCTCTTCATCCGATGAAATCACCATCAGAGCGACCGAATTTCGGGCAGAAGTCCGAGCAGTAGAGAGGAAAAGTCCTCTTGTGGAGTGTAGAACATATCAGTCAACATATTCCCCATGGGTAGGTAAAATTCCAAAATAACAAAAGCAAAAAAATCAAAGACAGGAGGGTCATAGCGACCCCAGGCTAAAGACAGTGTCAGCTCCCCGTGGTAGATGCACCGATCCGTCTGCACATGTAGGTGTAACACCCTTGTGGGGATGTCACATATATAAATAAAATAAAAGAAAGATAAATAAAATCTACCCAAGTTGTAAAACATTTGTAACATAATATTGCGGGTTGTAAAATTCTTCTTGTTAAACAGAATAGTATTGAATAAAATAACGCGGAAACACAAAATAAACAAACCAACATCACACATAATATACATATGGTTCTAGTTATAAATTATACAAATAATTTACAACTATCCATATTTAAACTAAAACAGTAAATAAAACAGTAAAAGTCAAAATATACAAACGTAGACGCGCCCAAGTACACATCCTAAATATCTAACCCTCTGAAGGATCACTCTCAGATGAAACTTCAGGTGATAAATATCCAGGATGCCTCGACCCTCTACGGACACGGGTCCGTGCAGTCGACACGCTGCTAATCTCACTAGGCGCATCAAACATATCGCCCCAATGACGCCTAAGAGATAGCGGCAACTCCACATGTAGGTACAGCAAGGCAGAAAAGATCGGCACTCCATCAAACTCCGTACGTATGGTCACAGTCAGACACCCTACGTACGTCATTGAGTCTCTATCCTCTCGCAGACGCCAGGCTTCAGAGCCTCCGTGAAACTCCAGTTGCACGAATCCAAAGAATCCTGGTAGCGTCATATCCACATAGTCAATCCAATGGGTACGGATGATCGGATGGTTCTTGATCGTAGAACTAATCATCGGCTTGCTGCTCCTCCTCCTCTTCGGGATACTCACACTCAAGAGGCTGTTCCTCTTCCTCAAACTCTTTATCACATAATTTAAAATATACAAATAACACATACACGAAAGAGGTAAGATAATCTATATCACCACAAACATGGTAAAATAAGAAAACGACAATACAACAGACATAACAGTTTATACAATATAGTATCCTATAATAACATAAATCATAATATTAAATAATACAGAAACTCAATACAACAACATACAATGGTACATATGAATAAAATGGTACAGATAAATAAAATGATACAGATAGATAAAATAGAGCAAATAAATTATAACACATAAATATATGAAATGTGACTCAACCCTACTCCATGGAGCTAAAAATACAGACATCAGAGAGAACGACCCGCAAAAATCTATTAGTACCGTCGACCGCCCAATAACTATTCTGCTGTCTAACGTTGCGTGTATAGCCCACTGTGAAAAAAAAGATGTAGTGGTGTAGCACACTGTCATACGTCGTGTCACTACAGGCTTGCACTAATAGACTTCACAAGATCTTGATTAAGTATAGTGCGTGTCGAGTCCATTAGTGTGTTACCAGTTACCACGGCCCAGAGGAGCGACCAACTGTCCACAAATGGAATAATCTGCACACTAATGTCTCCAAGTTCATTCAAGTTGAACCACACTACGCTTATCACACCGACAACACGATGTTATTCATCTCGTCAATCAATCCACCAATTATCAACCAAATTGGCACAACGCAATGCATGATAAAAAAAATTATGAATATGCCCTCACTGGCAAAAATTCCAAATATGCCCTCACTGGCAAAAATTCCAAATATTCCCTCACTGGCAAAAATTATGAATATGCCCTCACTGGCAAATCACATATATATACAGTATGTCCCACCTGACAGTACTGTTCCACAATCTGTCCGGGTCCACCACTTTGGCCCGATAGTAAAAAACTTACTGTTTTCGTCAATCGCATAGAAATTTTATCGCGTTTTCAAAATCTCTTTGCTTTTACAAACGTTTTTAAATCGCGTAAATATATTTTACTGTTTTTAAAATCGCATACTATTTTTCAAACGTTTTCTCAATCGCGTAAGATTTTTAAATCATTTTCTTATTCGAATTCCTTAAAAATTACTGTTTCAATAAACAGAAATAATATTTAATACGTTTAAACTACGTAGAATATTTTTCATATAGTATAAATTATATTTGCTATCTTTTCTATCTTATTTGTTTGTTTTTAGCAAAAATTTGACAGTATTTTGCTTGGAAAATGTATAACAATGATTTTCTAAGTTTTTCGTAAAAAATCATTTTATTTATATTATAACCATTTAATTACACTTTTGAAAACTACTAACATGCTTCAAAATATAATATGAGCTCTACGTTAGAAATTTTACAAAAGCTACTGTATTTACTTTTAACCACTAAAATCATTGGTTTTAACTTCTTAAACCTAATCTAATCAATCTATTTCTTCAAAACTCATTGTAGAAAAATTCCTTTTAATATATATTGCTTCTTTTTGATTGAAAATGGTTAGGAAATGATTTTAGAAATCATGAATCCTTGGCTTTGGCATGTTGGCCGAAACACTTAAAATTACCATTAGATCTCTACATTCATTTCTCTTGCTCTAAACAATTTTGCATCTTAGTAATTTTCCTAGGTTAATTAAATCACACTCTTAGAAAATTGATGAGAACATTTTGGTTCTCCTTTTTGATTGAGGTCGTGAGCCTTAGTGGTGTGTTCTTTGGAACACTCATGCAATCCTTGACATGTTGTTCACATCCTACTATTTACACATGCATTTCTAACACATATAATATTTTTAAAGCTTGTAGACATGCATATTAATACAAATCACAAATAGGAAAGCTATTAACAAGCATACAAATGAATCCTTATAGATTCTACAATCACAAACAATTTTCATCTTCTTACCACCACCCAAGGATGATAAGATTTAAGTCTTCCTCTTACCTTAAATGAAGACAAATACTCTTTCATTCCTTTCTAGGGTTTTGGTTTTCACTCTCCAAGACACCTATCAAGCTTAAACAAAAATTCTACAAGTTATAATCATAAAAGAAAGCTTAAACCATGGATCAATCATGGCTTAGAACTTTGAAAAAGAATTTACCAATGAGAAACAAAGATTTTCACCTTCAAGGTAGAATCTTCAAAGTAGTTTTTCAAGCTCAAGATGAAAGATTTTGCAAGAACTCTCAACTAGAGATGTTCTTAGAATTGTGTTTAGGTTTAGAAAAGTTAGTTAGAAGAAATTTTGGGTGGTTGGATGGTGAAGAATGGTGTTTGGCCGAATGGTGCTTCAAGAAATCACCAATGGAGTTTGGTATTTTTGGAAGAGAGAGAAGAGAGAAAGTGTTAAGAAATTAAGTGATTTTTGGCTCTCCAAAGGCACTTGGCCGTAGACATCAAGGGCAAGGGAGGTGTCCATTAGGTTGGCTCCATCCAAGCCTTAGGATTGATGAATGGTGAGGATTAAAACTTGGTCACCAAGCTTTGCTCTCATTGGTTAATCTAAGCCTAGTCACTAAGCCTTGTCATTAAGCCTTGTCATATGCTTAGTCACATGCTCTTGAATGTTCCACCACTAATGATGTTTAATTAAGCTACTAATCCTATTAAGTTTTTACTAAACGTGGGTCTCGCAAAACATTTCTGGGTCCATTACCGCTTATTTGTACTGACTAATAAAATAATATTATAATATTATAAAATTATTTTATTTTACGATTAAATCCTAAAAATTAAAAGATTACTAATCGTATCATTCAGAATTGGGTTTAGTAAGATCCCCAGCTCGAATAATTAAAAAAGATTTCCCGGTCCGAAAAATATTATTTTCCTGTCCCGGAGCAAATCACACAAAAAGTTCAAATAAAATAACAGATAGTATTATAAAGCAATAATGCATACAGAAAAATAACAAACAGTACAAAAAGGACATAACGGTTATTTATCCTAAAGTTGAAAAACATCAAACAGTACATTCAGGACTCAACGGTAATACCCAAAAAGTTTAGGGTGTTACAACTCTCCCCAACAAACAAAAATTTCGTCCTCGAAATTTGTTATAACTCAGAACAAATGAGGATATTGCTCCCTCTTCTTGTCTTCCAGCTCCTAGGTAGCATCACCTGTCACATCATTCCATATGACTTTCACCAGCTCGATCATCTTCCCTCGAAGCTGCTTTACTTTTCTGTCCTTTATTCTAACAGGTAAAGTCTCGTAAGTCAGATTCTCCTTCAGCTGTACTTCATCTGGTTGTATAACATGCGTTGGATCCGGAATATATTTCCTTAGCTGGGAT
Source organism: Ormosia emarginata (assembly GCA_029884605.1). Lineage (NCBI taxonomy): Eukaryota > Viridiplantae > Streptophyta > Magnoliopsida > Fabales > Fabaceae > Ormosia > Ormosia emarginata. The sequence goes on from JAQQTP010000087.1 coordinate 5,813,089, forward strand.
ACATGAAATACATCATGCAGATTGGATAGAAAAGGCGGCAAAGGAATCTGATAAGCTACAGGACCTATACGTCGGATAATCTGATATGGTCCAATGAACTTAGGAGTAAGCTTCTTGGATTTGATAACTTTTCCGACACCGGTCGTAGGAGTCACTCTTAGAAATACATGCTCACCCTCCTCAAATTCAAGAGGTCGCCTTCGTTTATCAGCATAACTCTTTTGTCTACTTTGCGTCGTCCTCATTTTCTCTTGTATCATTTTTACCTTCTCTGTAGTCTATTGTACAAGATCTGGTCCAATAGTCATACTTTCCCCATCTTGATACCAACACAACGGTGTTTGACAACGCCTTCCATACAATGCCTCATAGGGTGCCATTCCTATACTTGCGTGAAAACTGTTATTGTAGATGAATTCTATCAAAGATAAAAATTCATCCCAACTCCCTCGTTGCTCCAAAACACAAGCACGCAACAGATCTTCCAAAGACTGTATAGTTCTCTCTGTTTGACCATCAGTTTGCAGATGATAAGCTGAACTTAACCGCAACTTAGTTCCCATGGCTTCTTGTAAACTTCGCCAGAACCTCGATGTAAACCTTGGATCTCTGTCAGAAACTATACATGTAGGCACACCATGTAATCTGACAATCTTATTGATGTATATTTGGGTTAATCTTTCCAACGAATACTTAATATTAATTGGCAAGAAATGAGCCGACTTCGTAAGCCTGTCGACTATAACCCATATCGAATCATGACCTTTCCTTGTTTTCGGCAATCCAGTAACAAAATCCATAGAGATACTATCTCACTTCTACTCTGGAATAGCTAACGGTTGCAACATACCAGCTGGTCTCTGATGTTCCACTTTTGCCTTCTGGTAAACTAGACAAGACTCCACACGTTCCGCTAAGTCTCTTTTCATCCTTGGCCACCAAAACAACTTCTTTAAGTCTTGGTACATTTTGGTCATCCCCGGATGCAAACTCAGATCACTAGTATGAGCGTCATCTAGAATTCCCTTCTTAAGCTCAAGATCATCAGGTACATAGATTCTTCCCTTATATCTCAAGAGTTCATCCGTTCCTTCTTCTACCGTTGCCTTATGACCTTGCTTTAACAATTCTCTTTCATTTTGCAAAAACGGGTCCTCCTCCTGTTTCTCTCGTATCGCATCAAGTAGTTCATTGATAATTATCACCTTCCACAGTCGAATCCTTCTAGGTACAAATTCCACTGACAACCATAAATCTCGGAATTTATTAATCAATTCTTCCTCCTTTATCATCATTGCCGAAACACTAATCACTTTTCTGCTCAAGGCGTCAGCTACCACATTAGCTTTTCCTGTATGGTATTGAAGTTGAAAATCATAATCCTTTAAGAATTCCAACCATCGCCTTTGCCTCATATTCAATTCTTTCTGATCAAACAAGTACTTCAAGCTCTTGTGATCACTAAAGACATTGAACATTGTTCCATACAGAAAATGCCTCCTCACTTTCAGAGCAAAGACCACTGTGGCCAATATCAAATCATGTGCTGGATAATTCTTCTCATGAACCTTTAACTATCGAGAAGCATACGCCACAACATTCTGATCTTGCATCAATACGCATCCTAACCCCTGGTAAGAAGCGTCACAATACACATCAAAAGCTCTGTTAGAATCTGGCAAAATCAACACTGGTGCAGTTGTTAACCTCCTTTTCAATTCTTGGAAACTGGCTTCACGTTCTTCCGTCCACTCAAAAGCTTGACTTTTCCTCGTGAGCTGCGTAAGCGGTCCTGCAATCTTGGAAAAACCCTCGATAAACCTCCGGTAATATCCAACAAGTCCAACAAAACTTTGAACTTCTGTCACCGTCTTAGGCCTCTCCCATTGTAAAATAGTCTCCACTTTCGATGGGTCTACCGCAATACCTTTTTTTGAAATCACGTGACCTAGAAATTGGACTTCCTCCAACCAAAACTCACACTTGGCCAATTTCGCGTACAACTTCTTTTCCTTTAAAATCTGAAGAACAATACCGAGATGTTCAGCATGCTCTTCCTTAGATTGAGAATAGATCAGAATGTCATCGATGAAGACAATGACAAAGCTGTCTAGATACGGACGAAAAATCCTGTTCATATAGTCTATAAATATGGCAGGAGCATTCGTCACCCCGAATGACATTACCTGATACTCATAATGTCCATAACGAGTTTGAAAAGTTGTTTTGGGTATATCCTCCCCCTTAACACGGATCTGGTGATAACCCGATCTCAGATATATTTTAGAAAATACCACTGCTCCCTTCAACTGATCCATCAAATCGTCAATTCTTGGAAGCGGATATTTATTCTTGATAGTCACTTTATTCAACTGACGATAATCCACGCAAAGTCGAGATGTTCTGTCTTTCTTCTTGACCAAAAGCACTGGTGCTCCCCATGTTGAAACACTAGGTTGCACAAACTGTTTCTCCAACAAATCCACCAATTGTTGTTTTAGCTCCACCAACTCTGCTGGCGACATTCGGTATGGCGCAATTGAGATAGGACCTGCTCCTGGTACTAAATCAATTAAAAACTCGATCTCCCTCTCAGGTGGCAAACCAGGCATGTCATCATAAAAAATCTCTGGAAACTCATTGACAACAGGAATAGTATTCACATCTTTCTCATTCTTGACCTGTAGAGAAGACAATTACATATATCCCTGTGCTCCCTCTCTTAACAATGACTTGACTTTAACAGCAGTCAAGAATCCAGACTTTTCTTCCTTAGAAAAAACTATGGTTTTGCTTGCACAATCTATAAGGATATGGTTAGAAGATAACCAGTCCATCCCTAATATTACATCTATCTCAACAAGAGGCAAACAAATAAAATTGATCGAAAACACACGGTCCTTTATAACAACAGGACAATCCAAACATATCTTAGACGTAATTACAGGTTTAGCAGTTAGTATAGATACACTCAATTTAACATTCAGAGAAGACACATGCAACTTCAATCTTTCCACACAATCATATGCAATAAATGAATGTGTCGCACCAGAATCATATAACACAGTCAGAAGATTACCTCCAATAGCACCTTCTCCCTGAATAAGATCATCAGATTGAGAAATTTCTGTTCCAGTCATAGTATATACTCGCCCTCCAGACCTCGGTTGAATACTTCCTGACCTTGGCTGAGTAGCACGAACACTTCTCATAGTTGGCTTTCTCTCTGGCTAAGTACAATCCCTAGATATATGTCCAGGCTGTCTGCAATTAAAACAAACAGTTCCTCTGATAGGGCATTCACTAGAAAGATGGCCCTTCTTTCCACACTTAAAACATGTTGGCGTGAACGCCACCCCTTGTCCAGCTCTACTACCACTAGCATTTCCCCCAACTGGTGGTCATTGAGGTTGATTCCCTGGTGGTTTAGAATACGGCTTGCGCTGAAACCGACTATTATTACTGTTACCACCCCTCTGAAATCTTGTTGGCCCAAAGTTACGGTTTCTTTGGTCTCGTGATGGCTCTAATTCCTCGAGTCGTGCACACGCATCAACTAAAGCATGAAAATGGTTCATTCTCAAGGATATCACTCCTCGCTTTAGTTCCACTCTTAACCCTGCTTCAAACTTCCGACATCTCCACCCATCATCTGGTCGAGTTTGAGCATAATCTGAGAATTGAGACAAACTCTCAAATTTTGTAGCATACTCATTCACCGTCATGTTACCCTGACGTAAACCAAGAAATTCTATCTCCTTGGCATGTCTAACACTTGCAGGAAAATACTTCTCCAGAAATACAATAGAAAATACTTCCCATGTAATTTCTATTCCTTCAGCCTGCAATAACCGGCAAGTTCCTCTCCACCAATGTTCTCCATCTCCCCTCAACATAAAGGTTGCATACGTCACCTTTTTATCATCTGGGCATCTCATCCCTTCAAAGATCTTCTCCAAGTCTTGTATCCATTGACTTGCTTTTTCAGGATTAATCTCGCCTCTAAACTGTGGCGGATTATTAAACCTAAATTCAGATAAATTTAGGGCATCAACAGTAGCATCTTGCTATTGAGCTGCTCTCAGATTCTGGTGAGTAATTACTTCGGCCATTCGTTGCATAGCCTCCGTTGTTGCAATCATTGGATCCACTGCACGATTCGCATTCGCACATGTTCCTCTTCCGCCAGACATCTTCTTTCTTCAATCATAACAAAACAAAATTAGATACATCCTTTTGGAAGTAAATCACAGAGAATCACACAGCACAAACAAAAACAGACCCAACCACAACCCCAAAAGACTCTAACTTGGGCTCTGATACCAACTAATGTAACACCCTTGTGGGGATGTCACATATATAAATAAAATAAAAGAAAGATAAATAAAATCTACCTAAGTTATAAAACATTTGTAACATAATATTGTGGGTTGTAAAATTCTTCTTGTTAAATAGAATAGTATTGAATAAAATAACACGAAAACACAAAATAAACAAACCAACATCACACATAATATACATATGGTTCTAGTTATAAGTTATACAAATAATTTACAACTATCCATATTTAAACTAAAATAGTAAACAAAATAATAAAAGTCAAAATATACAAACGCAGATGCGCCCAATTACACATCATAAATATCTAACCCTCAGAAGGATCACTCTCAGATGAAACTTCAGGTGATAAATATCCAGGATGCCTCGACCCTCTACGGACACAGGTCCGTGCAATCGACACACTGCTAATCTCACTAGGCGAATCAAACATACCGCCCCAATGACGCCTAAGAGATAGCGGCAACTCCACATGTAGGTACAGCAAGGTAGAAAAGATCGGCACTCCATCAAACTCCGTACGTATGGTCACAGTCAGACGCCCTACGTACGTCACCGAGTCTCTATCCTCTCGCAGACGCCAGGCTTCAGAGCCTCCGTGAAACTCCAATTGCACGAATCCAAAGAATCCTGGTAGCGTCATATCCACACAGTCAATCCAATGGGTACGGATGATCGGATGGTTCTTGATCGTAGAACTGATCATCGGCTTGCTGCTCCTCCTCTTCGGGATACTCACACTCAAGAGGTTGTTCCTCTTCCTCAAACTCTTTATCATATAATTTAAAATATACAAATAACACATACACGAAAGAGGTAAGACAATCTATATTACCACAAACATGGTAAAATAAGAAAACGACAATACAATAGACATAACAGTTTATACAATATAGTATACTATAATAACATAAATCATAATATTAAATAATACAGAAACTCAATACAACAACATACAATGGTACATATGAATAAAATGGTACAGATAAATAAAATGATACAGATAGATAAAATAGAGCAAATAAATAACATTAAAATGTATAACACATAAATATATGAAATGTGACTCAACCCTACTCCATGGAGCTAAAAATACAGACATCAGAGAGAACGACCCACAAAAATCTATTAGTACCGTCGACCGCCCAATAACTATTCCGCTGTCTAATGTTGCGTCTATAGCCCACTGTAAAAAAAAAAGATGTAGTGGTGTAGCACACTGTCATACATCGTGTCACTACAGGCTTGCACTAATAGACTTTACAAGATCTTGATTAAGTATAGTGCGTGTCGAGTCCATTAGTGTGTTACCAGTTACCACGGCCTAGAGGAGCGATCAACTGTCCACAAATGGAATAATCTGCACACTAATGTCTCCAAGTTCATTCAAGTTGAACCACACTACGCTTATCACGCCGACAACACGATGTTATTCATCTCGTCAATCAATCCACCAATTATCAACCAAATTGGCACAACGCAATGCATGATAAAAAAAATTATGAATATGCCCTCACTGGCAAAAATTCCAAATATGCCCTCACTGGCAAAAATTATGAATATGCCCTCACTGGCAAATCGCATATATATACAGTATGTCCCACTTGACAGTACTGTTCCACAATCTGTCCAAGTCCACCACTTTGGCCCGACAGTAAAAAACTTACTGTTTTCGTCAATCACGTAGAAATTTTATCGCATTTTCAAAATCTCATTGCTTTTACAAACGTTTTTAAATCGTGTAAATATATTTTACTGTTTTAAAAATCGCGTACTATTTTTCAAACGTTTTCTCAATCGCGTAAGATTTTTAAATCATTTTCTTATCCGAATTCCTTAAAAATTACTGTTTCAATAAACAGAAATAATATTTAATACGTTTAAACTACGTAGAATATTTTTCATACCGTATAAATTATATTTGCTATCTTTTCTATCTTATTTGTCTGTTTTTAGCAAAAATTTGACAGTATTTTGCTTGGAAAATGTATAACAATGATTTTCTAAGTTTTCCGTAAAAATTCCTTTTATTTATATTATAACCATTTAATTACACTTTTGAAAACTACTAACGTGCTTCAAAATATAATATGAGCTCTACGTTAGAAATTTTACAAAAGCTACTGTATTTACTTTTAACCACTAAAATCATTGGTTTTAACTTCTTAAACTTAATCTAATCAATTTATTTCTTCAAAACTCATTGTAGAAAAATTCCTTTTAACATATATTGCTTCTTTTAGATTGAAAATGGTTTGGAAATGATTTTAGAAATCATGAATCCTTGGCTTTGGCATGTTGGCCGAAACACTTAAAATTACCATTAGATCTCTACATTTGTTTTTCTTGCTCTAAACAATTTTGCATCTTGGTAATTTTCCTAGGTTAATTAAATCACACTCTTAGAAAATTGATGAGAACATTTTGGTTCTCCTTTTTGATTGAGGCCGTGAGCCTTAGTGGTGTGTTCTTTGGAACACTCATGCAATCCTTGACATGTTGTTCACATCCTACTATTTACACATGCATTTCTAACACATACAATATTTTTAAAGCTTGTAGACATGCATATTAATACAAATCACAAATAGGAAAACTATTAACAAGCACACAAATGAATCCTTATGGATTCTACAATCACAAACAATTTCCATCTTCTTACCACCACCCAAGGATGATAAGATTTAAGTCTTCCTCTTACTTTAAATGAAGACAAATACTTTTTCACTCCTTTCTAGGGTTTCGGTTTTCACCCTCCAAGACACCTATCAAGCTTAAACAAAAATTCTACAAGTTATAATCATAAAAGAAAGCTTAAACCATGGATCAATCATGGCTTAGAACTTTGAAAAAGAATTTAGAAATGAAAAACAAAGATTTTCACCTTCAAGGTAGAATCTTCAAAGTAGTTTTTCAAGCTCAAGATGAAAGATTTTACAAGAACTCTCAACTAGAGATGTTCTTAGAATTGTGTTTAGGTTTAGAAAAGTTGGTTAGAAGAAATTTTGGGTGGTTGGATGGTGAAGAATGGTGTTTGGCCGAATGGTGCTTCAAGAAATCACCAATGGAGTTTGGTATTTTTGGAAGAGAGAGAAGAGAGAAAGTGTTAGGAAATTAAGTGATTTTTGGCTCTCCAAAGGCACTTGGCCGTAGACATCAGGGGCAAGGGAGGTGTCCATTAGGTTGGCTCCATCCAAGCCTTAGGATTAATGAATGGTGAGGATTAAAACTTGGTCACCAACCTTTGCTCTCATTGGTTAATCTAAGCCTAGTCACTAAGCCTTGTCATTAAGCCTTGTCACATGCTTAGTCACATGCTCTTGAATGTTCCACCACTAATGATGTTTAATTAAGCTACTAATCCTATTAAGTTTTTACTAAACGTGGGTCTCGTAAAATATTTTCGGGTCTATTACCACTTATTTGTACTGACTAATAATATAATATTATAGTATTATAAAATTATTTTATTTTACAATTAAATCCTAAAAATTAAAAGATTACTAACCGTATCATTTAATTGGGTTTAGTAAGATCCCCTAGCTCGAATAATTAAAATAAGATTTCCCCCAATAGAAAAATATTATTTTCCGTCCGAGCAAATCACACAAAAAGTTCAAATAAAATAACAGACAGTATTATAAAGCAGTAATTCATACAGAAAAACAACAAACAGTACAAAAAGGTCACAACGGTCATTTATCCTAAAGTTGAAAAACATCAAACAGTACATTCGGGACTCAACGGTAATACCCCAAAAGTTTAGGGTGTTATAGTAAGTGCCAACAATCGGGTCCTCCATGGAAGGTCAACTTCACATACCCCAAAAAGCGGCGTGGGCGGGATGACATCCTCAGCAGCTCTAGTCGTAATGTGGCCAGAAACTCGAAAACTCTGTTGTTTCCTTATCTTCCTCACGAGCGTCTTCTTAAAAGTACACAGTCTGACAGAAATACAGAAAATACAGAAAAAAGTGAGACACCCAGCTTTCAGTACCAAAATGGCAGCGAGAAAATGAAACGGCACTGGACGCCCACATATAACACAGTTCATACGTCCAATTACAGTAATAATTAAAATTAACAGTAAGAGCAAAACAATAATAAATAATAGTAAATATTGTAACGCCCCTTTTTGGGAGGGGAACGTCACATTGTCAAATAAAATAAAATGCGAAAAGTAAATAATTAGTCAATTAAGACCCGGTTCAGTTAATTAAATTTTAACCACTTGATACTTTAATACGTGGGAAAAATGGCAGTATAAATTTTTTTTTGTTAAATTAAATATGCGGAATGTGAATGAAAGTAAAGAATAGAACAGTAAACAGAATTTATACCTGAATAACACATACACTTATATATTGAAATATAACTATATTTTAAATACAAGCCTGGACATCTCCAAAAAGCAAAAACTATACCTGCCCCAAGGAAATCATGCATATACAACCATCATGCATATACAAAATATACAGCCCACCAAAAAGTAATACATCAGGCCCCAAAAATAAAAACATTGGCAGCCATCAGTAGCCACCAGTGACATCAATCCCTCAGATGAGGAAGAACCGTGTCAGGATCCTCAGCGGGATCTTCCTCTTCCGAGGAAACCTCCATTGGAACCACAGAAGCACGGGACGGGGCCCGAGCGGTGGAATCAAAGGAGTCCTCCCGTGGAGTGTAGTAGCGGTCGCCCCACATCTCACGGATGGGCAAGTAAAACTCTAAACGTAGGCTAACGTGGCAGGTGAACATAGGTGCCTCATGTCGTCTCCAGGCAAGGGCGATGGACACGTCTCCCAAGTAGATGCAACGGTCAGAGTTCAAGTTGATGTGCCAGCACTCTGGCCCTCCGAGGAAGGTCAGACGCACGTCACCCAGAAATCCTCGCATACGCGTCCCCATCATCAACAGCAGGTACTAATCACGTTCGGGCCAGAAGCCAGGGAAGTCAGGGGCTTCTAACTCGTTGTCGTCGTCTTCGGTAGATGCAATATATATATATACAGACAACAGATAAAAGAAACACAAAAAGAGGTAAGACATCCTACCTCATTACCAATTATAACATGCTAGAAACAGAACGGCGCCACGCGCCCAAATAGCAATTCAGAAACAGTATACTTAAATAATAAGCAGTAATTCCAACGGTAAGCAAATAAACAGTTCCAGGCAGATAATCATCATAATAACAATTAAATCAATTATAGTTGCAGAAAATAAGAATTAATGATGATAGTGTATATCATGATTCACATGCATGCTCTCTCAATTCCTACTCCATGGAGCTAGACTCAATCAGTCGGAGAGAAAGATCAGGAGACATGTTTGTAACTCGGCTGCCGAGGCCAGTGCTATCAATAATATTCTCGTGCACAATCATGGCATTGTACAGACATTCTACACTAGATCACGATATAGGATAGTGTCTCGGTCCGGATCGTTGGTGCGTTTGCTTCGGTCTACCCCCAGGCAGGAGAGCTACCAACCTCCCATTGCGAGGAACCCGCACCCCGACGCCCCCAAGGTCACCAATGACCTACACTTGTCTATTCGCACCCGCACTAAGGTGTGTTCAATCTCCTAGGCAACTAGGCCTTACAACAGTCCACAAGGACAATCACAATGCATAAGACACTATGCATGCACATGTATGATCCACATTCTCATACAATTCCATAATATGCCACATTAGGCCAATATAAGCATCAATATATAAATGGTCACTCACATGGACCCACAACAACATAATATAAATACCAAGCCGATTGATGCATCATTAGGTTCATTACGAATCCTAACTTAGAGTTTATTCCCCTTGTTCAAGGTTTATGCTCAAAATAAATTCTTGTAATCAATTTAACATTCCAAGGCAATTCAATTTCCTATAACTTACATTTTATTTGAGCTCTTAAGCCTCACACTCTCATGTTCTTCACTCACTTAGAATTTCCTTAAATCTTATGATAATTTCACTCTTAGTTCTTCAAAATTTATGAAATCCTGATTATAATAAATTCTTCTAACTTATTTATCGTCCATTCCATTACACAGGTTCCTAATTACCTAATTCATTATGCTTCCAATTTACCAAAATCACATACTTACACTCAAAAATATATTAGAGGTCGTGGCCTCACAATGGATCCAATTTCAAATCCTTTCAAGCCAATATCTTGCATGTTATTCCTTCAATTCATTTAAGTTGTTCACTTGTTAAATTAGCTCACCAAGAACCCTAGTTTCTTGGCCTCAAAACCGTAGCCATCATGGTGGTTTCCATTCCTAATTTTTCTTCCATTGAATTCCATTTAATACATTAATTAATTTAAGTCTTATACTAATTACAATTTCATCACAAATTCCCCTAAATTCCTAGCCTAAAACCGTGAGCCTCCAAAAAGGCTTCTCCAATGTTTTTCTTCCATTTTTCAACCACAAGATCCAATCCAACATAGCATTATATACAACCATTCAATTCAATAGCATAAATCAAGTAAAATCAACACATAATCACACTAATCACAAAACTAAAGGATAACCCTCATTAGGGTTTTTCCATAAACCACACAAATCAAGGTTCCTAGATGCTAAGAGAGGTTGAGGAGGAGTGTCTTCCTCTTACCTAAGTGAAGAAATCAAAAGAACTCCAAGAATCCTCCTTGGAATTTTTGGATTTGGCCACCAAGACCCTAAAAATGGTGACTTTGTTAGAATCAATATTAAGGCTTGAAAAATCAACCATGGATGACCAATAAGAAGACCTCAACCATGAAAATAAGAGAAGAGGGAGAGTGGTCTTGAAACTTACCCAAAATGCTCAAAGTTGGAGCTTGAAGAAGATGATGAAAATGGAGGATTTTCAAGAAACTCCAAGAAGGAAAAGTGTTTAGAATGGTGAGAGGATTTAGGAAATGTAATTAGTTTAATTTTTTGTGAAGATTGAGGGAGAAGAGAGTGGCTGGCCATGGAGTGCAAGAGAGGAAGAAGAGAAATGTTGAAGAAGAAAGAAGAAGAAGAATGACGAAAATGAAGAGAGAAAAGGTGTTTTGGTGATAATGAATTAAGTGTAATATTTGGTTAAATGAAATCAATTCATTTCCCCCCCCATGTGCTCTTGCCGACGTGAAAGAGAGAGAAGAGTGGGTGAGGAATTGGCTTCCAAAGGAAGCTAAAGCATGTGGTCAATGTTTGGGTCAAAGCTTCTTAAGGAAGCTTTGATTATTTAACCATTAAATTTGAATTAAAGTAGATAGATTAGACATAAAGTGGATTTCATTTGGATAATGTGATAGGATTTTTATTACACATTATTATCCAATAGATAATAGTTACAGTTGACAGAAGCCAGTATTTCATTAATCTGACAGATGAATTTTTCGTTGTATTAATTTATTTTATCTGTTAAGATTTCTCGAAAATTATGAAATCTCGTAAACTGTGTCAAGTCTCGGGTTTAGTAAGATCCCCCGTCGACTTATCCATAGTTTAAGGTTCGCAGAGAAAACATCGCGTTTTCCCAGTTCCATTCAGCGTGCATGCAAAACGAGGAATATACTGTAATATTCGACGTTTCTGGAAAATTTCCAGAAAATTCTCAAAAATTAGAAATATTATAAAACGACTATCCGTCATATAAATTCCCAATTTTTGAAGCATTACAATCATTTTCACGACTCTGCTCAATATTCACGTAAAACGAGAAATATATTAAAATATTCATCATTCTCAGATAATTCCGAAACAATTCACATAATTCTCAAATATTGGAAAATGACTATTCGTGGTGAAATAATTAATTTTCAGAGTGTTACACTGGTCTCAAAAATTCTCAGCTCAGTGCACACGTAAAACGAGAAATATATTAAAATATTCAACGGTTCCGAAAAATTCTAGAAAAATTCCTAAAAATCAAGAATAATATAAAATAAACATTTATGATCAATTAGATATTTTTCAGGATGTTACAAATATCATCAATAACAGGAAGACAACTTTAACATTTCTAACATTCAACAGTCCAAGCAATCAAATAATTATTGTAGTAATAATAACAAATACTTTCCACAATTGTAAATGCTCATGCTCAATGAATTACGACACTGACAGTTCACGATGCAAATGGTACCAAAATTCCTGCTCCATGGAGCTAGACATAAACATTTTCGGAGTGAATGATCAAGGAGTAATGCCAGTATCTCGTTAGCCTTAAAAATAGTGTGCTCATCTCATAAAAAAATAGTTGCGCAATACGGCTTATACAGGACACCTCAACAGTTGATCGCGATATAGGACAGTGTCTCAGTCCGGATCGCCGGTGTGTTTGCATCGGTCTATCCCATAGCCCCAGTGGAGCTACCACTGCCCATTGTGAGACACCCGCACCCTGACGCCCCTAGGGCCAACCACTATGACCCTATGCTTAGTCTATTTGCACTCGCACCTAGGTGTTATTCAAACTCCTAGGTATACACTGCCTTTTTAACAATGTCCAACGGACAACATACATGCATGACGACACAATGTATATCATAGATGTTTATCAATGATGCATTCATCATAAGCATACCACAATGGCATATATATTCATTTCTCAACATCAATATGTCATAATTTCCTCGAGTACACAGTCAACAAGTACTTAGCCCATATAGGGGTTTCACAATAACATGGAATCAATCCTCAACATCAATATGTATTCATGGTTCATCAATTATCACAAGTCCACATTATGGATCCTCATTTTCAAAGTCTTAAGCTTTGGTCAATTATGAAAATTATAGGTTAAATAACCCTTTAAAACCGTAGTCCTCTTAAGTGTTATTATTCAATTTAATTCTTCCACTTGATTATGGATTATGCATGTCTCTAAATTCTAAATCTCCAAAGATGCATCAAGGCATCATTTAACCCCTAATTTTTCTCTAAAAACCATGACCTCACTAGGTCATCAAGGTTTCGATTTCTTTCTGTTTTATGCATTTGCTACTTGATACCTAATTACTTAGATTTTATTTCACACCAAATCAATCCATTTCCTTATGATCCAAAGCCAAAACCGTGGCCTCACTTTGGGGTATTAAACCCTTAAAATTTTCTATTCATAAATTTTTAATATTATCATTCAACATTTAATCACATAAGCTTCATTTCATTGCATACAAAAACCAATTTATATCCCTAAATTCTAGTCAAAACTGTGGCCTCACATTAGGGTAGGAAACTCCAAATTTTTCATTTAACAACCCTAACATGATCAAGCATTTTCAACACATCTGACACATTCAAGATCACCATTCAAACATTAATCCAATTCAAGAATACATAAACATACAAAATCACCAAAACAAGGCAAGTATACAAAGGTTCCCTCACCACCAATAATGGTTGAAGTGAGTAATCTCTCTCTTACCTAAGGAAGAACACAAAAATGATCTCCTATTGCTTCTTGGTGGTTTCCGTTTTGAGCTTCCAAAACCCTAGGAATTTCAAGACAAGGAATCGACATCAATGGTTGAAAAAGAAGAGATCCATGGTCATCAAAGAGACCATGGAACACGAAAATGAAGAGAAAGAAGAAGAAAAATGAAAACTTTACCTTAAAGCTTGAAGCTTTGTCTTGGAAGACAATGGAGGTGAAGATGGATTTTGGAGAAAATCTCTAAATAGAAAGTGTGGAGGAGGTTGAGGTGAGTATGAAAATGGTCTTGATGAAGAAAAAAATCAAAGAAAATGGTCTCTAATGGGGCTGCAATTTTCGTAAGGAAGAAGGAGAAGAAGAGAGAAGGAAGAGAGAAAATGAAGAAAAAGAAGTTAGAGAGAGAAAGTGTTATGGTAAAATGAGGTAATTTGAGTGCTATGCATTAAGTGAGGAGGCAAAATTTTGCCTCCCTTGGGCAAGGTAGCCGCGGCAATGGAGAGAGAGAAGGGGGAGATTTTTTGGCTTCCCCAACAAGCCAAGGGCATTCTTGTCCTTTGATGGTCAAAGCTTCTCAACGAAGCTTTGATTAAAATATAATAAATTTGAATTAAAGTGAGTTTGATTAGACTTAAAGTAGATCACATTAAGATAATGTGATAGGGTTTTTAATACATGTTATTATCCAATGGACAATTGTTACAATTGACAGAAGTCAGTATCAATTGTCCGACAGATAAAATTTGACACAGCGATTTATTATTTTATCTATTAAAATTTCTCGAAAAACATAAAATCTCGTAAACCGTCTCCAGCATTGGGTTTAGTAAGATCCCCTTTAATGTTTCCACAAATCAAGGTTCTTGGGAAAAATATCTCATTTTCCTGGGCCCGCTCAGTTTGCATGCAAAACGAGAAATAATATTAAAATATTCCGCATTCTTAGAAAAATCTAATTTTTTTTCAAAAATCACAAATATTAGAAAATGAATATTTATCACAAAATAAATAAAATTTGGGGTGTTACATTTTTCAACACCCATAGGAAATACAAAGACCAAAGGTTATCCTGGAAATATGCAAATATAATGAGTTTTCCTAAAATAAAATGTTTTACTAGCATTGCATAAGCATACTTTAGGGCATTCATTAAGCATAGTCACGCATCATAATGTATTGCATAAAATGACAATTGTATGGGAAAATTGTCTTGTTTTTAGAATTAAATTACAGAAGACTAAGGTTGATGTATATCTTGAGAAGTATTCCGAAAGAATGATACACTGCGAATTATGGTTCTTAGAAACTATTGAAAATGAGACAGTGAAAAATGAATAAATGATGAAGTATGTAATTTGTAAAGAATATTGAAAGATAATGAACAGACATTGTGTGAATGTAAATGGTATTGGTTTTGATGATCAACAAACAAGAAAGCAATGAGGTACAAAGATCAAGTCCCAAGGCTTTTCAAGATTAGCTTTAGGTCCTAGACCATATGTAAAGGTAAAATAGATTCACACAAAAGCTCATTTCTTGGTTCAAAGCTCTTTTTTAAATGGCTTTGCATAATCATGTTTTCATCTTGTGAAAATTATGTTCAATTAGTTTGAGTAAAACGCTTTTAGAAAGTTTGGAAAGCTTTTAGATATCCTTGGTTAAGAAATTCATTGAAAATCATATGTCTCTAAGAAAGCCATAATTGATTATGAGATAACTCATAATCAATTATAAGCAAAAGTCAGAACATGACTTGTATTTCTCCAAATGGCCATAACTAAATATGGCTTCCTTTCTAATTGATTATTTGGCTTCTCAAACGTAACCATCTGTTTTTTAAATGGCCATATTTGAATGTGGCATAACTCATAATTGATTATGAGTGTTTCATAACAAGTTATGACTTCCTTCATATTTGAATATGAAACACGTTATAACAGGTTATGAATTCCTTCATACTCGAATATGAATCATGCCATAACAGATTATTTTGCAAACCAGAAATATTGGAATCTCTTCCTACAAGCCATAATCGATTATAGCTTTGTCATAATAGGTTATGGTCTGTAACAGAGTTCGTTCCCAACGGCTCTTTTAATGGCATTTAATGCCCTCTTCTAACGTCTCTAAATCTCTTGGGCTATAAATGAATGCTATTGGACATTGATTAAAGGTTGGAAAACACTCTGAAAAACATACTTGAGCATTAAATACGAGTTTCCTATCATTTTCATCATATACTATGTTTTGAGCTTCAAAGTGTGAATCCTTAATACCATAATTCTTCAATTTGTATTATCTACTCTTTGAGAGAGTTTCTATCATTTAAACACTTTGTTTATCTTGTAAAGAGGGTGGGGTATCCTTCTAGTGAAAAAGGGTGAGGTATCCCTTGTTGAAAAGAAGGTGAGGTATCCTTCAAAGGTGTAAAGAGGGTGAGGCATCCCTCAAAGGTTGTAAAGGGTGAGGTATCCCAAGGTGTGGTGAGTGCTCTAGTTTGTAAAGGTTGTCAAGCACCTGTTGAAGCTTGAAGATATAGTGAAAAATCTCTAGCGGTTGCTTGAGGACTGGACGTAGGCCACAAGTGGATTGGTGGCTGAACTAGGATAAACCTTGTGTTTGATCTTCTAAACTCATCTCTTTACATTTGTGCATTTATTTTATATGCTTGCTTGAATGTTATTCAACTTGGCTTATTTAATTTGTGAGTAAAGTATTTAATCTCATTTATCTATTCACTTCAATCATCTAATAGCTTCAACGAAAATTAATAATCAGACGTTTTGCAAAAGATTTATGAAAATATTTTACATACTCAATTCACCCCCCTCTTGAGTATTAAGGCCACTTGGTAACAAGTGGTATCAGAGCTAAGCTCTTGTGTAAAGAGCTTAGCAGCTTCAAGAGAAAGTGATGGCCTCTTCAAATGATTTTTTTGAAATTTCTTCTCTTTATAGACCTCCCTTTTTCAATGGGGATGGGTATGCTTATTGGTAAGAAAAAATGAAAATTTTTATTGAAGCTATTGGCTTATATGTGTGGGATGCTATTGAAAATGGTCCTTTCGTTCCCACACAAGTTGTAAATGGTGTAAAAATTAATACACCAAGAAGTGAATGGACGGATGATGATAAAAAGAAGGTCCAATATAATTTGAGAGCCAAAAACATCATTACCACAGCTTTGGGGTATGATGAGTTCTTTAGAGTCTCAAATTGTAAATCTGCCCAAGAAATGTGGGATACCTTACAAGTAACTCATGAGGGTACTAGTGAAGTGAAAAGATCAAGGATAAATACTCTCACTCATGAGTATGAACTTTTTAGAATGAACCAAGGTGAAAGCATTCAAGAAATGCAAAAACGATTCACACATATTACAAATCATCTTGCTTCATTGGGAAAGACTTTTCCTAATGAAGATCTTATTAACAAAGTGTTGAGATGTTTGAGCAGGCATTGGCAACCTAAGGTGACGGCTATTGTGGAGTCAAGAAATCTCTCAACCATGACCCTAGCCACACTTTTTGGCAAGCTCCAAGAACATGAATTGGAGTTGAATAGACTAAATCAAAATGAGGAGCAAGAAAAGAAGAAAAAGGGGATTACCCTCAAAGCTACCTCTTCCTTAATTGAGTATGAAGATGAAGATGATGGAAATGATCTTGATAATATTGAGATAAATGAAGAGAATTTTAGTCTCCTTGTGAAAAGATTCGGAAGATTTCTCAAGAAGAAAGGAAACCAAAGAAGACCTCCTTTTCCTCCTAAGAAGTCATACCAAAAGGGAGAAGGAACCTCATCCACTCCTAAATGCTATGAATATGGAGAATTGGGACACATGAAGATGGAGTGTCCCATTTATCAAAGGAAAGTGGATAAATATGAAAGGAGGTCCTCAAAGGATAAAAATGGAAGAAGAGCTTATATAGCTTGGGATGAAAATGACATGGACTCATCCGATAGCTCAGACAATGAGAAAGCCAACCTATGCCTCATGGCTAGAAGTGAAGAGGAAGAAGAAGATGACACGGAGGTAACATCCTCAAACTTTGAATCAAATTCTTCCCCCTCCTATGATGAATTGCAAGATGCATTTGAAGAATTGCATAATGAATCTATGAGGCTTGCAAAAATTGTTTCATCATCAAAGAAAGCAATTTCCTCTTTTGAAAACAAGATCTCTATTTTAAATAAAGAAACTAAGGAGCTTAAAATTGAAAATGAAACTCTTGAACTTATTGATGCAAATTCTTCATGCATGACATGTTCTTCTCTTGATAATGCATCTACATCATTTTCTTGCTCAACATGCAAATTTTTGAAAAGGAAATTGAAGACTTGAAAAATACTCTTGCGAAATTTACCCTTGGAAGACATAATTTGAATATATTGCTTGGGAAACAAAGATGTGTGTTTCAAAAGGCTGGTTTAGGGTACAATCCCAAAAATCAACAAAAACTTTACAAGAATTTCTTTGTTCCCACAAGTACATCAACAAGTCCTTTTATAAAGTGTTTTCATTGTGGTAAGAAAGGGCATAGTGCATCAATATATAATGTGAGGAAGAAAATCAACACAAAGGTTAGAACTAAAATAGCTTGGGTCCCTAAGGGCACCTTGCCTAACACTAACACATAAGGACCCAAGAGAATTTGGGTACCAAAAGCCAAAAATTAAAGTGTGTTGTAGGTGTGCTTGAAGGTTAAGAATGGACTTTGGAATATCAAAAGTCGTTGCTGCAAGCACAAGATCAAAAAATACTCTAAGTTCTATCCATTGTCTCCAAGAAGCTTGGACTTGTAACATTTGGATAAGTGGAGACTTGTTCTATACTTTAACTTGCTTTAAAGATGTTCTTTTCTAGCTTTATATCTTGAAAATATCTTTACATGTGTTAATATGCTAGATAAGTACACTTCTTGTTTGAAATGGCATGTTTGATGATAATATCGTTGTACTTGACATAACATTCCTAATATGATCATTGTTTGCCCTAAAGTGCATATATAAGAGGTGAATTAGGAATAATTAATCAATCATGCATTTGAATGAATGCTTATGTTAGATACTTTTTATCTTGGAATATTGGATCAATCTTGCATTCATATTTGAAAGATAACCCTGCTGCATAAACTAGCCTCTGCTGCATAATCTGCATAATTACTGCGCAATCTGCTATATTACATAATATTCTTGCTTAAAAATTGTTTTTGAATCCAATACTAACTTAAGCGTCAGAGTTTCCCCCAAGTTTGTTTTACAAGTACTTGATCCATGCTCAAGTCCTTCAACCATCTAACCTCAAGTTCTTGTTGAAGAAATGAGATTCAAGCTCCTTCAAAGAAGTATAATCAATTTTTGAGCTATATTTAAGGTGTTTAAAGGTGATGGAAACATGGCCAAGTCAAGAAAATGCTTAAGAATGGAATAAGCTGTTGATATATTAAAGGATGCATTCTTGAAGAATTTTCTGGCTTTGTTGGAAATGGCAAGTCTTAATGGTCTTGAATTATTGATTTCTTGAAGACTTGATCTGGTTTTTTCTTAGAAATCTAGAATTGGGAGATGGACATAATCTATTATGCAAATGGTGTAATTTGTTATTGATGTCTAAAGGAGTTTTGGCAAGATAAACTTGATCTCTGTCAAGCATAATAATTGATTATGAATCATCTCATATTCGGTTATGGGTTGTATTGTGTCTCTGGGAAGTTAGTCAGCTCAAGGAAATTGTCTCTGGAAGCAAGGAATAACCCATTATTCCATTCCCATATTCGGTTATGATGTTTTCCTCTCAATTCTGTAGCCTCTGGAAGCAAGCCATAACCGAATATGGCATCCATATATTCAGTTATATAGCATCTCCTAATCAATTCGTGGGCTTGCACATACTCATATTCGAATATGAGAAAGTATGTAATCTGTTATTTAATGAACCCGAGACTATGCCTTTCTTCCTTGGCCTCCACCATATTCGAATATGGCATGGTTTGACTTCCCTCATATTCGGTTATTTCACTCTCCAAGAAGCCAAGCATTTCACTCATAACCGATTATGCCATATACATAATCGGTTATGCTCCTCCATCCAGCACAAAACTGAATAGCCCCCATCTTCATGAAGCCCCCTTTTCCTCCATAGCCTTCTTCATCCTCTAACACCCACTCCTACCCACTCCCTCAAACACCTCTCCTACCTCAAATCCACCCAAAATCCACCACTAAAACTTAATATCCATCACTTTCCTTCAACTTCCACCGATCAAAACCTTCATTTTCTTCCATTTTCTCACCTTCCCTCCCACTTTCTCTCTCCTCAAATCGAGCCCTAACACCATTATTGACCATGGCAAGTAGCTCCTCCATTGTTCCCAAATGTTCACGCACAAAAAATCCCAATGTGCCTAAGGAACCACCTACTCACACTGATGAACCAGATTATTCACGTGACCTTGACCTTGGGAGGCTCTTCTCTCATCCAGCTCAAAAGAAGAAGTTTTAACTGGAGTTCCATGGCAGAAACCTCATTCACCCCAAGTATATGGACTAGGACTTCTTTGTCAAAGTAGGATTCAGATTCCTCACAGACCTCTTGGAGTTTCATGGACTGAAAACATTTGTCTCTGCTCCAAGTAAGTATTTCTACACTGAAGCTATTAAAGTTTTCTTCTGTAATTTGAGCATTATTGGAGTACAATTGATGTTTGAAGTTAAAGGCAAAAGAATAATTATAACACCTGGTCAATGGTTTACCCTGTTTGGTTTAAATTTCTCTGGGGAAAAGTTTGCTGATGAAAATCACTCACAATGGGAAAACTTTGATAAAAGAACCGCCATTGAGGGAATGCTTTAACCAGGCATTCCTTGTCCAACTAAAATAAATTTCAATGTTGGTTTATTGAAACCACAAGACCATCTTCTTCATTTTGTATTGGTTCATATTCTTGTCCCAAAGGCTAGCAATTATGCCCTGGTTGAGGAAGAAGATGTGTTCTTAATGTGGGCCATGAAAGAAAGAATCCATATTAATTGGCCCTTTTACATAATGCATTACATGAAGAAAGCCAAGATTAAGCAAATGATGGATCTTCCCTATGCCTTGGCTCTTACAAAAATCCTGGATCATAACAATCTCCATAAAGCTTATGTAATTAACATTACTGGCCACCATAAATTTGGGAAAGCTTCATTCAACTGCAGGCAAATCAGAAAAATTGATGGTGAATGGGTTTATGGAAGAGGACAAGAAGCAGTAGCGGCTGAAGGTTCTCATGCTCCCTTGGAGGATGTCCCTGCAACCAATGAAGATCATCTTCTCACTATTCTTCACAATATTCAAGCTCAGAATGAGAGAATTGAGGCAAGGCTGACAAATCTCCAAGCTTATCAAGAGAACAGCATCGCAGCACTTTATGATCGTTTCAGCGCCATGGAAGATCGTTTGGACAGACTTGAATGACGATTTCTGGAAGATCATGGGACTTGAGTTTGGATCCTTTTCTACTTTATCAATAGGTTTATTGTAAAAATAACTATGTCATTACTCTGTTTTGCTAATATCTTAAGACATGCAATCTCGCTACTAATATTTGGTTTATGCTCTTCCTTTGACTATTATGACTATGTCTGTGGAAATCCTTTTATGTTTTGATGATCTTATTGCTCAAATTTACTCTTTCTTGTAATGTCTATTAGATCTTGTTTTGCCATATCTCTTCTCTCTTTGTCAAAAATATGGAATATCTTTTTGATTATGACAAAAGGGGCAGAAGAAAAGCAAGTTATTGAGAAAAGGTATATAAAAGGTATCAAATTAATGATTATGGGACTCCAATATCAAGGGGGAGCTGTGCAAACTCTGAACCTGTCACCTCTTGAAAAACAGAGGGGGAGTAAGTTTTATTTAATACCTTGTGTGAATACCATTTTAATTGAACTAATGCTTTTCTCAAATGACTGTTTATCATCATCAAAAAGGGAGAGAATGTGAATGTAAATGGCATTGGTTTTGATGATCAACAAACAAGAAAGTAATGAGGTACAAAGATCAAGTCCCAAGGCTTTTCAAGATTAGCATTTAGGTCCTAGATCATATATAAAGGTAAATGGATTCACACAAAAGCTCATTTCTTGGTTCAAAACTCTTTTTTAAATGGCTTTGCATAATCATGTTTTCATCTTGTGAAAATTGTGTTCAAGTTTGAGTAAAACACTTTTAGAAAGTTTGGAAAGCTTTTGGATATCCTTGGTTAAGAAATTCATTGAAAATCATATGTCTCTAAGAAATCCATAATTGATTATGAGATAACTCATAATCAATTATAAGCAAAAGTTAGAACATGACTTGTATTTCTCTAAATGGCCATAACTGAATATGGCTTCCTTTCTAATTAATTATTTGGCTTCTCAAATGTAACCATCTGTTTTTTAAATGGCCATATTCGAATATGGTATAACTCATAATTGATTATGAGTATTTCATAACAGGTTATGACTTCCTTCATATTTGAATATGAAACATGTTATAACAGGTTATGAATTCCTTCATATTCGAATATGAATCATGCCATAACAGATTATTTTGCAAACCAGAAACATTCGAATCTCTTCCTACAAGCCATAACCGATTATGGCTTTGCCATAACAAGTTATGGTCTGTAACAGAGTTCATTCCCGATAGCTCTTTTAATGGCATTTAATGCCCCCAACCTCTTCTAACGTTTCTAAATCTCTTGGGCTATAAATGAATGCTCTTGGGCATTGATTAAGGGTTGGAAAACACTCTAAAAAACATCTTTGAGCATTAAATACGAGTTTCTTATCATTTTCATCATATACTCTGTTTTGAGCTTCAAAGTGTGAATCCTTAATACCATAGTTCTTCAATTTGTATTATCTACTCTTTGAGAGAGTTTCTATCATTTAAACACTTTGTTTATCTTGTAAAGAGGGTGAGGTATCTCTCTAGTGAAAAATGGTGAGGTATCCCTTGTTGAAAAGAAGGTGAGGTATCATTCAAAGGTGTAAAGAGGGTGAGGCATCCCTCAAAGATTGTAAAGGGTAAGGTATCCCTGTTTTGAGGCTCAAGCACAAAGGGTGAGGTATCCCAAGGTGTGGTGAGTACTCTAGTTTGTAAAGATTGTCAAGCACCTATTGAAGCTTGAAGATATAGTGGAAAATCTCTAGCGGTTGCTTGAGGACTGGACGTAGGCCACAAGTGGATTGGTGGCTGAACCAGGATAAACCTTGTGTTTGATCTTCTAAACTCATCTCTTTACATTTGTGTATTTATTTTATATGCTTGCTTGAATGTTATTCAACTTAGCTTATTTAATTTGTGAGTGAAGTATTCAATCTCATTTATCTATTTACCTCAATCATCTAATAGCTTCAACGAAAATTGATAATCAAACGTTTTGCGAAAGATTTACGAAAATATTTTACATACTCAATTCACTCTCCTCTTGAGTATTGAGGCCAGTTGGTAACACATTGTGAATATATTGAGAAATTATATTCGTTATGGATTATTATCTTATGCTTTAGTATAAAATATGAATACATATAATGTATAATACATATTTCTAGTGTTATGCTTAATTTGATTATTATAAAGAACTGAATGTGAAACTATATGAATTATTGGACTGTGCAAATGATATTTATAAAGAATAATAATTGAACCTCTGTATCGGGAATAAGGAGGACTAACTTTGGTAGTTTGCCACCTCTCTGACTTATATATATTTATGTTGAGTTTTTAAATAAAGGATGTGTTTTCCTCGAAATAGCTGGAAATATTATGATGACATGTTTTTATATAACTATTGAGAATTCTTGAAATTCTCACCCCCGCAATGTTGTATTTTTGTATTATTTCTAGGAATACCGAAGGTTTTACACAAAGAAAGGAAGACCGATATTGAAAAAGAAAAACTTAAATGTAATTATAGAGAAAGCAATATGTAAAGTTTGAATATGTTTTACCATAGAGACATTTAATGTATTGTTGTATTAAGAAGTATGTAATTGTATAAGGGACTTTTCGATATATGTGTAAGATTAAACTGGTATCAAGCTCTTATTTTTGTATAAATTATATTCATTGTCATAAAATTTGTTATTAATTTTAAAGTGACATCACTAATGCTGATAACTAAGGCATGATCCTAAGCATGTCATTAGTACTAGTATTAGGTTGTTACACTATAGAGATAGATCTCATCCCCGGAACTAAGTCTATAAAGAACTCTACTTCTCACACAAGTGGCATTTCCACTACCTCTTCTGAAGGCCTTATGATCTTCACTCCTCTTGAGACTTACTATCACAACCCTCATCGATTCTACAATCGTTCACCAAGGTTACAAAATCTCAAATTTCCAAAAGCTGGATCACTCTCTGAATGTCTTTTCTCAATCCCTTCTCAAAATTAACACACTTCTGTTGCGCCACTCTGATACAGGATGAGAACTTAGACAATTCATTGAGCTTAGCCACAACTGACCAACAGACAACTTGCTTTGCTCCAACCTCAGAAATTCCATTTCCTTTGCATTTCGTAGATTCTGTGGAAAATACATCTCCAAAAACGAATTCTTGAAGATCTCCCAAATAACAAGAGTCCTTGACGCCTCAAAAGATCTCTTGATGTCCATCCACCAATCCTCTGCTTCTCCCTCCAACAAGTAAGAAGTAAAGAGCACTCGCTGCCCATCTAAACAAACCAAAACAATGAAGATCTTCTCCATCTCCTTTAGCCAAAGCTCAGGTCTCACCAAGTCATACTCCCTTTGAAGGATGATAGATAAGTCTCCTTGAACTCCAAGAGGTCTTGGAAGTTCTAGTTTCTCCCCACTAGTACCTCTTGGTTTGGTTACCTCGATTAATGTGGTAGTGGTGTAGGCTGTTGATGCTGAGTCGCACTCATCATATCAAATATCCTTGTAGTTGCAGTTGCTTGCTCTCAGGTAGCCTCAACAGTAGCAATTGTCCATTCCCACATTGCATCAGCTGTAGTGGCTATTTGCTCCCTCAAAGCATCCATCATAATGATAAAGGCTCCAGCCACGCTCGGACCTTCATTACTAGAGTTCCTAATTCCACAGGTTCATCTTGGAGATGCCATAGTTTCCTGTACACACAGAATAATACATATTGAGGTAGCTAATCTCAATATCATGTAACCATGTAATAGTAGCTAAAAACAGTCATACTGTAACACCCCGAAAATTAATAATTTTATGATAAATAGTCATTTTGTAATATTTGTGATTTTTGTGAAATTTTTTGGATTTTTCGAGAAATGTGGAATATTTTAATATTATTTTTCATTTTACGTGTGCACTGAGCGGAGCCGGGAAAATGATATATTTTTCTCGAGAACCTTGAATTATGGAAACATCGATAGGGATCTTATTAAACACGAGACCAGATACGATTTACGAGGTTTCATATTTTTCGAGATTTTTATAAGATAAAAATAGAAATCAATGTATATTTTATTATCCGTTAGACAATTAATACTGACTTTGCTATCTATAACAATTGTCCATTGGGTAATAGCTTGTAGTAGAAATTCTATCACCTTATCTAAATGAAATCCACTTTATGTCACATCTAATCTCCTTTATTTCAAAAGAATGATTAAATTAATCAAAAAGCTTCTCAAGGAAGCTTCCTAGCAATTTCCTCTTAGCTTGTTGGAGAAGCTTTTCCCTCTCTCACTTGGCCCCCATGTTTTTTATGTTGTTAATGAGGAATCCATGTGTGGATTGCTCTCTTTGTTGTGTTATTTTTCATGATTTTATATTTATTTGGACATGTATGAGTTATTGGTTGTCTTTGCATGTCTTGATGGTTATGGATTTTATATATATATATATCTTGTTTGGATTAATGTATGGAAAAATGTAGGGTTTTTCTACCATTTTTAGGGATCACAGCCTTAGGGCAAATTTTAGGGAATCAAGTGCGATTTTGGAGACATTGGAACTTAGGTGATTAGGTGTTAAAGAATTAATGATTGTAATGGGAAATTTTAGATTCCTTAGGAGTTCATAAAGTGGAAAGAGTAAAGAATAAGACTTTATATTGTGGCTTAGAATGATTTTGAACATAAGGGAAGAACAATAGAGTTTGTGAGACTTGTAAAACCTTAGAGCAGTTTTAAGCAAGCATAATTTTATTAGATTAAAGAGCTTGATAATCTAAAGGAATGAAAGTTGAATAAGGACTTCAAGAGAATTTCTCTAGAAAATGAATTCATAAGAAATGTTAATTAAAGTGAAACCTTATAATGATTTCATAATAGATGTTAACTAAAGTGAAACTTTATAATGATTTCATAAGAGACGTTAATCAAAGCAAAACTTTGTAATGGTGTCGTGAGAATTGTTAAGTTGAAGTGAAAACTAGAAATAAACCTAAAAAAGTGTGTTATCACTCTTGAGAACTTAATACTATGTTATTGTGGGTCTGTGTTTGTGACTAAAATTCTGTTGATGCTTAACTTGGCCTAATTGTAGCATGTTATGGAACGTATATCATTATTGTTGAATATATATGATTATGCATAGAGTCAACATGCATTGAATAATTGCTCAGTCGATGACTGTTAAAAGGTTGGATGAGCCTATGATTATGCATTAAGTCAACATGCATTGAATAATTACTCAATCGATGACTGTTAAAAGGCTGTATGAGCCTATGAAAGAGAATTGAATAGTGTGATCCAATGGAAGGATCTATGGGGGGTGTAAGGCATGGTGTAAACCGATTACACGCATTACGGGCTTGACAAATCACTACTCTTTTCACGGTGAATGAACGAGAATTGAATAGTGTGATCTATGATGGATCTATAGGGGGCGTAAGGTGCGGTGGTTTATTTTATGATGATGTTATCACATTATATACCCGTGGCTATGATAAACCGATTGCAACGCATTACGGGCCCGACAAATCATTATTCTCTTCGTGGTCTGGCGTAGACTGTCATTGAAGGGGACAGATCTTCTAGAACGTTCATCTTTGAAATTGATAAAGCTCCATGGAGTGGGAATTCTCGGTATCAAGTGCACATGCATTGTGAGTCAGCATTGTGAGTCAGCATATCATTTGGCACTCATTCATATCATATTATTTAGCACTCATTTATATGATGATTGGACTATTATTTTAAATGATGCCATGATTATTTGATCTGTTTTATTGTTTATTATCTGAGACTCTATTGTTGTTTCTTTTATTGTATGTCACTATTACTGTTTATTATTGTTGCCTTGCTATGTGGGCATTTTGTGTCGTTATGTTTTTTTACTGCCATAATTGGTAATGTAAGTAGGATGTCTTACCTCTTTGTTGTATTACTCTTTCTCATGCTATGTTTGGATAAAGACTGTGAAGTGGGCGAGTTGAATTAGCTTAGTTTAGTTTGGGATCGACTTTTGTCTCTTCACGATGGCATCTAGACAAGCTTTCTTTAGTTGCATGTTGATATAGTTCCATGGAGGCTTGGAAGCCTGGCATTCCGACCGTGATGCGGAGCCTTTTATGTACATGAGAGATGTGACTATAATTTGGAGTGGTAACTATCTTGGAGCTGCTACGGACATCTTTTATACTTTTATGCATGTGGAGTTCCCTATACCCATTGGGGAGTCATGGGATGATTGTCACCTCTTTCCTAGAGAGGTTTCGGTTATGTCACCTATTCAGGTTCCGATGCATTATGACGTGTCTCAAGGGGGACATTCATCTGTTGGAGTTCCGGAAGGGGATCAAGTGCAAGACCCTTCTCTCCAGATGTATAACTTTGGGAGAGGTCGAACTTTTATATAGTAGTTATTCTATGTAAAACTTATGTTTAATAGTGTAGTATGTTACTTTAATGCATGGATAGTGAAATGTAACTTTATGTTAAGCTGACATTGTATTTTGATTGCGAGTAAACGTAAATATATATTTCATATCGTGGCTTGTATTTTCTATATATGCACAATTATTAAAATGTTTTTCAGACTTGTTATCAAATCGTAGCACGTCTTGATTTAGTGACTATGAAAATAATGACGACTGTATTGTAGTTATTAAATCAAGGGGTGTTGCACTAGATGGTATCAGAGCAGTTCATCCTGTTGAGCCGGGGTGTGGACTTACTATGTTTAAGCATATTAGAACTTTTGCATGTTGTGCATTTCCTTATCTCTTGATTAAGATGATAGGTAAGGAATGCACGACTTGCCATAGGTTGAGTGTTAGTAGCTATTGTTACATAGATGCATGATATTATCTGTGTGGACAGGAAACTATGACTTCACCTAGGCGTATTAGGAGAATTGGAATTCTTTTAGTAAGAAGATCAAGAGGTTTTGGAAAGCTGATCTTTTGGGGAAAGGAATAACTGGTGTAAGTCTGGTTTGAGAAACTATTTGGGGGATGATGACTTGCAAGAGTTTACGCCATAGAAGGTAGAATGAAGAAGCTCAAGTTGGAGACTATTAGGATTCGTGGATTGGACTTATCTTGTTTGGATTGTGTGATTCTTTGTGTTTGGTTTCCGAAATGAGACAATGTTGTTTGAAATAATTACGCTTGCTTTTGTTGTGTCATGTTTTGTCCGTCTTCGAAGAAAGTCAATGGCTCACGGTAGACATACAAGGGTAATGGCTCGTGGTGGACATACACAGGTGGGCACAGGATGAGATAATGGAAGTATGGCTGCAACTGCAAAAGAAATGCAAAGGATAGCTGATGTGATGACTCACCAAGATCAGAGGGCCGCACAGCAACGAGAATTGGAAGTTGAAGTTCATAATCTATTGGAGGAAAGTCAGTTTTGGGGTGACTTTGGACTTCCTAGATCCCGAAGGAGGATTAATAGAAAGGTTAATCGGTTTAAGAGGAAACCATATTCACGATTATCAGGGAAGCAACAACAATGTCCAGCTTATAGAGGAAGTGCTAGTGACCATAGTTCCAGTCAGACTGTGGCATCTTTACTAAGATGTAAGAAGTGTGGAAAGAATCACTTAACGAGGGAGTGTAAGATCAAGGGGGTAATATGTTTCAAGTGCGGAAAGCTCAGACACATTTATAAAGACTGTGCTCCACCAAAGGAGAAGTCTTCTGTCAATGATACAGATGCTTCTAGACCTCAAGCTGATGGGAAAGTCTACACCCTGGATGGAGCGACAGTTCCCCAGACTGAAGATCTAAACAATGGAGATTGTGCCACAAGCAATGATCCCTTGATTGTGCTGTACAATTCTGGTGGCAACCCATTTCTTTATAGCGTATGACCGTATGGATCATTTGGATTCATCTGTGTTTTCAATTATTTTTGACCTAGTTGTTTCTACTTCTGTTGCTAAGGCTTGTCGTTGATACTTAAATTTGTTTAACCCATCCTATTTCTATTAAAGATCGAATCTTTTGTTGATTTGACTTGCATACCTAAAATCACACCTATTAGAGTTCATGATTTTAGGAATAGATTGGTTATTTTCTAGTTATATTCTGCTAGATCGTTTCAAAAAAAACCTTAGTGATTCCCAAAACTAAGACTTTTGAGTTCGTAACGACTAACAAAGTTAAAGCTTTGTGAGGAAAAAGATTCCAAAGATACATGTTATCTTTGTGGAGGACAAAAGCAAGGGGATTATGAATGTCACTTTTGTAGTCAAAGAGTTTCGCATGATAAGCTACAATGCTGTCAGTTAAGGAGAAGAATGGAACATCTCAGCGAGATGAGAACTGTCGCTAATTGAATAAGATTACGATCAAGGATGAATACCCTCAGAAGAAGATAAATGCTTCGATGGATCAGCAAGAACGAAGTCGATATTTTCTCCAAGATAGATGAACGCTCTGGCCATCATTAAATTCATGAAAATTTGACGATGTTCCCAAAACGATTTTTCAAACGCGTTGTGGGCATTATGGGTGTCTCGTGATGCCGTTCAAAGTGACAAATGCTCCTGTCATATTCATGGATTACATGAATTTGATCTTTCATCCTTATCTAGATAGATATGTCGTTGCTTTTATCGATGACAATCTGATCTATTCTCGAAGATATGGAGGAACATGTTAGATATCTCGGTATAGTTTCTAGACTTTGAAGGAGAAGAAGTGTACACCAAATTATCATAGTACAAATTCTGGTTTGAGGAGGTTAAACTTTTGGGTCATGAGATTTCAAAGGAAGGAATTGTTGTGGATTCATCAAAGGTTGAAGCAATTCTTCAATAGGAAAGACCAGAGACCGTAAAGGAGATTCATAGCTATTGGGATTAGTTAGTTTTTATCAAAGAAGCATCAATGGATTCTCCAAGACAGCATGATCTTTCACTCAGCTTACAAGAAAAAATCAAGTCATTTTATAGACCGATGCAAGTAAGGGAAGATTTAAGGGTTGAGGAGATGTTCGACTACTCCGCCAGATTTGGTTCTACCTGATCCTAGGGAACCATTTGAAGTGTTTTGTGATGCTTCACATCAAGGTGCCTAGGATGTGTACTCATGCAGAGTTGGGAAGTCGTGGCTTGCACTTTGAGGCGGTTGAGGATGCATGAGGAGAATTACCCAACTCATGACTTGGAGTTAGCCGCAGTTGTATTTGCTCTGAGGATATGGAGACACTTTCTGTATGAAGCGACATTCAACGCCTTTGGCAATCACAAGAGTCTGAAGTATCTGTTTGACCAAAAAGGAGCTGAACATGAGACAGAGCAAGTGACTAGGAATTTTGAAGGATTATGACTTCTAGTTTCAGTATTATCTAGGAAAAGCAAATGTCATAGCAGACGCTTCGAACCGGGAGCTACTTGATACCTTCATTATGATAGTCAAGAAGAAGAAATTAACAGAGTAATTCAAGAACAAATTATTGTTATTGGAATTGACACTGGATGAGGTATGTCAAGATATAGTTACTATTTCGAATGATCTGTTGGGAGAAATTCGAGAGAAGTAGAAAAGTGACCAATTTCTACAAGACAAGAAGGAACTATTAAAACAAGGCATAGCGTCAGATTGTGGAGAAGGAATTTGACGAAATCCTAATGTTCACAGATAAGGTTTGTATACCAGATGATTCAGAACTCAAGAAATTAATTTTCAATGAAGCTCACACGAGTAAATTGAGTATACACACGGGAATGACCAAGATGTATCAAGATCTAAAACAAATGTATTAGTAGCAAGGAATGAAGAGAAACGTTGCTAAATGTGTGTCATTTTGTTTGAGTTACCAACAAACTCACTCCTAAATTCTTCGGACCATATCAAATTCTTCTTCGGATAGGTCCAGTAGCCTACCAACTAGTTTTACCACCCTTTCTTTCTAATCTTCGTAATATCTTCTGTATGCGGTAATTGCAAAAGTATATCCCTGATCCATGCCCATGTCATCGAACTAGACATAGTACAATTAAAAGAGGGTTTGATCTATGAAATGCTTCTTGTAAAGGTCAAGGGTAGGAAGGCAAAGCAACGTAGAGGCAAAGAGATTACATTAGTAAGGGTGATCTGAATTGACGTAATTAGAGGCACGACGTGGGAGTTAGAAGATAAGATGAAGGAACAACATCCATATTTATTCTAAGGAATAAAAATTTCGAGGACGAAATTTCTATTTGAAGGGGAGAGTTGTAACACCTAAAAAATTAATGATTTCAAGATAAATAGTCGCTTTGTAATATTTATTATTTTTGTGATTTTTTTTGGAATTTTTCATAAATGTGGAGTATTTTAATATTATTCCTCATTTTACGTATGCACTGAGCAGAGTCGGAAAAATGATATATTTTTCCCGAAAACCTTCAACTATGGAAACGTCGATGAAGGATCTTACTAAACCCGAAGCCAGACACGATTTACGAGGTTTCATATTTTTCAAGATTTTTATCAGATAAAAAAAAAATCACTGTACATTTTATTATCGTTGGACAATTAATACTAACTTTTCTATCTATAACAATTGTCCATTAGGTAATAGTTTGTAGTAGAAATCCTATCACCTTATCCAAATGAAATCCACTTTATGTCATATCCAATCTCCTTTATTTCAAAAGAATGATTAAATTAATCAAAAAGCTCCTCAAGGAAGCTTCCTAGCAATTTCCTCTTAGCAATTTCACTTGGGCCCCACGATTTGGGGGGGGGGGGAATGGAAAACCAAAGTGGTCATCTTTTCCACTAAAGGCATTCCTTCATTTTCAAGGAAATTTGCTATCACTTTGTCTCTCTACACTTTTTCTCTCAACAATTTTCTCCTCCTTCTCTCTTCTTCATGTAACACCCCAAAATTTATTTATTTTGTTATAAATATTCATTTTACAATAATTGTGATTTTTGGAAACTTTTCTGGATTTTTCTGAAAACGTGAAATATTTTAATATTATTTCTTATTTTACGTGCAAACTGAGCGGAGCCAGAAAAATGAGATATTTTTCCCGAGAACCTTGATCTATGAAAACGTCGATGGGGAATCTTACTAAACCCGAGATTGGACATGATTTACGAGGTTTCACATTTTTCAAGAAATTTTATATAATAAAATAATAAATAGCTATATAATTTTTATCCTCCGGATAATTAATACTGACTTCTGTCAACTGTAAAAATTGTCCATTAGACAATAGCATATATTAAAAATCTTATCACATTATCCTAATGTAATCCACTTTATGTCTAATCAAATCCACTTTAATTCAAATTTAGTGTATTTTAATCAAAGTTTCTTTAAGAAGCTTTGACCATCAAAAGACTAAGCTACCCTTGGCTTGTTGGAGAAACCTCTCCACCCCTCTCTCCTCTCTCTTTGCCGCGGCATTGCTTGCCTTTGGGGAACAAAAATTTCGCTCCCACACTTAATACATTTTACCCAAAAATATCATTTTCCATCTAACACATTCTCTCTCTTGTTTTTCATCTTCTATTTTCTCTCTTCCTTCTTTCTTATTCTCCTTCTCCTCCACGGATTTGCAGCCCCTACGGACACCATTTTCTTTCATTTTCAACCTCACCAAGACTATTTCTACACTCACCTCAACCTTCTCTACACTTTCTATTTAGGAAATTTCTTCAAAATCTATCTTCACCTCCATTGTCTTCCAAGGCAAAGCTTTCAACTTTAAGGTAAAGTTTCCATTTTTCTTCTTTCTTCTCTCTATTTTCGTGTTCTATGGCTTCATTGGAGACCAGTATCATAAACAATATCGCAATTTTAACACATTATACATAATATCACAAATAATAACAAAAAGATGCATACCATAAAATGACAATATTGATTCTTTGTGTTGGACAATTTTAGGGTTTTGGAAGCTCAAAACTGAAACCACCAAGGAGCCAATAGGAGACCATTTTCGTGTTCTTCCTTTAGGTAAGAAGGAGATTTACTCACTTCTACCATTATTGGTGGTGAGGAGATTTTGTGTGATTATTTGATGGAGAAATCCATAATTGTATGCTTGCTTTAATTGATGATTTTACATGTGTATGTGTTCTTAATTGATGTTGATGATTTAATAATGATTTTGAATGCATTGGTGGTGTTGGAATGTTTAGAAATGTTAGAATGAATGAATGGAAAATTTGAGGGTTTTCTACACTAAGGTGTGGTCACGGTTTTGGCTTGGATTTAAGGGGTTGGATTGATTTTGGGTGAAATAAAATTTAAGTGATTAGGTATCAAGTAATTAATGCATAATATAAAGAAAAATTGGAACCTTAGTGACCTAGGGAGGCCACAGTTTTACAAAAAACTTTTAGGCTAAATGATGCCTTGGTGCATTTCTGGAAATTAAGAATTTTGGGATATACATAATCCATAATGAGATGGGGAAAAATTAAATTAAGTAATAACTCTTAAGAGAGCCATGGTTTTTAAGGGCTAGTTGACCTAAATTTTTCATAATTGATCAAAGCTTAAGACTTTGGAAATGTAAATCCATGATATGGACTTGTAATAATTGATGAACCATATATGCATAAATGTTGATGTTGAGAATTGGTTTTAAGTTGTTGTGAGTTCCTATGTGGAACTAAGTATTTGATAAAATCATGACGTGTTGATATTGAGGAATAAATATATGCCATTGTGATATATTTTATGATAAATTTATCATTGATAAATATACATGATGTACATTGTGTCGTCATGCATATATGTTGTCTATTGGACATTGTTGAAAATACGATGTATGCCTAGGAGTTGAATAACACCTATGTGCGGGTGCGAGTAGACTAAGCGTAGGGTCATAGTAGTTGGCCCTAGGGGCGTCGGGGTGCGGGTGTCTCACAATGGACAGTGGTAGGCCGTGGGATAGACCGATGCAAACACACCGACGATCCAGACTGAGACGTTGTCCTATATCATGATCAATTGTTGAGGTGCCATGTATAAGCCGTATTGCACAAATATTTTTATAAGATGAGCACACTATTTTTAAGGCTAACGAGATACTGGCATAACTCCTTGATCATTCACTCCGAAAATGTTTATGTCTAGCTCCATGGAGTAGGAACTTGGTACCATTTGCATTGTGAACTGTCAGTCTCATAATTCATTAAGCATGAGCATTTATAACTGCAGAGAAATATCTTTTATTATTACTGCAATAACTATTTGATTACTTGAGTTGTCAACTGTTGGAAATATTGATGTTGTATGTCTATTATTGACAATTCCTATTGCTATATATTGTTGTTCTGCTTTTATCGTTAATTTAATTATTATTGTGATTGGGTATATGAGCTGTGTGGATATGTGGACGTCTAGTGCCATTTTGTTTTCTTGCTTCCATTATTGTACTGAAAGCTGGGTGTCTCACCTTTTTCCATATTTTATATATTTATGTTATTTGTATACTTCTGAGAAGACATTCGTGAGGAAGAAAAGGAAACACCTGAGTTTCTAGGTTTTTGGCCGCACTATGACTAGAGCTTGATGAGGATGTCATCACGCCCACGCCGATTTTTGAGGTATGTCAGGATGACCTTCCATGGAGGGCCCGATTGCTAGCACATACATGTGCAGACGGACCAATGCGTCTACTACGAGGAGCTGACAGTGTCTTTAACTTGGGTCACTATGACCCTCTTGTTTTCAATTTTATTACTTTTGTCATTTTGGAGTTTTACCTAGCCGTTAGGGATATGTGAGCTGATATGTACTATACCCCACAAGAAGACTCTTTCCTCTCCACTGCTCGGGCTTCTGCCTGAAATTCGGTTGCTCCGATGATAATTTCATCGGATGAGGAAGACCTTGAGGAGGACCCGGCTACGGTCCCTTCTCGTCAGTCTTAGGGGCTGATACTATCGGTGGCTACTGATGGCTAACCGTTTATCTTTTTAGGGAAGCTTGATCTTTTACCGTATTTAATGGGTGTAAATTTGTATCAATGCGGGTGGGTATATCTTTTGCTTTTTGTATAATTTATGATGTAATTAAACGGTGATGCATATATATATATATATATATATATATATATATATATATATTGTGAACGTATGATTTCCAATTTTGCGTCGATTTTATTGTATCTTTAATTATTGTAATCTCTTTATTCTTGATTCAAAAAAAAAGAAAAAAATTTTTATGTACACGTATTTCAATACTCGATTATTTTATCATTCAAGAGTGCAAATTACTTAATCACGTGTTAAAAAAAAATGAACCGGGTCTTAATTAATCAATGTACTTATTATTTTCCGCAATGTATGTCGTTTCTCTATATTATGGTGTGATGTTCCTTCTTCGTGAGATAAAGAAAAAGGGGCATTACACTGTCTTGGTATTAGAGCCCCGATTTAAGTTTTCTTTTGGGTCTTGTGGTTTTGGACTGTCTTGTTTGTGTTGTGTGATTCTCTGTGTGGTATTTCAAAAGGATACATATGACTTTCTTTGTATTTTGTATAGCTTAACTTGAAAGAGGATTATAGTTCGTAGAGGAGACATGACTGCTGCAATTGAGGCAATTCAGAAGATGACTGAAGCTATGCTGCAACAAAACTAGCAAATGGCTCAACAACAAGAAAGAACTGCACAACAATTGGAGGCTACTATTGATGCCCAAAATCTGGCAAAATTTTGTCGCACTAACCCTCCGTAATTTAAAGGAGAATATGATCCTGAGAAGGCTACTCTGTGGATCAAAGAGCTGGAGAAGATATTCATGGGCATGAACTGTGCCAACGACAGGAATGTGACTTATGTTGCATTCATGCTTATTGGGGACGCATAGGATTGGTGGACCAGAGAGTAGAGGTTATTGGAGGCTAAGAATCGAGTAATTAATTGGGAGGTGTTCAAAGAGAGATTCTTAAATAAATATTTCCCAGAAAGTGCTAGGCTTGCTAAGGAAATGGAATTTCTTGGCTTGAGGCAAGGAAATATGACAGTAAGTGAATATGCTGCCAAATTTGAGAGTTTGTCCAAATTCTCAACCTACTTTCAACACCAACCAAACGAAGCATGGAAATGTCAGAAGTTCGAGGAAGGCCTGAGACATGACGTGAAGAGAGCCGTCATAACATTGAAGATTACTCAATTTTCAGAACTACTTGATATATGTCGCTGGGTGGAAGACTTGGACCAGGCGCATGATGCAAGAAACAAAAACTTTGGACCTTTTCGGTCTGAAAGAGGAGGAAGCAATAATGCTAACCGTCACTAGAAGAAGCCTTATTCCAGACCACCTAGAAGTCAACAACAGAAACCGCAAGGGGGAAGTCCTAGAGGAAGTCCGGGCAGAACTGGTCAAACAACGGCATCTACGCGGAGATGCATGAAGTGCGGCAAGGATCACTACACGAGGACTGCACTATTAAAGGAGTGATCTGCTATAGATACGGGAAACTCAGACATGTTTCTCGTGAATGCAATCAACCTAAGGCGGAACCTTCTGTCAATGCTGCTAGAACTGCTAAACCGTAGGCTGGAGGTCGAGTTTACACCCTGCGTGGTGCTGAAGCCTCTGAATCTGAAGATCTTATACAAAGGGAAGGTGTCATAGAAGGTAATCTTTTAACTGTACTGTATGACTCTGGTGCAACACATTCTTTCATTTCCTACGACTGTGTGAAAAGACTTAGTTTACCTGTGTCTTCTTTGCCTTTTGATTTGACTATTTCAACTCCTACTACTAAACATGTTGTCACTACCAAAGTCTATTTAGATTGTCCATTGATTGTTGAAGGTCGAATCTTTTCTGTTGATTTGATTTGTTTGCCACTATCTCAGTTAGATGTAATCTTAGGAATGGATTAGTTATCTTCTAACCATGTCCTATTAGATTGTTCTAGAAAAACCATAGTTTTCCCTTGGGATGAGAATTCTAGATTTTTGACAGCCAACCAAGTTCAAGTTTTCTTGAAAGAAGGAGCTCGAGGATACATGTTGTTGTCTTCTTTGAAAGTTGAGAATGAGGTAGATGTGGACGCAATCTCGGTGGTTCGAGAGTTTCCTAAAGTTTTTCCCGAAGATGTACCTGGTTTACCACTGGAGCGGAAGATCGAATTTGCCATTGATCTTATACCTGGAGCTGGTCCTATTTCCATAGCGCCTTACAGAATGTCGCCAGCGGAGCTAGTTAAGCTCAAGAAGCAACTGGAAGAGCTTTTGGAGAAGCAATTCGTGAGACCCAGTGTATCACCTTGGGGAGCACCAGTATTGCTAGTTAAGAAGAAAGACAGTACTTCGAGATTGTGTGTGGATTATCGTCAGTTAAATAGGGTCATGATCAAGAATAAGTATCCATTGTCGAGGATATATGACTTGATGGATCAACTGAAAGGAGCAGCGGTGTTTTCTAAGATCGATTTGCGATCAAGTTACCATCAGATCAGAGTAAAAGAGGAAGATATTCCTAAAACGGCTTTTTGTACTCGTTATGGGCACTACGAGGACCTGGTGATGCCTTTCGGCGTAACAAATGCACTTGCTATTTTCATGGATTATATGAATAGAATCTTTCGTCCTTATTTGGACAGATTCGTCGTTGTCTTCATCGACGATATCTTGATCTATTCGAAAAATCAAGAGGATCATGCTGAACATCTCAATATAGTTCTTCAGACTTTGAAGGAGAAAGAGTTGTATGCTAAGTTATTGAAGTATGAGTTTGGGTTGAATGAGGTTAAATTTTTGGGCCATGTGATTTAGAAAGAAGGAATTGTTGTAGAGCCACCAAAAGTGGAAGCTATTCTACAATGGGAAAGGCCGAAGACGGTGACCGAAATCCGAAGCTTTGTTGGATTAGCGGGATATTACCAGAGATTTATTGAAGGGTTCTCTAAGATTGCCAGATCTCTCACTTGACTCACGAGGAAGAATCAAGCTTTTGAGTGAACGGATGCTTGTGATGAGAGTTTTCAAGAGTTGAAAAGAAGACTAATTACTTCACCAGTGTTAGTTCTACCTAATCCGAGTGAACCATTCGAAGTGTACTGTGACGTTTCATACCAAGGATTGGGTTGTGTCCTTATGCAAGGCGGAAAAATGGTGGCGTATGCCTCAGGACAATTACGAGTGCATGAGAAGAACTGCCCAACGCATGACTTGGAGTTAGCTGTTGTTGTATTTGCATTGAAGATATGGAGACATTATCTTTATGGAGCAACGTTCAACGTCTTCAGTGATCATAAGAGCTTGAAATATTTGTATGATCGAAAAGAGTTGAACATGAGACAACGAAGATGGTTAGAATTCTTGAAAGGTTACGATTTCCAACTTCAGTATCACCCTAGAAAGGTAAATGTTGTGGTTGATGCCTGAAGTAGGAAAACAATCAGTGTTTCTGCCATGATGATCAGAGAAAAAGATTTAATAGAGCAATTCAGAGACGTATAGTCTTTTGTAGAATTGATGCCGGGAAAAATCTGTATGAACATGGTCACTATTTCAAGTGATTTAATGGATGACATCTGAGAGAAGTAGAAGGTTGACAAGTTCTTGCAAGAGGAAAGAGAGCTGATAAAGCAGGGCGGTGTATCAACATTAGATGAAGGAAGCGATGGAATTTTAAGATTCCAAGGTAGGGTTTGTGTACCTAAAGATGAAGAACTCAGGAAGTACATTCTTGAACATGCTCATACCAGCAAGTTAAGTATGCACCCTGGAATGACCAAAATGTAGCAAGATTTGAAGGAATTATTTTGGTGGCACGGAATGAAAAGAGATATTGCGAGATGCGTATCTTCATGTTTAGTTTGTCAGAAAACAAAGATTGAGCATCAAAGACCATCTGGAATGTTACAACCTTTGACTATTCCCGAATGAAAGTGGGATAGTATTGCCATGGACTTTGTTGTCGGGTTACCAAAGACCAGAAGAGGGTATGATTCAATATGGTTAATTGTGGATCGACTTATGAAGTCAGCACAGTTATTGTCGATCAACATAAGATACCCATTGGAGAAATTGACTAAGTTGTACATCAGTGAAATTGTCAGACTACATGGTGTGCGTACTAGTATCATCTCTGACAGAGATCCCAGATTTATATCAAAATTTTGGCAAAGTCTTCAAGGAGCAATGGGGAAAAAGCTACATCTGAGTTCTGCTTACCATCCTCAGACGGACGGCCAATCAGAAAAAATAATCCAATCATTGGAAGATTTGCTGAGAGCTTGTGCTATAGAGCAAACTGGAAGTTGGGACAAGAGTTTACCGTTGGTAGAATTTACTTACAACAATAGTTACCATTCTAGCATAGGGATGGTACCCTATGAGGCTCTGTATAGACGAAGGTGCAGAACATCCTTATGTTGGTATCAAGACAGAGAACAACTTACAGTCAGACCTGATCTTATTCAGCAGACAACTGAGAAGGTTAAGATGATTCAAGAGAAGATGCGAATGGCTCAGAGTTGGCAAAAGAGTTATGCAGATAGAAGGAGAAAACCTCTTGAATTTGAGGAAGGAGAGCATGTGTTCTTGAAAGTCACGCCTACGACTGGGGTCGGTCGGGTTCTCAAATCTAGAAGCTCACTCCAAAATTCCTTGGACCTTACCAAATTCTTCGTTGGGTAGGTCCCGTTGCTTATCAAATAGCTTTACCACCTTTTCTTTCAAATCTCCACAATGTTTTTCATGTGTCACAACTTCGAAAATACATTCTGAGTCCTGATCATGTCATAACACTCGATTCAGTACAATTGAAGAAAAACTTGACTTATGAAACAACTCCTGGAAGGATTGAGGATAGAAGAATGAAGCAACTCAGAGGGAAGGACATTTCATTGGTGAAAGTGATCTGAAACAAGACAATCAGAGATGCGACATGGGAACTGGAGCACAAGATAAAGGAGCAATATCCAGAACTATTCTAAGGTATGAAAATTTCGACAAAATTCTTATTTGTTGGGGAGAGTTGTAACACCCCCAAAATTTATTTATTTCGTTATAAATATTCATTTTGCAATAATTGTATTTTTGGGAATTTTTTTGAATTTTCCTGAGAACATGAAATATTTTAATATTATTCTTCAGTTTACGTGCAAACTGAGCGAAGCTGGGAAAATGAGATATTTTTTCCGAGAATCTTGATCTGTGGAAACGTCAATGAGGGATCTTACTAAACCCGAGACTGGACACGGTTTACGAAGTTTCATGTTTTTGGAGAAATTTTATTTAATAAAATAATAAATCACTGTATAATTTTTATCCACCGGATAATTAATACTGACTTCTGTCAACAGTAAAAATTATCCATTGGATAATAACATGTATTAAAAATCTTATCACATTATCCTAATGTAATCCACTTTATGTCTAATCAAATCTACTTTAATTCAAATTTAGTGTATTTTAATCAAAGCTTCTTTGAGAAGCTTTGACCACCAAAAGACCAAGCTACCCTTGGCTTGTTGGAGAAGCCTCTCCACCCTTCTCTCCTCTCTCTTTGCCGCGGCATTGCTTGCCTTTGGGGAGCAAAAATTTTGCTCCCACACTTGATACATTTTACCTAAAAATATCATTTTCCATCTAACACCTTCTCTCTCTAGTTTTTCATATTCCATTTTCTCTCTTCCTTCTCTCTTCTTTTCCTTCTCCTCCACGGATTTGCAGCCCCTAAGGAGACCATTTTCTTTCATTTTTCAACCTCACCAAGACCATTTCTACACTCACCTCAACCTTCTCTACACTTTCTATTTAGGAAATTTCTTCAAAATCCATCTTCACCTCCATTGTCTTCCAAGGCAAAGCTTTCAACTTTAAGGTAAAGTTTCCATTTTTCTTCTTTCTTCTCTCTATTTTCGTGTTCTATGGCTTCATTGGAGACCAAAGAACCATCTTTTACCAAGCTTAATATTGATTCTTTGTGTTGAAAAATTTTAGGGTCTTGGAAGCTCAAAACCGAAACCACCAAGGAGCCAATAAGAGACCATTTTCGTGTTCTTCCTTTAGGTACGAGGGAGATTTACTCACTTCTACCATTATTGGTGATGAGGAGACTTTGTGTGATTGTTTGATGGAGAAATCCATAATTGTATGCTTGCTTTAATTGATGATTTTACATATGTATGTGTTCTTAATTGATGTTGATGATTTAATAATGATTTTGAATGCATTGGTGGTGTTGGAATGTTTGGAAATGTTAGAATGAATGAATGAAAAATTTGAGGGTTTTCTACACTAAGGTGTGGTCACGGTTTTGGCTTGGAATTAAGGGATTGGATTGATTTTGGGTGAAATAAAATTTAAGTAATTAGGTATCAAGTAATTAATGCATAATATGAAGAAAAATTGGAACCTTAGTGACCTAGGGAGGGCACGGTTTTAGAGAAAACTTTTAGGCTAAATGATGCCTTGGTGCATTTTTGGAAATTAAGAATTTAGGGATATACATAATCTATAATGAGATGGGGAAAAATTAAATTAAGTAATAACTCTTAAGAGAGCCACGGTTTTTAAGGGCTATTTGACCTAAATTTTTCATAATTGATCAAAGCTTAAGACTTTGGAAATGTAAATCCATGATATGGACTTGTAATAATTGATGAACCATATATGCATAAATGTTGATGTTGAGAATTGGTTTTATGTTGTTGTGAGTTCCTATGTGGAACTAAGTATTTGATAAAATCATGACGTGTTGATATTGAGGAATAAATATATGCCATTGTGATATACTTTATGATAAATTTATCATTGATAAATATACATGATGTACATTGTGTCGTCATGCATATATGTTGTCTATTGGACATTGTTGAAAAGACGATGTATGCCTAGGAGTTGAATAACACCTATGTGCGGGTGCGAGTAGACTAAGCGTAGGGTCATAGTAGTTGGTCCTGGGGGCGTCGGGGTGCGAGTGCCTCACAATGGACAGTGGTAGCTCCACTGGGGCCGTGGGATAGACCGATGCAAACACACCGATAATCCGGACTAAGACGTTGTCCTATATCACGATCAAATGTTGAGGTGCCATGTATAAGCCATATTGCGCAAATATTTTTATAAGATGAGCACATTATTTTTAAGGCTAACGAGATACTGGCATAACTCCTCGATCATTCACTCCGAAAATATTTATGTCTAACTCCATGGAGTAGGAACTTGGTACCATTTGCATTGTGAACTGTCAGTCTCATAATTCATTAAGCATGAGCATTTATAACTGCGGAGTAATATATGTTATTATTACTGTAATAATTATTTGATTACTTGAGTTATCAATTGTTGGAAATATTGATGTTGTATGTCTGTTATTGACAATTCCTATTGCTATATATTGTTGTTCTGCTTTTATCGTTAATTTAATTATTACTGTGATTGGGTATATGAACTGTGTGGATATGTGGACGTCTAGCGCTATTTTGTTTTCTTGCTTCCATTTTGGTACTAAAAGCTGGGTGTCTTACCTCTTTCCATATTTTCTATATTTCTGTTTTTTTGTATACTTCTGAGAAGACGTTCATGAGGAAGAAAAGGAAATACCTGAGTTTCCAGGTTTTTGGCCGCACTATGACTAGAGCTTGCTGAGGATGTCATCACGCCCACGCTGATTTTTGGGGTACGTCAGGATGACCTTCCATGGAGGGCCCGATTGCTGGCACATACATGTGCAGACGGACTGATGCATCTACCACGGGGAGCTGACGGTGTCTTTAGCTTGGGGTCGTTATGACTCTCCTATTTTCGATTTCACTGCTTTTGTCATTTTGGAGTTTTATCTACCCGTTAGGAATATGTGGCCTGATATGTACTACACCCCACAAGAGGACTCTTTCCTCTCCACTACTCGGGCTTTTGCCCGAAATTCGATCGCTCTGATGGTAATTTCATCAGATGAGGAAGACCCTAAGGAGGACTCGGCTACGGTCCCTTCTCGTCAGTCTTAGGGGCTGATACTGTCGGTGGCTACTGTTGGCTAACAATTTATCTTTTTAGGGAAGCCTGATGTTTTGCCGTATTTAATGGGTGTATATTTGTATCAATGCGGGTGGGTATATCTTTTGCTTTTTGTATAATTTATAATGTAATTAAACAGGCTGATGCGTATAATATATATATATATATATATATTGTGAACGTGTGATTTCCAATTCTGTGTCAATTTTATTGTATCTTTAATTATTGTTATCTCTTTATTATTGATTCAAAAAGAAATTATGTACACGTATTTCAATACTCGATTATTTTATCATTCATGAGTGCAAATTACTTAATCACGTGTTAAGAAAAATGAACCAGGTCTTAATTAATTGACGTACTTATTATTTTTCGCAATGTATGTCGTTTCTCTATATTATGATGTGATGTTCCTTCTTCGCGAGATAAAGAAAAAGGGGCATTACACTTCATCCACGGCATTCGCCACCATGGGAGGCCATCTTCATTAGCTTGCTAAGCTCATCTTAATCCTTGAATCTATATAACACTTAAAGGTTTTCCTCTCTCTCACTTTTCTCTCATTTTTCTTCTCTTCTTCTTTCCCTCTTCATGCTCCACGACCTCACACCTTTTTTGCACCTCCAAGTTTGCAAAAAATTGAAGTAACCACATTTCCATACACTACATCACATTCTAAGACCTTTCCTTGTTGGAAGCTACCTAAAAAGCTCACATCTTCATCACCTTTCTTCAAGTCGTAAAGCTTGAAGCTTTGAAGTAAAGCTCTCAACTTTCTTTCATTTTCTTCTCATTTTCGTGTTCCTTGGCCACTTTTGTGACCAAGGATTCATCTTTTCAAAGCTTGGTTGTTGATTCTAAAAGTTTGACCATTCTAAGGTTTCTTGGAGCCTTTGGATGAAATTTCAAGGAGAAGACCAAGAAGCTTGCTTTTTGTATTGTCTTCCATAGGTAAGAGGGAGATAATCCTCTTCAACCTATCTTGGTAGTGAGGAAATATTTTTTATGTTGTTGATGAGGAATCCATGTGTAGATTGCTCTCTTTGTTGTGTTGTTTTTCATGATTTTGTATTTACTTGGACAGGTATGAGTTATTGGTTGTCTTTGCATGTTTGATGGTTATGGATTTATATATATATATATATATATATATATATATATATATATATATATATATATATATATATATATATCTTGTTTATATTAATGCATAGAAAAATGTAAAGTTTTCCTA
This sequence comes from Ormosia emarginata, assembly GCA_029884605.1. Lineage (NCBI taxonomy): Eukaryota > Viridiplantae > Streptophyta > Magnoliopsida > Fabales > Fabaceae > Ormosia > Ormosia emarginata. The sequence continues at coordinate 5,857,454 of JAQQTP010000087.1, forward strand.
CCATTTTTTGGGATCACGGCCTTAGGGCAAATTTTAAGGAATCAAGTGTGATTTTGGAGACATTGGAACTTCGGTGATTAGGTGTTAAAGAATTAATGATTGCAATGGAAAATTTTAGATTCCTTAGGAGTTCATAAAATGGAAAGAGTAAAGAATAAGACTTTATATTGTGGCTTAGAATGATTTTGAACACAAAGGAAGAACAATAGAGTTTGTGAGACTTGTAAAACCTTAGAGCAGTTTTAAGCAAGCAGAATTTGATTAGATTAAAGAACTTGATTAATCTAAAGGAATGAAGGTTGAATAAGGACTTCAAGAGAACTTCACTAGAAAATGAATTCATAAGAAATGTTAATTAAAGTGAAACCTTATAATGATTTCATAATAGATGTTAACTAAAATGAAACTTTATAATGATTTCATAAGAGACATTAATCAAAGTGAAACTTTGTAATGGTGTCGTGAGAATTGTTAAGTTGAAGTGAAAACTCGAAATAAACCTCAAAAAGTGTGTTATCACTCTTGAGAACTTAATACTATACTATTGTGGGTCCGTGTTTGGGACTAAAATTCTATTGATGCTTACCTTGGCCTAATTGTGGCATGTTATGGAACGTATATCATTATTGTTGAATATACATGATTATGCATAGAGTCAACATGCATTGAATAATTGCTCAGTCAATGACTATTAAAAGGCTGGATGAGCCTATGATTATGCATTAAGTCAACATGCATTGAATAATTGCTCAGTCAATGACTGTTAAAAGGCTGTATGAGCCTATGAATAAGAATTGAATAGTGTGATCCAATGGAAGGATCTATGGGGGGGCGTAAGGCGTGATGTAAACCGATTGCACGCATTACAGGCCCGACAAATCACTACCCTTTTCACGGTGAATGAATGATAATTGAATAGTGTGATCTATGATGGATCTATGGGGGGCGTAAGGCGTGATGGTTCATTTCGTGATGATGTTATCACATTATATACCCCTGGTCATGATAAACTGATTGCAACGTATTACGGGCCTGATAAATCCCTATTCTCTTCGTGGTCTGGCGTAGACTGTCATTAAGGGGGACAAATCTTCTGGAACGTTCATCTTTGAAATTGATAAAGCTCTATGGAGTGGGAATTCTTGGTACCAAGTGCACATGCATTATGAGTCAGCATTGTGAGTTGGCATTGTGAGTCAACATATCATTTGGCACTCATTCATATTATGTTATTTAGCACTCATTTATATGATGATTGGACTATTATTTTAAATGATGTCATGATTATTTGATCTGTTTTATTGTTTATTATCTGAGACTCTATTGTTGTTTCTTTTATTGTATGTCACTATTACTGTTAATTATTGTTGCCTTGCTATGTGGGCGTTCTGTGCCATTATGTTTCTTTACTGCCATAATTGACAATGTAAGTAGGATGTCTCACCTCTTTGTTGTATTACTCTATCTCATGCTATGTTTGGATAAAGATTGTGAAGTGGGTGAGTTGAATTAGCTTAGTTTAGTTTGGGATCAACTTTTGTCTCTTCACGATGGCATTTGGACAAGCTTTCTTCAGTTACATATGGATACAATTCCATGGAGGCTTGGAAGTCTGGCGTTCCGGCCGTTATGTGGAGCCTTTTATGTACATGAGAGATGTGACTATAATTCGGAGTGGTAACTATCCTGGAGCCGCTACGGACATCTTTCATACTTTTATACATGTGGAGTTCCCTATACCCATTGGAGAGTTGTGGGATAATCGCCACCTCTTTCCTAGAGAGGTTTCGGTTATGTTACCTATTCAGGTTCCGATGCATCATGACGTGTCTCAAGGGGGAAGTTCATCTGTTGGAGATCCGGAAGGGGATCAAGTGCAAGACCCTTCTCTCCAGGTGTATAACTTTGGGAGAGGTCGAACTTTTATATGGTAGTTATTCTACGTAAAACTTATGTTTAATAGTATAGTATGTTACTTTAATGCATGGATTGTGAAATGTAACTTTATGCTAAGCTAACATTGTATTCTGATTGCAAGTAAACGTAAATATATATTTCATATCGTGGCTCGTATTTTCTATATATGCACAATGATTAAAAAAAATTTCAGACTTGTTATTAAATCGTAGCACGTGACTGTGGCAATAATGACGATTGTGCTGCGGTTATTAAATCAAGGGGTGTTGCACATACTAAATGCAAGTCATGCAATTCTATCGCACATCTTACTCAAGAGATAAAGAAGTGCATAACAACTCACATAGGAACTCCTACACATGCCTAAGCATAGCCAGTATACATCCCGGCTCAACAGGATGAACGACTCTGATACTATAATGTAATATTAATACTGATAACCTAGTATATCGTGCATATACCTGGATAAGTAGTATTAGCTATGCTACTTTTAGCCTATAACGACAAACTAAGCCCATATGATTCATTACTAGAATAAATATGGAGAGCCTGAACAACAAAAAGTTATATATATACATCATAGCATCACAAAGGCAAACTATAATACACAAACAAACTCAAGGTAACAGGAAATAAATATACAACATGTTATTATAAGGAAGAAAATCACTACACTAGTTCTTCTATCACTTCTGCTTCCCTTTATCTATACCTTGATTTACATGAAAACACAAATGGGGTGAGAAATTACAATTTCTCAGTATAAGCATTTCAATGCCAGTGTTCATTCATTCGCCATGAACAAACCACACTATGAACATAAGATTAAGCCTGCAACAAATGAATGAGCTACTGTTCAACACTATTAGAATATACATACTACTCTATGTAACATTCACAAGGCAATCAAAAATCTTAACCCACGGTGAACAAATGATAATCAATGATATCAAACAACTACCCATACAATCGTAAGATATCATCGAGCAACCAACAATCAAGGCAACTGCCCATACAGCTACCAACAAATGCAATGCTTTATGGTATGATGTATGGTTATGCTCACACAAGATCCTAATAATATGATGATGTAATGTTGATGTAGGTTTTTAGTTTTAGAAACCACATGCCACTTACTTGTTTCCCATGAACCTCTGTTCATTGTATTTGTCTCAGTAGGTTAGGCAAAAGAGCCATCACACTACCTAGTAATAAGTGGATTTCTTCCTCTCACGATAGTAAGAGTACTGCTACCACCCCTATACTGGTAACCCTGATTATACAAGCATAAATGCAAGGAGAATCTAGATCCAACACCTTGTTCTCAAGCCACATGGTTGTGCACATCAATTAAGGTCACAATACAAAGGAAACAAGACATAACAAGTTTGGAAAGAAGATATGCAATGTATTTCACAAATACATATAATCATCACTAAGTCCTTCCTAACCAAGTGACTAAAGAAAACTAGCAAACTAACCAACCAAGCTCACTTATCTCAAAAGATGCTAGGTCACATTTCTAGTCTTTCCTATAACTCAAACCTTGTCTCACAAGGGAGTAAATGTCATCTATGCATCTCCAGCTCTACTTTCTACACAAAAGAGTGACCTATGTGTGATTGTAACACCCTAAAATTTATTTATTTTATTATAAATAATCATTTTCAAATATTTGTGATTTTATGAATTTTTCTGAGAACACGAAATATTTTAATATTATTTCTCATTTTACGTGCAAACTGAACGGAGCTGGAGAAATGTAATATTTTTTTCGAGAGCCTTGATCTGTGAAAATGTCGACGGGGGATCTTAATAAACTTGAGGTTGGACACCATTTACGAGATTTCATATTTTTCGAGAATTTTTTCAGATAAAATAATAATCGTTATGTAAATTTTATCCGCTAGACAATTAATACTGACTTCTATCAACTGTAACAATTGTCCATTGGATAATAGCATGTATTAGAAATCTTATCACATTATCCTAATGTAATCCACTTTATATTTAATCAAATCCACTTTTATTCAAAAATATAATATTTTAATCAAGCTTCTCATGGAAGCTTTGGCCACCAAATGACTAAACTACCCTAAGCTTGTTGAAGAAGCCACTCAACCTCTTCTCTCTCTCTTATTGCTGCAGCAATGTGGCTCTTTGGGGAAGCAAAGTTTTGCTTCCTACACTTATCACCATTCACTCCAAAAATATCACACATTTTCTACTATCACTTTCTCTCTCTTCATTTTCACTCTTCACCATTTTCTCTCTTCTTCTTCTCCTTCACCTCCATGATTTTACAGCCCCACCTTGAGTGACCATTTTCATTTTCTCACTTCACCATCACTATTTCTACACACTCCTTCTCACTCTCAACAATTCTTCTTTGAAGATCTTCTTCAAAATCTATCATCTTCTTCACTTTCTATCAAGAACAAAGTTTGAGACTTTGAAGGTAAATCTTTGATTCTTCACCTTCTCTTCTTATTTTTGGTTTCTATGGCCATATTTATGACCATGGATCTCTTCTTTTTCAACCATTGGTGTTGATTCTTTGAGCTTGATTTTTAGGGTTTTTGGAGCCCCAAAACCGAATCACCAAGAAGCCAACTAGGAGGCCATTTTTGTGTTCTTCCTTTAGGTAAGAGGGAGATTTACTCACTTCAACCATTGTTGGTGGTGAGAAGACCTTTGTGTGGTTGTTGATGGAGAAATCCATATTGAATGCTTACTTTGTTTGATGGTTTTTCATATTTTGTGAGTTCTTGATTGAGATGATTAATGATTGGTTGTTTTGAATACATTAAGTATATTGGAATGCTTTGATAATGTTGTACTTGAAAAATGGAAATTTTGAGGGTTTACTACCCTATTAAGAGGCCACAGTTTTGGCCACAAATTTTAAGGATTTGAACTAATTTTTGTGTGACATGAAACCTATGTATTTGGCATTAAAGAAATGATGCTTGAAATGGAAGAAATTGAGTTAGTAATGGTCTTGAGAGGCCACGGTTTTGAAGGGTTTTCTTGACCCAAAATTTGTGAAATAAATCAAGACTTAGGAAATTAATAATGTTGGATTCATAATACGAATTTGTGATATGTGTTGAACTATAATTATATAATGTTGACATTGAGAATGGATTGTATGATATTGTGAGTCCATGTGTGGGACTAAGTACTTGTTGATATGTACTTGATGAAATTATGGCATGATGTTGTTGAAAATGGACTATATGCCATTATATTATGTTCCATGAGAAATACATTACTGATGAATATGCATGATATGCATTTTGTTATGAGGAATATATCATTGGTGAACAAGCATGAAGTAAATTGAGTCGTCATGCATTGTGATGTCCATTGGACTATGTTGGAAAGGCGATGTGTGCCTAAGAGATTGAATAACACCTTAGTGCGGGTGCGAGTAGACTAAGCGTAGGGTCATAGTGGTTGACCTTGGGGGCGTCGGGGTGCGGGGTGTCTCACAATAGACAGTGGTAGCTCCACTGGGGCCATGGGATAGACCGATGTAAACATACTGATAATCCAGACCGAGACGCTATCCTATATTGCGATCAACTATTGAGGTACCATGTATAAGCCATATTGCGCAAATATTTTACGAGATGAAGCACTTTATTTTTAAGGCTAACGAGATACTGGCATGATTCCTTGATCATTCTCTCCGAAATGTTGATGTCTAGCTCCATGGAGTAGGATTTATGGTACTATATGCATTGTGCATTGTCGGTCTCATTCTCATCTGGCTTGAGTACTTAACTTACATTGTTAAACTATCATCTTTATTATTTTAATAATGATCTGATCATTGAGCTGTTGACTGTTGGGAATATTTGTGTTGCTTATCTTTTGTTGCTATGTGGACGCCCAACGCCATTCTATTTTCTTGCTGTAATTTTGGTATTGAATGCTGGGTGTCTCACCTCTTTTCTATATATCTGTACTTCTGTTATAAATTATGTACTACCGAGAAGACGCTCGTGAGGAAAAAAAGGAGGCGCTTGATTTTCCTAGCTTTTGGCCTGATTACGACTAGTGCTGATTGAAGATGTCTTCACATCCGCGTCGATTTTTGGGTTACGCAAGGATGACCTTTCATGGTGGTCCAGACTACTGGCATATAAATTTGAGCACGAATCGTTGCATCTATCACGGGGAGCTGACTGTGTCTTTAGCTTGGGGTCGCTATGACCTGCCTGTCTTTGATTTCACAGCTTTTATCCATTTGAAATTTTACCTGCTTGTTAGAGATTTGTGGGATGACCTTTATTACACCCCACGAGATGATTCATTTCTCTCCACTGCTCGGGCTTCTACCCGAAATTCAGTCGCTCCGATGATGATCTCATCGGATGAGGAGGACCCTGAGGAGGATCCTGCTACAGTTCCTTCTCGTCAGTCTTGGGGGCTGATACTGTCGGTGGCTGTAACATTCCGAAAAGTGTTTATTTAATTACAAATGATCATTTTATAATATTTCAGATTTTTGGAAATTTTTTTGGATTTTTCCGGAAAAGTTGAATATTTTAATATATTCCTCATTTTACGTATGTACTGAGCAGAACCAGAGAAATGAGATGTTCTCTCCGAGAACCTTGAACTATGGAAACGTCGACGGGGGATCTTACTAAACCCGAGGCCGAACACAGTTTACAAGGTGTTACATTTTTCGAGAAATTTTAACAGATAAAATAATAAAACACTACGAAGAAATTATCTGTCAGATTTGTTAATGCTGACTCTTGCCAACTATGACTATTGTCCAATAAATAATAACATATAATAAAAATCTTATCATTACACCATAGTTACAAAATCCAGGTGTGTCACAGTCATGATAACAGTAGTTTCCAAAATTTACGAGTTTAATTTTTCTTTTCGCATTTATACATAAGTAGAAAATACGAGCCATGAATGAAATATAAATGTATTCAACTCTTAATACAACCATTGGCATGAAATCACATTCCTTATATATATATATAATTTATAGCCAATTTACACGAATTACTAATAACATAGAATATAATAATTACAGAGTCAAATAAATTACAGCGGGAATAAAAATATTAAAAGGGAGGAGTAGTAACCCAGGGATGGGTACTACCAGCAGACAAGGCCGCAACCCCATATGCACGTGACACACGGCGTCCCAGTTGACACGACAGGCATCAATGCCACCCCGCGGCTGCACTCTTACGTAGTCGATGAAATCTTGTCCAGATGCTCAAGTCAATCAACCAAGGTATAGTCCCTCTTTATCTTCCTCACGATCTTTTATCAACTATAAATGTAAAACAGAAATGCACAAATATAGGAAAGAGGTGAGATTCCCAGCTTTCAGTACCAACATGGTAGCAAGAAAATAAACGGCGTCGAACGCCCACATAAGACACAGTTAATACATACAAGTACAGTAATACACGAAAGCAATTAACGAGAGTAAAGCAGCAAAGAACAATAGATAACATTATCCATAGCCAACTAGCAACATTAGCATTACCAAGAGTCAAATAAATATCGCAGTCATAATAGTAAACACATTATCCAATTATAAATGCTCAATGGACCATGTGACTGACAACTCACAATGCAACAAGGGTACCAAAGTTCCTACTCCATAGAGCTAGACATAAATATCTTCGGAGTGAATGATCAAGGAGTAATACCAATGTATCAGTAGCCTTAAAAATACAGTGTGCTTTCTTTCATAAAATTGTTTGCGCAATGGCTCACACATGGTACCTCAACAGTTGATCGCGACATCGGACAGCGTCTCAGGCCGGATCGTTGGTGTGTTGCATTGGTCTATCCCACGGCCCCAGCGGAGCTACCACTGTCTATTGTGAGACACCCACACCCCAACGCCCCCAGGGTCAACAACATATGACATCTACGCTTAGTCTATTCGCACCCGCACATAGTTGTTATTCAAACTCCTAGGCAACATAGCCTTCTCAACAATGTCCCACGGACAACATGCATGCATGATGACACAATGTCCAATCATGTATGTTCATCAATGATGCATTCAACATCAGCATTGCCTCAATGGCATATAAGCATTATTCAATGATCAACATGACATATCTACAATATATCTATTAAAAAAATTGCCTCAATGGCATATCATCATTTCTTATCTCATTGAATACTGAATCAATAACTGCATAACCCACATAGGGAATCACACTTGCATCAATAATTCTCACTAGGAATATATGTTCCTACATACCACAATTTCCATGTCATGGATCCAAGAATTCCATTTTCAAAATCATTTCTTCTCTATTGGCATGAATACATATTCCCATCGCATTTAAGTAAAGTAACATCCTTGAATCCAGGGTTTTTAGGTTATGTTTGAGTTACAAAGGACAAGGAACCATAATTCCAATCATTTCCAGCTCAAAAATCTCATTTTTGGGTCTTGGTAATCGATTACATCACCCCTGTAATCGATTACCAACGTGCAGAATCTGTGTCGATTACAATCTCATTGTAATCGATTACATGATTCCCAGAACCACGATTCGTAACTTCAAGGCCCTGGTAATCGATTACATGTACCCGTGGTAATCGATTACCAATTAGACAGAACCCCCGTAATCGATTACCCACAAGTTGTAATCGATTACGTGATTCCCAGAAGCACCATTTTGTAACATCATAGGCTTGGTAATCGATTACACCATTCTTGTAATCGATTACAAGCTGGACAGAATCTCTGTAATCGATTACACACAAGATGTAATCGATTACCAGATTTCCAGAATTACGATTTCGTACCCTTAAGAGCTTGGTAATCGATTATAAGCCCCGTGTAATTGATTACCACGCGTAAACTTGCAGAAAACAGAGTTCTCCATGTCCTCTAACTCAAACCAAACCAATAATTATCATATTTAATCAACAAGTCACTCAAATATACCTTCAAATCATACAAGAGGTGTCAATAAATCGTACAAACCCAACAAAATGCGCTATCATCAAGAACAACATAAAATGAGAGAACTTTATACATGGATTCAGAAATCAATAACAACACATATACAAGACATTCCCTTACTACCAAGATTGGTTGAAGAGGATCATCTCCCTCTTACCTATTTGGAAGACAACACAATGTGCCACTCCTTCTTGCCCTAGATTTTCGTTTTCCCCCTTCAAGAAAACTCCAATGTGAGTGATCACCACAATGTCCACTCAAACCATGAAAAATAGGTTCTTGGTCACCAAGGTGGCCAAGAGAAATGAAAATAGCAAGAAAGATGGAAGAAAGGTTAAGACTTTACCTCCAAGCTCAAAGCTTTAGCTTCAATGGTGAAAAATGGAGGAAGAAGAAGAAGAACCAAGGATGGCCACAAGGAAAATGGTCTTGGGATGATGGAAGAAAGCTAGATATGAGTTTAGTTGTAGCAAATAATGGAGATGGTCTCCAATGAGAGTGTGTGTACGGTGGTGAAGCAAGGAGAAGAAGAGAAGAGTGTTTGAGATGTGAGAGTGGAGTGGTAAAAGTGAGAATGAGAAGAGTGGATATTTTTGGCTCCCAAAATAGCCATCTGCCGTGTAGGAGGATGGGGAGAGGGAAGAGAGAGAAATGGGAAATGGGAGGAAATTTCCTGGAAGCTTCCCAATGAGTTTTTGAATTAATTTAACTTTTATTTTGAAAATAAGGCTAAAGGAGCTTGACACAAGGTAGATTTTTGAATAGTGTGATAAGATTTTTATTACATGTTATTATTTATTGGACAATAGTTATAGTTAGCAGAAGTCAGCATTAACAAATCTGACAGATCAATTCTTCGCGTTGTTTTATTATTCCATCTATTAAAATTTCTCGAAGGACGTAAAACCTTGTAAACTGTGTCCGGCCTCGGGTTTAGTAAAATCCCCCGTCGACGTTTCCATAGTCCAAGGTTCTCCAAAAAAAATATTTTATTTTCCCGATTTTACTCAATACACACGCAAAACGAGAAATATATTAAAATATTCATCGTTTCTGAAAAATTCTGAAAGAATTCATATAAATCACAAACATCAGAAAATGACTATTCGTAATAAAATTTTCCAACTTTGGGAGCGTTACAGTCGTTTTGCCAATTCTGTCTAATGTGCACGCGAAACGAGAAATAATATTAAAATATTTCGCGTTCTCCGAAAAATCCAGAAAAATTTCCTAAAAATCTCAAATATTGTAAAATGATCATTTATTCTAAAATTATAAATTTTTCGGGTGTTACAACTCTCCCCTTCAAATAGAAATTTCGTCCTCGAAATTTTCATTCCTTAGGATAAATATCGACGTTGTTTCTTCACCTTATCTTTTGACCTCCATATTGCTCTTCTAATCACGTCAATTCAGATTGTTATTACCAATGTGATCTCCTTGCTTCCATGTGGTTTTGCTCTCTTACTCTCGATCTTACAGGAAGCATTCCATGGGTCAGACTCTCTTTTAACCGTATTGTGTCCAGTTTGATGATATGGCTGGGTCCAGAGATATACTTTCGTGATCATGACATGCGGAAGACATCATGAAGATTTAAAAAGAAAGGATAGCAAAGATTAGTTATGGATATTGAACTAGTCCGAAAAAAGAATTTAGGATAGTCCATAGAATTTAAGAGTGAGTTTGCTGGTAACTTAGACAAGATGACACACATTTAGCAACGTCTTTCTTCATCCCTTGTTACCATCACTTCTGTTTTAGATTTTGACATACCTTGATCACTCTGGTGTGTAAACTCGGTTTACTCTCGTGAGTTTCATTGGGAATAAACTCCTTAAGTTCGGAATCCTCTGGTATTGCAACCTTCACTTGTGAACATTAAGATTCCATCGAGTTCCTTCCTCACATTTTGACACCATGCTTTGTCTTAATAGCTCCTTCTTGTCTTGTAGAAATTGGTCACTATTCAACTTCTCTTGAATCCTTCCCAACAGATCATTCGAGATAGTGACTATATCTAGACATACCTCATCTAGTGTCATTTCTAATGACAGCCACCTGTCCTCGAATTACTCTACTAATTCCTTCTTCTCGACCATCATAATGAAGGTATTAGGCAGTTTCCGATTCAAAGCGTCCGCCATGGCGTTTTTCTTTTCCAAGATGACTCTAAAGTTAGAGATCATGTCCCTTCAAAATCTTTAGTCACTGTCTCTGCCTCATATTTGGTTCCTTCTCGTCGAATAAATACTTCAGGTTCTTGTGACAACGAAGGGCATGGAATATTGCTCCATATAGAAAGTGTCTCTATATTCTCAGAGCAGATATGACAGCGGTCAATTACAAGTCACGGATCGGATACTCTCCTCACGCACCCTCAACTACCGTAAGGCGCAAGCCACAACTCCCCAGCTTTTCATGAGCGCGCATCCCAAACCTTGATGTGGAGCATCACAAAACACTTCGAAGGTTTCATTGAGATCGGGCAGTATCAAAATCGGAATATTTCCTCAACCTTTGAAAACTTTATCCGCCTGTGCTGGTCCGTAAAAGTTTTGATTCTCTTTTTGTAAGCTGAGCAAGTTGTCCAACTATCTTCGAGAATCTTTCGATACTCCCTTGATAAAAACTAACTAATCCCACTAGCTATGAATCCCCCTCACGGTTTTCAATCTTTCCTTTTGAGGAACTGCTTCAACCTTTTTGTGAATCCACACGATTCCTCCATTTGGAATTTCATGATCCAAAACGGAATCTCCTTAAACGAGAATCTGCACTCTGATACTTTGGCACTTACTCCCCCTTCTTTAAAGTTAGGAAAACTATATCGAGATGTCCAACGTATCTCCCTATATCTTCGAGAATAGGTCAGAATGTCATCATTAATGACAACGACGATTCCGTTCTACGTAAGGATAGAAAATACAATTCATGTTGTCCAAGAATACAACAGGAGCGTTTGTCACTCCGGTTGACATCACGGGATACCCATAATGTCGAAAGCACACTCAAAAAATCATCTTGGGGACATTCTCTATTTCCACGAATCCATCGGTGACCAGGACACACATCTATCTTGGAGAGAACAATGATTTCCTTCTCGCTGATCCATCAAATCATTCACCTTCCTCTGAGAATACTCATCTTTGATCATAATCTTGTTTAACTGGCGATGGTCCTCGTATCACCGAGAAATTTTTATTCTTCTCCTTAACCGACAGCATCTTAGCTCAACATGCGGAACTCTTTGGCTATTAAAGTGGCATTTATATTCCCTTTACTCTTGGTCCTCTACGGAGAACATTACATGTACCCTCAAGCTCCTTTCTTTTATGAGGCTTAGACCATGTTGGCCGTTACGAATTCAAAAGCCTTAATTTCAAAAATGACTAAGGTGTTGATCGGAACGCTCTAGCAGATACTAACCAGAAAATGACTGATCAATTTCTAAAATCATAAACTCTAACTGGTACGATTTTAGGTAGGCACGATAGATCAACAAAAGATTCAATCTTTGGTAGAAAGAGGATAGATTAAACAAACTTAGGCATCAACGACAGGTCTTAACAACAGAAATGGAAACAACTAAGCCGAAGATAATAAAGATAAGGATGAATCCAAGTGATCCATACAGTCACAAATTGTAAAAGGAGGGGTTACCCCCAGAATTATACAGCACGATTATGGGATCATCATCTGAGGTATAACTTCCACGGTTTAGATCTTCGAATTTTGAAGTCTCAGCACCTCCCACGGTTTACAGCATTGACTGAAGAATTTTCCTTTGCTTGGTCACAGTTGCGGGAGACGTGTCTAGGCTTTCCACATTTAAAACAAATTATCCCTTTGATCTTACACTCCCTCGTGAAGTGTTCCTTTCCGCATTTCATACATCTTGGCGAAGATGTCGGGGTTTGATTGGATACACCACCACTAGTGCTTTGTCCAGGAGTTGGTTGTTGTTGTTTCCCTGATACCCGTCGTATGGTTTCCGCTTGAACTGGTTAACTTTTCTATTATTCCTCTTTTGGAATCTAGGTAGTCCAAGTTTGCCCCAAAGCCGACTTTCCTCCGACAGATTCTGGACCTCACCAATTTTCATTGTTGCGTGGCCCTCCGATCCTGGCGAGTTATCACCTCAGCTATCATTTGCCTTTCTTCGGCAGTCGCAGCCATACTCCTATTGTCTGGTCCCGCGCTCACATGTATACATCTGTCACGAGCCACCACCCTTGCATGTCTACTGCGAGCCATTGAATCTCTCTGAAGATGGACATAAATATAACAAACACAAAATTACTTCAAACAATGTTATCTCCCTATGAAAACCAAATACAGAGAGTCACACAATTCATACAATTCAAGCAAGATAAGTTCAATTCCATGCATCCTAACAATCTCCAGCTCGAACTTCTTCATTCTGCTTCCACAGCGTAATCCCTCGTAAGCCATCAACTTCCAAACTGCTTCTCGAATCTAGTTTACACCAACTATTTCTTTCTCCAGAAGATGGGTTCTCCAAAACCTTTTGATCTCCTCACAAGAGAAATCCTATTTTCCTAACACAGTATGCCTAGGTGAAGTCATAGTTTCTTGTACACACAGAACATTACATATTAAGTAGGCTAATCCTCAATATCATGCGACTGTATAACAGTAGCCATCAACATTCAACCTACGGCAAGTCATGCATTCCTTTCCCATCATCTCAAATCAAGAGACAAGGAAGTGCACAACAGACCAAATTCTAACATGCCTAAACATCGCAAGTCCATACCCCGGCTCAACAGGATGAACTGCTCTGATACCACCTTAGTGTAACGCACCTAAATATACCAACTGCAGCGCAATCGTCATTACACCACAGTTACTAAATCCAGGTGTGTCACAGTCATGATAATAGTAGTTTCCAAAATTTACGAGTTTAATTTTTCTTTTTGCATTTATACATAAGTAGAAAATACGAGCCATGAATGAAATATAAATGTATTCAACCCTTAATACAACCATTGGCATGAAATCACATTCCTTATATATATATATATATAGTTTATAGCCAATTTACACGAATTACTAATAACATAGAATATAATAATTATAGAGTCAAATAAATTACAGCGGGAATAAAAATATTAAAAGGGATGAGTAGTAACCCAGGGATGGGTACTACCAGCAGACAAGGCTGCAACCCCATATGCACGTGACACACGGCGTCCCAGTTGACACGACAGGCATCAATGCCACCCCGTGGCTACACTCTTACATAGTCGATGAAATCTTGTCCAGATGCTCAAGTCAATCAACCAAGGTATAGTCCCTCTTTATCTTCCTCACGATCTTTTATCAAATATAAATGTAAAACAGAAATGCACAAATATAGGAAAGAGGTGAGATTCTCAGCTTTCAGTACCAACATGGCAGCAAGAAAATAAACGGCGTCGAACGCCCACATAAGACACAGTTAATACATACAAGTACAGTAATACATGAAAGCAATTAACGAGAGTAAAGCAGCAAAGAACAATAGATAACATTATCCATAGCCAGCTAGCAACATTAGCATTACCAAGAGTCAAATAAATATCGCAGTCATAATAGTAAACACATTATCCAATTATAAATGCTCAATGGACCATGTGACTGACAACTCACAATGCAACAAGGGTACCAAAGTTCCTACTCCATGGAGCTAGACATAAATATCATCGGAGTGAATGATCAAGGAGTAATACCAATGTATCAGTAGCCTTAAAAATACAGTGTGCTTTCTTTCAAAAAATTGTTTGGGCAATGGCTCACACATGGTACCTCAACAGTTGATCGTGACATAAGACAGCGTCTCAGGCCAGATCGTTGGTGTGTTGCATTAGTCTATCCCACGGCCCCAGCGGAGCTACCACTGTCTATTGTGAGACACCCACACCCCAACGCCCCCAGGGTCAACAACATATGACACCTACGCTTAGTCTATTCGCACCCGCACATAGGTGTTATTCAAACTCCTAGGCAACATAGCCTTCTCAACAATGTCCCACGGACAACACGCATGCATGATGACACAATGTCCAATCATGTATGTTCATCAATGATGCATTCAACATCAGCATTGCCTCAATGGCATATAAGCATTATTTAATGATCACCATGATATATCAACAATATATCTATTAAAAACATTGCCCCAATGGCATATCATCATTTCTTATCTCATTGAATACTGAATCAATAACTGCATAACCCACATAGGGAATCACACTTGCATCAATAATTCTCACTAGGAATATATGTTCCTACATACCACAATTTCCATGTCATGGATCCAAGAATTCTATTTTCAAAATCATTTCTTCTCTATTGGTATGAATACATATTCCTATCGCATTTAAGTAAAGTAACATCCTTGAATCCAGGGTTTTTAGGTTATGTTTGAGTTACAAAGGACAAGGAACCATAATTCCAATCATTTCCAGCTCAAAAATCTCATTTTTGGGTCTTGGTAATCGATTACATCACCCTAGTAATCGATTACCAACGTAACAGAATCTCTGTAATCGATTACAATCTCATTGTAATCGATTACATGATTCCCAGAACCACGATTCGTAACTTCAAGGCCCTAGTAATCGATTACACAGCCGTGGTAATCGATTACCAATTAGACAGAACCCCCGTAATCGATTACCCACAAGTTGTAATCAATTACGTGATTCCCAGAAGCACCATTTCGTAACATCATAGGCTTGGTAATCGATTACACCATTCTTGTAATCGATTACAAGCTGGACAGAATCTTTGTAATCGATTACACACAAGATGTAATTGATTACCAGATTTCCAGAATTACGATTTTGTACCCTTAAGAGCTTGGTAATCGATTATAAGCCCCGTGTAATCGATTACCACGCGTAAACTTGCAGAAAACAGAGTTCTCCATGTCCTCTAACTCAAACCAAACCAATAATTATCATATTTAATCAACAAGTCACTCAAATATACCTTCAAATCATACAAGAGGTGTCAATAAATCGTACAAACCCAACAAAATGCGCTATCATCAAGAACAACATAAAATGAGAGAACTTTATACATGGATTCAGAAATCAATAACAACACATATACAAGACATTCCCTTACTACCAAGATTGGTTGAAGAGGATCATCTCCCTCTTACCTATTTGGAAGACAACACAATGTGCCACTCCTTCTTGCCCTAGATTTTCATTTTCCCCCTTCAAGAAAACTCCAATGTGAGTGATCACCACAATGTCCACTCAAACCATGAAAAATAGGTTCTTGGTCACCAAGGTGGCCAAGAGAAATGAAAATAGCAAGAAAGATGGAAGAAAGGTTAAGACTTTACCTCCAAGCTCAAAGCTTTAGCTTCAATGGTGAAAAATAGAGGAAGAAGAAGAAGAACCAAGGATGGCCACAAGGAAAATGGTCTTGGAATGATGGAAGAAAGCTAGATATGAGTTTAGTTGTAGCAAATAATGGAGATGGTCTCCAATGAGAGTGTGTGTACGGTGGTGAAGCAAGGAGAAGAAGAGAAGAGTGTTTGAGATGTGAGAGTGGAGTGGTAAAAGTGAGAATGAGAAGTGTAACACCCTCCGTGGGGCGTCACATTTTAAATAAAATATAAAACCAACTGAAATCATTTTATAAAAGTTTTGATTGTTAAAAGATAAATTTTTAAAATTTCATTTTTCGGAAATATAAACTTACCAAAAATTATAAGAAAACCGAAATTAAATTGAATTGACTAATATACATAATCTAAATACCATCAAATATTCATTATAGAAGTAAAACATATAATTTACAGACTCAGAAAAACAGTAGCAAACCTAATGAAGGTTACTACTAACAGCACGGTAATAACACTAACGAGAAAAACCCAACCTACTAGATCCATGTCTCTACCAACTGCATCCTGTTGAAGTCTGAAGGTCACTCTTCAACGCCGTCACCATCTTCAGAATATGGCCTCCAGTAGGTCCACTCCGCATACTATACGATTTTAACAATACAACACAACACAACAATACAGTAAAGAGGTGAGATCCCCTTTCACCACCAGTACCAGTCTGGTAGTGGTAAAGAATGATTCGAATGACAAAGTCATTCCATACACACAGATATCACAATTATAGTCATGTTATCAATTTACAAATATTTCTAATATGCATATAACCTAATAAAATAAACAAACAATATCATTATCGGGATAGATATAACAATTCATACCATATAAAATATCATAACAATATAAAAGGAAGATTAAAGATACCAACAACATATAATATCACAAATAAAAGATAACCATGTACAGACAAAATTATAACATATAAACATATAATATCACAGATAAAAGATCACAAATAAAAGATCACAGAATAAAAGATCATAGATAAAAATCATAGATAAAAGATCATAGATAAAAGATCATAGATAAAAGATCATAATGTACAGCATATAAACATATGCAAGATGACACAATCCTACTCCATGGAGCTAAAAACAAACAGACATCAGAGAGCGAATGATCCTCAAAATCTATTAGTACCACGGCTGCCCAACCAAACTATTGCGTTGTCACACGTTGCGTGCCTATAGCCCCACGACACGGGAATCCACCATCCAGGTGTGGTGTAGTTCACGGTCTCACATTGTGACACTACAGGCAATGTACTATTAGACTTTACAGGATCTCGATTAAGTATAGTGTGTGTCGAGTCCGTTAGTGTGTTGCCAATTACCACGGCCCAGAAGAGCAACCAACTGTCCACATATGGAATCATGCACACTAACGTCTCCAAGTCCATTCAAGGTCGAACCACACTACGCTTATCACGCCGACAATACGATGTTATTCACCTCGTCAATCAAACCAAAGCCTGTACGGGTTCACCTCATAGCCCGACAGCGAGAAAGAAAAATATACAAAGCCTGTACGGGTTCATATTTTCCCGACAGCGAAAGCTTGTACTCATTGGCAACAAATATATATATATAAAGAAAACCTGTACGGGTTCACATTTTCCCGACAAACAAAAATACAAGATAACGTTCAATCGCGTAGAAATTTTATCGCATTTTTACAATTCCGTCGTTTTTACAAACATTTATAAATCGCGTAAATATATTTTCTTGTTTTCAAAATCGCGTAGAATTTTTAATACGTTTTCTCAATCGCGTAAGATTTTTAAATCGTTTTCTTGTCCAACTTCCTTAAATAATTGTTTAAAACAGATGAAATAATATTTAGTACTTTTAAATTACGTAGAATATTTTTCATAGCGATATCTTGTCTTTTGCTCATCTTTTCTCGCCTTATTTGTCTGTTTTTAATAAAAATTGATGATTTGATTTAGAAAAATTATAATAATGGTTTTCTAGGTTTCTTGTCAAAACTCCTTTTATTTTTATCACAACCAATTAATTACACTTTTGAAAATTACTAACGTGCTTCAAACACACGGGAGCTATCGTTAGAAATTTTATAAAGCTACTGTATTTCTTCTTACAGTAAAAATCATTAGTATTAACCTCTTAAACTTAATTCTAACCACTTTATTTCTTTAAAACTCATTGCAGAAAATTTACTTTAACTTGCATTGCTTCTTCTTGATTAAAACTAGTTTGGAATTAATTTTAGAAATCATGAATATCTAATTTGGCATGTTGGCCGAATTTGATAAAAACTTTGCATTTGATTTCCAAATTATTTTTCACCTTCTAAATACATGGTAAATCTCTTGTATTGTCTACATTGATTAAATCATTACCCTAGAAAATAGTTTTAGAAATTAAAATGTTGAAGTTAGATATGTTGGCCGAAAATATAAGGTTATGCCATTTGATTTCCAAATTCATTTTTTCTTGATCTAAACAAATGGATATCTTACCAATTCTCCTAGGTTAATTAAATCACATTTTAAGAAAATTAAGAGAACATTTTGGTTCCCCATTTGGATCATGGCCGTAAGCCTTGTTAGTGTGTTCTTTGGAACACTCATACAATCCTTGACATATTATTCACATTCTATATTTTATCATGCATTTCTAACACATGCAATATTATCAAAGCTTGTAGACATGCAAATTAAAGCTTGTAGACATGCAAATTATTACAACATCAAATAAGAAGGCTACTAACCAATACACAACAACCTACTAACAAACACAAAAATTAACAAACACACAAGTAATAAACACATAAATCATTTACACACATAATCAATCACAATTAGGAAAAACTATAAACAATCAAGTGAATGAATCCTTATGGATTCTTCACCACAACCACAAACATTCCTCACCACCAACACATGGTTGATGAGGGTAATCTCCCTCTTACCTCTTGAAGAACCTCCAAGCTCCTTGTATGTCTCCTTCAAGCCAATCTTCTTCACCAAGAGCCTCTTGAAAATCAAAGAAAACATACAATATTAATACCTAAGGCTCTAACTACAATAATCATGGATTAAAATCATGATTAAAACTTTAAAATGGATAGAAACATGAAGATTAAAGAATTTCACCTTCATGGTTTCAAACTTGAGCTTTGAAGAACAAGGTAGAAAATGGAAGATTTAGGAAAAACTTCCAACATGAAAGTTCTTTAGAAAGGCATGGAAATTCAAGATCTATGGTCATTTAAAATTATTGAAGCTTGGAAGAGGATTTTTTGAGGGGTTGGCCGAAATCAAGGGGAAGAGAAAAGGAGAGAATTTTGGTTGCTTGGTCTTGGTTCTTTGGAGAAAAGGATATAGAAGAGAACAAGTGAAATAAATTGATGAAGATTGTCTCCATTTGGGAAGCTTTGGCCGTAGAGTTGGAGAAGAAAAAGAGAAGAAAAGTTGAGAGCTTTTGGCTTATTTGATGTGTTTGGAGAAAGATGAAGACTTTGAGAAATAAAAACAAGTCTCCTTTGGCTTTTCTAAGCTTTGGCCGTAGGACACTTTGAGAGAAAATGAGAACATGTGTTGTTTTGCTTCTTTGAATAATAGCAAATTGAAGAATTCACCCAAGGTGAATTGCCGTAGAAGCCAACAACAAGAGCCACTAAAATTATCTAATTTTAGGAAATGGAAATTAGCTTTATTTCCTTTGTGACAAACTTGGAGAGCAAGGATATATTAAAGTGTTGGAATTGCCTTCCTAAAGGCATTCAATTGCCAGTAAATGCATTATGGCAAGAAGCCATCAATATTGACTTTTTCATACTTGGTTAATTAATAAAAGATAGAAAGAAATCAATTGTAATATTTTGCCTTGCATGGATTTGGCTTTGCCGTGGAAGCAACAAAGAAAAGCCACCAATGTTGACTTGGTTAATTAGTTGAAAGATAGTAAGAATTGATTGTAATATTTGTTTCACCAAAGGCTTACTTCACCGTAGAAAGCAACCAAGAAAAGCCACTAAATTTGACTAATCTTCCTTTTATTCAATTTGGCATCCTACATGCATTTCACAAAGCCTTCTACGTAACTTACTTTGTGAATTTGGCTATTAGAGCCAATTCCTTCACCGTAGAACCATTGCAAATTTCAAGAAGCCTAAATTGATTTAATAGCTTGTTTCCTATTGGTTCTAAAAAAATTCAAGCCATTAATTTTGACCACTTTCTATTGGTTAAATATTTACTAACTTGATTCTTATTGGTTGCTATTTTTGTTGACCAATTTCCTATTGGTGCACATTATATTTTATAGTATACTTTAACCAATGAACAATATTTATTATTTATAAAGTCAGTATCTATTATCCAATGGATAATAAAATACACATAGGTTTTTATTTTATACTAACAGAGTAGAAATTATTATTGATTATTTTTCTTCTACTGATTACCCTTGATGAGTCATAAAACGAGTCATCAAAGAGAAATTTTTAGAACATGTGACTCACTACGATGAGTCAGTATGATGAGTCATCGTGAAATTTTCTAGAACGGGTGAGTCAGCATGGCGAGTCAGCGTAGATATTTTCTAGAGCAGATGAGTCAGCATAGATATTTTCCAAAACAGGTGAGTCAGCATGGCGAGTCAGCATGCTGAGTCACTGACTGCATCACAACTGCATCATTGGCTGCATCATCAATGGTGAGTTACAAGTCTTGAGTCATCGAGAAGCTTCGAACTGGCGAGTCATCATGCGGTGAGTCACGGGCCGAGTCAAGACTTCACGGAACCTTCTAGAAGGCTGGCGAGTCATGATGCCGAGGTGTCACGCCACGTGTCATCGTCCTATTGGCCGATTGCGATGAGTCATAGCCACCAATTTTGACCAGGCTCCTTATTGGTCCACGTGTACAAGACTCAATGACTAAACGTGGGTCCCGCAAAATATTTCCGGTCCGTCAGCGTCACTTATTTATTTTATCGACTAATAAAATAATATTATAATAATATAAAATTATTTTATTTGTGATTAAATCCTAAAAATTAAAAGATTAATTTTAGGCTCATTCAATTGGGTTTAGTAAGATCCCCGCCTCGAATAATTAAAAACAGATTTTCCGGTCCGGAAAAATATTATTTTCCTACCCGGAGCAAATCACACAAAAAGTCCATATAAAATTACAGACGGTATTATCGGACATTAAATCAAGAAGAAAACAATTAAAAACAAAGAAAAAAAGAAAAAAGCAAGACGTTCGGGACGTAACGGTCATTTTTTTTTTTTTCCCACAACGTAGGTAATCGTCCAAAACGTTCAAATAAAATATCCAGTGAGTATTATATAGCTGTATATCTTTGAGAAAAATTAAAACAAACAAACTCAAGAAAAATTTTATTTCTTTGTCTTGAAGAAAAATACGTAAACGATTATATAAAATACTAGACAATTATTATACATCCTGTTTTTTATATAGAAAAATTTAAAAAAGCAGTAATTTGATAAAATTTTTATTTTTCTTGAATCGAAACAAATTATGTAAAACTACCAAATAAAATAACAAACAGCATTATTTTTTTGTATTTCATACAGAAAAATAAGAAACAGTAAAACAGGGACACAACGGTCTTTTACCCAAAAGTTGGGATGTTACAAGAAGAGTGGATATTTTTGGCTCCCAAAATAGCCATCTGCCGTGTAGGAGGATGGGGAGAGGGAAGAGAGAGAAATGGGAAATGGGAGGAAATTTCCTGGAAGCTTCCCAATGAGTTTTTGAATTAATTTAACTTTTATTTTGAAAATAAGGCTAAAGGAGCTTAACACAAGGTAGATTTTTGAATAGTGTGATAAGATTTTTATTACATGTTATTATTTATTGGACAATAGTTATAGTTGGCAGAAGTCAGCATTAACAAATCTGACAGATCAATTCTTCGCGTTGTTTTATTATTCCATCTATTAAAATTTCTCGAAAGACATGAAACCTTGTAAACTGTGTCCGGCCTCGAGTTTAGTAAGATCCCCCGTTGACATTTCCATAGTCCAAGGTTCTCGAGAAAAATATTTCATTTTCCCGACTCTGCTCAATACGCACACAAAATGAAGAATATATTAAAATATTTATCGTTTCCGAAAAATTCTGAAAGAATTCATATAAATCACAAACATCAGAAAATGACTATTCGTAATAAAATTTTCTAACTTTGGGAGTGTTGCAGTCGTTTTGCCAATTCTGTCCGATGTGCACGTGAAACGAGAAATAATATTAAAATATTCCGCAGTCTCCGAAAAATCCAGAAAAATTTCCTAAAAATCCAAAATATTGTAAAATGATCATTTATTGTAAAATAATAAATTTTCGGGATGTTACAACCTGCTTGTTAGAGATTTGTGGGATGACCTTTATTACACCCCACGAGATGATTCATTTCTCTCCACTGCTCGGGCTTCTACCCGAAATTCAGTCGCTCCGATGATGATCTCATCGGATGAGGAGGACCCTGAGGAGGATCCTGCTACAGTTCCTTCTCGTCAGTCTTAGGGGCTGATACTGTCGGTGGTTGTAACATCCCGAAAAGTGTTTATTTAATTACAAATGATCATTTTATAATATTTTAGATTTTTGAAAATTTTTCTGGAAATTTTGAATATTTTAATATATTCCTCGTTTTACGTATGTACTGAGCGAAACTGGAGAAATGAGATGTTCTCTCCGAGAACCTTGAACTATGGAAACGTCGACGGGGGATCTTACTAAACTTGAGGCCGAACACAGTTTACAAGGTTTTACATTTTTCGAGAAATTTTAACAGATAAAATAATAAAACATTGCGAAGAAATTATCTGTCAGATTTGTTAATGCTGACTCTTGCCAACTATAACTATTGTCCAATAAATAATAACATATAATAAAAATCTTATCACATTGTTCAAAATTTACCTTGTGTCAAACCCCTTTAGCCTTATTTTCAAAATAAAAATTTAGTTAATTAAAAGCCCATTGTAGGAAGCTTCCAAGAAGTTTCCTATTTGACCCATTTTCTCTCTCTTCCCTCTCCACTCTTCTACTACAGAAGCAATGTGGGAAGCCCAAATATTTCCTCTCATCTTCCTAATATTTCATTCTCATTCTCTAAACCCCAAATACCCATTTCTCCATTTCCTCTCTTCTTCTTTTCCTTCTCCACCGAGCATCCACCCCTTTGGAAGACCATTCCCATGATTTGCTAAATCAAACCCATTTCCACTCATCTTCCACCACTCCAAGTTCTCTTTTGTTGATATCTCCTTAGTTCTTCTTCTTCTTCCTCTTCCATTTTTCCACCATTGAAGCTAAAGCTTGGAGCTTTAAGGTAAAGTCTTCAACTTTCTTCCATTTTTCTTGCTATTCTCGTTTCTCTTGGTCCCCTAGGTGGCCAAGAACCCATTTTTTCATGGTTTGAGTGGACATTGTGGAAGTCACTCACATTTGACTTTTTCTTGAAGGGGGAAAACGAAAACTTAGGGCAAGAAGGAGTACCACCATTATGTTGTCTTCCAAATAAGTAAGAAGAAGATGATCCTCCTCAACCAATCTTGGTTAAGGGAATGTCTTGTGTGTTGTTGTAGATGAGGGAATCCATGTTGGATTACTCTCCTTGTCATAATGTGTTATTTCCATGATTTTGTAGTTGTTTGATTTGTGTGATTATATGGATTTGTAATGTGTGTTTTGATGACATAAACCATGCTTTGGATTGTTGGTAAATGATTGTAAAACCTTGAGATTGGATGGGCCACGGTTCTGCATAAATGGATTCTGCCGAACCCTTGTAAATGCACTAGCGCTCAGGCGATGTGCATAGAGCGTCTAGGCCCTCATTGCCCAGAGAATTTTTCCTGTAACGCGGCTTGGTTAGCGCTCAGGCACTTCGTGCTCAGCGCTCAGGCGCTCCACCAGCGCCCAGGCGCTACAGATATGGCGCCTAGGCGCCCATAGCAGGATCAGCTGGATAATTGTGAAATGATACTAAGACCTCCATATGATGATCTTACAAAAAAAGAGGGGTAAATAA
Source organism: Ormosia emarginata (assembly GCA_029884605.1). Classification (NCBI taxonomy): domain Eukaryota; kingdom Viridiplantae; phylum Streptophyta; class Magnoliopsida; order Fabales; family Fabaceae; genus Ormosia; species Ormosia emarginata. The sequence continues at coordinate 5,881,809 of JAQQTP010000087.1, forward strand.
TAAAATAAAGTAAGGAACTGGATTTGCTAAGGGAATTCTTCTAGACAGAGAAATTTTGTGAGAATAGACTACGTTAGGAAATTCAATCGATTATGGAAACTTACTTAGTGATGGATACTTGTAAGAATGGCTAATCTTAAATAAGAATGCATAATGGACCTTGAAAATGTATTACCTTATTTGATTTCAACATTATGATATTGTGGGACCATATGAATGACTAATGTTGTGTTGATGCTTATTTGAGCCAATTGTGGCATATTATGGAATAGTATGTGATGTTGACCATACATGTTCATGCATAGAGTCTTATGCATTGTGAATGTCCTGTGAACTGTTGTAAGGCCGAGTTGCCTAGGAGATTGAACACACCTTGGTGCGGGTGCGAATAGACTAGTGTAGGTCGTGTTATGACCTTGGGGGCGTCGGGGTGCGAGTTATTCACAGTGGGCAGTTGGTAGCTCTTCTGTCCGTGGGACAAACCGATGCAAACGCACTGACGATCTGGATCGAGACACTGTCCTATGTCATGATCGAGCGTGGACTATCTGTACAATGTCTATATGTGCACATAGAAAACTGTTGTGTTTTAGCACCTTGGCCTCGGCAGCCGCGTTACAGACACGTCTCCTAATCTTTCTCTCCGACTGTTTGAGTCTAGCTCCATGGAGTAGGAAATTTGAATACCGTATGCATGTGCATCATGAGATATTTTACTGTTAATGACTACTATCCTATGTGAATTTGAACTATTGTATTATTATTATGAAAAAATGTCTGCCTGGAACTGTTTACTTGCTTACAGATGTACTATCTGCCTGTTATTGTTGTTATCATTTTTGGGACTGTTATATGAGCGCTATGCGCCGTATTATTCCTGGCTGCCATAATTGGTAATGATGGTAGGGTGTCTTACCTCTTTTCTGTGTTTCCATTATTTGCTGCCTATGTGCATACTGTATCTACCGAAGACGACGGCACGGAAGCTGAAGCTCCCGATTTTCCTGGCTTCTAGCCCGAGCAAGACTAGTATCTATTGTGGAGCATGGAGGCACGCATGCGCGAATTTTTGGGCGACGTGCGTCTGACCTTCCTCGGAGGGCCAGAGTGCTGGCACATCAACCTGAGCTCTGACCGCTGTGTCTATATGGGAGATGTATCGATTTCCCTTTCCTGGAGACGTCATGAGGCGCCGATCCTCACCTGCCATGTCAGCTTGCGACCGGAGTTCTACTTACCCATCCGGGAGATGTGGGGTGATCGTTACTACACCCCTTGGGAGGACTCTTTTGATTCTACTGCTTGGGCTCGTGCCCGTGGTTCCCATGGAGGTTTCCTCTGAAGAGGAGGATCCTGCTGAGGACCTGGATACGGTCCCTCCTCATCTGAGGGACTGATGTTACTAGTAGCTGCTGATGGCTGCCGGTGTTTTATTTTGGGGGCCTGATGTATTTCTTTTGGTGGGCTGTATATTTTGATATTTCAGGTGGATGTATATGTAAAATCCATAGGCAGGTATAGTTTTGCTTTTTGGAAATTTCCAAGCTGTATCTAAATTATATTTGGCATATAAATATTTATGTACATGTACGTTATTTAGATGTGGGTTTCTATTTACCGTTTTGTTCTTTATTGTTTTTCATGTTCCGCATTGTTAAAAAGGAAAAAAATATATATATACCGCTAATTTTTCTCACGTATTAAAGTACTAAGCAAGTTAATGTTGAACTAAATGAACCAGGTCTTAATTGTTTAAAAAAAATTATTTTCCACATTTCCTTTTGATTTGATAATATGACGTTCCCTCCTAAAAATGGGCGTTACATTTAAGTTGGTATCAGAGCCCCGGTTTATGTTTCTTTGGGTCTTGTGTGTGAGTCTGTCTTGTTTGTATTATGTGAATCTCTGTGATTGGTATTCTAAATGAATCCCTCTGACTTTCCTTATGTTTTTCAGTAATCTGATTTCAGAGAAAAACAAGATGGCAAGAGGTGAAGAAATAGCAACCGCTATAGAAGCGATGCAGAGGATAGCGGAAGTCATCGCGCAACAAAATGAACATGCTGCTCAGCAACAAGAGAAAGCTGCTCAACAGCTCGAGGTGACTGTCGATGCACAGAACTTAGCAGAGTTTCGTCGCCACAACCCTTCACAATTCAAGGGAGAATTTGATCCAGACAAGGCTAGTTTATGGATCAAAGAGCTGGAGAAAGTTTTCCGTGACATGAACTGTGCCGAAGACAAGAAGGTGAACTACGCTACCTTTATGCTTGTGGGCAACGCCGAAGGCTGGTGGAACGGAGCTCAGGGAGCACTGGAAGCCGAAGGAACTGATGTCACGTGGAACGTGTTCAAGAACAAATTCTTGGATAAGTACTTTCCTGCAAATGCGAGACATGCGAAAGAGATGGAGTTTCTCAACCTGAAATAGGGAAACATGGCCGTTAGTGAGTATGCGGCCAAGTTTGAGAACTTGGAGAAGTTTTTGACGCATTATCAGCATCAAACCGATGAAGTTTGAAAATGCTGGAAGTTCACTGAGGGACTAAGATACGAAGTGAAGAAGGCCATGATCACCCTGAAAATGAAGGTGTTTTCGGAACTATTGGATACGTGTTATGAAGTTGAGGCCTTGGAACAGGCTAGAGAGTCGAGGAGCAAGAACTCTGGGCCTGCGAGGTTCCAAAGAGGTGGAGGCAGTGGTTCAAACCACTTCCAAAAGAAGCCCTATTCCCGACCAACGGGAAGTCAACAACAAACCGGTGGAAGTTCTGGTGGAGGTTCTACTAGGAACCGAACTGGTCAAAATGTGGTATATCCCTCGAGATACATAAAGTGTGGAAAAGACCATCACATGAGAGACTGCACACTCAAGGGATTTATCTGCTTCAGATGTGGCAAACCGGGCCACGTGTCTAGAGATTGCAACTAAGCAAAGGCTAAACCTTCAATCAATGCAACTCAAGCCAAGAAACTGCAAACTGGAGGTCGAGTCTACACCATGAGCGGAGCTGAAGCCTCCGAATCCGAAGACTTGATTCAAGGAGAAGGCACCATAGAAGGTAATCTTTTAAAAGTACTGTATGACTCTGGGGCAACCCATTCTTTCATCTCATATGACTGTGTGCTACGACTTGGCTTACCTGTGTCTGAACTACCCTTTGATTTGACTGTTTCAACCCCTACTGACAAACCAGTAGTTACTACCAAAGTCTGTTTGAAGTGTCCCCTAATCGTTGAAGGTCGAATCTTTTCTATCGATTTGATCTGTTTACCTCTTTCACAATTAGATATAATCTTGGGGATGAACTGGTTATCTTCCAACCATGTTCTATTAGATTGCTCTAGAAAAACCATAGTCTTTCCTGTGGATGAAGATTCCAGATACTTGACGGCCAACCAAGCACGAACTTTCTTGAAAGAAGGAGCTCAAGGATACATGCTACTGTAACGCCCTAATTTTTAGAAAATATTCTGAATGTACTGTTTTCTGTTTTTCATGCTTTTGTGTGAATGACCGTTGTGTCCCTATTTTTCTGTTCTCGATTTTTGTATGAAAACAATTACGATAATACTGGCTCAAATTTTATTTGATCATTTTACGTAATTTGTTTTGAGACGGAAAAATAAAATTTTTTCTCGAAGCTCTTGTATTAATTTTTTCGAAAGATATACTGACTATATAATCTTGCTTGATATTTTATTTGAACGTTTTGGACGATTACCTACGTTGTGGGAAAAAACGAGAAAATGACCGTTACGTCCCGAACGTACTGTTTTTGCTTTTTTTTGTTTTTAATTGTTTTCTTCTAGATTTAATACCGAAAATATTGTCTATGATTTTATATGGACTTTTTGTGTGATTTGCTCGAGGCAGAAAATAATATTTTCGGGCCGGGAAAATCTTATTTTATTATTTAGAATTGGGGGATCTTACTTAACCCGATTCTGAATGAGACTAAAAATAATTTTTAATTTTTAGGATTTAATCGTCAAATAAAATAATTTTATATTATTATAATATTATTTTATTAGTCAAGTATAATTTAGTGACATGATGAACCAGGAAATATTTTGCGGGACCCACAATTAGCGTAACGGTTAGATCGGTAGCTTAATTAATCACCGTAAGCGTAGAACTTTCGAACAGTGACTCAACGGTAGTGACTCATGAGAGAATTTATTACACTGTGTGACTAAGCAAGGTGAGTCACCATGAGCCAACCAATGGAAATCAAGCTTGCTCACCAAGACTTAATCCTAGCCTTTGATGTAATCTATGGCTTGGATGAAGCCAAGCAAGGAGCCACCTTGCATGCCCTTAGAGAGCTACGGCCAAGTGAAGGAGGGAGGACCAAAAATCACTTTGTCTTCCTTGCTTTTCTCTCTTCTCTCTCATCAAGAACCCTAGCCACCATTGTTGTTCCTTTTTCCCTTCCATTCGGCCAAGATACTAACTACACCATCCAACCATCCAAAAATTTTTCTAACCAAGTTTCCTTAACCTAAACACTATTCTAAGAACCTTTGTAGTTGGGAGTTTCTTCAAATTCTTCCATCTAGGGCTTGGAAACCAACCTTGAAAGTTTTACCTAGAAGGTAAAATTTCATGCTTTTCTTTTCTCTCTTCTTTTTCAAAGTTCTAAGCCATGATTTTTCCATGGTTTAGCTTCTTTTTCATGGTTAGTAACATGTAGATTTTGTTTGAGATTTCTAGGTATTTTTGGTGGTGAAAACCGTGACCTAGGAGGTGTGAAAGCAAGCCTTTTGTCTTCATTTAAGGTAAGAGGAAGACAATTCTTATCATCCCTTGATGGTGGTAAGAAGATGGATTATTTGTAGAATCCATAAGGATTCGGTTGTGGTGTGTTTATTGATGTGTATTTGTTAATTTTTGTGGTTGCTAGTAGCTTAAGTGTTGTATGTTAGTAGCTTTCTTGTTTGGTGATTGTAATAATTTTGCATGTCTATTAGCTTTTGATTGTATGTCTATAAGCTTTAATTTAGGTTTTATATGTTAGAAATATTTTGCATGTGTTAGAAATATAAATGCATGTGTTAGAATTGTATGATAAGGTTTAAGATGTGAATAACATGTGTAAGTTTGCATGAGTGTTCCAAAGAACACATTCCCTAGCTCACGGCAATGACAAAGTGTGAGAACCAAAATGTTCTCTTCATTTTTCCTAAAGTGCAACTTAATTAATTAGGAGAAATAAGAAGGTTTCAAATTGTTTTGATCAAAGAAAAGGAATTTAGAAATCAAATGGTAAAGATTTAGTAAATTTTGGGCCAACATGCCTAAAGGATTTATTTGATTTAAAATCATTACTTTATAACATGATTTAATGAACTTAGATAAGATAATACCTTTGACATGATTTAGAAATCAAATGAAAAAGTTTTACAAAATTCGGCCAACATGCCACTATAGGTAATTATGATTTCTAAAACTTGATTCCAAACCTTTTTCAATTAAAAAGAGACAATACAAGTTAAGGGAAAATTTTCTATGATGATTTTTGAAGAAACAAATTGAGTAGAATTAAGTTTAAAGGATTAAAACTAGTGATTTTATCATTAGGAAGTAAAATACAGAAATTTTGAGAAATTTTCTAACATATAGCTCACTTTAGGTTTTGAAGCATGTTAGAGATTTCAAAAAAGAATTAAATGATATGGTTAAAAATTAGGTAAATAGAAAATTTTATGGAAAATTTAGAAAACCATTATTATAAGTTTATAAACAAAATGCTGTCAATTTTTAGTAAAAATGAACCTATAAGATAGTAAAAATATCCTAATGACAGTATACGGTATGAAAAATTATTCTACGTAGTTTAAATGTACTAAGTACTATTTCTATCTGTTTAAACAGTAATTTTAAGGGCATTTGAATGAGAAAATGATTTAAAAATCCTACGCGATTGAGAAAACGTATTAAAAATGCTACGCGATTTTAAAAACAGAAAAATATCTTTACCCGATTTTTAAACGTTTGTAAAAACGACGGAATTATGAAAATGCGATAAAATTTCTACGCGATTGACCGTTACTATAATTATTTTATGCTGTCGGGAAAAAGTGAACCCGTACAAGCTTTTTGAAAATCTATATGCTGTCGGGAAAATGTGAACCCGTACAGGCTTTTGAAAATCTATTTCTGTCGGGAAAATGTGAACCCGCATGTGTTTTTGAGAATTATTTCTTTGTCGGGAAAATGTGAACCCGTACATGTGCTTTCCATCTATCTCGTTATGTGTGCCATGTATTTGGTGGATTTGTTGACGAGACGAATCACATCGTGTTGTCGATGCGATAAACGTAGTGTGGTTCATTGTTCTAATGAACTTGGAGGCTTTAGTGTACGGGATCCCACATGTGGACAGTTGGTCGCTCCGCTGGGCCGTGGTAAACCGATAGCACACTATGGTACTCGACGTACACTATATTTAATCGAGATTTGTGAAATCTACTAGTACATTTGCCTGTAGTGCCACAACGTGAGACCGTGAACTACACCACGCCTGGATTGATGGATTCTCGTGTCGTGGGGCTATAGACGCAACGTGTGACAAACAAGCAATAGTTGGTGGGGCAGCCGTGGTACTATTAGGTTTTGTGAATCATTCCTCTCTCTCGATACTTGTGTTTTTCTTTAGCTCCATGGAGTAGGATTTTGTCATATTATTTATCTCTATGTATATTTGTTTCTATCTTATCTATTTATTATTTATCGTATTTTATTTGTTTATTTTATCGGTTATTGTTATTATATTTGGTTATTATATCTTATCTATTTATTCTTATAATTCTTATTTTATCTATAAGGTTTTATCGTGATGTGACGTATTGTGATGATATCTGAATTTTACTTCAATTTATTATTATAATTGTTAAAGCTTTATGTATTGCATGAATCGTATATATATATATTGTTTGTCGTCTTTTTATTGGCCATGTTGTGATGATTTTATGTTGTCTTACCTCTTTGTTATATGTATTTTCTGTTTATTTATTTTACGCGGTAAAGACTTCGAGGAAGAGGAACAGCCCCTAGAGATCGTGTACCCGAAGAGGAGGAAGACCAGCAAGCAGACGATCGGTTGACGATCAAGAACCATCCGATCATCCATATCCTCTGGATTGATTGTGAGGGATGGCGACGCCAGGATTTTTGGGATTTATAGAGCTGGTATTTCATGGAGGTGCTCTGGCTTGGTATCTACGAGGAGATCGTGATTCTGTTACATATGCAGGACGTGTGACCGTGATTCTACGTCATCAGTTTGATGGAGATCCGATTATGACTACGACGTTATTTCTGCACTTAGAGTTACCCTTATCCATTAGGCGTTATTGGGGTGCTGAAAACCCTGAGCCTAGTGAGATAAGTATCGTATCGACTGCGCGATCCCGTTATCGCCGTGTGTCGAGACATCCAGGATATCTATCTCCTGATGATCATTTTCATACTGAGAGTGATCCATCGAGGATTAGATAATCATGATGTTTTTTTTTTTATGCGCGTCGCCGCATGTCTCGTATATATTAACTCTTTTATTGCTTTCTTTCTTGTCTTTGTTTAAATAGTTGTGGTTTTAGTTGTAAATTATTTGTACAGTTTATAACTTAATCATATGTATATTATTAGTGATGATGTTTTTTTTTATTTCGTATTTTCCGCATTATCTTTTATTACATACTTCTGTCTATCAGGAATTATTTTACAACCCGTAATAATATTTGACAAATGTTTCACAACTTGGGTAGATTTTATTTCTATTTCTTTTATTTTCTTTTATGTGTGACATCCTCCAAAGGGGTGTTACATGCTACTATCTTCTTTGAAAGTCGAGAGCGAGGCTGATCTGAGCACTATTCCTGTGGTGAAGGAATTTCCTGAAATCTTCCCCGAAGAGGTACCTGGTTTACCACCGATGCGTAAGGTAGAGTTTGCTATTGACCTTGTACCAGGAGATGGCCTCGTGTCTATAGCACCTTACTGGATGTCACCGACGGAATTGGCAGAACTTAAGAAACAGCTAGAGGAGCTTTTGGAGAAACAGTTCGTCAAACCAAGTGTATCACCGTGGGGAGTGCCAGTGTTGTTAGTTCGGAAGAATGACGGTACCTCACGATTATGTGTGGACTATAGGCAGTTGAACAAGTTGACAATCAAGAACAAATATCCACTCCCAAGAATTAACGACCTAATGGACCAACTGAAGGGAGCAGCGGTGTTTTCAAAGATCGATTTGAGATCTGGATACCATCAGATAAGGGTGAAGACGGAAGATATACCCAAGACTGCTTTTCGTACCCGATACGGTCATTATGAATACCTTGTGATGTTGTTTGGTGTAATGAATGCACCTGCTATCTTTATGGACTACATGAACCAGATCTTTCGTCCTTACTTGGACAAGTTTGTTGTCGTTTTCATCGATGACATCCTGATATATTCCCAGAATCAGGAGGATCATACCGAGCACCTCAGTATAGTTCTCCAGACTCTGAGGGAGAAAGAACTGTATGCCAAACTGTCGAAATGTGAGTTTTGGCTTGATGAGGTTAAGTTTTTAGGCCATGTGATCTCAAAGGAAGGGATTGCGGTGGATCCATCAAAAGTGAAGGCAGTGTTACAGTGGGAACAACCGAAGTCAGTAACAGAGATTCGTAGCTTTGTGGGTTTAGCCGGGTATTACCGAAGGTTCATAGAAGGATTTTCCAAAATTACTGGACCACTCACTCAGCTGACAAAGAAGAATCAAGCTTTTGAATAGACTGATAGCTGCGAGCAAAGTTTCCAAGAGTTGAAGAAACGGCTAACCACCTCACTAGTATTGGTACTACCTGATCCGAATGAACCATTCGAGGTGTACTGTGACGCTTCATACCAGGGATTGGGGTTTGTTCTTATGCAACACAGAAGAGTGGTAGCTTATGCTTCGCAACAGTTGCGAGTGCATGAGAAGAACTATCTGACGCACAATGTAGAACTAGCAGCTGTGGTTTTTGCTCTGAAGATATGGAGACATTTTCTCTATGGAGCAACGTTCAACATTTTTAGTGACCACAAAAGTTTGAAGTACTTGTATGACCAGAAGGAGCTTAACATGAAGATGGTTAGAATTCCTAAAGGACTATGATTTTCAGTTGTTGTACTACCCTGGCAAGGCGAATGTCGTGGCTGACGCCTTGAGTAGAAAGGCTATCAGTGTTTCTACCCTGATGATCAAGGAAAGAGAGCTTATCGAACAGTTTAGAGATACTTGGTCATTTGTTAAGCTGGAACCCGGAAGGATTTGTATGAATATGGTCACCATCTCAAGTGAGCTAATGGGGGACATACGAGAAAAGCAGAAAGTCGACAAATTCTTACAAGAGGTGAGAGAGCAAATGAAGCAAGGCTAGGAGACGGAATTCGAGGAAGAAACGGATGGGATTTTGAGATTCCGGAGTAGAGTCTGTATTCCCCGTGACCAAGAGCTTAAAAGATATATTGTGGATCATGCTCACACCAGCAAGCTGAATATGCACCCGGGCATAACGAAGATGTACCAAGACTTGAAGAAGTTGTTCTGATGGCATGGGATGAAGAACGATGTCACTAGATGCGTATCGACTTATCTAGTTTGTCAAAAAGCTAAAGTGGAACATCAAAGACCTGCAGGATTGCTGCAACTATTGTCTATTCCTGAATGGAAATGGGACAGCATTGTAATGGATTTGGTTGTGGGTTTGCCAAGGACAAAGAAAGGACACGACTCGATTTGGGTAATAGTGGATCGACTCACAAAGTCAACTCATTTCCTTCCGATCAACATAAGGTACAGTCTAGAGAAGTTAACCCAACTGTACATTGGAGAGATCGTTAGATTGCATGGTGTGCCTACGAGTATTGTTTCGGATAGGGATCTGAGGTTTACTTCAAAATTTTGGCAGAGTCTACAGCCATCGTTGGGAACAAGGTTACGTCTAAGTTCAGCGTACCACCAACAAACCGATAGTCAATCTGAAAGAACGATCCAATCCCTAGAAGATTTGCTTAGAGCTTGTACTATAGAACAAACTGGAAGTTGGGATGACATTCTACCATTGATAGAATTCACCTACAACAACAGTTACCATTCGAGTATTGGGATGGCACCCTATGAAGCTCTGTATGGACGACGGTGTCAGACACCCTTGTGTTGGTACCAAGACGGCGAACGTCTCGCGATTGGACCGGATATCATTCAACAGATGACTGAGAAGGTCAAGATGATTCAAGAGAAGATGAGAGCTACTCAGAGTCAGAAAAAGAGTTATGCGGATAAGAGGAGAAAGCCTCTTGAGTTTGAGGAAGGTGAGCATGTATTCTTGAAAGTCACACCCACGACTGGGGTCGGCCGCGCTTTGAAATCTAGGAAACTCACTCCAAAATTCCTTGGACCTTACCAAATTCTTCGCCAGATAGGTCCAGTAGCCTACCAGATAGCCTTGCCCCATTTTCTTTCCAACATACACAATGTCTTCCATGTGTCACAACTTCGCAAGTATTTGCCTGATCCAAGTCATGTCATAGCACCAGACACAGTATAGTTAAAAGAGAACCTGACCTATGAGGCGCCTCCTACAAGAATCAAGGTTTGATGAATAAAGCGACTTAGAGGCAAGGAGATTCCATTGATAAAGGTGATCTGGAATGAAACGACTGGTGATGCAACCTGAGAACTGGAAGACAAGATGAAACAACAACATCCACATCTTTTCCAGGGTACGTAAATTTCAAGGACGAAATTCCTTTTTAGTTGGGGAGTGTTGTAACATCCCGAAAAGTGTTTATTTAATTACAAATGATCATTTTATAATATTTTAGATTTTTGGAAAATTTTCTGGATTTTTTCGAAGACGTCGAACATTTTAATATATTTCTCGTTTTACATATGTACTGAGCAGAACCGGAGAAATGAGATGTTCTCTCCGAGAACCTTGAACTATGGAAACGTTGATGGGGGATCTTACTAAACCCGAGGCCGGACACAGTTTACAAGGTTTTATGTTTTTGGAGAAATTTTAACAGATAAAATAATAAAACACTGCGAAGAAATTATCTGTCAGATTTGTTAATGCTGACTCCTGCCAACTATGACTATTGTCCAATAAATAATAACATATAATAAAAATCTTATCACATTATTCAAAATTTACCTTGTGTCAAACCCCTTTAGCCTTATTTTCAAAATAAAAATTTAGTTAATTAAAAGCCCATTGTAGGAAGCTTCCAAGAAGTTTCCTATTTGACCCATTTTCTCTCTCTTCCCTCTCCACTCTTCTCTACGGCAGAAGCAATGTGGGAAGCCCAAATATTTCCTCTCATCTTCCTAATATTTCATTCTCATTCTCTAAACCCCAAATACCCATTTCTCCATTTCCTCTCTTCTTCTTTTCCTTCTCCACCGAGCATCCACCCCTTTGGAAGACCATTCCCATGATTTGCTAAATCAAACCCATTTCCACTCATCTTCCACCACTCCAAGTTCTCTTTTGTTGATATCTCCTTAGTTCTTCTTCTTCTTCCTCTTCCATTTTTCCACCATTGAAGCTAAAGCTTGGAGCTTTAAGGTAAAGTCTTCAACTTTCTTCCATTTTTCTTGCTATTCTCGTTTCTCTTGGTCCCCTAGGTGGCCAAGAACCCATTTTTTCATGGTTTGAGTGGACATTGTGGAAGTCACTCACATTTGACTTTTTCTTGAAGGGGGAAAACGAAAACTTAGGGCAAGAAGGAGTACCACCATTATGTTGTCTTCCAAATAAGTAAGAAGAAGATGATCCTCCTCAACCAATCTTGGTTAAGGGAATGTCTTGTGTGTTGTTGTAGATGAGGGAATCCATGTTGGATTACTCTCCTTGTCATATTGTGTTATTTCTATGATTTTGTAGTTGTTTGATTTGTGTGATTATATGAATTTGTAATGTGTGTTTTGATGACATAAACCATGCTTTGGATTGTTGGTAAATGATTGTAAAACCTTGAGATTGGATGGGCCACGGTTCTGCAGAAATGGATTCTGCAGAACCCTTGTAAATGCACTAGCGCTCAAGCGCTGTGCATAGAGCGTCTAGGCGCTCATTGCCCAGAGAATTTTTCCTGTAACGCGGCTTGGTTAGCGCTCAGGCGCTTCGTGCTCAGCGCTTAGGCACTCCACTAGCGCCCAGGCGCTACAGGATCAGCTGGATAATTGTGAAATAATACTAAGACCTCCATATGATGATATTACAAAAAAAGAGGGGTAAATAATAAAATAAAGTAAGGAACTGGATTTGCTAAGGGAATTCCTCTAGAAAGAGAAATTTTATGAGAATAGACTACGTTAGGAAATTCAATCGATTATGGAAACTTACTTAGTGATGGATACTTGTAAGAATGGCTAATCTTGAATAAGAATGCATAATGGACCTTGAAAATGTATTACCTTATTTGATTTCAATATTATGATATTGTGGGACCATATGAATGACCAATGTTGTGTTGATGCTTATTTGAGCCAATTGTGGCATATTATGAAATAGTATGTGATGTTGACCATACATGTTCATGCATAGAGTCTTATGTATTGTGAATGTCCTGTGGACTGTTGTAAGGCCGAGTTGCCTAGGAGATTGAACACACCTTGGTGCGGGTGCGAATAGACTAGTGTAGGTCGTGTTATAACCTTGGGGACATCGGGGTGCGGGTCTTTCACAGTGGGCAGTTGGTAGCTCTTCTGTCCGTGGGGCAAACCGATGCAAATGCACCGACGATTCGGACCGAGACACTGTCCTATGTCGTGATCGAGCGTGGACTGTCTGTACAATGCCTGTATGTGCACGTAGAAAACTGTTGAGTTTTAGCACCTTGGCCTCGGCAGCCACGTTACAGACACGTCTCCTGATCTTTCTCTCCAACTGTTTGAGTCTAGCTCCATGGAGTAGGAAATTTGAATACCATATGCATGTGCATCATAAGATATTTTACTGTTAATGACTACTACCCTATGTGAATTTGAACTATTGTATTATTATTATGAAAAAATGCTTGCCTGGAACTGTTTACTTGCTTACAGATGTACTATCTGCTTATTATTGTTGTTATCATTTTTGGGACTGTTATATAGGCGCTATGCGCCATATTATTCCTGGCTGCCATAATTGGTAATGATGGTAGGGTGTCTTACCTCTTTTCTGTGTTTCCATTATTTGCTGCCTATGTGCATATTGTATCTACCGAAGATGACGGCACGGAAGCTGAAGCTCCCGATTTTCCTGGCTTCTGGCCCGAGCAAGACTAGTATCTATTGTGGAGCATGGAGGCATGCATGCGCGGATTTCTGGGCAACGTGCGTCTGACCTTCCTCGGAGGGCCAGAGTGCTGGCACATCAACCTGAGCTCTGACCGCTGTGTCTATATGGGAGATGTATCGATTTCCCTTTCCTGGAGACATCATGAGGCGCCGATCCTCACCTGCCATGTCAGCCTGCGACTGGAGTTCTACTTACCCATCCGGGAGATGTGGGGTGATCGTTACTACACCCCTTGGGAGGACTCTTTTAATTCTACTGCTCGGGCTCTTGCCCATGGTTCCGTGGTTCCCATGGAGGTTTCCTCTAAAGAGGAGGATCCTGCTGAGGACTCAGATACGGTCCCTCCTCATCTGAGGGACTGATGTTACTGGTAGCTGCTGATGGCTGCCAGTGTTTTGTTGTGGGGGCCTGATGTATTTCTTTTGGTGGGCTGTATATTTTGATATTTTTTGTGGATGTATATGTAAAATCCATAGGCAAGTATAGTTTTGCTTTTTGGAAATTTATAGGGTGTATCTAAATTATATTTGGCATATAAATATTTATGTACATGTACATTATTCAGATGTGGGTTTCTGTTTACTTTTTTATTCTTTACCGTATTTCATGTTCCGCATTGTTAAAAAGGAAAATATATATATATATATACCGCCAATTTTTCTCACGTATTAAAGTACTAAGCAAGTTAATGTTGAACTAAATGAACCAGGTCTTAATTGTTTAAAAAAATTTATTTTCCACATTTCCTTTTGATTTGACAATGTGACGTTCCCTCCCGAAAAGGGGCGTTATAGTGGCTACTGATGGCTAACCGTATATCTTTTTGGGGCCTGACATTTTGCTAATTTGATGGGATGTAAATTTGTAATCATCTTGGATGGGTAAAGCCTTTTACTTTTTGTATATTTTGATGATATAACTAAATAGGCTTGATGCATATATAATTATATATAATGTGAATGTATAATTTTTAATTTCATGTCGAATTCCATTGTATCTATTTTTATCATTATCTCTTCAAATAATTCAAAAAAAAATTTACATACATTTATTTTAATACCCGATTAATACATACTTGCGACTGGAGATGGTTATTTAAAGGTTAACAATGAACCGGGTCTTAACATATGATTTCAAATTATACTTTTCCGCATTTTGTTTCACTCGTTTTATTATAGTGTGATGTTCTTTCTTCTAGCGGAAAAAAGGGCGCTACAATGATAACAAATACTACTTGCTAAGCACACTTAGCATACAACACCTAATACCTCACTTCATTACTTCACAAGTGAATCACAAGGTAACCACAAGTTGCTCAAGGTTCTAGGTATTGACCTATGTCATTCTACTTCTCAAAGGATGCCTAGTGTAACACCCCTTGATTTAATAATCGTAGCACAATCGTCATTATTGCCACAGTCACTAAATCAAGACGTGCTACGATTTAATAACAAGTCTGAAAAATTTAGTCATCATGCATATATAGAAAATATGAGCCACGATATGAAATATATATATTTATGTTTACTCGCAATCAGAATACAACGTCAGCTTAGCATAAAGTTACATTTAACAATCCATGCATTAAAGTAACATACTACAATATTAAACATAAGTTTTACATAGAATAACTACCATATAAAAGTTTGACCTCTCCCAAAGTTATATACCTGGAGAGAAGGGTCTTTCACTTGATCCCCTTCCGGATCTCCAACAAATGAACTTCCCCCTTAAGACATGTCATGATGCATTGGAACTTGAATAGGTGACATAACTGAAACCTCTCTAGGAAAGAGGTGGCGATCATCCCACAACTCCCCAATGGGTACAGGGAACTCCATATGCATAAAAGTATGAAAGATATCCATAGCAGCTCCAAGATAGTTACCATTCCGAATTATAGTCACATCTCCCATGTACATAAAATGCTCCGCATCACAGTCAGAATGCCAGGCTTCCAAGCCTCCATGGAATTGTATCCACATGCAACTAAAGAAAGCTTGTCCAGATGCCATCATGAAAAGACAAAAGTTGATCCCAAACTAAACTAAGCTAATTCAACTAGCCCACTTCACAGTCTTTATCCAGATATAGCATAAGACAAAGTAATACAACAAAGATGTGAGACATCCTACTTTCATTACCAATTATGGTAGTAAAGAAACACAACGGCGTAGGACGCCCACATAGCAAGGCAACAATATTAAACAGTAATAGTAATATACGAGAAAAGAAATGGCAACAGAGTCTCAGATAATAAACAATAAAACAGTTCAAGTAATCATAACATCATTTAAAACAATAGTCAAATCATCATATGAATGAGTGCTAAATAATATGATATGAATGAGTGCCAAATAATATGCTGACTCACTATACTGACTCACAATGCTGACTCGCAATGCCGACTCACAATGCATGTGCACTTGGTACCAAGAATTCCCACTCCATGGAGCTTTATCAATTTCAAAGATGAACGTTCCAAAAGATCTGCCCCCCCTCAATGATAGTCTACACCAGACCACGAAGAGAATAGTGCTTGTCGGTTCCTTGTCAGTGCATTGCAATCGGTTTTCCGGCCAGGGGTATATAAGGTGATAACATCATCACTAGATGGATCACCGCACCCTGACGCACCTTGAGATCTATCAGGGATCACACTATCCAATTCTCGTTCATTCGCCGCGAAAAGAATAGTGATTTGTCAGGCCCGTAATGTGTGCAATTAGTTTACACTGCTCCTTACACCCCCTCCATAGATCCTTCCATTGGATCACACTATTCAGTTCTCATTCATAGGCTCATACAACCTTTTAACAGTCATCGACTGAGTAATTTGTTCCATGTATGTTGACTCAATGCATAATCATAGGTTCATCCTGCCTTTAACAATCATCGACTGAGTAATAATTTAATGCATATTGACTTTATGCATAATCATATATATTTTATAGTAATACTTTTCCATAATATGCCACAATGTGGGCAACTTAAGCATCAACAAAATTTTAGTCCCAAACACGGACCCACAATAGCATAGTATTAAGTTCTCAAGAGTGATAACATACTTTTTATGAGTTCATTTTCTAGAGGGATTCTCTTGAAGTCCTTGTTCAATCTTCACTCCTTTAGATTAGTCAAGTTCTTCAATCTAATCAAATTATGCTTACTTAAAACTACTCTAAGGTTTTACAAGTCTCACAAACTCTCTTGTTCTTCCCTTATATGTTCAAAATCATTCTAATCCATAGGATAAAGTATTTTCCTTTATTCTTTCCATTTTATGAACTCCTAAGGAATCTAAGATTTTCCAATCATCTAAGTCTCCATTTTAGCACTACATTTTATGGCATTTTGCCTCAAGAGACCGTGAGCCTCATTATGATAAAAGTCCAACCCTTTTTCTTTCACCACATTGTTGATCACTTATCACTTAATTACCCAAGTCCCAAGGTTGCACAAAATCACAACTTGGACCAATAAATCCCCTATAGGCCGTGAGCCTCCCAAGGTGAGAAGCCCCAAAATTTTTCCATTACAATCATCAATTCTTTAACACCTAATCACCTAAGTTCCAATGTCTCCAAAATCACACTTGATTCCCTAAAATTTGCCCTAAGGCCGTGACCCCTAAAAATGGTATGGAAAACCCTACATTTTTCCATACATTAATCTAAACAAGATATATATACAATCCATAAGCATCAAGATATGCAAAGACAACCAATAATTCATACAAGTCCAAATAAATACAAAACCATGAAAAACAACACAACAAAGAGAGCAATCCACACATGGATTCCTCATAAACAACATAAAAAATGTTTCCTCACCACCAAAATAAGTTGAAGAGGACTATCTCCCTCTTACCTATAGAAGACAACTCAAGAAAGCAAGCTTCTTGATCTTCTTCTTGAAATTTTGTCCAAAAGCTCCAAGAAACCCTAGAATGATCAAACTTGTAGAATCAACAACCAAACTTTGAAAAGATGAATCCTTGGTCACAAAAGTGGCCAAGGAACACGAAAATGAGAAGAAAAAGAAAGAAAGTTGAGAGCTTTACCTCAAAGCTTCAAGCTTTATGACTTGAAGAAAGGTGATGAAGATGTGAGCTTTTTAAGTAGCTTCCAACAAGGAAAGGTCTTAGAATGTGATGTAGTGTATGGAAATGTGGTTACTTGAATTTTTTTTTTGCAAACTTGGAGGTGCAAAAATGGTGTGAGGACGTGGAGCATGGAGAGGAAAAGAAGAAGAGAAGAAAAATGAGAGAAAAGTGAGAGAGAGGAAAACCTTCAAGTATTATGTAGATTCAAAGATCAAGATGAGCTTAGCAAGCTAATGAAGATGGCCTCCCATGGTGGCGATTGTCGTGGATGAAGAAGAAAGACGGAGGAGAAAATGGTTAAGAGAAAAAGTGTAGAGAGAGAAAGTGATGGGAGATTGAGTGAAAGTTGGAAATAAGAGAATAATGGGTAAAGAAGAATGGAGAGAAGCAATTTTGGCTCCCCAAAATTGTGCATAGCCATGGGACAAGAGAGAGAGAAAAGAGGGAAAAGTGTGCTCCTTGCATGCTTAGGAAATTTCTAGGAAGTTTCCTCCAAAGCTTCTTCAAGAAGCCAAAGTTCACCTTTTTGAAAAAGTCAAGGTAATGTGATATAAAGTGGATTTCCTTTGAATAAGGTGATAGGATTTCTACTACAAACTATTACCCAATAGACAATTGTTATAGATAGCAAAGTCAGTATTAATTGTCCAACAGATAATAAAATGTACAGCGATTTCTATTTTTATTTGATAAAAATCTCAAACCATGTCTAGCCTCAAGTTTAGTATGATCCCCCATCGACGTTTCCATAGCTCAAGATTCTCGGAAAAAATATCTCATTTTCCCATCTCCGCTCAGTGTACACGTAAAATGAGGAATAATATTAAAATATTCTACGTTCTTAGAAAAATCCAGATAAATTCACAAAAATCATAAATATTATAAAATGATTATTTATCATGAAACTATTAATTTTCAGGATGTTACACCTAGGGTTTCTCTAATCCTATCACATGGTTCACCATATCCAAGTGAAAGGTTCTAACTAGATTACATGCTTTCCTAACTCAACTCTATCACATAAAGGAACCATCCTATGTCTCTAGCATATCCTCAAGTTCAACCTTTAAGAACAAGAGAACATACACCAACTATTCATCTTAAACTCAACTTTAACTCTAAAGGAGTAAACTATGCATATAGGTAGGCATCCTATACCAAACAAACCTAAACTAGTTGTTCCTAGTACACCCTGTAATTAATTCTCAAAGCCCTTCTCATAAGGCAAGTGGCTATTCTCTCCAAGAGGTACCACTAAACTACTTGTATCTAGAACCCTACACCAACAATGTAACACCCTAAAATTTATTTATTTCATTATAAATATTCATTTTTCACTATTTGTGATTTTTGGAAATTTTTTTGGATTTTTCTGAGAATGCGGAATATTTTAATAGTATTCCTCGATTTGTGTGTAAACTGACGGAGTTGAGAAAATGAGATATTTTTTCCGAGAACCTTGATCTATGGAAACGTCGATAGGGGATCTTACTAAATCCGAGACTGGACATAATTTACGAGGTTTCACGTTTTTTGAGAAATTTTATCAGATAAAATAATAACTACTGTGTAAATTTTATCTGTCGGACAATTAATACTGACTTCTATCAACTGTAACAATTGTCCATTGGATAATAACATGTATTAAAAATCTTATCGCATTATCCTAATGTAATTCACTTTATGTCTAATCAAATCTACTTTAATTAAAATCTATTGTATTTTAATCAAAGCTTCTTTGAGAAGCTTTGATCACCAAAAGACTAGTATACCCTTGGCTTGTTGGGGAAGCCAAATTTCCCCCTCTCTTCCCTCTCTTTGCCAGGGCAATGTGGCTAATGGGAAGCAAAAATTTGCTTTCCCACACTTAACACACTTAATCACATTTCACTCATTTTTCATCTATCCATTTCTCTCTCTAGTTTTCATCTTCCATTTTCTCCTCCTTCTCTCTTCTTCCTCTCACCTCACAGTTTTGTAGTCCACTCTTGGAGACCATTTTTCAGTTTCTCTCTTCATCAACACCATTTCTACACTTCCTTTTTGATAAGTTTCTTCAAAATCTGTCATCACCTCCATTGTCTTCCAAGACCAAGCTTCAAACTTTAAGGTAAAGTTTTCATTTTTTTTCTTTTCTTTTTCTTCATTTTCGTGTTCTATGGTTTCATTGGAGACCAAAGAACCATCTTTTACCAAGCTTGATGTTGATTCTTTGTGGTTGAAATTTTTAGGGTTCTTGGACCCCAAAACTAAAACCATCAAGGAGCAAGTGGGAGGCCATTTTCCTGTTCTTCCTTTAGGTAAGAGGGAGATTTACTCACTTCAACCATTATTGGTAGTGAGGAGACCTTGTGTGATTATTTGATGGAGAAATCCATATTTATATGCTCATTTTGTTTGATGATTTTGCATGTGTATGTGTTTTAATGAGATTGATGGTTGAATAATGATTTTGAATGCATTGGTGGTGTTGGAATATTTGATAATGATAGAATTAATGAATGAAAAATTTTGAGGGTTTACTACCCCATTAGAGGTCACGGTTTTGGCTTGAAATTCTTAGGGTTGGAATTGATTTGTGTAAAATAAAACTTATGAGAGTAATTATAAAATTGATTAAGGCATGAAATGAAAACCTTGAGGGTTTCTTACACTAAAGTGTGGCCACGGTTTTGGCCTTGGATTTAAGGGATTGGAATTGACTTATGGAAAATAAAATTTAAGTGATTAGGTATTAAGAGTTAATGCATAAAATGGAAAGAAATTGGAACTTTGAAGACCTAGGGAGGCCACGGTTCTTTTTAGGGTTATTTAACCTAAATTTCTCATAATTGACCAAGATTTAAGATGTTGGGAATGTTGGGTTCCATAACACATGATTGTGATAATTGATGAACCATGTATAAATAAATGTTGATGTTAAGAATTGGTTCTATGTTATTGTGAGTTCCTATGTGGGACTAAGTACTTGATAAAATTATGACATGTTGATATTGAGAAATGATCATATGCCATTGAGGTATGCTTTATGATAAATGTATCATTGATAAACATACATGAAGTACATTGTGTCGTCATGCATATGTATT
Organism: Ormosia emarginata; assembly: GCA_029884605.1. Classification (NCBI taxonomy): domain Eukaryota; kingdom Viridiplantae; phylum Streptophyta; class Magnoliopsida; order Fabales; family Fabaceae; genus Ormosia; species Ormosia emarginata. The sequence goes on from JAQQTP010000087.1 coordinate 5,902,332, forward strand.
GCCCGTTGGACATTATTGGAGAGGCGATGTATGCCTAAGAGATTGAATAACACCTATGTGCGGGTGCAAGTAGACTAAGCATAGGGTCATAGTGGTTGGCCCTGGGGGCGTCGGGGTGCGGCTGTCTCACAATAGACAGTGGTAGCTCCACTAGGACCGTGGGATAAACCGATGCAAACACACCGACGATCCGGACTGAGATGTTGTCCTATATCGTTATCAACTATTGAGGTGCCATGTATAAGCCGTATTGCGCAAATATTTTTATGAAATAAAGCACACTATTTTTAAGGCTAACATGATACTGACATGACTCCTTGATCATTCACTCTGAAAATGTTTATGTCTAGCTCCATGGAATAGGATTGTTGGTACCATAATGCATTGTACATTGTTCATTGTCAGTCTCATATTTCATTGAGCATGAGCACTTTTGACTATTGAAATATCTGTTCTTACTGTCTATATGATTATCTAGATGATAAATTGTCACTGCCTGAGATTCTATTGTTATTTCTCTTTTATTACTTAATTGATTATTACTGTTATTTTTAATTATTCTGTTGATGAACATATGCACTGTAATGCTATGTGGGCATCCACCATCGTTCTGTTTTCTTGCTACCATATTGGTAATGAAAGCTAGGTGTCTCACCTCTTTTCCTATGTATCTGTACTTCTATTTTAAATTATGTACTACCGAGAAGATGTTCGCGAGAACGAAAAGGAAGCACCTGAGTTTCCTAGCTTCTGGCCCGACTACGATTAGTGTTGATCGGAGATGTCTTTGCGTCCGAGCTGATTTTTGGGGTATGCTAGGATGATCTTTTATGGAGGACTCGATTACTGGCATATTAACTTGAGCACGGACCGTTGCATCTATCACGGGGAGCTGACTATGTCTTTGGCGTGGGGCTGCTATGACCCACCTATTTTTTATTTTACTACTTTTGTTCATTTGGAATTTTACCCGCCTGTTAGAGATCTGTGAGATGACCTTTACTACACCCCACAAGAGGACTCTTTCCTCTCCACTGCTCAGGCTTCTGCCCGAAATTCGGTTACTCCGATGGCAATTTCATCGGATGAAGAGGACCCTGAGGAGGACCTGACTACTGTCCCTTCTCGTCAGTCTCAGGGGCTGATACTGTCGGTGGCTACTGATGGCTAACCATTTATCTTTTTGGGGAAGCTTGACGTTTTTTCGTACTTGATGGGTGTATATTTGTATCATTTCGGGTGGGTATATCTTTTGCTTTTTGTGTAAATCATGATGTAATTAAACAAGCTGATGCATATAATATTATATATGAATTGTGAATGTATGACTTTCAATTCTGTGTCGATTCCATTGTATCTATAATTATTATTATCTCTTTACCGTTATTTTAAAAAAAAATGTACACATATTTCAATACTCGAATTACTCTACAACCCAAGGACGCAAATTATTTAATCACGTGTTAAAAATGAACCGAGTCTTAATTAATCAAAGTAATTATTGTTTTCTGCATTTTCGTTTTAAATTCATTATGGTGTGACGTTCCTTCTTCATGAGACAAGAAAAAAGGGCGTTACAAATACTTCACAAGTGATTTAGAAGTCAACCTCATGTTGAACATGGTTCTAAACACTACCTTATTGCATTCCAATACACTTGGATGCTTAAGGTTTCCCAAGATTCTCCTATGGCATTCCATCACACAAGGAAGCCTAAGGTGTCCAAACATAGTACCCTTTGACATTCCACCTTACTTTGGTAGTCTAGGGTCCCATATTCCTATCTTATGGCATTTCCCACACTTAGGTTGCCCTTAGGTTCTCCAACCTCATCCTAAGGCAACTCCCATCACTTTGGGTGCCTAAGGGTTAACCAAACTTGTCATATATGCTAGGTGGTCATTCTCTCCAAGAAATACCTCCATTAGTGTCTCAACACACTTAGAAAGGCATATATGAGTAATCGCATCACTTAAGGAGTTCTAAAACCTCAAGAACACCAATCTTGTAAGATTCTGGTACCCACGCCTAGGCGTGACCCTCTCCTGTCTCGCCTGGACTGAGAAACAGAACACCCATGCCTAGGCATGGTTTAGTCACGCCTAGGCGTGACCTTGAGACAGTAGCTTCTACAGAATTCTACAGAAGTGTGGCACTGTTCCATTAGTGCCACACACGAAATTTGATCACCTTAAATCTGTTTCTTGGTGATTTTAAGTCCCAAACAAGTTTACAAACATGAGGAAAATATAAAACACCAATTGATTTGATCAAAATTGGATCCAAACACAAATTAGGTCTAAATGGATAGTTTTTAGTTTCTAATTCAAACTCTTAGCATGAATAAGTTATAAATAACACTTATAACTTATCCAAGCAAGAAAATCACTTAAACACCACAAGAACTCAATTTGGCATGTTAATCTTCAACTAAGCCTAACATGGAAAAATGAGAGAAAAATGGAGTTTAAACTAAAAAACCCCTACCTCAAGCTCCTCAAGCTGTTACAAAGATAGAGATGATGAAGATCTTGAAGATGGCCAAGGATGGATCTAAGTTTTCCTCTTCGTTTCTCCTCCTTCCTCCTTCCTCTCTTTCTCCCTTCACGTTTTCCTCTTCTTTCTTTTATGTTTTTGTTTCTTTCTTCTTTTTAGTAGCATTTGTTGCTTTTAATCATGAGGGAGAGGAAAAGAGTGACCAAAATATCCTTAGGATATTTTGTTGGAACTTCTTTATCTGCTAAGAACACCTAAATTTCTCCAAATCCACTTTTCTTAAAGCCAAAAATCTATATGTACCAAAACTATCATTTTCTATATTTGTGACTAGTCAATTCGGCATTAAAACACATAACCAATATGCTTAAAAATATCAAACTGACTTTGATTATCCACAAATTTTAACTATAGCACAGTTCACACATTTGTGACCTAGAAATAAAGTCTCTACACTTATTTCCATTAACTGAGTAGTTTAAGCCATTTCCGGGGCTAATAACAACTATATCGCACATATAGTGTTAGAGCAAGGTGATTAGACATGCTCAGAAAGCCACAAAATTCAACAAACATATTAAGCAAGCATTATGCTATCACTATAACCAATTACAAGTCTAACATGTTTTTCAAGGTGTTACACTTATGATACATTTGCTTATATAAATGACATCCTAAAGTCATTAGGGTACCTGCCGCAAGTTGTCTTATGTTAAACAGTTGTGCAATAAAAAAATCATGTCTTGGGAAAATTCTAGCACTAAATCGTAAACATTAAAAGACCTTGGCTAAAGACCACTTAAATTGAATCAAAGTCACGAGGGATCCTAAATACCAAAGTGATTGTTAATAGACCCCAGACAAGGTTTTATTATACCAAAGTCATGAGGTATCCTAAATACCAAAGCGATTGGTAATGGACCTCAGACAAGGTTTTTTACTAAACCTAAGGCAAGAGGACTCCCAAATGCCAATATATTTTGGACATCGGACCTCAAGCTGAGGTTCTAATTTTAAATTATACTAAGTCCTAAAGGGAACTCTAAGCACTCATCTGTAATGGGTGTTGGACCCAAACCACGACCCTCTTTTTCAAGAAAATTCCTCACTCTATAGCGTAGTTGTTGTGGACAACACAATGGGCATTGGATCCAAAATAGACTATGGAAAATAAGTAAACAAGCTACAGAGTAGATAAATTTTAAACCTTGAAACCCAGGGTAATTGTCTTACAAAAATATAAAACCCCACGCATGGGGCAACACAAGGAACTAAGAAGCATTTTTCGAACCTTCTGCAACAATCGGACCTTGAAAAACGGTGGGCGAAGCCTCAACAACACTATGGCCTTTGGGAGCAACGCTTGGATTCACATGACAGTCATCTTGAATTATCTTCTTTGAGTCTAACTCATCCAAGGCCAAGGCCACCCCAGGATTAAAAAGCTGGACTTGGTCAATGGCATTTTGAAATTGCTCTGCACTAATCTTCAAGGAGACACCGATGAGTTGCTGGAAGTCACTTTGTAAAGAAGCCGCCCCAGCTTGAAGTTGTTGGTTCTAGGCTCAGAGTTTCTCGTTATATGTCCAAACCACGATGACCTCCTTCTTATTTCCCACCAAGTTAGCTTCTTTCTGCTTCAAGTTATCCTTCAAAGCAGCCATTTCTCTCTCTAGTTCCTGAACTCGGGCCTCAGCATCATCCTTGGCCCTCAAAGCCTCTTCCTTGGCCTTTAAGGCCAAGTTCGCACCCTGCTCAAATGCCAACACCTTCTCGATCATTTGCCGGCTACAGTCATCATAGCATCTTTCTAGAAAACATGACTCAGCAGCAATACGAAGAGCACATGCCTGAAATGAAGACAATATCTCTTTCGTATTAGATTGAGCAATGTGGCCCACCACTCAGTCGTCAAGAATGTTGCGGTTTATAATGCCCCTGGGATCTGAATGTTCAGAGTACAAGGTTATCGACCCAGTCGGCCTTGACTTTATGGCCACCCTTTTACCCTAGTTGTCTGGTTTCCTGTCCTCCTCAGCTCTTTTCCTTCGCCTCTCGAGTGGCCTTTCAGGAGAACCTTCCAAACGAACGGACCCCTCCTCAATAAATGGAACCTCGGTTGGTGGGGGTAGAGAATCCGGAGTAGTCACTACAGGGGCATCCAAAAGACCAGTTGCGTTTTTTGCCATCAAAGTCTCAAGGACTGCTAAGGCCAATGTGGATTCCATTGAAGCCAAACTTGTTGCAAGACAAAAAGAGTCAGGAAACAAAGAAAATATGTAAGAATGTAACAAAGCATACAATAAAATACAAACAACAGACTACACTACCTAGAACAACTAAAAGAGTTTCATCATAAGAGGTTCCCAACACCTCTCTCGAAGAAATCAAACCAACTTAGTTGGCCCACATCTCGAAGAAATTAACACACTCACCTTCGTCGTCATCGAGATAGTGTTTCTCCTTTTCAATAAGTTGGAGAGGGATTTTCCACATCCATTGATTACAATACATGAAAAATTTTGGTTCCCCGTCATTATTCAACCAGAAAGGACGAGTGTTGGGGACCGCTATCAGCTTAAAGAACTTTTCCTTGAAGTCCCTGTAGCTTTCTTCATAGGGATGGAAGAGTTTCCAACCCTACCTCCATCGGACTGAGACTCAGGTCTGTTGATGGGCACTAGCACCTGCCAAACTATACTGAGTATGGAAGTAAAAGAACGCCTTCTCCGAGCATCGAAACCTGAGTAGTCGATAAATTCTCTCAAAGGCAAGAATGTTCGCCTAACCATTGGGATGAATTTGTGACGGTGCAGCTTGAAGGGTACCGATGACACCAAGTTGAAAATCAATAAAGGGAAGTCGTAGTCTGAACCAAGTAAAAAGGTCTTCGTTAAGAAACATGAAATGCGCTCCAGCCTACCACAAAGAGCACACCCTTTCGATCTCCGGTGAGAGGATCTGGTATTCGTGATTCGTTTTACCTTCTTCAGTTAGCACCAAATAACCCTTAAGTCTATCAAGTGCTTCTCTAGGTTGGAAATTGGATATTCGGTCATAGGCATCATCTCCAACCCATGGGTATATTAACTTGGGACCACGTCGTATCCGAATAGGGCCTTCGTCCACCAGAGCCAAGACTTCGGGAACTGGTGCTTGGGGTCTACCCATTCTCCTTCCTCTAGCCATCGAGCTCCTGGTAACACCCAAAGAGGTCGTTGAGCAACTTTCAGAATCAGTTAACTTAAGATTCAGACTCAAGGGGGCAAACATAAAATAGTTCATGCCCATATATCGGCCTCCACGCCTTCCAAAGTCTAAGCTTCAGAAAAACATCTCCGCCATGCTTAGTGTTGCAGCAGAGGTGCTCCAAAGGAGCAATGCCATTGAAGGGATTCGAAAACTATTGAAAAAAAGGAAAAAGAAGTGCATTTTACAGAAAATGCAAAAAAATTGCAAAAACTGCAATGCACAACTATTCTCTAACTTAAATGGCAAAAACAAGTAAAAGAAAAATGAAAAGGGAAATGAGGGCAGAAACAAACAAACCTTGTGTGAGAAAAGGTAAGATTGGACAAGGAAAAGAAACGAGAATGGTTTGGAAGCTTTTCTCTGAAGCTTTGCGTTACGCAAAATTTTTCTAGGAAATCTTCGAACCACCAGAAAATGCAGAAACAGTAGAAGGAAGACAGTAAACCCTCAACCCTTATTTATAATGATAAGACAGTTAGAGGATTTGTCTGTCAATTGCTCCAGTTTTCAAAAAATTTCCCATAATGGCGTGCGAAACACAAAGCACGACTACCCAGTTGAAGCGTGCCACGTAGCCCTCATAACTGTCACGGCAATTGAAGGACTAATTGCCCAGCGAACCAAAAGACACAACCTTAGCAAGCAAGAGTCTGGGAATTTTCTACAGACCCTAGCCAAATCTAAAGTGTTCAATTTGAAAAAGAAAAGCTAGTCTGGACATCGACTATCTTGGAAAGTTCCCGCAAGGTATGAAGACCTCGATGCCAAGTATTTAAGCTTGCCACTTCGTCGATCTTGACCAAGTATCAAGTTGGAGATAACTTAACATTATCACAAGGTGAATGTTGGATTCACCCCGGTAAAAGATAAACAGTATGAATAACGGAAAAGGAAAGAAAAAAGAAGATACAAGCATAATTCAACAGATAAGAATTTTTATTTATCTATTCTTATTCCATACATCATCTTGCATTAAAAGAAGAGGGAAAAGGAAATATTGGAATGTATAAGGAAAGAGCATCGGCCTTCTCCTTGTTGAACAGGCTTTGAAGAACTTTAGCAAACCGGAACGGAACACTGCTGGATCATTCTTCTTCCCTTCCTCCTTTACAATGATAATAAAGGCCAGCAACTACTCTCCCCTGTTGGACGGGACACATACCTTTCGTCAAGAGATTGTTCCACCAGAACTCTAGCCAGTTTCGCAATCACCTCGAGTTGCTTCAAATCACCTCGAGTTGCTTCAAATCATGAAGCAACTTCAACAGTCCCTCTTGCTTATCCGACCACTCTTAGAGGACTTACCAAAGTTTAGAACAAAGCACTTGCTAAGTTCTCGAAAAGAAGGAAGGGCAAGTGAGAGTCAGCTCTGAGTGTCCCCGACCAATGGCAGGAAGCACGAATCTTTCCTGGTAAGAGTGGTGGATCAAACAAGTAACCACATACGCTAGGAAAGAAAGGTGCCCATTATCCTCTACGCTGAGAAAGAAAGGTCCCCATTAGAGACATTGTTTGTTAAAATGTAAAAACTTTCAGAAACTTTAGAAAGAACAAGAAGATGATCTTCGCAAAAGGCAAAGCTCTCCATGCACACACAGAGAAAGAAAGAGAAATCATCCTCTGAGAAAGGATCATTTTCAGATAGAAGCACAGAAGCAAAGGGAATGCCAACATCGAAGGCAAACATTCCCTATTTATAAAAGGAATGAAGCGTTCTGATTGGCCCCTAGAAAGGAGAACCAGTCGCACAATAAAGCCTGCATTTAATGCTCTCTCTTTCCTATTAGTTGTGGGAGCAGCGGGTAGTTGGGGAACAAAATGAAGCTAACATCCTCTCTTAAAGGATTCTTAATTCCCAATAAAATCAAAGTAGTCGTTTTCCATGAAAACTTAAACTGACACAAAGGACATTATTGTAAAGAAAAAGACCCTATGAATTATTCATAGGAGCAACAAAAGTCAAAACCTCAGACAACGAAGTGGCATCGTACACCAAATTCCATGGATTCTTACATGCCAACCCCAGAGGTACTTTACACTTAAAAACAAACCTCGGCCTTTGAGTAAGACGTTGCGAGACTTGGCATCAAAGCTAGGACTCCTTCATTTATCACGTGTCTAATATCCCGATTAAAACTTACGTATCTTAACACTCAGCAATTTCGTCTAAGCGTCAAGTTGGGGGCAACTGTTCAGGGTCGTGATCCGAGATCCCCGTCTAACAAGACCGGACTTGACACACGTACCGCCAGACTCCGCCATGACTACCCAGCCAAACTTTAATGACGAACCGTCAGGACCCCAGATTACGGCATTAGGCCATAATAACGAAGGTCACTAAATTTGCGCAGTATCCTAACTATCAATCATGATCTTACGAGATTATAGGATCCATAACTGTCTCTAACAGTGGATAATTACCATATCTATGTTCTTATATTGTAGGGATGCTCTCCAATAATACAAGGAAGAAAATCCTTAACATGATACTAATCCTAAATACTTGCATTTAATATTGATTGCATTACGATTCCAATCACACTCTAAAAATACCAAGCTAAGTCACCCTAATCAGGTATCTGTTATCTCACTGCATAAACCCTATTTGTGCATTGCCTGACTTGAGTATTAGAATCCCTTTGTCGGTACCCACACTCTGGCTCAATACGCTCTGTTGCAGCTGCGTAAGGAGAAAACCAACATAACATACCTACCTCAGGTATCCCTCTGAATCCACTTCAGAATAAGTTTATTTTGGATCCATCAATTATGATCCAATCCAAAATCAAACCAACCCATCCATTTATAACCCCATCCATTTATAACCCCTACTCTGTTGCTTCATCAATTTGTGAGTACATTTGTCTTCCAAAATCAATGTGCTCTTCATTTTTCTGTTTCTAAGCTTAGAAATCAGGGGATTAACCCCTTGCTATTGCAAATGATTTGATTTCTGGCAGAGGCGTTGCCATGCATTTTGTGTCTTGCTCCATTATCTTCCATTAACAACCACTAGTTGACCTTCAATGCATACCCAACTTTCTGTGCTGTTCTAGGTTCAAGTAAAATTGGAGTCATGGATGAGGAAACCGATGAAAAACGATTCTTTAAATTGGGGTCATGTTTCAAGGTTTCAAACAGTGATGAAAGAATGAAAGATAAAAAAAGGACTAATAAGTAAAATCCAAAATATAAGGCTTAAAAAATAATCATTATTTTCTTATAAAAAAAAAAGAGGAAACCGAGGACAATCTCACAGATAAATTTGGGTGGAGTATGATGCTCCAACACTAAAATGGAGCATTATGGTTTGTGATAATGAAGGTTCTATTTATAAAAACACTCAAACTCCCCTCTCCAATCTGCGATTGCCATTATGTATTCAGCTATTTCGTTGTCTTCTTCGATACGGGTATGCCATCCACTTCACAGATGCAGCGTGAATTCTAGAACTAGGTGTTCGATCACATTTCATCTCTACCAAGAGAATTTGGCTAACATGTCAAGAAGGATGAACAAGTACAAGTGGATTATTGGCTGAATTGTTTTGGTCTATAATGTTGCTATCATCTTGCTTCTACATTTAAAACTTCCATAGTAGGCAGTTGCAGAACATTTCTCGTATTGGTTCACAAATATTGCTAAGATAAAAGGCTTAATATTTTATCCCATATGAGTGCTCAGACAAACTTGCTGCCTTGTACAGTGCAGCTAGCTAATTTAAGACTTGCTTCTTTCAACATATGGCTTGTACGTCTTATGCTGACTTTGGCATGTATAAATTTTTGTTGGGAATGAGACAAATTCAAAGCCTTCAGTTACGTATATTGATAATGAATCATTAGATAATGAATCGTTATATGTATGAATGTCCGTCTTTAATATATCCATTGGTATGTTAGCCTAAAAAATATTTATATCCATTGGTATGAGAAAATTCTGTCCCTCATTTTTATCCTTGAGCTAATGTTCTAGCATAGGTTTCTGGACAAGTTTTCGGTCCAGTAGAACTTGGTCCTCGTTTGTCAAACATGAATTGGGTCCTAATAGTCCCAACTTCTCTAATTGCAGCAATACACATTGAAAAATAAAATAAAATAAAATAAAAACCAACATTAAAGTGTTAGCATTTACTCTTACTATTTTCAAATTTGAAACCGGGCTAAAATATTCTTCAAAAATATGCCAACACGCATTTTACAAACTAGCCAACAATTTTGCCTTGATATATATAACCTAGAACGAACCAAATAAACAAGCTTCAGAATTACTGGCAAAAGCTGCAACATACAGGCAGTCCACATAAGCTTTTAAGAAGTCATTGGCGTCGTCTTCCAAACCAACAAATGTTTGGATTCCTGTACTTGCTAAGCCCCTTCTGCTAGAGTCCTCTTTGAGGTACTGATGTATAGAACTGCATCAAAGAAAAGAAATTTCAATTATTTCTGCAATCAAATATCAATTGTGAATCAAGAACATTATATTTCAAGCATTAGTACCATTATTCCCTCGAATGAACGCGTCACCATACTTGTTCTTCAATTGGCCGTTGACATACTCCTCTGTTTGTTCCATTGCAATATTCATATAGCCATCTAGACAAGCTAGTATACCTGCAAGATTAACCAAAAGGAGTCAACCTAGTTCATGTGTACACAGAAGCATAACATAACAAATACTAGTGGCCATGTCCACCAGCCAACACCAATATGCAAACTCACAATATAAAGCCATCGAATATGGACTTGAAAATAAATTCATGATCATAACTTTCAACTGCTCTCAAACGGGGATTTTGGAAATATATCATAAAATATGATCTTCAACTATTTCATTCCTATGGAGTATGGACATTAAAGCCTACGCCAGTTAGTTGACTTGCTTTTCACCCAAAGCAAAAAATGCAACATGCATATCAATCCTACTTGAACCACTTGCATAGACAAATCATTTCATCATTCACATTAAAATGTAATAACTTAATAGAGTTCTGCTATCATCCATCTCCAAATAATGTAAATTAAAATATCTGAGAAGGAAATATGGCGTCTACATGAAAAGAAGCACTCAGCATTTAACATATCTAGAAAAGATAAGCATAAGTTATTCTTTTTATGCCGAGTTTCCTATGATTTTGGATGGGGAATAAAGGTTACCCAGGAATCTAAACCAATTTTTGAGCTCAAAATCCAACACATAAATGACAACTAGATTAAGCAACTTTCTTTCTCATCTAATCAACCAAATCAGGATTGGCCTTACAACAGGGCAGAAAAAGCAGTAAAAGGAATGACAAGAAAATATAGATCAAACATTGGCTTTACATCAGACCAGATATAACAGTTAATTCACTGATATTTTATAAAATTTGCAGATCAAGGACTTGTACACCATACAATGCAAAGCCACCCAATACATAAATCTAAAGGAAAACAAACTCAAATATGACATGAAATGGCATTTAAAGTCATTATTGTAGTCTAGCAAAACAATGGATTATTAGTGATGCAGGACAAAAGGGGAGAACTCAAATTAATTATATATTATTTTTGTATGATTTCCATGTAATTTTCATATGAAATTTTCAGGGTATTTTTTTATTTCAGGTCATTTTAAGATAATTATGTAGAATTACGGTCTTCACTTGATATTGTATGGGCCAGGATTCACCATTTTATATTATTATATTATCCCATACATTTTATTTGAAGTAGCAGCCAATAATATTGTTCTAACTTCCTGACATTTAAAAGGTCAAGTGATTACCATGCAATTTCTTCTGAAGCCTTCCATGAAAAGACCATTACGAACTTTTGTAATCAGTTTTTAATGTCAATTTAAATCAATTTCATTTTTAAATTTTAAAGCTCTGGAGGGTTCGCGACCCAGAGTTTTGTTGTTCCACACTTCCACTTCAATTCCCAACTCTTTCTTAACTAATTACCTTTTGTTCTACATGATAGCACTATTACAGCTGCGTCAGCAGGCTACGCTCTTAAATGAGAAATGCATGTGGTTTTTCATTGTACTACAAACAACAGAAAGAGGTAAAACATGATTACTTGCATGAATCTAATAGTATTACAATTAAGTTTGACAACTATCTAATAATGTTTCTGAAAACTAGGATCTTAAATCTTATAACAAATTAATAACAGAGAATTAATTTATTTAAAAAACAAAAACAAACAGGTTTCTGTAACTACAGTCTCCTAGAAACAGAAGATAACCATCTTGATGTGAATACCTAGCTAGGAACAAATAAGGAGGAAAAGTGGTAAATAAAGAGACCAACCTTGATGTACCCAAAACAAAAAAAGAGACCAACCTCGATAATCAACGCCAGAATTCAGCTTCACAACAACTGGCCGCCCACGAATGGATTTGAGGAAATCTGCTGGGGTTTTTGTGGTTCCTGATCCTTTCTCTGCTCCACTCATTTTATCTCAATCCCAAACACCTTCAATTTCTGAAGGAACAACAAAAGAGCACCCTACAACTTTCATTAATTACAAACACAAGTATCCTTCACATGTTAACAAATTCTGATGTGCAAAATGATTCATCAAGCACAAAAGACATAAATCATTGGCAAACCATAGATGCCCCGAGTCAGGAGAAGGAAATCCATAAATTATATAATATAAATTATAGCATCCAGCAACTCAAGTCTCAAAATCTCAGATAAAAATACAACCCAGTAATAAAAACTTAAAAAAAAACTCAGGGCTCACAATGGTTGCAGAGTGGGTGGCAACCCGCGACCTGTCGTTTTTTCTTTTTTTTTTTTCGCTCTTTTGCCTTTCAAAAAAAGAATAATTAGCAACTAATTAGCAAAATGAACATTGTTCAATCAACTACTGACAAATTACGTTAGAACTCCCAGAAACCATCTTTAAGTATATTCAAAAACAGAATCACTCCAAAATATATGGAAAAGAATACAGACTAAGGTGTATATACAAGGTGTAAACACTGGTTATATATCGAAACACAGAGCACCTCAGTTATATAACGAAACTCCAGCAGGCAAACAAAACACAATCCCCGGGAGGCCAAAAACTCGTTATATATCGAAACACAGAGCACCTCAGTTACACAAAACATACCGAAACACAGTTGGTACAGGTACTCTATAACTTATCAGTTATCAGTTCCAAAAACAAATAATAAATTCAACAAATCAAACGAATTCTACAGAAAAACAGAGCACAGGGCGTGGACTGAGACCTGAGATCAGAGATGGTGTGGCTGCCGGTCGAGTGGTGGCCGAATGCAGTGCCGGCGAGAGAGCTGAGTCGCTGCTGATGAACGGTGTGGTAACTGGAAGGAAGAGTAGCTGTCGAACGGAGAGGGACCGGACTGGCGGCAGCCGGCGAGACGGAGAGGCAGGGTGAGAGTTAAGAGTCTGAGAGCGAGAGATTGAGAGGGTTAGGTGTCCGGTGAGAGTGAGAATGAGGGTCTAGGGTTTTCTTTGAAGTGGATTTATTGTTGGTTTGTTTTTGAGAACATTGCACAAATTGTTTGGGCCCATCATTATAAATTGGGCCGCTCAAGTGCTCAACCCGCCTGGTTTTCAAAGAAAGGTTTAGGGATCACACTTGTTAAAGAAATAAAAACAATAAATATTAAATAAAAAATAATTTTTTTAAATTTTTAATGTATTAAATATTTTATTTTTTATTTAATATTTATTATTATTTTATTCTTTAATCAGTATCTTTAAAACATTCGATAGACAAACCCTTAAAAAAATAATAAATGTTAAACAGACGATGACTACAACTCATGTAATTTAGACTTGTAGTCTTGTATTTAAACGAGCCTACATATTTTTTGATCCTAAACTGTGTGAGTTATGTTAAATGGGCCAGCATGTGAACCACAACCCATGTACCTAACTCTACTCGCGGTTGACTCAAGAAAATGGATTAGACTATACGATCCAACTCGTAATTTTTATCGAGTTAAACATGTTGATCTACTATATTAACTATAACATTCTCCCTAACTTATTAATTTTAATTATGGTTATAGAAGTGTATTAACACTAATATGAGTTACCTGTTAATTTTAATGACCTTTTAATTTATAAATGTGGAGAATTTATTTTTAAATTATAGAAGAATAAAAATGTGATAAGGTAAATTTTAGATAGTTATTTGAGTTAGTTAGACATTTTTGATAGTAGGGGTGTTTATGATTCGATTTTGAGTCAAAAAGCCAACTAGTGCGAACAATGTTATTTACATCGGTTTGAATTGGATTAGTTACATTATGGAAATTGATCCAATTCAAATCGATTTAAATCAATTTGGATTAGATCGGTTTAAGATCAAAAAAATTTTAAGCATAGGAATGAAATGTTTATGAAATGCCTATGCAATATTCTAAGCAATATCCTAAAAATTTTTCCTTCATAGTATTTATGCCTATGCAATATACTAAGCATGAAATGAATAATAATATAATACCAAGTCTCTGGTTATGTCATGCTATGCATGAGTTCTGAATAAAGTAATAGAAGTCACATCCATAAACTTGAACAAGCACTGGAAATCCATCCAGCAATTTTCTCACCAAGTAGTGAAATCCATCAACTATGCGGTCTCAACATCACAGAGGAAGTCCATCCTCAACATTACAAGGAAATCCATCCTCAAATCACAAGGAAATTCATCCTCAAAGCCACTATAATAGGAATGATACCATCCACCTTACCTAATATAGATTAACCTTATCTATGGGGCTCACACCTTTCAATAAAGGTAAAACATACAATAATGTATATAATCATGTCTAATTATTCTTATTAATTAGCATCACAAATCATTTTGATTCAATACATTCACTCTTCATTAAATACTCCTACAAGAGTTTCATCACTTACTAAGAAGCATAAAAGAAGAAACACCTTTCACAGGCTTCATTGCATCATATTTCAATTCTTTTCTAAGTCTGGAAGTCACGCCTAGGCTTGATAACTTTTTGGGCCGTAGACACGGGCCGTGTCTGATGACATGACCCCTCCGTGTCTTGTTCTATTAGCATAGTCTCATGAGATTGAACAGGCAGAGAGGGACACGACCCACCCCGTGTCTGGGGACACAGGCCGTGTCTTCTGTCATACTCGTCCAATTGACATGCTAGAAAAGGATACGACCCCCCCTCGTGTCTTAGGACACGGGCCGTGTCTCTTGGCCAGACATACTACAGAAAATTCTGCAAAATCGAGCCACTGTTCCATTGGCCAAAATACGAGATTTGATCACCTCAAATTCGTTTCTTGATTATTTTAAGTCCTAAACAAGTTCATAAACGTGAGGGAAACATAAAACACCAATTGATTTCACCTAAAATGGATCAAAACACTAAATCACTCATCCAAACCCCTAAAATCAACACTTAGAGCATTTTGGGTCCAAATGAAAAAATTTCAGTTTCTAATCCAAAGTCTTAGCATGAACAAGTCATAAACCACAGTTAAAACTTATCCAAGCAAGAAAATCACTTCAAACACCTCAAGAACTCAAATTGACATATTAAACCTCAAACAAGCTTAATATGGAAAAGTGAGAAAAGATGAAGTTTCAACTTAAGAACCCATATCTCTAATGGCCAAAAACAAAGTCACAAAGCAACTCCTCTCTTTCCTTTCCTTCTTCCACTTCTTGGTTAGTTGATTCACCTCTTGGTGCTCCTCACCAATTCCATATTTTTCCATATCTACTAGTAGTCAATTCAACATTAAAACACACAACTAGTGTAACACCCCAAAAAATTTTAGTTTCATGATAAATAGTCATTTTATAATATTTGTAATTTTTGTGAATTTTTTTGGATTTTTCTGAGAACGTGAAATATTTTAATATTATTCCTCGTTTTGCGTAAGCACTGAGCGGTGTCGGGGAAATGAAATCCCCGAGAACCTTGAACTATGAAAGCAGTATTAAGGGATCTTACTCAACCCGATATCAGACACTATTTACAAGATTTTACGTTTTTCAAAAATTTTATTAGATAAATAAAAATCGTTGTACATTTTATTATCCGTTGGACAACTAATATTAGCTTTGCTATCTGTAACAATTGTCCATTAGGTAATAGCTTGTAGTAGAAATCTTATCACCTTATCTAAAGGAAATTCACTTTATGTCACATCCAATCTCTTTTATTCCAAAAGAATGATTAATTTAATAAAAAAACTTCCTAAGGAAACTTCCTAGAAATTTCCTAAATATGACATTTCTCTCTCTTCCCTCCTCTCTCTCTTGTTTCCATGGCAATGCACCACTTTAGGGGAGCTAAAATTATTTCTCATTTTATCACTTTCATTTCTAATTTCAACATTTCAAGACACTTTTCTCTTTCTTCTTTTTTCTCTCTTCTCTCACTCTTCTTCAAGCCATTCTCTTTTCTTCTCTTCCTCTCCCTCCACGGCACCACACCATTCTCCACCTCGACGATCACAAAAATTTCAATCAATCACATTTCTAGCTTCCTTCCATTATTCTAAGATTCTTCTCATTGGTGGTCACCTCCTAAATCCTCCATTTCCATCATCTGCCATTAAAGCTCTAAGCTTTGAAGCTTCAAGGTAAAGTTCATGACTTTTTCTATTTTCCCTTCTCTTTTTCGTGTTCCTTGGTTACCTTTGTGACCAAGGACTCCTCTTTTCAAGCTTTGGTTTGTGATTATGAAAGTTTGCTCATTTTAGGGTTTCTTGGAGATTTGGACGAAATTTCAAGGAGAGAACTAAGATGCTTGCTTTCTTGTGTTGTCTTCCACAGGTAAGAGGGAGATTTACTCACTTCAACCTTTATTGGTAGTGAGGGAACCTTTGTGTGTTGTTGATGGAGGAATCCATAATGGATTGCTCATTTTGTATATTTGTTTTTCATGCTTTTGTGTATATTTGATTCATATGAAAAAGTTAGTTATTTTGAATGTCTTGATGATGTTGGATTGCTTGATTTTGGTGTATGGAAAAATGTAGGGTTTCCTACTCATTTAGGGGAGGTCACGGCCTTGGACAAATTTTGGGGGTTTGAATTTGATTTTTGTATGAATTGAAACTTAGGTGATTAGGTGTCAAAGGATTTGATGCATGTGATCGAAAAATTGGGTTTTCACACTCTTGGGAGGCTTACGGCCTCTAGGGAGTTTTTGGGGTCCAAGTGTGCCTTTGTGCAACCTTGTGATTTAAGCAATTTAGTGTTATGAAATCAATAATGCGATGAAATAAAAATGGTAGGATCTTGTTTTTGAGAGGCTACGACCTCAAGGGTCTATTTGACCTAGACTTGTGTAATTGATCAAGACTTAGGTAATTATGGATTATGGATTCATAAAATGAAATTATGGTTTGTGTTGAACCTTATAAATGTATGTTGTTATTGAGAATTGATTATATGTCATTGTGGATCCATGTGTGGGACTAAAGACTTGTTGATGTTTAATTTGATCAATTTGTGGTATGTTTCATGAGAAGTATATTATTGATTAATATATATGACATGCATTGAGTCATCATGCATTTGTGAAAGTCCGTTGGACTCTGTTGTTAAGGCTGTGTATGCCTAGGAGATTGAATCACACCTTAGTGCGAGTGCGAGTAGACTAAGTGTAGGTCACATTATTAGCCTTGGGGGCGTCGGAGTATGGGTGTCTCACAATAGACAGTGGTAGCTCCACTGGGGCTATGGGATAGACCGATGCAAACACACCGATGATCCGGACTAAGACACTGTCCTATATCGCGATCTTGTTGAAAGTGCCATGTATAAGCCATGTTACGTAAAATATTATTTTTCTGATAAGCACTTTATTTATAGGCTAACAAGATACTGACATGAGTCCATGATTATTCTCTCCGAATGTTTATGTCTAGCTCCATGGAGTAGGATTTTAGTACCTTATGCATTATGCATTGTCTGTCTCATATTTTCTTCTGGCATAAGTGTCCATAACTAATAAATTATCTCTTTTAATGTTGTAATAATTACCTGACTGATAAATTGCTTATTGCCTGAGATATTATTGTTGTTTCCTTTTTATTGGTTATTTTTATTATTACTGCTAACATATATATATATATATATATATATATATATATATATATATTAATGTTGTAATAATTATCCGATCGATAAACCGCTATTGCCCGAGATATTATTGTTGTTTCCTTTTTATTGCTTATTTTTATTATTATTATTATTATTATTATTATTATTATTATTATTATTATTATTATATATATATATATATATGTTGTGATGTTATGTGCGCGTCCTGCGCTGTTCTATTTTCTTACTGCCGTATTAGTATTAAATGTTGGGTGTCTCACCTCTTTGTTGTATTACTCTGTGTTATGCTTATGTTTGGATAAAGACTGTAAAGAGAGCGAGTTGAATTCGCTTAGTTTAGTTTGGGATCAACTTTTGTCTCTTTGCGATGGCATCTAGACAAGCTTTCTTCAGTTGTATGTGGATACAGTTCCATAGAGGCTTGAAAGCCTGGCATTCCGACCGTGATGCAGAGCGTTTTACGTACATAGGGGATGTGACCCTAATTTAGAGTGGTAATTATCCTGGAGCTGCTACGAACATTTTTCATACTTTTATGCATGTGGAGTTCCCTATACCCATTGGGAAGTTGTGGGATGATCGCCACCTCTTTCCTAGAGAGGTTTCAATTGTTCACCTATTCAAGTTCCTATGCATCATGACGTGCCTTAAGGGGGAAGTTCATTTGTTGGAGATCCGGAGGGGGATCAAGTGCAGGACCTTTCTCTTCAGGTGTTTGACTTTGGGAGAGGTCGAACTTTTATATGGTAGTTACTCTATGTAAACTTATATTTAATATTGTTGTATGTTACTTTTATGCATGGATTGTGGAAATGTAACCTTATTTTAAACTGATGTTGTATTTTGGATGCGAGTAAATATAAATATATCTCATATCGAGACTCGTATTTTTTATATATGCACAATGATTAAATTTGGAAACTTGTTGTTGAGCTGTAGCATGTCCAGATTTAGTGATTGTGGCATAATGACAATTGTGTTGTGGTTATTAAATCAAGAGGTGTTATAACCAGTATGCTTAAAAATACTAAACTAACTCCGATTAATCTCAAAATTTAGCCATACCATATTCAACACATTTGTGACCTAGAAACAAATTCTCCACTTTTATTTCCATTAACTAAGCAGTTTATGCAAATTCCGGGGCTAAAAACAATTATATTTCACATATAACGTTGCAACAAAGTGACTAAAAGTGTTCAGAAGGTCACCAAATTGAACAAGCATGTTAAGCAAGTATTAGACTACTTCCGTATCCATATACAAGCCTCACATGTTCTCCAGGATATTACATTTCTCCCCTCCTTTTTAGAATTTTATCTCCAAAATTTGGTTTACCTATGATAAGAAGCCCCAAACAACTTACACACAACAACAGGTACAACCAACTCTCAAGAAAATAAAATTACTCAACAAGTATAACCGTGTAGTCACCTTTTCCTGAACCTGAAGACTATGTTGTCTCTTTGCCTTGCAGAATGTAGACTCTCCCCTGAGCTGTGGGTATAGCATCCGTCTTAGCCTATTGCTTTTGAGGATAATTCTTGGCGTAATGTCCCTTTTCGCCACACTTATAACACGTTATCTGATCCACTACACACACTTTATTCCCATGGTGTCTGCCACACTTAGTACACCTTTGAACTTGGTCATCCCTCTGAACTTGCTCATCTTTATCTTGTGGGTAACTGGATTTAGGAATACATTTCCTATATCCACCCTCCACCTTTTTATTCTCCTGAAGGTTTTATAATCTTCGCTTCGATTGAAGTTGAAGATTGTCAGACTCCATAATTCTGCACTTATTCACCAAAGATAGGAAATCCCTTATCTCTAAAGGTCTCACTGCTCTTTTTACATTTCCCCTTAGTCTAGATTCAAACCTAACGCACTTCTAATTCTCATTCAAATTGAGTCTAAACTGAGAAGAAAACTTGGACAATTCATAAAACTTAGCCTCATATTGCCCAATTATCATTTGCCCTTGTTGAAGACTAAAGAACTCCATCTCCTAGTCCTTCTGTAAACTTCTTGGAAAATATTTCTCCAAAAAGGTCTCCTTGAACACTTCCCATGTGATTAAAGTCACTGTTGCCTCCAGCAATCTCCTAGCACTTCGCCATCACTACTCCGCGTTCTCTCCCAACATAAAGGAAGCAAAAGAAACATTTTGCTCTTCTGAGCAAACCATTACCTCAAAGATCTTTTTTGACTCGGCCAACCACTCTTCAGCTTTCATCGGATTGTAGTCGCCCCTAAACATCGGAGGGTTCATCCTTCTAAACTCCAAAATATCAAGAAAATTTTGGTTTCTCCCAACTCGTACCTCCTATGCTGGTGGTGGTACTGGTTGTTGTGGTCCCAACCTCTCCAACACCTTAGCAGTTACTATCGCCCGCTCTTTCATTGCGTTGGTGGTAGTGACTGCTTGCTTTGTTTGCTGCGCCATGGCATTGGCAATTGCCATAAAAGTTGCAGCCATATCAGTGCCTTCACCAGGTGTGTTCCTAGTTTTTTTAGTTCGCCTCTTAGGTGCCATAGTTTCCTGTACACATAGAACATTCCATATTGAGTTGATCAGTCTCAATATCATGTAATCGTGCAATAGTAGCTAACAACACACAACGTAAGGCAAGTCATGCAATTTCACTCAAACATCACATGTAAGTGACAAGAAATGCACAACCAACTCTAAACATACCTAAGCATAGTCAGTCCATACCTTGGCTCAACAGGATGGACTGCTCTGATACCATAATGTAACATCTTAATATTTCTACCCTGATATATCTGACATATATAAGAATAACAAATACTAGATATGCTACTTCAAAACATACATCAACTAAACCCATAACATTTATACAAATAATTATGGAGAGCCATGATAACAAAAGTTATATATATATATATATATATATATATATATATATATATATATATATATATATATATATATATATATATATTGCCTCCAAGGGCACATTGTAGTACACAAACTCTCAAAACAACAAGATCTAGTGTAATTTACAAGCTTTGTCAACATCAAGCCTATAACTATACTAATCTTGATACATTTTCTTCTTCCCTTTTGAAGAACTTGCACCTAGATTTACATGGCAACACAATCAAGTTGAGAAATCAAAATTCTCAGTAGAAGTATTCCAAAACCAATATTTTTATGCATTCATAAAGAATTTACAATTATCAAACTAACATTTCAATTACAGAAGTACATAATAACAACGTCTCCATCTCAGAGACACGCAATCGCCCATACAATTGCAATGTTATGAGTTCATGTCATGATAGCAACTATCCATACAATTGCCATGCTATGCCAAATTATGTCTAGTATTTAGGCCTATGCAATATCCTAAGCATGAAATGAATAATGATATGATACCAAGTCCATGGTTATGTGATGCTATGCATGAGTCCTGAACAAAGAATAGAAGTCACATCCATAACCTTGAACAAGCACTGGAAATTCATCCAGCAATTTTCTCACCGAGTAGTGAAATCCATCAACTATGCAGTCTCAACATCACAGAGCAAGTCCATCCTCAACATTACAAGGAAATCCATCCTTAAATCACAAGGAAATCCATCCTCAAAGCCACTATAATAGAAAGGATACCATCCACCTTACCTAATATAGATTAACTTTATATATGGGGCTCACATATTTCAATAAAGGTAAAACATACAATTATGTATATAATCATGTCTAGTTATTCTCATTAATTAGCATCACGAATCATTTTGATTTAATACATTCACTCTTCATTAAATACTCCTACAAGAGTCTCATCACTCACTGTGAAGCATAAAAGAAGAAACATCTTTCACAGGCTCTATTGCATCACATTTCAATTCTTTTCCAAGTACGGAAGTCATGCCTAGGCTTGATAACTTTCTGGGCCGTAGACAAGGGTCGTGTTTGATGACACGACCCCCCTCCCATGTCTTGTTCTGTTAGCATAGTTTCACGAGATTGAACAGTAAGAGAAGGACATGACCCACCTCGTGTCTTCGATCATGCTCATCCAATTGACGTGTCAGAAAAGGGCACGACGCCCCATGTCTTAGGACATGGGCCGTGTCTCTTGGCTAGACATATTGCAGAAAATTTTGCAAAATTGAGCCACTATTCTATTGGCCAAAACACGAGATTTGATCACCTTAAATTCATTTCTTGATGATTTTAAGTCCCAAACAAGTTCATAAACATGAGGGGAACACAAAACACCAATTGATTTTGTGGTGTCCCGGGGCCGACGAGGGCAGGGAGTGGACGCCGATGTAAGAGAAGCACGTACAAGGAGCGGCTCTTGGCAGGCTTCTAGGCGAAGGGGTCCATGAATGAACTGAATACGCACCGGAATGAGAGGGATTTAGAGACTGTGCAGGTATGGGACTGCATAGTTAAGAATGGTTTAAAGGAATTGATTAGGTGTAGTCATATCAACAAGTTGCAACTTCTTTTCGGGAGCCTAGAACATAAGAACTTCATGGTTAAGCGTGCTTAACCTGGAGCAATTGTGGGATGGGTGACCTCCTGGGAAGTTTCCTAGGATGCATGTGAGTGAGGACAAAGCATGCTGAAAAGACCCGTGTTGGTTTATGGAGACACTTGTTAATCCTGCAGGCAGTTCCAGGATGTTACAGATTTCACCTAAAATGGATCAAAACACTAAATCATTCATCCAAACCCCTAAAATCAACCTTTAGAGCATTTTAGGTCCAAATGAAAAATTTCCAGTTTCTAATCTAAGCTCTTAGCATAAACAAGTCATAAACCACATTTAAAACTTATTCAAACAAGAAAATCACTTCAAACACCTCAAGAACTCAAATTGGCATATTAAACCTTAAACAAGCTTAATATGGAAAAGTGAGAAAAGATGAAGTTTCAACTCAAGAACCCCTACCTCTAATGGTCAGAAACAAAGTCACAAAGCAACTCCTCTCTTTCCTTTCCTTCTTCCACTTGTTGGTTAGTTGATTCACCTCTTGGTGCTCCTTACTTTGGCTTCCTTTTGCTATAACTAGCTGCAGTCATAGAAGAGAAGATAAAAGTGAGACAAAATATCTCATTTGTGACTTAAATAAGTCAAGGGCAGCTGAAAGAATGAGCCATGCTCTCCTTTGTCGCTTAAGTGACTTGTCAAAATCCCAAGCTGTTAAGAATACTTAGATTTTATTAAATCAAGTTTTCTAACTTCTAACAAGTTTAAAATAAATCCTAAGATTCATAAAAAATTTTGTTTTACCAATTCCATATTTTTTCATATCTGCTGGTAGTCAATTCGGCATTAAAACACACAACCAGAATGCTTAAAAATACCAAACTAACTCCGATTAATCTCAAAATTTAACCGCAAGGACTAAAAGTGCTCAGAAGGCCATAAAATTTAACAAGCATATTAAGCAAGTATTAGGCTACCTCTGTTCCATATACAAGCCTCACATGTTCTCCAGAGTATTACACTATGGCATCCTCAAGGCGTACGCGGGGAGGTAGAACATCTACCAGTAGTGATAGGGAAGATATGATGGAAATATTTAGAGAGATGATAGCTTCTATGATAGCGACTAAGAGAGAACAACTAGACAGAATGGGAAACAACCAACATCCTCACTAAGAAAATGAGTCAGCAGTGATGAGGGACCAGAACTTTCATTACCTTGTTGAGTTCAAAAAATGCAATGCACAATCTTTCCATGGAGAGTATGATCTGGATAAAGCTTAAGAATGGATAAAGGAATTAGAGAAGATATTTGTTGTGCTAGCCTGTAATGATGAGCAACGGGTGTCCTTAGCCTCCTTTGTGATGAAGGGGGAGGCTGAGAATTGGTGGAGTGAGTCTAGGAGATTGTTTGAGGTTGTTAGGGCTCAGATTTCTTAGGAGGTGTTCAAAACCACCTTCCTAGAAAAATACTTCCCTCCAAATGTCTAAGAAGAAAAAGAGATGGAATTTTTGGAGTTGGAACAAGGCAACATGACGGTTAGTCAATACTTGGTGAAGTTTTAGGAGTTGGCCAAGTTTTCTTCGTATCTCAAGTATAATTTGGATGAGAAGTGGAAATGCGTCAAATTCGAGATGGGATTGAGAGGAGACTTGAAGAAGGTAAGGCCTTTTGAGATCCGGAGTTTTCACACTTTGGTCAACAAGTGTAGAATTTTTTAATCCGCCAAATTAGAAAGGGAGTAGGAGCAAAAGCCTCATGGCTTCCAAAAGAGAAAGAAGATAGAGGATGAACCTAAGAAGAAGTTCCCCAAGTTCAAGAATCAGCACGAAAAAAGGGAAACAAGTCAAGGTAGAAGACAAAGGACCACAATGTCCAAAATTTGAAGGGTTTCATGGTGACGGAGTCTACAGAATTGATCAAATGGAGTACTATAATTGTGGTAAGAAGGGGAACTATTCCAGAAATTGTCCCAAAAGACAAGAAGCAACAACTGCTAGACCTTTGACCAAAGGGAGAGTATTCACTTTGAGTGGTCATGAAGTGGCTTAATCCTCTGATCTCATACATGGTAAGTGTATAGTTAAAGACAAGCTTTTAACTGTACTTTATGATTCTGGGGCAACCCACTCTTTTATTTCTTATGATTGTGTAAAGGAGCTGGAGTTACCTATTTTAAACCTCCCTTATGACCTTTCAGTCTCCACCCCTATTGGAAAACCTGTAACCACTTCTCAAATATACTCAAACTATTGTGTAATCATTGAAAATAGAGATTTCATTGTAAGCTTGATATGTCTACCCCTAATTGATATAGACCACATTTTGGGCATGGACTGACTGTTCAAAAATCATGTTGTTCTAAATTGCTCAAATAAAACTATGGTATTTATATCAGACACTTCTTCTTTGAAAACTCTTTTTGAATCTATATACCTGAATGCAAGTCAACTCACCAACTACCTAGTGGAAGGGGCTCAGGGTTATGTTCTCTTATTTTCATTGAATTCTGAAAAGGAGCAGAGTTTAGATGATATACCTATTGTGAGAGAGTACCCAGAGGTGTTTCATGATGAAGTAAGTAAACTACCACCTGAGAGAGAAATTGAGTTTACTATAGACCTAGTGCCAAGAACAGGGCCTATCTCCATAGCACCCTATAGGATGTCCCCTTTAGAACTCTTGGAGCTTAAGAAACTGATAGAATAGTTATTGGATAAAAAGTTTATTCGATCTAGTGTTTCACCTTAGGGGGCGCCTGTACTTTTGTAAAGAAGAAGGATGACAATATGAGATTGTGTGTGGAACACTGGAAATTGAACAAGCTTACAATAAAAAACAAATACTCGTTTCTTAGGATAGATGATTTGATGGACCAATTAAGAGGGGCTGTGGTGTTTTCAAAGGTTGACTTAGGGTTAGGGTACCATTAGATCAGGGTCAGAGAAGAGGATATTCTCAAGACTACCTTTAGAACTAGGTACGAGCATTATGAATACCTTGTAATGTCTTTTGGTCTGACAAATGCACCTGCTGTTTTTATAGATTATATGAACAGTATTGTAATTGGCTAGTCGACATGGACAATAATTTTGATGATAACAAACATGAAGATGATGAGAAGACCAAGTCCAAGAACTTCAAGATTAGCTTTAGAACTTAGAGTCCTTGTGTACGAAGCCTTTTTGATATCTCATTGGTTTTGGTTGCAAAGAAATATTTTCAAAATTAATATTCCAAATCCAAAGAATCATTTTCTGCATATTCAAAAGTGTTTAAAATTGTGTTTATACAGAGGTATTCAAATACATTTAATAGGTATTCGAAAAACATCCTTCTGAACCGTTTTCACAAGCCTTTTAAAACAGAGGTATTCGAATACATCCTGATGGTATTTGAATAACTTCCTTCAGATATGTTTTTCGTAAGTCTTTAAATCAGTGGTATTCGAATACACCCTAATGGTATTCGAATAACATATATCATAAATGTTTTTCACAAAACAGTGGTATTCGAATAACTATGAAGGTATTCGAATAACCAACGAATTCTAAAATGGAAGGAAACTGTAACACCCCAATTTTTAGAAAATGTACCGAATGTACTGTTTGCTGTTTTTCAAGCTTTCGTGTGAATGACCGTTGTGTTTCTATTTTACTGTTTCTCGATTTCTGCATGAAATACAAATGCGTTTATACAGGCTCAAATTTTATTTGGTCTTTTACGTAATTTGTTTCGAGACGGTAAAATAAAAGTTTTTTTGAGCTACTGTTTTAATTTTTCTGGAAGATATACAGACAATTAATACTGTCTGTAATTTTATTTGAACTTTTTGGATGATTAGCTACGTTGTGGGAAAAAATGAGAAAATGACCATTACGTCCCGAACGTCTTTGTTTGTCTTGTTTTTCTTTGTTTTTAATTATTTTCTACTTGATTTAGTGTCCAATATTACTGTCTGTGATTTTATATGGACTTTTTGTGTGATTTGCTACGGGGCAGGAAAATAATATTTTTCCGAACCGGTAAAATCTGTTTTTAATTATTCAGAGGCGGGGGATCTTACTAAACCCAAATCTGAATGAGCCTAAAATTAATCTTTTAATTTTTAAGATTTAACTGTCAAATAAAATAATTTTGTATTATTATAATATTATTTTATTAGTCAGTATAACTTAGTGACAGTGGACCCAAAAATGTTTTGCGGGACCCATATTTAGCTAATACAGTTAACTTAGTAGCTTAATTAATCATCATTAGTGAAGGAACTCTCTAGAACATGGTGACTAGGTTAGTGTGATGATGAAGCTTAGTGACAAGGCTTAATGACTAGGTTAGAAGGAACCAATGGGAGACAAGCTTGCTAATCAAGTTTTGATCTTGGCCTTTGATGCATTCTAAGGCTTGGATGAAGCCAAGCCATGGACACCTTGCATGGCTTGAAGTCTACGGCCAAGTGAGGGTTGGAAGACCAAAAATCACTTTGCTTGCATGCATTTTCTCTCTTCTCTCTCATCCAAGAACCCTAACCACCATTGTTGCTTCCTTTCTCACCTATTCGGCCAAGCTTCATACTACACCATCCAACCACCTAAAATTTCTTCTAACCAAGTTTTCTAAACCTAAACACAATCCTAAGAACATCTCTAGTTGGGAGTTCTTGCAAATTCCTTCATTTGAAGCTTGAAAACCTACTTGGAAGTTTGTACCAAGGAGGTGAAATCTCTTGTTTTTCTTTTCTAAATTCTTTTTCAAAGTTCTAAGCCATGATTTATCCATGGTTTAGGTTCTTTTTCAATGGTTAGTAACTTGTAGTTTTTGTTTAAGCTTGCTAGGTTTTTGAAGGAGGAAAACCGTGACCCTAGGAGGAGTGAAAGAATCCATTTGTCTTCATTTAAGGTAAGAGGAAGACAAATCTTATCACCTATGGATGGTGGTAAGAAGATGGAGTTAATTTTGTGATTGTAGAATCCATAAGGATTCATGTGTGTGCTTGTTAGTAGCTTATTTGATGTGGTTGTGTATTTGTTAGTAGCTTTCCTATTTGTTGTTTGTAATAAATTGCATGTCTACAAGCTTTAAGTTGCATGTCTATAAGCTTTGATAATATTGCATGTGTTAGAATGGCATGATAAAGTATAGAATTGCATGATAATGTATAGGATGTGAATAACATGTCAAGGAAATGCATGTGTGTTCCAAAGAACACCACACCAAGGCTCACAGCCACTAACCAAATGGAGAACCAAAATGTTCTCTTAATTTTTTTAAAAGGTAATTTAATTAACCTAGGAGAATTAAGAAGGTTTCAAGTTGATTAGATCAAAGAAAATGAATTTAGAAATCAAATGGTAAGACTTAGTATTTTCGGCCAACATGCCTAAAATGAATGTGTTGATTTCAAAAACCATTTCCTAAAACAATGGTTAAATGAATTTAGACAATACAATAAGTTTGACATATATTTAGAAGATGAGAAATAATTTAGAAATCAATTTCAAAGGATTTAGGAAAATCGGCCAACATGCCAAACCAAGTATCCATGGTTTCTAAAATTAAATCCAAACCTTTTCTAAGTATAAGAATGCAATATGTGTTAAAAAGAATTTTTCTAAAATGAGTTTTAAGGAAAAGAATCAATTAGAAATAAGTTTGAGAACTTAGAACTAAAGATTTTGTTATTAGAAATGAAATACAGTAACTTTCGAAAATTTCTAACATATAGCTCATGCTATATTTTGAAGCATGTTAGTAGTTTTCAAAAGGATTAATTATATGGTTTAAAAATTTAATAAACAGAATTTTTACGGTAAAATTAGAAAATCATTAATATAATTTTCTAAGCAAAATACTGTCAAATTTTAGTAAAAACGGACAAATAAGATAGAAAAGATGTCCAAAAGACAGTATACGGTATGAAAAATATTATACGTAGCTTAAAAGTATTATTTATTATTTCTGTTTATTTAAACAAGTAATTTTTAAGGAATTCGTCAAGAAAATGATTTAAAAATCTTACGCGATTGAGAAAACATATTAAAAATCCTACGCGATTTTGAAAATAGAAAAATATATTTACGCGATTTCAAAACGTTTATAAAAACGACGAGATTGTGAAAACGCGATAAAATTTCTACGCGATTGACCGAAACAGTATTTTTCTGGAATTTTTCGTATTTTTCTTTGTCGGGCTATGAGGTGAACCCGTACAGGCTTTGAGACAGTATTTGTCCGGTGGGACTTACTGTATATTTTTGCCATTGAGGGCAAGCCATGAGGGCATATTTTTATACCATGAGGGTATTTTGATAATTTGCCAATTTTTGGTGAATTTTGGTTGACGAGGTGAATCACGTCATGTTGTCGATGCGATAAACGTAGTGTGGTTCATTGTTCTAATGAACTTGGAGACTTTAGTGTACGAGATTCTATATATGGACAGTCGGTCGCTCCGCTGGGCCGTGGTAACCGATAGCACACTAATGGACTCGACACGCACTATATTTAATCGAGATTTGTAAAGTCTAGTAGTACATTTGCCCGTAGTGTCACGACGTGAGACAGTGAACTACCCCACGCCTGGATGGTAAATTCCCAGTGATGTGGAGCTATAGACGCAACGTATGACCGCAGAATAGTTAGCTGGGCAGCCGTGGTACTATTAGATTTTTGCGAGTCATTCCCTCTGATATCTGTGGTATCTGTGTTGTTTAGCTCCATGGAGTAGAAACGTGTCATATTTTATATGAGTATATCTAGAACTTTATTTTATCTTATCTGTCTATTTTATTTGGTTAGTATTATGAAGATTATTTATCTGTTCTATTATTTTATCTGTGATGTTTTATTTTATCTGTGATATTATGTGTCGTTATGATAATTAAATCTTTTTCTTTATTCTGTTACTGATTTCTGTTATAGCTTTTCATATTGCATGAATTGTATAACTGTTGTTTGGCGTTTTCTTATTTACCATGTTTGTGATGATTTTAGATTGTCTTACCTCTTTTCTGTATTGTGTATGTTTCCTGTATATTTATTTTACGCGGTAAAGAGTTTGAGGAAGAAGAAGAGGAACAGCCTCTTGAGGTTCTGTACCCCAAGGAGGAGGAAGATTAGCTAGCCGACGACCAGTTTGACGATCAAGAACCATCTGATCATCCATATCCATTGGATTGATTAGTTTTGGTATGGCGGTGCCTGGATTTTTGGGGTTCGTGACTCTCGAGTTTCACGGTGGATCGTTAGCATGGCACATGAGAGGAGATAGAGACTCCGTGACGTATGCGGAACGGATGACGGTAACCCTACGTCATAGATTTGATGACGAGCCAGTGATGACGACGACAGTGTTTCTGCATTTAGAGTTACCTTTATCCATTAGGCGTCATTGGGGTGGTGTTTCCACTGAGCCTAGTGAGATGACACTCGCATCGACTGCGCGGTCTCATGTCCGCCGAGTGTCGAGACATCCAGGATATTTGTCTCCTGATGATCATTTTCATGTTGAGAGTGATCCTTCAGAGGATTAAATATGCATGATATTTTTTTGGGCGCGTCTGCGTATGTCTGTATATATTGACTCTTTTATTGCTTTATTTACTATTTTTGTTTAAATATTTGTAGTTGTAGTTGTAAATTATTTGTATAACTTATAACTTGGAACATATGTATATTATGAGTGATGTTGTTCTGTTTATTTTATGTTTTCCGCAATATTTTATTTTTAATAATCTGTTTAACAGGAATTATTTTACGACCCATATTATTATGTAATAAATGTTTTATAACTTGGGTAGATTTTATTTATTTATTTTATTTTTCTTTATATGTGTGGCATCCCCAAAGGGGTGTTACAGAAACAACCATATTTGCATTCATTACGTGATTTAATTGCTCCAACGACTAGTTTCTCAAAAAACTCTATAAATAGAGACCATGGGTCTCTTCTGAAGGTGGCCCAACCATCTGATTTATTTTTGCTTGAGCTAAAACATAATTTACATATTTTCTCATATTTCCTATGCTCTTTTCACCAAAACTTTGAGATATCCTAAGAGAGCTTCCTAGTGCTTCAATTTGTAATATTTACTCTTTGTAAGAGTTTTTCTTCATCTATATTCTACTTCTTTGTAAAAGGGTGAGGTATCCCTTAGTGAAATTATGAGGGTGAGGTATCCCTTAGTAAAAGGGTGAGGTATCCCTTGTTGTAAAGAAGGTGAGGTATCCTTCAAAGGGGGTGAGGTATCCCTCTAGTAAATAAGGTGAGGTATCCCTGTTGTGTAAAGGTTGCAAGCAACTGTTTTAAGCTTGTAGTGAATAGTAAAAAATCTCGAACTGTGTTTCGAGGACTAGACGTAGGCTACAAGTGGTTGGTGGTCGAACCAGGATAAATATTGTGCCTGCTTTTCTTATCCTTAATCTTTTATTCATTTGCATTTAATTTATTATCTCTTGCAAATTATTTATTGGTTGTTCTTCTTCTCTTCCTTTATTTCACGCCTTTTTAATATTTTATTTTAGCATATTTAATTTGTTTATGCTTTTGCGAAAAGTTCTTAATTACTCAATTCACCCCCTCTTGAGTATTGAAGCCACTTGGGTAACAAGTAATTTTAGACCATACCTTGACAAATTTGTCATTGTCTTCATAGATGATATTCTCATTTATTCGAAGACAACTAAGGAACATGAAGAACATCTAAGGGTAGTTCTAGAAATCCTGAAGGAAAAATAGTTGTTTGCTAAGTTGTCAAAATGTGAGTTTTGGATGAATGAGGTACAATTCTTGGGATATGTGATATCAAGAGATGGAATATCAGTGGATCCTAGTAAGATAGAGACAATATTACGATGGAAGAGACCTACCACTGTAACCGAGGTTAAGAGTTTCTTAGGCTTGGCTGGGTATTATAGATGTTTCATAAAGGATTTTTTTCTAGATAGTTTTGCCTTTGACCAGTTTGACTAGGAAGGGCAGCATCTTCGAGTGGACTAAAAAATGTGAGTATAGCTTCCAAGAGCCAAAAGAGAAATTAACCACCACACATATGCTAGTATGACACTCGGGGCCGACAAGGGTGGGGAGTGGTCGCCGGTGCATAAAGATGAAGCACAGACAAGGAGTGGCTCTTGGTAGGCTTCTAGGCAGAGAGACACATGAATGAACTGAATACACACTGGAATGAGATGGATTCAGAGACTGTGTAGGTATGAGACTGCATAGTTGAGGATGACTTAAAGGAATTGATTAGCACCACCCATATCAACAAGATGCATCTTCTTTTTGGGAGCCAAGAACATAAGTACTCCATGGTTAAGCATGCTTGACTTGGAGCACTTGTGGGATGGGTGACCTCTTGAGAAGTTTCCTAGGATGCGTGTGAGTGAGGACAAAGTACACTGAAAAGACCAGTGTTGATTTGTGGGGACACTCATCAATCCTGCAAGCAGTCCCAAGCCGTTACAAATGGTATCTGTGATGGGACCTCTCCCAGTACGGTGTAGTTCGGGGACGAACCATGCGGAAGCTGGTGGGCATGTGACACTCAGGACCAACGAGGGCGGGGAGTGGTCGCTGGTGCATAAAGATGAAGCAAGGACAAGGAGCGGCTCCTGGCAGGCTTCTAGGTGGAGGGACACATGAATGAACTGAATACACATTGGAATGAAAGGGATTCAGGAGACTGTGCAAGTATGAGATTGCATAGTTGAGGATGACTTAAGGGAATTGATTAGCACCACCCATATCAACAAGATGCATCTTCTTTTCGGGAGCCAAGAACATAAGTACTCCATGGTTAAGCGTGCTTGACTTGGAGCATTTGCGGGATGGGTGACCTCCTGGGAAGTTTCTTATGATGCGTGTGAGTGAGGACAAAGCACGTTGAAAAGACTCGTGTTGATATTTGGAGACAGTTATCAATCTTGTAGGCAGTCCCGGGATGTTACAACTAGTAATCCTAGATCCACAAGAAAACTTTGAGGTTTATTGTGATGCTTCAAAAAATGGGTTAGGTTGTGTTTTGATGCAGAATGGATGGGTAGTTGCTTATGCTTCTAGGCAGCTAAGGCCCCATGAAGAAAATTACTCAACCCATGACCTAGAACTAGTAGCAGTTGTGTTTGCTTTAAGAATTTGCAAGAGTTATTTGTATGGGGTCAAGTTTGAGGTTTTCAGTGATCATAAGAGTTTGAAATATCTATTAGATAAAAAAGAGTTGAATATGAGGCAAAGGAGATGAATGAAGTTTCTAAAAGATTATGACTTTGAATTAAAGTATCATCCGAGTAAGGCCAATGTTGTGGCTGATGCGCTTAGTAGAAAACTTTTGCATGTGTCCCGAATGATGGTACAAGAGATGGAACTCCTTGAGAGCTTCAAACATTTGAGTCTAGCACTGACTGTGTTACCACATGGTTTGTGTTTGATGAGATTAGAGATTCATAATGATTTGAGGGCTCAAAATAGAGAAGCTCAAGAGGATGATGAAACTTTAAAGGGAATAGATGAATAAATTCAATTAGGAAAGAAAAAGGATTTCAAGATGGAGCACTTATGTTTAGGAATAGACTTGTGCTCCACAAGGAAATGAAATCAAGGAAAAGATCCTAGAAGAAGCCTATAAGAGTAGATACACCATCCATCCTGGAGCCACGAAGATGTATCAAGACCTGAAGAAGATGTTTTGGTGGCCTAATATGAAGAGAAAGATAACAGAATATGTGTCTAAGTGCTTAGTGTACTAAAAGGTGAAGATAGAACACCAAAAACCTTCAGGACCCCTTCAAACCCTAGAGATTCCCGAATGGAAATAGGAAAGCATATCGATGGACTTTGTGATGGGGTTGTCAAGAACCCAGTCAAGCCATGATGCCATTTAGGTTATCGTGGACAGATTAACCAAATCTACACACTTCCTGGCCATAAAAAGCAAACTTGGTCACTGGATAAGTTGACCTAGCACTATCTTTAGGAGATTGTTAGGTTACACGAGATTCCCTCGAGTATTATATCTGATAGAGACCCTAGATTCACATCTAGGTTTTGGGGAGCCCTGCATAAAGACTTTGGGACAAAATTGAATTTCAATACGGCTTATCATCCATAAATCGATGGCTAAACTGAAAGAATCATCCAAACTATAGAAGATATTATTGGGAATTACAGATACATCATGCATATGGAAAACAAAAATTCCTACCAAGGATCCATACGAAATAAACCATAATATGTGTTTTAAAAGAGTTTACCTCTTGAAGCATGATAAAATTAAGTAACATGAATCACTAACATCGTAATAGCAATGATGTCTCTGCAATATCCACACGAACAGACTCACGAACGTCCAACATCTGCAAAGAGAAGTCCCACGTCTCTGGCACAGTGCTAGCTACGAGGAGAAGAGAAATTGTCACTCTATCACTCACTGTTTCTGTCAAGTGCGACTAGGGTTTGTAATGCATGCCTTGAAAACCCCTTAGTAGTGTTATTTATAATAATTGTTGCTTTATGTGAGTGAGAGGAATAACAAGGTAAGTTGTGCAACTCTAGACTCATCTGTTATGAGTCCAGCCCACGATTGAATCCCAGTCCAACTTAGATTCTAAATGCTCCAATTTAGTCTGCTCTATGTGTGCAATCCTACAGGTTCTCATGACGTTGCTAGTAATATTAAAATCCCATTTTAATATTACAAACAGTGAGTGGTATCTAGCAACACATCACTACTACCCAAGTAATGAGAATGTTAGTGATTTGAGATAACCTTTCCGTGATCAATGTTATTGTGTCATATATCTAGATTGAACACAAGACATAGAACGTGTCACCCTTGTATAGTTCAATCTTCTATTTCCTGATACTCGAGTAGACGTAGAAAAAAAATAAGCTCAACATCTCATATTGACTCATTTGAGCATGACTATGCATTTCGTGATCTCACTCAATCAAGGGGACCCGAAGATATCACTCATGTTATGTAGGAGGGACAAATCTCATCTAGGTCACTCTCATCCCTCCATATGATTCACGGTATATTCAATAACTAACTTTATAATCATCGTGTTACAGATGACGTTTGATGACATTAAAATATACAACTCCTCATGTAGGAATTGTAATTATTTTAGGTCAAAGGATCACATACACCATTATCACTATGAGAATCGCTTATGACACTCACGTAACAATCCATATAGCGTTCTCATGGTGGGTCTGTCCAATACATCATTACTCTAATATGTATCTATATGAATACTTGATATCTTATATCCATTACCCGTGAGATGTGGCCATCAGTCTATGCATACACTAGTCTTAATGCATTATTATCGTCCTGATTAACAATAATACTTGACTAGAGACATTTAAGAATAATGTTCTATTTCTATCCAATAGGATCTCACGATCAAGTCATCCACTTGATGTCCTATAGCATCGACCTTACTATTCTAAGGACTTTATTATGTATATCATAAATAACATAATAAATGAAATACCTCATATATTAAATAAATAGTATAATACACTGTATGTAAGACGATCAAAATAAATTAGCCTCTAGGGCATACACCAATAATCTCCCACTTACACTAGAGCCAATAATGCATATGTCTAATGCCTAAAGATCTAGTGTGACCCTTATGCTTTTGTTGTGCAAGATGCTTCATCAGTGAATCTGCGATGTTATCATCTGTTGGTAATATGCATATCTTCACATCTCCTCTATCGATGATCTCACGAATGAGATGGAAGCGCCTAAGTATATGTTTAGATCGCTGGTTGGATTTAGGTTCCTTAGCTTGTGCAATGGCTCCATTATTATCGCAATAGAGGTCCAGTGAGTCCACAATGCTAGGAACTACACCAAGCTCAGTAATGAACTTCCTGATCCAAATGGCCTCTTTTATTGCATTGGAGGCAGTAATATACTCAACCTATATGGTAGAATTGACAATTGTCTTCTGCTTTGAGCTCTTCCAGCTTCAAGCTCCACCATTAAGGTAATAAACAAAACCCGATTGCGATATAAAATCATCTTTATTGGTCTGGAAGCTAGCATCAGTGTAACCCTTTACAACTAGCTCTTCCTCGGCTCTATATACCAAGAACGAATCCTTATTCTCAAGTACTTAAAGATGTTCTTGACAGTAGTCTAGTGACTCTCACCAAGATCAGACTGGTACCTACTTGTCATGCTTAAAGCATACGAGATGTCTGGTCAAGTGTATAACATGACATTCATGATAGATCCAATTGTCAATGCATATGTAATCTTGCTCATGCGATCCGTCTTGTCCTTGGTGGAAGGGGATTAAGCGTTAGATAGGTTTACACCATGTGACATAGGCAAGAATTCTTTCTTGGATTCATGCATGTTAAACCATTTTAACAATTTGTCTATATATGTACTCTAACTTAGGCCAAACAATCTCTGTGATCTATCTCTATAGATCCTGATACCTAATACATAGGTGACTTTGCCCAAGTCATTCATGGAAAAGCATTTCCCTAACCAAGTATTTACAAATTGTAAGGTAGGGATGTCATTTCTGATGAGTAGTATGTCATCTATATACAACACCAGAAAGATAACTGTGCTCCCACTAACCTTCTTGTAGACACAAGATTCTTCTTCATTCTTGATGAAACCAAATTGTTTTATTGTATCATCAAAATGAAGATTCCAGCTTCTGGAAGCTTGCTTCAATCTATAAATAGATCATTGCAAATTGCACACCTTTTCAGCATCCTGTGGAGTGGTAAAACCCTCCAGTTATGTCATGTACACATCCTCGAAAAGATTTCCATTAAGGAAACTAGTTTTGACATCCATTTGCCAGATTTCATAATCATGGTATGCTGCAATAGTAAGCAAGATCCGAACAGATTTAAGCATTGCAGCTAGGGAAAAAGTCTCATCATAGTCTACACCATGAATTTGCTTGAAACCTTTAGCCACCAATCACACCTTAAAGGTATGCACATTACCATCTATATCAGTTTTCTTTTTGAAAACCCACTTGCACCCAATAGGTTTTATCCCTTCAGGTGGGTCAACCAAGGTCTACACCTAGTTGGCATACATGGATTCCATTTTAAATCTCATGGGCTCAAGCCATTTCTTGTTACCAAGTGGCCTCAATACTCAAGAGGGGGTGAATTGAGTATGTAAAATATTTTCGTAAATCTTTCGCAAAACGTTTGATTGACAATTTTCGTTGAAGCTATTGGATGAATGAGGTGAATGGATAAATGAGATTGAATACTTCACTCATAAATAAACAACCCAAGATAGAAAGAATTCAAGCAAAGCAAGATATCAAACTCAACTCAAGCATATATAATTAAAGCACAAAGTAAAAAGATAGAGTTGAGAGGAACAAACACAAGATTTATCCTGGTTCAGCCACCAATCCACTTGTGACCTACGTCCAGTCCTCAAGCAAACCACTCGAGATTTTCCACTAAACTTCAAGCTTGAACGGGTGCTTGAAAACCTTTACACAAAAGAGCACTCAACTCCTTGTGATGCCTCACCCTTGAGCTTGAGCCTTAAACCAGGAATGCCTCACCCTTTTCACTAGAGGGATACCTCACCCTCTTTACAATCTTTGAAGGATGCCTCACCTTCAATAAGGGATACCTCACCCTTTACAAACTTTGAGAGATACCTCACTCTCTTTTCTCTAGAGGGATGCCTCGCCCCCTTTACAAAGAATCAAAGTGTTTATAAAATGAAAACTCTCACAAGAGTAGATGATACAAATTGAAGCCCTATAATGCTCTTGAA
Source organism: Ormosia emarginata (assembly GCA_029884605.1). Taxonomy (NCBI): domain Eukaryota; kingdom Viridiplantae; phylum Streptophyta; class Magnoliopsida; order Fabales; family Fabaceae; genus Ormosia; species Ormosia emarginata. The sequence goes on from JAQQTP010000087.1 coordinate 5,939,434, forward strand.
GAATATCTCAACAATATATGCAAAAATAGAGCAAAAGTGATTTAAGGATGAATCTTGGATTATAGCAATTTGATAGATGTTTCTCAAGTGTTGTTCAACCACAAATGATGCCCCAAGATGAGTATTTATAAGTTATTGGAACAAAAGAGCCGTTGGAGGCTTTAATAGGCAACATTAAAAGCCAAATAATATAGCCGTTGGGCTTGTCAAAATGCTGGTAATCGATTATAGGGTTCTGGTAATCGATTACATGACAGTTAGAACGTGTTCTTGGCTTTCTGGGTTTGTGGTAATCGATTACAAGACTTGTGTAATCGATTACACGCCCTCTGACTTTCTGGTAATCGATTACAATATTGATGTAATCGATTATATGGCCTTTTTTATCGTGTTCTTAGATTTATGGGAACATGGTAATTGATTACATGGATGCTGTAATCGATTACAAGTCCTCTGACTTGCTGGTAATCGATTACCAAGAGTGTGTAATCGATTACTTTCCACTTTGAACACATTTTTCAATCCCAATTAAGTCTCTAGGCCATTTTTATTATTTGGGTACTTGGACAAAACAAGATTTGCAAGGGTTTACCATAATCCAAGATTGAAATCAACATTTCTTTAAAATATGAACTTTGAAAACAAGTTGATTTATGAGGTCTTTGAAAAACCATTTGAATATAATTGAGATATCTTGAGAGCATTTCACATTGATGTTCTAAGACCTATATCTAATATACCTCTTTAGATCTTGGTCTTCTTCTCTTGGTCTTGATCTTTTCTTTTGATCTTGGTCTTCTTCTCTTGGCTTTGTTATCATCAAAAACTTATTTGATATGCTTCATGACATAAGCATTCACATTCTCCCCCTTTTTGATGATGACAAAATAAACATTGAAAATAGAGAAATATTTGCATTCATTTATCTATCAGAGATTAAGCGCAACTCTCCCCCGTAATGTATGCATGAGATAGGATAAATGATTTTCATATAAAAGCACAAAGCTCCCCCGTACACATGCAACATATTTCACTAATCTCTCCCCCGTTGGCATTATCAAAAACAACACAAGCATTCAACATTGTATAAACATTTCAGCCCAGCAGGATCAATATCAGAGTATGAACGGTTTAGCACAACAATTTGTGATGCCAATAGCAAATGCATATGAAAATTAAATCTTGGGTAGTATTTATCATTTATGCCAATAGAATTCAGAGTCACATTCAAGAGCAAATGGGGTTAGATAGTATACAAGCATAAGGAAAGCATCATGAAAAGGCTTGATGGCAGATAAAAAGGTATAACCCATGAATTTTTGCCTTTTAAAACCCTGTGTAATCGATTACAATGTCTGTGTAATGATTACTCATGTTCTGGATTCTTGGTAATCGATTACATATGTGGTGTAATCGATTACATGCCTTCTGGAATTGATGTAATCGATTACATTGGAGGTGTAATCGATTACCTGCTTTCTGACTTGGCTTGGAACGCTTGGCAGAGTCTTTGTAATCGATTACAAAGCTTGTGTAATCGATTACTAGATTGCTAAAACTCAGATTTTGCATTTTAAACAGAGAATGATCAATTTTAAACCTTTCAAATTTGTTCCAAAGCATTCCAAAACAATTTCAAACATCATGTAGGCATATAATCCAAATAAATTGCGAAAATGCTACTTTTACCAAGAATTACACCCTTTTGATGGATTGGTGAGGTTTTTGAGCTTTTTAAGGGTTTTTGTCATGATGTAGTACCTGTAAAATAACTTAGGGGGAATCTTCAATGCTCAAGTCAATATTGGTTTCAAATATGATCAAGAACCATCATGATATGCAGCAAAAAATGTCATGATTATACAGCAAGGTAGCATGTTATACATCACAATAGCATATTATGCAACAAAAGAAACAGATTATACATTTAAAATCATGCATTGTGCAGAAAAGGTGCATTTTATGTAGCAATTGAGTTCATTATGCAGCAAAAATGAGATTATGTGGAAGATTGTGACTTTGTGCCATACAAGTGACAAGTTATGCATCATTTTGCAGAAAATCACAGATTATACAGCATATGATATATTATGCAGAAAATTATGCATCAAAATTGTGTTACAAGAGTTTAGATGCATGATTGATCCAATATGCCAAGTTCAAAGATGTTTCATATCAAATATGCTATTTCAAACAAAAAATGAACTTATCAAGCATATTATTGCATATAAAGATATTTTCAAGATATAAAGCTTAGAAAAATACAATTTTAAAACAAGTTAAGGCATAGAATAGATCTCCACTTATCCAAAGATTGCAAGTCCAAGCTTCTTGGAGACAAGGAAGAGAACTTGGAGTATTTTCTGATCTTGTGCTTGCAGCAGCCACTTTTGATATTCCAAAGTCCGTTCTTGGCCTTCAAGCACACCTACAACACACTTCAATTTTTGGCTTTTGGTACCCTAATTCTCTTGGGTCCTTGTGTGTTAGTGTTAGGCAAGGTGCCTTTGGGAACCTAAACCATTTTAGTTCCAATCTTGTTATTGATATTCTTCCTCACATTACAAGTTGATGCACTATGTCTTTTCTTGCCACAATGAAAACACTTTATAAAAGGACTTGTTGATGAACTTGAGGGAACAAAGAAATTCTTGTTAAGTTTTTGTTGATTTTTGGGATTGTACCCTAAACCAGCCTTTTGAAACACACATTTTTTATTCCCAAGCAATATGTTCAAATTATCTCTTCCAAGGGTAAATTTTGAAAGAGTATTTTTCAAATCTTCAATTTCCTTTTCAAAAGTTTTACATGATGAGCAAGAAAAGGATGTAGATGCATTATCAAGTAAAGAACATGTTAAGCATGAGGAATTTGCATCAATGAGTCTAAGAGTTTCATTTTCAATTTTAAGTTCCTCAATTTTCTTGTTTAAAATAGAGATTTTGTTTTCAAAAGAGGAAATTGTTTTCTTGGATGATGAAACAAGTTTTGCAAGTCTCATAGATTCATTATGCAATTCTTCAAATGCATCTTGCAATTCATCATATGAAGGAGAAGAATTTGATTCAAAATTTGAGGATGTTACCTCCATGTCGTCTTCATCTTCCTCTTCTCCTCTAGCCATGAAACATAGATTGGCTTCCTCATTGTCCGAATTATCGGTTGAATCCATGTCATTATCATCCCAAGCTATGTAGGCTCTTCTTTCTTTCTTTTCTTTTGAGTACCTCTTTTCATACTTCTCCACTTTCCTTTGATAGATTGGGCACTCCATCTTCATGTGTCCCAATTCTCCACATTCATAGCATTTAGGAGTGGTTGAAGTTCCTTCCCCTTTGTGATAGGCATTCTTTGAGGGAAAGGGAGGTCTTCCTTGAGCTCTATTCTTTTTGAAGAATCTTCCAAACTTCTTTACTAGTAGGCCAAGATTCTCTTCACTAATTTCCAAGCCATCTCCATCATCATCATCATCATCATTGATCAAAGAGGAGGTGGCCTTGAGAGCAATTCCCTTCTTTTTCTTGTCAAGCTCCTCATTTTGGTTGGGTCTATTCAATTCCAATTCATGTTCTTGAAGCTTGCCAAAAAGTGTGGCCAATGTCATTGTTGCTAGTTTTCTTGATTCCGAAATAGCCGTCACTTTAGGTTGCCAATCCCTGCTCAAACATCTCAACACTTTGTTAATAAGATCTTCATTAGGAAAAGTCTTTCCCAATGAAGCAAGATGATTTATGATATGTGTGAAACGTTTTTGCATTTCTTGAATGCTTTCACCTTGGTTCATTCTAAAAAGTTCATACTCATGAGTGAGAGTATTTATCCTTGATCTTTTCACTTCACTAGTACCCTCATGAGTTACTTGTAAGGTGTCCCATATTTCTTGGGCAGATTTACAATTTGAGACTCTAAAAAACTCATCATACCCCAAAGCAGTGGTAATGATGTTTTTGGCTCTTAAATTATATTGGACATTCTTTTTATCATCATTCGTCCATTCACTTCTTGGTGTATTAATCCTTACACCATTTACAACTTGTGTGGGGACAAAAGGACCATTTTCAACAGCATCCCACACATCCAAGTCAATAGCTTCAATAAAAATTTTCATTCATTCTTTCTAATAAGCATACCCATCCCCATTGAAGAAGGGAGGTCTATAAAGAGAAGAACTTTCATAAAGATCATTTGAAGAGGCCATCACTTTCTCTTAAAGCTACTAAGCTCTTTACACAAGAGCCTATCTCTGATACCACTTGTTACCAAGTGGCCTCAATACTCAAGTGGGGGGGTGAATTGAGTATGTAAAATATTTTCGTAAATCTTTCGCAAAACATTTGATTGACAATTTTCGTTGAAGCTATTGGATGATTGAGGTGAATGGATAAATGAGATTAAATACTTCACTCGTAAATAAATAACCCAAGATAGAAAGAATTTAAGCAAAGCAAGATATCAAACTCAACTCAAGCATATATAATTAAAGCACAAAGTAAAGAGATAGAGTTGAGAGGAACAAACACAAGATTTATCCTGGTTCAGCCACCAATCCACTTGTGACCTACGTCCAGTCCTCAAGCAAATCACTCGAGATTTTCCACTAAACTTCAAGCTTGAACGGGTGCTTGAAAACCTTTACACAAAAGAGCACTAAACTCCTTGGAATGCCTCACCCTTGAGCTTAAGCCTCAAACCAGGGATGCCTCACCCTTTTCACTAGAGGGATACCTCACCCTCTTTACAATCTTTGAAGGATGGCTCACCTTCAACAAGGGATACCTCACCCTTTACAAACTTTGAGAGATACCTCACTCTCTTTTCTCTAGAGGGATGCCTCACCCCCTTTACAAAGAATCAAAATGTTTATAAAATGAAAACTCTCACAAGAGTAGATGATACAAATTGAAGCCCTATAATGCTCTTCAAGAATATCTCAACAATATATGCAAAAACAGAGCAAAAGTGATTTAAGGATGAATCTCGGATTATAGCAATTTGATAGATGTTTCTCAAGTGTTGTTCAACCACAAATGATGCCCCAAGATGAGAATTTATAAGTTATTGGAACAAAAGAGCCATTAGGGGCTTTAATTGGCAACATTAAAAGCCAAATAATATAGCCGTTGGGCTTGTCAGAATGCTGGTAATCGATTACAAGGTTCTGGTAATCGATTACATAATAGTTAGAACGTGTTCTTGGCTTTCTGGGTTTGTGGTAATCGATTACAAGACTTGTGTAATCGATTACACGCCCTCTGACTTTCTGGTAATCGATTACAATATTGATGTAATCGATTACATGGCCTTTTTTATCGTGTTCTTGGATTTCTGGGAACATGGTAATCGATTACATGGATGCTGTAATCGATTACAAGTCCTCTGACTTGCTGGTAATCGATTACCAAGAGTGTGTAATCGATTACTTTCCACTTTGAACACATTTTTCAATCCCAATTAAGTCTCTAGGCCATTTTTATCATTTGGGTACTTGGACAAAACAAGATTTACAAGGGTTTACCATAATCCAAGATTGAAATCAACATTTCTTTAAAATATGAACTTTGAAAACAAGTTGATTTATGAGGTCTTTGAAAAATCATTTGAATATAATTGAGATACCTTGAGAGTATTTCACATTGATGTTATAAGACCTATATCTAATATACCTCTTTAGATCTTGGTCTTCTTCTCTTGGTCTTGATCTTTTCTTTTGATCTTGGTCTTCTTCTCTTGGCTTTGTTATCATCAAAAACTTATTTGATATGCTTCATGACATAAGCATTCACATTTCTCATATTCTGGGCTAATAATGGCTTCCTAGTAAGTCACAGGCTCATCTTGATCCATGAGCAATACGTCACCTTATTGAGTCATGAAAAATCCATATCCCTCTGGTTAATGGCATATCCTATTAGACCTACGCGAGTCTTGTGCTACTAGAGCAGATTATGGTTCCACAACAACTTGTGGAGGTTGCTTCATTTCTACTGTCGGTTCGTTGCTACTCTGTAAGCCTTGAATTTCTTCAAGTTCTATTTTCCTCCTACTAGTTCCTTTAGAGATAAACTCATTTTCTATGAACACAGTAGTCCGTGCGACAAACACTTTGCCTAATAGTATCCCTTGGTTTCCTTAGGATACCCCACAAAAAAACATTTATCTGATTGGGGTCTAAGCTTATCAGAAATTTATCGTTTCATGTAACCTTCGCAACCCCAAATCTTTATGAAAGATGTAACACCCCAAAATTTATTTATTTTATTATAAATACTCATTTTATAATATTTGTGATTTTCAGGGATTTTTTTGAATTTTTCTGAGAACGCGGAATGTTTTAATATTATTTTTCGTTTTGCGTGCACATTGGGCAAAGTCAGGAAAATGACTGCAACGCTCCAAAAGTTGGAAAATTTTATAACGAATAGTCATTTTATAATATTTGTGATTTTTTGGATTTTTTTGAAATTTTTTTGGAAACGTCGAATATTTTAATATATTTCTCGTTTACGTGCGCACTGAGCGAAACTGGAAAAATGAGATATTTTTCTCGAGAACCTTGATATGTGGAAACGTCGACGGGGGATCTTTCTAAACCTGAGGCTGGACACAGTTTATGAGATTTCACATTTTTCAAGAAAATTTAACAAATAAATAACGAAACGCTGTGTAAAATTTATCTGTCAAACTAATTAATACTGACTTCTGTCAACTGTAACTATTATCCATTGGATAGTAGCATGTAATAAAAATCCTATCACATTATCTTAATGCAATCTACTTTATGTCTAATCAAGTCACTTTAATTCAAATTTTGCCTCCTAATTAAGAAGCTCCTTCAAGAAGCTTTGCCCAAAAGACTACTCTACCCCTTGGTTTACATGAGAAGCTAGCAAATCTCCCTCTCTTTTCTCCTTAATGCCATGGCAACACCAAGCCTAAAAGGGGGGAATTTGACTTACACACTTAACCTAATAATCATTAAATGTCTTCATTTTAACCTAATCACTTATCTCTCTAAAAACATCATCTTCTTCCTTCTCCTCCTTCTCTCTAAAACTCCACCATTGCTACGAAATTTGCAGTCCCTCCTCCTTTCATTTTTCTTCTCCTTTCTCTTCATTAAACTCATTTCCTTACTCCTCTTCATCTTCTCTACCACTTCTCTTTAGAAAATTTCTTAAAAAATCCAACCTTTCTCCATTGCCTTCCAAGACAAAGTCTCCATCTTTAAGGTCAAGCTTCAACATTTCTTCTCATTTTTCTTCATTTTCGGATTCTAGGGTCTCAAAGGAGACCCAAGATCCATTCTTTTTCATTCCTAATGTTGATTTTTGATGGTTGAAAAATTAGGGTTCTTGGAGCCCTTGAAACCGAATTCACCAAGAAGCTTGGAGGAGTCATTTTCGTTTGTTCTTCCTTAGGTAAGAGGGAGACTACTCACTTCAACCAATTTTGGTGGTGAGGGAACCCTTGTGTGTTCATGTGTTTTGTGATTTTTGGTTGTTTATGTGTTCTTGGAAATTGATTGATGTTTGATTTGTGATTTTGAGTGGATTGGAATTGTTAACTGAGCTTGATCATGTTAGGGTTGCTAAATAGGAAATGTGGAGTTCCTTACCCTAACATGAAGGTCACGGTTTTGAGAAGATTTGGGGTTGGAAAAATTGGCTTCTTGTACATAACAAATTGAAGCTATGAAATTAAAGATTGAATATTAATGTTGGAACCTTGAGATGGAAAATTTTAAGGGTTTATTACCCACTTTGAAGCCACAGTTTTGAGCTTAAAAATGTGGGAATTGGATTGATCTTGATAAATCAAAATTTAAGTGAACAAATAATAAGAAACTAATGCATGAAAATGGAAATAAACATTGGACTTGAAGACCTAATGATGGCTACGGTTTTGGCTTGAATGAGGAGGAAATGGATTGACTTTGATGAGCTAAGCATTAAGTGAATTGATGATAAGGAACTAATGCATAATGTGGTGAAAGAATTGGACTTTGAAAACCCTTGAAGGCCACAGTTTTTAGAGACAAATTAGGGGCTAATTGATGCCTTGATTAATTTTTGGGCACTTAAGAATCTAGAGATTTGCATAACTCTTAATCAAGTGAAAGAATTGAATTGAATAATAACCCTTAGAGGGCCATGGTTTTGAAGGGGTAAATTGCCTAAAATTTTTCATAATTAATCAAGCAAAAGACTTTGAAAAAGTGAATTCATAATGTGGACTTGTGATAGTGGATGGACACTTGAAATAAGTATGGACATGGAAATTGATAAACTATGTATGATTGTATATTGATATTGAGAATATCATGATGTGATGATTGGTGTGGTGTGGATTATGATTAAAATTTAAAATGAAAATCAGTTGCCAAGTTCTACCAAAAATAAAAACCTTGCAACCAGTTGTAGTTAGCAAGGTTCGATCCACAAAGAACTAATTCAATTAACACTATAAGTTGAATCTTAATTTAAACACTCAAAAATAGTAAACAATAAAACGGGGGTTTTATTTGTTAAAATTAAAAATAGAAATTGAATCCAAGACAAAAACAGTAAATATGGTTTGAAAAATTAATTAAAAGACAATGGTTAAGAGATAGAATCTACCACTAGATTTATATGATTATGCTAGCCCACATATCCTTTATACCAACATGATCAATTATGCTTTTATGTGATTGTGAGATTAATTCTCTGTTTTCCTTAAGTTTTGGTTAATTCAGCAACCACTCAAATCAATCCATAATCAATAGTTATTTGTAAAGCAACTGCTCTTACACCTACCTATTGATTGCATTAAGATTTAGAAAACCAATCACACTAAGATCTAATCTCACATCGGGATTAAATTACTTAGATCATATGTCTCACTAGTCCTACCACCGCAACCACGCATAGCAATCCTAGTTTTACCACTTTTGAAATTGGCAAAGAGTATAAAAACCTTTATACCAAATTAAGAATAGAAACATATGAATAAAAACACAATTATATTGATATAAAGAAATATGAAAGAATCACATAATCAAAACTAGGGTTTCATCTTCCCTTAACTATATAAGAAAACTAGCCACACATGGCAAGTTCAAAACCAAAAGAATAACAGAAGAAAAATATTGTCAAGAATAGAAGTGCAGAAGAAAACTAAAGATCAAACTAGTTTCCAAAGGTTAGGGATGATTGATCTCTGATTGCTCGAACCCAAGACTCCAATCTTCGATCCAATCTCCTTCTCCTTTGTTCTTGGTCTTCTCCTCAGCCTCTTGGCAGTTTCCCAGTCCAGACTCTCTTTTTAGGACCCTAGGCAACCCTATTTATATTTTTGGATACCTAACACATCATTAGAATTCGTATCTAATGTTCTGATGCGATGACACAGGTTGTGTCATTTGACACGGCCTACCCCATGTCAGGTTCTGGTAACACAAATTCAAGTGTTTTGTAAGTCAAAGAGAAACACAGCCCACCCCATGTTAAATGACACGGGCTGTGTTGATGGTCAATGCTCAAAACTGGATCCTCTTGTGAAGACAGAGATGTACACGGCCTACCCCGTGTCATATGACACGGGTCGTGTTGTTGGTCAGGTCCATGTTGAAAATCCAGAGAAGGACACGGCCCACCCCGTGTCATGTGACACGGGCCGTGTCACTTACTTTCTTTAAATTCCTCTCTCTTTTTTTGCTTCTAGGGGTGATATTGATCTCCTGAAAAACACAATGCAATTATGAGTGCTTATAAACATACTTAAGCATAGTTTCACAATAAAAATCCAATTAAACTTCATATCCAGAAACTTAGCTAAAAGTTAACAATTAAACATATATAAAGTCCAATTAGATCAAATATATGATACTCAAGATATGAAAATAATCGACAGATCAATGATATTGGGAAATGAATATGTATGTGTACATGTATGTTTATGTACCATGGTGATATGACTATGATGAATGCATCATTGATGAACATGTATGATTGAAATTGAGTCGTCATGAATATGTGTTGTCCGTTGGACATTGTTAGAAAAGCTATGTATGCCTACAAGTTTGAATAACACCTATGTGCAGGTGCGAATAGACTAAGCGTAGGTGTCATATGTTGTTGACCCTGGGAGTGTCGGGGTGTGGGTGTCTCACAATAGACAGTGGTAGCTCCACTGGGGCCGTGGGATAGACCAATGCGACACACAGACGATCCTGTCTGAGACGTTGTCCTATATCGGGATCAACTGTCGAGGTGCCATGTATAAGCCATTGCGCAAACATTTTTATGGGATAAAGCACATTGTATTTTTAAGGCTAACGATATACTGACATTACTCCTTGATCATTCACTCCGAAAATGTTTATGTCTAGCTCCATGGAGTAGGAATTTTTGGTACCCTTTGTATTGAGCATTGTGAGTCTCATAATACACTGATCATGAGCATTTATAACTGTCTGATTATCTGAATTGTCAATTGCTGAGAATACTATTGTTATTTGTCTGTCATTATAATTTTTTATTGCTACTCTATCTTTACTGTTATTTATCTGTTATTGATGACTTTATTACTACTTATTGTTATTATACTTTTACTGTTAATTTTAATATTGCTGTGATTAAATATATAAATTATGTTATATGTGGGCGTCCAGCGCCGTATTGTTTTCTTGCTGCCAATTTGGTACTGAAAGCTGGGTATTTCACCTTTTTCTGTATTTTTATATTCTCCATTTTTTTGTATGATTTTGAGAAGACGAGCGTAAAGAAGAGGAAGCCCCTGAGTTTCTAGGTTTCTGGCCATGTCTTGACTGAGATTGAAGCTGCTGAGGATGACGTCTCGCCCTCATGGATTTTTTGGCTACGTGCGGATCAACTTTCACGGAGGTCTTGATTACTGGCATATCAACGTGCAGACTAACCGTTGCCTGTACCATGGTGAGCTGACTATGTCCTTGGCATGGGGTCGTTACGACGCCTCTATGTTTGACTTTCATGCTTTTATGTGGCTGGAGTTTTACCTGTCCATAAGGGACATGTGGGCTGACATGTATTACACCCCACGTGACGACTCCTTTTTATCTACTGCTCGGGCTCTCGCCCGTTGCTCTGTCACTCCAATGGATGTTGTGTCAGACGAAGAGGACCTCGAAGAGGACCCTTCTACGGTCCTTTCTCGATCTCGTCAGTCTTAGGGACTGTTGCTATCGGTGGCTACTGATGGCTATCCGTTATCTTTTTGGGGGAGCCTGACGTATATGCTAGATGGATGGGTGTATGTTTGTATCTCTTTGGGTGGGTACATGTTTTGCTTCTTTTTTGTATATTTTGGAAACTAACTAATACAGGCTTATGCATATAAATATATATTATGTATGGTTTATCTTACGTTGTTAAATTTTATTTATTCCAACTGTTTTAATTATGATCTTTATAAGTAATGAATTTTAAATTAACTTTTTTAACGCCACTCGTTAATAATTTATAGTTTTAACAAAAAAATAGTGACAATTGCAAACAAAAAAAAAGAGAAATTAAATAACCATATAAAGATCACCGGGTTTATGAACATGAAAACAATTAACATTTTACCGTAGTTTAATTTATTCCGCTTTATGTTTCATATTATATTATAGTGCGACGTCCCTTCTTCGTGTGTAATTAAAGCAAAAAGGGACGTTACAAAAGACATATTGCATCGTCTCCCAGTCCATATCTCATATGGTGTCTTTTAAATTGTCTTAGATAGAACACAGTTAAGTGTAAAAGCTGTTGTTAATAAAGCAAGTCCCTAGAAGGAGCCTGGAAGGTTTGCATAACTCATCACGGATCAGACCATGTCCAACAAGGTCCGGTTCCTCCTTTCAGAAACACCATTCCATTGTGGTGTTCCTAGAAGAGTGAGTTGAGATATTATCCCACACTTTTTTAGATGATCATCAAACTGTTGGCTTAAGTATTCACCACCTTGATCTGATCGAAAGACTTTAATACTCTTTCCAAGTTGGTTTTGTACTTCATTCTTGAATTCCTTGAACTTTTCAAAAGATTCTAATCTGTGTTTCATGAGATACACAAACCCATATCTTTTGAAATCATCAGTAAATGTAATGAAGTATTGAAAATCACCTTTAGCCAGTGTGTTTAGGGGTCCATATACATCACTATGTATGAGGCCGAAAAGATCACTAGCCTTTTTACCTTGTCTAGTGAATGGGGCCTTAGTCATCTTCCCCAATAAACAAGACTTGCATATCTCATATGATTCAAAATCAAATGAGTCCAAGAATCCATCTTTATGGAGTTTGGAGATGCATTTCTCATTTATGTGGCCCAAATGACAATACCAGAGATAAGTTGGGTTCATATTATTTGATTTGAACTTCTTTATATTTATGTTATAAACAGACATTTCGAGATCAAGGACATAAAGTCCATTACTCAGTTGTGCACTACCATAAAAAATATCATTCCAATGAATAGAACAACTTTTGTTCTTTATTATAAAAGTAAAACATTTCTTGTCCAAACAAGAAACAAAAATGATATTCTTGCTAATAGCAGGCACAAAATAACAGTTATCTAATCCAATTACAAGCTTAGTGGGCAAAGATAATAAATAAGTCCCTATGGCTAAAGGAGCAACTTTTTCTCCATTTCCAACTCGTAGATCAACTTCGCCCTCAGCCAATGGTCTACTGTTATTTAGATCCTGCACATTTACACAAATGTGAGACCCACATCCAATATCTAATACCTAAGATGCATAAGTAGATAAATTGACTTCTATAACAAAAATACCTGAAGTGGAAGTCTCACTTCCCTTCTTCTTCTTAAGCTCCTCCAGGAATCTGGCGCAATTCCTTTTTCAATGTCCGGTTTGACCACAGTGGAAGCAGGTACCTTCCTTAGCCATTCTGCCCGTAGGTTTCAAGCCAGAAGTGTTGGGCTTGGATTTCTCCTTATCCTTGCCCTTCCATTTGTCTTTGGGCTTCTTTAGTAGGTTTTTGCCCTTAGCCTTTTAGACCATCATAATGCCCTTTCCCTTTCCTTTATTAATGTTTTTCTCTGCAGTTCTCAACATGCTTAGCAACTATTGTTGAGAGTTGTCAATTTCATTTGTAACACCCTCCCTAGGGTATCACATGTCTGACTCCCGACTCAAAATCTGTAAAGAAGTTCACACAAGGTTTGAGTTATAAAAAGTGGGTTTTAAAATTTCTTCTTTACAGAAACATAAATTTACTGAAAATATTAGGTAATATTAAAAATCATATTTCAACTATTCATTATGCAATATTGACACTAATTAATATCTCATAATTTAAAGAGAAATATAAAACTAACAGACTCTTCTTTTTTTTAACAGTAGCAAACCCCATGACGGGTCCTACTTAATAGCACGGTACAACACTAACGTTAAAACTTAACATACTTATTCTGTTGTGTATCCATCTTGTTGCATCAGACATCTGTTCTACATCTGTTTCTATGTCAACACTGCACACCTTCGAGTCCTAAATGTCCACTCCTTATTGTTGTCACCAACCTCAGAGTATCCATCACTCGTTATGTCTAAGACAACTCGATCCTTCTATTATTTGATTTTAACAGTACATACACAGCAAAACAACATAACAAAGAGGTGAGATCACCTACGCCAATACCAATATGGCAGTATAGAGATAACACAAACAGCATATCATACAGATAGATCATACCATAATCATGCTATCAACATTAATTAACTATCATCATCTAATCATTTATTAGTTTAATTATCATAAACAACAAATTACAATAATGTTCTAATTATCATTATCATCATCCAAGTATTCAAAACAATTGTCATAACCAATATCCCTCAATTAATATATCATGCAGATATAAAATGTTCGGATTATGCATGTGCACAAAGACTCGATTTTTCAAAAACAACTCCATGGAGTTTTTCACAATTTCGAGGAGAATGCTCTGTCAATTGTCGTCACCTTAGCCCAAAGACAATCTTCCGGTTGTTGAAAAGAATCGTGTTCTTGTCGGGTATCGTCAATGCGTTGCAACGGACTGCATCGCCAAGTGACACTGGTACTCGCTACTGTCCACTTGGTCGACCGCCGCTACCGACGCCCCAAGATCCATCATAGACCTCACTATCAATTCTCATTCCCTCTTCAACCACAAGGGCCATATACAATGCACGAATATATCCGTGCAAGTCCAACCCCAAAGGGCCAAATCTTTTCAATTTCATTTGTTCAATATATCATATGCCTCAACGCATATTTTTTTCCAATGCATGTATAATGCACCAAATCCAATCACAAGCATCTCTTTCCAATGCATATAAAATGCACCAAATTATACTGTATTTTTAACAGCAAAAATCATGTTATCACATTTTCATAGTTATAAAACACTTTCGTCGTGTTTTCAAAATTGCGTAATATTTCCGTTTCATTTTCACAATTCCAAAATGTTTCTGTTACGTTTTCACAATTCCAAAATGTTTATATTACGTTTTCAAACTATCGTAACACTTATGTTACGTTTTCAAAATTCTGAAACGTTTCCGTTCTATTTTCACAATACCGTGACACTTCTGTTACGTTTTCACAATACAGTAACATTTCTGTTACGTTTTTAAAATACCGCAACTCTTCTGTTGCACTTTTAAAACACGTACTAATTTTTTAACGTTTTTCTTAATCGCGTAAAAATATACGTTTCTCAAAATCGCATAGTATTTTTTCACTGTTTCAAAATCGCGTAACTTAAAAATCATTCTTTTATGTCACGTAAATCATTTTCTATCATTCTTAAAATATTTAAAACACTTTCCAAATCTCATAACAATTTTTCCCCATTTTCACAATCGCATAAAAAAATATTTTATCGCTATTCAATCACGTAGTGATTTATCAATGATAGTTCAAATCACGTAAAATATTTAAACGTAAATTCAAATTAGTATAAATATTTCAACGTATTTAAAATCACATAGAAATATTTTTCCATATCACGTAACTTAAAAATCATGTTTTTAAGATACGTAAATAATTTTTCACCACAATTTCATTACAAAAAATATTTCTTGACCTTTAAAAATTCCTTTTTAACTTTTCTCAAAATAATATAACTTTATACTTCATTTAATATATTTTCTTACTCAAGAAAATATTTTTCCACAGTTCTTTACTCAAGAAATTCTTTTTCAAAATATAACTCACAAAATCACTTTTCCATTGATGTAAATCAACGTTTCAAAACTTAACATTTTCTAACGTATTTCAAAACTTGAAAATAAGTTATACGTTAGTAAATTTTCAAAACACCATTATATTCTCCATTTTTCCCAAATCAATTCTCTTCAAAACAAATTAAGATTCAAACCCTTGCAACTTTTCTTTTTCATTTTCATATGAAAGTTCATTTCTCAAGTGATAAAATACTTTGATTCCCTTTCCAAAATCCTTATACTAAAACATTTTGTTCAAACATTTTGTTTCCACTTTAAAATTACTTCGTTTCATAAAACCAAAATTATTCCAACCTCCAAAAATCGTAGAGTCTTTGGCCATTGAAGCCATCAAATATTTTCCTTCTAAATTGATATGGTTTTACACAAACAAAACCATTAAAAATTCTTTGTTTTCAAAACTGAAATACGATGGTCATAAAAACCAAACCCATTTGTTCAAATTCATTTTTACTTTCCTTACAAATCCTTTTTCACTTTCTTTGCAAATCCATAAAATTATCATTGCTATTTTCATTTAAATCTCATGTTTAGTAAAACACTTAGAAACTTTTCTCACAAAATAAATCAATAAAAATCCTTTTAAAATCGTATTCATGTACTCTTTGAAAAATAAATTCTTTGTTTATTTTCCTTACTTTTCTAAACATCCATTTTTATCATTCAAGAAAATATTAATTTTGTGAACACCTATCTTGAGGTGTCTTGACCAAAATTCACCATGTTCTAGGGATCAAAAATTAATTTCCTTGTTCTGAAAAAATTTCAACCTGGAACCCTAACCTTGGGTGCCAAAACCGTAGTCATTCTTTGGCCATTGGAGCCAAAAATCAATTTCCTTTCCACTATCAAGTCATGGCATATACATATATATTTCATCATAAATAATATAAGCATACCATCAAAGCCATAAAAGCATGTATAACATATCAAGCATATCATCAAAGCTATAAAATCATGCAAAGCATATCAAGCATAGAAAATTAATCAAAGCTCATAAACACCCACAAATTAATTACATGACCATGGATATGAATCCTCACATGGATTCCACATCCATCAAATAAAATACCATCTCTCACCACCATGCTTGGTTGGTGAGATGGATCTCCCTCTTACCTCTTGAAGATCCTTAAAAACTTCTTGTTTTGCTTCTTTTTCCAAGTCCTTCATCACCAAGAGCTTCTCAAATACAAAACAAAATACATAGAAATTAGTATACTAAGCTTGATTAAGAGGAACCATGGATCAAACATGGCGTAGATCATGAAAAAGAGAGAAGAAAATGATGTTTCCTTATGCTTCACCTCAAAAACCCAATAACTTTGATCTTGAAGAAAGTCCATGAAGATGAATGAGTTAGAGAAAATCTTCAACATGAAAGTTGCTTAGAACATCATGTAGATTCAAGATCTATGGTTGGATGAAATTAAAAGAGATTGGATGGTGATTTTAGGGTAGATAACCGAATGGTTTCTCTTGAAGCACAAAGATGAAATTTTTTATTTTTGATAAAAACTTGAAGCTTGGATTTGAAGCTCAAGATGAATGATTTTGGAAAAACTCATAACTAGAGATGTTCTTAGAATGATGTTTAGGTTTAGAAAATCAAGTTGGATGAAATTTTTGAGTGATGGAAGGTACTCTTGGAGTGCTTGGCCAAAACATGAAGAAGGAGAGAAATGGAGAGAAAACTTGGTAACTTAGCTTCTTGAAAATGTCTAATGATGACCAAGGATGGCAATAATGGTCTTCAAACTTTTTCCTATGTCCTAAAGCTTCTCAATTTCGTAGCTCCTCCAATGCATTCTCCTTGAGTGCAAATTGATCAATAATGATCAATTATGATGAAACATTGACCAAGACCACTTAACAATGACATAAAGCAATTAATAATGGTCATAAAGCCTCTTTTTCTTTGTCTTCTAAACAATCCAAAACCATCCCCCTCCATGCATGCTTCTCCTTGTGCATTTAATAAATGACCATAATAATTAGCCACCATTTGGAGCATTTCTAGCCATTGATTAATTCAATGGTTAGGATTAATGTAGATTTTTAATTTAGAAGACTTAATCTAGGCCATTGGATCTTTCTCCTTTAAATTCTAGTCATTGGATGTGTCTCCAAAATTAAGAGTCAAGATTGCTCCTTCTAACTTTTAATCCAAGGGTTATAATTAGTCTTTGTCACTTTTTAAGACTAAATCTTCACCATTAATTAAATCTAAATCCAATGGTCATAAATGGTCCTTGTTACTTTACAAGACCAATTCTCCACCCTTGATCACTTCTAAATCCAATGGTTATAAATGATCTTTGTCACTTTTTCAGACCAAATCTCTACCATTGATTTAATCTCCATCTAACGGTTATAAATGATCTTATTTATTTTTAAGATCAAATCTCCACCGTTGATTAAATCAAGATCAAGTCTCCATCATTAATTAAATCAATGGTGGATATCCAAACCACCAAGGTTGACTTAAGCAATATAATATTTATTTTTATCTGCTAAAAACCCCACAAAAGAATATATTTACTGTATTTTTTTATCGTTCGATAAATAAATACAGTACAAGAAATTTTCTAAAACTGTTTCCGGATTCAAGTTTAGTAAGATCCCCTGTCTCCGTCTAAACAGTACAAATTTTTCTATGCGTAGAAAATTTTTTACTTTGCGGGACCTACCTGGGCCCACGTATGGCCACCTGGGCCCACGTATGGCCACTTGGGCCCACAGACAGAAAAAAAATCATAATCATCCCAAAAAATCACAAAAATTATAAAATGCACAAATGTCAAATCAGATTACGTAAAATAATTACCTAACGGTAAAAATTAAATTACGTAAAGTTTTCCCCGGCCCAAAAATTTTTATTTTCCTGACGCGGAGTAAATCACTCAAAACGATCAAATACGCTGACGGAATAAACAAAATAATTTTATAATGCACAGAAATTACTAAACAGTAAAATTCTGTTAACTGTCAAAATTACTGTTTAAGAGATAGGAAATTTTGGGATGTTACATCATTCATGTTGTAGCTCAAGACAAATTGATTGAAACTTTTCGACAACGATTGCAGGACTAAGTCAGTGGCCAACTCTTGGCCCAAAGGGAAACCAAGCCTCTCTAGGTTTTTAATGTACCCAATCATCTTGAGCACATGAGTACTAATAGGGCTACCCTCCACCAGCTTGCACTGAAAAAGTGCCTTAGAGACTTCTAATCTCTCATGCCTAGCTTGCTCTTGATATAACTTCTTTAAGTGTACGATCATATCGTATGCATCCATGTTCTCATGTTGCTTTTGTAGCTCAGAGTTCATAGTGGCCAGCATGAGACAACCGACGTTTAAGGCATCATCTTGATGCTTCTTAGAAGCATCCATTTCAGCTTTAGGGGCACTTGCAGTTAGTGGTTCAAGAATGGGCTGCTCTAGAACATACAACTTTTTTTCATACTTGAGGACAATCCTTATATTCTTGTACCAGTCTAGGAAATTTGTCCTACACAATTTGTCCTTCTCAAGGATAGATCGCAATGATAAGTTACTAGTAATGTTTGTTGCCATGGTAATCTATCAATAGAAAAATATGCAAAGTATAAGTATCATGCCATAAACATATCTAACAAGGTCTTTAATTAAATATGTCTCCCACTATTTTACTCAAATCAATGACCCTCAGCAGTGACTCAGAAAATCCCATCGAAAGATTTCCTAGTGGGCCAAGATCCATATCTCACATAGCTTTGAGTCAGCTTTGGCTAATCACTCAAAATTCGGCTATTTAGGTAGGAAATGTAACTCCCTCCGCAGAGCATTACATTTCAGACTACAAACTTACCAAATTATAATTAAATTATATAATATTTAATGTAATAAAATATGAGTTATAAAATTTCTTTCGTCGATAACTTAAACTTACCAAAGATGTAAGTAATACAAAAATATCTTGAACTGATTAATACACCTTACATACAACACATAGTATTCAATAACATTCAGAACATGAAACTTACAGACTCAAGGAGAAATGTAGCAAACCTTATGTCGGGTCCTACTCAATAGCACGGTAACAAACTTAACAAAACTCAAAACGCCCGTATCCAGATGGACATACTATACGACGATACTTCATAGCACTACGTCCTTTCAAAACCAAGGAAGATCTCCACTTCACCACCATGACGAACTTTACAAAACATAAACATATAAACAGAACAAGACAATAAAGAGGTGAGATCTCCTACATCAATACCAACATGGCAACATAGAAATAAGACGAATGACAATAATGCCATTCAAATACAAAGTAATAAGTATATTCATGTTACCAAGTAATAGATAATTTAATACAAATAATTCAACAAATAATATAAATATCACAAAAATCACAAATATAATCATACTATAATTAATAAATAACTTCCATAAACACATATCGCAACAACACAGATGTCAACATTACTTCGAATATAAATGTCAGTGATATGTGTACTGACCATGCATATGCACAATGCACTAGTCCCTACTCCATGGAGCTAAACTCAATTTCAGATATGAACGTTCTAGAAGACATGCCAGCCTCAATGACAGTCTAAGTTGGATCACGAAAGGAATAGTATTTGTCGAGTTATGTCAGTGCGTTGCAATAGTTTATCATGACCAGAGGAACATTAGGTGAACAATTATCACTATGAATCACCACGCCCCTGACGACCCCAAGACTCATTGTACAATCTGCACTTTTCAATTCTCATTCACTCTTAGGCAACAAAAGTCATATTCAATGCATGATAACTTAATGCATAACATAAATCACCATTGCACTATTCCCAATGATATTAGAACAACCGCCATACAATTGTCTAAGGCCATTAGTATCAATGGTATTCAATAACCACCCACACAATAACATAATACAACTGATCCATCCGAGTCCAGTACATCAGTCTTACAACCACTGCTGTCATTCACAATTACTTAATACTTTTATTGCGTTTTCCCAATCGCGTAACACCTTTATTACGTATTCAAATCTCGTAACCATTTTTTAACGTTTTTCTTAATCGCATAAAGATATTTAAATGTTTTCTAAATTGCATAGTTCAAAAATCATTATCTTTGAAATGTGTAAAGCTTTTCCACTATTTTTCATTGTATAAAATATTTCTTGACGTTTTAAATTCTATTTTAAAACTTTCTAAGTTTAAAATATAATTTGGACCTTAAATCCAATTTCTCCCATTAAAATCCCTTTACATAATATTTTTCGACGTTTTCCATAAAAATTGCATTATTCTTAATCTACTAAATATTTCTTCTACTTCATTTACTAAAAATTATTTTAAATAAAATACTTAAATCTCAACATTACCCTTTAAAAATTCCTTTCCATTTCCATTTCCCAAAAATCATCATTTGTCTAATAAAACTATACATCTCCATATTCATCTAAAAATCCTCAATTTAACTAAATTCCTTATCAACTAATATTTCAAAAATATCCTTTAAACTTATTTTCTTTCTCATGATAAAAAATTCATTCTTTTCCCAATAACAAAAATCTTATCCATTTCCATTCCTCTTAACTGAAAATCAATCCTTTTCCAATATTAAAACTTTATTCACTTTCTTCCTTAACTTAAAAATCTTTAAATCGTATTCTTGTTACAAAATCCATTAAGATCACTATTAGTAAAATACTTCCATCTTGGATATCCCTATTTTAGGCTAAGAGGCCGTGAGCCTCAAGTGGTCCTTGTAATCAAAATCATTTCCTTTCCATGTGATTCACATATACAACATATATCAATTATTCTAGTTCTATCATAACAATTCCATATATACTATGAATATCATAATAAACATCCAATAATCAATCACAACATCATCATCATACTATCAAAATCACACATCACATATAGCTAATAAACAACCATAATAAATATCATGCATACTAACAAGGCTATAAATCACATAAAGTAATCAAACACAAACAAGTGAAATTATACAATAAGTGAATAAATCCTCACATGGATTATTCACACATACACATACAATTCGTTCCTTACCACCATGGATGGTTGATAAGGTTAATCTCCCTCTTACCTCAAAGGAAGATCAAAACTCCCCTTGGTTGCCTTCTTGATGAATTCGTCCTCCACCACGCAAAATCCTATAAAAACTTCAAATACACAAACATCATAAATAAAGCTTAAAACTAGAAAACCATGGATCAAAACATGGTTTAAAACTTTTAAAATGAATTTAGAAGTAAATACTAGAGATTTCACCTACAAAGCTTCAATCTTTAGTGTGAAGAACAAGGTTGAAGATGGATGATCATGGAAAAGATATCAACATGAAAAAGTCTTAGAATTGCATGGAGATTCAAGATCTATGGTTGATTGAAATTATTGAAGAGTGGAGAGTGGTTTTCTTGGCCTTGGCCATGAGCTTCTCTAAAGGAAAAAGGTGAAAACTTTTTGATTTCTAAGGGAGAGCTGAAGATGATCACAACACCAAAGTGTCTTGAATTGGTATAAAGATTCAAGATATGAAATTAGATGAAATTTAGGAAGTTGGAAGGTAGGTTCTTAGTGTTTTGGCCATTAGGTTGAAGAAGAGAGAAATAGAGAAGTTTGCTTTGTTCTTGAAGGAGAGAGAATGGAGAGAATTTGGTTCTTGAAAGATGAAATGAAATATGAAAAACTACTCTCCAAATGAGTGTTAGCCGTAGGTTCCTTCACAAATGAAGAGTAAATGCTTAGTTTCTACAATTATGAACAACACATGGCTTCACATGGCTTATGTCATGGAGTGGTCATGCAATGGTCACAATTAGATGAATATCTTATTCAAGAACTTCCTAGAACACTAAGTGGTCGTGAGGTACAAGGAATTAGGCTAAGTTTGTTTCAATTTACTTCTAGTTAGACTTAAGTTAACTTAGTTGGTTCAATTAGTTTCATACCTAACCATTTAGTTACTTAGGTGAATTATGCATTCTAGAAGGTTCAAGAACATTCTTGAAACTGTGGAGCTCAATGAAAAACTAACCAAGTTTCTAATTCAATTTGTTCCTAACTAAATTAAGCTAACTTAGTTAGATTACTTAGTTCCTTTAGTAACTATCTAGTTACTTAAGTGCGAGTCATAAACTTCTAGAAGCTACTAGAACAGTCTTGTAACCATAAGCTCTAATAAGTAGCAAACTAAGTTTATTCCATTTAGTTACTACCTAGCTTTATGCTAACTTAGTTAGGTTATCTAGTTTCTTAACTAGTCTAGCCATTATTATTGACTTTTCAACAAGCAAGCTTGATTCTAATTAGTTGGTCATAAAGCTATATAATGATGGTTCATGATTACACTCAAGATATTTAGCTTAGATATTTTCCTTAGATAACTGCTTCCTAATTGGTTTACACAAAGCAAGACTAGTCAGTATTATTGACTTGTTCTTATTTGGGTAGCAACTATTATTGATCATTTTCTATTAATTACCCTTGATGAATCACAAAGCGAGTTATCAAAGAGAAATTTCTAGAACAGATGAGTTAGCATGATGAGTCACTATGGAGATTTCTAGAACAGGTGAGTCAGCATTCTAGAACATGGTGAGTCACCATTCTAGAAGCCTCTGGAACACAATGAGTCATAGGGTGAGTCAGCGCTCTACATCCTTCTAGAATGTGGTGAGTCATTGTTTCTACAAGCTTTCAAAACTTGCTGAGGTGTTATGCCAAGTGTCAAACTTCTATTAGTCCTCCATGGTGAGTCACAACCGCCAACTTTGACCAACTCCTCATTGGTCCACATGTAAAGCAAGTTGTAACACCCCAAAAATTAATAATTTTATGATAAATAGTTGTTTTATAATATTTGTGATTTTTGTAAATTTTTCTGTATTTTTCTGTGAATGCAAAATATTTTAATATTATTTCTCGTTTTACGTGCACATTGAGCGGACCCGAAAAATGAGATATTTTTCCCGAAAACCTTGAACTGTGAAAACGTCGACGAGAGATCTTACTAAACCTAAGGTCAGACACGGTTTACGAGATTTTATATTTTTCAAGATTTTTATCTGATAAATAAAAATTGTAGAATAATTTTATTATCCATTAGACAATAAATATCAGTTTTTGTTAACTGTGATTTCTATCCACTGATAATAAATCTGATACAGTGTTAGTCATATTTTAGAGAACGCTTTAATGACATCACCATGGTGACATCATCACCATGACATCACTTTGACTTTTCAAAGGGAGGAAGCTTCCTAGCACCTTCCTTTTGGCTTGTTGGAAGAATGATTTTTAAGTTACGCGATTGTGAAAATGGTGGAAAATCGCTACGTGATTTGAGAAACGTGTAAATATTTTTACGTGATTGAGAAAACATTGAAAAATCATTATGTGATTTGAAAATATAACATAAGTGTTGCGAAATTGTGGAAACATAACAGAAATGTTGCACGATTGTGAAAACACGACAAAAGTGTTTTGTGACTATGAAAATGCGATAACATGATTTCACGATTGAAAATACAGTATGATTACTGTTGAACTAGTGTATGGACACTGTATGAGAAAATGACAAGTTTTACCTGTGATTGGCATTTGGTGCATTTTACATGCATTGGAAAGATATGTCTGTGATTGGCATTTGGTGCATTATACATACATTGGAAAAATATGCATTGTGACATATGATGAAATTGAAAAATATGCATTGTGGCATATGATGAAATTGAACAAAATTGCATTGAGATATTCGTGCATTGAACAAAAAGTTAATAGCTGAAAGCTATTGTGACCCTTGTGGTTGAAGAGGGAATGAGAATTGATAGTGAGGTCTATGATGGATCTTGGGGGCGTCAAGGTGCGCGCGGTCGACCAGTGGATGTTAATTGGCAAAATGACCATGTGCCACTTGGCGATGCAATCCGTTGCAATGCATTGACGATACTCGACAATAACACGATTCTTTTCGATGACTGGGAGATTGTCTTTGGGCTAAGGCTAACAATTAACTAGAGCATTCTTCTCGAAATTATGAAAACCTCCATGGAGTAGGACATTGAGTCTACATGCATAACATATGCATCATTATTGAGCATTGGTTAAGATAATTGAACTATTGAATACTTGAATAATATTGAGGGCATTATCATAAATATTGAATATTAATTTCTAATTGAGGAATATTGGATTATGGTGATGATAAATAATGTTGATGACATTATTGTAATTATTGTTATTTTATACATTATGATGATGACATAATTGTAATTATGGTATGATATATCTGTGTGGTGTGCTATTTGTGTTATCTCTATGCTACCATGTTGATATTGGTATAGGTGATCTCACCTCTTTGTTATATTGTTTTGTTGCGCTTGTATTGTTAAAAATTATATAATAGATGGAACGAGTTCCTTAGACGTGATGGGAAGTAGATATTCTGAGTTCGGTGACAACATCAAGGAGTGACCATTCTGGACTGGTTAGTGTACAGTTTTGATGAGGAACAGATATATGGCACATCAAGATGAATACAAAATGAAATAAGTATGTTGAGTTTTCTCGTTAGTGTTTTACCGTGCTATTGAGTAGGACCCGTCATGGGGTTTACTACTATTTAAAAAGTGAGTTTGTAAGTTTTTATATTTCTTGAATAATTGTTAAATATTAATTGGTGTCAATATTGTATATTAAACGGTTTAAATATATTTTCAATATTACCTATAAATTTCAGTAAATTTACGTTTTAGCGAGAAGAAATTTTGAAACCCACCTTTTATAACTCAAACCTTTTATGAACTCCTTTTCAAATTATAAGTTGGTAGTCAGAAATGTGATGCCCTACGGAGGGTGTTACAGTTATGCATATTTGCATTGAACAATTTGCTCAGTCGATGACTGTTAAAAGGCTGTATGAGCCTATGAACGAGAACTGGATAATGTGATCTATGATGGATCTGATTGAGGACCATGAGGCGCGGTGGTTCATTTCGTGATGATGTTATCACCTTATTATACCCCTAGCCATGATAAACCGATTGCAATGCATCACGCGCCTGACAAGCACTATTCTCTTCGTGGTCCGGTGTAGACTGTCATTGAGGGGGCAGATCTTCTGGAACGTTCATCTTTGAAATGGAATAGAAAATCTTGGTACCAAGTGCACTTGCATTGTGAGTCGGCATTGTGAGTCAGCATATCATTTAGCACTCATTTATATGATGATTATACTATTATGTTATTGATGTCAAGATTATTTGAAATGTTTTAATTGTTCATTATCTGAGATTCTGTTGCTGTTCTCTCTTATCGTATGTGATTACTGCTGCTTAAATGTTATTGCTCTGCTATATGGGCGCTCTGCACCGTTCTGTTTCTTTCCTGCCATAATTGGTAATGTAAGTAGGATATCTCACCTTTTTCCTATATCCTTGTATTTTTGTTATTATATATATATATATATATATATATATATATATATATATATATATATATATATATATATATATATGTTAAAAGATCGTGAGGAAGACAATGAGGGACCACACTCTTACTGATGGGATTAGGCTAATTCACTATTTTCAATATGGCGCCGAGACGAGATTTCTTCGATTACGCACGGGTGCAACTTCATAGGGGCATTGATACCTGACGTGTCGATTGGGACTCCGAGCATCATATATATTTGGGGTTGCAGCTTTGTTTGCTAGTAGTACCTATCTTAGGGTTACTACTTTTCCCTTTTGTACTTTTGTACCCATTACCTTTTATTTGAATATGTAAGTACTATATTTCGTGTTATCAGTGCTTTGTGTTAAGGACAAATATATTACATATGAAATACGTTTTTCCTTCAGTGGTTGTATTTTATATGGTTGAGTACTAAATATGTTTCCTTCGGGACTCATATTTTCTATCTATGTACAAATGAAATAATTTTTTTTTGTAAATACTATTGTTTAGATTGTGACACACCTGGATTTAGTGACTGTGGTGTATGACGATTGTGCCATGGTTATTAGATCTTGGGGTGTTACATTAAGTAGTATCAGAGCAGTTCATCCTATTGAGTCGGGGTATGGACTTGCTATGTTTGGGCATATTAGAGTTTTGTATGTTGTGCACTTCCTTGTCTCTTGATTGAGATGATGGGAAAGGAATACTTGGCTTGTCGTAGGTTGAATGTTAGTAGCTACTGTTATGCAGTTGCATGATATTGAGGACTGACTTACTCAATATGTAATGTTTTGTGAGTACAGGAAACTATGACTTCGCCTAGGTGTACTGTATTAGGAGAGTAGGAATTCTTTTAGTGAGGAGATCAAGAGGTTTTGGAAAACTGATCTTTTGGAGAAAGGAATAATTGGTGTAAGTTTGGTTTGAGAAGCTGTTTGGGGGTTGACAACTTGCAAGAGGTTATGCCGTAGAAGGCTGAATGAGGAAGCTTGAGTTAGAGACTCGAGTTGGAGACTGTTAAGATTCGTGGATTTGACTTATCTTGTTTGGATTGTGTGATTCTTTGTGTTTGGTTTCCGAAAGGAGACAATGTTATTTGAAATAAATGTGTTTACTTTGTTGTATCATGTTTTGTCCATCTTTGAAGAAAATTAATGGCTCGCAGTAGACATACAAGGGCAATGGCTTATGGTAGACAGACGCATATGAGCGTAGGACGAGATAATGGAAGTATGACTACGACTGTAGAAGAAACGCAAAGGATAGCTAAGGTGACAACTCACCAAGATCAAAGGGCATCACAACAACAAGAATTGGAAGTTGAGGTTCAGAATCTGTTGGAGGAAAGTCGATTTTGGGGCAACCTTGGACTGCCGAGATTCCAAAGGAGGAATAATATAAAGGTTTATCAGTTTAAGCGGAAACCGTATTCACGATTATCAGGGAAGCAACTGCAACATCCAACTCATGGAGAAAGTGCTAGTGACAGTAGATCCAGTCAAACCTCGACATCTTTACCAAGATGTAAGAAATGTGGAAAGAACCACTTGACGATGGAATGTAAGATCAAAGGGATAATCTGCTTCAGATGTAGAAAGCCCGGACATATTTCTAAACATTGTGCTTTAACGAAGAAAAAGTCATCTGTTAATGATATGTGTGCTTCAAGATCCCAAGCTGAAGGGAAAAATTACACCCTGGATGGAGCGAAGGTTTCCCAGATTGAAAATCTAAATGATGGAGATTGTGCCTTAAGCGATGATCCCGTAACTGTGCTGTACAATTCTGGGGGTAACCCATTTCTTTATAGCGTATGGCCATATGGATCATTTGGATTCATCTGTGTCTTCAATTTTCTTTGACTTAGTTATTTCTACTTTTGTTACTAAGACTTGTCGTTGACACTTAAGTTTGTTTAATCTATCCTATTTCTACTAAAGATCAAATCTTTTGTTGATTTGACTTGCTTACCTAAAATCACACCTATTAGAGTTCATGATTTTAAGAATAGATTGGTTATTTTCCTAGCTATATCCTACTAGATCGTTTCAATGAGAACCTTAGTGATTCCCGAAACTGAGACTTTTGAGTTTGTAACAGCCAACAAAGTTAAAGCTTTGTGAGGAAAAGGAGCCTAAGGATACATGTTAATATCTTCTTTGGAGGACAAAAGCAAGGGGAATATAAATGCCACTCTTGTAGTCAATGAGTTTCGCATGATGAGCTACAGTGCTGTCAGTTAAGGAGAAGAATGGAACTTCTCGGTGAGATGAGGACTGTCGCCAATTAAACAAGATTACGATCGAGGATGAGAATTCTCAAAAGAAGATAAATGATTCGATGGATCGGCAAGAAGAGAGTCATTATTTTCTCCAAGATAGATGTACGTACTGGTCATCACTAGATTCGTGGGAATTTGAGGATGTTCCCAAAATGTTTTTTTCAAATGCGCTTTGGACATTACGAGTATCTCGTGATGCCGTTCGGAGTGACAAACACTATTGTCGTATTCATGGATTGCATGAATTAAATCTTTCATCCCTATCTAGACAGATATGTCGTTGTCTTTATCAATGATATTCTGATCTATTCTCGAAGATATGGAGGAACGTGTTGAATATCTCGATATAGTTTTCCAGACTTTAAAGGAGAAGAAGTGTATGCCAATTTATCAAAGTACAAATTCTGGTTTGAGGAGGTTAAACTTTTGGGTCTTGGAATTTTGAAGAAAGGAAATTGCTGTGAGTCCATTAAGAGTTGAAGCAGTTTTACAATGGGAAAGACTAAAGACTATGATATCCTAGTAACTTACAAGATTAGTTGGTTTTTATCAAAGGAGCATCGATGGATTCTCCATGACAATAAAACGTCTTACTCAGCTTACAAGAAAAGAATCAAACTTTTTATGGACCAACACATGTGAAGAAAGTTTTCAAAGGTTGAGGAGATATTCCGATTTTGATTCTACCCGATCCCAATGAATCATTCAAAGTGTTTTGTGATGCTTCACATCAAAGTCTAGGATGTGTGTTCATGCAAAGTTGGGAAGTTGTGACTTATGCCTCGAGGTAGTTGAGGGTGCATGAGGAGAATTACCCAACTCACAGCTTGGTGCTAGTCGCAATTGTATTTGCTCTGAGAACATAGAGACACTTTCTATATGAAGTAATGTTCAACGCCTTTAGCAATCACAAGGGCCTGAAGTATCCATTCGATAAAAAGGGGCTGAACATGAGACAGAGAAGGTGACTAGAAATTTTAAAGGAGTATGACGTCTAGCTTCAGTGTCATCTTGTCTGAGTTACCAACAAACTTACTCTAAATTCTTTGGACTATATCAAATTCCTCTTTGGATTGGTCCGATAGCCTATCAACTGATTTTGTCATCCTTTCTTTCTAATTTTCATAATATCTTCCGTATGCCATAATTGCGAAAGTATATCGCCGATCCAGCCCATGTCATCAAACTAGGCATAGTACAATTAAAAGGGAATTTGATCTATGGAATGCTTCTTGTAAAGGTCAAGGTTAGGAGAGCGAAACAACACGGAGGCAGGGAGATCACATTGATAAGGGTGATCTGAATTGACGTGACTAGAGACACAACGTGAAAGTTATAAGATAAGATGAAGAAAAAACATCAATGTTTATTCTAAGGAATGAAAATTTCGAGGATGAAATTTCTATTTGAAGGGGAGAGTTGTAACACCCCAAAAATTAATAATTTTATGATAAATAGTTGTTTTATAATATTTGTGATTTTTTTGAATTTTTCTGTATTTTTTATGAACGCAGAATATTTTAATATTATTTCTCGTTTTACATGCACACTGAGCGGAGCCGGGAAAATGAGATTTTTTTTCGAGAACCTTGAATTGTGAAAACATCGACGGGGGATCTTACTAAACCCGAGGCCAAATACAGTTTACGAGATTTCATGTTTTTCAAGATTTTTATCTGATAAATAAAAATCGCAAAATAATTTTATTATCCGTTGGACAACAAATATCAGTTTTTGTTAATTGTGATTTCTGTCCACTGATAATAAATTCGATATAGTGTTAGTTACATTTTAGAGAACGCTTTAATGACATCGCCATGGTGACATCATCACCACGACATCACTTTGACTGTTCAAAAGGAGGAAGCTTCCTAGCACCTTCTTTTTGGCTTGTTGGAGAAGCTTGGAGGAGGAAGCTTCCTTTCACTTTCCTAATGGCTTCTTCAAGAAGCCACATTTCTTCTCTCCTCCTTTCCACCACACATTTTTAAGGGCTCTTTGTGGCCACACATTTTAATTTATACACTTACACAAAATACACCTAATTACACATTTCATTCTATTTCAATTTTTACTATCACTTTCTCTCTTTACACTTTTCTCTCAACCATTTTTTTCTCCTTCTTCTCTCTAACTCCACGGCAATTCTTCACTTTAGGGGAACCAAGATTTGCTTTTTCATTTTATCACTTTCATTCTTACTTTCAAAAGTTTCTCTCTCCATTTTCTCTCTATCTTCTCTCTTCATCTTATTCTCTCAACTTTCTCCTCTTCTCTTCCCTCTCCATTCCTACGGCCATGGAGGCTTGAAGGTGGCCAAACTATTCACTTCACTTCATTCTACTACTCATTTGTTCATCTCATCATTCCTATCAAAGAGATTAAGTAAAAAGCTCTCACCTTTCTCCTTGGAGGCTCACGGCCTTATGCCTCAAATACACCCATCCATTTTCTTTAATTCCAACTAACTCTTGATCTTGAATTTAGACACCATTCTAAGCAACTTTTATGTTGTGACCATCACCAAAATCTACCATTTTCATTTTGTTCCATTAAGCTTCAAAGTTGGAGACTTTAAGATAAAGTTCATAGTTTTTCCACCTTTTCTCCTCATTTTCGTAATCCTTGATCTCTTAGGTGATCAAGGGTTCCTTTTCTAAGCTTTGATGATGATTTTGGTGAGTTTTGATGTCCTTAGGGTTTTCTTGAAGGTGTAGTATGAAATTCTCTACAAGGGACCAAGAGGCTTGCTTTCTTGTATTGTCTTCAAGAGGTAAGAGGGAGATAATCCTCTTCAACCTATCTTGGTAGTGAGGAAACATTTTCTTTATGTTGTTGATGAGGAATCCATGTGGGATTGCTCTCTTGGTTGTGATGTTCTTCATTAATTTTGTGCTATTTTGACTTGTATGATTTATTTATTGTTATTATATGTCTTGATGACTATGTGAAAATATATTGGATTGATTGGATAGTTATGTGAAGAGATTTTAGGGTTCTTTGCCCTTTTGGATTCACGGCCAAGAGGCCACATTTTTGGGTGTTCAAGATGTGGTTTTGTAAAGATTAGAACTTAGGTGATGAAGAGTTAAAAGGCAAATGAATAAAATGGAAAACTTTGGGTTCCTACCCATTGGGAGGCCCACGACCTCTTGAATATTTGTTAGGGTTTAAGACTTTAATTTGTAGCAACTTTGGAACTTGAGTAATTTAATGAAAGTAACTAACAATGTGGTGGAAAGATTGGTTAGATTCATACCATTGGGAGGCTCACGGCCTCTAGGAGGTTTATTGGGTTAAGTTATGATCTTTGTGCAACCTTGGGTCTTAAGTGATTAAATGATAAGTGATCAACATTGTGGTGAAGGAAAAAGGGTTAGACTTTATTATAATAAGACTCACGGATTCCTAAGGCAAAATGTCACAAAATGTAGTACTAAAATGGAGACATAGATGATTAGAGAATTCTAGATTTGTTAAGAATTCATAAAATGGAAAAAACAAAGAATAAGACTTTATATTATGACTTAGAATGAATTTGGCCATACGGGAAGAACAAAAGAGTTTGTGAGACTTGCAAAACCTTAGAATAATTTTTTTAGTGAGCATAATTGATTAGATTAAGGAACTTGATTAATCTAAAGGAATAAAAATTGAATAAGGACTTCAAGGGACTCCTTCTAGAAAATGAATTCATAAGAAATATTAGTTTAAGTGTGTTGTCACTCTTAAGAATTTAATACTTTGCTATTATAGGTCCGTGTTTGGGACTAGAATTTTGTCGATGCTTAAATTGGCTAAATTGCGGTGTGTTATGGAAAATATATCATTATGGTTGGATATACATGATTGTGCATGGAGTCAACATGCATTGAACATTATACACCTTTGGTTATTGTGCCGATGTGCTGAACCCGGGTAGATCAGTGTTATTATGTAATTGTATGTGCGGTTATGTAATATTATTGATACTAATGGTATTAGGCAATTGTATGGATGATTGTTTAATATCATTGGGGACAGTACAATGATGGCTTGAGTTATGCATATTTGCATTGAACAATTTGCTTAGTCGATGACTGTTAAAAGGCTATATGAGCCTATGAAAGAGAATTGGATAGTGTGATCTATGATAGATCTGATTGAGGACCGTGAGGCGCGGTGGTTCATTTCATGATGATGTTATCACCTTATTATACCCCTGGCCATGATAAACCGATTGCAACGCATCACGCGCCTGACAAGCACTATTCTCTTCGTGGTCCGGTGTAGACTGTCATTGAGGGGGGCAGATCTTCTGGAACACTCATCTTTGAAATGGAATAGAAAATCTTGGTACCAAGTGCACATGCATTGTGAGTCGGCATATCATTTGACACTCATTTATATGATGATTATACTATTGTGTTATTGATGTCATGATTATCTGAAATGTTTTAATTGTTCATTATCTGAGATTCTGTTGCTGTTCTCTCTTATCATATGTGATTACTGCTGCTTAAATGTTATTGCTCTGCTATGTGGGCACTCTGCGCCGTTCTGTTTCTTTACTGTCATAATTGGTAATGTAAGTAGGATATCTCACATCTTTCCTGTATCCTTGTATTTCTGTTATATATATATATATATATTTGTTAAAAGATCGTGAGGAAGACGACGAGGGACCACACCCTTACTGATGGGATTGGGCTGATTCACTATTTTTAATACGACGCTAGGACGAGATTTCTTCGGTTACGCACGGGTACAACTTCATGGGGGCATTGATGCCTGATGTGTCGATTGGGACTCCGAGCATCGTATATATTTGGGGTTGCAGCTTCGTCTGCTAGTAGTACCTATCCCAGGGTTACTACTTTTCCCTTATGTACTTTTGTACCCGTTACCTTTTATTTGAATATGTAAGTACTATATTTCGTGTTATCAGTGCTTTGTGTTAAGGATGAATATATTACATATGAAATACGTTTTTCCTTCAGTGGTTGTATTTTATATGGTTGAGTACTAAATATGTTTCCTTCGAGACTTATAGTTTCTATCTATGTATAAATGAAATAATTTGTTTTGTAAATACTATTTTTTAGATTGTGACATGCTTGGATTTAGTGACTGTGGTGTATGACGATTGTGCCGCGGTTATTAGATCTTGGGGTGTTAAACAAGTACTCAAGTACTTGATGACTAGGCACTTTCTAGAATCTTCTAGAATAGTCTAGAACAATTTAGAGTGGGTGACTAGACTTGTGCCTATAACTATCACACCAGATATTTACGAAGAGATATTTCCAAGAAGATATTTTCAAAAATATATTTTCCAAAGAAGAAGTATCCAACTTTTCCACTATAGTCTCCAAACTTAGCCACCAAGCAACCTTTTCATTGGTCTACCTTTTAGCAAGCCACATTTGTTGACTTTTCTAATAACGTGCTAAGCAAGCAAGCTCTCCTATTGGTGCAACACAAAAGTTTATCATGATTACCCATGATAAGCTCCAAGATATTTTAGTTTATAGATAACCATCCACTAGATATTTTTGAAAGCTATATTACCCAATGGACAAAACTTACTGCTCACAAGTCAGTAAGTATTTGTCCGCTGAATAACAAAATACAGAATATTTTTATTCCACAAATAAATTCTAAAAATTAAAAGATCGTAACACGTATTTCTCAGATTTGGGTTTAGTAAGCTCCCCCGGCTTTGAATAAACCAGTAAAGATTTTCCTTAGCCCGAAAATTATTATTTTCCTAACTAGGAGTAAATTACTCACAATGATAAAAAACAGTCATAGAACAGTCAAAATAAATTTACAGCACATAGAAATCACAAAACAGTACAATTCAATCATTACTATCAAATAACAAAATTTTGGGGTGTTACAGGAAACTCTGTCCAATTACATCTCATGCAACTCTTGGATAGTTAGGTGAATAATACTTATTCTAATCCATCTAATGGACTAAAGTCCAACTCTATACCTCTAAGCCTTCAATCCTATTGAAATGGCCTAGTTAAGTCAGACCCAATGGTTAGCAATTGGATATTACATTTATCCTATCGCATCTTACTAATATAGATAAAGGCATCCTGCTTTGGTAAACTTACACTTAATCGATACTAGCCTTGACGAGCGCCACACATTAGAAGGCATCACATAATGACTTAATATTTGCCTTGAGGGAATTTTATAATTATTATTAGATCTCACCATTTATTAAACTGTTTAACATACCATAAATATCCATGCATCTTATATATATAAAGCATATAATAAATGTGACATGGTTATGGCACTTAACGCATTGATTCTCCCAGCTTCACCAAGTGTCTCCCACTAAAGTCCTCATTTGATATCGTCTTCTTGCCTCCACATCAAGATTACATAATATAGAAAACTCGTTTTACATACGAGGGAGTTAGGTGAGAAGAGAATGTACAACCAAAATGTAGAAAGAAAGGCACGACACGTAGGCCATATTTTAAAAATAACCATAATAGCATAAAAAGAGGACTAAGGCCATAACCATGCACCATATATCACAAAGAACATATAAACTTAACAATAATACATTATTATTTTGTGAGTCATTTAAAAACAGATTTGAATTTTGCGCCTTCGAAAAAAAATATACATCGTGCAACGAGGTTCGGTTGCCCGGTTAGCGGGCGAGGGTGCTGCTTGAGGGTGGCCCTTGTGGAGCTCGGGGTAGCGCCCTGAAACCTAAAATTTTTTGTTGATATCGCCACTGGTTTCTAACAAAAAATTAAAAGGTAGATCTCTTTCATCTCCTTGACGACTAAGGCAACAATACTTGAACCCTCAGACCTCCGTCACATGAACACTTCATGCCGCCATCACCTATCCAAAAACAGGGTTTTCAAAATGCGTGAGGACATTAACGCCGTTGTCCAAAAACAGGGTTTGCCTGACATCAACACTTGATGCCGCCGCAAACTAAGAACCAGGTTTCCAAAGCCCTTTGTGCTGCTCCACTATCTAGAAACACAGCTTGCTTGACATCAACACTTGATGCCGCCACAAACCAGAAACAAGGTTTCCATAATCCTTGTGTCGCGCTGTGATGCACATATCATACATATACCATAAAAGACGCAAAAACAAATAGCATACTAAACAATTTTCACATAATCATATGAACATCTTCATGGTTTCGAAAACATCATCATGTTTCACATACAACAAATCAAACAGAATAAGTTTTTCATAAAGCATTCTTTCGATTTCAGAAATAACATATTCAAGAACATATTATTTCAAACAACACGTAAACAGAAAATCAAATCATGGTTTTGCAAGTGGCTCTGATACCACTGTTGGGAATTGCGGATACATCACACAACGAAAAAACAAAAATTATCACCAAGGATCTATACAAAATAGACCATAATCCGTGTTTTAAAAGAGTTTACCTTTGGAAGCACAATAAAATCTAGCGACATGAATCACCAACATCGTAACAGTAATGATGTCTCTGTGGTATCCACATGAACAGACTCATGAACATCCAACGTCTACAAAGAGGAGTCCCACGTCTCTGGCATAGTGCTAGTTGTCTGGAGAATAGAAACCTATCACTCTCTCACTCATTGCTTCTGTCAAGTACGGGTAGGGTTTGTAATGTATGCCTTGATAGCCCTTTAGCAATGCTATTTATAATAGTTGCTGCCTTATGTGAGTGAGAGCAACAACAAGGTAAGATGTGCAACCCTAGACTCATCTATTATGAGTCTGGTCCACGATTGAATCCCTGTCTAACTTGGATTCTAAATGCTCCAATTTAGTATGCTTTATGTATGCGACCCTACAGGTTCTCATGACGTTAGTAGTAATATTAAAATCCCATTTTAATATTACAAGTACTGAGCGGTATCTAGCAATACATCACTACTACCCAAGTAATGAGCATGTCAGTGATTTGATATAACCTTTCTGTGATCAATGTTACTGTGTAGTTTAGTCCCTTTGTCCATATATCTAGATTGAACATAAGGCATGAAACATGTCACCCTTGTATAGTTCAATCTTCTATTTCCTGATACTTAAGTAGACATGGAAAAACAAATGAGCTTAACATTTCATATTGACTCATTTGAGTATGACCATGCATTTCGTGGTCTCACTTAATTAAGGCCCTGCCGAAGATATCACTCTTGTTATATAGGAGGGACAAATCCCATCTAGGTCACTTATATCCCTCCACATGATTCGCGGTATATCCAATAACTAACTTTATAATCACCTTGTTACAGATGATGTTTGATGGCATCAAAACATACAACTCCTCATGTAGGAATCGTAGTGATTTCAAGTCAAAGGACCACATACACCATTATCACTATAAGAATCGCTTATAACACTCACGTAATGATCCATGTAGCATTCTCATGGCGGGTCAGTCCAATACATCGTTAATTTAATATGTATCCATGTGAAGACTTGATATCTCATATCCATGACCGTGAGATATGGCCATCAGTCTTTGCACATACTAGTCTCAATGCATTATTGTTGTAACACCCTGAAAAAACATGTTAAGCTTGTATATAGATACGGAGGTAGCCTAATACTTACTTAACATGTCTGTTAAGTTTTGTGACTTTCTGAGTTTGTTTAGGCACTTTGTTGCAACACTATGTGTGAAAAATAGTTGTTTTTAGCTTCAGAAATGGCTTAAACTACTTAGTTAGTGGAAATAAATGTGGAGAGTTTATTTTAAGGTCATAAATATGTGAATTGTACTACAGTTAAAGTTTGAGATTAATCGAAGTTAGTTTGATATATTTAAGCATGTTGGTTGTGTGTTTTAATGCTGGATTGACTGCTAACAGATATGGAAAAGTGTGGAAATGGTGAAAATAGATTTTTAATGAATCATAAGATTTATTTTAAGTCTGTTGGATGTTAGAGAACTGAATTTGGTGAAATATGAGTGTTTTTAGCAGATCGAGATTTTTGGTACAAGTTAGTACCCATCATATAAGTAGCAAAATTGGACTTTGCTACTCATAAGTCCCACGACAGAGAGGAGGGAAAACAGAAAGAGAAGAAAGAAAAGAGAAAAGAGAAAGGAAATGGGGAAGAAGAGAAAGAGGAAAGAAAGAAGAACTAAAGGAAAAAGAGGAAGGAGCAAGTGGAGCATGGGATAGTCAAAGAGCTTGGATCCATCCTTGGTTTCATCGTCAAGACCTTGAGGTAGGGGGAAGCTTGTTTTTACTTCTCGACTTCATCTTCTTCATTTGGTTCATGAGGGACTAGATAAAGGGGATGGGGTTTTGAGGTGTGATGTTTGTGTTTATGATGGTTAATGCTTGAATCTTTTTAGAGAACTTGAGAATGACATGTTTATAAGTTGTTGGGTGGATGGAAAAGGATTTCCAACCCTTGAATACCTTGATTTCCATTTGAGATAAGGATTTGGGGGTTTAGGTTTTAAGCTGGATGATGGGTTCATTAATCTATGATTTTGTAAAATTGAAGTGAAATAAGAGTTGTAATGTGTTAATGGACCTTATTTGATGTTGGATATCACTTAGAATTGAGTTTTGAGTAATTGGAGGGGGCTATGTTCCTAATGGAACAATACTCATACGTGACTGAACCACGTCTAGGCGTGGGAGACTCAGTTTCAGTTTGCATGAGGCAAAGAGCATCACGCCTAGGCGTGCTAGAGTTGCACCTAGGCGTGGATGTCTAGCATAAACAAGGTATTTATTTGATGCAATATAGCCTTCTAATAGTGGAGATCCTTCTTTTATGCTTCTTAATAAGTACTGAGGCTCTAATAGGAGTATTTGATGAAGTGAAAATGTGATGAATCAAAGTGATTTGTATTGCTAATTATGTGAGATAATTAGACATAGATATGTATATATACTTAGATTGTGACATTGAGAAAATGAGTTTTTCTAGGAGTTGGAATCACTCATGAGTACTCTTTTAAGAGCGTTGATGTACTTTTAGAAGTATTTAGATGAATTGTTTAGGAAATGAACTTGAGATGCATGTAAATCAATTGTGGAGCTAGTTATGGGAAGTAATTAGTAATTGTATTGCATGTGATGTTTGTGAAACATTTTGTGGTGAGTAATATCCTCTTAATGTTGATTGAATCATATTGAGGTAAGTATTATCCGCTCTATGTTTGTTGAGTAGTGAAGGTGAGTAATATCCTTACTACTTGTGTGATGTTAATTAAGGAGAATAATTAGACATGATTATATGTATGTAATCTATATTAGGCAAGGTGGATGGTATCCTTCCTATTATAGTGATTTGAGGATGGACTTCTCTTCGATGTTGAGACCGCGTAGTTGATGGATTTCACTACCCGAAGTATTGATTTCTCGGTTGGATTTCTAGTGCTTGTTCGAGACTTAGGATAAACTTCCTTTATTTTTTTCAGGATTCATGCATTTATGACATTACCATGGACTTGGTTTCATAACATTACTCATTCCATACTTAGGATTTGCATAGACATAAACACTAGACATAATTTGGCATATCATGACAATTGTATGGGCAGTTGCTATCATGACATGAACTCATAACATTGCAATTGTATGGGCGATTGTGTGTCTCGAGATGGAGATGTTGTTATTATGTACTTCTATGATTGAAGTGTTAGTTTAGTAATTTATAAATTCTTTATGAATGTCTAAACTGCTGGTTTTGGAATGCTTCTGCTGAGATGTGATTTCTCACCCCAATTGTGTTGCCATGTAAATCTAGGTACGTGTTCTTCAAAAAGAGAAGCGAGGAGCTTGAAGTGCTTACCTTAGTGTAGCTAGGTAGTTTTTTTAAAATGATATACGTATTGTATTTATGAGAAATACAATTGTGGTATAATATTTATATATTCATTAGTAACTCATATTTTCTATATAATATTGTTATGTTATATTGAAAATCACATAGCTATGAAGTAGTAGGTATGAATCTAATGACTGTAGTAATATACTATGGTTATTAAATTTGGGATGTTACAATTGTCATCCTGATTAATAATAATACTTGACTATGGACATTTAAGAATAGTGTTTTGTTTCAATCCGATAGGATCTCACGATTAAGTCATCCACTTGATGTCCTATGGCATCAAACTTACTATTCTAAGGACTTTATTATGTATATCTTAAATAACACAATAAATGAAATGCCTCATATATTAAATAAATAGCATAATACAATGTATGTAAGACGGTCAAAATAAATTGGCCTCTAGGGCTTACACTAACAGATATGCTTAGAGCCTATGTACTTGACCATCAGGGTAGTTGGGATAGGTTCTTACCTTTGATAGAATTTGCCTATAATAACAGTTATCACACAAGTATAAGAATAGTACTCTATGAAGCCCTACATGGAAGAAAATGTAGATCACCCTTATATTGGTGTGAAACCAGGGAACAAACTATCCTAGGTCCACAAATGGTTCAACAGACCATTGAACATATTAGAATGATCAAAGATAGGATGTTAGCAGCCTAGAGTAGGTAAAAGAGTTATGCAGATGAGAGGAGGAGGCCCTTGGAATTCAATGTAGGAAAACTTGTGTTCCTCAGAGTCACTCCTACTACAGCTGTTGGCAGGGCTATTAAGACCAGAAAGTTGACATCTTGATTTCTTGGTCCCTTCCAAATTCTGAAAAAAGTCAGACCAATTGCTTACAAAATAGCCTTACCCCAAGTCTGTCAAACCTCCATGATGTTTTATGTATTTCCTAACTCTGAAAATATAATATGGATCCTTCACATATTCTGAGAAATGAATCAATACAGTTAAAGGAATATAACTTTTATAGTTAAACCTATAAGGATCATGGATAAGGCTGTGAAATAACTTAGAGGGAAACAAATTCCTTTAATAAAGGTGTTATGGGAGGGAGGTGACTCGAGAAGAGACTACATGGGAGCTCGAATCTCACATGATGAAAGATTGTCCATAGCTTTTTGAATGAGGTAAGCAAATTTTAAGGACAAAATTTATAAAAATGAGGGGAGAATGGGGAAGAAGAGAAAGAGGAAAGAAAGAAGAACTAAAGGAAAAAGAGGAAGGAGCAAGTGGAGCATGGGATAGTCAAAGAGCTTGGATCCATCCTTGGTTTCATCGTCAAGACCTTGAGGTAGGGGGAAGCTTGTTTTTACTTCTCGACTTCATCTTCTTCATTTGGTTCATGAGGGACTAGATAAAGGGGATGGGGTTTTGAGGTGTGATGTTTGTGTTTATGATGGTTAATGCTTGAATCTTTTTAGAGAACTTGAGAATGACATGTTTATAAGTTGTTGGGTGGATGGAAAAGGATTTCCAACCCTTGAATACCTTGATTTCCATTTGAGATAAGGATTTGGGGGTTTAGGTTTTAAGCTGGATGATGGGTTCATTAATCTATGATTTTGTAAAATTGAAGTGAAATAAGAGTTGTAATGTGTTAATGGACCTTATTTGATGTTGGATATCACTTAGAATTGAGTTTTGAGTAATTAGAGGGGGCTATGTTCCTAATGGAACAATACTCATACGTGACTGAACCACGTCTAGGCGTGGGAGACTCAGTTTCAGTTTGCATGAGGCAAAGAGCATCACGCCTAGGCGTGCTAGAGTTACACCTAGGCGTGGATGTCTAGCATAAACAAGGTATTTATTTGATGCAATATAGCCTTCTAATAGTGGAGATCCTTCTTTTATGCTTCTTAATAAGTACTGAGGCTCTAATAGGAGTATTTGATGAAGTGAAAATGTGATGAATCAAAGTGATTTGTATTGCTAATTATGTGAGATAATTAGACATAGATATGTATATATACTTAGATTGTGACATTGAGAAAATGAGTTTTCTAGGAGTTGGAATCACTCATGAGTACTCTTTTAAGAGCGTTGATGTACTTTTAGAAGTATTTAGATGAATTGTTTAGGAAATGAACTTGAGATGCATGTAAATCAATTGTGGAGCTAGTTATGGGAAGTAATTAGTAATTGTATTGCATGTGATGTTTGTGAAACATTTTGTGGTGAGTAATATCCTCTTAATGTTGATTGAATCATATTGAGGTAAGTATTATCCGCTCTATGTTTGTTGAGTAGTGAAGGTGAGTAATATCCTTACTACTTGTGTGATGTTAATTAAGGAGAATAATTAGACATGATTATATGTATGTAATCTATATTAGGCAAGGTGGATGGTATCCTTCCTATTATAGTGATTTGAGGATGGACTTCCTCTTCGATGTTGAGACCGCGTAGTTGATGGATTTCACTACCCGAAGTATTGATTTCTGGTTGGATTTCTAGTGCTTGTTCGAGACTTAGGATAAACTTCCTTTATTTTTTTCAGGATTCATGCATTTATGACATTACCATGGACTTGGTTTCATAACATTACTCATTCCATACTTAGGATTTGCATAGACATAAACACTAGACATAATTTGGCATATCATGACAATTGTATGGGCAGTTGCTATCATGACATGAACTCATAACATTGCAATTGTATGGGCGATTGTGTGTCTCTGAGATGGAGATGTTGTTATTATGTACTTCTATGATTGAAGTGTTAGTTTAGTAATTTATAAATTCTTTATGAATGTCTAAACTGCTGGTTTTGGAATGCTTCTGCTGAGATGTGATTTCTCACCCCAATTGTGTTGCCATGTAAATCTAGGTACGTGTTCTTCAAAAAGAGAAGCAGGAGCTTGAAGTGCTTACCTTAGTGTAGCTAGGTAGTTTTTTTAAAATGATATACGTATTGTATTTATGAGAAATACAATTGTGGTATAATATTTATATATTCATTAGTAACTCATATTTTCTATATAATATTGTTATGTTATATTGAAAATCACATAGCTATGAAGTAGTAGGTATGAATCTAATGACTGTAGTAATATACTATGGTTATTAAATTTGGGATGTTACAATTGTCATCCTGATTAATAATAATACTTGACTATGGACATTTAAGAATAGTGTTTTGTTTCAATCCGATAGGATCTCACGATTAAGTCATCCACTTGATGTCCTATGGCATCAAACTTACTATTCTAAGGACTTTATTATGTATATCTTAAATAACACAATAAATGAAATGCCTCATATATTAAATAAATAGCATAATACAATGTATGTAAGACGGTCAAAATAAATTGGCCTCTAGGGCTTACACTAACAGATATGCTTAGAGCCTATGTACTTGACCATCAGGGTAGTTGGGATAGGTTCTTACCTTTGATAGAATTTGCCTATAATAACAGTTATCACACAAGTATAAGAATAGTACTCTATGAAGCCCTACATGGAAGAAAATGTAGATCACCCTTATATTGGTGTGAAACCAGGGAACAAACTATCCTAGGTCCACAAATGGTTCAACAGACCATTGAACATATTAGAATGATCAAAGATAGGATGTTAGCAGCCTAGAGTAGGTAAAAGAGTTATGCAGATGAGAGGAGGAGGCCCTTGGAATTCAATGTAGGAAAACTTGTGTTCCTCAGAGTCACTCCTACTACAGCTGTTGGCAGGGCTATTAAGACCAGAAAGTTGACATCTTGATTTCTTGGTCCCTTCCAAATTCTGAAAAAAGTCAGACCAATTGCTTACAAAATAGCCTTACCCCAAGTCTGTCAAACCTCCATGATGTTTTATGTATTTCCTAACTCTGAAAATATAATATGGATCCTTCACATATTCTGAGAAATGAATCAATACAGTTAAAGCATGATATAACTTTTATAGTTAAACCTATAAGGATCATGGATAAGGCTGTGAAATAACTTAGAGGGAAACAAATTCCTTTAATAAAGGTGTTATGGGAGGGAGGTGACTCAGAAGAGACTACATGGGAGCTCGAATCTCACATGATGAAAGATTGTCCATAGCTTTTTGAATGAGGTAAGCAAATTTTAAGGACAAAATTTATAAAAATGAGGGGAGAATGGGGAAGAAGAGAAAGAGGAAAGAAAGAAGAACTAAAGGAAAAAGAGGAAGGAGCAAGTGGAGCATGGGATAGTCAAAGAGCTTGGATCCATCCTTGGTTTCATCGTCAAGACCTTGAGGTAGGGGGAAGCTTGTTTTTACTTCTCGACTTCATCTTCTTCATTTGGTTCATGAGGGACTAGATAAAGGGGATGGGGTTTTGAGGTGTGATGTTTGTGTTTATGATGGTTAATGCTTGAATCTTTTTAGAGAACTTGAGAATGACATGTTTATAAGTTGTTGGGTGGATGGAAAAGGATTTCCAACCCTTGAATACCTTGATTTCCATTTGAGATAAGGATTTGGGGGTTTAGGTTTTAAGCTGGATGATGGGTTCATTAATCTATGATTTTGTAAAATTGAAGTGAAATAAGAGTTGTAATGTGTTAATGGACCTTATTTGATGTTGGATATCACTTAGAATTGAGTTTTGAGTAATTAGAGGGGCTATGTTCCTAATGGAACAATACTCATACGTGACTGAACCACGTCTAGGCGTGGGAGACTCAGTTTCAGTTTGCATGAGGCAAAGAGCATCACGCCTAGGCGTGCTAGAGTTACACCTAGGCGTGGATGTCTAGCATAAACAAGGTATTTATTTGATGCAATATAGCCTTCTAATAGTGGAGATCCTTCTTTTATGCTTCTTAATAAGTACTGAGGCTCTAATAGGAGTATTTGATGAAGTGAAAATGTGATGAATCAAAGTGATTTGTATTGCTAATTATGTGAGATAATTAGACATAGATATGTATATATACTTAGATTGTGACATTGAGAAAATGAGTTTTTCTAGGAGTTGGAATCACTCATGAGTACTCTTTTAAGAGCGTTGATGTACTTTTAGAAGTATTTAGATGAATTGTTTAGGAAATGAACTTGAGATGCATGTAAATCAATTGTGGAGCTAGTTATGGGAAGTAATTAGTAATTGTATTGCATGTGATGTTTGTGAAACATTTTGTGGTGAGTAATATCCTCTTAATGTTGATTGAATCATATTGAGGTAAGTATTATCCGCTCTATGTTTGTTGAGTAGTGAAGGTGAGTAATATCCTTACTACTTGTGTGATGTTAATTAAGGAGAATAATTAGACATGATTATATGTATGTAATCTATATTAGGCAAGGTGGATGGTATCCTTCCTATTATAGTGATTTGAGGATGGACTTCCTCTTCGATGTTGAGACCGCGTAGTTGATGGATTTCACTACCCGAAGTATTGATTTCTGGTTGGATTTCTAGTGCTTGTTCGAGACTTAGGATAAACTTCCTTTATTTTTTTCAGGATTCATGCATTTATGACATTACCATGGACTTGGTTTCATAACATTACTCATTCCATACTTAGGATTTGCATAGACATAAACACTAGACATAATTTGGCATATCATG
Source organism: Ormosia emarginata (assembly GCA_029884605.1). Taxonomy (NCBI): domain Eukaryota; kingdom Viridiplantae; phylum Streptophyta; class Magnoliopsida; order Fabales; family Fabaceae; genus Ormosia; species Ormosia emarginata. The sequence goes on from JAQQTP010000087.1 coordinate 5,983,859, forward strand.
ACAATTGTATGGGCAGTTGCTATCATGACATGAACTCATAACATTGCAATTGTATGGGCGATTGTGTGTCTCTGAGATGGAGATGTTGTTATTATGTACTTCTATGATTGAAGTGTTAGTTTAGTAATTTATAAATTCTTTATGAATGTCTAAACTGCTGGTTTTGGAATGCTTCTGCTGAGATGTGATTTCTCACCCCAATTGTGTTGCCATGTAAATCTAGGTACGTGTTCTTCAAAAAGAGAAGCAGGAGCTTGAAGTGCTTACCTTAGTGTAGCTAGGTAGTTTTTTTAAAATGATATACGTATTGTATTTATGAGAAATACAATTGTGGTATAATATTTATATATTCATTAGTAACTCATATTTTCTATATAATATTGTTATGTTATATTGAAAATCACATAGCTATGAAGTAGTAGGTATGAATCTAATGACTGTAGTAATATACTATGGTTATTAAATTTGGGATGTTACAATTGTCATCCTGATTAATAATAATACTTGACTATGGACATTTAAGAATAGTGTTTTGTTTCAATCCGATAGGATCTCACGATTAAGTCATCCACTTGATGTCCTATGGCATCAAACTTACTATTCTAAGGACTTTATTATGTATATCTTAAATAACACAATAAATGAAATGCCTCATATATTAAATAAATAGCATAATACAATGTATGTAAGACGGTCAAAATAAATTGGCCTCTAGGGCTTACACTAACAGATATGCTTAGAGCCTATGTACTTGACCATCAGGGTAGTTGGGATAGGTTCTTACCTTTGATAGAATTTGCCTATAATAACAGTTATCACACAAGTATAAGAATAGTACTCTATGAAGCCCTACATGGAAGAAAATGTAGATCACCCTTATATTGGTGTGAAACCAGGGAACAAACTATCCTAGGTCCACAAATGGTTCAACAGACCATTGAACATATTAGAATGATCAAAGATAGGATGTTAGCAGCCTAGAGTAGGTAAAAGAGTTATGCAGATGAGAGGAGGAGGCCCTTGGAATTCAATGTAGGAAAACTTGTGTTCCTCAAAGTCACTCCTACTACAGCTGTTGGCAGGGCTATTAAGACCAGAAAGTTGACATCTTGATTTCTTGGTCCCTTCCAAATTCTGAAAAAAGTCAGACCAATTGCTTACAAAATAGCCTTACCCCAAGTCTGTCAAACCTCCATGATGTTTTATGTATTTCCTAACTCTGAAAATATAATATGGATCCTTCACATATTCTGAGAAATGAATCAATACAGTTAAAGGATGATATAACTTTTATAGTTAAACCTATAAGGATCATGGATAAGGCTGTGAAATAACTTAGAGGGAAACAAATTCCTTTAATAAAGGTGTTATGGGAGGGAGGTGACTCAGAAGAGACTACATGGGAGCTCGAATCTCACATGATGAAAGATTGTCCATAGCTTTTTGAATGAGGTAAGCAAATTTTAAGGACAAAATTTATAAAAATGAGGGGAGAATGGGAAGAAGAGAAAGAGGAAAGAAAGAAGAACTAAAGGAAAAGAGGAAGGAGCAAGTGGAGCATGGGATAGTCAAAGAGCTTGGATCCATCCTTGGTTTCATCGTCAAGACCTTGAGGTAGGGGGAAGCTTGTTTTTACTTCTCGACTTCATCTTCTTCATTTGGTTCATGAGGGACTAGATAAAGGGGATGGGGTTTTGAGGTGTGATGTTTGTGTTTATGATGGTTAATGCTTGAATCTTTTTAGAGAACTTGAGAATGACATGTTTATAAGTTGTTGGGTGGATGGAAAAGGATTTCCAACCCTTGAATACCTTGATTTCCATTTGAGATAAGGATTTGGGGGTTTAGGTTTTAAGCTGGATGATGGGTTCATTAATCTATGATTTTGTAAAATTGAAGTGAAATAAGAGTTGTAATGTGTTAATGGACCTTATTTGATGTTGGATATCACTTAGAATTGAGTTTTGAGTAATTGGAGGGGGCTATGTTCCTAATGGAACAATACTCATACGTGACTGAACCACGTCTAGGCGTGGGAGACTCAGTTTCAGTTTGCATGAGGCAAAGAGCATCACGCCTAGGCGTGCTAGAGTTACACCTAGGCGTGGATGTCTAGCATAAACAAGGTATTTATTTGATGCAATATAGCCTTCTAATAGTGGAGATCCTTCTTTTATGCTTCTTAATAAGTACTGAGGCTCTAATAGGAGTATTTGATGAAGTGAAAATGTGATGAATCAAAGTGATTTGTATTGCTAATTATGTGAGATAATTAGACATAGATATGTATATATACTTAGATTGTGACATTGAGAAAATGAGTTTTTCTAGGAGTTGGAATCACTCATGAGTACTCTTTTAAGAGCGTTGATGTACTTTTAGAAGTATTTAGATGAATTGTTTAGGAAATGAACTTGAGATGCATGTAAATCAATTGTGGAGCTAGTTATGGGAAGTAATTAGTAATTGTATTGCATGTGATGTTTGTGAAACATTTTGTGGTGAGTAATATCCTCTTAATGTTGATTGAATCATATTGAGGTAAGTATTATCCGCTCTATGTTTGTTGAGTAGTGAAGGTGAGTAATATCCTTACTACTTGTGTGATGTTAATTAAGGAGAATAATTAGACATGATTATATGTATGTAATCTATATTAGGCAAGGTGGATGGTATCCTTCCTATTATAGTGATTTGAGGATGGACTTCCTCTTCGATGTTGAGACCGCGTAGTTGATGGATTTCACTACCCGAAGTATTGATTTCTGGTTGGATTTCTAGTGCTTGTTCGAGACTTAGGATAAACTTCCTTTATTTTTTCAGGATTCATGCATTTATGACATTACCATGGACTTGGTTTCATAACATTACTCATTCCATACTTAGGATTTGCATAGACATAAACACTAGACATAATTTGGCATAACATAGCAATTGTATGGGCGATTGCTATCATGACATGAACTCATAACATTGCAATTGTATGGGCGATTGTGTGTCTCTGAGATGGAGATGTTGTTATTATGTACTTCTATGATTGAAGTGTTAGTTTAGTAATTTATAAATTCTTTATGAATGTCTAAACTGCTGGTTTTGGAATGCTTCTGCTGAGATGTGATTTCTCACCCCAATTGTGTTGCCATGTAAATCTAGGTACGTGTTCTTCAAAAAGAGAAGCAGGAGCTTGAAGTGCTTACCTTAGTGTAGCTAGGTAGTTTTTTTAAAATGATATACGTATTGTATTTATGAGAAATACAATTGTGGTATAATATTTATATATTCATTAGTAACTCATATTTTCTATATAATATTGTTATGTTATATTGAAAATCACATAGCTATGAAGTAGTAGGTATGAATCTAATGACTGTAGTAATATACTATGGTTATTAAATTTGGGATGTTACAATTGTCATCCTGATTAATAATAATACTTGACTATGGACATTTAAGAATAGTGTTTTGTTTCAATCCGATAGGATCTCACGATTAAGTCATCCACTTGATGTCCTATGGCATCAAACTTACTATTCTAAGGACTTTATTATGTATATCTTAAATAACACAATAAATGAAATGCCTCATATATTAAATAAATAGCATAATACAATGTATGTAAGACGGTCAAAATAAATTGGCCTCTAGGGCTTACACTAACAGATATGCTTAGAGCCTATGTACTTGACCATCAGGGTAGTTGGGATAGGTTCTTACCTTTGATAGAATTTGCCTATAATAACAGTTATCACACAAGTATAAGAATAGTACTCTATGAAGCCCTACATGGAAGAAAATGTAGATCACCCTTATATTGGTGTGAAACCAGGGAACAAACTATCCTAGGTCCACAAATGGTTCAACAGACCATTGAACATATTAGAATGATCAAAGATAGGATGTTAGCAGCCTAGAGTAGGTAAAAGAGTTATGCAGATGAGAGGAGGAGGCCCTTGGAATTCAATGTAGGAAAACTTGTGTTCCTCAGAGTCACTCCTACTACGGTACAGTTATGTGGCTATTAAGACCGAGAAAGTTGACATCTTGATTTCTTGGTCCCTTCCAAATTCTGAAAAAAGTCAGATCAATTGCTTACAAAATAGCCTTACCCCAAGTCTGTCAAACCTCCATGATGTTTTATGTATTTCCTAACTCTGAAAATATAATATGGATCCTTCACATATTCTGAGAAATGAATCAATACAGTTAAAGGATGATATAACTTTTATAGTTAAACCTATAAGGATCATGGATAAGGCTGTGAAATAACTTAGAGGGAAACAAATTCCTTTAATAAAGGTGTTATGGGAGGGAGGTGACTCAGAAGAGACTACATGGGAGCTCGAATCTCACATGATGAAAGATTGTCCATAGCTTTTTGAATGAGGTAAGCAAATTTTAAGGACAAAATTTATAAAAATGAGGGAGAATGGGGAAGAAGAGAAAGAGGAAAGAAAGAAGAACTAAAGGAAAAAGAGGAAGGAGCAAGTGGAGCATGGGATAGTCAAAGAGCTTGGATCCATCCTTGGTTTCATCGTCAAGACCTTGAGGTAGGGGGAAGCTTGTTTTTACTTCTCGACTTCATCTTCTTCATTTGGTTCATGAGGGACTAGATAAAGGGGATGGGGTTTTGAGGTGTGATGTTTGTGTTTATGATGGTTAATGCTTGAATCTTTTTAGAGAACTTGAGAATGACATGTTTATAAGTTGTTGGGTGGATGGAAAAGGATTTCCAACCCTTGAATACCTTGATTTCCATTTAAGATAAGGATTTGGGGGTTTAGGTTTTAAGCTGGATGATGGGTTCATTAATCTATGATTTTGTAAAATTGAAGTGAAATAAGAGTTGTAATGTGTTAATGGAACAATACTCATACGTGACTGAACCACGTCTAGGCGTGGGAGACTCAGTTTCAGTTTGCATGAGGCAAAGAGCATCACGCCTAGGCGTGCTAGAGTTACACCTAGGCGTGGATGTCTAGCATAAACAAGGTATTTATTTGATGCAATATAGCCTTCTAATAGTGGAGATCCTTCTTTTATGCTTCTTAATAAGTACTGAGGCTCTAATAGGAGTATTTGATGAAGTGAAAATGTGATGAATCAAAGTGATTTGTATTGCTAATTATGTGAGATAATTAGACATAGATATGTATATATACTTAGATTGTGACATTGAGAAAATGAGTTTTTCTAGGAGTTGGAATCACTCATGAGTACTCTTTTAAGAGCGTTGATGTACTTTTAGAAGTATTTAGATGAATTGTTTAGGAAATGAACTTGAGATGCATGTAAATCAATTGTGGAGCTAGTTATGGGAAGTAATTAGTAATTGTATTGCATGTGATGTTTGTGAAACATTTTGTGGTGAGTAATATCCTCTTAATGTTGATTGAATCATATTGAGGTAAGTATTATCCGCTCTATGTTTGTTGAGTAGTGAAGGTGAGTAATATCCTTACTACTTGTGTGATGTTAATTAAGGAGAATAATTAGACATGATTATATGTATGTAATCTATATTAGGCAAGGTGGATGGTATCCTTCCTATTATAGTGATTTGAGGATGGACTTCCTCTTCGATGTTGAGACCGCGTAGTTGATGGATTTCACTACCCGAAGTATTGATTTCTGGTTGGATTTCTAGTGCTTGTTCGAGACTTAGGATAAACTTCCTTTATTTTTTCAGGATTCATGCATTTATGACATTACCATGGACTTGGTTTCATAACATTACTCATTCCATACTTAGGATTTGCATAGACATAAACACTAGACATAATTTGGCATATCATGACAATTGTATGGGCAGTTGCTATCATGACATGAACTCATAACATTGCAATTGTATGGGCGATTGTGTGTCTATGAGATGGAGATGTTGTTATTATGTACTTCTATGATTGAAGTGTTAGTTTAGTAATTTATAAATTCTTTATGAATGTCTAAACTGCTGGTTTTGGAATGCTTCTGCTGAGATGTGATTTCTCACCCCAATTGTGTTGCCATGTAAATCTAGGTACGTGTTCTTCAAAAAGAGAAGCAGGAGCTTGAAGTGCTTACCTTAGTGTAGCTAGGTAGTTTTTTTAAAATGATATACGTATTGTATTTATGAGAAATACAATTGTGGTATAATATTTATATATTCATTAGTAACTCATATTTTCTATATAATATTGTTATGTTATATTGAAAATCACATAGCTATGAAGTAGTAGGTATGAATCTAATGACTGTAGTAATATACTATGGTTATTAAATTTGGGATGTTACAATTGTCATCCTGATTAATAATAATACTTGACTATGGACATTTAAGAATAGTGTTTTGTTTCAATCCGATAGGATCTCACGATTAAGTCATCCACTTGATGTCCTATGGCATCAAACTTACTATTCTAAGGACTTTATTATGTATATCTTAAATAACACAATAAATGAAATGCCTCATATATTAAATAAATAGCATAATACAATGTATGTAAGACGGTCAAAATAAATTGGCCTCTAGGGCTTACACTAACAGATATGCTTAGAGCCTATGTACTTGACCATCAGGGTAGTTGGGATAGGTTCTTACCTTTGATAGAATTTGCCTATAATAACAGTTATCACACAAGTATAAGAATAGTACTCTATGAAGCCCTACATGGAAGAAAATGTAGATCACCCTTATATTGGTGTGAAACCAGGGAACAAACTATCCTAGGTCCACAAATGGTTCAACAGACCATTGAACATATTAGAATGATCAAAGATAGGATGTTAGCAGCCTAGAGTAGGTAAAAGAGTTATGCAGATGAGAGGAGGAGGCCCTTGGAATTCAATGTAGGAAAACTTGTGTTCCTCAGAGTCACTCCTACTACAGCTGTTGGCAGGGCTATTAAGACCAGAAAGTTGACATCTTGATTTCTTGGTCCCTTCCAAATTCTGAAAAAAGTCAGACCAATTGCTTACAAAATAGCCTTACCCCAAGTCTGTCAAACCTCCATGATGTTTTATGTATTTCCTAACTCTGAAAATATAATATGGATCCTTCACATATTCTGAGAAATGAATCAATACAGTTAAAGCATGATATAACTTTTATAGTTAAACCTATAAGGATCATGGATAAGGCTGTGAAATAACTTAGAGGAAACAAATTCCTTTAATAAAGGTGTTATGGGAGGGAGGTGACTCGAGAAGAGACTACATGGGAGCTCGAATCTCACATGATGAAAGATTGTCCATAGCTTTTTGAATGAGGTAAGCAAATTTTAAGGACAAAATTTATAAAAATGAGGGAGAATGGGGAAGAAGAGAAAGAGGAAAGAAAGAAGAACTAAAGGAAAAAGAGGAAGGAGCAAGTGGAGCATGGGATAGTCAAAGAGCTTGGATCCATCCTTGGTTTCATCGTCAAGACCTTGAGGTAGGGGGAAGCTTGTTTTTACTTCTCGACTTCATCTTCTTCATTTGGTTCATGAGGGACTAGATAAAGGGGATGGGGTTTTGAGGTGTGATGTTTGTGTTTATGATGGTTAATGCTTGAATCTTTTAGAGAACTTGAGAATGACATGTTTATAAGTTGTTGGGTGGATGGAAAAGGATTTCCAACCCTTGAATACCTTGATTTCCATTTGAGATAAGGATTTGGGGGTTTAGGTTTTAAGCTGGATGATGGGTTCATTAATCTATGATTTTGTAAAATTGAAGTGAAATAAGAGTTGTAATGTGTTAATGGACCTTATTTGATGTTGGATATCACTTAGAATTGAGTTTTGAGTAATTAGAGGGGGCTATGTTCCTAATGGAACAATACTCATACGTGACTGAACCACGTCTAGGCGTGGGAGACTCAGTTTCAGTTTGCATGAGGCAAAGAGCATCACGCCTAGGCGTGCTAGAGTTACACCTAGGCGTGGATGTCTAGCATAAACAAGGTATTTATTTGATGCAATATAGCCTTCTAATAGTGGAGATCCTTCTTTTATGCTTCTTAATAAGTACTGAGACTCTAATAGGAGTATTTGATGAAGTGAAAATGTGATGAATCAAAGTGATTTGTATTGCTAATTATGTGAGATAATTAGACATAGATATGTATATATACTTAGATTGTGACATTGAGAAAATGAGTTTTTCTAGGAGTTGGAATCACTCATGAGTACTCTTTTAAGAGCGTTGATGTACTTTTAGAAGTATTTAGATGAATTGTTTAGGAAATGAACTTGAGATGCATGTAAATCAATTGTGGAGCTAGTTATGGGAAGTAATTAGTAATTGTATTGCATGTGATGTTTGTGAAACATTTTGTGGTGAGTAATATCCTCTTAATGTTGATTGAATCATATTGAGGTAAGTATTATCCGCTCTATGTTTGTTGAGTAGTGAAGGTGAGTAATATCCTTACTACTTGTGTGATGTTAATTAAGGAGAATAATTAGACATGATTATATGTATGTAATCTATATTAGGCAAGGTGGATGGTATCCTTCCTATTATAGTGATTTGAGGATGGACTTCCTCTTCGATGTTGAGACCGCGTAGTTGATGGATTTCACTACCCGAAGTATTGATTTTGGTTGGATTTCTAGTGCTTGTTCGAGACTTAGGATAAACTTCCTTTATTTTTTCAGGATTCATGCATTTATGACATTACCATGGACTTGGTTTCATAACATTACTCATTCCATACTTAGGATTTGCATAGACATAAACACTAGACATAATTTGGCATATCATGACAATTGTATGGGCGTTGCTATCATGACATGAACTCATAACATTGCAATTGTATGGGCGATTGTGTGTCTCTGAGATGGAGATGTTGTTATTATGTACTTCTATGATTGAAGTGTTAGTTTAGTAATTTATAAATTCTTTATGAATGTCTAAACTGCTGGTTTTGGAATGCTTCTGCTGAGATGTGATTTCTCACCCCAATTGTGTTGCCATGTAAATCTAGGTACGTGTTCTTCAAAAAGAGAAGCAGGAGCTTGAAGTGCTTACCTTAGTGTAGCTAGGTAGTTTTTTTAAAATGATATACGTATTGTATTTATGAGAAATACAATTGTGGTATAATATTTATATATTCATTAGTAACTCATATTTTCTATATAATATTGTTATGTTATATTGAAAATCACATAGCTATGAAGTAGTAGGTATGAATCTAATGACTGTAGTAATATACTATGGTTATTAAATTTGGGATGTTACAATTGTCATCCTGATTAATAATAATACTTGACTATGGACATTTAAGAATAGTGTTTTGTTTCAATCCGATAGGATCTCACGATTAAGTCATCCACTTGATGTCCTATGGCATCAAACTTACTATTCTAAGGACTTTATTATGTATATCTTAAATAACACAATAAATGAAATGCCTCATATATTAAATAAATAGCATAATACAATGTATGTAAGACGGTCAAAATAAATTGGCCTCTAGGGCTTACACTAACAGATATGCTTAGAGCCTATGTACTTGACCATCGGGTAGTTGGGATAGGTTCTTACCTTTGATAGAATTTGCCTATAATAACAGTTATCACACAAGTATAAGAATAGTACTCTATGAAGCCCTACATGGAAGAAAATGTAGATCACCCTTATATTGGTGTGAAACCAGGGAACAAACTATCCTAGGTCCACAAATGGTTCAACAGACCATTGAACATATTAGAATGATCAAAGATAGGATGTTAGCAGCCTAGAGTAGGTAAAAGAGTTATGCAGATGAGAGGAGGAGGCCCTTGGAATTCAATGTAGGAAAACTTGTGTTCCTCAGAGTCACTCCTACTACAGCTGTTGGCAGGGCTATTAAGACCAGAAAGTTGACATCTTGATTTCTTGGTCCCTTCCAAATTCTGAAAAAAGTCAGACCAATTGCTTACAAAATAGCCTTACCCCAAGTCTGTCAAACCTCCATGATGTTTTATGTATTTCCTAACTCTGAAAATATAATATGGATCCTTCACATATTCTGAGAAATGAATCAATACAGTTAAAGGATGATATAACTTTTATAGTTAAACCTATAAGGATCATGGATAAGGCTGTGAAATAACTTAGAGGAAACAAATTCCTTTAATAAAGGTGTTATGGGAGGGAGGTGACTCGAGAAGAGACTACATGGGAGCTCGAATCTCACATGATGAAAGATTGTCCATAGCTTTTTGAATGAGGTAAGCAAATTTTAAGGACAAAATTTATAAAAATGAGGGGAGAATGGGGAAGAGAAAGAGGAAAGAAAGAAGAACTAAAGGAAAAAGAGGAAGGAGCAAGTGGAGCATGGGATAGTCAAAGAGCTTGGATCCATCCTTGGTTTCATCGTCAAGACCTTGAGGTAGGGGGAAGCTTGTTTTTACTTCTCGACTTCATCTTCTTCATTTGGTTCATGAGGGACTAGATAAAGGGGATGGGGTTTTGAGGTGTGATGTTTGTGTTTATGATGGTTAATGCTTGAATCTTTTTAGAGAACTTGAGAATGACATGTTTATAAGTTGTTGGGTGGATGGAAAAGGATTTCCAACCCTTGAATACCTTGATTTCCATTTGAGATAAGGATTTGGGGGTTTAGGTTTTAAGCTGGATGATGGGTTCATTAATCTATGATTTTGTAAAATTGAAGTGAAATAAGAGTTGTAATGTGTTAATGGACCTTATTTGATGTTGGATATCACTTAGAATTGAGTTTTGAGTAATTGGAGGGGGCTATGTTCCTAATGGAACAATACTCATACGTGTGACTGAACCACGTCTAGGCGTGGGAGACTCAGTTTCAGTTTGCATGAGGCAAAGAGCATCACGCCTAGGCGTGCTAGAGTTACACCTAGGCGTGGATGTCTAGCATAAACAAGGTATTTATTTGATGCAATATAGCCTTCTAATAGTGGAGATCCTTCTTTTATGCTTCTTAATAAGTACTGAGGCTCTAATAGGAGTATTTGATGAAGTGAAAATGTGATGAATCAAAGTGATTTGTATTGCTAATTATGTGAGATAATTAGACATAGATATGTATATATACTTAGATTGTGACATTGAGAAAATGAGTTTTTCTAGGAGTTGGAATCACTCATGAGTACTCTTTTAAGAGCGTTGATGTACTTTTAGAAGTATTTAGATGAATTGTTTAGGAAATGAACTTGAGATGCATGTAAATCAATTGTGGAGCTAGTTATGGGAAGTAATTAGTAATTGTATTGCATGTGATGTTTGTGAAACATTTTGTGGTGAGTAATATCCTCTTAATGTTGATTGAATCATATTGAGGTAAGTATTATCCGCTCTATGTTTGTTGAGTAGTGAAGGTGAGTAATATCCTTACTACTTGTGTGATGTTAATTAAGGAGAATAATTAGACATGATTATATGTATGTAATCTATATTAGGCAAGGTGGATGGTATCCTTCCTATTATAGTGATTTGAGGATGGACTTCCTCTTCGATGTTGAGACCGCGTAGTTGATGGATTTCACTACCCGAAGTATTGATTTCTGGTTGGATTTCTAGTGCTTGTTCGAGACTTAGGATAAACTTCCTTTATTTTTTTCAGGATTGATGCATTTATGACATTACCATGGACTTGGTTTCATAACATTACTCATTCCATACTTAGGATTTGCATAGACATAAACACTAGACATAATTTGGCATATCATGACAATTGTATGGGCAGTTGCTATCATGACATGAACTCATAACATTGCAATTGTATGGGCGATTGTGTGTCTCTGAGATGGAGATGTTGTTATTATGTACTTCTATGATTGAAGTGTTAGTTTAGTAATTTATAAATTCTTTATGAATGTCTAAACTGCTGGTTTTGGAATGCTTCTGCTGAGATGTGATTTCTCACCCCAATTGTGTTGCCATGTAAATCTAGGTACGTGTTCTTCAAAAAGAGAAGCAGGAGCTTGAAGTGCTTACCTTAGTGTAGCTAGGTAGTTTTTTAAAATGATATACGTATTGTATTTATGAGAAATACAATTGTGGTATAATATTTATACATTCATTAGTAACTCATATTTTCTATATAATATTGTTATGTTATATTGAAAATCACATAGCTATGAAGTAGTAGGTATGAATCTAATGACTGTAGTAATATACTATGGTTATTAAATTTGGGATGTTACAATTGTCATCCTGATTAATAATAATACTTGACTATGGACATTTAAGAATAGTGTTTTGTTTCAATCCGATAGGATCTCGCGATTAAGTCATCCACTTGATGTCCTATGGCATCAAACTTACTATTCTAAGAACTTTATTATGTATATCTTAAATAACACAATAAATGAAATGCCTCATATATTAAATAAATAGCATAATACAATGTATGTAAGACGGTCAAAATAAATTGGCCTCTAGGGCTTACACTAACAGATATGCTTAGAGCCTATGTACTTGACCATCAGGGTAGTTGGGATAGGTTCTTACCTTTGATAGAATTTGCCTATAATAACAGTTATCACACAAGTATAAGAATAGTACTCTATGAAGCCCTACATGGAAGAAAATGTAGATCACCCTTATATTGGTGTGAAACCAGGGAACAAACTATCCTAGGTCCACAAATGGTTCAACAGACCATTGAACATATTAGAATGATCAAAGATAGGATGTTAGCAGCCTAGAGTAGGTAAAAGAGTTATGCAGATGAGAGGAGGAGGCCCTTGGAATTCAATGTAGGAAAACTTGGGTTCCTCAAAGTCACTCCTACTACAGCTGTTGGCAGGGCTATTAAGACCAGAAAGTTGACATCTTGATTTCTTGGTCCCTTCCAAATTCTGAAAAAAGTCAGACCAATTGCTTACAAAATAGCCTTACCCCAAGTCTGTCAAACCTCCATGATGTTTTATGTATTTCCTAACTCTGAAAATATAATATGGATCCTTCACATATTCTGAGAAATGAATCAATACAGTTAAAGGATGATATAACTTTTATAGTTAAACCTATAAGGATCATGGATAAGGCTGTGAAATAACTTAGAGGGAAACAAATTCCTTTAATAAAGGTGTTATGGGAGGGAGGTGACTCAGAAGAGACTACATGGGAGCTCGAATCTCACATGATGAAAGATTGTCCATAGCTTTTTGAATGAGGTAAGCAAATTTTAAGGACAAAATTTATAAAAATGAGGGAGAATGGGGAAGAAGAGAAAGAGGAAAGAAAGAAGAACTAAAGGAAAAAGAGGAAGGAGCAAGTGGAGCATGGGATAGTCAAAGAGCTTGGATCCATCCTTGGTTTCATCGTCAAGACCTTGAGGTAGGGGGAAGCTTGTTTTTACTTCTCGACTTCATCTTCTTCATTTGGTTCATGAGGGACTAGATAAAGGGGATGGGGTTTTGAGGTGTGATGTTTGTGTTTATGATGGTTAATGCTTGAATCTTTTTAGAGAACTTGAGAATGACATGTTTATAAGTTGTTGGGTGGATGGAAAAGGATTTCCAACCCTTGAATACCTTGATTTCCATTTGAGATAAGGATTTGGGGGTTTAGGTTTTAAGCTGGATGATGGGTTCATTAATCTATGATTTTGTAAAATTGAAGTGAAATAAGAGTTGTAATGTGTTAATGGACCTTATTTGATGTTGGATATCACTTAGAATTGAGTTTTGAGTAATTAGAGGGGGCTATGTTCCTAATGGAACAATACTCATACGTGACTGAACCACGTCTAGGCGTGGGAGACTCAGTTTCAGTTTGCATGAGGCAAAGAGCATCACGCCTAGGCGTGCTAGAGTTACACCTAGGCGTGGATGTCTAGCATAAACAAGGTATTTATTTGATGCAATATAGCCTTCTAATAGTGGAGATCCTTCTTTTATGCTTCTTAATAAGTACTGAGGCTCTAATAGGAGTATTTGATGAAGTGAAAATGTGATGAATCAAAGTGATTTGTATTGCTAATTATGTGAGATAATTAGACATAGATATGTATATATACTTAGATTGTGACATTGAGAAAATGAGTTTTTCTAGGAGTTGGAATCACTCATGAGTACTCTTTTAAGAGCGTTGATGTACTTTTAGAAGTATTTAGATGAATTGTTTAGGAAATGAACTTGAGATGCATGTAAATCAATTGTGGAGCTAGTTATGGGAAGTAATTAGTAATTGTATTGCATGTGATGTTTGTGAAACATTTTGTGGTGAGTAATATCCTCTTAATGTTGATTGAATCATATTGAGGTAAGTATTATCCGCTCTATGTTTGTTGAGTAGTGAAGGTGAGTAATATCCTTACTACTTGTGTGATGTTAATTAAGGAGAATAATTAGACATGATTATATGTATGTAATCTATATTAGGCAAGGTGGATGGTATCCTTCCTATTATAGTGATTTGAGGATGGACTTCCTCTTCGATGTTGAGACCGCGTAGTTGATGGATTTCACTACCCGAAGTATTGATTTCTGGTTGGATTTCTAGTGCTTGTTCGAGACTTAGGATAAACTTCCTTTATTTTTTTCAGGATTCATGCATTTATGACATTACCATGGACTTGGTTTCATAACATTACTCATTCCATACTTAGGATTTGCATAGACATAAACACTAGACATAATTTGGCATATCATGACAATTGTATGGGCAGTTGCTATCATGACATGAACTCATAACATTGCAATTGTATGGGCGATTGTGTGTCTCTGAGATGGAGATGTTGTTATTATGTACTTCTATGATTGAAGTGTTAGTTTAGTAATTTATAAATTCTTTATGAATGTCTAAACTGCTGGTTTTGGAATGCTTCTGCTGAGATGTGATTTCTCACCCCAATTGTGTTGCCATGTAAATCTAGGTACGTGTTCTTCAAAAAGAGAAGCAGGAGCTTGAAGTGCTTACCTTAGTGTAGCTAGGTAGTTTTTTTAAAATGATATACGTATTGTATTTATGAGAAATACAATTGTGGTATAATATTTATATATTCATTAGTAACTCATATTTTCTATATAATATTGTTATGTTATATTGAAAATCACATAGCTATGAAGTAGTAGGTATGAATCTAATGACTGTAGTAATATACTATGGTTATTAAATTTGGGATGTTACAATTGTCATCCTGATTAATAATAATACTTGACTATGGACATTTAAGAATAGTGTTTTGTTTCAATCCGATAGGATCTCACGATTAAGTCATCCACTTGATGTCCTATGGCATCAAACTTACTATTCTAAGGACTTTATTATGTATATCTTAAATAACACAATAAATGAAATGCCTCATATATTAAATAAATAGCATAATACAATGTATGTAAGACGGTCAAAATAAATTGGCCTCTAGGGCTTACACTAACAGATATGCTTAGAGCCTATGTACTTGACCATCAGGGTAGTTGGGATAGGTTCTTACCTTTGATAGAATTTGCCTATAATAACAGTTATCACACAAGTATAAGAATAGTACTCTATGAAGCCCTACATGGAAGAAAATGTAGATCACCCTTATATTGGTGTGAAACCAGGGAACAAACTATCCTAGGTCCACAAATGGTTCAACAGACCATTGAACATATTAGAATGATCAAAGATAGGATGTTAGCAGCCTAGAGTAGGTAAAAGAGTTATGCAGATGAGAGGAGGAGGCCCTTGGAATTCAATGTAGGAAAACTTGTGTTCCTCAGAGTCACTCCTACTACAGCTGTTGGCAGGGCTATTAAGACCAGAAAGTTGACATCTTGATTTCTTGGTCCCTTCCAAATTCTGAAAAAAGTCAGACCAATTGCTTACAAAATAGCCTTACCCCAAGTCTGTCAAACCTCCATGATGTTTTATGTATTTCCTAACTCTGAAAATATAATATGGATCCTTCACATATTCTGAGAAATGAATCAATACAGTTAAAGCATGATATAACTTTTATAGTTAAACCTATAAGGATCATGGATAAGGCTGTGAAATAACTTAGAGGGAAACAAATTCCTTTAATAAAGGTGTTATGGGAGGGAGGTGACTCAGAAGAGACTACATGGGAGCTCGAATCTCACATGATGAAAGATTGTCCATAGCTTTTTGAATGAGGTAAGCAAATTTTAAGGACAAAATTTATAAAAATGAGGGGAGAATGGGGAAGAAGAGAAAGAGGAAAGAAAGAAGAACTAAAGGAAAAAGAGGAAGGAGCAAGTGGAGCATGGGATAGTCAAAGAGCTTGGATCCATCCTTGGTTTCATCGTCAAGACCTTGAGGTAGGGGGAAGCTTGTTTTTACTTCTCGACTTCATCTTCTTCATTTGGTTCATGAGGGACTAGATAAAGGGGATGGGGTTTTGAGGTGTGATGTTTGTGTTTATGATGGTTAATGCTTGAATCTTTTTAGAGAACTTGAGAATGACATGTTTATAAGTTGTTGGGTGGATGGAAAAGGATTTCCAACCCTTGAATACCTTGATTTCCATTTGAGATAAGGATTTGGGGGTTTAGGTTTTAAGCTGGATGATGGGTTCATTAATCTATGATTTTGTAAAATTGAAGTGAAATAAGAGTTGTAATGTGTTAATGGACCTTATTTGATGTTGGATATCACTTAGAATTGAGTTTTGAGTAATTGGAGGGGGCTATGTTCCTAATGGAACAATACTCATACGTGACTGAACCACGTCTAGGCGTGGGAGACTCAGTTTCAGTTTGCATGAGGCAAAGAGCATCACGCCTAGGCGTGCTAGAGTTACACCTAGGCGTGGATGTCTAGCATAAACAAGGTATTTATTTGATGCAATATAGCCTTCTAATAGTGGAGATCCTTCTTTTATGCTTCTTAATAAGTACTGAGGCTCTAATAGGAGTATTTGATGAAGTGAAAATGTGATGAATCAAAGTGATTTGTATTGCTAATTATGTGAGATAATTAGACATAGATATGTATATATACTTAGATTGTGACATTGAGAAAATGAGTTTTTCTAGGAGTTGGAATCACTCATGAGTACTCTTTTAAGAGCGTTGATGTACTTTTAGAAGTATTTAGATGAATTGTTTAGGAAATGAACTTGAGATGCATGTAAATCAATTGTGGAGCTAGTTATGGGAAGTAATTAGTAATTGTATTGCATGTGATGTTTGTGAAACATTTTGTGGTGAGTAATATCCTCTTAATGTTGATTGAATCATATTGAGGTAAGTATTATCCGCTCTATGTTTGTTGAGTAGTGAAGGTGAGTAATATCCTTACTACTTGTGTGATGTTAATTAAGGAGAATAATTAGACATGATTATATGTATGTAATCTATATTAGGCAAGGTGGATGGTATCCTTCCTATTATAGTGATTTGAGGATGGACTTCCTCTTCGATGTTGAGACCGCGTAGTTGATGGATTTCACTACCCGAAGTATTGATTTCTGGTTGGATTTCTAGTGCTTGTTCGAGACTTAGGATAAACTTCCTTTATTTTTTCAGGATTCATGCATTTATGACATTACCATGGACTTGGTTTCATAACATTACTCATTCCATACTTAGGATTTGCATAGACATAAACACTAGACATAATTTGGCATATCATGACAATTGTATGGGCGGTTGCTATCATGACATGAACTCATAACATTGCAATTGTATGGGCGATTGTGTGTCTCTGAGATGGAGATGTTGTTATTATGTACTTCTATGATTGAAGTGTTAGTTTAGTAATTTATAAATTCTTTATGAATGTCTAAAGCTGGTTTTGGAATGCTTCTGCTGAGATGTGATTTCTCACCCCAATTGTGTTGCCATGTAAATCTAGGTACGTGTTCTTCAAAAAGAGAAGCAGGAGCTTGAAGTGCTTACCTTAGTGTAGCTAGGTAGTTTTTTTAAAATGATATACGTATTGTATTTATGAGAAATACAATTGTGGTATAATATTTATATATTCATTAGTAACTCATATTTTCTATATAATATTGTTATGTTATATTGAAAATCACATAGCTATGAAGTAGAGGTATGAATCTAATGACTGTAGTAATATACTATGGTTATTAAATTTGGGATGTTACAATTGTCATCCTGATTAATAATAATACTTGACTATGGACATTTAAGAATAGTGTTTTGTTTCAATCCGATAGGATCTCACGATTAAGTCATCCACTTGATGTCCTATGGCATCAAACTTACTATTCTAAGGACTTTATTATGTATATCTTAAATAACACAATAAATGAAATGCCTCATATATTAAATAAATAGCATAATACAATGTATGTAAGACGGTCAAAATAAATTGGCCTCTAGGGCTTACACTAACAGATATGCTTAGAGCCTATGTACTTGACCATCAGGGTAGTTGGGATAGGTTCTTACCTTTGATAGAATTTGCCTATAATAACAGTTATCACACAAGTATAAGAATAGTACTCTATGAAGCCCTACATGGAAGAAAATGTAGATCACCCTTATATTGGTGTGAAACCAGGGAACAAACTATCCTAGGTCCACAAATGGTTCAACAGACCATTGAACATATTAGAATGATCAAAGATAGGATGTTAGCAGCCTAGAGTAGGTAAAAGAGTTATGCAGATGAGAGGAGGAGGCCCTTGGAATTCAATGTAGGAAAACTTGTGTTCCTCAGAGTCACTCCTACTACAGCTGTTGGCAGGGCTATTAAGACCAGAAAGTTGACATCTTGATTTCTTGGTCCCTTCCAAATTCTGAAAAAAGTCAGACCAATTGCTTACAAAATAGCCTTACCCCAAGTCTGTCAAACCTCCATGATGTTTTATGTATTTCCTAACTCTGAAAATATAATATGGATCCTTCACATATTCTGAGAAATGAATCAATACAGTTAAAGCATGATATAACTTTTATAGTTAAACCTATAAGGATCATGGATAAGGCTGTGAAATAACTTAGAGGGAAACAAATTCCTTTAATAAAGGTGTTATGGGAGGGAGGTGACTCAGAAGAGACTACATGGGAGCTCGAATCTCACATGATGAAAGATTGTCCATAGCTTTTTGAATGAGGTAAGCAAATTTTAAGGACAAAATTTATAAAAATGAGGGGAGAATGGGGAAGAAGAGAAAGAGGAAAGAAAGAAGAACTAAAGGAAAAAGAGGAAGGAGCAAGTGGAGCATGGGATAGTCAAAGAGCTTGGATCCATCCTTGGTTTCATCGTCAAGACCTTGAGGTAGGGGGAAGCTTGTTTTTACTTCTCGACTTCATCTTCTTCATTTGGTTCATGAGGGACTAGATAAAGGGATGGGGTTTTGAGGTGTGATGTTTGTGTTTATGATGGTTAATGCTTGAATCTTTTAGAGAACTTGAGAATGACATGTTTATAAGTTGTTGGGTGGATGGAAAAGGATTTCCAACCCTTGAATACCTTGATTTCCATTTGAGATAAGGATTTGGGGGTTTAGGTTTTAAGCTGGATGATGGGTTCATTAATCTATGATTTTGTAAAATTGAAGTGAAATAAGAGTTGTAATGTGTTAATGGACCTTATTTGATGTTGGATATCACTTAGAATTGAGTTTTGAGTAATTGGAGGGGGCTATGTTCCTAATGGAACAATACTCATACGTGACTGAACCACGTCTAGGCGTGGGAGACTCAGTTTCAGTTTGCATGAGGCAAAGAGCATCACGCCTAGGCGTGCTAGAGTTACACCTAGGCGTGGATGTCTAGCATAAACAAGGTATTTATTTGATGCAATATAGCCTTCTAATAGTGGAGATCCTTCTTTTATGCTTCTTAATAAGTACTGAGGCTCTAATAGGAGTATTTGATGAAGTGAAAATGTGATGAATCAAAGTGATTTGTATTGCTAATTATGTGAGATAATTAGACATAGATATGTATATATACTTAGATTGTGACATTGAGAAAATGAGTTTTTCTAGGAGTTGGAATCACTCATGAGTACTCTTTTAAGAGCGTTGATGTACTTTTAGAAGTATTTAGATGAATTGTTTAGGAAATGAACTTGAGATGCATGTAAATCAATTGTGGAGCTAGTTATGGGAAGTAATTAGTAATTGTATTGCATGTGATGTTTGTGAAACATTTTGTGGTGAGTAATATCCTCTTAATGTTGATTGAATCATATTGAGGTAAGTATTATCCGCTCTATGTTTGTTGAGTAGTGAAGGTGAGTAATATCCTTACTACTTGTGTGATGTTAATTAAGGAGAATAATTAGACATGATTATATGTATGTAATCTATATTAGGCAAGGTGGATGGTATCCTTCCTATTATAGTGATTTGAGGATGGACTTCCTCTTCGATGTTGAGACCGCGTAGTTGATGGATTTCACTACCCGAAGTATTGATTTCTCGGTTGGATTTCTAGTGCTTGTTCGAGACTTAGGATAAACTTCCTTTATTTTTTTCAGGATTCATGCATTTATGACATTACCATGGACTTGGTTTCATAACATTACTCATTCCATACTTAGGATTTGCATAGACATAAACACTAGACATAATTTGGCATATCATGACAATTGTATGGGCGATTGCTATCATGATATGAACTCATAACATTGCAATTGTATGGGCAATTGTGTGTCTCTGAGATGGAGATGTTGTTATAATGTACTTCTATGATTGAAGTGTTAGTTTAGTAATTTATAAATTCTTTATGAATGTCTAAACTGCTGGTTTTGGAATGCTTCTGCTGAGATGTGATTTCTCACCCCAATTGTGTTGCCATGTAAATCTAGGTACGTGTTCTTCAAAAGAGAAGCAGGAGCTTGAAGTGCTTACCTTAGTGTAGCTAGGTAGTTTTTTTAAAATGATATACGTATTGTATTTATGAGAAATACAATTGTGGTATAATATTTATATATTCATTAGTAACTCATATTTTCTATATAATATTGTTATGTTATATTGAAAATCACATAGCTATGAAGTAGTAGGTATGAATCTAATGACTGTAGTAATATACTATGGTTATTAAATTTGGGATGTTACAATTGTCATCCTGATTAATAATAATACTTGACTATGGACATTTAAGAATAGTGTTTTGTTTCAATCCGATAGGATCTCACGATTAAGTCATCCACTTGATGTCCTATGGCATCAAACTTACTATTCTAAGGACTTTATTATGTATATCTTAAATAACACAATAAATGAAATGCCTCATATATTAAATAAATAGCATAATACAATGTATGTAAGACGGTCAAAATAAATTGGCCTCTAGGGCTTACACTAACAGATATGCTTAGAGCCTATGTACTTGACCATCAGGGTAGTTGGGATAGGTTCTTACCTTTGATAGAATTTGCCTATAATAACAGTTATCACACAAGTATAAGAATAGTACTCTATGAAGCCCTACATGGAAGAAAATGTAGATCACCCTTATATTGGTGTGAAACCAGGGAACAAACTATCCTAGGTCCACAAATGGTTCAACAGACCATTGAACATATTAGAATGATCAAAGATAGGATGTTAGCAGCCTAGAGTAGGTAAAAGAGTTATGCAGATGAGAGGAGGAGGCCCTTGGAATTCAATGTAGGAAAACTTGTGTTCCTCAAAGTCACTCCTACTACAGCTGTTGGCAGGGCTATTAAGACCGAAAGTTGACATCTTGATTTCTTGGTCCCTTCCAAATTCAAAAAAGTCAGACCAATTGCTTACAAAATAGCCTTACCCCAAGTCTGTCAAACCTCCATGATGTTTTATGTATTTCCTAACTCTGAAAATATAATATGGATCCTTCACATATTCTGAGAAATGAATCAATACAGTTAAAGGATGATATAACTTTTATAGTTAAACCTATAAGGATCATGGATAAGGCTGTGAAATAACTTAGAGGGAAACAAATTCCTTTAATAAAGGTGTTATGGGAGGGAGGTGACTCAGAAGAGACTACATGGGAGCTCGAATCTCACATGATGAAAGATTGTCCATAGCTTTTTGAATGAGGTAAGCAAATTTTAAGGACAAAATTTATAAAAATGAGGGGAGAATGGGGAAGAAGAGAAAGAGGAAAGAAAGAAGAACTAAAGGAAAAAGAGGAAGGAGCAAGTGGAGCATGGGATAGTCAAAGAGCTTGGATCCATCCTTGGTTTCATCGTCAAGACCTTGAGGTAGGGGGAAGCTTGTTTTTACTTCTCGACTTCATCTTCTTCATTTGGTTCATGAGGGACTAGATAAAGGGGATGGGGTTTTGAGGTGTGATGTTTGTGTTTATGATGGTTAATGCTTGAATCTTTTTAGAGAACTTGAGAATGACATGTTTATAAGTTGTTGGGTGGATGGAAAAGGATTTCCAACCCTTGAATACCTTGATTTCCATTTGAGATAAGGATTTGGGGGTTTAGGTTTTAAGCTGGATGATGGGTTCATTAATCTATGATTTTGTAAAATTGAAGTGAAATAAGAGTTGTAATGTGTTAATGGACCTTATTTGATGTTGGATATCACTTAGAATTGAGTTTTGAGTAATTGGAGGGGGCTATGTTCCTAATGGAACAATACTCATACGTGACTGAACCACGTCTAGGCGTGGGAGACTCAGTTTCAGTTTGCATGAGGCAAAGAGCATCACGCCTAGGCGTGCTAGAGTTACACCTAGGCGTGGATGTCTAGCATAAACAAGGTATTTATTTGATGCAATATAGCCTTCTAATAGTGGAGATCCTTCTTTTATGCTTCTTAATAAGTACTGAGGCTCTAATAGGAGTATTTGATGAAGTGAAAATGTGATGAATCAAAGTGATTTGTATTGCTAATTATGTGAGATAATTAGACATAGATATGTATATATACTTAGATTGTGACATTGAGAAAATGAGTTTTTCTAGGAGTTGGAATCACTCATGAGTACTCTTTTAAGAGCGTTGATGTACTTTTAGAAGTATTTAGATGAATTGTTTAGGAAATGAACTTGAGATGCATGTAAATCAATTGTGGAGCTAGTTATGGGAAGTAATTAGTAATTGTATTGCATGTGATGTTTGTGAAACATTTTGTGGTGAGTAATATCCTCTTAATGTTGATTGAATCATATTGAGGTAAGTATTATCCGCTCTATGTTTGTTGAGTAGTGAAGGTGAGTAATATCCTTACTACTTGTGTGATGTTAATTAAGGAGAATAATTAGACATGATTATATGTATGTAATCTATATTAGGCAAGGTGGATGGTATCCTTCCTATTATAGTGATTTGAGGATGGACTTCCTCTTCGATGTTGAGACCGCGTAGTTGATGGATTTCACTACCCGAAGTATTGATTTCTGGTTGGATTTCTAGTGCTTGTTCGAGACTTAGGATAAACTTCCTTTATTTTTTCAGGATTCATGCATTTATGACATTACCATGGACTTGGTTTCATAACATTACTCATTCCATACTTAGGATTTGCATAGACATAAACACTAGACATAATTTGGCATATCATGACAATTGTATGGGCAGTTGCTATCATGACATGAACTCATAACATTGCAATTGTATGGGCGATTGTGTGTCTCTGAGATGGAGATGTTGTTATTATGTACTTCTATGATTGAAGTGTTAGTTTAGTAATTTATAAATTCTTTATGAATGTCTAAACTGCTGGTTTTGGAATGCTTCTGCTGAGATGTGATTTCTCACCCCAATTGTGTTGCCATGTAAATCTAGGTACGTGTTCTTCAAAAAGAGAAGCAGGAGCTTGAAGTGCTTACCTTAGTGTAGCTAGGTAGTTTTTTTAAAATGATATACGTATTGTATTTATGAGAAATACAATTGTGGTATAATATTTATATATTCATTAGTAACTCATATTTTCTATATAATATTGTTATGTTATATTGAAAATCACATAGCTATGAAGTAGTAGGTATGAATCTAATGACTGTAGTAATATACTATGGTTATTAAATTTGGGATGTTACAATTGTCATCCTGATTAATAATAATACTTGACTATGGACATTTAAGAATAGTGTTTTGTTTCAATCCGATAGGATCTCACGATTAAGTCATCCACTTGATGTCCTATGGCATCAAACTTACTATTCTAAGGACTTTATTATGTATATCTTAAATAACACAATAAATGAAATGCCTCATATATTAAATAAATAGCATAATACAATGTATGTAAGACGGTCAAAATAAATTGGCCTCTAGGGCTTACACTAACAGATATGCTTAGAGCCTATGTACTTGACCATCGGGTAGTTGGGATAGGTTCTTACCTTTGATAGAATTTGCCTATAATAACAGTTATCACACAAGTATAAGAATAGTACTCTATGAAGCCCTACATGGAAGAAAATGTAGATCACCCTTATATTGGTGTGAAACCAGGGAACAAACTATCCTAGGTCCACAAATGGTTCAACAGACCATTGAACATATTAGAATGATCAAAGATAGGATGTTAGCAGCCTAGAGTAGGTAAAAGAGTTATGCAGATGAGAGGAGGAGGCCCTTGGAATTCAATGTAGGAAAACTTGTGTTCCTCAGAGTCACTCCTACTACAGCTGTTGGCAGGGCTATTAAGACCAGAAAGTTGACATCTTGATTTCTTGGTCCCTTCCAAATTCTGAAAAAAGTCAGACCAATTGCTTACAAAATAGCCTTACCCCAAGTCTGTCAAACCTCCATGATGTTTTATGTATTTCCTAACTCTGAAAATATAATATGGATCCTTCACATATTCTGAGAAATGAATCAATACAGTTAAAGCATGATATAACTTTTATAGTTAAACCTATAAGGATCATGGATAAGGCTGTGAAATAACTTAGAGGGAAACAAATTCCTTTAATAAAGGTGTTATGGGAGGGAGGTGACTCAGAAGAGACTACATGGGAGCTCGAATCTCACATGATGAAAGATTGTCCATAGCTTTTTGAATGAGGTAAGCAAATTTTAAGGACAAAATTTATAAAAATGAGGGGAGAATGGGGAAGAAGAGAAAGAGGAAAGAAAGAAGAACTAAAGGAAAAAGAGGAAGGAGCAAGTGGAGCATGGGATAGTCAAAGAGCTTGGATCCATCCTTGGTTTCATCGTCAAGACCTTGAGGTAGGGGGAAGCTTGTTTTTACTTCTCGACTTCATCTTCTTCATTTGGTTCATGAGGGACTAGATAAAGGGGATGGGGTTTTGAGGTGTGATGTTTGTGTTTATGATGGTTAATGCTTGAATCTTTTTAGAGAACTTGAGAATGACATGTTTATAAGTTGTTGGGTGGATGGAAAAGGATTTCCAACCCTTGAATACCTTGATTTCCATTTAAGATAAGGATTTGGGGGTTTAGGTTTTAAGCTGGATGATGGGTTCATTAATCTATGATTTTGTAAAATTGAAGTGAAATAAGAGTTGTAATGTGTTAATGGACCTTATTTGATGTTGGATATCACTTAGAATTGAGTTTTGAGTAATTGGAGGGGCTATGTTCCTAATGGAACAATACTCATACGTGACTGAACCACGTCTAGGCGTGGGAGACTCAGTTTCGTTTGCATGAGGCAAAGAGCATCACGCCTAGGCGTGCTAGAGTTACACCTAGGCGTGGATGTCTAGCATAAACAAGGTATTTATTTGATGCAATATAGCCTTCTAATAGTGGAGATCCTTCTTTTATGCTTCTTAATAAGTACTGAGGCTCTAATAGGAGTATTTGATGAAGTGAAAATGTGATGAATCAAAGTGATTTGTATTGCTAATTATGTGAGATAATTAGACATAGATATGTATATATACTTAGATTGTGACATTGAGAAAATGAGTTTTTCTAGGAGTTGGAATCACTCATGAGTACTCTTTTAAGAGCGTTGATGTACTTTTAGAAGTATTTAGATGAATTGTTTAGGAAATGAACTTGAGATGCATGTAAATCAATTGTGGAGCTAGTTATGGGAAGTAATTAGTAATTGTATTGCATGTGATGTTTGTGAAACATTTTGTGGTGAGTAATATCCTCTTAATGTTGATTGAATCATATTGAGGTAAGTATTATCCGCTCTATGTTTGTTGAGTAGTGAAGGTGAGTAATATCCTTACTACTTGTGTGATGTTAATTAAGGAGAATAATTAGACATGATTATATGTATGTAATCTATATTAGGCAAGGTGGATGGTATCCTTCCTATTATAGTGATTTGAGGATGGACTTCCTCTTCGATGTTGAGACCGCGTAGTTGATGGATTTCACTACCCGAAGTATTGATTTCTCGGTTGGATTTCTAGTGCTTGTTCGAGACTTAGGATAAACTTCCTTTATTTTTTCAGGATTCATGCATTTATGACATTACCATGGACTTGGTTTCATAACATTACTCATTCCATACTTAGGATTTGCATAGACATAAACACTAGACATAATTTGGCATATCATGACAATTGTATGGGCAGTTGCTATCATGACATGAACTCATAACATTGCAATTGTATGGGCGATTGTGTGTCTCTGAGATGGAGATGTTGTTATTATGTACTTCTATGATTGAAGTGTTAGTTTAGTAATTTATAAATTCTTTATGAATGTCTAAACTGCTGGTTTTGGAATGCTTCTGCTGAGATGTGATTTCTCACCCCAATTGTGTTGCCATGTAAATCTAGGTACGTGTTCTTCAAAAAGAGAAGGGAGCTTGAAGTGCTTACCTTAGTGTAGCTAGGTAGTTTTTTTAAAATGATATACGTATTGTATTTATGAGAAATACAATTGTGGTATAATATTTATATATTCATTAGTAACTCATATTTTCTATATAATATTGTTATGTTATATTGAAAATCACATAGCTATGAAGTAGTAGGTATGAATCTAATGACTGTAGTAATATACTATGGTTATTAAATTTGGGATGTTACAATTGTCATCCTGATTAATAATAATACTTGACTATGGACATTTAAGAATAGTGTTTTGTTTCAATCCGATAGGATCTCACGATTAAGTCATCCACTTGATGTCCTATGGCATCAAACTTACTATTCTAAGGACTTTATTATGTATATCTTAAATAACACAATAAATGAAATGCCTCATATATTAAATAAATAGCATAATACAATGTATGTAAGACGGTCAAAATAAATTGGCCTCTAGGGCTTACACTAACAGATATGCTTAGAGCCTATGTACTTGACCATCAGGGTAGTTGGGATAGGTTCTTACCTTTGATAGAATTTGCCTATAATAACAGTTATCACACAAGTATAAGAATAGTACTCTATGAAGCCCTACATGGAAGAAAATGTAGATCACCCTTATATTGGTGTGAAACCAGGGAACAAACTATCCTAGGTCCACAAATGGTTCAACAGACCATTGAACATATTAGAATGATCAAAGATAGGATGTTAGCAGCCTAGAGTAGGTAAAAGAGTTATGCAGATGAGAGGAGGAGGCCCTTGGAATTCAATGTAGGAAAACTTGTGTTCCTCAGAGTCACTCCTACTACACTGTACATTGTTAGCGTGGCTATTAAGACCAGAAAGTTGACATCTTGATTTCTTGGTCCCTTCCAAATTCTGAAAAAAGTCAGACCAATTGCTTACAAAATAGCCTTACCCCAAGTCTGTCAAACCTCCATGATGTTTTATGTATTTCCTAACTCTGAAAATATAATATGGATCCTTCACATATTCTGAGAAATGAATCAATACAAGTTAAAGCATGATATAACTTTTATAGTTAAACCTATAAGGATCATGGATAAGGCTGTGAAATAACTTAGAGGGAAACAAATTCCTTTAATAAAGGTGTTATGGGAGGGAGGTGACTCGAGAAGAGACTACATGGGAGCTCGAATCTCACATGATGAAAGATTGTCCATAGCTTTTTGAATGAGGTAAGCAAATTTTAAGGACAAAATTTATAAAAATGAGGGGAGAATGGGGAAGAAGAGAAAGAGGAAAGAAAGAAGAACTAAAGGAAAAAGAGGAAGGAGCAAGTGGAGCATGGGATAGTCAAAGAGCTTGGATCCATCCTTGGTTTCATCGTCAAGACCTTGAGGTAGGGGGAAGCTTGTTTTTACTTCTCGACTTCATCTTCTTCATTTGGTTCATGAGGGACTAGATAAAGGGATGGGGTTTTGAGGTGTGATGTTTGTGTTTATGATGGTTAATGCTTGAATCTTTTAGAGAACTTGAGAATGACATGTTTATAAGTTGTTGGGTGGATGGAAAAGGATTTCCAACCCTTGAATACCTTGATTTCCATTTGAGATAAGGATTTGGGGGTTTAGGTTTTAAGCTGGATGATGGGTTCATTAATCTATGATTTTGTAAAATTGAAGTGAAATAAGAGTTGTAATGTGTTAATGGACCTTATTTGATGTTGGATATCACTTAGAATTGAGTTTTGAGTAATTGGAGGGGCTATGTTCCTAATGGAACAATACTCATACGTGACTGAACCACGTCTAGGCGTGGGAGACTCAGTTTCAGTTTGCATGAGGCAAAGAGCATCACGCCTAGGCGTGCTAGAGTTACACCTAGGCGTGGATGTCTAGCATAAACAAGGTATTTATTTGATGCAATATAGCCTTCTAATAGTGGAGATCCTTCTTTTATGCTTCTTAATAAGTACTGAGGCTCTAATAGGAGTATTTGATGAAGTGAAAATGTGATGAATCAAAGTGATTTGTATTGCTAATTATGTGAGATAATTAGACATAGATATGTATATATACTTAGATTGTGACATTGAGAAAATGAGTTTTTCTAGGAGTTGGAATCACTCATGAGTACTCTTTTAAGAGCGTTGATGTACTTTTAGAAGTATTTAGATGAATTGTTTAGGAAATGAACTTGAGATGCATGTAAATCAATTGTGGAGCTAGTTATGGGAAGTAATTAGTAATTGTATTGCATGTGATGTTTGTGAAACATTTTGTGGTGAGTAATATCCTCTTAATGTTGATTGAATCATATTGAGGTAAGTATTATCCGCTCTATGTTTGTTGAGTAGTGAAGGTGAGTAATATCCTTACTACTTGTGTGATGTTAATTAAGGAGAATAATTAGACATGATTATATGTATGTAATCTATATTAGGCAAGGTGGATGGTATCCTTCCTATTATAGTGATTTGAGGATGGACTTCCTCTTCGATGTTGAGACCGCGTAGTTGATGGATTTCACTACCCGAAGTATTGATTTCTGGTTGGATTTCTAGTGCTTGTTCGAGACTTAGGATAAACTTCCTTTATTTTTTTCAGGATTCATGCATTTATGACATTACCATGGACTTGGTTTCATAACATTACTCATTCCATACTTAGGATTTGCATAGACATAAACACTAGACATAATTTGGCATATCATGACAATTGTATGGGCGGTTGCTATCATGACATGAACTCATAACATTGCAATTGTATGGGCGATTGTGTGTCTCGAGATGGAGATGTTGTTATTATGTACTTCTATGATTGAAGTGTTAGTTTAGTAATTTATAAATTCTTTATGAATGTCTAAACTGCTGGTTTTGGAATGCTTTCTGCTGAGATGTGATTTCTCACCCCAATTGTGTTGCCATGTAAATCTAGGTACGTGTTCTTCAAAAAGAGAAGCAGGAGCTTGAAGTGCTTACCTTAGTGTAGCTAGGTAGTTTTTTTAAAATGATATACGTATTGTATTTATGAGAAATACAATTGTGGTATAATATTTATATATTCATTAGTAACTCATATTTTCTATATAATATTGTTATGTTATATTGAAAATCACATAGCTATGAAGTAGTAGGTATGAATCTAATGACTGTAGTAATATACTATGGTTATTAAATTTGGGATGTTACAATTGTCATCCTGATTAATAATAATACTTGACTATGGACATTTAAGAATAGTGTTTTGTTTCAATCCGATAGGATCTCACGATTAAGTCATCCACTTGATGTCCTATGGCATCAAACTTACTATTCTAAGGACTTTATTATGTATATCTTAAATAACACAATAAATGAAATGCCTCATATATTAAATAAATAGCATAATACAATGTATGTAAGACGGTCAAAATAAATTGGCCTCTAGGGCTTACACTAACAGATATGCTTAGAGCCTATGTACTTGACCATCAGGGTAGTTGGGATAGGTTCTTACCTTTGATAGAATTTGCCTATAATAACAGTTATCACACAAGTATAAGAATAGTACTCTATGAAGCCCTACATGGAAGAAAATGTAGATCACCCTTATATTGGTGTGAAACCAGGGAACAAACTATCCTAGGTCCACAAATGGTTCAACAGACCATTGAACATATTAGAATGATCAAAGATAGGATGTTAGCAGCCTAGAGTAGGTAAAAGAGTTATGCAGATGAGAGGAGGAGGCCCTTGGAATTCAATGTAGGAAAACTTGTGTTCCTCAGAGTCACTCCTACTACTACAAGCAAGGTGGCTATTAAGACCGAAAGTTGACATCTTGATTTCTTGGTCCCTTCCAAATTCGAAAAAAGTCGACCAATTGCTTACAAAATAGCCTTACCCCAAGTCCGTCAAACCTCCATGATGTTTTATGTATTTCCTAACTCGAAAATATAATATGGATCCTTCACATATTTCGAGAAATGAATCAATACAAGTTAAAGGATGATATAACTTTTATAGTTAAACCTATAAGGATCATGGATAAGGCTGTGAAATAACTTAGAGGGAAACAAATTCCTTTAATAAAGGTGTTATGGGAGGGAGGTGACTCAGAAGAGACTACATGGGAGCTCGAATCTCACATGATGAAAGATTGTCCATAGCTTTTTGAATGAGGTAAGCAAATTTTAAGGACAAAATTTATAAAAATGAGGGGAGAATGGGGAAGAAGAGAAAGAGGAAAGAAAGAAGAACTAAAGGAAAAGAGGAAGGAGCAAGTGGAGCATGGGATAGTCAAAGAGCTTGGATCCATCCTTGGTTTCATCGTCAAGACCTTGAGGTAGGGGGAAGCTTGTTTTTACTTCTCGACTTCATCTTCTTCATTTGGTTCATGAGGGACTAGATAAAGGGGATGGGGTTTTGAGGTGTGATGTTTGTGTTTATGATGGTTAATGCTTGAATCTTTTTAGAGAACTTGAGAATGACATGTTTATAAGTTGTTGGGTGGATGGAAAAGGATTTCCAACCCTTGAATACCTTGATTTCCATTTGAGATAAGGATTTGGGGGTTTAGGTTTTAAGCTGGATGATGGGTTCATTAATCTATGATTTTGTAAAATTGAAGTGAAATAAGAGTTGTAATGTGTTAATGGACCTTATTTGATGTTGGATATCACTTAGAATTGAGTTTTGAGTAATTGGAGGGGGCTATGTTCCTAATGGAACAATACTCATACGTGACTGAACCACGTCTAGGCGTGGGAGACTCAGTTTCAGTTTGCATGAGGCAAAGAGCATCACGCCTAGGCGTGCTAGAGTTGCACCTAGGCGTGGATGTCTAGCATAAACAAGGTATTTATTTGATGCAATATAGCCTTCTAATAGTGGAGATCCTTCTTTTATGCTTCTTAATAAGTACTGAGGCTCTAATAGGAGTATTTGATGAAGTGAAAATGTGATGAATCAAAGTGATTTGTATTGCTAATTATGTGAGATAATTAGACATAGATATGTATATATACTTAGATTGTGACATTGAGAAAATGAGTTTTTCTAGGAGTTGGAATCACTCATGAGTACTCTTTTAAGAGCGTTGATGTACTTTTAGAAGTATTTAGATGAATTGTTTAGGAAATGAACTTGAGATGCATGTAAATCAATTGTGGAGCTAGTTATGGGAAGTAATTAGTAATTGTATTGCATGTGATGTTTGTGAAACATTTTGTGGTGAGTAATATCCTCTTAATGTTGATTGAATCATATTGAGGTAAGTATTATCCGCTCTATGTTTGTTGAGTAGTGAAGGTGAGTAATATCCTTACTACTTGTGTGATGTTAATTAAGGAGAATAATTAGACATGATTATATGTATGTAATCTATATTAGGCAAGGTGGATGGTATCCTTCCTATTATAGTGATTTGAGGATGGACTTCCTCTTCGATGTTGAGACCGCGTAGTTGATGGATTTCACTACCCGAAGTATTGATTTCTGGTTGGATTTCTAGTGCTTGTTCGAGACTTAGGATAAACTTCCTTTATTTTTTCAGGATTCATGCATTTATGACATTACCATGGACTTGGTTTCATAACATTACTCATTCCATACTTAGGATTTGCATAGACATAAACACTAGACATAATTTGGCATATCATGACAATTGTATGGGCAGTTGCTATCATGACATGAACTCATAACATTGCAATTGTATGGGCGATTGTGTGTCTCTGAGATGGAGATGTTGTTATTATGTACTTCTATGATTGAAGTGTTAGTTTAGTAATTTATAAATTCTTTATGAATGTCTAAACTGCTGGTTTTGGAATGCTTCTGCTGAGATGTGATTTCTCACCCCAATTGTGTTGCCATGTAAATCTAGGTACGTGTTCTTCAAAAAGAGAAGCAGGAGCTTGAAGTGCTTACCTTAGTGTAGCTAGGTAGTTTTTTAAAATGATATACGTATTGTATTTATGAGAAATACAATTGTGGTATAATATTTATATATTCATTAGTAACTCATATTTTCTATATAATATTGTTATGTTATATTGAAAATCACATAGCTATGAAGTAGTAGGTATGAATCTAATGACTGTAGTAATATACTATGGTTATTAAATTTGGGATGTTACAATTGTCATCCTGATTAATAATAATACTTGACTATGGACATTTAAGAATAGTGTTTTGTTTCAATCCGATAGGATCTCACGATTAAGTCATCCACTTGATGTCCTATGGCATCAAACTTACTATTCTAAGGACTTTATTATGTATATCTTAAATAACACAATAAATGAAATGCCTCATATATTAAATAAATAGCATAATACAATGTATGTAAGACGGTCAAAATAAATTGGCCTCTAGGGCTTACACTAACAGATATGCTTAGAGCCTATGTACTTGACCATCAGGGTAGTTGGGATAGGTTCTTACCTTTGATAGAATTTGCCTATAATAACAGTTATCACACAAGTATAAGAATAGTACTCTATGAAGCCCTACATGGAAGAAAATGTAGATCACCCTTATATTGGTGTGAAACCGGGAACAAACTATCCTAGGTCCACAAATGGTTCAACAGACCATTGAACATATTAGAATGATCAAAGATAGGATGTTAGCAGCCTAGAGTAGGTAAAAGAGTTATGCAGATGAGAGGAGGAGGCCCTTGGAATTCAATGTAGGAAAACTTGTGTTCCTCAGAGTCACTCCTACTACAAATTGCCATATGTGGCTATTAAGACCGAGAAAGTTGACATCTTGATTTCTTGGTCCCTTCCAAATTCTGAAAAAAGTCAGACCAATTGCTTACAAAATAGCCTTACCCCAAGTCTGTCAAACCTCCATGATGTTTTATGTATTTCCTAACTCTGAAAATATAATATGGATCCTTCACATATTCTGAGAAATGAATCAATACAGTTAAAGGATGATATAACTTTTATAGTTAAACCTATAAGGATCATGGATAAGGCTGTGAAATAACTTAGAGGGAAACAAATTCCTTTAATAAAGGTGTTATGGGAGGGAGGTGACTCAGAAGAGACTACATGGGAGCTCGAATCTCACATGATGAAAGATTGTCCATAGCTTTTTGAATGAGGTAAGCAAATTTTAAGGACAAAATTTATAAAAATGAGGGGAGAATTGTAACATTCTCTCCAACTTAATAGATTTAATCAGGTTATAGAAACCCAATAAAGATAGGTATAAGTTACTTGAAAATTTTGGGAATTATTTGGATGGATTTGGGCATAAACCTATAACACTGAAGTTCATGATATTAATAGGACAATATAAGAAAATTAGTGGAATGATAATATGGAGAAACCTAGAATTTTCTGTGATACTTAAGAAGGTTAAAAAATTCATTTTTGAGAAATTAATGTGTCCTTAGCAGATATAAAGTTATCAACTAAATTTAAAATCTGAAACTCAAATCTCACACTCCATTTACTGTAGTATTTTGTCACACTTTACCAAACATAAGTGATGGGATATTTAAAAGTTTTAAACCCAAGTGCAGGTTGTTTCAAGTAGTAAATTCTCGGGAGTCTGAGGTCGATCCACAGGGAATTGATGAAGAAAAATTCTTTGAGATAAGGAGCAGATTTGTCACAATAATAAAGATGATATAAGTTGTTCAAAGATGAAAAGGATTCGCTTGGGTTAGGAGATCCACTCTTGGTAATAAATTAGAGACAAGATTATTTCTTTTTATAACTTAATTGAAATCATACACAATAAAGGTTCCAATAGAAAAATTTAACATTCAAAGTTTAATTAAAATTATACATGTAATTATATTATGGTTCCAATAAATATCTACCAATACTTGTAAATGATCTCAAGCATCCACTGTGTCAATGTCTTGTCTACAATGAATCAAGATATTCTTATACAAGAAGAGTTTCTAAATTGATCGAAAATAACATACAACACATATAAAATCACATAAAAATTTATCATTCAAGCACAAGAAGGAAATTAATCTAACCTCAATATATTACTAAGAGCTTCACCCTTTCACCCAAGCAAAATGAAAATTAGTTATTCATAAATCAAGATAAAAGAAAGAGAGAAAAAGAAGATGATGAACATAACTTCAATTAAGAACAATAGAAAATTACACAAAGGAAACAATTAACATACAAACATGAAAGTAAACTCTAAGCTAACACCTTTAAATGATAAGCCTTTGTCTCCTTTTATAGAGTTAGAAGAGTTCAAAATGCCAAAAGAGATGATGGATGATGAGAACAAAATGCCAAAATAGTTGTTTGATAATGATAAATGGGTGGATTCTTGTCTCCGAAATGTTTCCCTTCTGAACTTATGGCATACATCAGTTTTTAGCCAAGTGGTCTTCATGAAAGTTCTAGGAAATTGTCTTAACTTTCCATAGACATCAATTTCATCCAAATCCACCACCTGAAACCCGAGATATGGCCCAATTACTGCTCATGGGTCAGGCCCAACTCCAACACCTCTGTTCTGACTTCCAAGCCCAATATCACCTTCAAGGAATCTGAACTGAATTTTATGTTCTTCATGAAAGTTGTAGATATTGGTCTTAACCTTCTATTATCGAAATTTCAGAACTGTTGAACTCCTATAGCCCGAGATATAGCTTAATGAGTGCATAGAGGTCAAGCTGTCAGGTTCAAAACTCTAGATTTTGCTTCAACTCCAATTTGAGTTATCCAAACGTGTGTATCCAGTCTTGAGGCCTCATGAAAATTGTAGAAATTTGTCTTAGCTTTAAAACAAGACTAAAATCACATACATCGGATATTTGAAACTCAAATTATAGCCAGTTTATCGAAAAAGCCAAATGAGAAGATTATACAATGAATGAAATATATTGCTATCAATGTGACTCTTGCTATCAAGTGAATAGTTATTAGAGATTTATCTAAACTTTCCAACAAGATCAGAATCACATTAATCAAATAATTACAACTCAAATTGTGGCCACTTTACTTAAGAATGCAATCACCCAAATTAATGATAATTCAAGCAATAATTTCTTCAATGATCCAATTAAGCTTAATTTAATAAAATGTGACAAAATCAACTTAATTAAGCCAAATTGAACCTTAAAAAGCCTAGTGAGAGGAATAGAAAATGAATAAAATACATTATTATCTGTAACATCTCAAAAATTAATAATTTCATGATAAATAGTGGTTTTATAATATTTGTAATTTTTGTGAATTTTTCTGGATTTTTCTAAGAACACGAAATATTTTAATATTATTTCTCATTTTATGTGTGCATTGAGCGGAGCTGGGGAAATGAGATATTTTTTCCAAGAACCTTGAACTGTGAAAACGTCGATGGGGGATCTTACTAAACTCGAGGCTAGACACAGTTTATGAGGTTTCATGTTTTTCAAGATTTTTATCTGATAAATAAAAATCGTAGAATTATTTTATTATCCGTTGGACAATAGATATCAGTTTTGTTAACTATAACTTATGTCCACTGATAATAAATTTGATACAGTGTTAATCATATTTTAGAGAACACTTTAGTGACATCACAATAATGACATCACTTTGACTTTTCAAAAGTAAAAGCTTGGCTTGTTGGAGAAGCTTGGAGGAAGCTTCCTTGCACTTTCCTATTTGCTTCTTCAAGAAGCCACATCTCCTCTCTACTCCTCTCCACCACACAATTTTGTGGGCTCTTTGTGGCCATTCATTTTATTCCATACACTTACACAAAATACATCTAATTACACATTTCATTTCATTTCACTTTACTATCATTTTCTCTCTCTACTTTCTATCTTCATCTTTTTCTCTCAACCATTTTCTCCTTCTTCTCTCTAACTCCACGATAGTCCCACACCCTTCCACACTCCATGGATGCTTGATTTCAAGCTTCAATCGTGCTTGAATCTACACTTCCATTGAAGATCTTCCTTTCTTGTTAGAATCACTCTCTAAAAAGCTCACCTTTTCTCTCCATTCTCTTCCTCTTTCATGGCCAAGAAGACCCATTTTTGGGCATCCACTTCTCTTGCTCAAACAACCTCATTTCCTACCATTTCTCATCACCTAAAACATTTTCTCTTTTGTGACCACCACCAAAATCCACCATTTTCATTTTTGCTCTAGCAAGCTTCAAAGTTAGAGACTTTAAGGTAAAGTTCATAGCTTTTCCACCTTTTCTTCTCATTTTCGTGATTCTTGATCTCTTAGGTGATCAACGATTTCTTTTCTAAGATTTAATGATGATTTTGGTGAGTTTTGATGTCCTTAGGGTTTTCTTGAAGGTGGAAAACGAAAATCAAGCATAAAGGGGCTTGCTTCCTTGTCTTGTCTTCAATAGGTAAGAGGGAGATAATCTTCTTTAACCTATCTTGGTGGTGAGGAAACATTTTTTGATGTTGTTGATGAGGAATCCATGTGTGGATTGCTCTCTTTG
Organism: Ormosia emarginata; assembly: GCA_029884605.1. Taxonomy (NCBI): domain Eukaryota; kingdom Viridiplantae; phylum Streptophyta; class Magnoliopsida; order Fabales; family Fabaceae; genus Ormosia; species Ormosia emarginata. Next base: position 6,020,810 of record JAQQTP010000087.1, read on the forward strand.
TTGTGTCATTTTTCATGATTGTGTATTTATTTGAACTTGTATGAGTTATTAGTTGTCTTTGCATGTTTTGATGGCTATGGATTGTATATTGGAATGTTTGGATTAATGTATGGAGAAACGTAGGGTTTACTTATCATTTTGGGGGTCACGGCCTTAGGGCAAATTATTGAGGATTTAAGTTTGATTTTAGAGACATTGGAACTTAGGTGATTAGGTGTTAAAGAATTGATGATTGTAATGAAACAATTTTCGGACTTCTCACCTAGGGAGGCTCATGGCCTCTAGGAGATTTATTGGTTTAAGTTGTGATCTTTGTATGCTCTTAAGTGATTAAATGATAAGTGTTCAACATTGTGGTGAAGGAAAAATGGTTAAACTTTGTTATAATGAGGCCCATGGTCTCTTAAGGCAAAATGCCACAAAATGTAGTGCTAAAGTAGAGACTTAGATGATTGGAAAATTTTAGATTCCTTAGGAGTTCATAAAATGGAAAGAATGGAGAACAAGAATTTATCTTATGGATTAGAATGATTTTGAAAATAGGGAAGAACATGAGAGTTTGTGAGACTTGTAAAACCTTAGAGTAAATTATAAATGAGTATAATTGACTAGATTAAGGAACTTGATCAACTTAAAGGAATGAAGATTGAATAAGGACTTCAAGAGACTCCTTCTAGAAAGTGAATTAATAAGAGATGTTAATTAAATTGTGTTGTCACTCTTGAGGACATTGATACTATGCTATTGTGGGTCTGTGTTTGGGACTAAAATTTTATTGATGTTTAACTTGGCCTAATTGTGGTATATTTTGGAAAGTGTATCATCATTGTTGAGTATACATGATTATGCATTGAGTTAACATGCATTGGACAATTGCTCAGTCGATGACTGTTAAAAGGCTGGATGAGCCTATGATTATGCATTGAGTCAACATGCATTGAATATTTGCTCAGTCGACGACTATTAAAAGGCTATATGAGCCTATGAATGCGAATTGAATAGGGTGATCAGTGATGGATCTGAGGAGGGCGTAAGGCGCAGTGAAAGCCGATTGCACACATTACGGGTCTAACAAATCATTATTCTTTACGCGGTGAATTAATGAGAATTGAATAGTGTGATCTGTGATGGATCTGAGGGGGGCGTAAGGCACAGTGAAAGCCGATTGCACGCATTACGGGCCCGACAAATCACTATCCTTTTTGTGGTGAATGAACGAGAATTGGATAGTGTGGCCCAGTGGAAGGATCTTAGAGGACCGTGAGGCGCGGTGGTTCATTTCATGATGATGTTATCACATTATTATACCCCTGGCCATGATAAACCGTTGCAATGCATCACGCTCCTGACAAGCACTATTCTCTTCATGGTCAGGCATAGACTATCATTGAGGGGGACAGATCTTCTGGAACGTTCATCTTTGAAATGGAATAGAAAATCTTGGTACCAAGTGCACATGCATTATGAGTCGGTATTGTCAGTCGGCATATCATTTGGCACTCATTTATATGACGATTATACTATTGTGCTATTGATGTCATGATTATATGAAATGTTTTAATTGTTCATTATCTGAGACTCTATTACTGTTTCTTTTATCGTATACGATTATTACTATATAATGTTGTTGCTCTGCTATGTGGGCGTTCTGCGCCATTATGTTTCTTTACTGCCATAATTGGTAATGTAAGTAGGATGTCTCACCTCTTTATTATATTACACTGTCTTATGTTGTGTTGGATAAAGATTGTGAAGAGTGCGAGTTGAATTCGCTTAGTTTAGTTTTGGGGATCGACTTTTGTTTCCTTGTGATGGCATCTGGACAAGCTTTCCTTAGTTGTATGTGGATACAGTTCATGGAGGCTTGGAAGCCTGACATCTCGACCGTGACGCGGAGCGTTTTACTTACATAGGGGATGTAACCCTAGTTCAGTGTGGTAATGACCCTGGAGCTGGTACGAGCATCTCTTATATTTTTATGCATGTAGAGTTCCCTATACCCATTGGGGAGATATGGGATAACTGCCACCTCTTCCCTAGAGAGGTTTCAGTTATAATGCATGTTTAGGCTCCCATCGATCATGACATGTCACAAGGGGGAAGATCATCTATTGGGATCCGGTGGAGGATCAAGTGCAGGACCTTTCTCTCCATGTGTTTGACTTCGGGGGAGGTCGATCTTTTATATGGTAGTTATGCTATGCAAAACTTATGTTTTCTTATGTTCTATTTTACTTCTATGTATAGATTATGGAATTGAAACTTTATATTAAGCTGACATTGTATTCTGGATGCGAGTAAACATAAATATATATATATATATATATATATTTCATGTCGTGGCTCGTATTTTCTATATATGCACAATGATTAAATTTTTCAGACTTGTTAAATTGTAGCGCGTCTTGATTTAGTGATTGTGGCAATAATGACAATTGTACTATGGTTATTAGATCAAGGGGTGTTACATTAGGTTGTATAAGAGCAGTTCATCCTGTTGAGCCAGGGTATGGACTTGCTATGTTTAGGCATATTAGAACTTTTGTATGTTGTGCACTTCCTTGTCTCTTGATTGAGATGATGGGAAAAGAATGCATGGCTTACCGTAGGTTGAATGTTAGTAGCTACTATTATACAGTTGCATGATATTGAGGATTGGCCTACTCAATATGTAATGTTCTGTGTGGACAGGAAACTATGACTTCACCTAGGCATATCAGGAGAATAGGAAATTCTTTAAGTAAAGAGATCAAGAGGTTTTGGAAAATCGATCTTCTGGAGAAAGGAATGACTGGTTGGCTTGAGAAGCTGTTTGGAAGTTGAAGACTTGCAAGAGGTTACACCATAGAAGGCAAAATGAAGAAGCTCAAGTGGAGACTGTTAGGATTTGTGGATTGGACTTATCTTGTTTGAATTGCGTGACTCTTTGTGTTTGGTTTCTGAAAGGAGACAATGTCGTTTGAAATGATTATGTCTGCTTTATTGTGTCATGTTTTATCCATCTTCGAAGGAAGTCAATGGCTCGCGGTAGACATGCAAGGGCAATGGCTCGTGGTGAACATACGCATGTGAGCGCAGGACCACATAATGGAAGTATGGCTACGACTGTAGAAGAAATGCAAAGGGTAGCTGAGGTGATGACTCGCCAAGGTTAGAGGACAGCACAATAGCGAGAATTGGAAGTTGAGGTTCAGAATCTATTGGAGGAAAGTCGATTTTGGGGTAACCTTGGACTGCCTAGATTCCAAAGGAGGAATAATAGAAAGGTTAATCAGCTTAAGCGGAAATCGTATTCATGATTATCAGGGAAGCAACAACGATGTCCAACTCATGGAGAAAGAGCTAATGGCAGTAGATCCAGTCAGACCTCAACATTTTTATCAAGATGTAAGAAATGTGGAAATGACCACTTAACGAGAGAGTGTAAGATCAAAAGGATAATCTGCTTCAAGTGCGGAAAGCCTGGACACATTTCTAAATATTGTGCTTCAGCAAAGAAGAAGTCTTCTATTAATGATGCGTGTGCTTCAAGACCCCAAGCTAAAGGAAAAAGATTATGCCCTAGATGGAGCGAAGGTTTCCCAGACTAAAAATCTAAATGATGGAGATTGTGCCACAAAAGATGATCCTTTGATTGTGCTGTATAATTCTGGGGCAACCCATTTCTTTATAGTGTATGACCGTGTCAATCATTTGGATTCATCTGTGTCTACAGTTATCTTTGACTTAGTTATTTATACTTCTGTTACTAAGACTTGTCGTTGATACTTGAATTTGTTTAACCTATCCTATTTCTGTTAAAGATCAAATCTTTTGTTGATTTGACTTGCTTACCTAAAATCACACCTATTAGAGTTCGTAATTTTAGGGATCGATTGGTTATTTTCTAGTTATGTTCTGCTAGATCGTTTCAATGAAAACCTTAGTGATTCCTGTAACTAAGACTTTTGAGTCAGAATGGTCAACAAAGTTAAAGCTTTGTAAGGAAAAGGAATTCAAGGATACATGTTATCTCTTGTGAAGGACAAAAGCAAAGGGGATATGAATGCTACTCTAGTAGTTAATGGGTTTCGCATGATGAACTATAATGCTGTTAGTTAAGGAGAAGAATGGAACTTCTCGGTGATATAAGGACTGTTGCTAATTGAACAAGATTACGATTAAGGATGAATAACCTCGGAAGAAGATAAATGATTTAATGAATCAGCGAGAAAGGAGTCGTTGTTTTCTACAAGAATGATGTGCAATTTGGTCATCATTAGATTCGTGGGAAGTTGAGGATATTCCCAAAACATTTTTTTTCTTTTCGAACACATTATGAGCATTATGGGTATCTCGTGATACCATTTGGAATGACAAATGCTCTTGTCATATTCATGGATTGCATGAATCAAATTTTTTGTCCTTACCTAGAATAGAATTATCATTGTCATTAATGATGACATTCTGATCTATTCTCGAAGATATGGAGGGACACGTTGGATATCTCGATATAGTTTTCCAGACTTTAAAGGAAAAAAAGTATACGCCAAGTTATCAAAGTACAAATGCTAGATAAGGAGGTTAAACTTTGGGTCGTGAAATTACGATAAAAGGGAATTGCTGTGAGTTCATCAAAAGTTGAAGCAATTTTACAATGGGAAAGACTGGAGACCATAATACCCTAGTAACTTGTAAGGTTAGTTGGTTTTATCGAGGAAGCATCGATGGATTTTCTAAGATAGTAGAATGTCTTACTCAGCTTACAAGAAGAGAATCAAACTTTTCTATGGACTAACACTTGTGAAGAAAGATTTCAAGAATTAAAGAGATATTCAAATACTCCACCAGTTTTAGTTCTACCTGATCCCAAGGAACTGCTTGAAGTGTTTCATGATACTTCACATCAAGGTCTAGGATGTGTGTTCATGCAAAGTTGGGAGGTTGAGACTTACACCTAGAGGTAGTTGAGGGTACAAGAGAAGGATTACCCACTCATGGCTTAGAGTTAGCCGCAGTTATAATTGCTTTGAGAATATAGAGACACTTTCTATATGGAGCAACATTCAATGCCTTTAAGCAATCACAAGAGCCTGAAGTATCTATTCGACAAAAAGGAAATGAACATGAGATAGAGAAGGTGACTAGAAATTTTGAAGGATTATGACTTCTAACTTCAGTGCCATCCTGGAGAAGCAAACGTCATAGCAGATGCTTTGAACCGGAGACTGCCTAACATCTTCATTATGATGGTCAAGAAGAAGAAATTAATAGAGTAATTCAAGGGCAGGTGGTTGTCATTGGACATGACACCGGATGAGGTATGTCTAGGTATGGTTACTATTTCGAATGATCTGTTGGGAAGGATTCGAGAGAAGTAGAAAAGTGACAAATTTTTATAAGACAAGGAGGAGCTATTAAAACATGGCATGGCATCAGAGTGTGAGGAAGGAATTCGACGGAGTCCTGATGTTCATAGATAAGGTCTGTATACCAGATGATTTAGAACTCAAGGAGTTAATTTTCGATGGAGCTCATGCGAGTAAGTTGAGTATACACACCAAAACGACTAAGATATATCAAGATCTAAGATAGAAGTATCGATAGCAAGGAATGAAGAGAGACGTTGCTAAATGTGTGCCATCTTGCCTGAGTTGCCAACAAACTCACTCCTAAGTTCTTCGGACTATATCAAATTCCTCTTTGGATTGGTCTGGTAGCCTATCAACTAATTTTGTCATCCTTTCTTTCTAATTTTCATAATCTCTTCCATCTGTCATAATCGCGAAAGTATATCCCCGATCCAACTATGTCATCGAACTGGACACAGTACAATTAAAAGAGAGTTTGATCTATGGAATACTCCCTATGAAGGTCAAGGCTAGGAGAGCAAAGCAACACAGAGGCAGGGAGATCATATTGGTAAAGGTGATCTAAATTGACGGGACTAGAGGCGTGACATGAAAGTTAGAAGATAAGATGAAGAAACTACATCCATGCTTATTCTAAGGAATGAAAATTTTGAGGACGAAATTTCTATTTGAAGGGGAGAGTTGTAATATCTCGAAAATTAATAATTTCATGATAAATAGTCATTTTATAATATTTGTGAATTTTTCTGAGAACACAAATTATTTTAATATTATTTTTCATTTTACGTGCGTGTTGAGCGGAACCGAGGAAATAAGATATTTTTCCCGAGAATCTTGAATTGTGGAAACATCGATGGGGGATCTTACTAAACCCAAGGCTAGATACAGTTTACAAGGTTTCACATTATTTTATTATCTATTAGACAATAGATATCAGTTTTGTTAACTGTAACTTATGTCCTCTGATAATAAATTCGATATAGTGTTAGTCATATTTTAAAGAACACGTTAGTGACATCATAATGATGACATCATCACCATGACATCACTTTGACTTTTCAAAAGTAGAAGCTTGGCTTGTTAGAGAAGCTTGGAGGAAGCTTCCTTGCATTTTCCTATTAGCTTCTTCAAGAAGTCACATTTCCTCTCTCCTCCTCTCCACCACACAATTTTATGGGCTCTTTGTGGCCATTCATTTTATTCCATACACTTACACAAAATACACCTAATTACACATTTCATTTCATTTCACTTTACTATCACGTTCTCTCTCTACTTTCCATCTTCATCTTTTTCTCTCAACCATTTTATCCTCCTTCTCTCTAACTCCACGACAACCCCACACCCTTCCACACTCCATGGATGTTTGATTTCAAGCTTCAATCTTGCTTGAATCTATACTTCCATTGAAGATCTTCCTTTCTTGTTGGAATCACTCTCTGAAAAGCTCACATTTTCTCTCCATTCTTTTCCTCTTTCATGGCCAAGAAGACCCATTTTTGGGCATCCACTTCTCTTGCTCAAATAACCTCATTTCCTACCATTTTTCATCACCTAGAACATTTTCTTTTTTGTGACCACCACCAAAATCCACCATTTTTGTTTTTGCTCCATCAAGCTTCAAAGTTGGAGACTTTCAAGTAAAGTTCATAGCTTTTCCACCATTTCTTCTCATTTTCGTGATTCTTGATCTCTTAGGTGATCAAGGATTCCTTTTCTAAGATTTGAAATGATTTTGGTGAGTTTTGATGTCCTTAAGGTTTTCTTGAAGGTGGAAAACGAAAATCAAGAACAAAGGGGCTTGCTTCCTTGTCTTGTATTCAATAGGTAAGAGGGAGATAATCCTCTTCAACCTATCTTGGTGGTGAGGAAACGTTTTTGATGTTATTGATGAGGAATCCATGTGTGGATTGCTCTTTTTGTTGTGTTGTTTTTCATGATTGTGTATTTATTTGGACTTATATGAGTTATTGGTTGTCTTTACATGTTTTGATGGCTATGGATTGTATATTGGAATGTTTGCAGTAATGTATAGAGAAATGTAGGGTTTACTTATCATTTTGGGGGTCACGGCCTTAGGGAAAATTTTTGAGGATTTAAGTTTGATTTTAGAGACATTGGAACTTAGGTGATTAGGTGTTAAAGAATTGATGATTGTAATGGAACAATTTTGGGACTTCTCACCTAGGGAGGCTGACGGCCTCTAGGAGATTTATTGGTTTAAGTTATGATCTTTGTGCAACCTTGGGTCTTAAGTGATTAAATGATAAATGTTCAACATTGTGGTGAAGGAAAAATGGTTAGACTTTGTTATAATGAGGCCCACGGTCTCTTAAGGCAAAATGCCACAAAATGTAGTGCTAAAGTGGAGACTTAGTTGATTGGAAAAATTTAGTTTCCTTAGGTGTTCATAAAATGGAAAGAATGGAGAATAAGAATTTATCTTATGGATTAGAATGATTTTGAACATAAGGGAAGAACAAGAGAGTTTGTGAGACTTGCAAAACCTTAGAGTAAATTTTAAATGAGCATAATTGACTTGATTAAGGAACTTGATCAACCTAAAGGAATGAAGATTGAGTAAGGACTTCAAGAGACTCCTTCTAGAAAGTGAATTAATAAGAGATGTTAATTAAATTGTGTTGTCACTCTTGAGGACTTTGATACTATGCTATTGTGGGTCCGTGTTTAGGACTAAAATTTTATTGATGTTTCACTTAGCCTAATTGTGGCATATTTTGGAGAGTGTATCATCATTTTTGAGTATACATGATTATGCATTGAGTAAACATGCATTGGACAATTGCTTAATCGATGACTATTAAAAGGCTGGATGAGCCTATAATTATGCATTGAGTCAACATGCATTGAATATTTGCTTAGTCGATGACTGTTAAAAGACTGTATAAGCCTATGAATACGAACTGGATAGTGTGATCAGTGATGGATCTGAGGTGGGCATAAGGCGTGGTGAAAGCCGATTGCACGCATTATGGGCCCAAACTATTCTTTTTGTGGTGAATGAACGAGAATTGGATAGTGTGGTCCAGTGGAAGGATCTTAGAGGACCGTGAGGCGCGGTGGTTCATTTCGTGGTGATGTTATCACATTATTATACCCCTGGATATGATAAACCGTTGCAACGCATCACGCGCCAGACAAACACTATTATCTTCATGGTCCAACGTAGACTGTCATTTAGGAGGACAAATGTTCTGGAACGTTCATCTTTGAAATGGAATAGAAAATCTTGGTACCAATTGCACATGCATTGTAAGTCGACATTGTGAGTTGGCATATCATTTGGCACTCATTTATATGATGATTATACTATTATGTTATTGATTTCAAGATTATCTGAAATGTTTTAATTGTTCATTATCTGAGACTCTGTTGCTGTTTCCTTTATCGTATGCGATTATTAATATATAATGTTGTTGCTTTGCTATGTGGGCATTCTGCGCTGTTATGTTTCTTTATTGCCATAATTGGTAATGTAAGTTGGATGTCTCACCTCTTTATTATATTATTCTATCTTATGTTGTGTTGGATAAAGACTGTGAAGAGTGCGAGTTGAATTCGCTTAGTTTAGTTTTGGGGATCGACTTTTGTTTCCTTGTGATGGCATCTGGACAAGCTTTCCTCAGTCGCATGTGGATACAGTTTCATGGAGGCTTGGAAGCCTGACATCTCGACCGTGACACGTAGCGTTTTACTTGCATAGGGGATGTAACCCTAGTTCAGTGTGGTATTGACCCTAGAGCTGGTACAAACATCTCTTATGTTTTTATGCATGTGGAGTTCCCTATACCCATTGGGGAGATGTGGGATAATCGCCACCTCTTCCCTAGAGAGGTTTCGATTATAACACATGTTTAGGCTCCCTCCATCATGACGTGTCACAAGGGGGAAGATCATCTATTGGGAATCTAGAGAAGGATCAAGTGCAGGACCTTTCTCTCCATGTGTTTGACTTCCGGGGAGATCGATCTTTTATATGGTAGTTATGCTATGCAAAACTTATGTTTAATTATGTTGTATTTTACTTCTATGTATAGATTATGGAATTGTAACTTTATATTAAGCTGACATTGTATTCTGGATACGAGTAAACATATATATATATATATATATATATATATATATATATATATATATTTCATGTTGTGGCTCGTATTTTCTATATATGCACAATGATTAAATTTTTCAGACTTCTTGCTAAATTGTAGCACATCTTGATTTAGTGATTGTGGCATTAATGACGATTGTGTTGTGGTTATTAGATCAAGGGGTGTTACATTATCAAATTCTCCCATACTAAACTTTTGCACTCCTGTGCAAAACATATAAGAAAAAACTAAGAAACAAATAAAAATGACACATACTCAAAAGCTAAAAACTCTAAAAGATTTAATGAAACAAGAAGAGCAACCAGTCATTCAAGGGATTAAAGCATTTTTGAGGTAATATTTCTTCACATCTCAAACCATCAAGTAAGGAAACTTTAGTTAAAAATAACGAATCAAGAATGAAAGATCCTCACAGGATTCACTCTTAATCTTTCAAGCATTAAAAAGTTAAGTATTTCATTCAATTCAACCTATGAAAAATTGTACTACCATAAGCTTGCTTATCTTTTACTTCTCCATTACTCAGAACACATGCACACACAAATCATGAGGACTTTATTCAAGGTTGTAATCGGGTCATGGTAAAGGCGAGGGGATAATATGGATATGAGAAGATAAATACTAAAAAAAATAAAAGAGTATTATGGTACAATTAGAGTGAAGAAGATATTTGAGAACATTCATCATAAAAGACAATGATCAATATTTAACTAATGTTTTGTTGAAGATCAATCCCAAATTGGTGAGTTGAATTCATTATTAGGCATAAACCTGATATTCTCTTCCTATTGTTTCCACGCATCCATCTTTATTCTAGGTATGGATATATCACATGATGTGTCAGGAAACTCTGATAATCATTTGATTGCAGCGGTGGTAAACTCTTTCTTTCTTTTCTTTTTTTTTTCAACATTTTTCACACACATCCCCACACTTGTTTAAGAACAAGGCCAATGCTATCTTATTCCCTAAGGTTGGGTAAAAACATGTTCTCTCTCTTTTTTTTTTAAAGGCACGTAATGAGCTAAAAACAAGAAATAGTCAAATAAGCTCAAAGAGGTTACACAAGGAAAAATATACAAGGATGGCTATTTGGTTAAAGTGGTTATTTCAAAATGCCTCAATCATATTTATGTATGCATGTGAAAATGTAGCCTAAAAAAGAATCAAAGCAAGTTCTAGAGTAATAATTTCATGAGTGAAAATCATACAAGAAAGAAGAGAATGGTACAAATGTTCAATCCATTCATCAATAGGCTCAAAATCTCACAAGGCATATTTGTATCATTCTCAATCCATCAATTCAACATTCATATCCAAGCATGTGATTTTTAAGAAAGAAGAAAAATTTATGCTATGACCCAAGATATGCTTTTTGCTACTTCTAAAACAATTATTTCCTCAACTAAGATGCGTCTCAAGAGTAAAATTACCTCCAAGGTAAAATTTACTCCTTACTCTATCATCCTTAATTAGTTTTGTTATAGGTTTCTAACAGTCATCTTACTAAACATACTTCCCAATTTAAATGCGTCTCAAGAGTAAAATTACTCCTTACTCTATCATTATTCATTGGTTTAGTAAGTTTATGACAATGATATCATACTTCCCTACGTTTTTTTTAAACTATCCTTTCCCCCAACCAGATCACAACATTGTCTGCAATGTTAAAATATAGATGAGTAAAGGATAGAAGATAGTACCTATTGGAGAAATTTGACACAAATTTAAACAAAAACAAATTACGATAAATAAAATTAAAGGTAAAGGAAAATTAAAGATGAAGTGCCAGATCTGACTTTCTTTGCATGTTGCTTCCCTCACTGCCTCCTATTAACCAATCTATCTGAGCTATTGCTTTATCAAGTTCATAAACAAAAGCTTCTAATTTATCAATCAGCTCATTAATAGTGGAGGCAGAGATAAAAAGTTTTCTTTCTGAAGGTGTGATAAATTTCTATTCCACAGCTTTATCAAGAAAAATTAACAAAAGATCAAAGAAATTATTAACATTTAACAAACCAATGGGTTTATGGTGGATGTTCAGTTGGGCCCAAAAGACAATTTGAAAAATTTCTTCCAAAGTACCAAAACCACTTGGTAAAGCAATGAATGCATCAGAGTTGTCAAGCATTGTTTTCATTCGTCCATACATAGATGATAACTGAATTTCTTCTCTAACTATTTTTCCAATGATGTTCTTTTGAGCAAAAGGTCCAGGAATGACACCTAAAACCTGACTGCTTCCTATAAATACATATAGTGATACAACCCCCATTAACCCATGGCAACCGCCCCCATATACAACATGAATATTTCTCGCAGTAAGTGTTCGACTAAGAGCGCTTACTGCATTTACAAACTCTAAACCCTTCCCATAACTTGACCCACAAAAAACACAGACATTTTTAAGGTTATGAACAGGAGATCCCATAATTTCACCTTCCCTCTAAATGATTATGAGTTAGAGGAAAATGAAGAGAATAGAGTGTTTAAATAGGGAAAAGAAGGGAAAAAGTAATCATAGCACCTATATAGGTAGGTTAGCTGTTGTCAGAAAAGTTTGAAATTAAGAAACACATAATCTTTTTTTTTTTGTGTTTGTTTTTTTTTATATGTTTTGTTTTTTTAACTTCAAAAAAATCATTAGGGTAAAGAAGTCTAGAAACCCTGAAGGACCCTACTCAAAGGATTGTCTGTCCAAAAACCAAAATACAACAAAATCATATAAAGATAAAAGAAATATAATAACAAATGAGGACATACTTGTATTGACAGTTTTCAAGGCGTATCTTTATACTACGCGTCATGAGTGCGGTAGTAGCATGTCTTTGAGTTGCGTGTCACTAGTGCAACATAAGAACTCCACAAGGATTGCCGAACCGACAACAAGAACCTTTGAATCCTTTTCATCCTGCTTACGGAATAACAACCCTCTATCTTCCTGTAAACCTAATTAAAGGCCCGTATTCTAAGAAGATGGTACCTGACCGCAACCAGTCAAAACTCGCCATAGAAGCCTGCTAATTAAAGTAAGTATACACCTTAGTTAACAATTTTCATTCACTGTAAAGACGAGACACTTCTTTCTGTCCATCAGTGCTACAGAGCCTTGGTTCCAAGAATTGGGAATGTAGCACGCGGCTCTCTACAGAGCATGGCACACAAACCTTATGTACATACTGGTATATGAAGGTCTCCTCCTGAGTCTATGATAGGACGAGCATTCGGCTGGGGCTCCTAATCTAATTAAAGACCAAGTACAACCGTAGTTTCGCCCTTTTTTTTGAAGTTATTAGAAACCTGATGAAAGGTGAATGTATACTCACTTGAGATTGGGATGGAATAAGTCTGCTCTTTCGACTTTGTGCCAAAACATTATTGACCAGTATTAGACCCATTCAAGACCAACGCAACATAGGGCTCCCAAAAGGGACAAGTGGCCATAATGCGACTGGCTGCCTCACATGTGGGATACAATCTACCTACTTTGTTTTTCAATTAAGAATACTGGATCAGGATGCGTGCATTTCTCCATTCACATTTTATGTTACCAAAGCCAAACCCAAGATATATACATACCATTTTTTTTCATTTTTTTCTCTTTTTTTTGATGAATATAAAGAAGAAGAAGAAGAAAATATGTACATGTTGTTGTGGATGTGGCTCACATCTGCCTTTGGTTTCACGTCTAAAAACGGCTTAAACGTCTTCTATGAGTCGAGGATAAGCTTCCCATCCAATTTTCTTATAAATTGGCAAATAGGGTATTTTAAAGTTAGATTCCCAAGACTGAATTGCTTTTGTTCCTCCTTGAAGAGATTCCACAAGTTAAGAAGTTCACGATGCACAAAACCATAAGAATGTATATCAAGAGTCAATATGATATCATCTAATGACTCCTTACTTAGTCCATTCTTAATGAAGAAAATTTTATCTTCTCTATTTGCGGAAACCATCCCCAAGGAACGACATCGCTTGTTATAATTCTATCGTGCACATTTGTGACAGACTTGTAATCTTTTTGCTCTTCTCTTTTTAGAATATGAACTTCTACCAAGACTTGGCATGTATGAGTCAAATGAAATTGAAGACTCACCAGCTAGTCAGACCTTTGCTTCGATTATCCAACGTACATCTTCCGGCATACCCTTGTGCATTAACAATCTTAATTTTTCACATCTAGCTTCGTAAATTTTTGTTAGAGCATTTTGAGGAAGAGAAAGAAAATGTTTTCTCAGGTTTAAGATAATGATATCCATTTTGAAGGAGAAGGAATCAGTTATTTTGGAAAACTGAAAAAAACAAATTGACTTGAGAGTCACAGAGTACTGTCATCCACTATTTAATCGAGAACACAAAGAACTGCAAAACAAAATAAAGCCACAAAATTAGAGTAAATTTTTCTCATAACTAGGATCAGAAAGGGAAATGAATTCTACCTCAGCAGCTTGATTTTCCAGAAATAGTTTAAGTCTTTATCCATTGACCTTAACCACATTACCATTCCTAGGATTCTCAATGTCTATGGCCCCATAAGGATATACATGTTTGAAAATAAAAGGGTCAATCCACCTAGATCTTAATTTTTCAGGGAATAGGTGAAGACGAGAATTATAAAGCAGAACTTTTTGACCAATTTCAAAAGATTTTCTCAAAATAAATTTGTCATGAAAAATTTTTGTTCTTTCTTTATAAATTTTTGAGTTTTCATATGCATCATTTCTCAATTCCTCATGTTCATTTATTTGTAATTTGCGTAACCTGCAAGCTTCATCAAGATTTAAATTGAAAGCTTTAATGGCCCAAAATGCTTTATCCTCCAGTTCTACAAGCAAGTGACAAGGTTTTCCATTGACTAACCGATAAGGTGACATGCCTAAAGATGTTTTAAAAGCAGTACGATAAGCCCAAAGTGCATCGTTTTGTCTTAAAGACTAATCTTTACAATTTAGGTTAACCGTTCTTTTTCAAAATTTGTTTAATTTTCCTATTTGCTAATTCTACTTGTCCACTTGTCTGAGGGTGATAAGGGGTAGTAACTTTATGGGTAATATCATATTTCTTCATTAAAGATTCAAATGGTTTATTGCAAAAATGTGTTCCCCCATCACTGATGATAGCTCAAGGGACTCCAAATCGACTTAAGACATTTTCTTTTAAAAATTTGAGAACAATTTTATGATCATTTTGTCAACATGGAATCGCCTCAATCCATTTTGAGACATAATCAACTGCAACCAAAATATATACAAATCCAAATGAGAATGGAAATGGACCCATGAAATCAATTCCCCAACAATCAAAATTTCAATGACAAGGATAGGGTTTAGAGGCATCATATTTCTTTTAGAAATGGAACCTAATTTTTGACAATTTTTGCAACTTTTACAAAAGGTATAGCTGTCCTTGAATAAAGTAAGCCAATAAAATCTATATTGCAAGATTTTCACAGCTGTTTTCTTTGAAGAAAAATGACCTCCACATGCTTCTGAGTGACTAAATTTAATGACACTACATACCTCATTGTCAGGTACACATCTCCGAAAGATTTGATCAAGGCAATATTTGAATAAATATGGGTCATCCCAATAAATTTTTTTACCTCAGTCAAAAACTTTTTTCTGTCTTGATGTGACCATTAAGGAGACATCTTTTTTGTTACAAGAAAATTGACTATATTAGCAAACCCTGGCATGGAATTGACAGAAAATAAAAACTCATTAGGAAAAGAATCATTGATAGGTATGCTATCAAAAGGTGAGCCTGTTGTAAGTTTGGACAAATGATCTGCGACAACATTTTCGGCTCCTTTCTTATCTTTTATTGTGATGTTGAATTCTTGAAGCAACAAGATCCACTGTATCAACCTAGGTTTGGCATCTTGCTTAGACATTAAATATCTAACAGTAACATGATCAGTGAAAATAATAGTAGAAGAACTAATTAAATGAGCTCGAAATTTGTCTAATGCAAAAATTACAACAAGTAGTTCTTTTTCAGTAGTGGTGTAATTCATTTGTGCACTATTTAAAGTTCTACTTGTGTAACATCTTGAGAAACATGTTAGGCTTGTATATGGTTTGAGAGGTACTAATATACTTGCTTAACATGTCAGTTCAATTTTATGACAAACTGAGTTAGTTTAGGCACTTTACCGCAACACAGAAGGAACAAGTGGCCTAAAATGACTCAGAAAATGGTTTTAAAGGTTAAGTTAAGAGAAATAAATATGGATAGTTTATTTCCAAGTTATAAATGAGTCAAGAAAGTTACAGTTAAAGTGTGAAGGTAAACTGAGTTCGTTTGGTATTTTTAAGCACACCAAGTAAGTGTTTTGATACCGAATGGACTTAGTGTAGACATGGAAAATTAAGGAAATGACAAAATAAGTATTAAGATGAATCATATGATTTATTTTAATACTTATGGAGGTTAGAAAGCTTGAAATAATAAGATCAAAGTATTTCTAGAAGATGAAAGTTTTATGAAATGACCAAAATGCCTCGCCCTTGAGGCATTTTATTTGAAGTGAGGTTTCCTCACTTGGTTAAGGCAGAAAACGAAAGAAATGAAGGAAAAAAAGAAGATAAGAGAAAACGGAGACTGAAGGAGGAGAAGAAGAGAAGGAGAAGAAGGAAAGCCAAGGCCAATAGTCATCAACCAAGGTAAGGGTGTTTGATTACTCTTCCTTTTCCCTTTTATTTCCATCTTTTCTTAGTTTAGAGTTTAATGGAAAGAGGGATTTGGGTGAGGAAATGAGTTTAAGGACTAGTTTCTGAGTTAGAAACTAGTAAGTTTGATTGTAAATGAAGCTAGAAACATGTTTGTATGCTTGATTTTCCATGAGTTAAAAAGTATGAAAAATGGGTTTTCTTGGAGCTTTGATGTTAGATTGAGATATTAAGATAGTGTTTTGATGTTATATGATGATTGTTGAGTAGAAAAGCTTCAAGTTGTTGAAATTGGTGATTGAAAATTGGATGGAATTAAAGGATGTAGAAATCACGTTTCTGCAGAATTCTGCAGAATCTGGTTTCTGTTATAAGCATCGCGGTGCGACAACACCGTGCTGCGGCGTGAGCATGATTTGGCTATGGGCGCCACAACGTGCACAAAGTTATGCTACGGCGTGAGAGTGCAGTATTGCTCAGTAGTGAAACCCGTGGCTTGAACGCCACGACATGCATAAGTTGTGCCGCGGCGTGGAGTCCTGGAACCTCAAAAGTGACATTTTTGATGTTTTGAAATTCTAGAGTAAATGGAATCATTTATATATGTTTCCTAAAGTGTGTTAAGGCACAAATAGGGATATTGTCAAGTGGAAAATTATTACTTATCAAGTATGAGAAAACGTAGGCCTTTAAACATCCTAAAGGAAAAATTGTACATCTATTATATATGGATTGACTTAGATATAAGTTTGGTTCTAGATGCAACAAAAGGTTGCATAGATATCACATGGAAAGTAATGAGAAAGTGAAATGTAAGTATATATATGAGTATAGCAAAGGTGAAGGCCATAGTATTTGGCTAGCAAAAGTGCCTAAATGATAAGAATAAGGGCCTTAGTGCCTAGTTATTACGAACTAAGGGTAATCATGAAGTAAGCAACCAAGGGTTGCCTAGATATGAATTGAGAAAAGGTAAGGTTCAAGTATGCTAATTAAGATGGACAATTAGAAGTGCCATAGTGGCATGGATGCCCCATAGTGATGGGGGAAAATGTTAAAGTAAGAAAGAATGTATACTAAGAAGAAGAAGTATATTTAAAGTCGCATGAATGCTCTTATAGCGGTAGAGCTAGTAGTGCAAGTATAAAGATTATGTAGTGGTTATGTAAGAGTTAGTCATAACACTACATTATGCATACATACTCATACATAGCACAGAAACAGTTCAGAATAGTGGGTTAAGGAGGTAACAGATTCCCTCCCCACTATAGAAAGGAAAGTAAAGATAAAGAACCAATCAGTAAAGAAGGTAGTGGGTTAAGGAGGTAACAAATTCCCTCCCCACTATAAAGAAAGGAATAGTCAAGTTTCATGACATTCATGGCATCTCATGACATTGCACTTACCCCATTATGCTCCCTTGTTTGAGCATAATCATTCATTATAACATCATTGCATTACTTGATGTTTGATTATTATTGTGGTTAGTGATTCCCTGTGTATGTGTGCTGTGCTCAATGATATTAGGCAATTGTATGAGCGGTTGTTTAATATCATTGATAGTTTGTGTTTGATTACTCAATGTTATTGTTCCATTGTATGGGCGGTGGTTCAATATCATTGATTGTTACCTTTCAATGACAGTTGTATGAGCAGTTGTCTTATCTTGTAAAGAGGAATTAGTTTAGAGTTATGGCTAGACTGGGAACATTACATAAAGAGAGAATGTGTATGTTCCTAGAGTAAAGAATAGAAATTTGAAGGATTATACAGATTTATTTACGATGTTATTACTGAGTAAGAATTAATGATTTAATTGTTAGTTAAAGTTTTAATTTTAGATATTTATGGGTCATATGATGTTATACAACGACTGGTATTGGTACACTTATACTGAGAATTATGAATTCTCACCCCGTGTGTTCCATGTAAATCCAGGTTGAAGATTCAAAGACAAAGAGAAGATGAAGCATGAAGAATAGTATAGTTATATTTTATTTTGAGTAGATAGATTTTATATTTTCATGTATATGAGATTAAAGATGTAACAGAAAATCAGGTATGTATTAGTGAAAAGTTATGTATATAAGTGGATATTGTTTCCACAAGGCTCTCCATGATAATTTATTTGTATAAATGTTATGGATTAGTTTATGAATAAGTTAGAAGTAGCATAGCTAATATTGTTTATCCAGGTATATGTCAGATATACTAGGATTTTAGTATTAGGATGTTACAACTTGCGTAGCAAATCACATGAGGCTTACCTTTCTTTCTTTGGCCTAAAATAGTGCCAACAGCAAAATCACTTGCATCACACATTAATTCAAAAGGCAAAGACCGGTTAGGGGATTGCATGATAGGAGTCGATGTCAGAAGACTAATTAATTTTTCAAAAGATTTTTGCCATTCTTAAGCCCAATCAAATGGTGCATCTTTTATCAAAAGATTGTATAATAGTCTAGATATGACACTAAAGTCCTTAATGAATCTTCGATAGAATCCTGCATATCCTAAAAAGGAATGAACTTCTCTGACTATTTTTGGGGAAGGTAAATGAGCAATTAATTCAACTTTGGCCTTATCAACTTCAATTCCTTCAGAAGATATCACATGACCTAACACGATTCCTGAAGTAACCATGTAATGATATTTTTCCCAATTTAAAACAAATCATTTTTCTTCACATCTTTTAAGAACTTTATCCAAATTATCAAGACAATTTTTAAAAGAATTTCCAAAAACTGTCAGATCATCCATGAAAACCTCTAAATAATGCTCAATCATGTTACTAAAAATACTTAGCATGCATCTTTGAAAAGTTGCTGGAGCATTACAAAGACCAAAAGGCATTCTTCTATATGCAAAAGTGCCAAAGGGGCATGTAAAAGTAGTCTTTTTTTATCCTCTAATGCAATTGGTATTTGATTATACCCCGAATAACCATCAAGAAAACAATAGTAAGGATGTCCTGCTACTCTTTCTAGAATTTGATCAAGAAATGGTAAGGGGAAATGATCTTTCCTAGTGGCTGCATTCAATTTTCTAAAATCAATACACATACGCAAACTGGATGAAACTCGCGTAGGTATTAATTCACCTTTTTCATTTTCAACCACTGTTATTCCAAATTTCTTAGGCATAACTTATGTAGGGTTTACCCACTAGCTATCGAAAATAGGATAAATAATTCTAATATAAAGTAGTTTAAGAATTTCAGCCCCAACTACCTCTTTCTTGTGTGGATTTAATCTTCTTTGAGGTTGTTGTGATGTTTTAGCATTATTCTCTAAATGTATTCTATGTGTACAAATTAATGGATTAATTCCTTTTATATCTGTTAATGTCCATCCAATTGCACTTTTATGCCTTTTAAGTACTTCTATCAACATACCTTCTTGTTCTTCAGTAAGGATTGATGAAATTACTACTGGAAAGCTTTAGTCTTCTCCCAAAAATGTATACTTCAACCCAGCAGGTAATGGCTTTAGTTCTAGTGTAGGTACTTCTTCATGAATATTATCATTCATGGGTTATAGCTCTTCGAATCTCGGCTTCCATCCCTTGTATTCCATTGCCTGTGTACAATCAAGCAAATAACATATTTCAGAAATATCATCATCTACTTGCGTACCTGAATCAAATGAATTAATTAAACAAACTTCTAATGGGTCAGAAGAACTCCCTTTTAGAAGATGATCATCTACAATGTACTCAATCCCGTCAGCTTCCTCATTTTCATCATTGACTTCATGTGGTTGCTTGCATATGTTGAAAACATTAAGCTCAAGTGTCATGTTTCCAAATGTTAGCTTCATCACTCCATTTATGCAATTTATCAAAGCATTAGATGTTGCTAAAAATGGATGACCTAAAATAACATGAATTGACTTGGAACTATTAACCATAGGTTCAATTTCCAAGACAATAAAATTCACAGGATAAATGAATTTATCAACTTGTACCAACACATCTTCCACTATTCCTTTTGAAATTTTAATTGATCTATCAGCAAGTAGAAGAGTTACAGAAGTTGGTTTTAACTCACCAAGGTTGAGTTGTTGAAACACTAAATATGGAAGCAAGTTAACACTAGTACCAAGATCAAGTAAAGCTTGATCAAATTTATATTCTCCAATAATGCATGAAACTGTAGGACAACCAGGGTCTTTATGTTTTAAAACATTATTGCTTTGAATAATAAAACTTACCTGTTCGGTCAAAAAGGCATTCTTTTTCACATTTAATTTCCTTTTAATAGTGCATAAGTCCTTCAAAAATTTAGCATAAGAAGGAACCTGTTTGATAGTATCTAACAACGGAATATTGACCTTTACTTGTTTAAAAATTTCAAAAATTTTAGTTTGGTGATCCAATTTCCTTGGTTTGCTTAATGCTTGAGGAAATGGAGATGGAGAAGACGAGAGTTTAGTCTCATTTTGGCCAGATGGCTTATCAACCTCTTCCTTATCTTGGGGAATTGATTCACCATCTTTCTCACAAGGTTCAAAAATTTCTTTTTCAATAACTTTTCCACTCCTAAGAGTTATCATAGAATTGACTTAATTTATTTGTTGGTTTTCTGAACTACTCTCATTTAGACTATATTGACCTTTGGGATTCGGATGAGATTGAGAAGGAAATTTCATTTCTCGTGAATGGTGAGTGCAGAAGTAAGTTTGGAAAGAGTGTCTTTTATGTCAATCATGGTTTGAGTGTTTTGTTTATTGATGACCTTTTGCTTTTCTATGAATGCATTCAATGTTCCTTCAATTTTTTTCCTATATGATGGGACATAAAGTGCATATCCTTGAGAATTTTGAGAATCCTGTTGTTTCTGAGGAGATGGTGGTTGCATAAATTGTGCTTGATTATTATTCCTCCAACTAAAGTTCAGATGATTTCTCCATCCTTGATTGTTAGAATTTGAAAAAAAAGAGGTGAATGACTTTTTAAAATTGTTCATTACATTTGTTTGCTCATGCACAACTTCTTTAAAAACAGGAATATTAGGACATTCATTTGTCGAGTGTCCTAATTCATCACAAATGCCACAAATTTCTTTATTTTGCACAGATTTGACTTCTTTTACTTTCCTTAATTCCATGGATTCAACCTTCCTAGCCAAGCTAGCGTACCTTGCATTTAGATCTCTTTCTTGACTAAGATGATATTTTCCTTTACCAGCATTTACAAGGTTATATCTAATTGAATTTTCAAAAGGATTAGTACTATGCCAAGATTGAGAATTTTCAGCCAAATGGTTTAAATGATCTAAAGCTTCTTCGGGTTCTTTATCAAGAAACTCGCCATTACACATCGTTTCCACAAATTGTTTAGTTTCGGGCATTAAACCTTCATAAAAGAAGCTTATAGTTCGTCATTTTTCAAAACCATGATGTGGGCAAGAATTTAACAAATCTTTAAAATGTTCCTAACTTTGAAAATACGCTTTATTTGAATTTTGAGAAAAATTTTGAATTTGTCTTTTCAAAGCATTGGTTTTATGTGTTGGAAAAAAATTCTTTAAAAACTCACCTTGTATTTCTTGCCATGTGCCAATTGATCTAGGTTTCAAACCGTTAAGCCAAATTTTTGCTTTATCTTTCAAAGAAAAAGGAAAAAATTTAAGCTTAACAATATCTTCAGTGCAATTTTGATTATTGAAAGCAATACAAACTTTCTCAAATTCTTTTAGATGTAAATATGGACTTTTAGATTCTA
The DNA here is from genome assembly GCA_029884605.1 of Ormosia emarginata. Taxonomy (NCBI): domain Eukaryota; kingdom Viridiplantae; phylum Streptophyta; class Magnoliopsida; order Fabales; family Fabaceae; genus Ormosia; species Ormosia emarginata. The sequence goes on from JAQQTP010000087.1 coordinate 6,042,689, forward strand.
AACCATGAAAATTAGAAAGTAAAGAAATCATACCTGACTTAAATCTAAAATTATTAACAGTGAGTAGAAAGATAAAACATGATAGACTAGAATTTCGAGGTAGTTGCAAATATGTACGCATAGTTCGCAACGATTGATTTTCCTATTCATCATGTATACTTTCATTTTCAACTTGTTGTGTTTGAATTTCATGTTCAACATGTGCACCTTCAATTCCAGCCATTGTGTCAATTGTGTGTGGCTCTGATTCAAATAAATCAATATATAAAGTACCAAGATTAATTTTAACCAAACGACCAGAATTTGAATCACGATACCAGTTAAGCAAAAATAAGTGACATAAAATAAAAATAATGTACAAGTTAGTAAGTTAGAAAACAAAAATAAATGACATAAATTAAAAAGTTAGATAACATAAATAAATGACTTAATTAAAATGTTAGATAGCATAAATAAATAACATAAATATAAAGTTAGCAAGTTAGTAAGCATAAAGTGTAAATAAAAAATAAAAGCGAGAAAGCGTAAATAAAAAATAAAATAAAAAACAAAAATTAAAAATTAAAAAAAAAAAAGTAAATAAATGACGTAAATAAAGAAAAAAAATTAAAAAGTAAAAATAAATGACATAAATATAAAAGTTAGGAAGTTAAAAAGTATAAATAAATGACATAAAAAATAAATTACAAAAAATAAATGATGGAAAATAAATAACATAATATAAATGACTGAAAATAAATAATAGAAAAATAAATGAAGGAAAACAAATGAGTTAGTATATTAGTAAGTTAGTAAATATAAATAAATGACAAAAAAATAGAAAATTAAAAAGTTAGTAAGTTACAAGAGTAAAGATGGATATACAAGATGATAAATATACAAGATGATCGATATACAAGATGATAAATATACAAGATGATGAAAAGAGAACCTCAATAAATTAAAACTTCAAAACAAGTCCCCGGCAACGGCGCCAAAAACTTGATGAGATATTTAAAAGTTTCAAACCCAAGTACAAGTTGTTTCAAGTAGTAAATTCTCAAGAGTCAGAGGTCGATCCACAGGAAATTGATGAAGAAAATTATTTTGAGGTAAGGAGCAGATTTGCCATAATAATCAAGATGATATAAGTTGTTCAACGATGAAAAGGATTCGCTTGGGTTAGGAGATCCACTATTGGTAATAAATTAGAGACAAAATTATTTCTTTTTATAACTCAATTGAAATCATACATAATGAAAGTTCCAATCAAAAAATTTAATATTCAAAGTTCAATTAAAAGTAGACATGTAATCATATTATGATTCCAATAATTATCTACCAATACTTGTAAATGATCTCAAGCATCCACTGTGCCAACGTCTTGTCTACAATGAATCAAGATATTCATTATACAATAAGAGTTTCTAAATTGATTGGAAACAACATACAACACATATAAAGATCACATAAAAATTTATCATTCAAGCACAAGAAGAAAATTAATCTAACCTCAATATATTACCAAGAGCTTCACGCTTTCACCCAAGCAAAATGAAAATTAGTTACTCATGAATCAAGAAGAAAGAAAGAGAGAAGAAGAAGATGATGAACATAACTTCAATTAAGAACAATAGAAAACTACAGAAAGGAAACACTTAACATACAAACATGAAAGTAAACTCTAAGCTAACACCCTTAAATGATCAACCTTTGTCTCCTTTTATAAAGTTAGAAGAGTTCAAAATGCCAAAAGAGATGATGGATGATGAGAACAAAATACCAAAATAGTTGTTTGATGATGATAAATGGGTGGATTCTTGTCTCCGAAATGTTTCCCTTCTGAACTCATAGCATGTGTCATTTTTTAGCCAAGTGGTCTTCATGAAAGTTCTAGGAAATTGTCTTAGCTTTCCATAGACACTGATTCCATCCAAATCCACTACCTAAAGCTGAGATATGGCTCAATTACTGCTCATGGGTCAGGCCCTACTCCAGCACCTCTGTTCTGAATTCCAAGCCCAATACCACCTTCAACGAATCCAAACTGAATTTTGTGTTCTTCATGAAAGTTGTAGATATGGGTCTTAACCTTCCACTATCAAAATTTTAGAATTGTTGAACTCCTATAGCCCGAGATATAGCTTAATGAGTGCATAGAGGTCAAGTTGTCAGGTTCAAAACTCTAGATTTTGCTTCAACTCCAATTTGAGTTATCCAAACGTATGTATCCAGTCTTGAGGCCTTCATGAAAGTTGTAGAAACTTGTCTTAACTTTAAAACAAGACCAAAATCACATCCATCGGATATTTGAAACTCAAATTATAGCTAGTTTACCGAAAAAGTCAAGTGAGAAGATTATATAATGAATGAAATATATTGCTATCAATGTGAATCTTGCTATCAAGTGAATAGTTATTAGAGATTTATCTAAATTTTTCGACAAGACCAGAATCACATTAATCAGATAATTACAACTCAAATTGTGGTCACTTTACTTAAGAATGTAATCACCAAAATTAATGATAATTCAAGCAATAATTTCTTCAATGATTCAATTAAGCTTAATTTCATAAAATATGACAAAATCAACTTAATTAAGCCAAATTGAACCTTAAAAAGCCTAGTGAGAGGATTATAAAATGAATAAAATACATTGTTATCAATAAGATATTTTGGTTATCTTTCTTTTCTCTCTCCACTTGTTCATGTTTTCTCCCATGTTATTTGTCACTCTCATTTTTTACTTTCACTCATCTTTTCTGTTCTCTCTCTCGGTTGCTACCCAGCCAAAGACACAAAGGAGCAGCAGAAATAAGCAAATGAAGGGGAAGGAAGAAACAATCAAGAAAGGAGAAAATGAAAGGGAAAAAAGAAGGTGACAAGCTAGGTAGGGGGATTTTCTTAACTTGCTCATCTTTTCTTATTTTGTGAAAATGATGATTTTGGTTGAGATCTTGAGTTGATGATGATAAATATGAGCTTTGATGTTTGATTATGGTAAAAAGATTCGAGCTTTACCTTTGATTTCTGGTGTGGATTTTGATGAACCTTGAGCATGGATAATGGGTATGAAACCCTTATTTGTTTGATGTTTTAACTCATGATTCTCCATACTATTTAACTTTTGAGCTTGTATGAAAGTTGTATTAAGTTTAGGTTGCATTTATGTGGTTGGAAAATCACTTAGCTTTGGAGTTTTGGAGAAATAGGTTTTGTTTCAACCCAAGCATTTGGTTTTCGGCCAAAAACTAGAAACTCTAGGAGGAGCCGCGACCCAACTTAAAGGGAGCTGCGGCACCCCATTCTCTGGAAAACAGGGAGAATGCAACAGAGAGTCTTGCGCCACAGCACAAACTCACAATATGCTGTGACACAAAACAATAAGTCGTGGCATTCTTGAAATGAAGCCACGACATAATCTAGAAAACTTATAATTATGACATTTTGCTATGAAATGCATGATGTTTTGACATAAAATGATGTAATGGAACATAAAATGGAGGGGATATTAATTGAAATGCATGATGCAAGGGTATGATGGAATGTTCTATTGTATGAGTAATGAGATATCAAAGCATTGTGCTATGATATGAGATTGATCATGAATTTGATTATTCTTGATGAGAAAAACTAAGATGTGCTTATTATTGCATGTTGATGAAGTGTAAGGCCTTGTGCCATGATATGAGATAATGAGATAGATATCATACTGTATAATTGATTTGATCATGATGCATCATATTATGATATAAGGTTGATGATTGATAAAATGATTGATTTTTATGAGTAACCCATTCTCTAGGATATCCTTGGTCCTAGGAGAAGGCTTAGAAATGGTAGTTGAGGATGGTTATTTCCTTACCACATGAGTATTGAGGCTGAGGACGGATAATTTCCTCCCTCTTTACTTGAGCCCTCCATGGATAATGTGTAGTTGAGGACAGATAATTCCCTCTCTATACTTAAGGCATTCCTGGATTAGAGATAGCGTGAGGATGAATGATACCTGTTGGGAATTGCGGATACATCACGCAGTGAAAAAATAAAAATTCCCACCAAGGATCCATGAGAAAAGACCATAATCTATGTTTTTGGGTTTACCTATTGAAGCGAGATGAAAAATAGATGATGTGAATCACTAACACCATAACAGTTGTTACCAAGTGGCTTCCAGTACTCAAGAGTGGGGGTGAATTGAGTATTAAAAATATTTTTCACAAAAGCGTAAACAGATTAAATATGCTTAAAATAAAATGTTAAAATGGCGGTAAAATAAAGGAAGAGAAGAAGAACAGCCAATAAATAAATAACGAGAGATAATAAAATAAAAGCAGATAAATAAAAGATTAAGGATTAAGAAAAGCAGGCACAATATTTATCCTGGTTCAACCACCAACCATTTGTGGCCTACGTCCAGTCCTCGGAACACAGTTCAAGATTTTCACTATTCAAGACAAGCTTAAAACAGGTGCTTGCGACCTTTACAATCAAGAGCACTTTTCACACACAAGGAAACTCTACCCTTGTGCTAAAGCCTCAAACTATTAGGGATATCTCACCCTTACACAAACCTTCAAGGGATATCTCACCCTTGTTACAAAGCCTTTGAGGAATACCTCACCTTCTCAGAAATACAGCAGAAAATAGATGAAAAATAAACTCTCACAAAGAGTAAATATCACAAGTTGAAGCACTATAGAGCTCTCTAAGGATATCTCAGAATTTTGGCAAAAGAGCACAGAAAATAAGAAAGAAAAGTGTAAATCACGTTTTAGCACAAGCAAAATAAGTTCAGATTGTCCGGGACCTGCAGAAGTGGCCCAAGGTCTCTATTTATAGAGCCTTTAAGCACAAATGCCCGTTGGATGCATTTAATATGATAATTAATGCCAAAACGTTTACGTATGAATTCAAAAATCAAAACAGAGTCTCGTGGGTTATTTGAATACCATCACGGGGTATTCAAATACCACTGTTTTCATTTCTTATAAAAAAGAGTTCAGAAGTAGATTATTCGAATACCACAAGGGTATATTCGAATACCTCTATTTTAAACACATTGTAAAAACTAAGAAGGATGTTATTCAAATACCTACAAGGTTATTCGAATCCCTCTGTTTAAAACCAACATTCTGTAATCAGGTATATTCAAATACCACATGAGTTATTTGAATACCTCTTATGAAAACATGAAAACATATTAGAATAGAAGCAGGTTATTCGAATACCTTAATAGGTTTTCGAATACCTCTGTTGAAAGTCATTTAAAAACACTTTAGAAAACAGAACAGGTGATTTCTGAATTTCCACAAACTTTTTAATTTTTCAAAGCCATATTAAAACTGTAATTTAGTTTGTAAAGAATAAGTTTTTAGATCTTTTAAGTCAAATAATGAGATATCCTATAAGAGCTCTGTACAAGAGAGATCCTAAGTCCTAAAGCTAATCTTGAAGATCTTGGACTCGGTCTTCTCATCATCTTCATGTTTGTTATCATCAAAACTCATTGTCGCATAGTAATCACAACAACGATGATGTCTCTGCAGTATCCACATGAACAAACTCCCGAACGTCCAACGTCTGTAAAAAGTAGTTCCACATCTCTGACACAGTGCTAGCTGCGAAAAGAAGAGAAACTTGGCACTACCTTGCTTACTATTTCTATAACGCCCCTTTTTGAGGAAGGAAACGTCACACCATAACCACGAAATGGAAACAAAACTATAAACTAAGACCCGGTTCATTATAATATAGATAAGCCTGTTTAGTTGTAATTGCATAAATAATTTGGCGAATTCTTTTTTTTTTTGTTGTAAGAAAATGATAAAACACAATCATAACAAAAATTAACATGAGAAGTAAACCATACATTCATACATCATATGTATATATATACTTATATCATACTTGTTTAGAAACATCATCAGATATACATGCCCCAAAATGAATACACATTTACAGCCCACCAAAAAGAAACAAAACATCAGGCCCCTAAAAGATTTACAGATAGCCATCAGTGGCTATTAATAGCATCAGCCCCTAAAACTAATGAGAAGGAAGCGTGGTTGGATCCTCCTCAAGGTCTTCCTCGTCAGAGAAAATCCTCATCGGAGCAACCAAGTTATGAGTGGGGGCTCGTGCAGAGGATAAGAATGAATCCACTTGTGGAGAGTAGTAATGCTCACCCCATATGTCACGTATAGGCAAGTAAAACTCTAAATACAAGTGTGCTTTGAAATTAAAGACAAGATCATGATGACCCCATGACAGAGACAATGTCACGTCTCTGTGGTAGATGCAGTGATCCATACTCAAGTTGATATGCCAGCAGTCTAGACCTCCATGAAAATTCAACCTCACGTAACCCAAAAATCCACGCGGACGGGACGCCATATCCAAACAGATAACTAGTCAAAGTCAGGTCAAAAGCTAGGTAATTCATGTACTTTCCATTCCTCACCGTCGTCTTCAAAGAAGCATATAAATAAACATAATAACAGAGATACAAAAAAGAGGTGAGATGCCCTACATTCTGTACCAATTGTGGCAGTAAAGAAACAAAACGGCGCAAGACGCCCACATAGCATAGCAGGAATAATAAACAGCATCAAGATTCAAATAACAAACAACTTAACAAATCCAGGCAATTATAACATTAGTAAAACAACAGTTCCAATCATCATATAAATAAATGCCAAATAATATGTTGACTCACTACGCACGTGCACATGGTACCAAAATCCCACATTCGGTACCAAAAATCCTACTCCATGGAGCTAGACCCAAACATCGGAGAGAATGATCAAGGAGACATGTCAATATCTCGTCAGCCAAAAATCAAGTGCTTTCAAGAAAATCAATAATTTTGCGCAACAAGGCTTTATACACGACATTCTTCACAAGATCGCAATATAGGACAGTGTCTTGGTCCGGATCGTCGGTGCGTTTGCATCGGTCTATTCCATGGCCCAGAGGAGCTACCAACTGTCCATTTATGAGACACCCATACCTCGACGCCCCCAAGGTCAACAATATGACCTACACTAGTCTATTCGCACTAGCACTAAGGTGTGATTCAACTCCTAGGCATATAACCTTACTTCAATAATACATGATGACTCAATGCATGTTTCATGTATATTCAACCATGATATACTTATCCCATAACATGCCACAATTTGGCCAAGTTAAACATCAACAAATTCTTGGTCCCACTTATGGACCCACAATAACTTATTATCAAGTTCTCAAAAGTGACAATACACTTTTTAAGCTTTATTATGGAATTTCACTTTAACTTAACATTCCTTATGAAATCTTTCTCTGGAGAAATTCTCTTGATTAACTAAATTCTTTACTTTAAGTTTAATCATACTCCCTTAGAAAATTATTCTAAGGTTCTCCAAGTCTCACACACTCTCTTGTTTTTTTCTTAAGTCTAAAATTGTTCTAAGTTATAGGATAAAGTCTTATTCTTTATTATTCCCATTTTATAAACTTCTAATAAATCTCTAATTTTCTAATTAACTAAGTCTCCACTTTAACACTACATTTTTGGAATTTTCACCTTAAGAGGCCGTAAGCCCCAAGGGAAATAGGGGTTCTAGATTTTTATTTCTGTATTGATTATTATTCACTTGATTAGTTATCTTTCCAACTTGTTACAAGATTTTAACCATGAACACCCTATTGAAGGGTGTATGGCCGTGAGCCTCCATAGGGGAGCCAAGGAACTCTTGCTTCCATTTAACTTTTACAATCCATCAAGATCAATCCAATATACAATCCATAGCCATCAAGACATACAATGACAACTAATAACTCATACAAGTCAAAATAAACACCAAATCATGAAAAACAACACAACAAAGAGAGCAATCCCACATGGATTCCTTATCAACAACACCAAAAGTGTTTCCTCACCACCAAGATAGGTTAAAGAGGATTATCTTCCTCTTACCTATGAAAGACAACACAAGAAAGTAGGCTTCTTGATCCCTTGTTGAAATTTTCGTCCTACACCTTCAAGAAAACCCTAACGTGAGTAAACTTTTTCAATCTTCACTCAAACCATGAAAAGAGGAGTCCTTGGTCACATAGGTGACCAAGAAAAATGAAAAAGAGAAGAAAAGAGAAGAAAGTCAAGAACTTTACCTTGGAGCTTCAAGTTTGGGCTTCAATAGTGGAAGGTGAAAAAGGAAAAACTAGAGGATGATCACTAAGGAGAAAAGTCTTAGGATGATGAGAGGAAGTAAGAAATGGAAGTAATTTAGCAAACTAGTGGAGATGGCCACCAATGGTGTTGGTGTCGTGGAGAGGAGAAGAGAAGAGGAAGAGAAAAGGTTGAAGGAAAAAAATTAGAGAAAGAAAGTGGAAAGAGAAAGTGATAGCTTTTTGAAATTAGAAATGAAAAAGGTGATAAATGAAATGCAAAATTTTGGCTCCCAAAGTGGTCATTGCCATGGAACAAAGGGAGAGAGAGAGAGAGAGAGAGAGAGAGAGAGAGAAGGGAAGATAGCTTCTAGAACTTGGTAAAATTGGCTTCCTTCAGAAGCTTTGTACAAAACTTCTTTGAGAAGCTTTGTTAATTTTTGAAAAAGTCAACATGATGTAACATAAAATGGACACTTTTGAAAATATGTCAAGGATTTTAATACAAGCTATTATTCAATAGACAAATGTTACAGTTAACAGAAATCAATATTTATTATCCAACGGATAATAAATTGTACAATGATTTTTATTTATCAGATAAAAATCTCAAAAAACGTAAACCTCGTAAACTATGTCTGGCCTCAGATTTAGTAAGATCTCCCGTCGACGTTTCCACAGTTCAAGGTTTACCAGCCTCGAGAAAAATATTTTATTTTCCCGGCACCGCTCAGTGCGCATGCAAAACGAAGAATGTATTAAAATATTCAACGTTTCCGGAAAAATCCACAAAAATTCACAAAAATCACAAATATTATAAAATGACAATTTATCATGAAATTAGCAATTTTAAGGGTGTTACAACTCTCCCCTTCTAAAAAGAAATTTTGTCCTCGAAATTTTCATACCTTAGAATAGTTGTGGATGTTACTCCTTCATGTTGTCTTCTAACTCCCATGTTACATCTCCGATTGTGTCATTCCAGATTACTTTTACCTATGGGATCTCCTTCCCTCTAAGTTGCTCTACCGTTATATCCTCAATCCTTACAGGAGGTGTCTCATAGGTTAAGTTCTCTTTCAATTGTACTGTGTTTGGTGCTATGACATGGCTTAGGTCAGGAATATATTTTCACAATTACGATACATGGAAAACATTGTGAAGGTTAGAAAGAAAAGGTGGTAAGGCTATTTGGTAAGCTACTGGACCTATCCGGCGAAGAATTTGGTAAGGTCCAAGGAATTTGGGAGTAAGTTTTCTAGATTTCAAAACTCGGCCAACCGTAATTGTAGGCGTGACTTTCAAAAACACATGCTCGCCTTCCTCAAAGTTAAGAGGTTTCTTCTTTTGTCAGCATAACTCTTCTGTCGACTCTGAACTGTCCTCATCTTTTCCTGAATCATCTTGACTTTCTCAGTCGTTTGTTGTATAAGATCAGGTCCAATAGTAAGGCACTCTCCATCTTGATATCAACACAAAGGTGTTATGCACCATCGTCCATATAGAGCCTCATAGGGTACCATCCCTATGCTCGAATGAAAACTGTTGTTATAGGTGAACTGTACCAATGACAAAACTTCATCCTAACTTCCAGTCTGTTCCAAAGCACAAGCTCTGAACAAATACTCCAATGATTGAATCGTCCTTTTCGATTGACCATCGGTTTGAAGATGATAAGCAGAACTCAACCGAAGTATAGTTCCCAATGCTTCTTGTGAACTCTGCCAAAACTTTGATGTGAACCTTGGATCTCTATCAGAAATGATACTGGTAGGCACACCATGCAGCCTAACGATCTCACCAATATACAGTTGAGTCAACTTCTCCATGTTGTACCTTATGTTGATTGGTAAGAAAATGTTGACTTCATGAGTCAATCAACAATTACCAATATTGAATCGTAACCTTTTCTAGTCTTTGGCAATCCAATCACAAAGTCCATCGCAATGTTATCCCACTTCCATTCGGGAATAACTAGGGGTTACAACATTCTCGATGGCCTCTGGTGTTCAACCTTTGCCTTCTAACAAACCAGACAAGAAGACACACATCTGGCAATATCACTCTTTATTCTGTGCCACCAAAATAACCATTTTAGGTCTTGGTACATCTTGGTTATTCCTGGATGCATACTCAACTTGCTCGTGTGAGAGCATGTTCGAGAATAAATTTCCTAAGCTCTTGATCTTTGGGTACACAAACTCTGCCTCTGAACCTTAGGAATCCATCAGTTCCTTCCTTTAATGTTGTCATGCTACCTTGCTTCATTAGCTCCTTTTCTTTTTGCAAAAACTTGTAACCTTTCTATTTCTCTCGAATGTCTTCCATTAACTCACTTGAAATAGTGACCATATTCATACAAATCTTCCCCAGTGCCAATTCCATAAAGGACTATACATCCCTGAATTGCTCTATCAAATCCTTTTCCTTGACCATTATAGCAGAGATACTGAGCATCTTCCTACTTAAAGCGTCTTCCACGACGTTTGCCTTTCTAAGGTGATACTGAAGTTGAAAATCATAATCTTTCAGAAATTCCAACCACCTTCGTTGTCTCATATTCAACTCCTTTTGATCATACAGGTACTTCAAGCTCTTATGGTAGCTAATGACATTGAACGTCGCCCTATAAAGAAAGTGCCTCCATATCTTCAAAGCGAATACCACAGCTGCTAACTCCAGGTCATGTGATGGGTAGTTCTTCTCATGCACTCGCAACTGTCTCAAAGCGTAAGCCACTACTTTTTTATTTTTCATAAGCACACATCCTAATCCTTGGTATGAAGCATCGCAGTACACTTCGAAGGGTTCACTTGGATCAGGTAGAACTAACACTAGTGAAGCAGTTAGTCGTTTCTTCAATTCTTGGAAACTTTCTTCGCATGCATTAGTCCACTCAAAGGCTTGATTCTTTCTCATGAGCCGAGTGAGAGGCCCTACTATCTTAGAGAATCCCTCAATGAATCTCCGGTAATGTCCAGCTAATCCCACAAAGCTCCGAATTTCTATCACCGTCTTCGGCCTTTCCCATTGTAGAATCGTTTCCACCTTTGACGGATCTATTGCAATCCCTTGCTTTGAGATTACATGGTCCAAAAACTTGACCTCTTCCAGCCATAATTCACACTTCGACAGTTTGGCATACAACTTCTTCTCCTTTAGAATCTGGAGAACTATACTGAGGTGTTCAGCATGATCCTCCTGATTTCGAGAGTAGATGAGAATGTCATCAATGAAGACAACAACAAATATGTCCAAGTAAGGACGAAATATTCTATTTATATAATCCATGAATATGGCAGGGGCATTCGTCACACCAAATGGCATCACAAGATATTCGTAATGACTGTAACGAGTACGAATAGCCATTTTGGGAATATCTTCCACCTTTATTCGAATCTGATGGTAGCCCAATCGCAGATCATTCTTAGAGAACACCGCTACTCCTTTCAGTTGATCCATCAAGTTGTTTATCCTCAAAAGTGGATACTTATTCTTGATTGTAACCTTATTCATCTAGCGATAGTCCACACACAATCGCAAAGTCCCATCCTTCTTTTTGACTAGCAACATTGGTGCTCCCTATGGTGACACACTGGTTCTAACAAACTGCTTTTCCAAGAGTTCTTCTAACTGCTTCTTGAGCTCAACTAACTCTGATGGTGACATCTTGTAGGGTGCTAAGATCAATGGTGAATTCTATCTCCCGCTCTGGTGGTAGACTAGGTACATCATCAGGAAAGACTTTAGGAAACTTATTAACCACTGGAATTGCATTCACATCTGCCTCGCCCTCAACTTTTAAGGAAGACAATAGCATGTATACCTGAGCTCCTTCTTTCAAGAAAGCTTGAACTTGGTTGGCCGTCAAAAATCTAGAAACTTCATCCATAGGGAAAACTATGGTCTTACTAGAACAATCTAACAGGATATGGTTAGAAGACAATCAATCCATTCCTAAAATTACATCTAATTGGGAAAGAGGTAAATAAATCAAATCAACAAAAAAGATTCGACCTTCAACAATTAAAGGATAATTTAAACAAACTTTGGTGGTAACAACATGTTTAGCTTTAGGGGTAGAAATAGTCAAGTTAAAAGGTAAAGAAGACACAGGTAAATCAAGTCGTCGCACACAAACATAAGAAATGAAAAAATGAGTTGCCCCAGAGTCATACAGTACAGTCAAAAGATTACCTCCTATGGTACCCTCTCCTTGTATCAGATCTTCAGATTCAGAGGCTTCTGCTCTACTCATGGTATAGACTCGGCCTCCTGCCTATGGTTTTGCGACTCGTGCAATGTTGACCGAAGGCTCTGCCTTGGCTTGCTTGCAGTCACGAGAGATATGCCCAGGCTTCCCGCATCGAAAATTGATGATTCCTTTGATGGTGCAATCCCTCGTTAAGTGATCCTTCCCGCACTTTATACACTTTAGCGTAGACGCCATATTCTGACCAGTTCGATTTCCACCAGAACCTCCACTGGGACCTCCACTAGGTGACTGTTGCTGACTTCCCGGTGGTCAGGAATAAGGTTTCTTCTAAAAGCGGTTTGGATTGTTGCCACCTCCTCTTTGGAACCTAGTAGGCCCAAAGTTACGATTCCTCGTGTCCCGTGCCTGATCCAGATCTTCCACTCGGTGACACGTGTCCAACAGCTCTGAAAACTAGTTGATCCTCAAGGTTATGATTGCCCTTTTCACGTCATGCCTCAATCCTTCTTCAAATTTTTGACACTTCCACACCTTGTCCGGCTCGTGTTGGAAATACGTTGAAAATTTAGATAAGCTCTCGAACTTCGCGGCATACTCGCTGACAATCATGTTCCTTTTGCCTCAAACTGAGGAACTCCATCTCTTTAGTATGTCTTGCACTTATTGGGAAATACTTCTCTAAGAATTTATCCTTGAATACCTCCAAGGTGATCACTCGACCTTCAGCTTCTAGTAATCTCTGCGCTTCATTCCACCATTCTATCGCGTCTCTGATTAGCATGAAAGCAGCATAGGTTACCTTCTTGTTATCGACACAATTCATGCCTTTGAAAATTTTCTCCAGCTCCTTGATCCAAAGACTAGCCGTATCTGGATAAAATTCCCCCTTAAACTGAGGAAGGTTGTTATGATGGAACTCCGATAGATTTTGAGCATCCGCTAACGTTTCTAGTTGTTGTGCAGTCTTTTCCTGCTGTTGAGCAGCTCTCTCAGTTTGTTATGCAATAACATCCGCCATTCGTTGCATGGCTTCAACAGCTGCAGCAATACCTCCAGCGCATGCCATTACTCTTTTTCAGAGTTAAACTGAATAAAACACAAGGAAGAATTAGATGTATCCTTTTGCAATACCAAACACAGAAAATCACACAACACAAACAAGACAGACCTAACCACAAAGATCCAAAAGAAAACTTAAACTGGGGCTCTGATACCAAACTAGTGTAACGCCCCTTTTTGAGGAAGGAAACGTCACACCATAACCACGAAACGGAAACAAAACTATAAACTAAGACTCGGTTCATTATAATATAGATAAGCCTATTTAGTTGTAATCGTATAAATAATTTGGCTAATTCTTTTTTTTTTTTTGGTTGTAAGAAAATGATAAAACACAATCACAACATAAATTAACATGAGAAGTAAACCATACATTTATACATCATATGTATATATATACTTATATCATACTTGTTTAGATACATCATCAGATATACAAAAAAAATTGAAGCTTTGCATGCCCCAAAATGATTACACATTTACAACCCACCAAAAAGTGATAAAACATTAGGCCCCCAAAAGATTTACAGATAGCCATCAGTGGCTATCAACAGCATTAGCCCCGAAAACTAACGAGAAGAAACCATGGTCGGATCCTCCTCAGGGTCTTCCTCGTAAGAGGAAATCCTTATTGGAGCAACTGAGTTACGAGTGGGGGCTCGTGTAGAGGATAAAAATGAATTCTCTTATGGAGAGTAGTAACGCTCACCCTACATGTCACGTATGGGCAAGTAAAACTCTAAATACAAGTGTGCATTGAAATTAAAGACAGAGGGATCATGACGACCCCATGCCAAAGACACAATCACGTCTTCGTGGTAGATGCAGCGATCCGTACTCAAGTTGATATGCCAGCAGTCCGAACCTCCATGAAAATTCAACCTCACATAACCCAAAAATCCATGCGGACGGGACGCCATATCCAAACAGGTAACTAGTCAAAGTCAGGCCAAAAGCCAGGGAATTCGTGTACTTCCCTTTCCTCACCGTCGTCTTCAAGTAAGCATATAAATAAACAAAATAATAGAGATACAAAAAAGAGGTGAGACGCCCTACATTCAGTACCAATTATGGCAGTAAAGAAACAGAACGACGCAAGACGCCCGCATGGCTTAGCAGGAATAATAATCAACATCAAGATTCAAATAACAAACAACTTAAAATCCAGGCAGTTATAACATCAGTAAAACAACAATTCCAATCATTATATAAATAAATACCAAATATTATGTTGACTCACTATGCACGTGCACATGGTATCAAAATCCTACATTTGGTGCCAAAAATCCTACGCCATGGAGCTAGACACAAACATCGGAGAGAATGATCAAGGAGACATGCCAGTATTTCATTAGCATAAAATCAAGTGCTTTCTAAAAAATCAATAATTTTGTGCAACAAGGCTTTATACATGACATTCTTCACAAGATCGCGATATAGGACAATGTCTCAATCCGAATCATAGGTGCATTTGCATCGATCTATCACACGGCCCAAAGGAGCTACCAACTGACCATTTGTGAGACACCCCGCACCCCGACGCCTCCAAGGTCAACAATATGACCTACACTAGTCTATTCGCATCCGCACTAATGTGTGATTCACCTCCTAGGCATATAGCCTTACTTCAATAATGTATGATGACTCAATGCATGTTTCATGTATATTCAACCATGATATACTTATCCCATAACTGTAACACCCCAAACTTCCTAAATAGTTGACAGTAATTTTGACAGTTAACAGAATTCTACTGTTTAGTGATTTCTGTGTACTGTAAAATTATTTTGAGTATTCCGTCAGCGTATTTGATTGTTTTGAGTGATTTACTCCGTGTCAAGAAAGTTATAATTTTCGGGCCAGGAAAAATCTTTATGTATTTATTTCTCTTGATTGTTAATTATTTTTAACAATCTGATTTGATTTTCATACGTTTTCTAATATTTGTGATTTTTGTGGATGATTATAAATTTTTTATATTTCTCTGATTATTTTTGGGCTGTTTGTGGGCCCTATGTAGGTCCAGGTGGGTCCCGCAAAGTGAAAAATTTTCTACGCATAGAAAAATTTGTACTGTTTAGACGGAGATAGGGGATCTTACTAAACCTGAATCCGAAAACAGTTTTAGAAAATTTCTTGTACTGTGTTTTGTACTGTATTTAATTATCGGGCGATAAAAATACAGTAAATATATTCTTTCGTGGGATTTTAGCAGATAAAAATAGAAATTATACTGTTAAGTCAACATTAGTGGTTATGACAACTTTTTAACGTACCAATAGGAAACAAGTTTAATTCTTTTGATGGACCGATAGGAAGCAAGTCTAATATTGAAGACTTTGTTATCAACCGTCGATTTAATCAACGGTGTAGGATTAGTCTAATAAAATGGCTATGACCATTTATAATCATTGGATTTAGATTTAAATCAAGGGTGGAGATTTGATCTTACAAAGTGGCTAGGACCATTTGTGACCGTTGGATTTGAATTTAATCAACGGTGGAGATGGATCATTTTTAACCATTGGATTTGGATTTAATCAATGGTGGAGATTTGGTCTTCTAAAATGGTTGTGACTAATTATGACCCTTGGATTAAAAGTAAGAAGGAGTAATCTTGACCTTTCATTTTGGAGATGCATCTAATAGCTAGAATTTCAAGGAGAAAGATTTAATGGCCTAGGTTAAGTCTTCTAATCAAAAGTCTACCTTAATCCTAACCATTGATCTAATCAATAGCTTAAATTGCTCTAAATGGTGGCTAGAAAAGATGACAACTTTAGGAATGCATAATGCATGGAGGGGGGATGGTTTTGTGCTTGTTTTAGGAGTTAAAGGAAAGTTTGAAGACCATTATTAGTGGTCTTGGTCATTATGAATCATTATTGATTCATTTTGCACTCTTAGGAGAATGCATGCAGGGGGGATGGTTTTGGTGCATGCTTTAGAGCATAGCATGGTTTCATGACCATTATTTCCATTCTTGGTCATTATTGATCAAATTCAAGAAGCTAAGTTATCAAATTTTTCTCTTCACCTCTTCTCCAAGCAAGTTTCGGCCAACACCTAGAAACCATGTCTCCAAGCTTCTAAAATTTCATCTAAACACATTTCCTAAACCTAAACACCATTCTAAGAACATCTCTAGTTATGAGTTTTCATAAAATCATTCATCTTGAGTTACAAATCCAAGCTCAAGTTTCTATCATAAAGGGTAAAGTTCTTATCTCTTCACCCAAACTTCAAGTTTTAATTTTCTAAGCCATGCTTGAACCATGGTTTACCTATTTCTACACTTGTTATAGATTTTAATATTTGTTTATGATTTTTAGGAATTTTTCCTTGGAGATCTACGAAATTGGTAGGAAGAAAAACTAAGTGTTTTCACTTCATTCTTTATCTTAACCAAGTCTAAGAAGCCTTTCTTTCGCAAAAATCAAAAACTCCAACCTCGTTCTTTAAGAGGAACCATTCGGCCATTCACCCAAAATCACCATCCAATCTCTTTTAATTTTATCCAACCATAGATCTTGAATCTACATGATATTCTAAGCAACTTTCATGTTGGAGACTTTCTCTAAATCATCCATCTTCAACCTTGTTCTTCAAGCTAAAGATTGAAGCTTTTTTTGGTGAAGTTTGTTAATCTTCACTTTTCTTTTGATTTTCAAGGTTCTAACCATGATTCTAATCCATGGTTTTCTTATTCAAGTCCTATATTTCTATATTAATTATGTGTGTTTTGTTTTGTATTTGAGAAGCCTTTGGTGGTGAAGGACTTGGAAAAAGAAGTAAAACAATGAGCTTTTGAGGTTCTTCAAGAGGTAAGAGAGAGATCCATCTCACCAACCAAGTATGGTGGTGAGAGATGGTCTTATATTTGATGGATGGTGAATCCATGTGAGGATTCATATCCATGGTTATGTAATAATTTGTAGGTGTTTATGTGCTTTGATTATTTGCCTATGCTTGGTATGATTTGCATGATTTATTGCTTGGATTATGACATGTTTGTGATATATATTTGAATATGTATATGTATGCTATGATTTGATGATGGAAAGGAAATTAAATTTTGGTTCCAAAGACCAAGAGGATTTCGGCCAAGACACCTCAAAATATGTGTTCACAAATTAATATTTTCATGAATGATAAAATTGGATGATTAGAAAAGCAAGGAAAATAAACAAAGGGTTTGTTTTTCAAGAAGTAGTGTTCACAGTTTTGAGAATAATTTTTATTAATTTATTTTGTGTAAAAACAAGAATAGAATTTAATGGAACTCAAAGACATTTTTAAATAAAGCAATGAGTTGATGATTTTAAGGATTTGCAAAGAAAGTGAAAAATGATAAAAATGAACAAATGATTTGATTTCAAAGACCAAGTGCTCACGGTTTTTGTGAAGGATTTTTAATAGTTTTGTTTGTGTAAAACCATATTGACTTAGAAGGAAAAATGTTTTGATGATTTCAATAGTCATGTCCACGTTTTGGAAGGCTTGTAATGCCTTGATTTCATGGAAACAAAATGGAAATATAATTGATTTAGTATAAGGAATTTGAAAAGGGAATCAGAGTGTTTTATCACCTGAGAAAATGAGATTTTTGTATATGAATGGAAAAGAGAGGTTGAAAATGTTTGAAACTCAATTTATTTTGAAGAGAATTGATTTTAGAATTTATTTGAGAAAAATGGAGAATATAATAGTGATTTGATATTTTCTAACGTGTAACTCATCCTTTGGGTTTTGTAGAGCGTTAGTAATTTTTAAAGTTAGAAACATTAATTTAATTCAATGGAATTGTGAATTTTGGAATATATTGTGAAAATGATTTTCTTGAGTAAGAGAATGTGGAAAATAATGTGAAAAGTCATATTATTTTGAGCAAAGAATTTCTTAAAGGAGAAATGTGAAAAATGATGTTGGAAATGATATTGATTTGTTTGAAAGTCCAAAATAATGTTTGGAATATTGAGAAATATTTTACGTGATTGTAAAATGGTGAAAAATGTTTTACGTATCTTAAAAACATGAATTTTAAGCTACGCGATTTGAAAAACGTTGAAATATTTCTACGCGATTTGAAAAGCGTTTAAATATTTTGAAAATGATGGAAAATGGTTTACGCGACTTAAAAAAATGATTTTTAAGTTACACGATTGTGAAAATGGTGGAAAATCACTATGTGATTTGAGTAACGTGTAAATATTTTTACGTGATTGAAAAAACGTTGAAAAATCAATACGTAATTTGAAAATGCAACAGAAGTGTTGCAGAATTGTGAAAACGTAACAGAAATGTTGCGCAATTGTGAAAACATGACGAAAGTGTTTTGGGACTATAAAAATGCGATAATATGATTTCACTGTTGAAAATACAGTATGATTACTATTGGGTCAGTGTGTGGACCCTGAACATGAAATTGTGAATTTGAACTGAGAATTGTACATTTTACATGCATGGACTAGTGTATGAACACTGTATAGATAATGATGAATTTTGTCTATGATTGGCATTGGTGCATTGAACATGCATTGGAAAGGTCCGATGGACTATATGAGGCTATTTGCCTAGGAGAGACGTACACCTCTTGAGTGGGTGCGATATGCGTAGTGTAAGTCACTTGTTGACCTTGGGGGCATCGGGGTGCGGGTTGCCTACAGTGGGCAGTGAGTAGCTCTACTGTAACCGTGGGTTAGACCGACGTGACACACCGATGATCCTGACCGAGACACTATTCTTAATCAAGATCTAGTAAAGACTGTCGTGTATATGCTAGATGTGCAAAAATCAAAATGAGGATTATAGCACGTGGTCTGAGGTATTTTGGTACAAACAGATCTTTCTGATCAACTTCTCTGAACTGAGTATTAGCTCCATGGAGTAGGACATTAAGTCTATGTGCGTATGCATGAATCTGAGCATTTATATCTGTATGATATATTAATTGAGGAATATTGGCTATGACAATTGTTTTGAATACTTGGATGATGATGATGATAATTGGATAATGATGAGGGCATCACCATAAATATTGAATGATATTTGAACTAATAAATGATTTGATGATGATAATTGATTAATGTTGATGGTATGATATATCTGTATGATATGTTGTTGTGTTATCTCTGTGCTGCCATGTTAGTATTGGCGTAGGTGATCTCACCTCTATGTTATATTGTTTTGCTGTGTTTGTGTTGTAAAAATTATATAGTAGAAGGAACGAGTTGTCTTAGACATAACGGGTGGCAAATATTCTGAGATTGGTGACAACATTGAGGAGTAGCAATTCAGGATTCGATAGTGTGCAGTGTGAACAAAGAACAGATGTCTGATGCATCAACATGGATACAAGAAGGAATAAGTATGTTAAGTTTTACCGTTAGTGTTATACCGTGCTATTAAGTAAGACCCGTGATGGGTTTGCTACTGTTAAAAAGAGAGTCTGTTAGTTTTATATTTCTCTTTAAATTGTTAAATATTAATTGGTGTCAATATTGTATATTAATTAGTTTAAATATATTTTCAATAATACTTATGGATTTCAATAAGTTTATGTTTCTGTAATAAGAAATTTTAAAACTCATCTTTTATAACTCAAACCTTTTATGAACTTATTTACAGATTGAGTATGAGTTGGGAGTCAGAAATGTGATACCCTGAGGAGGGTGTTACAATAACATGCCACAATTTGGCCAAGTTAAACATCAACAAATTCTTGGTCCCACTCATAGACCCACAATAACTTATTTTCAAGTTCTCAAAAGTGACAATACACTTTTTAAGGTTTATTATGGAATTCCACTTTAATTTAACATTCCTTATGAAATCTTTCTCCAGAGGAATTTTCTTGATTAACTAAATTCTTTACTTTAAGTTTAATCATACTCACTTAGAAAATTATTCTAAGGTTCTCCAAGTATCACACACTCTCTTGTTTTTTTCTTAAGTCCAAAATTGTTCTAAGTTATAGGATAAAGTCTTATTCTTTATTATTCCCATTTTATAAACTTCTAATAAATCTCTAATTTTCTAATTAACTAAGTCTCCACTTTAATACTACATTTTTGGCATTTTCACCTTAAGAGGCCGTGAGCCCCAAGGGAAATAGGGGTTCTAGATTTTTATTTCTGCATTGATTATTATTCACTTGATTAGTTATCTTTCCAACTTGTTACAAAATTTTAACCATGAACACCCTATTGAAGGGTGTATGGCTGTGAGCCTCCATAGGGAAGCCAAGGAACTCTTGCTTCCATTTAATTTTTACAATCCATCAAGATCAATCCAATATACAATCCATAGCCATCAAGACATACAATGACAACTAATAACTCATACAAGTCAAAATAAACACCAAATCATGAAAAACAACACAACAAAGAGAGCAATCCCACATGGATTCCTTATCAACAACACCAAAAGTGTTTCCTCACCACCAAGATAGGTTAAAGAGGATTATCTTCCTCTTACCTATGAAATACAACACAAGAAAGCAGGCTTCTTGATCCCTTGTTGAAATTTTCGTCCTACACCTTCAAGAAAACCCTAACGTGAGTAAACTTTTTCAATCTTCACTCAAACCATGAAAAGAGGAGTCCTTGGTCACATAGGTGACCAAGAAAAATGAAAAAGAGAAGAAAAGAGAATAAAATCAAGAACTTTACCTTAGATCTTCAAGTTTGGGCTTCAATGGTGGAAGGTGAAAAAGGAAAAACTAGAGGATGATCACCAAGGAGAAAAGTCTTAGGGTGTTGAGAGGAAGCAAGAAATGGAAGTAGTTTGGCAAACTAGTGGAGATGGCCACCATTGGTGTTGGTGCTGTGGAGAGGAGAAGAGAAGAGGAAGAGAAAATCTTGAAGGAAAAAAATGAGAGAAAGAAAGTAGAAAGAGAAAGTATAGCTTTTTGAAATTAGAAATGAAAAAGGTAATAAATGAAAAGCAAAATTTTGGCTCCCAAAATGGCCATTGTCGTGGAACAAAGGGAGAGAGAGAGAGAAGGGAAAATAGCTTCTAGAACTTGGTAAAATTGGCTTCCTTGAGAAGCTTTGTTAATTTTTGAAAAAGTCAACATGATGTGACATAAAGTGGACACTTTTGAAAATATATCAAGCATTTTTATATAAGCTATTATCTAATGGACAAATGTTACAATTAACATAAATCAATATTTATCATCCAACAGATAATAAATTGTACAACAATTTTTATTTATCAAATAAAAATTTCAAAAAATACAAACCTCGTAAATTATGCCCAACCTCGGGTTTAGTAAGGTCCCCTATCGATGTTTCCATAGTTCAAGGTTTATTAGCCTCGGGAAAAATATTTTTTTTTTGGCTCCGCTCAATGTGCACAAAAATCGAGGAATATATTAAAATATTCAACATTTCCAAAAAAATTCACAAAAATCACAAATATTATAAAATGACTATTATCATGAAACTAGCAATTTTTTAGGTGTTACAATTTCTAGAGGTACGGGTAGGGTTCTGTTATGCGTGCATAGCAACCCCTTTAACAGTACTATTTATAATAGTGATTGCCTTAAGTGAGTGTGAACAGTAGCAGGGTTAGCTGTGCAGCCTTTGGACTCATCTGTTATGAGTTAGGCCTGATCTATTAATTATTTCTACATCTTAAGTGTCTTATGTTTGATCTAATTGGACTCCATATGTGCTTATTTGTTAATATTTAGCTAAGTTCTAGATATGAAGCTTAATTGAATCCTTATTGTGAAACTATGCTTAAGTGTGATTATAAGCACTCATAATTGAATCGTACTTTTCAGGAGATCTTTGAGTAATGGAGTCTATTACAATCAAACCAAGCTTGCTATCCACTTGAGGAGAAGGATAAAGACTCAGGGAGATCAACATCACCTCTATAAGCAATGAGAGAAGATTATATGTGAAGAACTAGGACTGAACATGAAGAAATCAAGTGACATGACCTATGTCCTTAGACACAAGGGGGTCATGTCATTCTCTGACACCTCAATTGGACCCTGACCAAATGTCACAGCCTGTGTCCTTAGATATAAGGGGGGTCGTTTCCTTCTCAAGTATAACCCAGTTTTGATCATGACCGAAGACACGGCCCGTGTCCTCAGACACAGGGGGGGCCGTGTCCTTCTTTGGTTGCTCAATTTTGTGAAATTTTGCTAATAGAGCAAAACACGGGTGGGGCAGTGTCATTAGACACGACCCGTGTCTGCGGCCCAGGAAATTAACTCAGAATCTGAATTATGAGTTATGGGCCCAAAGGTATAACTAGGATTGCTTAGGGTTCCAAAAGGGATTCGTATGGACTCTATGGCGCCAAGTAACTGAAGAGGATTCGAAGAATAAGAGAGAGGGAGATTCGATCAAAGATTAAATATTTAGGTTTGAGCCATCAAATATCAATCAACCTCGATCATTAGACACTAGTTTGATCTTCTGTTTTCTTTTGCATTTGTATTTTTGACGATGCCTTTCTTTTGTTTTTCAGTTGATTTTGAATTCGCCATGCGTAGCTAAGTTTCTTATTTGGTTGAGGGAAGATGAAACCCTAGTTTTGATCTTGTGAATCCTACATAGTTCTTTATACCAATATAGTTGTGTTTTTATTCATAGGTTTCTGGTCTTAATTTAGTATAAAGGTTTTTATACTCTTTGCTATTTTCGAAAGTGGTAAAATTAGGATTGCTATGCACGGTTACGATGGTAAGACTAGTGAGACATATGATCTAAGCAATTCAATCTCAATGTGTGATTGGACTTTAGCATGATTGGTTTTCTAAATCTTAATGCAATCATTTGGTAGGTGTAAGAGTAGTTGCTTTAAAACTAACTAGTGATTAGGGATTAATTTCAGCGGTTGCTAAATTAATCAAAACCTAAGGAAAATAGTAAATTAATCTCACAATCGCGTAAGAACATAATTGATCATGTTGGATAGCATTATTATATAAATCTAGTGGTGGATTCCAACTCTTAACCAATACCTTTAAATTAGTAATTCAAATCGTGTTTATTGTTGTTACTGTAGATTTAATTTCTATTCATAGTTTTAACAAACAAAACCCCTTTTTTTTATTGTTTATTGCTCTTTAGAGTTTAAATTAGGAATCCGTTTACAGTGTTAATTGAATTAGTTCTATGTGGATTATCGGTTGTAACATCCCGAAAATTAATAATTTTAAGATAAATAGTCGTTTTGTAAAATTTGTGATTTTTGAGAATTTTTTTTGTATTTTTCTGTGAACGTGAAATATTTTAATATTATTTCTCATTTTACGTGCGCGCTGAGTGGAACTGGAAAAACGAGATATTTTTCTCGAGAACCTTGCACTGTGGAAACGTCGACGGGGGATCTTACTAAACCCGAGGCCAGACATGGTTTATGAGATTTTACATTTTTTGAGATTTTTATTTGATAAATAAAAATCACAGAATAATTTTATTATCCGTTGGACAATAAATATCAGTTTTTGTTAATTATAATTTCTGTCCACTGATAAAAAAAAAATCTGATACAATGTTAGTCATATTTTAGAGAACACTTTAATGACATCACCATGGTGACATCATCACCATGACATCACTTTGACTTTTCTAAAGGAGGAAGTTTCCTAGCACCTTACTCTTTGGCTTGTTGGAGAAGCTTGGAGGAAGCTTCCTTGCACCTTCCTATTGGCTTCTTCAAGAAGTCAATTCCTCTCTCCTCCTCTCCACCACACATTTTGAGGGCTCCTTATGGCCACACATTTTAATTCACACACTTACACAAAATACACCTAATTACACATTTTACTTCATTTCATCTTACTATCACTTTCTCTCTCTAATATTTCTCTCCTTTCACTTTTCTCTCAAACTTCATCTTCTCCATCTTCCCTCTACTCCATGGCAATGCTCCATGTTAGGGGAGCCAAGGTTTGCTTCTTCATTTTACCACTTCCATTCTTACTTTCAAAAGCTTCCAAGACATTCTCTCTCTCCATTTTCTTTCTTCTCTCATTCTTCTTCAAGTTTCCTCTTTCTCCTCTCCTTCACCCTCTCCACGGCACCACCATCTCCATCCACCTCTACCATGGCAAAAATTTCAAGTAACCACATTTCCTTGATCTCCATTACATTCTAAACACTTTTCTAGTTGGAGTCATCTTCAAAAAAAAACTCAACCTTTCCTCTCCATTTTCTCCCCTCTTCCACGGCCAAAACCACCATTTTTGGCCATCCAAGCTTTTTCATTAAACCAACCCTAGATCTTGAATCTAGACACCGTTCTAAGCAACTTTTATGTTGTGACCATCACCAAAATCATCCATTTTCGTTTTGGATCTATTAAGCTTCATAGTTGGAAACTTTAAGGTAAAGTTCAAGATTTTTCCACCTTTTCTCCTCATTTTCATAATCCTTGATCTCTTGGGTGATCAAGGGTTCCTTTTCTAAGCTTTGATGATGATTTTGATGAGTTTTGATGTCCTTAGGGTTTCCTTGAAGATGTAGTACAAAAATCCCCACAAGGGACTAAGAGGCTTGCTTCCTTGTGTTGTCTTCAAGAGGTAAGAGGGAGATAATCCTCTTCAACTTATCTTGGTGGTGAAGAGACCTTGTGTGATTGTTTGATGGAGAAATCCATATATGTATGCTAACTTTATTTCGTTATTTTGCATGCTTATGTAATCTTGATTTGGATTAACACTTGAATGGTGATCTTGAATGTATTGGATGTGTTAAAAATGCTTGATCATGTTAGGGTTGTTAAATGGAAAATTTGGAGTTTCCTACCCTAATGTGAGGCAACGATTTTGACCAAGGTTTTGGGATATAAATTGGTTTTGTGTATAAATAAAATGAAGCTTATGTAACTAAATGTTAGAATTAATGGATGGAAAATTTTAAGGGTTAATACCCTAAAATGAGGCCACGGTTTTGGCCGTGGATCCTAAGAGATTGGATTAAATTGTTATGAAATAAAATTTAAGTGATTAGGTATCAAGAGACTAGTGCATGAAATGGAAGGGATTTGTGACTTCTACCCTAGGGAAGCTCACAACCTCTAGGAGGATTAATGGTCCAAGTTGGGATTCTTGGTGCAACATTGGGAGATTTTAAATTCCTTAGGAGTTCATATAATGGAAAGAATAAAGGAAAAGACTTTATCCTATGGATTGGAGTGATTTTGACATAAGGGAAGAATAAGAGAGTGGTGAGGCTTGTAAAACCTTCGAGTAATTTTTAACTGAGCATAACTGATTAGATTAAGGAACTTGATCAACCTAAAGGAATGAAGATTTAATGAGTACTACAAGAGAGTCCCTCTAGAGAATGAATTCATAAGAGATGTTAATTAAAGTAAAACCCGAAATAAACCTCTAAAAGTGTGCTATCACTCTTGAGAAATTAATACTATATTATTGTGGGTCCGTGTTTGGGACTAGAATTTTGTTAATGCTTATTTGGCCAAATTGTGGCATGTATGAAAAATATATCATTATTGATTAGATATACATGATTGTGCATGGAGTCAACATGCATTGAGCATCATACTTGTTGGTTATTATGTCGATGTGCTGAAACCGGGTGGATCAGTGTTATTATGTAATCGTATGGACGGTTATGTTATATCACTGATACTAATTGTGTTAGACAATTGTATAAGCAATTGTTTAACATCATTGAGGATAGTACAATGATGGCTTGAGTTATGCATATTCGCATTGAACAATTTGCTCAGTCGATGACTATTAAAAGGCTGGATGAGCTTATGATTAGACATTGAATCAGTATGCGTTGAACAAATTACTCAGTCGATGACTGTTAAAAGGCTGTATGAGCCTATGGATGAGAATTGAATAAGTGAGATCCAGTGAAGGATCATGGGGGGGCGTAAGGCGCGGTGTATACCGATTGCATGCATTATGGGCCCGATAAATCACTATTCTATACTCGGTGAATGAATGAGAAATTAATGGTGTGATCTGTGATGGATCTATAGGGGGCGTAAGGCGCGGTGAAAGCTGATTGAACACATTATGGCCCCAACAAATCACCATTCTTTTTGTGGTAAATGAACGAGAATTGATTATAGTGCGATCCCGTGGAAGGATCTCTGGGTGCGTCAGGGCGCGGTGATCCCTCTAGTGACCTGTTTTGTCACATTGTATACCCCTGGTAGGAAAGCCGATTGCAACGCACTGACGAGGAACCAATAAGTACTATTCACTTCGTGGTCCCGAAGACTGTCATTAAAGGGGACATATCTTCTGGAACGTTCATCTTTGAAATGGAATAGAAAATCTTGGTACCAAGTGCACATGCATTGTGAGTCGGTATTGAGAGTCGGCATTGTGAGTCGGCATTGAGAGTCGGCATTGTGAGTCGGCATTGAGAGTCGGCATTGTGAGTCGGCATTGAGAGTCAGCATTATGAGTTGGCATATCATTTGGCACTCATTTATATGATGATTATACTATGGTGTTATTGATGTCATGATTATCTGAAATGTTTTAATTGTTCATTATCTGAGATTCTGTTGCTGTTTTCTCTTATCGGATGTGATTACTGTTGCTTAAATGTTATTGCTCTGCTATGTGGGCGCTCTGCGCCGTTCTATTTCTTTACTGCCATAATTGGTAATGTAACTAGGATATTTCACCTTTCCTTTATCCTTGTATTTTTTATATATATATATATATATATATATATATATATATATGATAAAAGATCGTGAGGAAGAAGATGAGGGACCACACTCTTGCTTATTGGATTGAGCTGACTCATCACATTTCGATATGGCATCTGGATGAGATTTCTTCGATTACGCACAGGTGCAACTTCATGGGGGCATTGATATCTGTCGTAACGATTGGGACACCGAACGTCACGTACATATGGGGTTGCGGCTTTGTCTGCTAGTAGTGCCTATCCCAAGGATTACTACATTGTCCCCTTCTGTGCTTTAGTACCCACTGTATTTTATTTGAATATGTAATTAATATATATTTCGTGTTATTAGTGCTTTGTGTTAAGGACGAAAATACTATATACGGAATATGTTTTCCTTCTGTGGTTGTGTTTTTAAATGGTTGGGGACTAAATATGCATTCATTCGGGGCTTATATTTTCTATTTATGCATAATGGAAATAATTAATTTTGAAAATAGTGTTTTGAGACTTTGACATGAATTGATTTAGTGACTGTGGTATAATGACGATTGTGTCGTGGTTACAATATCAAGGGGTGTTACATCGGTGACCTTTTGTGTACCGCAAGCGCACAGGTCACGAATGTAATACAATGATAAGAAAGTTCATTTTCACGGGAATAATGAATAATATCTAATGTCAAATATTAACCAATAGTTTAATGAATTTTATTGAAGCACATATAAATTAGAAAAAGTATGTGTAGCCAATGTCAAAACTAAAAGGCGATAAACTAGGAGCAAAAGATAGTAATGAAAAGCATAGGGACTCCTTCTTCACCAACTACTTTACTTGGCAACTTGCAGCCATACTAAGCAACAATGATGACTAGTTTTGTTAACTTAAGATACTACATTAGCTAAAAGCCTATGTCTAGGTCATTTAACCTTATATCATTTACCTAACTCACTATGTGTCCATGAGAACTAGAGCAAACTCCATGCATTAAGGTTGATTCTTAACAATTACTATATATGGCCAATAGGTATATGTCTATCCTATTAACAAATTAATTCATCCCACCATTAGAATGAATTTAAACATGCATCACCCACATTCATGATCTAAAATCTAGATTATTATGTCTAGTTCAAAAGATTTTATCAAAACACAATAAATATTGGCTAAACATCTATAAGCATTAAGAGAAACATGGATGAACAAAACCAATTATCATTATAAACTTAAAAAATTACAAAGTCACCAATGTACATAGAATGATTCAAAGGAATCCCCATAAACAGCTTAGCTATCCATGGAACACAAAAATCTCAAGAGAGATTCCATGCCCATGACCTAGAAAAAGAGAGAATAAAGATAAAGGATGGAAAACATTATAATGTGATGTTGGGATGCTTAATCCTCCTTAGAAGATGGTGATTTCCCCTTTAAATCCCTTCAAAGCTCTCCAAAATGATGAAAAACTAGTACTTCCTGTGTTCTTTGTCTTCTCCCACCTAACTTCTTCAAAACATCTGATGAAATAGTATTTATAGACGAAGCTCGCGAACTTGCACCGCGACGTGAGTGCCTTGTGGTTAAGTAGAACCAGCTCAGACAAAAGCACGCCACATCGTGAACTCCTTTGCACCACGACATACTTGTCTTTGTCTTCAGTATGCGCAGCAGGCAGAGAGCAAGATGCTGCGGCGTACTACACCTTGCGTCGTGGCGCGATAAGCTGGAATGCTTCCTAAGCTTCCTCCTCCAATGCTGAGTCTTAACTTGTTTCATTTTCAGTTTAGAGCCATTCCTGCAATAGAGAAATCACCTAATTAATTACAAGTGTAAATCAACTTAATCCAACAAAGAATAGAAAGATTTTAACAAGATTAGAAAGGAAGACATCAACATGAATTTGAATAAAAAATGGATTTTTTATGGATTTTTCCAGAGATGTGGAATATTTTAATATTATTTCTCGTTTTATGCGCACGCTGAGCGGAGCCGAGAAAATGAGATATTTTTTTGAGAACCTTGAGCTATGAAAACGTCGACGGGAGATCTTACTAAACCCGAGGCTAGACACGGTTTACGAGGTTTCATGTTTTTCAATATATTTATCTGATAAATAAAAATCGCAGAATAATTTTATTATTCATTGGACAATAAATACCGATTTTTGTTAACAGTAACTTCTGTCTACTGATAAAAAATCTGATACAGTGTTAGTCATATTTTAGAAAACACTTTAATGACATCACAATGGTGACATCATCACCATGGCATCACTTTGACTTTTCAAAAAGTAGAGACTTGGCTTGTTGGAGAAGCTTGGAGAAAGCTTCCTAGAAATTTCCTATTGACTTGTTGGAGAAGCCATATTTTCCTCTCTCCTCCTCACCACCACACAATTTTGGGGGCTATATGTGGCCACTCATTTTATTCCATGCACTTATACAAAATACACTTAAGCCACATTTCATTCCATTTCAAGTTTTACTATCACTTTCTCTGTCTATTTTCTCTCTTCATCTTTTCCTCTCAAGCTCTCTCTTCCTCTTCCTCTTCTCCATCTTCCACGGCACCCACACCATCCTTCCCTTTCCATTGTTGCTTGATTTTAAGCAAGGAGTTTACTT
The DNA here is from genome assembly GCA_029884605.1 of Ormosia emarginata. NCBI lineage: Eukaryota > Viridiplantae > Streptophyta > Magnoliopsida > Fabales > Fabaceae > Ormosia > Ormosia emarginata. The sequence goes on from JAQQTP010000087.1 coordinate 6,072,379, forward strand.
GAACTAATCATCCTTTGGAGCTCTTCATTCTTGTTGGAAGACATCCTCAAAAACTCAAACTCTTCCTCTCTATTTTCTCACCCACCTTACGACCAAGACACCATTTTTGGGGTTCTCCAAGCTTTTCTTTTAAGCAACCTCATTTCCTATCATTTCTCATTACCTAGAACATTTTCTCTTTTGTGACCACCATCAAAATCCACCATTTTTGTTTTTTCCATCAAGCTTCAAAGTTGGAGACTTTAAGGTAAAGTTCATAGCTTTTTTTCACCTTTCCTCTTCATTTTCGTGATTCTTGATCTCTTAGGTGATCAAAGGTTCCTTTTCTAAGCTTTGATGATGATTTTAGTGAGTTTTGATGTCCTTAGGATTTTCTTGAAGGTGTAGGACGAAAATCTCCACAAGGGACCAATAGGCTTGCTTTCTTGAGTTGTCTTCCATAGGTAAGAGGGAGATTTACTCACTTCAACCTTTGTTGGTAATAAGGGAACCTTTGTGTGTTGTTGATGGAGGAATCCATAATGGATTGCTCACTTTGTATGCTTGTTTTTCATGCTTTTGTGTATATTTGATTTATGTGAAAGTGCTGGTTGTTTAGAATGCCTTAATGATGTTGGATTGTTTGGATTAAATGAATGGAAAAATGTAAGGTTTCCTACTCTTTGGTGGGGTCATGGTTTTGGACCACATTTTTGGTGGGAATTGAAACTTAGGTGATTAGGTGTTAAAGAATTGATGATTATAATGGAAAAACTTTGGGACTTCTCACCTTGGAGGCTCACGGCCAACTGGCCCACTGATGGGTCCATGATGGAATTTGTGTACTAATTTGGGACTAAGAAATTAGGTGATGGATAATTGATGAAATAATGACAAGTTTGGGATTAGAGACCCTTGGGAGAGATTTCGGCCAAGAGGAAAAGAAGATGGGGTATCTAAGACAATTTTTGTGATAATTTGAAACATAGAAGATTAGGTTAAGAAGGAATTGATTAAGGGTAAACAATGATGAAGCAAGATGTAAATTTTTGGGTTCAATGATCCCTAAGGTTCATGCTAACAATGTGATGGAAGAAAATTGATTGGATTCTTGTCCTTGGGAGGTTCATGGCCTCTAGGGCTTTATTGGCTAAGATTTATGTATCAAGATGAAACTTAGGTGAATAGGTAATTTAACAAGCTATTATGGATTCATAAGATGAAAAAATGAAGGAAGGAGATTTACTTGATAACTTGAGTGATTTTAGACTTGAGAAAAGAACAAGAGTGTGAGTGAGACTTGAAGAGCCTTAGAATGATATTCTAAGTGAGTATGATTAAATTCAAAGTAAAGAACTTGGCTAATCAAGAGTACTAAAGATTTAATGAGAATTACAAGATGATTCCCCTAGAGAGGATTAGTGATGAAAGTCTTGAAATGAAAACGTAACCTAGGGTTGAATTTTAATAACCATGTGTTATTGTTGAAGATTTAAAAATGTTATGTTGTTGAGAACTGATTTTATGCCATTATGGGTCCATGTGTGGGACTAAAGACTTGTTGGTGTTTACTTGACCAAATTGTGGTATGATGTTATTGGAGATTGATTTTATATGCCATTGTGGCATGTTTCATGAGAAGTATATTGTTGATGAATATACATGATATGTAATGTTTATGAGAAACATATTATTGGTGAATATATATGATGCACATTGAGTCATCATGCATTTGTGAATGTCCGTTGGACTATGTTGTAAAGGTGGTGCATGCCTAGGAGAATGAATTACACCTTAGTGCGGGTGCGAGTAGACTAAGTATGGGTCATGTTGTTGACCTTAGGGGCGTCAGGGTATAGGTGTCTCACAATAGACAATGGTAGCTCCACTGGGGTCGTGGGATAGATCGATGCAAACACATTGACGATCCGGACCGAGACGCTGTCCTTTGTCGTGATCTTGTTGAGATTGCCATGTATAAGCCATGTTGCGCAAAATATTATTTTTATGTGAGCACTTTATTTTGGAGGCTAATGAGATACTGGCATGTACTCCTCGATCATTCTCTCCGAATGTTTATGTCTAGCTCCATGGAGAAGGATCTTGGTACCATATGCATTATGCATTGTCAATCTCATATTTTATCTAGCATGAGTACTTACAACTGTTAAATTATCTCTTTTTATGTTATAAAAATTATCTGACTGTTGAACTGTTTTCTGCCTAAGATATTATTGTTGTTTCTCTTTTATTGCTTGTTTATTATTACTTATTGTTGTTTCTCTCTTATTGCTTATTTCATTATTACTGTTGATGAATATATGTGTTGTGATGTTATGTGGGCATCCTGCGCCGTTCTGTTTTCTTGTTGCCGTATTGGTATTGAATGTTGGGTGTCTCAACTTTTTCCTATATCACTGTATTTCTATTTTATATTTATATTTGATAAAAGATCATGAGGATGAAGAAGAAGGACCACACCCTTACTGATTGGATTAGGCTGATTTATTATTTTTGATATGGCATCTGGACGAGATTTTTTCTACGGTTACGTTCAAGTGCAAAACTTCATGGGGGCATTGATGCCTGACATGTCGACTGAGACACCGAGCATCACATATATATTGGGGTTACAACTTTATTTGCTAGTAGTACCTATCCCAGGGTTACTACTTTCCCCTTTAGTGCTTTTGTACCCATCATCTTTTATTTGAATATGTAAGTACTATGTTTCGTGTTATCAGTGCTTTGTGTTAAAGACGAATATATTATATATGAAATATGTTTTCCGTTAGTGGTTGTATCTTAATGGTTGAATACTAAATATACTTCATTCGGGGCTCATACTTTCTATTTATGTATAATGAAAATAAATTTTTGAAAATATTATTTTTGAGACTGTGACACGCCTGGATTTTAGTGACCATGGTGTAATGACGATTATGTCATAGTTATTAGATTTAGGGGTGTTACATCTTCCAGTCATACCTAAGCACAAGGACTAAGAAACCAATATACCACTAATATTGGGCGAAAATAACTATATTTTATGGAATTATCACACCCCTAAACCTAGATTTTTGCTTATCTTTGAGCAAAACAAAGTATGATTACACTTGTATTGGTACAATATGCTTCAATACACATTCAACAATATAGCCTCAAAGAATGCTTATGCCTTATAATCTTATTCACACATGCACAATTCTTATCATGTTGAAAATCAAAGATTCCTAACATGCATAACAAATTTCCCACAATCATTCAAACCAGACTTCATCAATTCAAATAGCACTCATTCGGATAAGCTTATGAGCATACACATAGAAATGAATCAAAGAATCCAAAAGATTGTAATTCAACTCTCTCTCCACTAATGTAAATCATACACAACTGAGGATCAAAAGGTATAACATCCTAATACTGAAATCCTAGTATATCTGACATATACCTGGATAAACAGTATTAGCTATGCTACTTCTAACTTATTCATAAACTAATCCATAACATTTATATAAATAAATCATCATGGAGAGCCTTGTGAAAACAATATCCACTTATATACATAACTTTTCACTAATACATACCTGAATTTCTTTTACATCCTTAATCTCATATACATGGAAATATAAAATCTATATACTAATCATGAAAATAACTATACTAGTCTCCATGCTTCATCTTCTCTTTGTCTTTGAATCTTCAACCTGGATTTACATGAAACATATGGGGTGAGAATTCATAATTCTCAATATAAGTGTACCAATACCAGCAGTCATATAACATCATACAACCCATAAATATCTGAAATAAAATTTTAACTAGCAATTAAATCATTATTCCTTACTCAATCATAACATCATAAATAAATCTGTATAATCCTTCAAATTTCTATTCTTTACTCTAGGAACATACACATTCTCTCTCTATGTAATGTTCCTAGTCAAGCCATAACTTAGATTGCTTCACCTTTAAAAGATAGGACATCTGCCCATATAACTTCCAATGCATGATTAGAAGGTAATAATCAATGATATTGAACCACCACCCATACAATGGAATAATAACATTGAGCAACCACACAAACTATTAATGATATTAAACAATCGCCCACACAATTGTCTAATATCATTGAGCACAACACACAAACACAATGAATCACCGAACATAAATACAATCAAACATGAAATAATGAAGTATGATATGATGTATGATTATGCTCAAACAAGATTATGTGATGATATAAATGCAATGTCATGAGAGATTATAGATGTCATGAACTTGTTATTCCTTTCTTTGCAGTGGGGAAGGAATTTGTTACCTGCTTAACCCACTACCTTCTTTACTGATTGGTTCCTTATTTTTACTTTCCTTTCTATAGTGGGGAGGGAATCTGTTACCTCCTTAACCCACCATTCTGAACAGTTTCTTTGCTATGTATGAGTATGTATACTTAATGTAGTGTTATGCCTAACTCTTACATAACCACTACATAATCTCTACTAAGTCCATCTTTGCATTACTAACTCTACCTCTTCTCTGTGAGAGCACTTCATGCACTACGACATTGAACTAATGCCAACTAGACTTAGTACATTGTTATCTTTGCATTACTAACTCTCTTTCACTCTTTGAGAGCTCTTCATGCATTATGGCATTCACCCTTACCAGCTAGGGTTTATGGCACTTAACTTTTGCCAACTAGGCACATTGACCCTTAACTCTTACCAATTAGGCACTATAGCACCCTACTATTGCCAACTCAACACCTTGGCCCTTAACTCTTGCCAATTAGGCACTATGGCACTCTACTATTGACATCTTGCTTCTTAAATCTCTTATCACCTCTCTTGTGACAGCCATGCAACTTTAAGTTGCTTAAGAAACTAAACTCTTGATCTATAGCAATCCATGTCTTATGGATGCACAACTTTATTCTTATCTTTCCTTGTATGCGTCTAGGTTTTTCTATCTGAGAAATACCCTCTCTAGTGCCTCAACACATTCTACTAGGCATAGCCAAAGGATTCTATCAACTAAAGGACTTAAAAGCATTCAAAAACAATATTTTTGAAGCTTCAGGGTCTCACGTCGTGGCACAAAACTGTGCACGCTGCAGCGCCAACTCTCGGGTGCAACTTCTGGGCAGAAAATAGCCCCACGCCACAGCATGCCATGATCCATGTCGCGGCATGCTCACGCCTCAGGTCACGCTGCGACGTGACATGCAGAACTCAGATTCTGTAGAATTCTGCAGAATTCTACAGAAACTGTGCACTGTTCTATTCAACTTCTCTTAGCTTCCAATCATCCAAAATTGGTTCCTAGGTGATTTCTAGCTTCACCAACATCCTCTAAACGTGTTGTAACACTATTACAACTTATTAATTCTCTTAATTTGGATCAAACACCAAAAATCACCCTCTTGGTTGTTCATGACCTAGGTTCAAACTCAAGAACCAACTAACTCCAATCTATGGATAAATTTGTCTATCTTGTTCTCACCAAATCGAAATAACCATTTCCAGTTAATGGAAACAAGAATCAAGCTAAAGAAACTAGTTTTCCCTCTTTGAAGAACCTATCTTCTCTATCTAAAACCTAAGTTCTAGTATAAAAAAGATGAAGAATAAAGATAGAAAACACCCCTACCTTAGTTGATGACTCTTGGCCTTGGCTTTTCTTCTTCTCCTTCTCTTCCTCTTCCTTCTTTCTCTTTTTCTTCTCCGTTTCTCCTCCCCTGTTTTCTGGCCAAACCAGCGTGAGAGACGAGAGAGAAGTGAGAAATCTCACTTTAAAAAAAGACATGCCCCAAGGGCATTTTTATCTTTTCATAGGAATTTTCCACCTCTTAGGAATACTTTGATCATTTTAATTTCGAGTTTTCTAACCTCCATAAGTATTAAAATAAATCCTATGATTCATCTTAATACTTATTTTGCCATTTCCTTAATTTTCCATGTCAGCACTAAGTCCATTCGGTATCAAAACACTTACTCGGTGTACTTAAAAATACCAAACGAACTCAGTTTACCTTCAAACTTTAACTGAAACTTTCTTAACTTAGTTATAACTTGGAAATAAACTATCCATATTTATTTCCCTTAACTTAACCTTTAAAAACCATTTTCTGAGTCATTTTAGGCCACTTTCCACCTTCTGTGTTGCAGTTAAAGAACAAAGGGGAAAGGATAACAAATAAACATTGAGAAACATAAACATGCGATTTCAAGACTTGAGTCACTATTTGATACAAGAAGGGTGTGCAAAATGAAATAACTAAACTCTCCAGAACCATTCTTTCATTTGTTTTGCCTTTTGGATTTTGGTTTTAGATTTTCTTTTCTTTTGTCATTTTTATTTATTTATTTATTTAACCAATTTCTTTCACAACACATGATTCCTTCAAATCACTTCTATATTGACACAAGCACTTATACCCTTCAATCATAAAACTCAAGTGAAGAAATATCATATCATGCACTTAACAAATAATGATGGTAGGAGAAAAAATATAATATTTTCACATGCATTAGAATGGTTACATGGGAAGGAATATGTAGGTGATGAAAAACATATGTGGCCAAACAATTAAAAAGCTTCAAAGGGGACCTATGGATATCATCATGTAAGGGTAAGCTTGAAAGGCTCAATCACTTCAAACAATGCCCTAATCATTTCCTCAATCATACACAATTTAGGATTTCGCTTCAAGAGAGTTGTAAAATAATTTCAAAGATAAAAGAAGTCATTCACATGTATAACCCATAAACATTTTCTAAATAAATACTCAAATCATTCCCAAAGCTAAACAAGCATACTAGTGGGAAATTCATCATGCATAAATAGAATCTCGATTATTTCAGCACACATCCTAAATCATATATGGATTCACAGAAAACATAAGGCAAATTTGCATCCATATTCATCATTAGGCAACCACAACAACACAATATACCAAAAACAAAGCATTAACATAATAATCAACTATCAGAAGATCAACACTAGATACATAACATAAGTAGTTAGACAAAAGTAGTTAGACACTACCCCAAACCTAAGGGAAATAGTGTCCCCACTGTACAAAATATAGAAAAAGTAGTGAAAATAACATAAAGATGCCTTGTATGCATCACAACTACACATCATCCTTGTTAATGGCGGTCTCCTCCTCCTCATCATTGCCCTCCTCAGTAGTAGCCATCAGTACATTATCTCCATCATCAATTGGATCTTGCTACTACTGTGAAGGTCCAGCATAATTGCGAGGAAGGAAGTGCGGGATAGGGAAGTCATAAGTGGAAACCTGTAGGCGCTCCACCAGCCACTTGATGGTCTCCATAGTGTATGCCTCCATGGCAGCCAGGCACGCAATCTCAGTGCGCAAGTCATCATCTGAGGGAGTATGGGCCGCCCTGGGTGTAACACCCTCCTTAAGGTATCACATTTAAGATTAAAACTTCTACAACTTATCCCAAGTTATAAAAGCTTTAACCTTGTATGACATGAATTCCAAAATTCCTTTTCGTGGATAATGTAAACTTACAAAACCCTTAGAGATTATAACATATAATTAACTGATTAATACTCATCACATAAATACAACAAAGATACCAACATCATATATGCATAGACTTTACAAAATTCCAACTTATTATACAATTATCAAACCAAAACATGACCTTGCCCAAGTCCAAAAACATGAAAACAAAAGGTCCTAAACCTGATTCTCTCCCAGATTCTCTACAGACACATTACCTAATCGAGGCATATAAGAACAATGCTTGCACGTACTCGATAAAAATCTTGTCTTGTCGTCATCACAAAATACCCAACCAACACAACCACAGGCGATCCAATCTCGTTTCCTTCTTACGGTCTTTTTCAAATGTAAACATAAAAAAAACATAACTGACAAACAATATAGCAAAGAGGTGAGATCCTCTACATCGCATACCAATATGGCAGCAAAGAAACGATAATACAACATTTCAGTTCAATACAGAAAACAACTTAGAATAATATAAATCAGTAGATACATTTATGATATTAGTAAATAAATAATCTAATGAACTTGCAATACAAGAACATGCTTCACAATTACTGGCATAATGATAATACCACAATAATATCATATCACAATAATATAAATGCTGACTATGCATATGTATACTGACCATATCACAATAATATCATTGTGTATTAGATGAAGGAATGTTATAGTCAAGCTTTATTTATTGATTTGAATGAAATTGGTTTCTGTTTTAGGCAAAATCGTGTGCTTCCATTCCATCTTCGCACTTAGTTGTTGACTTTTCTTTGATTGTAGTAGAGTATATAGCTACACCAGTTACCACCATTATTGTCTTTGAATTCTGATATTTTGTGCTTCACTGGTGTTACTTTGTATGATAATTTCATGGACTTTGATTTCAACTGTGTACTCCACTTTATGCTCCTTTATGGTCTTGGTTTCAAAATAAATAACCATGTGATTTTAGTTTAAATAAGATCAATCGTGCACTCTATGATTTGTTCTCGTTTCTTTAATTTTGAAGATTTTGTGAAATGATTGAACATGTGAGAATTGAAGATGACATGTTTATGATCAAACCTTACCTTAGGATGACTTACGACCATGACAAGGTTCAAATGAAGGTTCTTGTATCCATTTATTCATTGTAACTTATTGGTTATTAAGTTGACTTGCTGATGATGAATATAAAGTGATTATGGTTGTAATTAAGTTGAGTTCTCTAAAAACAACATACTACCCTATTTTATTGTTGTTTGATCTCTTTGAAATTTCTATCTTGATAATGAAATTCTGATATAGAAAAGTGGGATTAGCTATAAGTAGTATAGTGATCCTACATACTATATTTATACGTGAACTTAGAAATTGGAGGGGACGTTAACCCTCTTGTAATAAACTAATGTCATGTGAAGGTTGGGACAACACAATTCCTTATCTTTATTTCATTATGTGTTAGCTGTTAATGACATGTGAATTCAAAATATGTTAAATGTTTCCTTGAGACAAGAGGGGAGGGTATGAGTTTGGGTAAATAAGCTAAGTTCTTAATTCAAATTGCTAGTTTAATTTAGTTACTAGTGCTTATGTGACATTGGGCTCCCATGAGAAATTAAAGAAAGTGCCATATTAAATTTAATTTATGCTTTGGTTTTACTTAGTCTTGGAATAAATGAAATTCTTAACTTAGGATTCATATTTTGATTATAAGAATTGTCTCACGAGCTATGTGTGTATGTTAATATCGAATAGGTTATAGCATGGTACTCATGATGTTGTTATTTTTGGAACATAATATTATAACATATATGATGATTAAAGATCATGGCATAGAACTGTCTTTGAGACTAAAATTTTGATGTTGTTGTGTTTGAAATTATAGCTTGGAAATGTGCTTGCAAAACCAGGTTAAAAAGTACCATGTTATGACTTTAATTTGAACGTAATTTTATTACGCAATGAAGTTATGTTTTGACTAAACTTGCCAATTTGGATTGAGGGTGATTACAGATAAGTGTAATTTTATTAAGAGAAGAATTTGGATTGTATTGCTTCTTTGAATATATGATTGAGCTAATTGATGTGAATTATTATATGTACTTGGTATGAAATGAAGGATATGTGTAAATGATGTTGAGAAACATCATTATGAAATAATATGGGTAGATTGAGGTTGAGTGAGTCATTCCCTCTCTACAAGCATAAAATGTAATGTATGAATGAAAAGTTTGATGATTGAGGTTTTGCTTCATTATGATGCAAGATAAAGTTACATTATGTGAAAAGTGAATGAAGGATTGGTTTTGAAACATTCTTGCACGTTTTAGTTTTCAAACTTGATGTTTGCAATTTTCATGTATTTGGCTTGAGCAAAATGTGCTCTTAATGCTAGTGTTATGATATTAAGGGAAGCCAAGGAACAAAGGGTTTCGTAGTACCTTAATGAGGGAGGTCTGTAACGCCCCTTTTTCTTTTCTCATGAATAAGGAATGTCTCACCATAATAATTTAAAACATAAAACAGAATAAATTGCAAAAAATAATAATTATTTTAAACCTCATAGACCTAGTTCATTTTATAGATGTATAAGTTCCTTTCTAAATGACATTACATTTTTTTTGTTTAAATTATATTATTAACAAGTAGTGTCAAAAGAATAAATTTAGAGATTCTCTTCGTAGCGAGATAATAGTTTGAATGGTCATAGTAAAAACCAACGTAAAATAAACCATACATCCATACATAACATATTTATATATATATTTATATGCATCAGCCTGTTTAGCTACATCACAAAATATACAAAAAAATATAAGGCTTTATCCACCCCATAAGATTACAAATATACACCCATTAAATACAGCAAAGCGCCAGGCTTTCCCAAAAAGATAAATGGTCAGCCATCAGTAGCCACTGACAGTATCAGCCCCTAAGACTGACGAGAAGAGACCATAGCCGGGTCCTCCTCAAGGTCCTCCTTATCCGATGAAATTGCCATCAGAGCGACCAAATTTTGGGCAGAAGCCTGAGCAGTGGAGAGGAAAGAGTCCTCTTGTGGGGTATAGTAAAGGTCATCCCACAGATCTCTAACAGGCAGGTAAAATTCCAAGAGAACAAAAGTGGTAAAGTCAAAAACTAGAGGGTCATAGCGGCCCCACGCTAAAGACACAGTCAGCTCCCCATGATAGATGCAACGGTTCGTGCTCAAGTTAATATGCCAGCAATCGGGTCCTCCATGAAAGGTCATCCTAGCATACCCGAAAAATTAGCGCAGACGCGAAGACATCTTCAAATCAGCATTAGTCACAATATAGCCAGAAACCCGAAAACTCAGGCATTTCCTTTTCTTCCTCACGAATGTCTTCTCAGAAGTACATCAATAAATAGGAATGTTGAAATACAGAAAAAAGGTAAGACACCTAGCTTTCATTAGCAAAATGGCAGCAAGAAAACAGAACAGTGCTGGACACCCACATAACAACACAGTCCATGTGTTCAACCATAGTAATAATAAAATCGACAGTAAATGCAGAATGACAGTAAATAATAATAAGAATTACAATAACAAGCAGATAACAATAATATCCCAAGCAGTCAATAGTCTAAAGATCAAATAATTATTGCAGTAGTAAGAACAAATATTTTCACAGTTATAAATGCTCATGCTCAATGGAATTGTGAGACTGACAATGGACAATGCACAATGTATTATGGTACTAAAAATCCTACTCCATGGAGCTAGACATAAACATTTTCGAAGAGAATGATCAAAGAGTTATGCCAGTATCTCGATAGCCTAAAAATAGTGTGCTTCATCTCATCAAAATATTTGCGTAATTGGCTTATACATAGCATCTCAACAATTGATCGTGATATAGGATAGTGTCTCGATCCAGATCGCCAGTATGTTTGCATCTGTCCATCCCACGGCCCCAGTATTGCTACCACTGTCTATTGTGAGACACTCGCACCTCGACGCCCCCAAAGTCAACCACTATGACACTACGCTTAGTTTACTCACACCCACACATAGGTGTTATTCAATCTCCTAGGCATACATCGCCTTTCCAATAATGTTCAACGGATAACACATATGCATGACGACACAATGTACATTATGTATGTTTATCAATGATACATTTATCACAAGGCATACCACAATGGCATATGATCATTTCTCAATATTAATATGTCATAATTTTATCAAGTACTTAGTCCCACATAGAGACTCACAATAACATAGAACCAATTCTCAACATCAACATATATACTTACGGTTCATCAATTATCTCAATTTCATGTTATGGAATCCAACATTTCCAATGTCTTAAATCTTGATCAATTATGAGAATTTTAGGTTAAAGAACCCTTAACAACCATGGCTCTCCTAAGTGTTATTACTCAATTTAATTCTTCCATCTCATTATGGATTATGTATACCTCTAAGTCCTTAATTTCAAAAAATGCACCAAGGCTTCATTTGAACCCAAAATTTTCTCTAAAAACTGTGGCATCCCTAGGTCTTCAAAGTTTCAATTTCTTTCCATTTTATGCATTAGTCACTTGATACCTAATCACTCAAATCTTATCTCATACAAAATCAATCCAATCCCTTAATGTCCAAAACCAAAACCGTGACCTCACATTAGTGTAGGAAACCCTCAAATTTTCTATTTATTAAACCTAACATTATTAAATATTCCAACACCCCCAACGCATTCAAAATCGTCATTCAATTATCAACCTTAATCAAGAACACATAAACATGCAAAATCATCAAAAAAAGTAAGCATTCAAATATGGATTTCTCCATCAACAACCACACAAAGGTCTCGTCACTACCAATAATGGTTGATGTGAGTAATCTCCCTCTTACCTAAAGGAAGAACACGAAAATGGCCTTCTAGTTGCTTCTTGGTGGTTTCGGTTTTGGGGTCTAAACCCTAGAAATTTTCAACACAAAGAATCAACACCAAGCTTAGTAAAAGATGGATCTTTGGTCTCCAATGAAACCATAGAACACAAAAATGAAGAAAAGGAAAAGAAAAAAATAGAAACTTTACCTTAAAGTTTGAAGCTTGGTCTTGGAAGATAATGGAGGAGATGATGGAGTTTGAAGAAACATTCCAAGTAGAAGATGTAGAGGATGATAAGGGGAGTGTAGGAATGATGTTGGTGAGGTGAGAAAGTGAAAGAAAATGGCCACCAATGGGCTGCCAAAACCATGAGTGAAGGAGAAGAAGGAGAGAGAAGTTGGAGAGAAATGAAGAAGAACTTGAAGAGAGAGAAAATGTTAGATGAAAATGTAATAATTTGAGTGAAAATGGGTTAAGTGTGGGAAGCAAATTTGCTTCCCTCTTGGGCACATTGCCGCGGCAAAGAGAGAGGAGAGAAGAGGAAAATTAGCTTCCCCAACAAGTCAAGGGCAACTTAGTCATTTGATGGTCAAAGCTTCTCAAAGAAGTTTTGATTAAAATACAATATATTTGAATTAAAGTGGATTTGATTAGACATAAAGTGGATTACATTAGGATAACGTGATAGGGTTTTTAATATATGCTATTATCCAATGGACAATTGTTACAGTTGACAGAAATCAGTATTAATTGTCTAATGGATAAAAATTATATAGTGATTTGTTATTCTGTCAGATAAAATTTCTCGAAAAATGTAAAACCTCGTAAACCGTGTCCAGTCATGGGTTTAGTAAGATCCCCCGTCGACGTTTCCACAAATCAAGGTTCTCAAAAAAATATTTTATTTTCCCGGCTCCGCTCAGTTTGCATGCTAAACGAGGAATAATTTTAAAATATTCCGCGTTCTCAGAAAAATTTAGAAAAATTCCTAAAAATCACAAATATTAAAAAATAAATATTTATAATAAAATAAATAAATTTTAGGGTGTTACAACTCTCCCCATCAAATAAGAATTTCGTCCTCGAAATTTTCATACCTTAGAATAATTGTGGGTATTGCTCCTTCATCTTGTCCTCCAGTTCCCATGTCGCATCTCCGGTTGCTTCGTTCTAGATCACTTTCACCAATGGAATGTCTTTCCCTCTGAGTTGCTTCATTCTCTCATCCTCAATCCTTATAGGAGTTGTTTCATAAGTCAAGTTTTCCTTTAATTGTACTGAATCAGGTGCTATGGCATGATCAGGGCTAGGAATGTATTTTCGAAGTTGTGACACATGAAAAACATTGTGGAGATTTGAAAGAAAAGGTGGTAAAGCTATTTGATAAGCAACTAGTCCTATCCGACGAAGAATTTGATAAGGTCCAAGGAATTTAGGAGTGAGCTTTCTAGATTTGAGAACCCGACTAACCCTAGTCGTAGGCATGACTTTCAAGAACACATGTTCTCCTTCCTCAAATTCAAGAGGTTTTCTTCTTTTGTCCACATAACTCTTTTATCGACTTTGAGTCGTCCTTATCTTCTCCTAAATCATCTTGACCTTCTCAGTCGTCTGCTGTATGAGATTAGGTCTAACGGTAAGTCACTCTCCATCTTGATACCAACATAAAGGTGTTCGGTACCTTTGTCCATATAGAGCCTCATAGGGTGTCATCCCTATACTTGAGTGATAACTGTTGTTATAGGTGAACTCTACTAATAGTAAAATTTTATCCCAACTTCCAGTCTATTCTATGGCACAAACTCTAAGCCGATCTTACAATGATTGAATTGTCCTTTTTGATTGACTGTCGGTCTGAGGATGATATGCATAACTTAAAAGTAACTTTGTCCCTATTGCTTCTTAAAAACTTTGCCAAAATTGAGGTAAATCTCGGATCCCTTTCAAAAATGATGCTTGTAGGCACACCATGTAGTCAAACAATTTCTCTGATATATAACTGAGTCAACTTCTCCAATGGATATCTTATGTTGATCGGTAAGAAATGTGCTGACTTTGTAAGTTGATCCACAATTACCCATATTTAATCATATCCCCTTCTGGTCTTTGGCAATCTGACAACAAAGTCTATGGCAATACTATCCCATTTCCATTCGGGAATCGTCAAGGATTGTAACATTCCAAATGGTCTTTGATGTCCAATCTTTGTTTTTTGGAAAACTAAACAGGAAGATACGCATCTAGCAATATCTCTTTTCATTCCATGCCACCAAATAATTTCTTCAAATCTTGGTACATTTTGGCCATTCTAGGATGCATACTCAACTAACTCTTATGAGCATGTTCAAGTATATACTTCCTGAGTTCTTCATCCTTAGGCACACAGACTCTACCTTAGAATCTTAAGATTCCATTGCTTCCTTCCTCCAATGTTGATATACCGCCTTACTTCATCAGCTCTCTTTCTTCTTGCAAGAACTTGTCAACCTTCTGCTTTTATCGGATATCTTCCATCAAATCATTCGAAATAGTGACCATGTTTATGCTGATTTTTCCTGGCATTAATTCTATAAAAGACCATACGTCTCTAAATTGTTCTATCAAATCCTATTCTCTGATCATCATGGTAGAAACGCTGATCGTTTTCCTGCTTAAGGCATCGACCACGACATTGGCCTTTCCAGGGTGATACTAAAGTTGGAAATCATAGTCCTTTAGGAATTCTAACCATCTTCGTTGTCTCATGTTCAACTCTTTTTGATCATACAAATACTTCAAGCTCTTGTGATCACTGAAGACGTTGAACGTTGTTCCATAAAGATAATGTCTCCATATCTTCAAAGCAAATACAATAGTAGTGAACTCCAGGTTGTGTGTTGGGTAGTTCTTCTCATGCACTCGCAATTGTCTTGAAGCATAAGCTACCACTCTTCCGCCTTGCATAAGGACACACCCTAGTCTTTGGTATGAAGCATCACAATATACTTTGAATGGTTCACTTGGATCAAGTAGAACTAATACTGGTGAAGTAGTTAGTCTCATTTTCAACTCTTGAAAACTTCCTTTGCATGCATCTGTCCACTCAAAAGCTTGATTCTTCCTTGTGATTTGGGTGAGAGGTCTGGCAATCTTAGAGAACCCTTCAATGAACCTCCGATAATATCCAGCTAATCCAACAAAGCTTCGAATCTCGGTCTCCGTTTTGGGTATTCCCCACTGTAGAACAGCTTCCACTTTTGACGGGTCTATAATAATTCCTTCCTTCGAAATCCCATAGCCCAAGAATTTAACTTCGTCCAACCAGAACACACACTTTGACAACTTGGCGTACAGTTTTTTCTCCTTCAAGATCTGAAGAACTATATTGAGATGTTCAGCATGATCCTCCTGATTTTACAAATAGATCAAGATATCATCGATGAAGACAACGACGAATCTCTCCAAATAATGACGGAAGATTCTATTCATATAATCCATAAAAATAGTAGGTGCATTAGTCACACTAAAAGGCATCACCAAGTACTAGTTGTGTCCATAACGAGTACGAAAAGTCATTTTAGGAATGTCTTCTACTTTTACTCTGATATGATGGTAGCCCAATAGCAAATCGATCTTGAAAAACACCGCCGCTCCTTTCAGTTGATCCATTTAGTCGTTTATCCTCAACAATGGATACTTGTTCTTGATTGTGACTTTATTCAGCTGATGGTAGTCCACACACAATCGTGAAGTACCATCCTTCTTCTTAACTAGCAGTACCGGCACTCCCCAAGGTGATACGCTAGGCCTAACAAATTGTTTCTTCAAAAGTTCTTCCAGTTGCTTCTTGAGCTCAACTAGCTTTGCTAGCGACATTCTGTAAGGCGCTATGGAAATAGGACCAGCTCCAGCTACAAGATCAATGGTAAACTCGATCTCTCGCTCTGGTGGTATACCAGGTACATCTTCAAGAAATTCTTTAACCACTGGCATTATGCTTACATCTACCTCGTTCTCGACTTTCAAAGAAGATAACAACATGTATCCCCGAGCTCCTTCTTTTAAGAAAGCTTGAACTTGGTTGGTCGTAAAAAATCTAGAATTTTCATCCAAAAGGAAAACTATGATTTTTCTAGAACAATCTAACAGGACGTGGTTAGAAGATAACTAATCCATTCCAAAAATCACATCTAACTAAGATAGTGGCAAACAGATGAAATAAATAGAAAAGATTCAACCTTCAACAATCAAGGGACAATTTAGATAGACTTTGGCAATAACAACAGGTTTAGCAGTAAGAGTTGAAACAGTCAAATCAAAAGGCAAAGAAGACACAGGTAAACTAAGTCTTTTCACACAGTCATAGGAAATGAAAGAATGAGTTACACCAGAGTCATATAGTACAGTTAAAAGTTACCTTCTATGACACCTTCCCCTTGTATAAGATCTTCAGATTTAGAGGCTTCATCACCACTCAGGGTGTAAACTCTACCTCCAACATGTGGTTTAGCAGTTCTAGCAACATTGACGGAAGGCTCTGCCTTAGGTTGATTGCAGTCATAAGAAACGTGTCCAGGTTTCCTGCATCTGAAGCAGATAATTCCTTTAATAGTGCAGTCTCTCGTGTAGTGATCTTTTCCACACTTCATGCATCTCGGCGTAGATGTCGTTGTTTGACCAGTTCTACCTGGACTTCCTCCAAGACTTCCACCTTATGGTCTTTGTTGTTGATTTCCACGTGATCTGGAATAAGGCTTTTTCCGGTAGCGGTTGGTATTACTGTTTCCTCCTCTTTGGGACTGAGAAGGTCCAAAGTTGTGGTTTCTTGTGTCCCGCGCCTGGTCTAAGTATTCCACCCGGTGACACGTATCAAGTAGTTCTGAAAACTGGTTAATCTTCAAAGTGATAACCGCCCTCTTCACATCGTGTGTTAGGCCTTCCTTTAACTTTCGACATTTCCATGCTTTGTTCGGTTGGTGTTGAAAGTAGGTTGAGAATTTGGACAAGCTCTCAAATTTTGCAGCATACTCACTTACAGTCATATTTCCTTGTTGTAAACCAAGAAACTCCATCTCCTTGGCATGTCTGGCACTTTTCGAGAAATATTTATTCAAGAATCTCTCTTTGAACACTTCCCAATTAATTGCTCGATTTTTAGGCTCCAATAACCTCCGCTCTCCAGTCCACCAATCTTTTGCGTCTCCAATCAACATAAACACCGCATAAGTCATCTTCTTGTCATTATTACAATTCATGCCCATGAATATCTTTTCCAGCTCTTTGATCCATAGAGTAGCCTTCTCAGGATCAAATTCCCCTTTAAATTATGGATGGTTTGTGCGACAAAATTTTACTAAGTTTTGGGCATCTGCCGTAGCTTCAAGTTGTTGTGCAGTTCTTTCTTGTTGTTGAGCCGTTTACTGATTTTGTTGCAGCATAGCTTCAACCATCTTCTGAATTGCCTCAATTGCAATAGTCATATCTCCTCTGCAAGCCATGTCTCCTTTCAGATTAAGCTATACAAAACACAGAGAAAGTCAGATGTATCCTTGTAGAATACCAAACATAGAGAATCACACAGCACAAACAAGATAGTCCAAAACCACATGACCCAAAAGAAAACTTAAACCAGGGCTCTGATACCAAGACAGTGTACCACTCCTTTTTCTTTTCTCACGAGGAAGGAACGTTACACCATAATAATTTGAAACATAAAATGGAATAAATTGCGGAAAATAATAATTATTTTAAACCTCATAGACCTAGTTCATTTTATAGATGTATAAGTTCCTTTCTAAATGGCATTACATTTTTTTTGTTTAAATTATATTATTAACAAGTAGTGTCAAAAGAATAAATTTAGAGATTCTCTTCGTAGCAAGATAATAGTTCGAATGGTCATAGTAAAAACCAATGTAAAATAAACCATACATCCATACATAACATATTTATATATATATTTATATGCATCAGCTTGTTTAGCTACATCACAAAATATACAAAAAAATATAAGGCTTTATCCACCCTAGATGATTATAAATATACACCCATTAAATACAACAAAGTGTCAGGCTTCCCCAAAAAGATAAATGGTCAGCCATCAGTAGCCACCGACAGTATCAGCCCCTAAGACTAACGAGAAGGGACCATAGTCGGGTCCTCCTCATCCGATGAAATTGCCATCGGAGCGACTGAATTTCGGGCACAAGCCCGAGTAGTGGAGATGAAAGAGTCCTCTTGTGGAGTATAGTAAAGGTCTTTCCACAGATCTCTAACAGGCAGGTAAAATTCCAAGTGAACAAAAGTAGTAAAGTAAAAAACTGGTGGGTTATAGCGGCCCCACGCCAAAGACACAGTCAGCTCCCCGTGATAGATGCAATAGTCCATGCTCAAGTTAATGTGCCAGCAATCGGGTCCTCCATGAAAGGTCATCCTAGCATACTGCAAAAATTGGCACGGACGCGAAGACATCTTCAAATCAGCACTAGTCGTAATATGGCCAGAAACCTGGAAACTCAGGTGTTTCCTTTTCTTCCTCACGAACGTCTTCTCAGAAGTACATAAATAAACAAGAATGTCGAAATACAGAAAAGAGGTGAGACACCCAGCTTTCATTACCAAAATGGCAGCAAGAAAATAGAATGGTGCTGGACGCCCACATAATAACACAGTCCATGTGTTCAATCATAGTAATAATAAAATCGACAGTAAAAGTAGAATGACAGTAAATAATAATAAGAATTACAATAACAGGAAGATAGTAGTAATATCCCCAACAGTCAATAGTCTAAAGATCAGATAGTTATTGCAGTAGTAAGAATAGATATTTTCACAGTTATAAATGCTCATACTCAATGGAATTGTGAGACTGACAATGGACAATGCACAATGTATTATGGTACTAAAAATCCTACTCCATGGAGCTAGACATAAACATTTTCGGAGAGAATGATCAAGGAGTTATGCCAGTATCTCGATAGCCTAAAAATAGTGTGCTTCATCTCATTAAAATATTTGCGTAATTGGCTTATACATAGCATCTCAACAATTGATCGTGATATAGGATAGTGTCTCGATCCAGATCACCGGTATGTTTGCATCTGTCTATCCCACGGCCCTAGTATTGCTACCACTGTCTATTGTGAGACACTCGCACCTCGACGCCCCCAAGGTCAACCACTATGACACTACGCTTAGTTTACTCACACCCACACATAGGTGTTATTCAATCTCCTAGGCATACATTGCCTTTCCAATAATGTTCAACGGATAACACATATGCATGACGACACAATGTACATCATGTATGTTTATCAATGATACATTTATCACAAGGCATACCACAATGGCATATGATCATTTCTCAATATTAATATGTCATAATTTTATCAAGTACTTAGTCCCACATAGAGACTCACAATAACATAGAACCAATTCTCAACATCAACATATATACTTACGGTTCATCAATTATCTCAATTTCATGTTATGGAATCCAACATTTCTAATGTCTTAAATCTTGATCAATTATGAGAATTTTAGGTGAAAGAACCCTTAAGAATCGTGGCTCTCCTAAGAGTTATTACTCAATTAAATTCTTCCATCTCATTATGGATTATGTATACCTCTAAGTCCTTAATTTCCAAAAATGCACCAAGACATCATTTGAACCCAAAATTTTCTCTAAAAATCGTGGCCTCTCTAGGTCTTCAAAGTTTCAATTTCTTTCCATTTTATGCATTAGTCACGTGATACCTAATCACTCAAATCTTATCTCACACAAAATCAATCCAATCCCTTAAAGTCCAAATTCAAAACCGTGACCTCACATTAGTGTAGGAAACCCTCAAATTTTATGTTTATTAAACCTAACATTATTAAATATTCCAACACCTCTAACACATTCAAAATCATCATTCAATCATCAACCTCAATCAAGAACACATAAACATGCAAAATCATCAAACAAAGTAAGCATTCAAATAAGGATTTCTCCATCAACAACCACAAAAAGGTCTCCTTACTACCAATAATGGTTGAAGTGAGTAATCTCCCTCTTACCTAAAGGAAGAACACGAAAATGGCCTTCTAGTTGCTTCTTGGTGGTTTCGGTTTTGGGGTCCAAAAACCCTAAAAATTTCCAATACAAAGAATCAACACCAAGCTTGGTAAAAGATGGATCTTTGGTCTCTAATGAAACCATTAGAACACAAAAATGAAGAAAAGGAAAAGAAAAAATGGAAACTTTACCTTAAAGTTTGAAGCTTGGTCTTGGAAGACAATGGAGTTTGAAGAAACTTTCCAAATAGAAGATGTAGAGGATGATGAGGGGAATGTAGAAATGATGTTGGTGAGGTGAGAAAGTGAAAGAAAATGGCCACCAATGGGTTGCCAAAACCGTGAGTGAAGGAGAAGAAGAAGAGAGAAGTTGGAGGGAAATGAAGAAGAACTTGAAGAGAGAGAAAGTGTTAGATGAAAATGTGATAATTTGAGTGAAAATGGGTTAAGTGTGGTAAGCAAAATTTGCTTCCCCCTTGGGCACATTGCCGCGGCAAAGAGAGAGGAGAGA
Organism: Ormosia emarginata; assembly: GCA_029884605.1. Taxonomy (NCBI): domain Eukaryota; kingdom Viridiplantae; phylum Streptophyta; class Magnoliopsida; order Fabales; family Fabaceae; genus Ormosia; species Ormosia emarginata. The sequence continues at coordinate 6,093,296 of JAQQTP010000087.1, forward strand.
AGGGGAAAATTAGCTTCCCTAATAAGCCAATGACAACTTAGTCATTTGGTGGTCAAAGCTTCTCAAAGAAGCTTTGATTAAAATACAATATATTTGAATTAAAGTGGATTTGATTAAACATAAAGTGGATTACATTAGGATAATGTGATAGGGCTTTTAATATATGCTATTATCCAATGGACAATTGTTATAGTTGACAGAAGTCAGTATTAATTGTCCAATGGATAAAAATTACACAGCGATTTATTATTCTATCAGATAAAATTTCTCAAAAAATGTGAAGCCTTGTAAACCGTGTCCATTCTCGGGTTTAGTAAGATCCCCCATCGACGTTTCCACATATCAAGGTTCTCGGGAAAAATATCTCATTTTCCCGGCTCTGCTCAGTTTGCATGCAAAACGAGGAATAATTTTAAAATATTCCGCGTTCTTAGAAAAATCTAGAAAAAATCCTAAAAATCACAAATATTAAAAAATAAATATTTATAATAAAATAAATAAATTTTAGGGTGTTACAAGGTCAAGGAATAAAGGTTTTCCTAATACCTCATTTTTACCTAGAGGAAATACAAGGACCAAAGGTTCTCATGGGAATATGCAAATATCATGAGTTTTCTTAAAAAAAAAATTTTTTACTAACATTGCATAAGCATACATTGGGGCATTTCTTAGGCATACTCATACATCATCATGCATAGCATAAAATGACAATTGTATGGGTAATTGTCTTATTTTTAGAATCATGTTAATGAGGACCATGGTTAATGCCTGACTTGAGGGTATTTCGAAAGAATAAATAAAGTAAAATGTTTATGTTGAGGTATGATAATTGTAATGGGCTATTATTATCTTAGGTTTTATTATAAAAGATGAAAATACATACATATATATATATATATATATTGATGTAAATTATATATACTTAGTATTAATGCTTGAATTAATTGAGATAATGAATTGAGTTTGAAACTGTTTGATAGATTAAATTGTGCAAATAGTTCTTATTAAGGATAATAATTAAACCTCTGTTTTAGGAAGAAAGAGAATCAACTTTGACCATTTGCCACCTCTCTAATTTATATAAATATATTAATGTTGAATTTTAAACTAAGGATCTATTTTCTCGAAATTGCTGGAAATATTATGTGCGACGTTTTCAATAAATTACTGAGAATTCTTTGAATTCTCATCTCGTATGTTTGTATTTTCGTATTATTTCTAGGAACACTAAAGATTTGGCTTGAAGAAAAGAAGTCTGATATCGAAGAAGAAAAACTTAGATGTAATTATTAGATATAGTAATATGTAAAGTTTGAATACATTTTTCCATGGAGGCATTTTATGTATTATTTATATTAAGAAATATGTATTTGTATAAGGGTCTTTTTGATATATACGTATGATTAAACAGGTAACAAACTTATATTTTCGTATAATCTAGGTTTGTTTTATTAAATTTGATATTAGTTTTAAAGTGACATCACTAATGTTAAATACTGAGGCATGATTCTAGACATGTCATTAGTATTAGTATTAGGGTGTTATATTTTGGTATCAAAGTTGTTCATTTTGTTGAGCCAGGGTATGGACTAGCTACGTTTGTTATGCATTTGTCTCATCTTAATGATGAGATGCATAGATAGAATTGCATAACGGCCTAGAGTTTGTATGTTTATGGTTGACTATCACACTGCTACATAATATTGAATCTGATCAACTCATGTAATGTGCGGGGTGTATAGGAGACTTGGGCATCGACCAGGAGCACACGTAGAGGCAGGACAACTGCCAACGAAAATTTAAAAGATATTTAGAGAGATGACAACTTTATTGAGAAAGTAAATAAAAATATTCACGACCATGAGCTAGGGGTTTCTTACTAATGTTTTTGTTCATCTTTCCTTATTGAATTTTTTTAAAAAATTTGAAATCTCATCCATGGAGCTACACAAGCTCACTATCAAAACTGAACTAGAAAGGGGTTGTTTACTTTATTTTATTTTTCATCTTCTATGGTATTTGAAATGAGGAAACTCATGATTGAATCAAGTTTATTGACTTTAAATTGATTTACTTTGTGTTTTGTTATTCTATGCTATGACTTTAAACTATCTTGACTTATGCTTGTTGTTCACACTTGATTTTCAAATTTCTTTGGTTGTGATTTTATTTGGTCAATGATGAACTATGTGTGTTTGAGTGCATGTTTACAATTATGGTTCTTGTGTGTTTTGTGAACTTTTGGTTAATAGATTTTGTACAATTTGTACTTATGAATCATAGCTAGCTGTTGACTTAGTGACTTTGTAGTTTTTGTGAATTTGATTAATGATACTTTATCTATAACTCACGATTAAGTTATGTTGTTAAGATGTAGGTATTCTTTTCAATTGATTACCTATTATTTATTGATGTTTTTGTTGATTTAATACATGATATTGATGACAAAAAAATGTTAGAATGTGAAGTTGAATATCACGACAATGTGTGTTTGTTTATAACCAGAATTATGTTGTCTTTAGGTGATATTTTGGTAGCTTGAAATATACTTAAAAATCATAGCAAGTGTTGCTCATTTGTGAATGTATTATAGTGGTTTTCTTGCTTAATTTTTATGGATGTTGACCACAGTTTGTGCCTAATTTTCGGACAGATTTGTGATGCTTATTTAATTGTAATGGTGGTCTAAATTGTGATAGGGAGAATAAGCTAAATGTTGTCTTGTTGGTAGTAGTGTTTTAAATGTATTTGAGTGTGAACTTTAAAGCTTGATTAGTGGCAGTTTGCTAAGGCAAAAGGCTGCCTTATTGTAATAGGAAATATGTTAAAATTATGTATGATAAATTGGCTTAAAAAGTGGTTGAAGTTTGCCCTGTTTTGGCCATAGTTCATGATATATGAGTCATACTCAGATAACAAGTTTTGATTGAAAATGTTTCTAGATAATTAATGATCTTTTATGTGATTGAAATATGTTAGAATCAGAGCATGAAAATACTGATATGATCTATGGAATCATTGCTCAGTGCATGGCTCTTACAAGAGTTAATGACCAATATTTGACTAATGTTTTGTTGAAGGTTAATGCTAAACTTGGTGGGTTGAATTTATTGTTAGGTGTTGAATATTTTTCTTTTCTTCTTGTTGTTTCTTAAGCTTCCATCCTCATTCTAAGCATGGATATATTACATAGTTCATTACAATTCCTAACTAAGGGAGTGAGGAAAGCCCCTTGACCTTACAAAGGAGTGAGAAAAACACTTCGCTAAAGTGGGATTGTGAGACAAGGGAGTGAGAAAAGCACCTTATCATGGTAGAGGAGTGAGAAAAGCACTCTACCTAGTACAAGGTAGTAAGTTAAACTCTTTGACAGTTAACATGAGGGGTGAGAAAAGGCATACTATCAATAGGCAATAATTAGAGTATTTTGTGATGGTTGAGCTCTAGAAACACTAATAGTTTACTATAACAAAATTGATTCCTTTGTTTATTAAAGTTGAACCATAGAGATGGAATGAAGCTACTTAAGAATTAAAAGTGATTGTAGAAGAACTAAAAGTTGAACAATGATGTTTAGAAAGAAACCTTGTGTCTCAAGAGAATATGAAATTAAAGAGAAAATATTTGATGAATCTCATAAGGGTAATTATTTTATCCATTCTGAAGCCACGAAAAAGTATCAAGACCTCAAGAGATGATTGGTGGTTATGTGAAAACGAACATTGTTTTATATGTGTCTAAATAAATTGTCAGCCGAAAGTAATGGTAGAAAATTAGAAATCTTCAGGATTTCTACACCTCTTAGAAGTTCTAGAATGAAAACGGATAAATATATCAATGGCAATAAAATGTTTCAAAAATATTTCTATGAATTCTCTGCCTAAAAATTGTAAATTCTTCTTGTTTAAAGGATGATCTTGATTAAGTCTGTTGTGTTTGTGGAATTATTAACCAAGGAATATGTAACATCCTGAAAAATTATAATTTTATGATAAATAGTCATTTTCCAATATTTGTGATTTTTGTGAATTTTTCTAAATTTTTTTGAGAACGTAGAATATTTTAATAATATTTTTCGTTTTACGTACAAACTGAGTGGAGCCTGGGAAATGCAATATTTTTCCCAATAACCTTGATCTGTGGAAACGTCGATGGGAGATCTTACTAAACCCGAGGCCGGACATGATTTATAAGGTTTCACATTTTTCGAGAACTTTATCAGATAAAATAATAATCACTGTGTAATTTATTATCCGTCAGATAATTAATAACAACTTCTGTCAACTGTAACAATTGTCCATTGAATAATAGCATATATTAAAAATCTTATCACATTATCCTAATGTAATCCACTTTATGTCTAATCAAATCTATTTTAATTCAAAAATATAGTATTTTAATCAAAGCTTCTCATGGAAGCTTTGACCCACAAATGATTAAATTGCCCCAAACTTATTGAAGAAGCCACTCAACCCCTTCTCTCCTCTCTCTTTGCCACGACATCTATAGCCCTTGGGGGAGCAAAATTTTGCTCCCACACTTAACACATTTCCCCCAAATTATCACATTTCCTACTATCACTTTCTCTCTCTAACTTTCATCTTCATTTTCTCTCCAACTTCTCTCTTCTTCTTCTTCTTCCTTCTTCCCTCATGGTTTTGCAGCCCCAAAGGTGACCATTTCTTTTCATCTTTCAACTTCACCAACACCATTTCTGCATTCCTCTCATCATCCTCTACACTTCCTATTTAAAGAGTTTCTTCAAAATCCATCATCTTCATCATTGCCTTCCAAGAACAAAGCTTGAAGCTTTAAGGTAAAGCTTTCATTTTTCCTTTTCCTTCTCTTCATTTTCGTGTTCCTCGGTCACTAATTCATATTTTTCAAGACTTGGTTGTTGATTCTTTGTGTTTGAATTTCTAGGGTTTTAGAGAGTTAAAACCGAAACCACCAAGGAGGTCATTTTCGTGTTCTTCCTTTAGGTAAAAGGGAGCTTTACGCACTTCAACCATTATTGGTGGTGAGGAGACCTTGTGTGATTGGTGATTGATTTGTGGTTTTGGAATGCTTGATAATGTTAGATTTAATAAATGAAAAATTTGAGGGTTTACTACCCTATTGGGAGGCCACAATTTTGGCAATGAATGTTAAGGGTTGGAATTGATTTTGTGTAAAATAAGACTTAGGTAATTGTGTATTGAAAGAATGATGCATGAAATGAAGAAGAATTAGGAACCTTGATGACTAGGGAGGCCACAGCCTCTAGGGAAAATTTTGGAATTCAAGTGATGCTTTGATGCATCTTTGGAAATTACGGACTTAGATATATATATAATTCATAATTGATCAAGACTTAGTACATTGAGAATGTTGGATTCATAATGTGGAATTATGGTATGTACTGAAACATATATATACATGTTGATATTGAGGATTGGTTTTATGCTATTGTGAGTTCATATGTGGAACTAAGTATTTGTGAATTGTACTTGATGAAATTGTGGCATGATATTATTGAGAATTGTTTATATGCCATTATAATATGTTCCATGAGAAATACATGTTGATGATCATGCATGTGATGCATTGTTTATGAGGAACATATCATTGATACACATACATGATGTAAATTGAGTCGTCATGCATATGTGATGTCCGTTGGACTTTATTGAGAAAAGCAATGTATGCCTTGGAGATTGAATAACACCTAAGTGCAGGTACAAGTAGACTAAGCATAGGCTCATAGTGGTTGTCCTTGGGGGCGTCGAGGTGCGAGTGTCTCACAGTTGACAGTGATAGTTCCATAGGGGCCATGGGATTGATCGATGCAAACACACCGACGATCCAGGCCGAGACATTGCCCTGTATCGCGATCAACTATTAAGGTGCCACATATAAGCCAAATTATGCAAATATTTTATGAGATGAAGCATATTATTTTTAAGGCTGATGAGATACTAGCATGACTCCTTGATCATTCTCTCCGAAATGTTTATGTCTAGCTCCATGGAGTAGGATTTTTGGTACGATAATGCATTGTGCACTATCCATTGTCAGTCTCATATTTCTTTGAGCACGAGTACTTGTGACTGTTGAATTATCTGCTCTTACTGTCAATATAATTATCTGATTCAATAAACTGTTCATTGCCTGAGATTCTGTTGTTATTTCTCTTTTACTGCTTACTTTATTATTATTGGTATTTTTATTTATTACTGTTGATAAATATATGTGTCGTAATGCTATGTGGGCGTCCAGCACCATTCTGTTTTCTTGCTACCATATTGGTATTGAATGTTGTGTGTCTCACCTTTTTTTTGTATATCTGTACTTCAGTTTTAAATTGTGTGCTTTTGAGAAGATGTTCACGAGGAAGAAAAGGAGGCGCCTGAGTTTCCTGGCTTTTGGCCCGATTACGACTAGTGCTGATTGAAGATGTCCTCGCGTCGGCGCCGATTTTTGGGGTATGCTAGAATGACCTTTCATGGAGGACCTAACTGTTGGCACATAAACTTGAGCACGGACCATTGCATCTATCACGGGGAGCTGACTGTGTCTTTAGCCTAGGGTCGCTATGACCCACCTGTCTTTGATTTTACAGCTTTCATTCATTTAGAGTTTTTCCTGCCAGTTAGGGATTTATGGGATGACCTTTATTATACCCTACAATAGGACTCTTTCCTCTCCACTGCTTGGGCTTCTGCTTGAAATTTGGTTGCTCCGATGGTGATATCATCAGATGAGGAGGACTTTGAGGAGGACCCTGCTACGGTCCCCTCTCGTCAGTCTTAGGGGCTGATACTGTCGGTGGCTACTGATGGCTAACCATTTATTTTTTTGGGAAGCCTGACATTTTGCTAATTTGGTGGGGTGTAAATTTGTAATTATCTTGGGTGGGTAAAGCCTTTTATTTTTTGTATATTTTGATGATATAACTAAACAGGCTAGATGCATATAATATTATATATAAAATGTGAATTGATGACTTTCAATTCCATGTCGATTTCCATTGTATCTACAATTATTATTATCTCTTTACTTCAAAAAAAAATGCGTGCACGCACGTTTTCAACACTCGAATACTATACAATCTAAGATGCAAATTATTTAATTACATGTTAAAAATGAACTGGGTCTTTAACAATCAATGTATTTATTATTTTCCACATTTTTGTTTTCATTTTGTTATGGTGTGACGTTCCTTCTTCGTGAGAAGAGAAAAAGGGGCATTGCACTGTCTTGGTATCAGAGCACCAGTTTAAGTTTTCTTTTGGGTCTTGTGATTTTGGACTGTCTTGTTTGTGCTGTGTGATTCTCTGTGTTTGGTATTCCGAAAGGATACATCTGACTTTTCCTTGTATTTTGTATAGTTTGACTTGAAAGAGAATTATGGCTTGGAGAGGAGAGATGACTGCAGTAATTGAGGCAATTCAGAAGATGGTTGAGGCCATGCTGCAACAAAACCAGCAGACGGCTCAACAATAAGAGAGGACTGCACAACAGCTTAAAGCCACCGTTGATGCACAGAACTTGGTGGAATTTCATCGTACAAATCCTCCACAATTTAAAGGAGAGTTTGATCCTGAGAAGGCTACTCTGTGGATCAAGGAGCTGGAAAAGATATTCATAGGTATGAACTGTGCTAACAATAAGAAAGTGACTTATGCTATGTTTATGCTTGTTGGAGACGCAGAGGATTAGTGGACCGAAGAACAGAGGTTGCTAGAGATAGAAGGTCGAGAAATTACTTGGGCAGTATTCAAGGAGAAGTTCTTGAATAAATATTTCCCGGAAAGTGCCAGACATGCTAAGGAAATGGAGTTGCTTAGTTTGCGGCAAGGAAATATGACTGTAAGTGAGTATGCTGCAAAGTTTGAGAGCTTGTTGAGGTTCTCAACTTACTTTCAACACTAACCAAATGAAGCATGGAAATGCCGGAAGTTTGAGGATGGTCTAAGGCATGATGTTAAAAGAGTTGTTATAACATTGAAGATCAATCTGTTTTCAAAATTGCTTGACATGTGTCGCCGAGTGGAAGACTTAGACCAAGCGCGAGACACGAGAAACCATAACTTTGGACCTTTTCGGTCCCAAAGAGGAGGAAGCAGTAATGCCAATCGTTACCAGAAGCCTTATTCCAGACCACCTGAAAATTAGCAACAAAGACCACAAAGTGGAAGTCTTGGAGGAAGTCTGGGTAGAACTGGTCAAACGACAACTTTCACATCGAGATGTATGAAGTACGAGAAGGATCACTACATGAGGGATTGCACAATCAAAGGGATCACTTGTTTCAGATGCGGGAAGGCCGAGCATGTTTCTCGCGACTGCAATCAGGCAAAGGCTGAACCTTCGGTTAATGCTACAAGAACTGCAAAACCGCAGGCTGGAGGAAGAGTTTACACCCTGAGTGGTGCTGAAGCCTCTCAATCCAAAGATCTTATAAAAGGAGAAGGTCTCATAGAGGGTAATCTTTTAATTGTACTATATGACTCTAGTGCAACCCATTCTTTTATTTCCTATGACTGTGTGAAAAGACTTGGTTTGCTAGTGTCTTCTTTATCTTTTGGCTTAATTGTTGTAACTCCCACTGATAAACCTATTGTTACCAGCAAAGTCTGTTTGGATAATCCATTGATTGTTGAAGGTCAAATCTTTTCTATTGATTTGATTTGTTTACCACTTTCCCAGTTAGACGTAATCTTAGGAATGGGTTAGTTATCTTCTAACCATGTCCTGTTAGATTGTTCTAGAAAAACTATAGTTTTTCCTTTGAATGAGAATTCTAGATTTTTAACGGCTAACTAAGTTCAAGCTTTCTTAAAAGAAAGAGCTCAAGGATACATACTATTGTCTTCTTTAAAAGTTGAGAAGGAGGTAGATGTGAACACACTTCCTGTGGTTCGAGAATTTCCTGAAGTCTTTCCTGAAGATATACCTAGTTTACCACCAAAACGGGAGATCGAGTTTACTATTGACCTTATGCCTGGAGCTGGTCCTATTTCCAGAGCACCCTATAGAATGTCACCAGCGGAACTTGTAACACCCTTATGAGGATGTCACATTTATAAAATAAAATAAAATAAAGATAAATAAAATCTACCCAAGTTGTAAAACATTTGTTACATAGTAATACGGGTTATAAAATTTTTTTCGGTTAAACAGAATATTACAAAATAAAATAACACAGAACATATAATAAACAAACTATCATCACACATAATATACATATGGTTTTGTTTTAAGTAGTACAAATAATTTACAGCTATAATTATTTAAACCAAAACAGTAAACAAAGCAGTAAAAAAGTTTATATATACAAACGCAGACGCGCCCAAGTACATATCATAAATATCTAACCCTCTGAAGGATCACTCTCAGATGAAACTTCAGGTGATAAGTATCCAGGATGCCTCGACCCTCAATGGACTCTAGTCCTTGCTGTCGACACGTTGCTGATCTTACTAGGCGCATCAAACATACCACCCCAATGACGCCTAAGAGATAGCGGTAACTCCACATGTAAATACAATACAATAGAAAAGATAGGCACTCCATCAAACTCCGTACGTATGGTCACAGTCAAACGCCCTACGTACGTAACCGAATCTCTATCCTCCTACAGTCTCCAGACTTCAGAGTCTCCATGAAAATCCAACCTCACGAAACCAAAGAATCCTGGTAGCGTCATACTCATACAATCAATCCAATGGGTATGGATGATCGGATGGTTCTTGATCGTCAAACTGATCCTCGGCTTGTTGCTGCTCCTCGTCCTCGGGGTGTACACACTCAAGAGGTTGTTCCTCTTCCTCAAACTCTTCTTTTAAAGACATAATTTAAAATACAAGAACACATACAATAAAGAGGTAAGACAATCTATATCACCACAAACATCGGAAATAAGAAAACGACAATACAACAGATATAGCAATTCATACAATATAACATACCATAACAGCATAAATAATAATATAAAGTAACATAGATATTAAAAGTAACAGCATCACATAATGTCATATATAAAATGGTACAGATAAAATGGTATAGATAAACTAGTACGGATAATAATATTATAATGCACAACACATAAATCATATGTAATGCGACTCAACCCTACTCTATGGAGCTACAACCACAGACAACAGAGAGAATGATCCGTAAAATCCATTAGTACCCCAGGCTGCCTAACCAAACTATTCCGCTGTCTCACTTTGCGTCTATAGCCCACTGTCAAACGTTGTGTAGTAGCATACAGTCTCACGCCGTATACTACAGGCATTGCACTATCATAGATTTTACAAGATCTCGATTAAGTATAGTGCGTGTCGAGATCATTAGTGTGTTACCAGTTACCACGACCCAGAGGAGCGACCAACTGTCCACAAATGGAATAATCCGCACACTACTGCCTCCAAGTCCATACAAAAATGAACCACACTACACTTATCGCACCGACAACACGATGTTATTCATCTCGTCAATCAAATCACAAATGATCAACCACATTGGTACAACTCAAATGTATGAATCAAGATAATTACTAAAATACCCTCAATGGTATCAGTATCCATTTTTATGGAAATGCCCTCAATGGCAAAATTACAAAAAAGGCCCTAAATGGCAAAATTACAAAAATGCCCTCAATGGCAAAATTTCGAAAATACAGTATGTCCCACCTGACAATACTGTTCCACAACTGTCCAGGTCCACCACTTTGGCCCGACAGTAAAACTTACTATTTTCATCAATCGTGTAGAAATTTTATCGTGTTTTCACAATTTCATCGTTTTTACAAACGTTTTTAAATCACGTAAATATATTTTACTGTTTTTGAAATCGCATATTATTTTTCAAACGTTTTCTCAATCGCGTAAGATTTTTAAATCATTTTCTTGTTCGATTTCCTTAAAAATTACTATTTAAATAAACAGAAATAATATTTAATACGTTTAAACTACGTAGGCTATTTTTCATACCATATAAAGTATATCGATATCTTTTCTATCTTATTTGTCTATTTTTAGCAAAAATTGACAGTATTTTGCTTAGAAAATGTATAACAATGGTTTTCTAAGTTTTCTGAAAAAAAAAACCCTTTTTAATTTATATTACAACCATTTAATTATACTTTTGAAAACTACTAATGTGCTTCAAAACATAAAATGAGCTCTACATTAGAAATTTTACAAAAGCTACTGTATTTTCTTCTAAACATTAAAATCATTAGTTTTAACTTCATAAACTTAAATCTAATCATTTTTATACCTCTAAACTCATTGTAATAAAAATTCCTTTTTAGTATTTATTACTTCTCTTTGTTTAAAAACAATTTTAGAAATCATAAACACTTGGCTTTGGCATGTTGGCCGAATTACCCAAATTTTGCCATTTGATCTTTAAATTCATTTTTCTTGCTCTAAATCAATTTTGTATCTTATCAATTCACCTAAGTTATTTAAATCACTATTTTGGAAAATTGTTGAGAACATTTTGGTTCTCATTTTATATTGAGTACGTGAGCCTTGAACGTGTGTTCTTTGGAACACTCATGCAAACCTTGCATATTATTCACATCCTACTAATTATTCATGCTTTTCTAACACATACAATATTTTTAAAGCTTGTAGACATGCATATTAATACAAATCACAAATAAGAAAGCTATTAAACAAACAACACAAATGAATCCTTATGGATTCTACAATCACAAACAATTCCATTTTCCTATCACCACCCAAGGATGATAAGATTTAAGTCTTCCTCTTACCTTAAGTGAAGACAAACTCTCTTTCACTCCTTTCTATGGTCTCGGTTTCACCCTCCAAAGTCACCTATCAAGCTTAAACAATTTCTATAAGTTACTAACATTGAAAGAAAACTTAAACCATGGATCAATCATGGCTTAGAATCTTGAAAAAGAGTTTAGAAATGAAAAACAAGAAATTTCACCTTCTAGGTAGAATCTCCAAAGTAGTTTTTCAAGCTTTAGATGATTGATTTTGCAAGAACTCTCAACTAGAGATGTTCTTAGAATTGTGTTTAGGTTTAGAAAAATAGGTTAAAAGAAATTTTGGGTGAATGGATGTTGAAGATGGATGCTTGGCCGAATGGCTTCTTCAAAGTAGCATCAATGGAGTTTGTATTTTTGGAAGAGAGAGAAGAGAGAAAGTGTTAGAGAATGAAGTGATTTTTGGCTCTCTAAGGAGCACTTGGCCGTAGACTTCAATGCAAGGGAGGTGTCCCCTTGCTTGGCTCCATCCAAGCCTTAGGAATGATCAAAGGCTACAAATAACCCTTGGCCTCCAAGCTTAGTTCCTATTGGCTACTCCAAGCCTTGTCACATGCATAGTCATAAGCCTTGTCACAAGCTTGTAAATATGTCACCACTAATGATGTTTAATTAAGCTACTAATGTTGACTACTTTTGCTAAACGTGGGTCCCACAATCATTTTCGGGTCCATTACCGCTTATTTGCACTGACTAATAAAATAATATTATAATAATATAAAATTATTTTATTTTACAGTTAAATCCTAAAAATTAAAAGATTAATAACAATATCATTCGGAATTGGGTTTAGTAAGATCCCGCAGCTCCGAATAATTAAAATAAGATTTTCCCGGCCTGGAAATTATTATTTTCCTGACCCGGAGCAAATCACACAAAAAGTCCAAATAAAATCACAGACAGTAAAATAAAATAGTATTTCATACAGAAAAATAACAAACAGTACAAAAAGGACATAACGATCATTTATCCTAAAGTTGAAAAACAGAAAACAGTACATTCGAGACACAACGGTCATTCACCAAAAGTTTAGGGTGTTACAACTCTCCCCAACAAACAAAAATTTCGTCCTCGAAATTTGTTATTCCTTAGAACAAATGAGGATACTGCTCCCTCATTTTATTTTCCAGCTCCCAAGTAGCATCACCTGTCACATCATTCCATATGACCTTCACCAGCTCGATCATCTTCCCTCGAAGCTGCTTCACCTTTCTGTCCTCTATTCTAACAGGTAAAGTCTCGTAAGTCAAATTATCCTTCAACTGTACCTCGTCTGGTTGTATCGCATGCGTTGGATCAGGAATATACTTCCTTAACTGAGACACATGAAATACATCATGCAGATTGGATAGAAAAGGCGGCAAAGCAACCTGATATGCTACAGGACCTATTCGACGAATAATCTGATACGGCCCAATGAACTTAGGAGTAAGCTTCTTAGACTTAATAACTCTTCCGACACAGGTCGTAGGAGTCACTCTTAAGACTACATGCTCACCCTCCTGAAACTCAAGAGGTCTTCTGCGCTTATCAGCATAACTCTTTTGTCTGCTCTGCGTCGTCTTCATCTTTTCTTGTATCATATTTACCTTCTCTGTAGTCTGTTGTACAAGATCTGTTCCAATAGTCATACTCTCCCTATCTTGATACCAACACAGAGGTGTTCGACATCGTCTTCCATATAACGCCTCATAAGGTGCCATCCCTATACTCGAGTGAAAACTATTGTTATAGGTGAATTCTATCAAAGATAAAAATTCATCCCAACTTCCACGTCGTTCTAACACACAGGCACGCAACAGATCTTCCAAAGATTGTATAGTCCTCTCCGTTTGACCATCAGTTTGCGGATGATAAGCCGAACTCAACCGCAATTTAGTTCCCATGGCTTCTTGTAAACTTTGCCAGAACCTTGATGTAAACCTTGGATCTCGGTCAGAAACTATACATGTAGGCACACCATGTAACCTTACAATCTCATTGATATACATTTGGGTTAATCTCTCCAACGAATACTTAATATTGATGGGCAAGAAATGCGCCGATTTCGTAAGCCTATCAACTATAACCCATATTGAATCATGACCTTTCCTTGTCTTCGGTAATCTAATAACAAAATCCATAGAAATACTATCCCACTTCTACTCTGGAATAGCTAACGGTTGTAACATATCGGTTGGCCTCTGATGTTCTACCTTTGCTTTCTGACAAACCAGACAAGACGCCACATATTCCGCTACGTCTCTTTTCATCCTTGGCCACCAAAACAACCTCTTCAAGTCTTGGTACATCTTGGTCATCCCCAGATGCAAACTCAAATCACTAGTATAAGCTTCATCTAGAATTCCCTTCTTAAGTTCAGAATCATCGGGTATACAAATTCTCCCCTTGAATCTCAAAAGTCCATCTGCTCCTTCTTCTACCGTCGCTTTATGACCTTACTTCAACAATTCCCTTTCATTTTGTAAAAATGCATCTTCCCCTTGTTTATCTCGAACTATATCAAGCAATTCATTTATGATCACAACTTTACATAGGCGAATTCTTCTAGGCACAAACTCCACTGACAACCATAAATCTCAGAATTTGTTAATCAATTCCTCCTCCTTTATCATCATCGCTGAAACACTAATTACCTTTCTGCTCAAGGCATCAGCTACCACATTAGCTTTTCCTAGATGGTATTGGAGTTGAAAATCATAATCCTTCAAGAATTCCAACCATCGCCTCTGCCTCATATTCAATTATTTTTTATCAAACAAATACTTTAAACTTTTGTGATCACTAAAGACATTGAACATTGCTCCATACAGAAAATGCCTCCACACCTTCAATGCAAAAACCACAGCAGCTAATTCCAAGTCATGTGTTGGATAATTCCTCTCATGAACCTTTAACTGTCTAGAAGCATAAGCCACCACATTCCGGTTTTGCATCAATATACATCCCAGTCCTTGGTAAGAAGCGTCACAATACACATCAAAAGTTCCGTTAGAATCCGGAAGAACTAACACTGGTGCAGTTGTTAACCTCTTCTTCAATTCTTGGAAACTTGCTTCACGTTCCTCTGTCCATTCAAAAGCTTGACTTTTCCTTGTGAGCTGTGTAAGCGGTCCAGCAATCTTACAAAAACCTTCAATAAACCTCCGGTAATATCCAGCAAGTCCAACAAAACTTCGAACTTCTGTCACCGTCTTAGGCCTTTCCCATTGCAAAACAGTCTCCACCTTCGATGGGTCTACCGCAATACCTTCCTTGGAAATCACGTGACCTAAAAATTGAACCTCTTCGAACCAAAACTCACACTTCGCCAATTTTGCATATAGCTTCTTTTCTTTCAGAATCTGAAGAACTATACCGAGATGTTCAACATGCTCTTCTTTAGTTTGAGAATAGATCAGAATGTCATCGATAAAGACAATGACAAATCTGTCTAAGTATGGACGAAAAATCCTATTCATATAGTCCATAAAGACAGCAGGAGCATTCGCCACTCCAAATGACATTACCTGATACTCATAATGTCCATATCGAGTTCGAAAAGCTGTTTTAGGTACATCCTCCACCTTCACACGAATCTGATGATATCCCGATCTCAGATCTATTTTAGAAAATACCACTGCTCCCCTCAACTGATCCATCAAATCGTCAATTCTCGAAAGTGGATATTTATTCTTTATAGTCACCTTGTTCAGCTGACGATAGTCCACTCAAAGTCGAGAAGTTCCATCCTTCTTCTTAACTAAAAGCATTGGTGCTCCCCATGGTGAAACACTAGGTCGCACAAACTGCTTCTCCAACAGCTCCTCCAATTACTTCTTTAACTCTACCAACTCTGCTGGCGACATTCGATACGGTGCAATTGAGATAGGACCTGTTCCTGGTACTAAATCAATTGAAAATTCGATTTCCCTCTCCGGTGGTAAACCAGGTACGTCATCAGGAAAAATCTCTGGAAATTCATTGACGACAGGAATAGTATTCACATCTTTCTCATTCTTGACATCTAGAGAAGATAATAACATATATCCTTGTGCTCCCTCTCTCAATAACGATTTGACTTTAACAGCAGTCAAGAATCCATACTTTTCTTCCTTAGGAAAGACTAGGGTTCTATTTGCACAGTCTATAAGGATATGGTTAGAAGATAACCAGTCCATTCCTAGTATTACATCTATCCCAACAAGAGGCAAACAAATCAAGCTGACAAAAAACACACAGTCCTTTATAACAACAGGACAATCCAAACATATCTTAGACATAATTACAGGTTTAGCAGTTGGTGTAGATACAATCAGTTTAACATTCAGAGAAGACACAGGCAACTTCAATCTTTCCACACAATCATATGCAATAAATGAATGTGTTGCACCAGAATCATATAATACAGTCAGAAGATTACCGTCAATGACACCTTCCCCTTGAATAAGGTCATCAGATTGAGAAACTTCAGTTCCCGTCATAGTATATACTCGCCCTCCTGACCTCGGTTGAGTACTCCCTGATCTTGGCTGATTCGCACGAACATACCGTACAGCAGGTTTCTTTTCCGGCTGAGTACAATCCTTAGATATGTGCCCAGGTTGTTTGCAATTAAAACAAACTGTTCCTCGGATGGAGCATTCAGTAGAAAGATGGCCTTTCTTTCCGCACTTAAAACATGTTGGCGTGAACGCCACTCTCTGACCAGCTCCACTACCACTTGCACTTCCTCCAACTGGCGGTCGTTGAGATTGATTCCCTGGTGGTCTAGAATACGGCTTGCGCTGAAACCGACTGTTATTACTGCCACCACCCCTCTGAAATCTTGTTGGTCCAAAATTACGGTTTCTCTGATCCCGTGACGGCTCTAATTCCTCGAGTCGTGCACAAGTATCCACCAACGCATGAAATTGATTCATTCTCAAAGATACCACTCCTCTTTTCAATTCCACTCTCAACCCTGCTTCAAACTTCCGACATCTCCACACATCATCTGGTCGAGTTTGAGCATAATCTGAGAACCGTGACAAGCTCTCAAATTTAGAAGCATACTCATTTACCGTCATGTTACCCTGACGTAAACCAAGAAATTCCATCTCCTTGGCATGTCTAGCACTCGCAGGAAAATACTTCTCCAAAAATACATCCGAAAATACCTCCCATGTAATTTCTGTTCCTTCAGCCTGCAACAACCAGCGGGTTCCTCTCCACTAATGTTCACCATCTCCTCTCAGCATGAAAGTTGCATATATCACCTTCTTATCATCTGTGCATCTCATCCCTTCAAATATCTTCTCCAAATCTTGTATCCATTGGCTTGCCTTCTCAGGATCAATCTCACCTCTAAACTGTGGCGGATTGTTACGCCTAAATTCAGATAAATTTAGGGCATCAGCAGTAGCATCTTGCTGTTGAGCTGCTCTCTGATTCTGCTGAGTAATTACTTCTGCCATTCGTTGTATAGCTTCTACAGCTGCAATCATTGGATCCACGGCACGATTCACATTCGCACGTCCTCCTCTTCTGCCAGACATCTTCTTTCTTCAATCATAACAAAACATAACAAAACAAAGTTAGATACATCCTTTCGGAAGTAAGTCATAGAGAATCACACAACACAAGCAAAAACAGACCCAACCACAACCCCAAAAGACTCTAACTTGGGCTCTGATACCAACTAATGTAACACCCTTATGGGGATGTCACATTTATAAAATAAAATAAAATAAAGATAAATAAAATCTACCCAAGTTGTAAAACATTTGTTACATAGTAATACGAGTTGTAAAATTTTTTCTGGTTAAACAGAATATTATGAAATAAAATAACACAGAACATAAAATAAACAAACTATCATCACACATAATATACATATGGTTTTGTTTTAAGTAGTACAAATAATTTACAGCTATAATTATTTAAACCAAAACAGTAAACAAAGCAGTAAAAAGTCTATATATACAAACGCAGACGCGCCCAAGTACGCATCATAAATATCTAACCCTCTGAAGGATCACTCTCAGATGAAACTTCAGGTGATAAGTATCCAGGATGCCTCGACCCTCTACGGACTCTAGTCCGTGCTGTCGACACGCTGCTGATCTCACTAGGCGCATCAAACATACCACCCCAATGACGCCTAAGAGATAGCGGTAACTCCACATGTAAATACAATACAGTAGAAAAGATAGGCACTCCATCAAACTCCGTACGTATGGTCACAGTCAAACGCCTTACGTACGTAACCGAATCTCTGTCCTCCTGCAGTCTCCAGGCTTCAGAGCCTCCGTGAAAATCCAACCTCACGAAACCAAAGAATCTTGGTAATGTCATACTCATACAATCAATCCAATGGGTATGGATGATCGGATGGTTCTTGATCGTCAAACTAATCCTCGGCTTGTTGCTGCTCCTCATCCTCGAGGTATACACACTCAAGAGGCTGTTCCTCTTCCTCAAACTCTTCTTTTAAAGACATAATTTAAAATACAGGAACACATACAATAAAGAGGTAAGACAATCTATATCACCACAAATATGGGAAATAAGAAAACGACAATACAACAGATATAGCAATTCATACAATATAACATACCATAACAACATAAATAATAATATAAAGTAACATAGATATTAAAAGTAACAGCATCACATAATGTCATATATAAAATGGTACAGATAAAATGGTATAGATAAACTAGTACGGATAATAATATTATAATGCACAACACATAAATCATATGTAATGCGACTCAACCCTACTCCATGGAGCTACAACCACAGACATCAGAGAGAATGATCCATAAAATCCATTAGTACCCCAGGCTACCCAACCAAACTATTCCACTGTCTCACGTTGCGTCTATAGCCCACTGTCAAACATCGTGTAGTAGCATACAGTCTCATGTCGTATACTACAAGCATTGCACTATCATCGATTTTACAAGATCTCGATTAAGTATAGTGCGTGTCGAGATCATTAGTGTGTTACCAGTTACCACGGCCTAGAGGAGCGACCAACTGTCCACAAATGGAATAATCCGCACACTAATGCCTCCAAGTCCATACAAAAATGAACCACACTACACTTATCGCACCGACAACACGATGTTATTCATCTCGTCAATGAAATCACCAATGATCAACCACATTGGAACAACTCAAATGTATGAATCAATATAATTACTAAAATACCCTCAATGGTATCAGTATCCATTTTTATGGAAATGCCCTCAATGGCAAAATTACAAAAAAGGCCCTCAATGGCAAAAATTACGAAAATGCCCTCAATGGCAAAATTTCGAAAATACAGTATGTCCCACATGACAATACTGTTCCACAATTGTCCAGGTCCACCACTTTGGCCCGACAGTAAAACTTACTGTTTTCATCAATCGTGTAAAAATTTTATTGCGTTTTCACAATTTCGTCATTTTTACAAATGTTTTCAAATTGTGTAAATATATTTTACTATTTTTGAAATCGCGTATTGTTTTCCAAACGTTTTCTCAATCGCGTAAGATTTTTAAATCATTCTCTTGTCCGTTTTCCTTAAAAATTATTATTTAAATAAACAGAAATAATATTTAATACGTTTAAATTACGTAGGCTATTTTTCATGCCGTATAACCTATATTGGATATCTTTTCTATCTTATTTGTCTGTTTTTAGCAAAAATTGACAGTATTTTGCTTAGAAAATGTATAACAATGGTTTTCTAAGTTTTCTGAAAAAAAAAACCCTTTCTAATTTTTATTACAATCATTTAATTATACTTTTGAAAACTACTAACGTGCTTCAAAACATAAAATGAACTCTACGTTAGAAATTTTACAAAAGCTACTGTATTTTCTTCTAAACATTAAAATCATTAGTTTTAACTTCCTAAACTTAAATCTAATCATTTTTATACCTCTAAACTCATTGTAATAAAAATTCCTTTTTAGTATTTATTACTTCTCTTTGTTTAAAAACAATTTTAGAAATCATAAACACTTGGCTTTGGCATGTTGGCCGAATTACCCAAATTTTGCCATTTGATCTTTAAATTCATTTTTCTTGCGCTAAATCAATTTTGTATCTTATCAATTCACCTAAGTTATTTAAATCACTATTTTGGAAAATTGTTGAGAACATTTTGGTTCTCATTTTATATTGAGGCCGTGAGCCTTGTATGTGTGTTCTTTGGAACACTCATGCAAACCTTGCATATTATTCACATCCTACTAATTATTCATGCATATCTAACACATACAATATTTTTAAAGCTTGTAGACATGCATATTAATACAAATCACAAATAAGAAAGCTATTAAACAAACAACACAAATGAATCCTTATGGATTCTACAATCACAAACAATTCCATTTTCCTATCACCACCCAAGGATGATAAGATTTAAGTCTTCCTCTTACCTTAAGTGAAGACAAACTCTCTTTCACTCCTTTCTATGGTTTCGGTTTCATCCTCCAAAGTCACCTATCAAGCTTAAACAATTTCTACAAGTTACTAACATTGAAAGAAAACTTAAACCATGGATCAATCATGGCTTAGAATCTTGAAAAAGAGTTTAGAAATGAAAAACAAGAAATTTCACCTTCTAGGTAGAATCTCCAAAGTAGTTTTTCAAGCTTTAGATGATTGATTTTGCAAGAACTCTCAACTAGAGATGTTCTTAGAATTGTGTTTAGGTTTAGAAAAGTAGGTTAGAAGAAATTTTGGGTGAATGGATGTTGAAGATGGATGCTTGGCCGAATGGCTTCTTCAAAGTAGCATCAATGGAGTTTGTATTTTTGGAAGAGAGAGAAGAGAGAAAGTGTTAGAGAATGAAGTGATTTTTGGCTCTCCAAGGAGCACTTGGCCGTAGACTTCAATGCAAGGGAGGTGTCCTCTTGCTTGGCTCCATCCAAGCCTTAGGAATGATCAAAGGCTACAAATAACCCTTGGCCTCCAAGCTTAGTTCCTATTGGCTACTCCAAGCCTTGTCACAGGCATAGTCATAAGCCTTGTCACAAGCTTGTAAATATCTCACCACTAATGATGCTTAAACCACTAATGATGTTTAATTAAGCTACTAATGTTGACTACTTTTATTAAACGTGGGTCCCACAATCATTTCTGGGTCCATTACCGCTTATTTGCATTGACTAATAAAATAATATTATAATAATATAAAATTATTTTATTTTACAGTTAAATCCTAAAAATTAAAAGATTAACAACAGTATCATTCAGAATTGGGTTTAGTAAGATCCCCCAGCTCCGAATAATTAAAATAAGATTTCTCCGGCCCGGAAATTATTGTTTTCTTGACCCGGAGCAAATCACACAAAAAGTCCAAATAAAATCACAGACAGTAAAATAAAACAATATTTCATACAGAAAAACAACAAACAGTACAAAAAGGACATAACGGTCTTTTATCCTAAAGTTGAAAAACAGAAAACAGTACATTCGGGACACAACAGTCATTCACCAAAAGTTTAGGGTGTTACAGAACTTCTTGTACTCAAGGAGCAATTGAAGGAGCTTTTGGAAAAGCAGTTTGTTAGACCTAGCGTATCGCCTTGGGGAGAGCTGGTATTGCTTGTTAAGAAGAAGGATGGTACTTCACAATTGTGTGTGGACTATCGTTAGCTGAATAAAGTCACAATCAAGAACAAGTATCCACTACCAAGGATAGATCACCTAATGGATCAGTTGAAGGGAACAGCAGTGTTTTCTAAGATTGATTTGCGATCGGGTTACCATCAAATCAAAGTAAAAGTGGAAGACATTACCAAAACAGCTTTTCGTACTCGTTATGGACACTACGAGTACTTGGTGATGCCATTTGGCGTAATGAATGCACCTGCCATATTCATGGACTATATGAACAGAATCTTTTGCCCTTATTTGGACAGGTTTGTTATTGTCTTCATTGACGATATCTTGATCTACTCTCGAAATTAGGAAGATCATGTTGAACACCTCAGCTTAGTCCTTCAGATTCTGAGAAAGAAAAAGTTGTATGCTAAGCTATCCAAATGTGAATTTTGGTTGGATGAGGTCAAGTTTTTAGGCCATGTGATCTCAAAGGAAGGAATTGCTGTAGACCCGTCAAAGGTAGAAGCTATTCTACAATGTGAAAGGCCGAAGACAGTGACAGAAATTCGAAGCTTTGTCGGACTGGCTGGATATTACCAAAGATTCATTGAAGGGTTCTCTAAGATTGCCAGACCTCTCACTCAACACACAAGGAAGAACCAAGCTTTTGAGTGGACGGATGCTTGCGAAGAAAGTTTTCAAGAGCTAAAAAGAAAACTAACTATTTCACTAGTGTTAGTTCTACCTGACCCAAGCAAACCATTCGAAGTATATTGTGATGCTTCATACCAAGGACTAGGGTGTGTCCTTATGCAAAGCGGCAGAGTGGTAGCTTATACCTCGAGACAATTGCGAGTGCATGAGAAGAACTACCCAGCACACGACCTAGAGTTAGCTACTGTTGTATTTGCTTTGAAGATATGGAGATATTTTCTTTATGGAGCAACATTCAACGTCTTTAGTGATCATAAGAGCTTGAAGTATCTGTATGATAAAAAAGAGTCGAACATGAGACAGCGGAGGTGGTTAGAATTCCTAAAGGACTATGATTTCCAATTTCAGTATCACCCTAGAAAGGCCAATGTTGTGGCCGATGCCTTAAGTAGGAAGATGATTAGTGTTTTTTCCTTGATGATCAGAGAAAAGGATTTGATAGAACAATTCAGAGATGTATGATCTTTTGTGGAATTAATGCCAAGCAAAATCCGCATGAACATGGTCACAATCTCAAGCAAGTTGATGGATGACATCCGAGAAATGCAGAAGGTTGACAAGTTCTTACAAGAAGAAAGGGAGCTGATGAAGCAGGACGGTGTATCAGCATTAGAGGAAGGAAGCGATAGAATTTTAAGATTCAGAGGCAAAGTCTGTGTGTCTAAGGACCAAGAGCTTAGGAAGTATATTCACGAACATGCTCACATGAGTCAGTTAAGTATACAACCTGGAATGACCACAATGTACCAAGATTTGAAGAAGTTATTTTGGTGGCATGGAATGAAAAATGATATTGCTAGATGTGTATCTTCCTATCTGGTTTGTCAGAAAACAAAGATTGAACATCAAAGACCATCTGGAATGTTACAACTGTTATCTATTCCCGAGTGGAAGTGGGATAGTACTGCAATGGACTTTGTTGTTGGATTGCCAAGGACAAAAAGGGGTCATGATTCGATATGGGTTATTTTAGATCGACTCACGAAGTCGGCACATTTCTTGCCAATCAACATAAGGTATTCATTGGAGAAATTGACTCAGTTGTACATCGGTGAAATTGTCAGACTACATGGTGCACCCACAAGTATTGTTTTTTATAGAGATCCGAGATTTACATCAAAGTTTTGGCAAAGACTTCAAGAAGCGATGGGAACAAAGTTACGCTTAAGTTCTGCATATCATTCGCAAACTAATGGTCAATCAGAAAGAACAATTCAATCCTTGGAAGATTTGCTTAGAGCATGTGCTTTGGAGTAAACTAGAAGTTGGGATGAAGTTTTACCGTTGGTAGAGTTCACCTACAACAACAGTTATCATTCGAGCATAGGGATGGCTCCCTATGAAGCTCTATATGCATGAAGGTGTAGAACACCTTTATGTTGGTATCAAGACAGAGAGTGACTTACCATTGGACCTGATCTTACACAACAAATGACTGAGAAAGTCAAGATGATTCAGGAGAAGGTGAGAATGACTCAAAGTTGATAAAAGAGCTATGCGGACA
Source organism: Ormosia emarginata (assembly GCA_029884605.1). Taxonomy (NCBI): domain Eukaryota; kingdom Viridiplantae; phylum Streptophyta; class Magnoliopsida; order Fabales; family Fabaceae; genus Ormosia; species Ormosia emarginata. The sequence continues at coordinate 6,116,872 of JAQQTP010000087.1, forward strand.
AAAGGAGAAAACCGCTTGAATTTGAGGAAAGAGAGCATGTGTTTTTGAAAGTCACGTCTACGACTAGGGTCGGTCGAGTTTTTAAGTCTAGAAAACTTACTCCAAAATTCCTTGGACCTTATCAAATTCTTCGTCAGATAGGTCCAGTTGCTTATCAGATAGCTTTACCACATTTTCTTTCAAATCTCCACAATGTCTTTCATGTGTCATAACTTCGAAAATACATTCCTAGCCCTGACCATGTCATAGCACCTGACTCAGCACAATTAAAAGAAAACTTAACTTATGAAACGTCACATGTGAGGATTGAGGATAGGAGAATGAAGCAACTTAGAGCAAAAGACATCCCATTGGTAAAAGTGATCTGGAACGAAGCAACCGGAGATGCAACATGGGAACTGGAAGACAAGATGAAGGAACAATACCCACAATTGTTTTCAGGTACAAAAATTTCGAGGACGAAATTGCTATTTGAAGGGGAGAGTTATAACACCTTGAAAAATTATAATTTTATGATAAATGGTCATTTTCTAAAATTTGTGAATTTTTTTGGATTTTTCTAAGAATGCGAAATATTTTAATAATATTCCTTATTTTGCGTACAAACTGAGCGGAGCCGGGGAAATGCAATATTTTTCCCAAGAACCTTAATTTGTGGAAAAGTTAACAGGGGATCTTAATAAACCTGAGGCTGGACACGATTTACGAAGTTTATATTTTTCGAGAACTTTATCAGATAAAATAATAATCATTATGTAATTTATTATCCGTCGGATAATTAATACCGACTTCTGTCAACTATAACAATTGTCCATTGGATAATAGCATGTATTAAAAATCCTATTACATTGTCCTAATGTAATCCACTTTATGTCTAATCAAATTCATTTTAATTCAAAAATATAGTATTTTAATCAAAGCTTCTCATGGAAGCTTTGACCCATAAATGACCAAATTGCCCCAAACTTGTTGAAGAAGCCACTCAACCCATTCTCTCCTCTCTCTTTGCCGTCGCATCTATAGCCCTTGGGGGAGCAAAACTTTGCTCCCACACTTAACACATTTCACCCAAATTATCACATTTCCTACTATCACTTTCTCTCTCTAACTTTCATCTTTATTTTCTCTCCAACTTCTCTCTTCTTCTTCCTTCTTCCCTTACGGTTTTGCAACCCCAAAGGTGACCATTTCTTTTCATCTTCCAACTTCACCAACACCATTTCTACATTCCTCTCATCATCCTCTACACTTCTTATTTGAATAGTTTCTTCAAAATCCATCATCTTCACCATTGCCTTCCAAGAACAAAGCTTAAAGCTTTAAGGTAAAGCTTCCATTTTTCCTTTTCCTTCTCTTCATTTTTGTGTTCCTTGGTCACATTAGTGACCAAGCATTCATATTTTTCAAGACTTGGTTGTTGATTCTTTGTGTTTGAATTTCTATGGTTTTGGAGAACCAAAATCGAATCCACCGAGAAGCACCAAGGAGGTCATTTTCGTGTTCTTTCTTTAGGTAAGAGGGAGATTTACTCACTGCAACCATTATTGGTGGTGAGGAGACCTTGTGTGATTGTAGATGGAGAAATCCATATTTGAATGTTTACTTTATTTGATGGTTTTTCATGGCAATGTGTTCTTGGTTGAGATTAGTTATTGATTTGTTGTTTTGGAATGCTTGATAATGTTAGATTTAATAAATGAAAAATTTGAGGGTTTACTACCCTATTGGGAGGCCATGGTTTTGGCAATGAATGTTAAGGGTTGGAATTGATTTTGTGTAAAATAAGACTTAGGTAATTGTGTACTGAAAGATTGATGCATGAAATGAAGAAGAATTAGGAACCTTGATGACTAGGGAGGCCACGACCTCTAGGGGAAATTTTGGAATTCAAGTGATGCTTTGATGTATCTTTAGAAATTAAGGACTTAGATATATATATAATTCATAATTGATCAAGACTTAGTACATTGAGAATGTTGGATTCATAATGTGGAATTGTGGTATGTGTTGAAACATATATATACATGTTGATATTGGGGATTGGTTTTATGCTATTGTGAGTTCATATGTGGAACTAAGTATTTGTGAATTGTACTTGATGAAATTGTGGCATGATATTATTGAGAATTGTTTATATGCCATTACAATATGTTCCATGAGAAATACATGTTGATGATCATGCATGTGATGCATTGTTTATGAGGAACATATCATTGATACACATACATGATGTAAATTGAGTCGTCATGCATATGTGATGTCCGTTGGACTTTATTGAGAAAGGTGATGTATGCCTAGGAGATTGAATAACTCCTAAGTACGGGTGTGAGTAGACTAAGCATAGGGTCATAGTGGTTGACCTTGGGGGCGTCGGGGTGCGGGTGTCTCACAATAGATAGTGGTAGCTCCACTGGGGCCATGGGATAGACCGATGCAAACACACCGATGATCCGGACCGAGACGCTGTCCTATATTGCGATCAACTGTTGAGGTGCCACGTATAAGCCATATTGCGCAAATATTTTATGAGATGAAGCATATTATTTTTAAGGCTGACGAGATACTGACATGACTCTTGATCATTCTCTCTGAAATGTTTATGTCTATCTCCATGGAGTAGGAATTTTGGTACCATAATGCATTGTGCACTATCCATTGTCAGTCTCATATTTCATTGTGCACGAGTACTTGTGACTGTTGAATTATCTGCTCTTACTGTCAATATAATTATCTGATTCAATAAATTGTTCTCTGCCTGAGATTCTATTGTTATTTCTCTTTTACTGCTTACTTGATTACTACTGGTATTTTTATTTATTACTATTGCTAAATATATGTGTTGTAATTCTATGCGGGTGTCTAGCGCCGTTCTGTTTTGTTGCTACCGTATTGGTATTGAATGCTGGGTGTCTCACCTCTTTTCTGTATATCTGTACTTCTATTTTAAATTGTGTGCTTCAGAGAAGACGTTCACGAGGAAGAAAAGGAGGCGCCTAAGTTTCCTGGCTTTTGGCCCGATTACGACTAGTGCTTATTGAAGATGTCTTCGCGTCCGCACAGATTTTTGTGGTATGCTAGGATGACCTTTCGTGGAGGACCTGACTGTTGGCACATAAACTTGAGCACGAACCATTGCATCTATCATGGGGAGCTGACTGTGTCTTTAGCCTGGGGTCGTTATGACTCGCTTGTCTTTGATTTTACAGCTTTTGTTCATTTAGAGTTTTACCTGCCAGTTAGGGATTTGTGGGATGACCTTTATTATACCCTACAAGAGGACTCTTTCCTCTCCACTGCTCGGGCTTCTACCCGAAATTCGGTAACTCCGATGGCGATATCATCGGATGAGGAGGACCCAGCTACTGTCCTTTCTCGTCAGTCTTAGGGGCTGATACTGTCGGTGGCTACTGATGGCTAACTGTTTATTATTTTTGGGAAGCCTGACGTTTTGCTAATTTGATGGGGTGTAAATTTGTAATCATCTTGGGTGGGTAAAGCCTCTTACTTTTTGTATATTTTGATGATGTAACTAAACAGGCTAGATGCATATAATATTACCTATAAAATATGAATGTATGACTTTCAATTCCGTGTCGATTTCCATTATATCTATAATTATTATTATCTCTTTACTTCAAAAAAAAATATACGTGCACACGCGTTTTCAACACTCGAATACTATACAATCTAAGATGCAAATTATTTAATTACATGTTAAAAATGAACCGGGTCTTTAACAATCAATGTATTTATTATTTTTCGCATTTTCGTTTTAATTTTGTTATGGTGTGACGTTCCTTATTCGTGAGAAGAGAAAAAGGGGCGTTACACTGTCTTGGTATCAAAGCCTCGATTTGAGTTTTCTTTTAGGTTTTGTGGTTTTGGACTGTCTTGTTTGTGCTGTGTGATTCTCTGTGTTTGGTATTCTGAAAGGATACATCTGACTTTTTCTTATGTTTTGTATAGTTTGACTTGAAAGAGAATTATGGCTCGAAGAGAAGACATGACTGCAGCAATTGAGGTAATTCAAAAGATGGCTGAGGCCATGCTGCAACAAATCTAGCAGACGGCTTAACAGTAAGAGAGGACTACACAACAGCTTGAAGCCACCGCTGATGCTCAGAACTTGGTGGAATTTCATCGTACAAATCCTCCACAATTTAAAGGAGAATTTGATCCCGAGAAGGCTACTCTGTGGATCAAGGAGCTGGAAAAGATATTCACGGGTATGAACTGTGCTAACGACAAGAAAGTGACTTAGGCTGCGTTTATGCTTGTTGGAGACGCAAAGGATTGGTGGATCAGAGAACAGAGGTTACTGGAGACAGAAGGTCGAGAAATTACTTGGGCAGTATTCAAGGAGAAGTTCTTGAATAAATATTTCCCAGAAAGTGCCAGACATGCTAAGGAAATGGAGTTGCTTAGTTTACGGCAAGGAAATATGACTGTAAGTGAGTATGCTGCAAAGTTTGAGAGCTTGTCGAGGTTCTCAACTTATTTTCAACACCAACCAAACGAAGCATGGAAATGCTAGAAGTTTGAGGAAGGTCTAAAGCATGATGTGAAAAGAGCTATTATAACATTAAAGATCAATTAGTTTTCGGAATTGCTTGACGCATGTCGCTGGGTGGAAGACTTAGATTAAGCGCGGGACACGAGAAACCGTAACTTTGGACTTTTTCAGTCCCAAAGAGGAGGAAGCAGTAATGTCAATCGTTACCAGAAAAAACCTTATTCCAGACTGCCTAGAAATCAGCAACAAAGACCATAAAGTGGAAGTCTTGGAGGAAGTGTGGGTAGAACTGGTCAAACGACAGCTTTCACGCCGAGATGCATGAAGTATGGGAAGGATCACTACACGAGGGATTGCACAATAAAAGGGATCATTTGTTTCAGAAGCGGGATGGCCGGGCATGTTTCTCGCGACTGCAATCAAGCAAAGGTTGAACCTTCGGTTAATGCTGCAAGAACTGCAAAACCGCTGGCTGGAGGAAGAGTTTACACCTTGAGTGGTGCTGAAGCCTCTCAATCCGAAGATCTTATACAAGGAGAAGGTCTCATAGAGGGTAATCTTTTAACTATATTGTATAACTCTAGTGCAACCCAATCTTATATTTCCTATGACCGTGTGAAAAGACTTGGTTTACCTGTGTCTTATTTGCCTTTTGATTTAACTGTTTCAACTCCTACTGTAACACCCACCGTAGGGTACCACATTTATGTTACTTAATTACCAAATTACCCCCAAGTTATAAAATGTGATGTTGTGATAAAAATACGAGTTGTAAATTTTTTTCTTCTTTCTTCTTTGATAACTATAAAATAAACTTAGCGGAAAATAAAATACTATACATCATCACACATAATTTACATCATCATACATTACAAACGTACTGTCAGGATTATTTATATATAGACCAAGTTCTCAAAGTGTTTAAACATACTTAAATAATTAAACGACTTGCCCAAGTCTAACTAAACAGTAGAACCCTCAGTTGGGTCCTCCTCAGGTTCTTCAGCGGGTAGGAATCCGATTTGATGCATAGCCCTACGGACAGGTGTCCGGGCTGACGACACTATACTAATTTTCATTGGGACATAGTTTCTGGTATCCCAATGTTGCCTAATAGACAACAAAAATTCCACATGCACAAAAATAGTTACAGAGAAAAACAGATTCCTATGAAATACCCTACTAAAGTTTACTGTCAAATGTCCCTCATAAATTAGTCCCCTCTCATTGGGACTAGTTCTCCATGCTCCTGCTCCTCCGTGGAACTGCAAACGCACGTACCCAAAGAAACTTGACCTCGACGCCATAATATCAAAATTCCACATTATCAGAAAGAAGTTGTTCCTCTTCCCCTTCTTGTACAATTTCTTGCTCAGCGTCTTCACCAAATATAAATACAGTACACAAATATACATACAAAGAGGTGAGATCACCTACGCCAATACCAACATGGTAGCACAGAGATAATACATACAACATACCATACAGATATATCATGCCATAATTACAATTATGCCATCATCATAATGTATTCAAATAACAAATAAAATAAATAACATTTGCCATCATGCCATTAACATTATTATCATCATCATCATCCAAGTATTTCTCAACAAAACAATTGTCATAGCTAATATTCCTCAATTAATATATCACATAGATATAAATGCTCAGTTTCATGCATGCGCACATAGACTCAATTTCCTACTCCATGGAGCTAATACTCAGTTCAGAGAAGTTGATCCGAAAGATCTGTCAGTACCAAAATGCCTTAGACCACGTGCTTTAATTCTCATTTGTATTTACATATCTAGCATATACACGATAGTCTTTACGAGATCTCGATTAAGAATAATGTCTCGGTCAGGATCATCGGTGTGCTGCATCGGTCAAACTTACGAGAAGAAGAGCTACCAACCACCCATGTAAGCAACCCACACCCCAATGCCCCCAAGGTCAACAAGTGACTTACACTACGCATATCGCACCCACTCAAGAGGTGTACATCTCTCTTAGGAAAATAGCCTTATACAGTCCCTCGGACCTTTCCAATGCATGTTCAATGCACCAATGCCAATCATAGGCAAAATTCATATACAGTGTTCATACACCAGTTCATGCATATAAAATGCACCAATGCCAATCACAGGAAAAATTTATCATTTTCTCATACAATGTTTATTCACTGGTTCAACAGTAATTTTATTGTACATTAATCGCGAAAATCATATTATCGCGTTTTTATAGTCGCACACCACTTTTGTCGTATTTTCAAAATTTTGTAACATTTTTGTTACGTTTTCAAATCACATATAGATTTTTCAACGTTTTCATCAATTACGTAGAAATATTCCACCATTTTTAAATCACGTAGTGATTTTTCAACAATATCTCAAACGTGTAAAAATATTTAAATGCTTTCCAAATTACGTAGAAATATTTCAATATTTTTCAAATTGCGTGGAAATATTTAAACGTTTTTTCAATCGCGTAGCTTAAAAATCACGTTTTTAAGTTACATAAATCATTTTTCACCGTTTTTCAACTTTGTAAAATATTTCTCAACGTTCAAAAATTCTATCTCAATCTTTTTCAAAATAATATGACCTCTCACATTATTTTTCCATATTTTCCTACTCAAGAAAATCATTTTCGCAATTTATTCCATAAATTCACCATTTCATGGAATTAAATCAATATTTCTAATTTAAAATTTACTAACGCTCTCCAAAACCCAAGAAATGAGTTACACATTAGAAAATTTTAAAATCACCATTATATTCTCCATTTTTCTCAAATCAACTTCAAAATCAATCTTTTTTAAAATAAATTGAGGTTCAAACACTTTCAACCTCTCTTTGCTATACAAAAATTCCATTTCTCAAGTGATAATACTCTGATTCCCTTTCCAAATTCCTTGTATTAAAACAAGTTATATTTTCATTTTGAAAATCTCTTTGTTCTTAAAAATCAAGACATTACAAGTCTTCAAAACCGTGGACATGACCATTGAACCCATCAAAATATTTTTTTCCTTCTAAATTGATATGGTTTTACACAAACAAAATCATTAAAAATTCTCACAAAAACCGTGAGCACTTGTTTCTTGAAAACAAACCATTTGTTTATTTTTCTAGTTGTTCTAAACATCCATTTTTACCATTCATGAAAATATTAATTTGTGAACACCTATTTTGAGGTGTTGAGGCCAAAATTCACTACGGTCTTTGAATCCAAAAATAATTTTCTCCACTTCATAATTTCTTTAAACAAATCAATTTCCTTATTCTTGAAAAATTTCAACATAAAACCCTAATTTTTGGGTGTCAAAACCGTAGCCTCCCTTTGGCCATTGGAGCCAAAATTTCTAGTATTATCATACATCCATCATAATATATTCAACATATCTTCATCATGCATATCATAAGCATACCATATAAGCAATAAAATCATGCAAAGCATATCAAGCATAGGCAAATAATCAAAGCACATAAACACACATAAATTATTACATGACCATGGATATGAATCCTCACATGGATTCACAATCCATCAAATATAAAACCATCTCTCACCACCATGCTTGGTTGGTGAGATGGATCTCCTTCTTACCTCTTGGAGAACCACAAAAAGCTCCTTGCTTTGTATTTTGAACAAGATCTTCACCAACAAAAGTTTCTTAAACACAAAACAAACACAAAGAAATTAGTATATTAAGCTTGAACTAGGGGAACCATGGATCAAACATGGTTTAGAACATGAAAAAGAAGAGAAGAAATGAAGTTTTCCATAACTTCATCTTAAGAACCCGAGAACTTACTCTTGAAAAAACTCCTTGAAGATGGGAGATTTAGAGCTTGGTGTAAACTACAAAGGTTCTTGAATTGAAGTAAGGATTCAAGAAGTATGGTTGTATAAAATTTTTGAGTGATGGAAGGTGGTGTGGGAGTGCTTGGCCGTGAGCTTAGAGAAGGAGATAAATGGAGAGAAATTTTGATAACTTTGTTTCTTGAAAATGTTCAACAAAGACCAAGGTGATCAATAATGACCAAAGGTGATCAATTATGGTCTTCCAATGTTGCTTTAGCTCCTAAATGCAACACCAAAACCGTCCCCCCTCCTCCATGCACTCTTCAAAATGCAACAAATCTCCTACCCACCATTTTTGGCAATCTTGACCATTGATTAGATCAATGGTTAGGATTAACATAGGTTTTAGGTTTAGGCTTTAGATAGAAGACTTAATTTAGGCCATTGGATCTTTCCTTCTTGAAATCCTAGCCATTAGATGTGTCTCCAAAATAAAGGGTCAAGATTACTCCTTCAAATTTTACATCCAAGGGCTATAAATGGTCCTAGCCACTTTATAAGACTAAATCTCAACCGTTGATTAAATCAAGATCAAGTCTCCACCGTTGATTACATCAATGGTGGGTATCCAAGCCACTGATGTTGACTACGAAGTACAATATTTATTTTTGTATCTGTTATTACCCTTCGAATAATATTTTTATTGTATTTTTATCACCCGATAATTAGATACAGTACAAAACACAGTAAAAGAAAATTTTTAAAACTGTTTCCGGATTCAAGTTTAGTAAGATCCCCCGTCTCCATCTTAATAGTACGAATTTTCCTGGCTACAGAAAAATTTTTACCTTTCTGGACCCATGCGGGGCCCATATACGACCTCCCTGGGCCCATAGACGGCTCGCGGATAACATTAAAATAAACAGAGTAAGATAAAAGTTTCATAATCACATACAAAATCACAAAAATTAGAAAATGCACAAATATCAAATCAGATTACATAAAATAATTAAGACTTTTCAGTAATAATTAAATTACGCAAGATTTTCCCTGGCCCAAAAATTATTATTTTCCTGACACGAAAGTTTAGGGTGCTACACCTACTACTATACCTGTTGTTACCTGTAACGCTCCTTTTTGGGAGGGAACGTCACATTGTCAAATAAAATAAAATGCGGAAATTGATTAAACAACGATTAAGACCCGGTTCATTTTAATTAATTGATGATTAACCATGTGAGCAAACTTGGCAATATTTTCTTCTTTTTTTTTTTAATAATAATAATAATGATACGATAATGCGGAATGTGAATAAAAGGAACGAATAAAACAATACATAGAAATTTGCACCTGAATAGCATGTATATATATATCTAGAGTTTAATACAACTATTTCATAAATACAAGCCTGGCCATCATCAAAAAGCAAAACTATACCCACCCCAAGGGAAACATGCATATATACCCTCATGCATATACAAAATATACAGTCCAAATCAAAAAGAAAGATACATCAGGCCCCCAAAAACAAAAACACTGGCAGCCATCAGTAGCCACCAATGATCATCGACCCCTCAAATAAAAAGGGACCGATTCAGGATCATCAGGAGGACCCTCATCAGGATCTTCCTCATCCGAGGACTCATCCATAGGAACCACAGATGCACGGGACGGGGCCCGAGCGGTGGAGTCAAACGAATCCTCCTGCGGGGTGTAGTAACGGGGACCCCACATCTCCCTGATAGGCAGGTAAAACTCCAAGCGTAAGCTGATGTAGCAAGTGAGGACCGGTGCCTCATGGCGTCTCCAGGCAAGTGATACAGACACGTCTCCCACATACACACAACGGTCGGAGTTTAGGTTGATGTGCCAACACTCCTGCCCTCCGAGGAAGGTCAGGCGCACATCTCCCAAAAATCCGCGCGTGCGTGCAGACATCGTCGCAGTCAAAGTCAATCCTGTGCAGGCCAGAAGCCGGGGAAGGCAGGCTCTTCTGTCTCTTCACCGTCGTCTTCGATCAGTACGGGGTACACATAAACAACAAATAATAGAAATACAAGAAAGAGGTAAGATATCCTACCATCATTACCAGTTATGGCAGCCAGGAAATAATACGGCGCATAGCGCCCAATTAGCAATTTAGAAACGGCATATTCGAATAATAAACGTTAATCTCAACAGTAAACAATTAAACAGATCCAGGCAGGTAGTTATTGCAATAGTAAGCAAACAAGTCACAATATGGAGAATGGATAATACCAGCAATGTATATATATATCACGACTCATATGCATGTTCTCTCAAACCCCTACTCCATGGAGCTAAACTCAATCAATCGGAGAGAAAGATCGGGAGACATGTACGTGACTCTACTGCCGAGGCCAGTGCTATCGATAAATTTTTCTCGTGCACAATCATGGCATTGCACGAGACATTCTTCACTAGATCACGATATAGGACGGTGTCAAGTCCGGATCGTCGGTGCGTTGCATCGGTTTGCCCCACGGGCAAAGGAGCTACCAACTACCCATTGTGGAGGACCCGCACCCCGACGCCCCAAGGTCATAACAAGACCCACACTTGTCTACTCGCACCCGCACTAAGGTGTGTTCAATCTCCTAGGCAACTAGGCCTTACAATAGTCCACACGGACAATCACAATGCATAAGACACTATGCATGCACATGTATGATCCACAATCTCATACAATTTCACACTATGCCGCATTAGGCCAATATAGCATCAATGTCCATATACGGTCACTCACATGGACCCATAACAACATAATACTAGGTTCAAGTCAATTGATGCATTATTGGGTTCATTATGAATCCTAACTTAGTATTTGCTTCCCTTTCCAAGGTTCATGTTCAAGGTTAATTCTCAGGACCAATTCAATATTCCACATAACTTGAAATTCATTTAAGCTCTTAGGCCTCACACTCTCATGTTCTTTTCTCAATTCTAATATCAGGCAAAGTTATCAAGTTGTCAAAGCAATAACACACTCCTTAAGGATTCATTATGGAACCTCACATTTCCTGGTCATTTATGTCATGAGCGCCTAGGCGCCATTTCTGTAACGCCTGAGCGCTGGTTGAGCGCCTGGGCGCCCAACACGAAACGCCTGAGCGCTGTCCAAACCGTGTTACAGGGAAAATTCTCGGGCATAGAGCGCCTAGGCGCCTACGCACTAGCGCCAGCGCTAGTGCAAAATCAAGGATTCTGCAGAATCCTCTTCTGCAGAACCGTGGCCCTCAAATTTCAAAAGGGTACACCTTTACCACCAGTCCAAAACATATTTCTTTTGCTAACAAACACACATTGCAAAAATCCATATAATCATACAAATCAAACATCTACAAATCATAGAAATAACAACATACAATAGAAGAGTGATCCAACATGGATTCCCTCATTTTCAACAACACACAAGACATTCCCTCACTACCAAGATTGGTTGAGGAGGATCATCTTCCTCTTACCTATTTGGAAGGCAACACAATGGTGCTACACCTTCTTGCCCTAATTTTCGTTTTCCCCCTTCAAGAAAAACACAAATGTGAGTGATCACCACAATGTTCACTCAAACCATGAAAAATAGGTTCTTGGCCACCAAGGTGACTAAGAGAAACGAAAATAGCAAGAATAATGGAAGAAAGTTAAGAGCTTTACCTTAAAGCTCTAAGCTTTGGCTTCAATGGTGGAAGAAAAATGGAAGAAGAAGAAGAACCCAAAAGATAGCAGCATGAGGGGACACTGGAATGGAGTAGGAGAGTTGGAATGTGAGGGATTTAGTGAATGATGGAGATAAACTCCAATGTGTGTGGGTGTGTGCCGTAGAAGAGGAGAAAGAAGAAGAAGAAAATGAAAGAAGGAGAACGTGAATGAAGAGAGAAATGGAGAATGTGAGTAAAATGATTTAATGTAAGCTAATATCCCCCCCTTCCAAATGGCTTCTGCCGTAGAGAAGAGTAGAGAAGGGAGTGAGAAATGTGCTAAATAGGAAACTTCATGGAAGCTTCCTAAAATAGGCTTTTTAAATTAACCAGAATTTTATTTAGACAATAAGGCTAAAAAAAAAAAAAAGTTTATCACAAGGAAATTCTTCGAATAATGTGATAAGATTTTTATTTCATATTATTATTTGTTGGACAATAGTTATTGTTGGCGGGAGTCAAGCATTAACAAATCGTGAGATAAATTCTTCATTTGTATGAATTTACTTTATCCGTTAAGATCTCTCGAAAGAATCGCGAAACCTCGTAATCTGTGTCAAGCCTCGGGTTTAGTAAGATCCCCGTCGACTTATCCATAGTTCCAAGTTCGCAGAGAAAACATCGCGTTTTCCCGCTTTTTGCTCACAAGACACGCAAAACGAGGAATATATTAAAATATTCGTCGTCTCCGAAAAATTCCAGAAAAATTCCTAAAAATCAAGAATATTATAAAATGAGGATTTATAATCAAATATGTATTTTTCGGGATGTTACAACACTCCCCAACTAAAAAGGAATTTCGTCCTCGAAATTTACATACCTCAAAATAATTCTGGATGTTGCTCCTTCATCTTGTCTTCCAATTCCCAAGTCGCATCACCAGTTGCTTCATTCCAAATCACCTTTACCAATGGAATCTCCTTTCCTCGTAGTTGCTTTATCCGTCGATCCTCAATTCTCGCAGGAGACGTTTCATAGGTCAGGTTCTCTTTTAACTGTACTGTGTCCGGTGCTATGACATGACTTGGATCAGGTAAATATTTACGAAGTTGTGACACATGGAATACATTATGTATGTTTGAAAGAATAGGGGGTAAGGCTATCTGGTAAGCTACTGGACCTATCCGACGAAGAATTTGGTAAGGTCCAAGAAATTTTGGAGTGAGTTTTCTAGATTTCAAGGCCCGGCCGACCCCAGTCGTGGGTGTGACTTTCAGGAACACATGCTCACCTTCTTCAAACTCAAGAGGCTTTCTTCTCTTATCCGCATAGCTCTTCTGTCGGCTCTGAGCGGTTCTCATCTTCTCTTGAATCATCTTAACCTTCTCAGTCGTCTGCTGGATAATGTCGGGTCCAATCGTAAGACGCTCGCCGTCTTGGTACCAACATAATGGTGTTCGACACCGTCTTCCATACGAGCTTCATAGGGTGCCATCCCTATACTCGAATGATAACTGTTATTGTAGGTGAACTCCACCGGTGGTAGAACTTCATCCCAACTTCCAGTTTGTTCCATAGAACAAGCTCTAAGTAGGTCCTCTAGGGATTGAATCGTTCTTTCCGATTGACCATCGGTTTGCGGATGATATGCTTGAACTCAGGCGCAATCTCGTCCCCAACGAAGCTTGTAAACTTTGCCAAAACTTTGAGGTAAACCTCGGATCTCTATCCGAGATTATACTCGTAGGCACACCATGTAATCTGACAATTTCCCCAACATACAGTCGGGTCAGCTTTTCCAAACTGTACCCTATGTTAATCGGGAGGAAATGAGCCGATTTTGTAAGTCGATCAACTATCACCCAAATCGAGTCATGTCCCATCCTCGTCCTTGGCAATCCCACAACAAAGTCCATTGCGATGCTGTCCCACTTCCACTCAGGAATAGACAATGGTTGCAGCAACCCCGCAGGTCGCTGATGTTCCACTTTGGCTTTTTGACAGACTAGACAAGTCGATACACATCTAGTGACATCACTCTTTAGTCCATGCCACCAGAATAACTTCTTCAAGTCTTGGTACATCTTCGTTATGCCAGGGTGCATACTTAGCTTGCTAGTGTGGGCGTGATCCACAATATATCGTCTAAGCTCTTGGTCACGAGGAATGCAAACTCTACCTCGGAATCTCATAATTCCATCTGTTCCTTCTTCGAACTCTGTTTTCTCGCCTTGTTTCATTTGTTCTCTTATTCCTTGTAAGAATTCATCGGTCTTCTTGTTTTTCCCGTATGTCTTCCATCAACTCGCTTGAGATGGTAACCATACTCATGCAAATTCTTAGGGTTCCAACTTAACAAATGACCATACATCTCTAAATTGTTCGATGAGATCCCTTTCCTTAATCATCAAGGCAGAAACACTGATAGTCTTTCTACTTAAGGCGTCAGCCACAACGTTCGCCTTGCCAGGGTGGTACAACAACTGGAAATCATAATCCTTTAAAAACTCCAGCCATCTCCATTTGTCTCATATTCAGCTCCTTCGATCGTACAAGTACTTCAAGCTCTTGTGGTCACCGAAGATGTTGAATGTCGCTCCATAAAGGAAATGTCTCCATATCTTGAGCAAAAACCACACCGCCAACTCCAAATCATGAGTCGGGTAATTCTTTTCATGCACTCGCATGGCCTGTCGTCGCGAAGCATAGGCTACCACCTTTCGGTGTTGCATAAGGACAGATCCCAAACCTTGATACGAAGTGTCACAATACACCTCGAACGGTTCATTCGGATCGGGTAACACTAATACGAGGTGAGGTAGTCACCGTTTCTTCAACTCTTGAAAACTCGCTCACATTTATCGGTCCATTCGAAAGCTTGATTCTTCTTCGTCAATTGAGTGAGCGGTCGGCAATCTTGGAAAACCCTTCTATGAACCTCCGGTAATATCCGGCTAAACCAACGAAACTACGGACTTCCGTCACGATTTCGGTTGTTCCCACCGCAATCTTGCTTCCACTTTGCATGGATCCACTGCGATTCCTTCTTTTGAGATCACATGACCCAAAAACTTCACCTCATCTAGCCAAAACTCGCACTTCGACGACTTGGCATACGGTTCCTTTTCCTTCAAAATCGAAGAACTATGCCGAGGTGCTCGGCATGATCCTCCCGATTCGAGAATATATCGGGATGTCATCAATGAAGACGACAACAAACTTATCCAAGTACGGACGAAAGATGCGGTTCATATAGTCCATGAAAATAGCAGCGCATTCGTCACACCAAACGGCATCACAAGATACTCGTAATGGCCGTATCGCGTACGGTGGCAGTCTTGGGTATATCCTCCGTCTTCACTCTTATCGATGATACCCGGATCTCAAGTCAATCTTCGAAAATACCGCTGCCCCCTTCGGTTGGTCCATCAAGTCGTCAATTCTCGGGAGAGGATACTTGTTCTTGATTGTCAACTTGTTCAATTGCACTCGTAGTCCACACACAATCTCGAGGTACCGTCCTTCTTTCGAACTAGTAGCACAGGTGCTCCCCACGGATACACACTTGGTCTAACGAATCGCTTCTCCAAAAGCTCTTCTAGCCGCCGCTTGCTAAGTTCGGCTAATTCGTCGGTGACATTCGATGCGGTGCTATAGACACGGGACCAGCTCCCGTACTAGATCAATAGCAAACTCGATTTCACGTGCCGGCGGTAAACGGTACTTCTTCGGGGAAGATCTCGGGAAATTCATTCACTACCTGGGAATAGTACTCAAATCGGCCTCACTCTCGACTTTCAAGGAAGATAATAGCATGTACCCCGAGCTCCTTCTTTCAAGAAAGCTCGTGCTTGGTTGGCCGTCAAGTATCTAGAATTCTCATCCACGGGAAAGACTATGGTCTTACTAGAACAATCTAACGAGAACATGGTTGGAAGATAACCAGTCCATCCCTAGGATTACATCTAACTGTGAAAGAGGTAAACAGATCAAATCGACAGAAAAGATTCGACCTTCAACAATCAAAGGACACTCCAAACAGACTTTGGTAGTAACTACCGGTTTATCAGTGGGGGTTGAAACAGTCAATTCAAAAGGTAGTTCAGACACAGGTAAACCAAGTCGTAGCACACAGTCATATGATATGAAAGAATGGGTTGCCCCAGAGTCATACAGTACTTTCAAAAGATTACCTTCTATGGCGCCTTCTCCTTGAATCAAGTCTTCGGATTCGAAGCTTCAGCTCCACTCATAGTATAAACTCGACCTCGGCTTGCGGTTTCTTGGCTCGGGTTGCATTGACTGAAGGTTCAACCTTTGCTTGGTTGCAGTCTCTGGACATATGGCCCGGTTTGCCACATCTGAAGCAAATGATTCCTTTTATCGTGCAGTCTCTTGTGAGATGATCCTTCCCACACTTCAGGCATTTGGACGGGTAGGTCGTATTCGACCGTTCGGTTCCCGAAGAACCTCCACAGAATTTCCACCGGTTGGTTGTTGACTCCCCGTTGGTTGGGAATAGGGTTTCTTCTGAAAGCGGTTTGAACCACTGCCTCCACCTCTTTGGGACCGTACAGCCCAAAGTTCCTGTTTCTCGCGTCTCAGCCTGCTCCAAGGCTTCAACTTCGCAGCAAGTGTCTAACGGATTCCGAGAATACCTTCATTTTCAAGGTAATCACAGCTTTCTTTACCTCGTACCTCAGTCCTTCGGTGAATTTCCAGCATTTCCAGGCTTCATCAGTTTGATGCTGGTAATGTGTTGAAAATCTCTCCAAGTTCTCAAACTTGGCCGCGTATTCGCGACGACGGTCATGTTCCCCTGTCTCAGGTTGAGGAACTCCATCTCCTTTGCGTGTCTCGCATTCGCAAGAAAGTATTTGCCCAAGAATTTCTCCTTGAACAGTTCCCAGGTGACCTCTGCTCCTTCGGCTTCTAATGCCCTTTGAGCTCCATTCCACCAGTCTTCGGCATTTCCGACAAGCATAAAAGTCGCATAGTTTACCTTCTTGTCTTCCGCACAATTCATGCCACGAAAGACTTTTTCCAGCTCCTTGATCCATAGATTAGCCTTGTCGGGATCAAACTCCCCCTTGAATTGCGGAGGGTTATGACGACGAAACTCTGCTAAGTTTTGCGCGTCGGCAGTCGCCTCGAGCTGTTGAGCAGCTCTTTCTTGTTGTTGAGCAGTGCGTTCATTTTGTTGGGCGATGACTTCAGCCATTCTCTGCATCGCTTCAATAGCGGCTGTCATATCTCCACCTCTTGCCATCTTGCTCTTCTCTCAAATTAGATTACTGAAAACATAAGAAAAGTCAGAGGAATCCACTCAAGACACCCATCACAGAGATTCACACAGCACAAACAAGACAGACTCACACTCAAGACCCAAAGAAAACATAAACCGGGGCTCTGATACCAACTTAATGTAACGCCCCTTTTTGGGAGGGAACGTCACATTGTCAAATAAAATAAAATGCGGAAATTGATTAAACAACGATTAAGACCCGGTTCATTTTAATTAATTGATGATTAACCATGTGAGCAAACTTGGCAATATTTTCTTTTTTTTTTTTTAATAATAATAATAATGATACGATAATGCGGAATGTGAATAAAAGGAACGAATAAAACAATACATAGAAATTTGCACACGAATAGCATGTATATATATATCTAGAGTTTAATACAACTATTTCATAAATACAAGCACTGGCCATCATCAAAAAGCAAAACTATACCCACCCCAAGGGAAACATGCATATATACCCTCATGCATATACAAAATATACTGAGTCCAAATCAAAAAGAAAGATACATCGGCCCCCAAAAACAAAAATACGGCGGCCATCGGTAGCCACCAATGATCATCGACCCTCAAATAAAAAGGGACCGATTCGGGATCATCAGGAGGACCTCATCAGGATCTTCCTCATCCGAGGACTCATCCATAGGAACCACAGATGCACGGGACGGGGCCCGAGCGGTGGAGTCAAACGAATCCTCCTGCGGGGTGTAGTAACGGGGACCCCACATCTCACGATAGGCGGGTAAAACTCCAAGCGTAAGGCGATGTAGCAAGTGAGGACCAGGTGCCTCATGGCGTCTCCAGGCAAGTGATACGAGACACGTCTCCCACATACACACAACGGTCGGAGTTTAGGTTGATGTGCCAACACTCCCGCCCCTCAGGAAGGTCAGGCGCACATCTCCCAAAATCCGCGCATGCGTGCAGACATCGTCGCAGTCAAAGTCAATCCTGTGCAGGCCAGAAGCCGGGGAAGGCAGGCTCTTCTGTCTCTTCACCGTCGTCTTCGATCAGTACGGGGTACACATAAACAGCAAATAATAGAAATACAAGAAAGAGGTAAGATATCCTACCATCATTACCAATTATGGCAGCCAGGAAATAATACGGCGCATAGCGCCCAATTAGCAATTTAGAAACGGCATATTCGAATAATAAACGTTAATCTCAACAGTAAACAATTAAACAGATCCAGGCAGGTAGTTATTGCAATAGTAAGCAAACAAGTCACAATATGGAGAATGGATAATACCAGCAATGTATATATATATCACGACTCATATGCATGTTCTCTCAAACCCCTACTCCATGGAGCTAAACTCAATCAATCGGAGAGAAAGATCAGGAGACATGTACGTGACTCGGCTCGCCGAGGCCGTGCTATCAATAAATTTTTCTCGTGCACAATCATGGCATTGCACAGACATTCTTCACTAGATCACGATATAGGACAGTGTCAAGTCCGGATCGTCGGTGCGTTTGCATCGGTTTGCCCCACGGGCAAAGGAGCTACCAACTACCCATTGTGGAGGACCCGCACCCCGACGCCCCAAGGTCATAACAAGACCCACACTTGTCTACTCGCACCCGCACTAAGGTGTGTTCAATCTCCTAGGCAACTAGGCCTTACAATAGTCCACACGGACAATCACAATGCATAAGACACTATGCATGCACATGTATGATCCACAATCTCATACAATTTCACACTATGCCGCATTAGGCCAATATAGCATCAATGTCCATATACGGTCACTCACATGGACCCATAACAACATAATACTAGGTTCAAGTCAATTGATGCATTATTGGGTTCATTATGAATCCTAACTTAGTATTTGCTTCCCTTTCCAAGGTTCATGTTCAAGGTTAATTCTCAGGACCAATTCAATATTCCACATAACTTGAAATTCATTTAAGCTCTTAGGCCTCACACTCTCATGTTCTTTTCTCAATTCTAATATCAGGCAAAGTTATCAAGTTGTCAAAGCAATAACACACTCCTTAAGGATTCATTATGGAACCTCACATTTCCTGGTCATTTATGTCATGAGCGCCTAGGCGCCATTTCTGTAACGCCTGAGCGCTGGTTGAGCGCCTGGGCGCCCAACACGAAACGCCTGAGCGCTGTCCAAACCGTGTTACAGGGAAAATTCTCTCGGGCATAGAGCGCCTAGGCGCCCTACGCACAGCGCCTGAGCGCTAGTGCAAAATCAAGGATTCTGCAGAATCCTCTTCTGCAGAACCGTGGCCCTCAAATTTCAAAAGGGTACACCTTTACCACCAGTCCAAAACATATTTCTTTTGCTAACAAACACACATTGCAAAAATCCATATAATCATACAAATCAAACATCTACAAATCATAGAAATAACAACATACAATAGAAGAGTGATCCAACATGGATTCCCTCATTTTCAACAACACACAAGACATTCCCTCACTACCAAGATTGGTTGAGGAGGATCATCTTCCTCTTACCTATTTGGAAGGCAACACAATGGTGCTACACCTTCTTGCCCTAATTTTCGTTTTCCCCTTCAAGAAAAACACAAATGTGAGTGATCACCACAATGTTCACTCAAACCATGAAAAATAGGTTCTTGGCCACCAAGGTGACTAAGAGAAACGAAAATAGCAAGAATAATGGAAGAAAGTTAAGAGCTTTACCTTAAAGCTCTAAGCTTTGGCTTCAATGGTGGAAGAAAAATGGAAGAAGAAGAAGAACCCAAAAGATAGCAGCATGAGGGGACCTCGAATGGAGTAGGAGAGTTGGAATGTGAGGGATTTAGTGAATGATGGAGATAAACTCCAATGTGTGTGGGTGTGTGCCGTAGAAGAGGAGAAAGAAGAAGAAGAAAATGAAAGAAGGAGAACGTGAATGAAGAGAGAAATGGAGAATGTGAGTAAAATGATTTAATGTAAGCTAATATCCCCCCCTTCCAAATGGCTTCTGCCGTAGAGAAGAGTAGAGAAGGGAGTGAGAAATGTGCTAAATAGGAAACTTCATGGAAGCTTCCTAAAATAGGCTTTTTAAATTAACCAGAATTTTATTTAGACAATAAGGCTAAAAAAAAAAAGTTTACCACAAGGAAATTCTTTGAATAATGTGATAAGATTTTTATTTCATATTATTATTTGTTGGACAATAGTTATTGTTGGCAGGAGTCAGCATTAACAAATCTGACAGATAAATTCTTCGCTGTATGAATTTACTTTATCTGTTAAGATCTCTCGAAAGAATCGCGAAACCTCGTAAACTGTGTCAAGCCTCGGGTTTAGTAAGATCCCCCGTCGACTTATCCATAGTTCCAAGTTCGCAGAGAAAACATCGCGTTTTCCCAGCTTTGCTCTGCGCACACGCAAAACGAGGAATATATTAAAATATTCGTCGTCTCCGAAAAATTCCAGAAAAATTCCTAAAAATCAAGAATATTATAAAATGAGGATTTATAATCAAATATGTATTTTTCGGGATGTTACAACACTCCCCAACTAAAAAGGAATTTCGTCCTCGAAATTTACATACCTCAAAATAATTCGGATGTTGCTCCTTCATCTTGTCTTCCAATTCCCAAGTCGCATCACCAGTTGCTTCATTCCAAATCACCTTTACCAATGGAATCTCCTTTCCTCGTAGTTGCTTTATCCGTCGATCCTCAATTCTCGCAGGAGACGTTTCATAGGTCAGGTTCTATTTTAACTGTACTGTGTCCGGTGCTATGACATGACTTGGATCGGGTAAATATTTACGAAGTTGTGACACATGGAATACATTATGTATGTTTGAAAGAATAGGGGTAAGGCTATCGGTAAGCTATTTGGACCTATCCGACGAAGAATTTGGTAAGGTCCAAGAAATTTTGGAGTGAGTTTTCTAGATTTCAAGGCCGGCCGACCCCAGTCGTGGGTGTGACTTTCAGGAACACATGCTCACCTTCTTCAAACTCAAGAGGCTTTCTTCTCTTATCCGCATAGCTCTTCTGTCGGCTCTGAGCGGTTCTCATCTTCTCTTGAATCATCTTAACCTTCTCAGTCGTCTGCTGGATAATGTCTGGTCCAATCGTAAGACGCTCGCCGTCTTGGTACCAACATAATGGTGTTCGACACCGTCTTCCATACAGAGCTTCATAGGGTGCCATCCCTATACTCGAATGATAACTGTTATTGTAGGTGAACTCCACCAGTGGTAGAACTTCATCCCAACTTCCAGTCTGTTCCATAGAACAAGCTCTAAGTAGGTCCTCTAGGGATTGAATCGTTCTTTCCGATTGACCATCGGTTTGCGGATGATATGCTGAACTCAGGCGCAATCTCGTCCCCAACGAAGCTTGTAAACTTTGCCAAAACTTTGAGGTAAACCTCGGATCTCTATCCGAGATTATACTCGTAGGCACACCATGTAATCTGACAATTTCCCCAACATACAGTCGGGTCAGCTTTTCCAAACTGTACCCTATGTTAATCGGGAGGAAATGAGCCGATTTTGTAAGTCGATCAACTATCACCCAAATCGAGTCATGTCCCATCCTCGTCCTTGGCAATCCCACAACAAAGTCCATTGCGATCTTTGTCCCACTTCCACTCGGGAATAGACAATGGTTGCAAAGCAACCCCGTTGGTCGCCGATGTTCCACTTTGGCTTTTTTGAGACTAGACAAGTCGATACACATCTAGTGACATCACTCTTTAGTCCATGCCACCGAATAACTTCTTCAAGTCTTGGTACATCTTCGTTATGCCAGGGTGCATACTTAGCTTGCTAGTGTGGGCGTGATCCACAATATATCGTCTAAGCTCTTGGTCACGAGGAATGCAAACTCTACCTCGGAATCTCAGAATTCCATCTGTTCCTTCTTCGAACTCTGTTTTCTCGCCTTGTTTCATTTGTTCTCTTATTCCTTGCAAGAATTCATCGGTCTTCTGTTTTTCCCGTATGTCTTCCATCAACTCGCTTGAGATGGTAACCATATTCATGCAAATTCTTCCGGGTTCCAACTTAACAAATGACCATACATCTCTAAATTGTTCGATGAGATCCCTTTCCTTAATCATCAAGGCAGAAACACTGATAGTCTTTCTACTTAAGGCGTCAGCCACAACGTTCGCCTTGCCAGGGTGGTACAACAACTGGAAATCATAATCCTTTAAAAACTCCAGCCATCTCCGCTGTCTCATATTCAGCTCCTTCGATCGTACAAGTACTTCAAGCTCTTGTGGTCACTGAAGATGTTGAATGTCGCTCCATAAAGGAAATGTCTCCATATCTTCAGAGCAAAAACCACACCGCCAACTCCAAATCATGAGTCGGGTAATTCTTTTCATGCACTCGCAACCTGTCGCGAAGCATAGGCTACCACCTTTCGGTGTTGCATAAGGACAGATCCCAAACCTTGATACGAAGTGTCACAATACACCTCGAACGGTTCATTCGGATCAGGTAACACTAATACAGGTGAGGTAGTCAGCCGTTTCTTCAACTCTTGAAAACTCGCTCACATTTATCAGTCCATTCGAAAGCTTGATTCTTCTTCGTCAATTGAGTGAGTGGTCCGGCAATCTTGGAAAACCCTTCTATGAACCTCCGGTAATATCCGGCTAAACCAACGAAACTACGGACTTAGTCACGATTTCGGTTGTTCCCACGCAATCTTTGCTTCCACTTTGCATGGATCCACTGCGATTCCTTCTTTTGAGATCACATGACCCAAAAACTTCACCTCATCTAGCCAAAACTCGCACTTCGACAACTTGGCATACAGTTCCTTTTCCTTCAAAATCGAAGAACTATGCTTGAGGTGCTCAAAGCATGATCCTCCTGATTCTGAGAATATATCAGGATGTCATCAATGAAGACGACAACAAACTTATCCAAGTACGGACGAAAGATGCGGTTCATATAGTCCATGAAAATAGCAGGCGCATTCGTCACACCAAACGGCATCACAAGATACTCGTAATGGCCGTATCGCGTACGTGCAGTCTTGGGTATATCCTCCGTCTTCACTCTTATCTGATGATACCCAGATCTCAAGTCAATCTTCGAAAATACCGCTGCCCCCTTCAGTTGGTCCATCAGGTCGTCAATTCTCGGGAGAGGATACTTGTTCTTGATTGTCAACTTGTTCAATTGCCTCTGTAGTCCACACACAATCTCGAGGTACCGTCCTTCTTTCGAACTAGTAGCACGGGTGCTCCCCACGGGATACACTTGGTCTAACGAACCGCTTCTCCAAAAGCTCTTCTAGCCGCCGCTTAAGTTCGGCTAATGCACGTCGGTGACATTCGATGCGGTGCTATAGACACGGGACCAGCTCCCGGTACTAGATCAATAGCAAACTCGATTTCACGTGCCGGCGGTAAACCAGTGTACTTCTTCGGGGAAGATCTCGGGAAATTCATTCACTGGGAATAGTACTCAAATCGGCCTCACTCTCGACTTTCAAGGAAGATAATAGCATGTACCCCGAGCTCCTTCTTTCAAGAAAGCTCGTGCTTGGTTGGCCGTCAAGTATCTAGAATTCTCATCCACGGGAAAGACTATGGTCTTACTAGAACAATCTAACAGAACATGGTTGGAAGATAACCGGTCCATCCCTAGGATTACATCTAAGCTGTGAAAGAGGTAAACAGATCAAAATCGACGAGAAAAGATTCGACCTTCAACAATCAAAGGACACTCCAAACGGACTTTGGTAGTAACTACCGGTTTATCGGTGGGGTTGACGGTCAATTAATTCAAAAGGTAGTTCGAGACACAGGTAAACCAAGTCGTAGCACACAGTCATATGATATGAAAGAATGGGTTGCCCCCAGTCATACAGTACTTTCAAAAGATTACCTTCTATGGCGCCTTCTCCTTGAATCAAGTCTTCGGATTCAGAAGCTTCAGCTCCACTCATAGTATAAACTCGACCTCCGGCTTGCGGTTTCTTGGCTCGGGTTGCATTGACTGAAGGTTCAACCTTTGCTTGGTTGCAGTCTACGGACATATGGCCCGGTTTGCCACATCCGAAGCAAATGATTCCTTTTATCGTGCAGTCTCTTGTGAGATGATCCTTCCCACACTTCGGCATTTGGACGGGTAGGTCGTATTCGACCGTTTGGTTCCCGAGAAGAACCTCCACCGAGAATTTCCACCGGTTGGTTGTTGACTCCCCGTTGGTTGGGAATAGGGTTTCTTCTGAAAGCGGTTTGAACCACTGCCTCCACCTCTTTGGGACCGTACAGGCCCAAAGTTCCTGTTTCTCGCGTCTCTAGCCTGCTCCAAGGCTTCAACTTCGCAGCAAGTGTCTAACAGTTCCGAGAATACCTTCATTTTCAAGGTAATCACAGCTTTCTTTACCTCGTACCTCAGTCCTTCGGTGAATTTCCAAAGCATTTCCAGGCTTCATCAGTTTGATCGGTAATGTGTTGAAAATCTCTCCAAGTTCTCAAACTTGGCCGCGTATTCGCTGACAGTCATGTTCCCCTGTCTCGGGTTGAGGAACTCCATCTCCTTTGCGTGTCTCGCATTCGCAGAGAAAGTATTTGCCCAAGAATTTCTCCTTGAACAGTTCCCGGGTGACCTCGCTCCTTCGGCTTCTAATGCCCTTTGAGCTCCATTCCACCAGTCTTCGGCATTTCGACAAGCATAAAAGTCGCATAGTTTACCTTCTTGTCTTCCGCACAATTCATGCCACGAAAGACTTTTTCCAGCTCCTTGATCCATAGATTAGCCTTGTCGGGATCAAACTCCCCCTTGAATTGCGGAGGGTTATGACGACGAAACTCTGCTAAGTTTTGCGCGTCGGTAATCGCCTCGAGCTGTTGAGCAGCTCTTTCTTGTTGTTGAGCAGTGCGTTCATTTTGTTGGGCGATGACTTCACCATTCTCTTGCATCGCTTCAATAGCGGCTGTCATATCTCCACCTCTTGCCATCTTGCTCTTCTCTCAAATTAGATTACTGAAAACATAAGAAAAGTCAGAGGAATCCACTCAAGACACCCATCACAGAGATTCACACAGCACAAACAAGACAGACTCACACTCAAGACCCAAAGAAAACATAAACCGGGGCTCTGATACCAACTTAATGTAACGCCCCTTTTTGGGAGGGAACGTCACATTGTCAAATAAAATAAAATGCGGAAATTGATTAAACAACGATTAAGACCCGGTTCATTTTAATTAATTGATGATTAACCATGTGAGCAAACTTGGCAATATTTTCTTTTTTTTTTTTTTAATAATAATAATAATGATACGATAATGCGGAATGTGAATAAAAGGAACGAATAAAACAATACATAGAAATTTGCACCTGAATAGCATGTATATATATATCTAGAGTTTAATACAACTATTTCATAAATACAAGCCTGGCCATCATCAAAAAGCAAAACTATACCCACCCCAAGGGAAACATGCATATATACCCTCATGCATATACAAAATATACAGTCCAAATCAAAAAGAAAGATACATCGGCCCCCAAAAACAAAAATACTGGCGGCCATCAGTAGCCACCAATGATCATCGACCCCTCAAATAAAAAGGGACCGATTCGGGATCATCGGGAGGACCCTCATCGGGATCTTCCTCATCCGAGGACTCATCCATAGGAACCACGGATGCACGGGACGGGCCCGAGCGGTGGAGTCAAACGAATCCTCTGCGGGGTGTAGTAACGGGGACCCCACATCTCCACGATAGGCGGGTAAAACTCCAAGCGTAGGCGATGTAGCAAGTGAGGACCAGGTGCCTCATGGCGTCTCCAGGAGCAAGTGATACGAGACACGTCTCCCACACATACACACAACGGTCGGAGTTTAGGTTGATGTGCCAACACTCCTGCCCTCCGAGGAAGGTCAGGCGCACATCTCCCAAAAATCCGCGCGTGCGTGCAGACATCGTCGCAGTCAAAGTCAATCCTGTGCAGGCCAGAAGCCGGGGAAGGCAGGCTCTTCTGTCTCTTCACCGTCGTCTTCGATCAGTACGGGGTACACATAAACAGCAAATAATAGAAATACAAGAAAGAGGTAAGATATCCTACCATCATTACCAATTATGGCAGCCAGGAAATAATACGGCGCATAGCGCCCAATTAGCAATTTAGAAACGGCATATTCGAATAATAAACGTTAATCTCAACAGTAAACAATTAAACAGATCCAGGCAGGTAGTTATTGCAATAGTAAGCAAACAAGTCACAATATGGAGAATGGATAATACCAGCAATGTATATATATATCACGACTCATATGCATGTTCTCTCAAACCCCTACTCCATGGAGCTAAACTCAATCAATCGGAGAGAAAGATCAGGAGACATGTCTGTGACTCGGCTGCCGAGGCCAGTGCTATCAGTAAATTTTTCTCGTGCACAATCATGGCATTGCACAGACATTCTTCACTAGATCACGATATAGGACAGTGTCAAGTCCGGATCGTCGGTGCGTTTGCATCGGTTTGCCCCACGGGCAAAGGAGCTACCAACTACCCATTGTGGAGGACCCGCACCCCGACGCCCCCAAGGTCATAACAAGACCCACACTTGTCTACTCGCACCCGCACTAAGGTGTGTTCAATCTCCTAGGCAACTAGGCCTTACAATAGTCCACACGGACAATCACAATGCATAAGACACTATGCATGCACATGTATGATCCACAATCTCATACAATTTCACACTATGCCGCATTAGGCCAATATAGCATCAATGTCCATATACGGTCACTCACATGGACCCATAACAACATAATACTAGGTTCAAGTCAATTGATGCATTATTGGGTTCATTATGAATCCTAACTTAGTATTTGCTTCCCTTTCCAAGGTTCATGTTCAAGGTTAATTCTCAGGACCAATTCAATATTCCACATAACTTGAAATTCATTTAAGCTCTTAGGCCTCACACTCTCATGTTCTTTTCTCAATTCTAATATCGAGGCAAAGTTATCAAGTTGTCAAAGCAATAACACACTCCTTAAGGATTCATTATGGAACCTCACATTTCTGGTCATTTATGTCATGAGCGCCTAGGCGCCATTTCGTAACGCCCGAGCGCCGGTTGAGCGCACGGGCGCCCAACACGAAACGCCCGAGCGCTGTCCAAACCGTGTTACGGGGAAAATTCTCTGGGCATAGAGCGCCTAGGCGCCCTACGCACGCCGCGCCGAGCGCTAGTGCAAAATCAAGGATCTCGAGAATCCTCTTCTGCAGAACCGTGGCCCTCAAATTTCAAAAGGGTACACCTTTACCACTAGTCCAAAACATATTTCTTTTGCTAACAAACACACATTGCAAAAATCCCATATAATCATACAAATCAAACATCTACAAATCATAGAAATAACAACATACAATAGAAGAGTGATCCAACATGGATTCCCTCATTTTCAACAACACACAAGACATTCCCTCACTACCAAGATTGGTTGAGGAGGATCATCTTCCTCTTACCTATTTGGAAGGCAACACAATGGTGCTACACCTTCTTGCCCTAATTTTCGTTTTCCCCCCTTCAAGAAAAACACAAATGTGAGTGATCACCACAATGTTCACTCAAACCATGAAAAATAGGTTCTTGGCCACCAAGGTGACTAAGAGAAACGAAAATAGCAAGAATAATGGAAGAAAGTTAAGAGCTTTACCTTAAAGCTCTAAGCTTTGGCTTCAATGGTGGAAGAAAAATGGAAGAAGAAGAAGAACCCAAAAGATAGCAGCATGAGGGGACCTGGAATGGAGTAGGAGAGTTGGAATGTGATGGATTTAGTGAATGATGGAGATAAACTCCAATGTGTGTGGGTGTGTGCCGTAGAAGAGAGAAAGAAGAAGAAGAAAATGAAAGAAGGAGAACGTGAATGAAGAGAGAAATGGAGAATGTGAGTAAAATGATTTAATGTAAGCTAATATCCCCCTTCCAAATGGCTTCTGCGCGTAGAGAAGAGTAGAGAAGGGAGTGAGAAATGTGCTAAATAGGAAACTTCATGGAAGCTTCCTAAAATAGGCTTTTTAAATTAACCAGAATTTTATTTAGACAATAAGGCTAAAAAAAAAAGTTTACCACAAGGAAATTCTTTGAATAATGTGATAAGATTTTTATTTCATATTATTATTTGTTGGACAATAGTTATTGTTGGCAGGAGTCAGCATTAACAAATCTGACAGATAAATTCTTCGCTGTATGAATTTACTTTTTATCGTTAAGATCTCTCGAAAGAATCGCGAAACCTCGAAGCTGTGTCAAGCCTCGGGTTTAGTAAGATCCCCGTCGACTTATCCATAGTTCCAAGTTCGCAGAGAAACATCGCGTTTTCCCGGCTTTGCTCACAAGCACACGCAAAACGAGGAATATATTAAAATATTCGTCGTCTCCGAAAAATTCCAGAAAAATTCCTAAAAATCAAGAATATTATAAAATGAGGATTTATAATCAAATATGTATTTTTCGGGATGTTACATTACCACCAAAGTCTGTTTGGATTGTCCATTAATTGTTGAAGGTTGAATCTTTTCTGTTGATTTGATCTGTTTACCGCTTTCCTAGTTAGACGTAATCTTAGGAATGGGTTGGTTATCTTCTAACCATGTCCTATTAGATTGTTCTAGAAAAACCATAGTTTTTCCTTTGGATGAGAATTCTGGATTTTTTATGGCCAACCAAGTTCAAGCTTTCTTGAAAGAAGGAGCTCAAGGATACATGTTATTATCTTCTTTAAAAGTTGAGAATGAGGTAGATGTGAACACACTTCCTATGGTTCGAGAATTTCTTGAAGTCTTCCCTGAAGATGTACCTGGTTTACCACCGGAGCGGGAGATCGAGTTTACTATTGACCTTGTGCCTGGAGCTGGTCCTATTTCCATAGCACCCTACAGAATGTCACTAGCGGAACTAGTTGAACTCAAGGAGCAATTGGAGGAGCTTTTGGAAAAGCAGTTTGTTAGACCTAGCTATCACCTTGGGGAGCGTTGGTATTGCTAGTTAAGAAGAAGGATGGTACTTCACGATTGTGTGTGGACTACCATCAGCTGAATAAAGTCACAATCAAGAATAAGTATCCACTGCCAAGGATAGATGACCTAATGGATTAGTTGAAGGGAGCAGCAATGTTTTCTAAGATTGATTTGCAATCGAGTTACCATCAAATCAAAGTAAAAGTGGAAGACATTCCCAAAACAACTTTTCGTACTCGTTATGGACACTACGAGTACTTGGTGAAGCCATTTGGCGTAACGAATGCACCTGCTATATTCATGAACTATATGAACAGAATCTTTCGCCCTTATTTGGACAGGTTTGTTGTTGTCTTCATTGATGATATCATGATCTACTCTCAAAATCAGGAAGATCATGTTGAACACCTCAGTTTAGTCCTTCAGATTCTGAGAGAGAAAAAGTTGTATGCCAAGCTATCCAAATATGAATTTTGGCTGGATGAGGTCAAGTTTTTAGGCCATGTGATCTCAAAGGAAGGAATTGTTGTAGACCCATCAAAGGTAGAAGTTGTTCTAAATTGGGAAAGGCCGAAGACGGTGACAGAAATTCAAAACTTTGTCGGACTGGCTAGATATTACTAGAGATTCATTGAAGGGTTCTCTAAAATTGCCGGACCTCTCACTCAACACACAAGGAAGAACCAAGCTTTTGAGTGGACGGATGCTTGCGAAGAAAGTTTTCAAGAGCTAAAAAGAAAACTAACTATTTCACTAGTGTTAGTTCTACCTGACCCAAGCGAACCATTCGAAGTATGTTGTGATGCTTCATACCAAGGACTAGGGTGTGTCCTTATGCAAAGTAGAAGAGTGGTAGCTTATACCTCGAGACAATTGCGAGTGCATGAGAAGAACTACCCAGCACATGACCTAGAGTTAACTACTGTTGTATTTGCTTTGAAGATATGGAGATATTTTCTTTATAGAACAACATTCAACGTCTTTAGTGATCATAAGAGCTTGAAGTATCTGTATGATAAAAAAGAGTTGAACATGAGACAACGGATGTGGTTAGAATTCCTAAAGGACTATGATTTCCAATTTCAGTATCACCCTAGAAAGGCCAATGTTGTGGCCGATGCCTTAAGTAGGAAGACGATTAGTGTTTTTGCCTTGATGATTAGAGAAAAGGATTTGATAGAACAATTAAGAGACGTATGGTCTTTTGTGGAATTAATGCCAAGCAAAATCCGCATGAACATGGTCACAATCTCAAGCAAGTTGATGGATGACATCCGAGAAATGCAGAAGGTTGACAAGTTCTTACAAGAAGAAAGGAAGCTGATGAAGTAGGGCGGTGTATCAGCATTAGAGGAAGGAAGTGATAGAATTTTAAGATTCAGAGGCAGAGTCTGTGTGTCTAAGGACCAAGAGCTTAGGAAGTACATTCTCGAACATGCTCACATGAGTCAGTTAAGTATACAACCTGGAATGACCACAATATACCAAGATTTGAAGAAGTTATTTTGGTGGCATGGAATGAAAAGTAATATTGCTAGATGTGTATCTTCCTATCTGGTTTGTCAGAAAACAAAGATTGAACATCAAAGACCATCTGGAATGTTACAACTATTATCTATTCCCAAGTGGAAGTGGGATAGTACTGTAATAGACTTTGTTGTTGGATTGCCACGGACAAAAAGGGGTCATGATTCGATATGGGTTGTTTTAGATCGACTCACGAAGTCGGCACATTTCTTTCCAATCAACATAAGGTATTCATTGGAGAAATTGACTCAGTTGTACATCGGTGAAATTGTCAGACTACATGGTGCACCCACAAGTATTGTTTTTGATAGAGATCTGAGATTTACATCAAAGTTTTGGCAAAGTCTTCAAGAAGCGATGGGAACAAAGTTACGCTTCAGTTCTATATATCATCCGCAAATCGATGGTCAATCAGAAATAACAATTCAATCCTTGGAAGATTTGCTTAGAGCTTGTGTTTTGGAGCAAACTGGAAGTTGGGATGAAGTTTTACCATTGGTAGAGTTTACCTACAACAATAGTTATCATTTAAGCATAGGGATGGCTCCCTATGAAGCTCTATATGGACGAAAGTGCAGAACACCTTTATGTTGGTATTAAGACGGAGAGCGACTTACCGTTGGACTTGATCTCATACAACTAATGACTAAGAAAGTCAAGATGATTCAGGAGAAGATGAGAACGACTCAAAGTCAACAAAAGAACTATACGGACAAAAGGAGAAAACCTCTTGAATTTGAGGAAGGAGAGCATGTATTTTTGAAAGTCATGCCTACGACTGGGGTTAGTTAAGTTCTCAAGTCTAGAAAACTTACTTCAAAATTCCTTAGACCTTATCAAATTCTTCGTCAGATAGGTCTAGCTGCTTATCAGATAGCTTTACCACCTTTTCTTTCAAATCTCCACAATGTCTTTCATGTGTCACAACTTCAAAAATACATTCCTAGCCCTAACCATGTCATAGCACCTGACTCAGTACAATTAAAGGAAAACTTGACTTATGAAACATCACCTGTGAGGATTGGGGATAGGGGAATAAAGCAACTCAGAGGGAAAGACATCTCATTAGTAAAAGTGATCTGGAACGAAGCAACCAGAGATGCAACATAGGAACTGGAAGATAAGATGAAGGAACAATACCCACAGTTGTTTTAAGGTACAAAAATTTTGAGGACAAAATTTTTATTTGAAGGGGAGAGTTGTAATACCCTGAAAAATTATAATTTTATGATAAATAGTCATTTTCCAATATTTGTGAATTTTGTGAATTTTTCTAGATTTTTCTGAGAATGCGGAATATTTTAATAATATTCCTTATTTTACGTGCAAACTGAGTGAAGCTAGGGAAATGCAATATTTTTCCCAAGAACCTTGATCTGTTTGCAAAATCGTAGAGGATCTTACTAAACCCGAGGCTGGACACGATTTACGAAGTTTCATATTTTTTGAGAACTTTATCAGATAAAATAATAATCGTTGTGTAATTTATTATCAGTCGGATAATTAATACCGACTTCTGTCAACTATAACAATTGTCCATTAGATAATAGCATGTATTAAAAATCCTATCACATTATCCTAATGTAATCCACTTTATGTCTAATCAAATCCACTTTAATTCAAAAATATAGTATTTTCATCAAAGCTTCTCATGGAAGCTTTGACCCACAAATGACCAAATTGCCCCAAACTTGTTGAAGAAGCCACTCAACCCATTCTCTCCTCTCTCTTTGTCGTCGCATCTATAGCCCTTGGGGGAGCAAAACTTTGCTCCCACACTTAACACATTTCACCCAAATTATCACATTTCCTACTATCACTTTCTCTCTCTAACTTTCATCTTTATTTTCTCTCCAACTTCTCTCTTCTTCTTCCTTCTTCCCTTATGGTTTTGCAACCCCAAAGGTGACCATTTCTTTTCATCTTCCAACTTCACCAACACCATTTCTACATTCCTCTCATCATCCTTTACACTTCTTATTTGAATAGTTTCTTCAAAATCCATCATCTTCACCATTGCCTTCCAAGAACAAAGCTTAAAGCTTTAAGGTAAAGCTTCCATTTTTCCTTTTCCTTCTCTTCATTTTTGTGTTCCTTGGTCACATTAGTGACCAAGCATTCATATTTTTCAAGACTTGGTTGTTGATTCTTTGTGTTTGAATTTCTATGGTTTTGGAGAACCAAAATCGAATCCACCGAGAAGCACCAAGGAGGTCATTTTCGTGTTCTTTCTTTAGGTAAGAGGGAGATTTACTCACTGCAACCATTATTGGTGGTGAGGAGACCTTGTGTGATTGTAGATGGAGAAATCCATATTTGAATGTTTACTTTATTTGATGGTTTTTCATGGCAATGTGTTCTTGGTTGAGATTAGTGATTGATTTGTTGTTTTGGAATGCTTGATAATGTTAGATTTAATAAATGAAAAATTTGAGGGTTTACTACCCTATTGGGAGGCCATGGTTTTGGCAATGAATGTTAAGGGTTGGAATTGATTTTGTGTAAAATAAGACTTAGGTAATTGTGTATTGGAAGATTGATGCATAAAATGAAGAAGAATTAGGAACCTTGATGACTAGGGAGGCCACGGCCACTAGGGGAAATTTTGGAATTCAAGTTATGCTTTGATGCATCTTTGGAAATTAAGGACTTAGATATATATATATATATATATATATATATATATATATATATATATATATAATATATATAAAATAAATTATGAATTTTATATATATATATATACTTCATAATTTATCAAGACTTAGTACATTGAGAATGTTGGATTCATAATGTGGAATTGTGGTATGTATTGAAACATATATATACATGTTGATGTTGAGGATTGGTTTTATGCTATTATAAGTTCATATGTGGAACTAAGTATTTGTGAATTGTACTTGATGAAATTGTGGCATAATATTATTGAGAATTGTTTATATGTCATTATAATATGTTCCATGAGAAATGCTTGTTGATGAACATGCATGAGATGCATTGTTTATGAGGAATATATCATTGATACACATACATGATGTAAATTGAGTCGTCATGCATATGTGATGTCCATTGGACTTTATTGAGAAAGGCGATGTATGCCTAGGAGATTGAATAACACCTAAGTACGGGTGCAAGTAGACTAACCGTAGGCTCATAGTGGTTGACCTTGGGGGCGTCAGGGTGCGGGTGTCTCACAATAGATAGTGGTAGCTCCATTGGGGCCGTGGGATAGACCGATGCAAACACACTGACGATCTGGATCGAGACGCTGTTCTATATTGCAATCAACTGTTGAGGTGCCACGTATAAGCCATATTACGCAAATATTTTATGAGAAGAAACACATTATTTTTAAGGCTGACGAGATACTGGCATGACTCCTTGATCATTCTCTCTGAAATGTTTATGTCTAGCTCCATGGAGTAGGAATTTTGGTACCATAATGCATTGTGCACTGTCCATTGTCAGTCTCATATTTCATTGAGCATGAGTACTTATGACTGTTGAATTATCTGCTCTTACTGTCAATATAATTATGTGATTCAATAAACTATTCACTGCCTCAGATTCTGTTGTTATTTCTCTTTTACTGCTTACTTGATTATTACTGGTATTTTTGTTTATTACTATTGATAAATATATGTGTTGTAATTCTATGTGGGCGTCCAGCGCCGTTCTGTTTTCTTGCTATCGTATTGGTATTGAATGCTGGGTGTCTCACTTCTTTTCTGTATATCTGTACTTCTGTTTTAAATTGTGTGCTTCTAAGAAGACGTTCACGAGGAAGAAAAGGAGGCGCCTGAGTTTCCTGGCTTTTGGCTCAATTACGACTAGTGCTGATTGAAGATGTCTTCGCGTCCACCCTGATTTTTGGGGTATGCGAGGATGACCTTTCATGGAGGACCTGACTGTTGGCACATAAACTTGAGCACGGACCATTGCATCTATCACGAGGAGCTGACTGTGTCTTTAGTCTGGAGTCGCTATGACTCGCCTGTCTTTGATTTTATAGCTTTTGTTCATTTAGAGTTTTACCTGCCGGTTAGGGTTTTGTGGGATGACCTTTATTATTCCCCACAAGAGGACTCTTTCCTCTCCACTGCTCGGGCTTTTGCCCAAAATTCGGTCGCTCCGATGGCGATATCATCAGATGAAGAGGACCCAGCTATGGTCCCTTCTCGTCAGTCTTAGGGGTTGATACTGTCGGTGGCTACTGATGGCTAACCGTTTATTTTTTTTTTGGAAGCCTTACGTTTTGCTAATTTGATGGGGTGTAAATTTGTAATCATCTTGGGTGGGTAAAGCCTCTTACTTTTTGTATATTTTGATGATGTAACTAAATAGGCTAGATGTATATAATATTATATATAAAATGTGAATGTATGACTTTCAATTCCGTGTCGATTTCCATTGTATCTACAATTATTATTATCTCTTTACTTCAAAAAAAAATATATGTGCACGCATGTTTTCAACACTCGAATACTATACAATCTAAGATGCAAATTATTTAATTACATGTTAAAAATGAATCGAGTCTTTAACAATCAATGTATTTATTGTTTTTTGCATTTTTGTTTTAATTTTGTTATGGTGTGACGTTCCTTCTTCGTGAGAAGAGAAAAAGGGGCGTTACACTATTTGCATATGGCGTCCCGAGACCAACAAGGGCGGGGAGTGGTCGTCGGTGCTAAGAGAAAGTATCAATGATCGGCTCCTGGCAGGCTTCTAGGTGAAGGGTCGTATGAATGAACTGAATACACACCGGAATGAGAGGGATTCATAGACTGTGCAGGTATGAGACTGCATAGTTGAGGATGGCTTAAAGGAATTGATTAGGCGTAGCCATATCAACAAGTTGCAACTTCTTTTCGGGAGCCTAGAACATAAGAACTTCATAGTTAAGCGTGCTTAACCTGAAGCAATTGTGGGATGGGTGATCTTTTGGGAAGTTTCCTAGGATGCATATGAGTGAGGACAAAGCACGCTGAAAAAACCCGTGTTGGTTTGTGGAGACACTCATCAATCCTACAGATAGTCATGGGGGCGTTATAGATGGTATCAGAGATGGGACCTCTCCCAGTACGATGTGGTTCGGGGACGAACCAAGCAGAAGTTGGTGGGCATGTGGTGTCCCAGGACCGATGAGGGCGGGGAATGGTCGCCGGTGCTAAGAGAAAGCATCAATGAGCGGCTCTTGGCAGGCTTCTAGGCAAAAGGTCTCATGAATGAACTGAATACGCACCGGAATGAGAGGGATTCAGAGGCTGTGCAGGTATGGGACTGCATAGTTGAGGATGACTTAAAAGAATTAATTAGGCATAGCCATATCAACAAGTTGCAACTTCTTTTCGAGAGCCTAGAACATAAGAACTCCATGGTTAAGCATGCTTGACCTGGAGCAATTGTGGGATGGGTGACCTCCTGGGAAGTTTCCTAGGATGCGTATGAATTGGGACAAAGCACGTTGGAAAGAACCGTGTTGGTTTGTGGAGACACTCATCAATCCTGCAGA
This sequence comes from Ormosia emarginata, assembly GCA_029884605.1. NCBI lineage: Eukaryota > Viridiplantae > Streptophyta > Magnoliopsida > Fabales > Fabaceae > Ormosia > Ormosia emarginata. Next base: position 6,153,139 of record JAQQTP010000087.1, read on the forward strand.
TAGTCCTAGGGGCGTTACAGAATTAAAATCATATTTGAGTTCCAATACGAGGTTAAAGGGAATACAAGAATGTATAAAGCAGATGTATTTGGAATTAAGATTGTTGAAGATGACCTCATGGTAACTGAAACCTATGTACACTCAAGACATATGAAGTAGATGAAACCTCATCAAGTCGAGGGATTTTTTTTTATTAACAACCTTGCAGTTGAGTATCCCAGGAGGCAGTATTTTGGCCCATACTCCGATATCACTTTATGACTTTTACACTATGAAAATAGATACTAAATTTCAGCAGCTAGAAGTGTTAAAATAGTGGGTGGAGTGGAAAAATGAGAGACACAGTCCCAGGAAGGTTCTTTGTTTAAGTATAAACACCTAGAAAGGTTGTACTGTTAGAAACTCTATATCAGAATCATGTCAGGAAGGTGTTTGATGTTGTAAATCTTGTGTGACCAAAGTTTTCTGTTAGTCATGGCAACCATCACCCAAGAGGGGCTGAATTGGGTGATTACAAATTTTTAAAACAACTTTGAGAAACTATGCATTTTGATATTTTCAATCAACACATGCAGCGAAAAAGGTACAACTATTAGAGATTTCTCAAATATCATTTGGGCTATAGGATAAATCAAACAAATAAGTTAAATATCAAATTCAACTCAAGCATATATAATTAAAGCACAAATGCAAAGGAGATAGAGTTGAGAGAAGCAAACATAATATTTATCCTAGTTCAGCCACCAACCACTTATGGCCTATGTCCAGTCCTCAAGTAAACCACCCGAGATTTTCCACTATCATGTCAAGCTTGAACAGGTGCTTGAAACCTTTACAAACTAGAATACTCAACACACCTTGGGATACCTCACCCTTTGTGCTTGAGCCTCAACTTCAAGGGATACCTCACCCTTACAAACTTTTGAGGGATACTTCACCCTCTTTATAGATTATACAAAGTATAGATGAATAGAAACTCTCTTAAGAGTGGATAATACAAATTGAAGCTCTATAATGCTCTTCAAGGATATCTCAAATATTTACAAAAATAGAGCACAAATGGATTGTGTAACATCCCAAAATTTCCTATCTCTTAAACAACAATTTTGACAGTTAACAGAATTTTACTGTTTAGTAATTTCTGTACACTGTAAAATTATTTTGTTTATTTTGTCAGCGTATTTGATCGTTTTGAGTGATTTACTCGTGTCGGAAAATAAAAATTTTTCGTGGGAAAACTTTACGTAATTTAATTTTTACCGTTAGGTAATTATTTTACGTAATCTGATTTGATATTTGTGTGTTTTCTAATATTTGTGATTTTTGTGGACGATTATGAATTTTTTTGACCTTACGTGGGCCCAGGTGGTCCTATGTGGGCCCAGGTGACCTTACGTGGGTCTAGATTGGTCCCGCAAAGCAAAAATTTTTCTACACATAGAAAAATTTGTACTGTTTAGACGGAGACAAGGGATCTTACTAAACCTGAATCCGGAAACAGTTTTAGAAAATTTCTTGTACTGTATTTATTTATCGGGCGATAAAAATACAGTAAATATATTTTCTTTCGTGGGGTTTTAGCAGATAAAAATATAAATTAAATTGCTTAAGTCAACCTTGGTGGTTTGGATATCCACCATTGATTTAATTAATGATGGAGACTTGATCTTGATTTAATCAACGGTGGAGATTTGATCTTAGAAATGAATAAGATCATTTATACCCGTTAGATGGAGATTAAATCAAGGGTAGAGATTTGGTCATATAAAGTGACTATGACCATTTGTAACCATTGGATTTAGAAGTAATCAAGGGTGGAGATTTGGTCTTGTAAAGTAACAAGGACCATTTATGACCATTGGATGAAGATTTAATCAATGGTGAAGATTTAGTCTTAAAATGTAGCAAAGACTAATTATAACCCTTGGATTAAAAGTAAGAAGGAGTAATCTTAACCCTTAATTTTTGGAGACACATCTAAGGGCTAGAATTTAAAGGAGAAAGATCTAATGGCCTAGATTAAGTCTTCTAATCTAAAGCTACACCTAAAGCCTACATTAATCCAAACCATTGAATTAATCAATGGCTTAGAATGCTTCAAATAATGGCTTGAAAAGATGACAACTTTGAAGAAGCAAGGATGAAGGGGGGTGATGGTTTTTGCATGTTTTGGAACTAAAGGAAAAGTTTCAATGCATTAATTGATGCTTTATGTCATTGTTAGATGTCTTGATCAATGTTGCATCATTATTGAACTCTTTGAAGAAGCATGGAGGGGGGCTACGGTTTTGGGCTGCATTTAGAGAGAAAAGTGACATTTGAAGACCATATTGGTCACCTTTGGTCATTATTGACCATACTTCATCATTCTTGAAACTTTCCTTCAAGCAAAGCTCTTAGAAAATTTTCTCTCCTTCTCCTTCTAGCAAACTCGCGGCCAAGCACCATTGATGTGGCTTCCATCACTCTTTAATTTCATCCAACCTAGTTTCTTGAATCCTTACCTTATTCTAAACAACTTTCATGTTGAAGGTTTCTTCAAAATCCAACATCTAGTACTTCAAAATCCAAGCTTCAAGATTCTACCAAAAATGGTAAATTTCATATTTCTTCTTCTAATCTTCTAGCTTTGATTTTCTAAGCCATGATTGAACCATGGTTTACCTATTTCTACACTTGTTATTGATTTTAACATTTGTTTGTAATTTTTTTAGGAATTTTCCATGGAGATCCATGAAATTGGTGGAAGGAAAACTAAGTGTTTTCACTTTATCCTTTGTCTTAACCAAACCTAAGAAGCTTTTCTCTCACAAAAATCAAAAATTCTATCTTTGTTCTTCAAGAGATACCATTCGGTCAAGACCCCTAAAACCACTCTCCAATCTCTTTTAATTTCATCTAACCATAGATCTTGAATCTACATGATATTCTAAACAACTTTCATGTTGGAGACTTCCTCTAAATCATTCATCTTCATGGACTTTCTTCAAGATCAAAGTTATGAGGTATTTATGGTGAAGTGTAAGGAAACTTCATTTCTTCTCTCTTTTTCATGATCTAAACTATGTTTGATCCATGGTTTTCTTAATCAAGCTTAGTATACTAATTTTTATGTATTTTGTTTTGTATTTGAGAAGCCCTTGGTGGTGAAGGACTTGGAAAAAGAAGCAAAACAATGAGTTTTTGAGGATCTTCAAGAGGTAAGAGGGAGATCCATCTCACCAACCAAGCATGGTGGTGAGAGATGGTCTTATATTTGATGGGTGTTGAATCCATGTGAGGATTCATATCCATGGTCATGTAATAATTTATATATGTTTATGAGCTTTGATTAATTGCCTATGCTTAATATGCTTTGCATGAGTTTATGATTTTGATGGTATACTTATACTATGCATGATTATAATATGGAATGCTTTTTATATATATATATATATATATATATATATATATATATATATATATATATATATATATATATATATATATATATATTGTGTATGTATGTGTATGCATGATTTGATGATGGAAAGAAAATTAATTTTGGTCCCAATGGCCAAGGAGAGCTACGGTTTTGATGCCCTTGATTAGGGTTCATGTTGAAAATTTTTCAAGAACAAGGAAATTGATTTGTTTAATGAGAATTATGAAGTGGAGAAAAATGAATTTTCTTGGTTCTAAAGACTATGGAATTTTCGCCAAGACACCTCAACATAGGTGTTTATAACTTAATATTTTTATGGAAGAATAAAAATTGGATTGATTTGAAGAGTATGGAAAATAAACAAAGGATATGTTTTTCAAGAGAACAAGAACATGGTTTTGAAGGATTTTTATTGATTTATTTTGTGTAAAAAGATCCTAAGTGTTTTTCTAAACATGAGTTTTTGAATGAAACGGGCAAACGTTAATTTTAAGGATTTGCAAAGAAAGTGAAAAAGAATTTGTAAAGAAAGTAAAAATGAATTTGAACAAATGGGTTTGGTTTTTATGACCATGAATCACACAGTTTTGAAAACAAAATTTTAATGGTTTTGTTTGTGTAAAACCATATCAATTTAAAAGGAAAAATATTTGATGGTTTCAATAGTCATGTCCACGTTTTTTTTAAGGCTTGTAATGTCTTGATTTTTTATGAACAAAGTGATTTTTTTTAAAGTGAAAACGTAACTTGATTTAATACAAGGAATTTGGAAAGGGAATCAGAGTGTTTTTATCATTTGAGAGAATTTTGTAAACAAAAGACAAAGAGAGGTTGAACATGTTTGAACTTCAATTTATTTTGAAAAAATTGATTTTAAAGTTGATTTGAGGAAAATGGAGAATATAATGGTGTTTTGAAAATTTACTAACGTATAATTGATTTTCGAGTTTTGAAGTACGTTAGGAAATTCTTGAACTTTTGAAACGTTGATTTATATCATTGGAAAAAGTGATTTTTGTGGAGTATATTTTGGAAAAGGATTTCTTGAAGAAATGTGGAAAAAGATTTTCTTGAGTAAGGAAATGTGAAAAAATGAAATACAAAGTTATATTATTTTGAGAGAAGTTGAAAAGGAATTTTTTTATGGTTAAGAAATATTTTCTGTAATGAAATTGTGGTGAAAAAATTATTTACGTATCTTAAAAATGTAATTTTAAAGTACGTAGTTTGAAATACAGTAAAATATTTCTAAGTGTTTGGAAATACAGTAGAATATTTCTACGCGATTTTAAATACGTTAAAATATTTCCACGCGATTTGAATTACGTTTAAATATTTTACGTAATCTAAATTACTATTGAAAAATCACTACGTGATGGAAAAGTGATGAATTATTTTTACGTGATTGTGAAAATAGCGGAAAATTATTATGAGATTTGGAAAGTGTTTTAAATATTTTGAGAATGATAGAAAATGATTTACGGGATGTAAAAGAATGATTTTTAAGTTACGCAATTTTGAAACAGTGAAAAAAATACTATGCGATTTGAGAAACGTATATTTTTACGCAATTGAGAAAAATGTTGAAAAATTAGTACGTGTTTTAAAAGTGCAACAGAAGAGTTGCGGTATTTTGAAAATGTAATAGAAATGTTACTGTGTTGTGAAAACGTAACAGAAGTGTCACGGTATTGTGAAAATATAACAAAGACGTTTCAGAATTTTGAAAACGTAATATAAACATTTTGGAATTGTGAAGACGTAACAGAAACATTTTGGAATTGTGAAAATGAAACAGAAATGTTGCGCAATTTTGAAAACACGATGAAAGTGTTTTATAACTATGAAAATGTGATAACATGATTTCGCTGTTGTAAATGCAGTATGATTACTGTTGAACCAGTGTATAAACATTGTGTGAGAAAATGACGTGTTTTGCCTGTAATTGGCATTTGGTGCATTATACATGCATTGGAAAGATATGCCTGTGATTGGCATTGGTGCATTATACATGCATTGGAAAAATATGCGTTGAGGCATATGATTGAACAAATGAAATTTGAAAAGATTTGGCCCTTGTGGTTGGACTTGCACTGATATATTCGTGCATTGTATAAAGTATAACTAATAAGCTATTTTAGCCCTTGTGGTTGAAGAGGGAATGAGAATTGATAGTGAGATCTATGATGGATCTTGGGGTGTGTCAAGGCGCGGCGGTCGACCAGTGAACAGCTGGAGAGTACCCTGTGCCACTTGGCGATGCAGTCCGTTGCAATGCATTGACGATACCCGATAAGAAGACGATTCTTTTCTATGACTGGGAGATTGTCTGTGGGCTTAGGCTGGGCAATTAACCAGAGCATTCTCCTCGAAATTTTGAAAACCTCCATGGAGTTGTTTTTGAAAAACTGAGTCCTTGTGCACATGCATAATCTGAACATTTATATCTGCATGATATATTAATTGAGGGATATTGGTTATGACAATTGTTTTGAATACTTGGATGATGATAATGATAATTAGAACATTATTATAATTTGTTGTTTATGATAATTAAACTAATAAATGATTAGATGATGATAGTTGATTAATGCTGATAGCATGATTATGGTATGATCTATCTGTATGATATGTTGTTTGTGTTATCTCTATACTGCCATGTTGGTATTGGCGTAGGTGATCTCACCTCTTTGTTATGTTGTTTTGTTGTGTCTGTACTATTAAAATCAAATAATAGAAGGATTGAGTTGTTTTAGACATAACGGGCGATGGATACTCTGAGATTGAGTGACAACAATAAGGAGTGGTCATTCAGGACTCGAAGGTATGCAGTGTTGACAAAGAACAGATGTAGAACAGATGTCTGATGCAACAAGATGGATACACAACAGAATAAGTATGTTAAGTTTTAACATTAGTGTTGTACCGTGCTATTAAGTAGGACCCGTCATGGGGTTTGCTACTGTTAAAAAAAAAAGAGTCTGTTAGTTTTATATTTCTCTTTAAATTGTGAAATATTAATTGGTGTCAATATTGCATAATGAATAGTTGAAATATGATTTTCCATATTACCTAATATTTTCAGTAAATTTACGTTTCAGTAAAGAAGTAATTTTGAAACCCATATTTTCATAACTCAAACCTTTTACAAATTGATTTTCAGATTATGAGTCGGGAGTCGGAAATGTGATGCCCTAAGGAGGGTGTTACAGATTGAAAGATTGATTCTTAGATTAGAGCAATAGAAATATGTTTCAAGTTGTTGGTTAGCCATTAAAGATGACCCAAGACAAGTATTTATAGAGTATTTGATCAAAGGAGTCATTGGGTGTAATAATTGATAGCATTAAATGCCAAGAAACTAGTCGTTGTGAGTTTTCTGGGTCATGCTATTCGAATAACAACATTGTTATTCGAATAAATCTTTAAAAACATGTTTTGGAATGTTTTCTGGGTTGTGACCATTTCTTTGAAAGATATGATCAAAAGAGTAACCAAAGGTCAGTTTTGCAAAACTCAAACTTCACTATTTTGATAGTTTTGAACTACCACCATGACAAGCTTTTCAAAACATGTTTGTTGGCCATTTTAGCATGTGAAAACTATTTGTAAAGATTTGAAAACATATTTGAGATATCCAGTTGTTGCAATGCTCACTCTTGGTACTTGGACTATCCGACAAAGTATTGCTCACTTAAACAAACATAGTTAGTCCAAATTCATACTCCAATATCTTTATATGCATGATTCATAAATGTATAACTTTAGTTAGTCTAACATGCATATAAGACTTTCATAGACATATCCAAATAAGACATTTATCAATTATTAATAAATATACTCTATCTAGGATGCAACAAAGAATACTTTGCACATTTTCATTTAAATAGAGCCAAATCCAATATTAATCATTATAACTCATATAAAGTATTATTGGATATATTATATAAAAAATGCAACACATATCTCATTGCATGATTATTAAGTAAAATATAACTAGATAAAGTACATAATCATACATGATATAATATATCTCATTAAGCACATTTATGTAACATGATCATTATCCTTTTGTAATGCATTTGTCATCATCAAAACTTAACACATTAAATCATTGGGGCAAAGACAGTTCTACATTTTCAAGGATGGGACATCTAGACTTGTTGTTAAACTCATTCATAAGTGGAATGCATATTCCTGTTATAGAAAATGATTTGGTTGAAAACACTTTGCAGAAGGACACAAATTTTAAAAAGAAAGTGATCATCATACAAGACTTGCATAAGATATTTTACTAGTATAAGGGAAATATTTTCAATAAGCTTTTTAATAAGCTTCTTAATCTAATTAATTTTATGGTGATACTTAATCTTACTCCTAGACAGAAGCGTGAAGCTAGGGAAATTTAAAAAGTTATCCAAAACTTTTGAATGAAGCGAATCAAATTTTGAGGACAAAATTTTTAAAAAAAGGGGGAAAAATTGTAACACCTTGCCCATCCTGATGAAACTGATAAATTGGATATTGTTTGGGTAAATCAAACATAAATCTATAACACTAAATGTGAGAAATAGCTCCAAATAGTCTAGTAATTTAGCTTAAATAACTAAGAAGACAAAAATAAATATGGAAAATTACTTCTAAGTTATATATGCTTGGAATGAGTTATATTAATTTTTTTAGTGATCAAATAAATTAGTTTAACATTTTTAATAACACTAAGAAAGTGTCTATAAATCAAATAAAATAACTAGATAGCTTGAAAAATTATGAAACTATTTGAAGATGATGAATGAAATATGAAAAATATTTTGATATAAAAAATAAGTTGAGGTAGTTACGTTTACTTATCTTATAGGTTTGTTTTAATTTAAAAGAAATAGTATAATTTATCTGATGAATGATAATGGATAGAAAATTAAGGAAATCAAAATATATGAACTTAGTTAAGATTTGGAATTTTTTGGAACACTTATGAGAGTTGGAAAACTTGATTTTAAAAGAATAATGTGTTCTTAGAAGATACAAAAGTTTTAGGTGAATTTTATAAAAGTTTTCTTCCCATTCAATTTTAGCCTCATATTCCTTATCTCTTCCCACTATTCACCCTCATTTCTTTTCTCTTTCTTTTCTCCCTCTCTTTTTCCTACCCTCTGATCCGTTCCCTCACCTTGTTGCTCTTCCTTTGCTTGGTCGTCCGTCCACACAGCTCGGCCGTTCATCTGTCCACATTGCTTGGTCGTTCTTCCATCCACACAGCTTAGCCCTTCGTTCATGCTGCTCAGTCGTTTGTTCACGCTACTTGGCCATCTGATTTCGTTCGACCGTCCACTCTAACTATTTTCCCTCTCACGATTTGTTTTCGCTGCTTTGCTTCTATCATCTTCTTTCTTTTTGTTTCTTTGGCTCTCACTCACTTCTCTCTCTCTCTTGTGTATGCTAAAAATAAATAAATATATATATATATATATATATATATATATATATATATATATATATATATATATATATATATGTATATAATGAAGACGACGAAGAAGAGTAGCAACAAATGAAGATGGAGAAAAATAGAGAAAAATGAAAATTAAGCAAGAAAGAATGGCTTCAGTAAGAGGTAGGGGTTACTATCTTCAAATTGTTTTTTTTATGATGTATTTTTAAATCAAATTCTATTTTTTTGTGCTTGAGAGTTGCACGGCCAAAACAGAACCATAATCTATTCTTTTGTTTTGTTTTAATTGTGTATTGGATGAAGGAATGTTATAGTCAAGCTTTATTTATTGATTTGAATGAAATTGGTTTATGTTTTAGGCAAAACCTTGTGTTTCCATTCCATCTTCACACTTAGTTGTTGACTTTTCTTTGATTCTAGTAGAGTATACAACTGCACCAAGTTACCACCATTATTGTCTTTGAATTATGATATTTTGTGCTTCACTGGTGTAACTTTGTATGATAATTTCATGGACTTTGATTTAAGCCATGTACTCCACTTTATGCTCCTTTATGGTCTTGGTTTCAAAATAAATAACCATGTGATTTCAGTTTAAATAAGATCAACCGTGCACTCTATGATTTGTTCTCTTTTCTTTAATTTTGAAGATTTTGTGAAATGATTGAACATGTGAGAATTGAAGATGACATGTTTATGATCAAACCTTACCTTAGGATGACTTACGACCATGACAAGGTTTAAATGAAGGTTCTTGTATTCATTTACTCATTATAACTTATTAGTTATTAAGCTGACTTGGTGATGATGAATATAAAGTGATTATGGTTATAATTAAGTTGAGTTCTTTAAAAACAACATACTGCCCTATTTTATTGTTGTTTGATCTCTTTGAAATTTCTATCTTGATAATGAAATTATGATATAGAAAAGTGGGATTAGCTATAAGAAGTATAGTGACCCGACATATTATATTTATGCATGAACTTAGAAATTGGAGGGGATTTTAACCCTCTTGGTTATAAACTAATGTCATGTGAAGGTTGGGACAACACAATTCCTTATCTTTATTTCATTATGTGTTAGCTGTTAATGACATATGAATTCAAAATATGTTAAATGTTTCCTTGAGACAAGAGGAGACAGCAGGAGTTTAGGTAAATAAGATAAACTGCATGTCTAAGTTCTTAATTCAAATTGCTAGTTTAATTTAGTTACCAATGCTTATGTGACATTAGGCTCCCATAAGAAATTAAAGAAAGTGCCATATTAAATTTAATTTATGCTTTGGTTTTACTTAGTCTTGGACTAAATGAAATTCTTAACTTAGGATTCATATTTTGATTGTAAGAATTGGCTTATGAGCTATATGTGTATGTTGATACCGAATAGGTTATAGCATGGTACTCATGATGTTGTTATTTTTGGAACATAATATTGTAACATATATGATGATTAAAGATCATGGCATAAAACTGCCTTTAAGACTAAAATTTTGATGTTGTTGAGTTTGAAATTATAGCTTGGAAATATGTTTTCCAAACCAGGTTGAAAAGTACCATGTTATGACTTTAATTTGAACATAATTTTGTTACGCAATGAAGTTATGTTTTGACTAAAATTGTCAATTTGGATTGAGGGTGATCATAGACAAGTGTAATTTTATTAAGAGAAGAATTTGGATTGTATTACTTCTTTGAATATAAGATTAAGCTAATTTATGTGAATTATTATATGTACTTGGTATGGAATGAAGGATATGTATGAATGATGTTGAAAAACATAATTATGAAATAATAAGGGTAGATTGAGGTTGAGTAAGTCATTCCCTCTCTAGAAGCATAAAATGTAATGTTTGAATGAAAAGTTTGATGATTGAGGTTTTGCTTCATTATGATGCAAGATAAAGTTACATTATGTGAAAAGTGAATGAAAGATTGGTTTTACAACATTCTTGCATGTTTTGGTTTTCAAACTTGATGTTTGCAATTTTCATGTATTTGACTTGAGCCAAAGATGCTCTTAATGCTAGGGTTATGATATTAAGGGAAGTCAAGGAACAAAGGGTTTCCTAGTACCTTAATGAGCAAGGTCAAGGAACAAAAGTTTTCCTAATACCTTATTTTATCCAGAGGAAATATAAGGACCAAAGGTTGCCCTGGGAATATGCAAATATCATGAGTTTTCTTAAAATAAAATATTTTTACTAACATTGTATAAGTATACATTAGGGCATTTCTTAGGCATGCTCATCCATAATTATGCATAGTATAAAATGATAATTGTAAGGGCAATTGTCTTGTTTTTAGAATCAAGTTAATGAGAACCATGATTAATGCTTGACTTGAGGGTATTCCGAAAGAATAAAATAAAGTGTTTATGTTGAGGTATGATAAATGTAATGAGTTATTATTATCTTAGGTTTTATAACGAAAGATGAACATATATATATATATATATATATATATATATATATATATATATATATATATAATGTAAATTATGTATACTTAGTATTAATGCTTGAATTGATTGAGGTTATGAATTGAGTTTGAAACTGTTTGATTGATTAAATTGTGCAAATAGTTCATTTTAAGGATAATAATTGAACCTCTGTTTCAGGAAGAGATGGAATTAACTTTGGTTGTTTACCACTTCTCTAACTTATATAAATATATTAACGCTGAATTTTAAACAAATGATATGTTTTCTTGAAATAGCTGGAAATATTACAATGCTACATTTTCAATAAATTACTGAGAATTCTTTGAATTCTCACCCTGTATGTTTGTATTTTCGTATTATTTCCAGGAACACTGAAAATTTGGCTTGAAGAAAAGAAGACCAATATCAAAGAATAAAAACTTAGATGTAATTATTAGATATAGTAATATGTAAAGTTTGAATATATTTTGCCATGGAGGCATTTTATGTATTATTTATATTAAGAAGTATGTATTTGTATATATATGTATGATTAAACAAGTAACAAACTCATATTTTCTTATAATCTAGGTTTGTTTTATTAAATTTGATATTAGTCTTAAAGTGATATCACTAATGCTAAATATTGAGGCATGATTCTAGACATGTCATTAGTATTAGTATTAGGGTGTTACAGGAGGTCTATAATTTGTTGCATAGAATAGGATGAGTTGAGTTTACCAATATGCATAGGCCTACCTATGCTAATTTGACTAAAGAGTTCCTTTCTACTTTTGCCTACAAATTGTACCCTCTAGGAGGTTGACTTAGAGAGATAACCTTTAAATTCTTAGGAACACCCCATGCATTAGACATTCATCTGTTTAGTGCCATCTTTGGCTTTCCTGTGGAGCACAATTGTATTCCCTATGACTTCAATCAGGAGCATGCTTGATCTAATTTGACTGTTACCGATTCTGGTTGTTATGAGCCTAAATCTTCTAAGGCTTGCAAGCTCCGATCCCCTGCCCACAGATACATACAAAAGTGGTTGGCAAATACCATTTGTGCGAGGGGGGAAAGCTAGGGGGTCCTTAGTAGGACCGAATTATTTTTCATTCATTGCATGGTCCAAGGGAAAAAGTGAATAAGGGTTATTGGCTTTGTAATCAGTTCAAGCACATAAGGTCGGACGTATATTGCTTGGGGGTTACATCACGGCTATTGCAGAACAATGTGTAGTTGATATGGACTTGCTGGAGGAGGATCCTGTAAAGGATCCTAGTGCTATTGATGGGTCTATTCTGGTAGCCATAGGCATGTGCGTGAACTAGAATGGTGCCTTCTGTAACACCCTTCGTAGGGCATTATATTTACGATGAATTATAATAAAACCTACCTAAGTTATAAATCATTTATTAATATGCAATAATAAAAGTTGTGAAATTATTATTTTTTCCTTGCGAATGACATTACTAAATAAAATAAATAGAACATGAAATGAAATGAATCAATAAATATATGTCATAATTATACATATAATTTTGTTTTTAAGGATACATATAAATACACACAGTAAGACAAAAACTTATAAACTGTTTAGCTCAAAATAAACTACAAACCAACCCAAGTATAGAACTAAAAGTTCTGATCCTCAGATAGATCCTCCTCTGGTTCCTTAGAAGATAGGAAACCAGGATGATGCGTAGTCCCATGGACAGGAGCCCGTGTGGTCGTCACACTAATAAGCTCACAGGGGCATGGAAACGACCACCCCAATAGCGTCTAATAGATAAAGGTAACTCTAAGTGTACGTAAATCGTAGTTGAAAACATAGGAACTCCATCGTATTCCCTACTTAGGGATACAATCAATCGTCCCACATAAATAACAGCCTCTTTATCCACGTGAAGACGCCAGGCTTCGGAGCCTCCTCGAAACTCCAGCCTCATGAATCCCAGAAAATCTAGCAGAGCCATGCCCAAACAAATCAATCCAAGCGATAAGGATGATCTAGAGGCTTGCCCTCTATGCACTGATCACACAGATGTTGTTCCTCCTCGCACTAACAGTAAGGAGGTTGCTCCTCTTCGACTTCCTCACAATCTTTACCGAACATAATAATAATACAGAAATGTATACAAAGAGGTGAGACAATCTACATCATTACTAGCATGACAGTATAGAAAACAATAGTAGATACATATATAGCATTCAATACATCAAATCATGTTATCACATCATACATAATATCTCAGATCAATATAAATATCACATCATAATGTAGACAAAATTTGCATATGCACACAGACTTGTTCCTACTCCATGGAGCTAACCACAATTTTCAGAGAGAATGATCCAGAAGATCTGTCTGTAGCTCGGCTGTCTCGGCCAAGTCCTATACAGTCTAACCATTGTATACATTAGGCATTGTACCAAACAATCTACGCTAGATCATGATTAAGAATAGTGCTTTGTCGAGATCGCTAGTGCATTGCCCGATACACTAATGCCTCTAAGTTCAACTAGTGAACAACACAATGCCTATCGCACCCGCACTACGGTGAAATTCATCTCTTAGGCAACTTGCCAAAACTAACCCAACAGACACATTTTTTTATGCATGATTCATGATGCAAAATACACATATAACTATATTATTGTATTTCTCACAAAACCACACCATCACTTGGCAGTACTATTTTATAATAAGTCCACCATGTTAACCCTGCAACACCCATAGTAAGGTGTCACATTTAAGACTAATCCTAATATAACTTACTAGAGTTGTAAAAGAATTAAACTTGCAAAAACACTAATTTTAAAATTTACTTTGCAGAAAAACAGATAATAAATAAAAACATTAAACGTGAAACGTAATTTAAAACTAACACACCTTAAATTACATATTACAAACCTTGTTCACAAATAATTTACATAATTACACCCCCAAAAGTTATATATACAATACACACCAAAATAAAACTACTAAACTATAATTCCAACAAACTACAGGTTCAGGCTCTCATTGGGATCCTCCTCCTCCTCGGTGTTGTCATAAAAAAACCCTGACGGATACAACACACGCCGGGTTGGTGTCCTGGCAGTCGACATCATGGAATCCTTATGTGGAGTATACGTGTTCCTACTCCAAAGTTCACGTATAGGCATATAAAACTCAAAACAAATAGACACATGTTGTGTCATGACAGGAGTACCATCCCTAGTACCACTTTTCAGAGTCAGATCCCCGGTATACACAAACCTTTCCCTATCTAAATTAACTCGCCAAGCATCAATTCCACCATGGAATTGTACTATGACAAACCCTAAAACTTGGCGCCTCGCCACCATATTAGATAGGTACAGAAAAACAACTACTGATAGTAAAACGATTTATTAGCCTCCTCGCCTCCTCAGTCTTCATCAAATACATACAATGCACATATATAATATAATAAAGAGGTGAGATCCCCTTTCATCAATACCAATGAGATAGTATAGAAAATGATAGCAAATATTACAGTTACAAAATATATCATACAGTCATATCATATCATATCATATCATATCATATCATATCACAGATAACATATTAAACAAGCATATGCATCACACCAATATGCTGACCCACAATGCATGTGCACAATGACCCATTTCCTACTCCATGGAGCTAATCACAATTTCGAAGAGAATGATAGGGAAGACATGTTTGTATACCGTTAGCCTCAAATCATGTGTTGTTTATCATATCATGGTGCGCAACCTGGCTAATCCAAGACACTCTCAACCATATCACAAAAAGTAACTCTGTCAGGACCGTCAGTGTGTTTGCAAAGGATACAGTGATGCAGTGGTGCTACCAACTGGCCACATGTGACATTCCACACCCCGACGTCCCCAAGATCACTGAAGATCATAACTACGCAATTCTCACCCGCACGAAGGTGTAATTTCCATCTCCTAGGCCAATCGCCTTACTTGACATGTTTTTCCATGCATGATGTATGATTCAAAAATACATACAACCATATTTACAGTATTTCACATATACGCGTCATTTCTTAACAAAATCACTTTTCAACATAATGGGCCCCACCACAACAGCCCGATAGCTAACTGCTGTAATTTCCAATCGCATAATCATTTTATTGCGTTTTTTAAACAACGTAACATTTTTCTTACATTTTTAAATTATGTAAATATTTTTCAACGTTTTCGCAATCGCGTAAATAATTTCAAACATTTTCTAAATCGCATAAATATTTTCAAACGTTTTTAAATAGCGTAGCGTAAAAATAGTAATTTCTAAATCGCAAAATAGTTTTCTAGCATTTTTCACTTACGTAAAATACTTTCTCAACTTTCTAAACTTATTTATAAAATTCTCTACATAAAATATGCATTTTTGCCTTCTTGAAAATCTTTTTTTTCTAAAAAATCCTTTACGTATTATTTTCTATGATTCTTTTCAAAATTTGATTTCTTTGATTTAATTAGACCTTATATCTCAAAATTTTCTAACACGCTTCAAAACCCAAAGATGAAATATACGTTAGCAATTTCAAATTATATTTATATTTCTCAAACGTAAATATTTATAATTTAACACTTAACCCACTTTCTTTTTATTTCTAAAAATCCATAAAACTAACTTCTTGTTATTTAAATATCTAAGTCTATACTTAGAACAAAAATTTGGATTCTAAAACATCAAAATTTGGCTTGTTCGCCGAAATCCACTTAAGCTTCAAAAATCATATTTAACCATATAATTACTTTTAAAAAACCCTTAATCCAATTTCTCACCATTAAATCACTCAATCCATACTTAAGAAAATATTTTCAAACATTTTTGCCCTCTTGGTCTTGTCATGGCCATGAACCATCATAGGTTCTTTGGAACCTTCATACAATTTCCTCATCATAATAATCATAACCTTCTTCACATGAATATCATCATACTTTCATAAGCATATAATCAAGCATATAATCAAGTAAACCAACATATAATCAAGTAAACAAGCATAAATCAAAGCTTTAAAAATAAACCAAGCATAAATTACCACAAACAAAGCAAGCTTAAAACCATACAAGTGAATAAATCCTTATGAATTTTTCACCACAAACAAGGTCATCTCCTGACCACCAACATATGGTTGATGAGGGTAATCTCCCTCTTACCTCAAGGAAGACAAAACTCCTTCTTGCTTGGTCTTCTATGGATTTCGTGAAGCTTCAAAGGAAAACCCTAACAAACTTAAACCAACCAAAGTCACAACAAAGCTTGAAGAAGAGAAACCATGGAACAATCATGGTTTAGAAACTCAAAAATCAACTTAGAAACAAAGAAGAAGAATTTTTACCTTGAAATCTCAAGAACTCAAACTTGTAGTAAAGGTAGAAGATGAAGGATTTAGCTTAAGTCTTCTACATAGAAGTGTCTTAGAATGATGTTTAGGTATAGGAAATAAGTTTGGATGAAATTTTAGAAGTTTGGATGGTGGTCTTGTAGGTGTTGGCCGAATGGTGCTTTGGAGGAGAGAAATTAAGTTTTGGTGAAGTGTAGAAATGAAGAGAATGGCTTAAAAGACAAAGGTGATAGAATTTGTGATAGATAACCTACACAAAGAATGATAGCCGTAGAGAGCTTGCATATGGCGAAGTTAATGCATGGTCAATCAAAGTGCAAATTAAGCACATGGCATCAAGTCACCAAGTTGTCATGCTTTGGTCACACCTTCATGATTCACTAACTCTTGAATGTCCTAGAAGACTCCTTCATTGCCGTGGAAGTCCATACAATTCACTAACTAAAATTTATTTCAATTTGTGACCATTTAAGCTTAAGTTAGCTTACTAATTCACCTAGCTTAAAAACTAATTAAGTAAGCTACTTTTGTTGACTTTTTACCATTGGTTAATTTTAATGACTAGCCACTAATTTTGACTTTTTAATACTAGTAGCACATGACCTTCACATGGTTTAAGCTACAAGAAATTATTACTCATAGAATAAAAATTACTGCTCACAAACCAGTAATTATGGTACAGTGAATAATAAAATTACAGTATAAGAAAATTTTTGACACTATATCTGGTTTCGGGTTTAGTAAGATCCCCCGGCTCCGCATCAACAGTATAAAATTTGCTAGCCATTAAAATTTTTTTTAGTGTTTCCGGGCCCACCGTGGGCCCACAAACGGCCTAAAATATTACTAAAATATTTTTAATCTAAAAAAATTCACAAAAATTCTCAAAAATCACAAAAATTAGAAAATTAATATTTATGCAAAAAAAACAAAAATCAGGATGTTACAACTCTCCCATACTAAAAAAAATTTGTCCTCAAAATTTACCATACCTCAGAACAATTGAGGATATTGTTCCTTTATTTTGTCTTCTAGCTCCCATGTAGCATCTCCCGTTGTTTCATTCCAGATTACTTTTACTAACGGAATATCCTTCCTTCTGAGCTGCTTCATCCTCCTGTGTTCAATCTTAACAGGAAGTGTCTCATACGTCAAATTTTCTTTCAATTGTACCTCATCAGGCTGAATAACATGGGTTGGATCGAGAATGTACTTTCTTAATTGAGATACATGGAAAACATTGTGCAAATTGGAAAGAAAAGGTGGCAAAGCAATTTGATATGCAACTGGACCTATCCGATGAAGAATTTGATAAGGTCCAATAAACTTAGGAGTGGGTTTTCTGGATTTTATAACCCTTCCAACACTAGTCGTAGGTATAACTCATAAAAACACATGCTCACCTTCTTCAAATTCAAGAGGTTTTCTTCTTTTATCAGTATAGCTTTTCTGTATACTTTGAGTCACCTTCATTTTCTCTTGGATCATCTTCACCTTTTCAGTTGTTTGTTGCACCATCTCATGTCCAATGGTCATACTTTCTACCAAAGGCAAAAATTCATCCCAACTTCCTTTTTGTTCTAACACACAAGCTCTTAACAGATCTTCCAGTGATTGTATTGTCCTTTCCATTTGACCATCCGTCTGCGGATGATAAGCAAAACTCAAATGAATTTTAGTCCCCATAGCTTCCTGTAGGCTTTGCCAAAACCTTGACGTAAATCTTGGATCCCTATAAAAAATGATACTAGTGGATACACCATGAAGTCTTACGATTTCACCAATGTACACCTGGGTCAACTTTTCCAACGAATACCTGATATTGATTGGCAAGAAGTGAGCTGACTTCATAAGCCTATCAACAACAACCCATATAGAATCATATCCTTTTCTAGTCTTTGGTAAACCCATAACAAAATTCATTGCTATACTATCCCATTTCTATTCTAGAATAGTTAGAGGTTGTAGCATACCCGCTGGCCTTTGATGTTCAACCTTCACTTTCTAACATACGAGACAAGACGACACATGTTCAGCAACATCTTTCTTCATTCCAGGCCACCAAAATAATTGTTTCAAATCGTGATACATTTTGGTCATTCCTGGATATATACTCAATCTGTTGGTATGAGCTTCATCTAGAATCGTCTTTCTAAGATCAGGATCGTTAGGTATACAGATTCTTAGGATCCTATCAGATCCTTCCTCAACTGTTGTAACTCCACCATGCTTCAACCGCTCTCTTTCTTCTTGTAAATATTCATCATCATATTATTTTTCTCTAATTTCCTAAAGCAAATCATTCAGAATAGTAACCTTGTTCAAATACATCCTTCCAGGAGCTAACTTGACTGACAACCACATATCTCTGAACTGCTCTATCAGTTATTCCTCTTTGATCATCATAGCAGAAACATTGAGCATCTTCCTACTCAAAGCATCTGCTAAACATTTGCTTTTCCAGGATGATATTAAAGTTGAAAATCATAATCCTTCAAGAATTCTAACCATCTTCTCTGCCTTATGTTCAACTCCTTCAGATCAAATAAATTCTATTTTGCATCAAAACACATCCTAATCCTTAATATGAAGCATCACAATATACTTCAAATGATTCATTTGGATTTGGTAGAATCAACACTAGTACAGTAGTCAACTTTTTCTTTAGCTCTTGGAAACTTTCTCGCACTTATCTGTCCAGACGAAAGCTTGATTCTTCCTTGTGAGTTGTGTAAGAGGTCCAGCTATCTTGGAAAAACCTTTAATAAATCTTCGATAATATTCGGCTAATCCAACAAAACTTCGGATCTCAGTTACTGTAGTTGGCCTTTCCCACTGAAGAATCGTCTCCACCTTTGCTGGATCCACTACAATTCCATCTTTAGAAATCACATGACCCAAAAATTGAACCTCGTCCAACCAAAATTCACACTTAGACAACTATGTGTACAACTTCTTCTCCTTTAAAATCTGAAGAACTATACTGAGATGTTCAGCATGCTCTTCTTGATTTCGAGAATAGATCAGAATGTCATCAATGAAAAAGATGACAAATCTATCTAGATATGGATGAAAAATCCTATTCATGTAATCCATGAATATAGCAGGAGCATTCATTACCCCAAACGGCATTACAAGATACTCATAATGACCATAACGCGTTCGAAAAGCTGTCTTAGGTATATCCTCTACCTTAACATGAATTTGGTGATAACCTAATCGTAAATCTATCTTAGAGAAAACAACTGCTCCTTTCATCTGGTCCATCAAATCATCAATCCTTGGAAGTGGATACTTGTTCTTGATTGTGACTTTGTTCAACTGGCGATAGTCCACATATAAACATAAAGATCCATCCTTCTTTTTTACTAGTAGCACTGGAACTCCCCAAGGTGAAACACTAGGTCGCACAAACTATTTTTTCAACAGGTCCTTCAATTGCTTTTTTAATTCTGCTAACTCTGATGGTGACATCCGATACGGTGCAATCGAAATAGGACCCGCTCCTGGTACAAGATTGATAGAAAACTCTATCTCTCTTTCTGGTGGTAGTTGTAACACCCCAATTTTTAGAAAAATGTCCTGAATGTTCTGTTTGCTGTTTTTCAAGCTTTTGTGTAAATGACTGTTGTGTCCCTATTTTACTGTTTCTTGTTTTTCTGTATGAAATACAAATATGTTTTCTGAGGCTAAAATTTTATTTGATCGTTTTACGTAATTTGCTTCGAGACGGTAAAATAAAAATTTTCTCAAGCTACTGTTTTAATTTTTCTGGGAGATATACAGACAATTAATACTGTCTGTAATTTTATTTGAACGTTTTAGATGATTTGCTTCGTTGTGGGGAAAATGGAAAAATGACCATTACATCCCAATTGTGCTATTTTTAATTTTTCTATATGTTACAGTGCTTAATATTACTGTCTGTGATTTTATTTGGACTTTTTGTGCGATTTGCTCTGAGACAGGAAAATAATATTTTTTCGAGCCGGGAAAATCTTGTTTTAATTATTCAGACTGGGGGATCTTACTAAACCCAATTCTGAATGAGACAATAATTAATCTTTTAATTTTTAGGATTTAACTGTCAAATAAAATAATTTGTATTATTATAATATTATTTTATTAGTCAGTATAATTAGATGACAGTGGACTCGAAAATGTTTTGCGGGACCCACGTTTAGCTAAAACAGTTAACTTAGTAGCTTAATTAAGCATCATTAGTAAAGGAATTCTCTAGAACATGATGACTAAGTGTGGTGACTAGGTTAATTTGTGACTAATCATGGTGACTAGGCTAGATGACTATGCTAAAATCAACCAATGGGAGACAAGCTTGCTAACCAAGTTTTAATCTTGACCTTTGATTCATTCTAAGGCTTGGATGAAGCCAAGCAAGGCTACACCTTGCATGGCATGATGTTCACGGCCATTTGGCCTTTGGAGGACAAAAATCATTTCATCTTTCATGCAATTTCTCTCTTCTCTCTCTTCCAAAAACCCTAAACACCATTGAAGCTCTCTTGAAGCTCCATTCGGTCAAACACAAAACCATACCATCCAACCACCCAAAATTTTATCCAACCAAGTTTTCTAAACCTAAACACAATTCTAAGAACATCTCTAGTTGAGAGTTCTTGCAAAATCTTCCATTTAAAGTTTGGAAACCTACTTGGAAAATTTTACCTAGAAGGTGAAATTTCTAGTTTTCCATTTATAAACTCTTTTTCAAAGTTCTAAGCCATGATTTCTTCATGGTTTAAGCTCTCTTTTATGGTTAGTAACTTGTAGACTTTTGTTTGAGTTTGTTAGGTTTTGAAGGAGGAAAATCGAACCCTAGGAAAGGTGTGAAAGAGTAATTTTGTCTTCACTTAAGGTAAGAGGAAGACTAATCTTATCATCCATGGGTGGTGGTAAGAAGATGGAGTTTGATTGTTATGATTGTAGAATCCATAAGGATTCCTTGTTTGTGTTTGTTTGATAGCTTGTTTGTGTGGTTGTTAGTAGCTTTCCTAATTGATGTTTGTAATAATTTGTTTGAAGATGCATGTCTACAAGCTTTAAATTGCATGTCTACAAGCTTTGATAATTTGTATGTGTTAGAAATGCATGATAATGTATAGGATGTGAATAACATGATAAGGATTGCATGAGTGTTCCAAAGAACACAACACCAAGGCTCACGACCATTGACCCAAAAGGAGAACCAAAATGTTCTCATTATTTTCCTAAAGTATAATTTAATTAACCTAGGAAAATTAACAAGATATAGAATTGTTTAGATCAAGGAAAACGAATTTAGAAATCAAGTAACACAAAGTGTATATTTCGGCCAACATGCCAAACCAAAGATCCATGATTTCTAAAATCAATTCCAAACCATTTTCTAAAATAATGATTTAATGAATTTAGGTACTACAATAAATTTGACATGGATTTAGAAGATGAAAAATAATTTAGAGATCAAATGCAAAGACTTTGTTAAAATTGGCCAACATGCCACATACTTTTGATCCAAATTTATTTTCTAACTATTGACTAGATAATTTAATAAAAATAAACTAGATCAAGAGTTTTATAAGAGATTAAATGTATGGAAATAATTAGGAATGAAGTATAAAGCATAGAATGATTTTCGGCCAAAATGCCAAATTTAAATGTGTTTTGATTTATAGAATTATTTTCAACTAAGGTTAAGTAATAAATGCCAAAAGGATTTTATTACAATGAGTTTTAAAGAAACAAATTGATTAGAATTAAGTTTAAGGATTAAAACTAATGATTTTACTGTTCGAAATGAAATACAGTAACTTTTGAAAATTTCTAACATATAGCTCATACTATAATTTTGAAGCATGTTAGTGGTTTTCAAAAGGATTAAATTATACGGTTAAAAAATTAAGTAAATAGAATTTTTACGGAAAAATTAGGAAACCATTAATATAAGTTTCTAAACAAAATACTGTCAATTTTTAGTAAAAATGGGCAAATAAGATAGAAAAGATGTCCAAAAGACAGTATACGCTATGAAAAATATTTTACGTAGTTTAAACGTATTATTTATTATTTCTGTTTATTTAAATAGTAAATTTTAAGGGATTTGGACAAGAAAATGATTTAAAAATCTTACGCGATTGAGAAAACGTATTAAAAATCTTACGCGATTTGCAAAAATAGCAAAATATATTTACGCGATTTAAAAACATTTGTAAAAACGACGAGATTGTGAAAACGCGATAAAATTTCTACGCGATTGACCGCAACTGTATTTTTATACCAATGACGGTATTCGTATTTTTTTTTTCTTTGTGGGGCTATGAGGTGAACCCGTACAGGCTTTGGAACAGTATTTGTCCGGTGGGACTTACTGTATCTTTTTATCTTTGAGGATATGCCAATTTTTGGTAGATTGGTTGACGAGGTGAATCACATCGTGTTGTCGATGCGATAAACGTGGTGTGGTTCATTGTCTTTATGAACTTGGAGACATTAGTGTACGGGATCCCATATATGGACAGTCGGTCGCTCCGCTGGGCCGTGGTAACCGATAGCACACTAATGGACTCGACACGCACTATATTTAATCGAGATTTCGTAAAATCTAATAGTACATTGCCTGTAGTGCCACAACGTGAGACCGTGAACTACACCATGCCTTGGATGATGGATTCCATGTGACGTGGGGCTATAGACGCAACGTGTGACAGCGCAAAAGTTTGGTTGGGCAGCTGTGGTACTAATAGATTTTGCGGGTCATTCTCTCTCTGATATCTGTATGTGTTTAGCTCCATGGAGTAGGGTCGTGTCATATTGTATATGGTTATATCTTGGATATTATTTTATTTTATCTGTTTATCTTATTTGGTTATTATTATGATAATTGGTATATTTCTTATTTTATTTTATCTGTGGTATTATTTTATATGTGATATTGTCTTATCTGTGATATTATCTTATCCATGATATTATGTGTTGTTGTGATACTATCCTGTTATTAATTAATGTTATAGCTTTTCATATTGCATGAACTGTATATCTGTTGTTTGTCATTTTCTTATTTGCCATGTTTGTGATGATTTTAGATTGTCTTACCTCTTTATTGTACGTGTTTTCTGTATATTTATTTTACGTGGTAAAGAGTTTGAGGAAGAGGACCAGCCTCTTGAGATTTTGCATCCTGAGGAGGAAGAGGAGCAGCAAGCTGAAGATCAGTACGACGACCAAGAATCATCTGATCATCCATATCCATTGGACTGATTTGTTTGGGTATGGCGGTGCCAGGATTTTTGGGCTTTGTGACACTCGAGTTTCACGGTGAATCGTTAGCTTGGCATCTGCGGGGAGACAGAGACTCAGTGACTTATGTGGGACGGTTGACTGTGTCCAAACGACTTACATTTGATGAAGAGCCAGTAATGACGACTACTGTGTTTCTGCACTTAGAGTTACCTTTATCTCTTAGGCGTCATTGTGGTGGTGTATCCACTAAGCCTAGTGAGATAAGTATCGTGTCGACTGCGCGGTCCCGTTACCGCTGAGAGTCGAGACATCCTAGATATTTATCTTCTGATGAGTTTCTTGAGAGTGATCCATCAGAGGATTAAATGTTTATGATGTGTATTTTTGGGCGCGTCTGCATATGTATATATTGACTCTTTACTATTTCTGTTTACTGCTTATGTTTAAATATTTGTAGTTGTAGTTGTAAATTATTTATATAACTTATAACTTGGACCATATGTATGTTATGAGTGATGTTGTTCTGTTGGTTTTATGTTTCCGCGTTATTTTATTTAATAATATTCTGTTTAACAGGAATTATTTTACAACCCGTATTAGTACGTAACAAATGTTTTTCAACTTGGGTAGATTTTATTTATCTTTCTTTTATTTTCTTTATATATGTGACTTCCCCACAAGGGTGTTACAGTAGTCCAGGTACATCATCAGGAAAAACTTCAGGAAACTCATTTATAATAAGAATAGCATTCACATCTTTTTCACTCTTGATTTCTAAAGAAGATAACAACATGTATCCTCGTGCTCCATCCCTCAATAAAAATTCAACTTGATTGACAGTCAAAAATCTAAAAATCTCATCCTCAGGAAATACTAAGGTCTTTTTAGAACAATCTAACAGAATATGGTTAGAAGATAACTAATTCATTCCTAAGATTATATCTATCTCGGTAAGAGGTAAACAAATTAAATTAACAAAGAAGACTCAATTTTTGATAGTAACATGACAATTTAGACAAACTTTAGAAGTACTAACAGGTTTGGTAGTAGGTGTAGAAACAATCAGTTGGAAGTTCAAAGAAGACACAGGCAATTCCAAATGATCCACACAGTCATTTGCAATAAACGAATGAGTTGCACCAGAATCATATAGTACAGTTAAAAGATTACCTGATATGGCACCTTCTCCCTTGATAAGATCATTAGACTGAGAGGCCTCGGCTCCACTCATCGTATAAACTCGTCCTACAGCTTGAGACTTATCAGCACGAACATTGCTTACTGAAGGCTCCACCTTCGCTTGATTACAATCTCTCGTAATATGACCAGGTTTTCCGCATCTAAAGCAAATGATTCCTCTGATCGTACAATCCTTCGTCATATGACCCTTTCCACACTTTCTACATCTCGTTGGCAGTGTCGCATTCTGACCAAAACGATTGTTATTGCTACCTCCTCCATGAGACTGTTGTTGTTGTTGACTTCTCGATGGTCTTGAATAAGGTTTGCATTGAAAATGGTTGTTGTTACTGCTTCCTCCCCTTTGAAACCTCGATGGTCCAAAGTTACGATTCCTGGTATCTCGCGATGGCTCCAACTCCTCAAGTCTGCAACATATATCCATCAGTGCCGAAAAATGGTTCATTTTCATTAGTAATACTCCCTTCTTCAGTTCAACCCTCAATCTTTCCTCAAACTTACGACATTTCTAATTCTCATCAGACTGAATTTGGAGATAACGTGAGAATTTAGACAAACTCTCAAACTTTGCTGCATACTCATTCGCTGTCATTCCACCTTGTCTTAATCCAAGAAATTTCATTTCCTTCGTGTAATGCACCTAGATCTAACAACCGCGGCACAATCTTCATTACACCACAGTTACTAAATCAAAGTGTGTCACAGTCATGATAACAGTTATTTAAATTCTCAAGAGTCTATACTTTTTTTTTTGACAATTTGCATAAGGAGAAAATACGAGCCTCGAAAGAAATATAGATATATTCAACCCTTAATACAACCATTGAAATAAAATCACATTCCTTATATATATATATATATATATATATATATATATATATATATATATATATATATATATATATATATATATATATATATATATTTATGGCCAATTAACACAAATCACTGATAACATAGAATATAATAATTACAGAGTCAAATAAAATACAGCGGGAATAAAAACATTAATGGGGAGGAGTAGTAACCCAGGGATGGGTGTTGGGAATTGCGGATCAAAAGTCTCGCAGCGGAATAATAGAATTCCCTCCCAGGATCCATACGAAAAGGTCCATAATCCGACTTTTTTTTTTAAATTACCTCTTGAAGCGTGATAATCACAAGCGAGGTGAATCACCAACACCGTAATAGTGATGATGTCTCTGCGGTATCCACACGAATAGACTTGCAAAAGGGAGTCACGCCTCTGTTTTCATAATGCTAGCTGCGAAGAGAGGAGAAGAAGACCTCACTATCTCGCACTCACTTTCTGTAGGTGCGGCTAGGGTTGTGTTGTAACCTAGTAGCAGCTCCCTTAGCAGTACTATTTATAATAGTGGCTGCCTTAAGTGAGTGTGAATAGTAACAAGGTAAGCTGTGCAACCCTAAACCCATCTGTCATGAGTTAGGCCCACAATTGAATCTGAGTCCAACTTGGATCCTTATTGCTCCAATCTAGTCTGTTCTAAGTGTGTGACCCTGCAGGTTCTCATGATGTTGGTAGTAATATTAAAATCTCATTTTAATATTACAAATAGTGAGCTGTATCTAGCAACACATCACTGCTACCCAAGTAATGAGAATGTCAGTGATTTGACATAACCTATCCATGACCAATGTTTCCGTGTAGTTTAGTCCCTTTGTCTAGATATCCAGATTGAACACAAGGCATGGAACGTGTCACCCTTGTTTAGTTCAATCTTCAGTTTCCTGATTCCCGAGTAGACATAGTAATAACAAATGAGATCAATATCTCATACTAACTCATTTGAGCATGGCCATACATTTCGTAGTCTCACTCAATCACGGGGCCCGAAGATATCACTCCTGTTATGTAGGAGGGACAAATCCCATCTAGGTCACTCATATCCCTCCACATGTATCACGGTATGTCTAATAACCAACTTTATAATCATCTTGTTACAGATGACGTTTGATGGCATTAAAACACACAACTCCTCATGTAGGAATCGTAGTGATTTCAGGTCAAAGGACCACATACACCATTATCACTATGAGAATCGCTTATGACACACACGTAACGATCCACGTAACGTTCTCATGGCGGGTCTGTCCAATACATCATTACTCTAATATGTATCCATGTGTAGACTTGATATCTCATATCCATGACCTGTGAGATGTGGTCATCAGTCTACGCACGTACTAGTCTCAATGCATTATCGTTGTCCTATTTGACAATAATACTTGACTAGGGACATTTTAAGAATAGTGCTCTATCCAATAGGATCTCACGATCAAGTCATGCACTTGATGTCCTATGGTATCAAACTTACTATTCTGAGGACTTTATTATGTCTACCAAAAATAACACAATAAATGAAATGCCTCATATATCAAAAAATAGCATAATATAATGTATCTAAATACAGATAAAATGTATTGGCCTCTAGGGCATACACCAACAATCTCCCACTAGCACTAGAGCCAATCAGGAATATTTCTAATGCCTAAAGACCTAGTGTGACCCTCATGCTTCTGCTGTGCAAGAGGCTTCGTCAGTGGATCAGCAATGTTATCATCTGTCGGTACTTTGCATATCTTCACATCTCCTCTATCGATGATTTCTCGAATGAGATGGAAGCACCTAAGTATATGTTTGGATCGCTGGTGAGATCTGGGCTCCTTAGCTTGTGCAATGGCTCCATTATTATCATAATAGAGGTCCACTGGGTACACAATGCTAGGAACTACACCAAGCTCAATAATGAACTTTCTAATCCAAATGGCCTCCTTTGCTGCATTGGAGGCAACAATATACTCAGCCTCTGTGGTAGAATCGCCGATCGTCTCTCTGCTTTGAACTCTTCCACTCACAGACCCACCATTCAGGCAATAAACAAAACCCGATTGCGATCTGGAGTCGTGCTTATCGATTTGGAAGCTAGCATCAGTGTAACCCTTTACAACTAGTTCCTTCTCAGCTCCATATACCAAGAACGAATCCTTAGTCCTTCTTAAGTACTTAAGGATGTTCTTGACAAGACTCGGTGACTCTCACGGGATCGATCGGTACCTGCTCGTCATGCTCAAAGCATACGAGATATCTGGTCGAGTACATAACATGACATACATGATAGATCCAATTGCAGATGCATATAGAATCTTACTCATGCGATCCCTCTCATTCTGGGTGGAAGGGGATTGAGCCTTAGATAGGCTTATACCATGCGACATAGGCAAGAGTCCTTTCTTGGATTCATGCATGTTAAATCGTCTTAACACTTTGTCTATGTATGTACTCTGACTTAGGCCAAGCAATCTCTGCGATCTATCTCTATAGATCCTTATACCTAATACATAGGTGGCTTCGCCTAAGTCCTTCATAGAAAAGCACTTCCCTAACCAAGTCTTTACTGGTGTAGGGTAGGGATGTCATTTCCAATTAGTAGTATGTCATCTACATGCAATACTAAAAAGACAACTGTGCTCCCACTAACCTTCTTGTAGACACAAGATTCTTCTTCATTCTTAATGAAACCAAACTGTTTGATTGTATCATCAAAACGAAGATTCCAGCTTCTGGAGGCTTGCTTCAATCCATAAATAGATCGTTGCAACTTGCATACCTTTCTAGCATCCTGTGGAGTGGCAAAACCCTTAGGTTGTGTCATGTACATATCCTCGAGAAGATTTCCATTAAGGAAAGCAGTTTTGACATCCATTTGCCAGATTTCATAATCATGGTATGCTGCAATAGCAAGCAAGATCCGAACGGATTTAAGCATTGCAACTGGGGAAAAAGTTTCATCATAGTCTACACCATGAATTTGCTTGAAACCTTTAGCAACCAATCGCGCCTTAAAGGTATGCACATTACCATCGATGTCGATTTTCTTCTTAAAAACCCACTTGCACCCAATGGGTTTTACCCCTTCAGGTGGGTCAACCAAGGTCCATACCTGGTTGGCATACATGGATTCTATTTTTCAGATCTCACCTTGTTGAGTCATGAGAAATCCATATCTCTCTGGTTGACGACGTATCCTGTTAGACCTACGCGGGTCTTGTGCTACTAGAGCAAATTGTGGTTCCACAACGACTTGTGGAGGCTGCTCTATTTCCACCATTGGTTCGCTGCTACTCTGTGAACTTTGAATTTCTTCAAGTTCTACTTTCCTCCCACTGATTCCTTTGGAGATAAACTCTTTTTCTAGGAATACAGCAGTCCGTGCGACAAACACTTTGCTCTCAGTAGGATTATAGAAATAGTATCCCTTGGTTTCCTTAGGATACCCCACAAAGAAGCATTTATCTGATTTTAGGCCAAGCTTGTCAGAAACTTGACGTTTCATATAAGCTTCGCAACCCCAAATCTTCATAAAAGATATACTAGGTCATCTCCCAGTCCACATCTCATATGGTGTCTGTTGAACCGTCTTAGATGGAACACGGTTAAGTATGAAAGCTATTGTTAATATAGCATGTCCCCAGAAGAAGCCTGGAAGGTCTGCATGACTCATCATGGATCGGACCATGTCCAACAAGGTCCGGTTCCTCCTTTCAAAAACACCATTCCATTGTGGTGTTCCAGGAGGAGTGAGTTGAGATATTATCCCACACTCTTTCAGATGATCATTAAACTGTTAGCTTAAGTATTCACCTCCTCGATCTGATCGAAGGATTTTAATACTCTTGCCAAGTTGGTTTTGTACTTCATTCTTGAACTCTTTGAACTTTTCAAAGGATTCGATTTGTGCTTCATAAGATATACAAATCCATATCTACTGAAATCATCAGTAAATGTAATCAAATACTGAAAACTACCTCTAGCTAGTGTGTTTAGTGGCCCACATACATCACCATGTATAAGGCCTAAAAGATCACTAGCCCTTTCACCTTGTCTAGTGAATGGGGCCTTAGTCATCTTTCCCAATAAACAAGATTCACATGTCTCATATGATTCGTAACCAAACGAGTCCAAGAATCTATCTTTATGGAGTTTGGAAATGCGGTTCTCATTTATGTGGCCCAAACGACAATGCCAAAGATAAGTCGGGTTCATATCATTTGACTTGAACCTCTTTGTATTTATGTTATAAATGGGCGTGTCGAGATCAAGGACATAAAGTCCATTACTCAAATGTGCACTACTATAGAAAATATCATTAATATAAATAGAACAACATTTGTTCTTTATTATAAAAGTAAAACCTTTCTTGTCCAAACAAGAAACAGAAATGATATTCCTGTTAATAGCAGGCACAAAATAACAATTATCTAATTCAATTACAAGCCCAGTGGACAAAGCTAATAAATAAGTCTCTACGGTTAATGCAGCAACCTTTGCTCCATTTCCCACTCGTAGGTCGACTTTGCCCTTAGTCAATGGTCTACTGCTCTTTAGATCCTGCACATTTACACAAATGTGAGATCCATATCCAGTATCTAATACCCATGATGCAGAAGTAGATAAATTGACTTCTATAACAAAAATACCTGAAGTGGAAGTCTCACTTCCCTTCTTCTTCTTGAGCTCCTCTAGGTACTTAGCACAATTCCTCTTCCAATGTCCGGTCTGACTGCAATGGAAATATGTACCTTCCTTAGCCACTCCACCCACAGGTTTCAAGCTAGAAGTGCTAGGCTTGGACTTTTCCTTGCCCTTGCCCTTACCCTTCCACTTGTCCTAGGGCTTTTTCTACTATTTCTTGCCCTTATTCTTATAGACCATCATTATGGCCTTTCCTTTGCCTTTGTTTATGTTCTGCTCAGCAGTTCTCAACATGCTTAGCAGCTCTGGTAGTGATTTGTCAATTTCATTCATGTTGTAGTTCATGACAAATTGACTAAAACTCTCCGGCAACAATTGCAGGACTAAGTCAGTGGCTAACTCTTGGCCCATAGGAAAACCGAGTCTCTCAAGGTTTTCAATGTGCCCAATCATCTTGAGTACATGAGCACCAATAGGGCTTCCCTCTACCAGCTTGCACTGAAAGAGTGCTTTGGAGACCTCATATCTCTCATGTCTAGCCTGCTCTTGATAAAGCTTTTTAAGGTGTACGATCATATCATAGGCTTCCATGTTCTCGTGTTGCTTTTGGAGCTCAGAGTTCATGGTGGCTAGCATTAGACATCCAATGTCCAAGGCATCATCTTGATGCTTCTTATAAGCATCTCTTTCAGCTCTAGGGGCATTAGCAGCAGGTGGCTCAGGAACAGGATGTTCTAAAACATACAACTTTTTCTCTTGCTTGAGGACAATCCTCAAGTTCTTGTACCAGTCTAGGAAATTTGTTCCCAGACAACTTGTCCTTCTCAAGGACCGATCGCAATGATAAGTTACTTGATGTGTTTGTTGCCATGGTAATCTATCAACAAAAATATGCAAAATATAAGTATTATGCTATAAACATATTTAACAAGGTCTTTTAATTAAATATGCTCCCA
The DNA here is from genome assembly GCA_029884605.1 of Ormosia emarginata. Taxonomy (NCBI): domain Eukaryota; kingdom Viridiplantae; phylum Streptophyta; class Magnoliopsida; order Fabales; family Fabaceae; genus Ormosia; species Ormosia emarginata. Next base: position 6,184,700 of record JAQQTP010000087.1, read on the forward strand.
CTATTTTATTCAAATCAATGACCCTCAGCATTGACTCGGAAAATCCCATTGAAAGATTTCCTAGTGGGCCAAGATCCATATTTCACCTAGTTTTGAGTCAGCTTTGGTTGATCGCCCAAAATTTAGTTATTTAGGCAAGAAACTCTTTCCAATTACATCACATGCAACTCTTGGATAGTTAGGTGAATAACACTTATTCTAATCCATCTAATGGACTAAAGCCCAACTTCATGCCTCTAAGCCTTTAATCCTATTGAAATGGCCTAGTTAAGTCAAACCCAATGGTTGACATTTGGATATTACTATTATCCTATCGCATCTTACTAATATAGATAAAGGTATCCTGCTTTGACAGACCTACACTTGATCGATATTAGTCTTGATGAGTGCCACGCATTGGAAGGCATCACATAATGACTTAATATTTTCTTTGAGGGAATTTTATTATTAGATCTCACCATTTATTAAACTTGTTTAACATACCATAAACATCATCCATGCATCTCATACATATAAAGCATATAATAAATGTGACATGGTTATGGCCTCTAAGAGAGTAGCATTAATTAATGCCAGCTTCACCAAGCGTCTCCCACCAACGTCCTCACTTGATGTCGTCTCCTTGTCTCCACATGAAGATTACATTATAGAAACCTCTTTTACATTCGAAGGGAGTTAGATGAGAAGAGAATGTACAATCAGAATGTAGAGAGAAAGGCACGACACGCAGGTCGTATTTAAAATAACCAAAATAGTATAAAATAAAGACTAAGGCCATAACCATGCACCATGCATCTCTAAGAATACATAAACACAAAGCAATAACACATTATTATTTTTTGTGAATTATAAAAAAATTTTGAATATTGCACTTTCGAATATCACACACCACGAAACGGGGTTCGGGGGCGGCGCCCGACGAGGATCCGCATTGCCCGGTCAACGGTCGGGGTCAAGGAGGTCGCCCCTTGCGGGGTGCGGTGGGTAGTGCCGGGTCCAAAATTTTTCATTCATATACCACCACCTGGTTACTTGAACAAAAATTCGAGTCGGACCCCTCTCGCTCTATGACGGCTAGGGCAACAACACTTGAACCCTAAGGCCCGCAAACACATGAACGCTTCATGTGCCGCAGGGGTTCCTCATAGCCGTCATCACCTATCCAGAAACAAGGCTTCCAGAATGCGTGAAGACATCAACACTTCATGTCATGAGGAAGCTTCATAGCCACCGCAAAATGGAAACAAGGTTTCCAAAACCTTGTGTCGTGCTGCTGTGTATATCACACTCATACAAAAAATATGCAGAAACAGAAAGCATTCAAAACAGTTTTCGCAGAATCATACATATCACACACACACACACACACACACACACATATATATATATATATATATATATATATATACCAGATAAACGCAAAAACGAGAAAGCATTCAAAATGATTTTCATTCATACATATCACACATATATATAAGAAAAACGCAGAAATATATGAACATCTTCATGGTTTCAGAAACATCAACATGTTTCGTAAACAACAAATAAAACAGAATACGGTTTCATACATCATTATTTCGATTTCAGAAAAAACATATAAAGATCATATCTTTTATCAAAAGAAAGCAACGAATCATGTTATTGCATATAACAAGAAAAACAGAAAACCGAATCATGGTTTCGCAAGTGGCTCTGATACCACTGTTGGGAATTGCGGATCAAAAGTCTCACAGCGAAATAATAGAATTCCCTCTCAGGATCCATGCGAAAAGGTCCATAATCCGAGTTTTTTTTTTTAAAATTACCTATTGAAGCGTGATAATCACAAGCGAGGTGAATCACCAACACCGTAATAGTGATGATGTCTCTGTGGTATCCACACAAATAGACTTGCAAAAGGGAGTCACGCCTCTATTTTCGTAGTGCTGGCTACGAAGAGAGGAGAAGAAGACCTCACTATCTCTCACTCACATTCTGTAGGTTCGGCTAGGGTTGTGTTGTAACCTAGTAGCAGCCCCCTTAGCAGTACTATTTATAATAGTGGCTGCCTTAAGTGAGTGTGAGTAGCAACAAGGTAAGCTGTGCAACCCTAAACCCATTTGTCATGAGTTAGGCCCACAATTGAATCTGAGTCCAACTTGGATCCTTATGCTCCAATCTAGTCTGTTCTAAGTGTGCGACTCTGCAGGTTCTGATGATGTTGGTAGTAATATTAAAATCTCATTTTAATATTACAAATAGTGAGCGGTATCTAGCAATACATCACTACTACCCAAGTAATGAGAATGTCAGTGATTTGACATAACCTATTCGTGACCAATGTTTCCGTGTAATTTAGTCCCTTTGTCCAGATATCCAGATTGAACACAAGGCATGGAACGTGTCACCATTGTTTAGTTCAATCTTCAGTTTCTTGATTCCCGAGTAGACATAGTAATAACAAATGAGATCAATATCTCATACTGACTCATTTGAGCATGGCCATGCATTTCATAGTCTCACTCAATCAGTGGGCCCGAAGATATCACTCCTATTATGTAGGAGAGACAAATCCCATCTAGGTCACTCACATCCCTCCACATGTATCACGGTATGTCTAATAACCAACTTTATAATCATCTTGTTACAGATGACGTTTGATGGCATTAAAACACACAACTTCTCATGTAAGAATCGTAGTGATTTCAGGTCAAAGGACCACATACACCATTATCACTATGAGAATCGCTTATGACACTCACGTAATGATCCACGTAGCGTTCTCATGGCGGGTCTGTCCAATACATCATTACTCTAATATGTATCCATGTGTAGACTTGATATCTCATATCCATGACCTGTGAGATGTGGTCATCAATCTACGCACATACTAGTCTCAATGCATTATCGTTGTCCTATTTGACAATAATACTTGACTAGGGACATTTTAAGAATAGTGCTCTATCCAATAGGATCTCACGATCAAGTCATGCACTTGATGTCCTATGGTATCAAACTTACTATTCTGAGGACTTTATTATGTCTACCAAAAATAACACAATAAATGAAATGTCTCATATATCAAAAAATAGTATAATATAATGTATGTAAATACAGATAAAATGTATTGGCCTCTAGGGCATACACTAAGAATCTCCCACTAGCACTAGAGCCAATTAGGCATATTTCTAATGCCTAATGACCTAGTGTGACCCTCATGCTTCTGCTGTGCAAGAGGCTTCGTCAGTGGATCAACAATGTTATCATCTGTCGGTACTTTGCATATCTTCACATCTCCTCTATCGATGATTTCTCGAATGAGATGGAAGCACCTAAGTATATGTTTGGATCGCTGGTGAGATCTGGGCTCCTTAGCTTGTGCAATGGTTCCATTATTATCATAATAGAGGTCCACTGGGTACACAATGCTAGGAACTACACCAAGCTCAATAATGAACTTTCTAATCCAAATGGCCTCCTTTGCTGCATTGGAGGCAGCAATATACTCAGCCTCTGTGGTAGAATCAGCGACTGTCTCCTGCTTTGAACTCTTCCAGCTCACAGCCCCACCATTCAGGCAATAAACAAAACCCGATTGCGATCTGGAGTCGTCCTTATCGATTTGGAAGCTAGCATCAGTGTAACCCTTTACAACTAGTTCCTCCTCAGCTCCATATACCAAGAACGAATCCTTAGTCCTTCTTAAGTACTTAAGGATGTTCTTGACAGCACTCCAGTGACTCTCACCAGGATCAGACTGGTACCTGCTCGTCATGCTCAAAGCATACGAGATATCTGGTCGAGTACATAACATGGCATACATGATAGATCCAATTGCAGATGCATATGGAATCTTACTCATGCGATCCCTCTCATTCTGGGTGGAAGGGGATTGAGCCTTAGATAGGCTTATACCATGCGACATAGGCAAGAGTCCTTTCTTGGATTCATGCATGTTAAATCGTCTTAACACTTTGTCTATGTATGTACTCTGACTTAGGCCAAGCAATCTCTGCGATCTATCTCTATAGATCCTTATACCTAATACATAGGTGGCTTCGCCTAAGTCCTTCATAGAAAAGCACTTCCCTAACCAAGTCTTTACAGACTGTAGGGTAGGGATGTCATTTCCAATTAGTAGTATGTCATCTACATACAATACTAAAAAGACAACTGTGCTCCCACTAACCTTCTTGTAGACACAAGATTCTTCTTCATTCTTAATGAAACCAAACTGTTTGATTGTATCATCAAAACGAAGATTCCAGCTTCTGGAAGCTTGCTTCAATCCATAAATAGATCGTTGCAACTTGCATACCTTTCTAGCATCCTGTGGAGTGGCAAAACCCTCAGGTTGTGTCATGTACATATCCTCGAGAAGATTTCCATTAAGGAAAGCAGTTTTGACATCCATTTGCCAGATTTCATAATCATGGTATGCTGCAATAGCAAGCAAGATCCGAACGGATTTAAGCATTGCAACTGGGGAAAAAGTTTCATCATAGTCTACACCATGAATTTGCTTGAAACCTTTAGCAACCAATCGCGCCTTAAAGGTATGCACATTACTATCGATGTCGATTTTCTTCTTAAAAACCCACTTGCACCCAATGGGTTTTACCCCTTCAGGTGGGTCAACCAAGGTCCATACCTGGTTGGCATACATGGATTCTATTTTTCAGATCTCACCTTGTTGAGTCATGAGAAATCCATATCTCTCTGGTTGACGACGTATCCTGTTAGACCTACGCGGGTCTTGTGCTACTAGAGCAAATTGTGGTTCCACAACGACTTGTGGAGGCTGCTCTATTTCCACCATTGGTTATTTGCTACTCTGTGAACTTTGAATTTCTTCAAGTTCTACTTTCCTCCCACTGATTCCTTTGGAGATAAACTCTTTTTCTAGGAATACAACAGTCCGTGCGACAAACACTTTGCTCTCAGTAGGATTATAGAAATAGTATCCCTTGGTTTCCTTAGGATACCCCACAAAGAAGCATTTATCTGATTTTAGGCCAAGCTTGTCAGAAACTTGACGTTTCATATAAGCTTCGCAACCCCAAATCTTCATAAAAGATATACTAGGTCATCTCCCAGTCCACATCTCATATGGTGTCTGTTGAACCGTCTTAGATGGAACACGGTTAAGTATGAAAGCTATTGTTAATATAGCATGTCCCCAGAAGAAGCCTGGAAGGTCTGCATGACTCATCATGGATCGGACCATGTCCAACAAGGTCCGGTTCCTCCTTTCAAAAACACCATTCCATTGTGGTGTTCCAGGAGGAGTGAGTTGAGATATTATCCCACACTCTTTCAGATGATCATTAAACTGTTAGCTTAAGTATTCACCTCCTCGATCTGATCGAAGGATTTTAATACTCTTGCCAAGTTGGTTTTGTACTTCATTCTTGAACTCTTTGAACTTTTCAAAGGATTCTGATTTGTGCTTCATAAGATATACAAATCCATATCTACTGAAATCATCAGTAAATGTAATCAAATACTGAAAACTACCTCTAGCTAGTGTGTTTAGTGGCCCACATACATCACCATGTATAAGGCCTAAAAGATCACTAGCCCTTTCACCTTGTCTAGTGAATGGGGCCTTAGTCATCTTTCCCAATAAACAAGATTCACATGTCTCATATGATTCGTAACCAAACGAGTCCAAGAATCTATCTTTATGGAGTTTGGAAATGCGGTTCTCATTTATGTGGCCCAAACGACAATGCCAAAGATAAGTCGGGTTCATATCATTTGACTTGAACCTCTTTGTATTTATGTTATAAATGGGCGTGTCGAGATCAAGGACATAAAGTCCATTACTCAAATGTGCACTACTATAGAAAATATCATTAATATAAATAGAACAACATTTGTTCTTTATTATAAAAGTAAAACCTTTCTTGTCCAAACAAGAAACAGAAATGATATTCCTGTTAATAGCAGGCACAAAATAACAATTATCTAATTCAATTACAAGCCCAGTGGACAAAGCTAATAAATAAGTCTCTACGGTTAATGCAGCAACCTTTGCTCCATTTCCCACTCGTAGGTCGACTTTGCCCTTAGTCAATGGTCTACTGCTCTTTAGATCCTGCACATTTACACAAATGTGAGATCCATATCCAGTATCTAATACCCATGATGCAGAAGTAGATAAATTGACTTCTATAACAAAAATACCTGAAGTGGAAGTCTCACTTCCCTTCTTCTTCTTGAGCTCCTCTAGGTACTTAGCACAATTCCTCTTCCAATGTCCGGTCTGACTGCAATGGAAATATGTACCTTCCTTAGCCACTCCACCCACTGGTTTCAAGCTAGAAGTGCTAGGCTTGGACTTTTCCTTGCCCTTGCCCTTACCCTTCCACTTGTCCTAGGGCTTTTTCTACTATTTCTTGCCCTTATTCTTATAGACCATCATTATGGCCTTTCCTTTGCCTTTGTTTATGTTATGCTCTGCAGTTCTCAACATGCTTAGCTACTGGTAGTGATTTGTCAATTTCATTCATGTTGTAGTTCATGACAAATTGACTAAAACTCCCCGGCAACAATTGCAGGACTAAGTCAGTGGCTAACTCTTGGCCCATAGGAAAACCGAGTCTCTCAAGGTTTTCAATGTGCCCAATCATCTTGAGTACATGAGCACCAATAGGGCTTCCCTCTACCAGCTTGCACTGAAAGAGTGCTTTGGAGACCTCATATCTCTCATGTCTAGCCTGCTCTTGATAAAGCTTTTTAAGGTGTACGATCATATCATAGGCTTCCATGTTCTCGTGTTGCTTTTGGAGCTCAGAGTTCATGGTGGCTAGCATTAGACATCCAATGTCCAAGGCATCATCTTGATGCTTCTTATAAGCATCTCTTTCAGCTCTAGGGGCATTAGCAGCAGGTGGCTCAGGAACAGGATGTTCTAAAACATACAACTTTTTCTCTTGCTTGAGGACAATCCTCAAGTTCTTGTACCAGTCTAGGAAATTTGTTCCCAGACAACTTGTCCTTCTCAAGGACCGATCGCAATGATAAGTTACTTGATGTGTTTGTTGCCATGGTAATCTATCAACAAAAATATGCAAAATATAAGTATTATGCTATAAACATATTTAACAAGGTCTTTTAATTAAATACGCCTCCCACTATTTTATTCAAATCAATGACCCTCAGCATTGACTCGAAAAATCCCATTGAAAGATTTCCTAGTGGGCCAAGATCCATATTTCACCTAGTTTTGAGTCAGCTTTGGCTGATCGCCCAAAATTTAGTTATTTAGGTAGGAAACTCTTTCCAATTACATCACATGCAACTCTTGGATAGTTAGGTGAATAACACTTATTCTAATCCATCTAATGGACTAAAGCCCAACTTCATGCCTCTAAGCCTTTAATCCTATTGAAATGGCCTAGTTAAGTCAAACCCAATGGTTGACATTTGGATATTACTATTATCCTATCGCATCTTACTAATATAGATAAAGGTATCCTGCTTTGACAGACCTACACTTGATCGATATTAGTCTTGATGAGTGCCACGCATTGGAAGGCATCACATAATGACTTAATATTTTCTTTGAGGGAATTTTATTATTAGATCTCACCATTTATTAAACTTGTTTAACATACCATAAACATCATCCATGCATCTCATACATATAAAGCATATAATAAATGTGACATGGTTATGGCCTCTAAGAGAGTAGCATTAATTAATGCCAGCTTCACCAAGCGTCTCCCACCAACGTCCTCACTTGATGTCGTCTCCTTGTCTCCACATGAAGATTACATTATAGAAACCTCTTTTACATTCGAAGGGAGTTAGATGAGAAGAGAATGTACAATCAGAATGTAGAGAGAAAGGCACGACACGCAGGTCGTATTTAAAATAACCAAAATAGTATAAAATAAAGACTAAGGCCATAACCATGCACCATGCATCTCTAAGAATACATAAACACAAAGCAATAACACATTATTATTTTTTGTGAATTATAAAAACAGTTTTGAATATTGCACTTTCGAATATCACACACCACGAAACGGGGTTCGGGGCAGCGCCCCGACGAGGATCCCGCTGCCCGATCAACGGGCGGGGGTCAAGGGGAGGTCGCCCCTTGCGGGGTGCAGGGGTAGTGCCCAGGTCCAAAATTTTTCATTCATATACCACCACTGGTTACTTGAACAAAAATTCGAGTCGGACCCCTTCTGCCTCTATGACGGCTAGGGCAACAACACTTGAACCCTAAGGCCCGCAAACACATGAACGCTTCATGTGCCGCAGGGGTTCCTCATAGCCGTCATCACCTATCCAGAAACAAGGCTTCCAGAATGCGTGAAGACATCAACACTTCATGTCATGAGGAAGCTTCATAGCCACCGCAAAATGGAAACAAGGTTTCTAAAACCTTGTGTCGTGCTGCTGTGTATATCACACTCATACAAAAAATATGCAGAAACAGAAAGCATTCAAAACAGTTTTAGCAGAATCATCATACATACACACACACACACACAGATATATATATATATATATATATATATATATATATATATATATATATATATATATATATATATATATATATATATATATATATATACGTATAAACGCAAAAACAGAAAGCATTCAAAATGATTTTCATTCATACATATCACACATATATATAAGAAAAACGCAGAAATATATGAACATCTTCATGGTTTCAGAAACATCAACATGTTTCGTAAACAACAAATAAAACAGAATACGGTTTCATACATCATTATTTCGATTTCAGAAAAAACATATAAAGATCATATCTTTTATCAAAAGAAAGCAACGAATCATGTTATTGCATATAACAAGAAAAGCAGAAAACCGAATCATGGTTTCGCAAGTGGCTCTGATACCACTGTTGGGAATTGCGGATCAAAAGTCTCACAGCGAAATAATAGAATTCCCTCTCAGGATCCATGCGAAAAGGTCCATAATCCGAGCTTTTTTTTTTAAATTACCTCTTGAAGCGTGATAATCACAAGCGAGGTGAATCACCAACACCGTAATAGTGATGATGTCTCTGTGGTATCCACACAAACAGACTTGCAAAAGGGAGTCACGCCTCTATTTTCGTAGTGCTGGCTACGAAGAGAGGAGAAGAAGACCTCACTATCTCTCACTCACATTCTGTAGGTTCGGCTAGGGTTGTGTTGTAACCTAGTAGCAGCCCCCTTAGCAGTACTATTTATAATAGTGGCTGCCTTAAGTGAGTGTGAGTAGCAACAAGGTAAGCTGTGCAACCCTAAACCCATTTGTCATGAGTTAGGCCCACAATTGAATCTGAGTCCAACTTGGATCCTTATGCTCCAATCTAGTCTGTTCTAAGTGTGCGACTCTACAGGTTCTGATGATGTTGGTAGTAATATTAAAATCTCATTTTAATATTACAAATAGTGAGCGGTATCTAGCAACACATCACTACTACCCAAGTAATGAAAATGTCAGTGATTTGACATAACCTATTCGTGACCAATGTTTCTGTGTAGTTTAGTCCCTTTGTCCAGATATCCAGATTGAACACAAGGCATGGAACGTGTCACCATTGTTTAGTTCAATCTTCAGTTTCCTGATTCCCGAGTAGACATAGTAATAACAAATGAGATCAATATCTCATACTGACTCATTTGAGCATGGCCATGCATTTCATAGTCTCACTCAATCAGTGGGCCCGAAGATATCACTCCTATTATGTAGGAGGGACAAATCCCATCTAGGTCACTCACATCCCTCCACATGTATCACGGTATGTCTAATAACCAACTTTATAATCATCTTGTTACAGATGACGTTTGATGGCATTAAAACACACAACTTCTCATGTAGGAATCGTAGTGATTTCAGGTCAAAGGACCACATACATCATTATCATTATGAGAATCGCTTATGACACTCACGTAATGATCCACGTAGCGTTCTCATGGCGGGTCTGTCCAATACATCATTACTCTAATATGTATCCATGTGTAGACTTGATATCTCATATCCATGACCTGTGAGATGTGGTCATCAGTCTACGCACATACTAGTCTCAATGCATTATCGTTGTCCTATTTGACAATAATACTTGACTAGGGACATTTTAAGAATAGTGCTCTATCCAATAGGATCTCACGATCAAGTCATCCACTTGATGTCCTATGGTATCAAACTTACTATTCTAAGGACTTTATTATGTCTACCAAAAATAACACAATAAATGAAATGCCTCATACATCAAAAAATAGCATAATATAATGTATGTAAATACAGACAAAATGTATTGGCCTCTAGGGCATACACCAACAATGGGTACTACCAGCAGACAAGGCCGGAACCCCATATGCACATGACACACGGCGTCCCAATTGACACGACAAGAATCAATGCCACCACGCGGTTGCACTCTTACGTAGTCAAAGAAATCTTGTCCAGACGCTCAAGCCAATCAACCAAGGTATGGTCTCTCTTTGTCTTCTTTATGATCCTTATCAAATATAAATATAAAAGAGAAATGCACAAATATAGGAAAGAGGTGAGACACTCGTCTTTCATTACCACTATTAGTAGTAAGAAAACAGCATGGCGCAAAGCGCCCATAGAGTAATACAGTTCATACATTTATCAACAGCGGCAGCATGGTTTATAACACAATTAATTCAGTTGTAAGCAAAAATTAGAAAGAAGAACAACAACAGGCAATAGTAAGACTTAACAATGTCAACCCAATCACAATAAGATTTTCAGAAATCAGCACAATGGTCAGATAATCGTTTACATGAGTAAAACAGTTACTTTAACAGATGTGCATGCTCAACAACTTGTCAGACTGACTATGAACGACGCACGATGCATTATGGTACCAAATCCTACTCCATGGAGCTAAACATTAACCTTTTCAGAGTGAATAATCAAGGAGTAATGCCAGTATCTCGTTAGCCTTAAAATAGTGTGCTTCATCTCATAAAATATTTGCGCATCATGGCTTATACATGGCACCTCAACCGTTGATCGCGACATAGGACAGCGTCCCGGTCCGGATCATCGGTGTGTTTGCATCGGTTTACCCCACGACACATAGGAGCTCTAAACTGTCCATGTGAGGGACCCGCACCCCGACGCCCCCTAGGACCAACAACATGTGGCACCTACGCTAATCTATTCGCACCCGCACATAGGTGTGATTCAACTCTTAGGTTTTTCATATGCATGATGACTCAATGTCCAGTCATGTATGCTCATCAATGATGCATTCATCATATACAATACCACAATGACATATATTCATTTTCAATATTAATAAATCATTTCTCATTGAGAATTAAACTAACAAATATATAACCCTTCATAGGGACTCACAACACATAGAGTTAAATCTCAATATTAATATACATTATGGCTTATCAAAACCACTATTTCCCACTAAGGGTTTAACAATTCCACGAATCTAAGTCTAGATCAATTATGCAAACCTTTAGGTTAAGTAACCTTTAAAACCGTAGCCTCACAAGCGGTCAAGGTTCTAAATTCCTTCTCGCGTTATGCTCTAGTCTCTTGATACCAATCACTTAGTTTTTATTCTACATGAGATCAATCCAATTCCTAATATCCACGATTGAAATTGCGCTTCCCAAAGTCCACTACTAACATCAATTTCTGCTATTTTATGCATTGGTTTCTTGATATTCTTTTACTTAAGTTTTAGTTCACTAAGCTCATTCCAATTCCTTATAGTTTCAATCTAAAACCGTGGCTTCACATTGAGTTAAATAACCCTTAAAACTCTCCATCTCAATTTCCAACATTAGCATTCTCCTCTCCAATTACACAGCTCCCTCTCACAGTTACCTAGCTGATTCTGTTCTGGGCGCCTAGGCACCATTTCTGGAGCGCTTGAGCGCTAGTGTAGCGCCTGGGTGCTGACCATGAAGTGCCTGAGCGCTAACCAGGCTGCGTCACAGGGAAAACTTTCTGGGCATAGAGCGCCTAGGTGCTCTATGCACAGCGCCTGAGCGCTAGTGCATTAACAAGGGTTCTATAGAATTCGTTTCTGTAGAGCCCTAGCCCATCCTTCATCAAAGTTTCTCATTTATTTTCCAACAATCCAAAATATGATACATGACATCAAAATACAAAATAGCAATATATAGGTTCATAATCATCAAGGCACATAATGCAAATCCATATATTCATACAAATTAAACAACCACAAAATCATAGAAATAACATAGTATAACAAAGAGAGAAATCCAACATGGATTCCCTCATCAACAACAATACACAAGACATTTCCTTACTACCAAGATTGGTTGAAGAGGATCATCTCCCTCTTACCTAAATGAAGACAATCACAAGGATGCTTCTCCTTTTTGCTCTTGATTTTCGTTTTTCCCCCTTCAAGAAAACCCTAGGGTGAGAAATTCCCAAAGTGTTCAGTCCAATCATAGGAAAATGACTCCTTGGCCACATAGGTGACCAATAAAACGAAAATGAGAAGAAGATAGAAGAAACTTGAAGACTTTACCTCAAAAGCTCCAAGCTTTAGCTTCAATGGTGAAAAATGGAAGAAGAAGAAGAAGAAGAAGAAGAACCAAGGATGGCCACAATGAAAATTGTCTTGGAATGATAGAAGAAAGTTAGATATGGAAGTGGTGAAGCAAGGAAATGAAGATGGGTAATGGTGAGGGTGTACGGTTGATGAGGAAGAAGAAGAGAATGAGGAGAAGAAGAAAGAAAAGAAGAAGAAAACGTGATGATTGGCTCCAAAGGAGCCTCTGCCATATAGAAGAGGGGAGAGGGAAGAGAGAGAGAAATGTGAAATGGGAGAAAATTTCCTGGAAGTTTCCCAAAAGAGTTTTTGGAATTAATTTAATCTTTATTTTTAAAATAGAGCTAAAGGAGTTTGACACAAGGTAAATTTTGAATAATGTGATAAGATTTTTATTACATGTTATTATTTATTGGACAATAGTTATAGTTGGCAAAAGTCAGCATTAACAAATCTGACAGATTAATTCTTCGCAGTGTTTTATTATTTCATCTATTAAAATTTCTCGAAAGACATGAAACATTGTAAACTGTGTCCGGCCTTGGTTTAGTAAGATCCCCCGTTGACGTTTCCATAGTTCAAGGTTCTCAGAAAAAATATTTTATTTTCCTGACTCTGCACAATATGCACGTAAAAAGAGAAATATATTAAAATATTCGTTATTTCTGAAAAATTCTGAAAGAATTCACATAAATCACAAATATTAGAAAATGACTATTCGTAATAAAATTTTCCAACTTTGGAAGCGTTATAGTCGTTTTGCCAATTCTGCCCAATGTGCACCCAAAATGAGGAATAATATTAAAATATTTTGCGTTCTCCGAAAAATCCAGAAAAATTCCTAAAAATTCTAAGTATTGTAAAATGATTGAAGACTTTGCCTTTATTGGGTTGCAGTTGCGGGAAACGTGTCCCGGCTTTACACATTTAAAACAGATTATCCCTTTGATCTTACACTCCCTCGTGAAATGTTCCTTTCCGTATTTCATACATCTTGGCGAAGATATCGGGGTCTGACTGGATACACCACCACTAGTACTTTGTCCAGGAGTTGGTTATGGTTGTTGTTCCCCTGATACCCATGCGTATAGTTTTCGCTTAAACTGGTTAACTTTTCTATTATTCCTCTTTTGGAATCTAGGTAGTCCAAGTTTGCCCCAAAGCCGACTTTTCTCCAACAGATTCTGGACCTCAACTTCCAATTCTCGTTGTTGCGTCGCCCTCTGATCCTGGCGAGTTGTCACCTCAGCTATCATTTGCCTTTCTTCTGCAGTCGTAGCCATACTCCTATTGTCTTGTCCCGCGCTCACATGTATACGTCTGTCACGAGCCATCGCCCTTGCATGTCTACTGCGAGCCATTGAATTTCTCTGAAGATGGACATAGATACAACAAACACAAAATTACTTCAAACAGCGTTATCTCCCTATGAAAACCAAATACAGAGAGTCACACAATTCATACAATTCAAGCAAGACAAGTTCAATTCCATACATCCTAACAATCTCCAGCTCGAACTTCTTCATTCTGCTTCCACAGCGTAATCCCTCGTAAGCCGTCAACTTCCAAACTGCTTCTCGAATCTAGTTTACACCAACTATTTCTTTCTCCAGAAGATCGGTTTTTCCAAAACCTTTTGATCTCCTCACAAAAGAGTTCCTATTTTCCTAACACAGTACGCCTAGGTGAAGTCATAGTTTCCTGTACACACAGAACATTACATATTGAGTAGGCCAGTCCTCAATATCATGTAACTGTATAACAGTAGCCATCAACATTCAACCTACGGCAAGTCATGTATTTCTTTCCCATCATCTCAATCAAGAGACAAGGAAGTGCACAACAGACTAAATTCTAATATGCCTAAACATAGCAAGTCCATACCCCGGCTCAACAGGATGAACTGCTCTGATACCACCTAATGTAACGCACCTAGATCTAACAACCGTGGCACAATCGTCATTACACCACAGTCACTAAATCCAAGTGTGTCACAGTCATGATAACAGTCATTTAAATTCTCAAGAGTCTATACTTTTTTTTTTAACAATTTGCATAAGTAGAAAATACGAGCCTCGAAAGAAATATAGATATATTCAACCCTTAATATAACCATTGAAATAAAATCATGTTCCTTATATATATATATATATATTATGGCCAATTAACACAAATCACTAATAATATAGAATATAATAATTACAGAGTCAAATAAAATACAGCAGGAATAAAAACATTAAAGGGGAGGAGTAGTAACCCAGGGATGGGTACTACCAACAGACAAGGCCGCAACCCCATATGCACATGACACACGGCGTCCCAGTTGACACGACAGGCATCAATGCCACCACACAGCTGCACTCTTACGTAGTCAAAGAAATCTTGTCCAGACACTCAAGCCAATCAACCAAGGTATGGTCTCTCTTTGTCTTCTTTACGATCCTTATCAAATATAAATATAAAACAGAAATGCACAAATATAAGAAAGAGGTGAGACACCCATCTTTCATTACCACTATTGGCAGTAAGAAAATAGCACAGTGCAAAGCGCCCATAGAGTAATACAGTTCATACATTTATCAACAGCAGCAGTATGGTTTATAACACAATTAATTCAGTTGTAAGCAAAAATAAGAAAGCAGAACAGCAACAGGCAATAGTAAGACTTAACAATGTCAACCCAATCACAACAAGATTTCCAGAAATCAGCACAATGGTCAGATAATCGTTTACATGAGTAAAACAGTTACTTTAACAGATGTGCATGCTCAACAACTTGTGAGACTGACGATGAACGACGCACGATGCATTATGGTACCAAATCCTGCTCCATGGAGATAAACATTAACCTTTTCAGAGTGAATGATCAAGGAGTAATGCCAGTATCTCGTTAGCCTTAAAATAGTGTGCTTCATCTCATAAAATATTTGCGCATTATGGCTTATACATGGCACCTCAACCGTTGATCGCGACATAGGACAGCGTCCCGGTCTGGATCGTCGGTGTGTTTGCATTGGTTTACCCCATGGCACAGAGGTAAACTGTCCATGTGAGGGACCCGTACCCCGACGCCCCTTAGGGCCAACAACATGTGGCACCTACGCTAGTCTATTCGCACCCGCACATAGGTGTGATTCAACTCTTAGGTTTTTCATATGCATGATGACTCAATGTCCAATCATGTATGCTCATCAATGATGCATTCATCATATACAATACCACAATGGCATATATTCGTTTTCAATATCAATAAATCATTTCTCATCGAGAATTAAACTAACAAATATATAACCCTTCATAGGGACTCACAACACATAGAGTTAAATCTCAATATTAATATACATTATGGCTTATCAAAACCACTATTTCCCACTAAGGGTTTAACAATTCCACGAATCTAAGTCTAGATCAATTATGCAAACCTTTAGGTTAAGTAACCTTTAAAACCGTAGCCTCACAAGTCCTCAAGGTTCTAAATTCCTTCTCGTGTTATGCTCTAGTCTCTTGATACCAATCACTTAGTTTTTATTCTACATGAGATCAATCCAATTCTTAATATCCATGATCGAAATCGTGGCTTCCCAAAGTCCACTACTAACATCAATTTCTCCCATTTTATGCATTGGTTTCTTGATATTCTTTTACTTAAGTTTTTGTTCACTAAGCTCATTCCAATTCCTTATAGTTTCAATCTAAAACCGTGGCTTCACATTGAGTTAAATAACCCTTAAAACTCTCCATCTCAATTTCCAACATTAGCATTCACCTCTCCAATTACACAGCTCCCTCTCACAGTTACCTAGCTGATTCTGTTCTGGGCGCCTAGGCGCCATCTCTGGAGCGCCTAAGCGCTGGTGTAGCGCCTGGGCGCTGACCACGAAGCGCCTAAGCGCTAACCAGGCCGCGTCACAGGGAAAACTTTCTGGGCATAGAGCGCCTAAGCGCTCTATGCACAGTGCCTGAGCGCTAGTGCATTAACAAGGGTTCTGTAATGCCCCTTTTTGGGAGGGAACGTCACATTGTCAAATCAAAAGGAAATGCGAAAAATAAATTTTTTTAAACAATTAAGACCCAGTTCATTTAGTTCAACATTAACTTGCTTAGTACTTTAATACGTGAGAAAATTGGCAGTATATTTTTTTTTTCCTTTTTAACAATACGGAATATGAAAAATGGTAAAGAACAAAACGATAAACAGAAACCCACATCTGAATAACGTACATGTATATAAATATTTAGATGCCAAATATAATTTAGATACAGCCTGAAAATTTCCAAAAAGCAAAACTATACCTGCCTATGGATTTTACGTATACATCCACCAGAAATATCAAAATATATAGCCCACCAAAAGTAATACACCAAGCCCCCAAAATAAAACACTGCCAGCCATCAGCAGCTACTAGTAACATCAGTCCCTCAGATGAGAAGGGACCGTATCTGGGTCCTCAGCAAGATCCTCCTCTTCAGAGGAAACTTCCATGGGAACCACGGAACCACGGGCAGGAGCCCGAGCAGTAGAATCAAAAGAGTCCTCCCAAGGGGTGTAGTAACGGTCACCCCACATCTCTCAGATCGGTAAGTAGAACTCCAGCTGCAGGCTGACATGGCAGGTGAGAATCGGCGCCTCATGACGTCTCCAGGCAAGGGAAATCGATACATCTCCCATATAGACATAGTGGTCAGAGCTCAGGTTGATGTGCCAGCACTCTGGCCCTCAGAGGAAGGTCAGACGCACGTCACCCAGAAATCCGCCCATGCGTGCCTCCATGCTCCACAATAGATACTAGTCTTGCTCTAGCCAAAAGCCAGGAAAATCGGGAGCTTCAGCTTCCGTGCCGTCGTCTTCGGTAGATGCAATATACGCACAGGCAGCAAATAATGGAAACACAGAAAAGAGGTAAGACATCCTACCATCATTACCAATTATGGCAGCCAGGAATAATACGGCGCATAGCACCCATATAACAGTCCCAAAAATAATAACAATAATAATAGGTAGATAGTACGTCTGTAAGCAAGTAAACAGTTCTAATTCACATAGGGTAGTAGTCATTAACAGTAAAATATCTCATGATGCACATGCATACAATATTCAAATTTCCTACTCCATGGAGCTAGACTCAAACAGTCGGAGAGAAAGATCAGGAGACGTGTCTGTAACGCGGCTCCCGAGGCCAAGGTGCTAAAACTCAACAGTTTTCTATGTGCACATACAGGCATTGTGCAGACAGTCCACGCTCGATCACGACATAGGACAGTGTCTCGGTCCGGATCGTCGGTGCCTTTGCATCGGTTTGCCCCACGGACAGAAGAGCTACCAACTGCCCACTGTGAGGGACCCGCACCCTGACGCCCCAAAGGTCATAACACGACCTACACTAGTCTATTCGCACCCGCACCAAGGTGTGTTCAATCTCCTAGGCAACTCGGGCTTACAACAGTCCACAGGACATTCACAATGCATAAGACCCTATGCATGAACATGCATGGTCAACATCACATACTATTCCATAATATGCCACAATTGGCTCAAATAAGCATCAACACCACATTGGTCATTCATATGGTCCCATAATATCATAATATTGAAATCAAATAAGGTAATACATTTTCAAGGTCTATGATGCACTCTTATTCAAGATTTGCCATTCTTACAAGTATCCATCACTAAGTAAGTTTCCATAATCGATTGAATTTCCTAACATAGTCTATTCTCATAAAATTTCTCTTTCTAGAGGAATTCCCTTAGCAAATCCAGTTTCTTACTTTATTTTATTATTTACCCCTCTCTTTTTTTTGTAATATCATCATATCGAAGTCTTAGCATTATTTCACAATTATCCAGCTGATCCTGCTATGGGTGCCTAGGCGCCATATCTGTAGCGCCTGGGCGCTGGTTTAGCGCCTAAGCGCTGAACACGAAGCGCCTGAGCGCTAACCAAGCCGCGTTGCAGGAAAAATTCTCTGGGCAATGAGCGCCTAGACGCTCTATGCACAGCGCCTGAGCGCTAGTGCATTAACAAGGGTTCTGCAGAATCCATTTCTGTAGAACTGTGGCCCATCCAATCTCAAGGTTTTACAATCATTTACCAACAATCCAAAGCATGGTTTATGTCACCAAAACACACATTACAAATCCATATAATCACACAAATCAAACAACTACAAAATCATGGAAATAACATAATATGACAAGGAGAGTAATCCAACATGGATTCCCTCATCAACAACAACACACAAGACATTCCTTTAACCAAGATTGGTTGAGAAGGATCATCTTCCTCTTACCTATTTGGAAGATAACACAATGGTGGTACTCCTTCTTGCCCTAAGTTTTCGTTTTCCCCCTTCAAGAAAAACTCAAATGTGAGTGACTTCCACAATGTCCACTCAAACCATGAAAAATGGGTTCTTGGTCACCTAGGGGACCAAAAGAAATGAGAATAGCAAGAAAAATGGGAGAAAGTTGAAGATTTTACCTTAAAGCTCCAAGTTTTAGCTTCAATGGTGGAAAAATGGAAGAGGAAGAAGAAGAAGAACCAAGGAGATATCAACGAAAGAGAACTTGGAGTGGTGGAAGGTGAGTGGAAATGGGTTTGATTTGGCAAATCATGGAAATGGTCTTCCGAAGGGTAGGTGCACGGTGGAGAAGGAAAAAGAAGAGGAGAAGAAATGGTGTTTGAAGAGAATGAGAAGAGAGAAAATATTAGGAAGATGAAAGTGAATATTGGGCTCCAATATTGCCTCTGCCGTGGAGAAGAGTGAGGAGGGAAGAGAGAGAAAATGTGTCCAATAGGAAGCTTCTTGGAAGCTTCCTATAATGGGCTTTCAATTAACTCTATTTTTATTTTGAAAATAAAGCTAAAGGGGTTTGACACAAGGTAAATTTTGAATAATGTGATAAGATTTTTATTACATGATATTATTTATTGGACAATAGTTATAGTTGGCAGAAGTCAGCATTAACAAATCTGACAGATAATTTTTTCGCAGTATTTTATTATTTTATCTGTTAAAATTTCTCGAAAAATGTAAAACCTTATAAACTGTGTCCAGTCTCAAGTTTAGTAAGATCCCCCGTCGATATTTCCATAGTTCAAGGTTATCAGAGAGAACATCTCATTTCTCCGGTTCTGCTCAGTACATACGTAAAACGAGGAATAATATTAAAATATTCGACGTTTCTGGAAAAATCCAGAAAAATTTCCAAAAATTTGAAATATTATAAAATGATCATTTGTAATTAAATAAACACTTTTCGGGATGTTACAACACTCCCCAATTAAAAAGGAATTTCGTCCTCGAAATTTACGTACCCTAGAAAAGATATGGATGTTGCTCCTTCATCTTGTCCTCCAGTTCCCAGGTTGCGTCACCAGTCGTCTCATTCTAGATCACCTTTACCAATGGAATCTCCTTGCCTCTAAGTTTCTTTATTCGTCAATCCTCGATTCTCGCAGGAGGCGCCTCATATGTCAGGTTCTCTTTTAACTGTATTGTGTCCGGTGCTATGACATGACTTGGATCAGGCAAATACTTGCGAAGTTGTGACACATGGAAGACATTGTGTATGTTGGAAAGAAAAAGGGGGCAAGGCTATCTGGTAGGCTACTAGACCTATCCGGCGAAGAATTTGGTAAGGTCCAAGGAATTTTGGAGTGAGTTTCCTAGATTTCAAAGCCCGGCCGACCCCAGTCGTGGGTGTGACTTTCAAGAATACATGCCCACCTTCCTCAAACTCAAGAGGCTTTCTTCTCTTATCCGTATAACTCTTTTGCTGGCTCTGAGCAGCTCTTATCTTCTCTTCAATCATCTTGACCTTCTCAGTCGTCTGTTGAATGATATCTGGTCCAATCGCGAGACGTTCGCCGTCTTGGTACCAACACAAGGGTGTCCGACACCGTCGTCCATATAGAGCTTCATAGGGTGCCATCCCAATACTCGAATCGTAACTGTTATTGTAGGTGAATTCTATCAATGGTAGAATATCATCCCAACTTCCAGTTTGTTCTATTGTACAAGCTCTAAGCAAATCTTCTAGAGATTGGATCGTTCTTTCAGATTGACTATCGGTTTGTGGGTAGTACGCTGAACTTAGACGTAACCTTGTTCCCAATGATGCTTGTAGACTCTGCCAAAATTTTGAAGTAAACCTCAGATCCCTATCCGAAACAATACTCGTAGGCACACCATGCAGTCTAACGATCTCTCCAATGTATAGTTGGGTTAACTTCTCCATACTGTACCTTATGTTGATCGGAAGGAAATGAGTTGACTTTGTGAGTTGATCCACTATTACCAAATCGAGTCGTGTGCTTTCTTTGTCCTTGGCAAACCCACAACAAAATCCATTGCAATGATGTCCCATTTCCATTTAGGAATAAACAATGGTTGCAGCAATCCTGCAGGTCTTTGATGTTTCACTTTAGCTTTTTGACAAACTAGACAAGTTGATACGCATCTAGTGACATCGCTCTTCATCCCATGCCACCAGAACAACTTCTTCAAGTCTTGGTACATCTTTGTTATGCCCAGGTGCATATTCAGCTTGCTGGTGTGAGCATGATCCACAATATGTCTTTTAAGCTCTTGGTCATGGGGAATACAGACTCTACTCCAGAATCTCAAAATCCCATCCGTTCCTTCCTCGAATTCCGTCTCCTTGCCTTGCTTCATTTGCTCTCTCACTTCTTGCAAGAATTTGTCGACTTTCTACTTTTCTCGTATGTCCCCTATTAGCTCACTTGAGATGGTGACCATATTCATACAAATTCTTCCGGGTTCCAATTTAACAAATGACCAAGTATCTCTAAACTGTTCGATAGGTTCTCTTTCCTTGATCATCAGGGCAGAAACACTGACAGCCTTTCTACTCAAGGCATCAGCCACGACATTCGCCTTGCCAGGGTGGTACAACAACTGAAAATCGTAGTCTTTTAGGAATTCTTACCATCTTCGTTGCCTCATGTCAAGCTCCTTCTAGTCATACAAGTACTTCAAACTTTTGTGGTCACTGAAAATGCTAAACGTTGCTCCATAGAGAAAATGTCTCCATATCTTCAGGGCAAAAACCACTGCTGCTAGTTCCAAATCATGTGTCGGATAGTTCTTCTCATGCACTCGCAACTGTCGCGAAGCATAAGCTACCACTCTTCTGTGTTGCATAAGAATAGACCCCAATCCTTAGTATGAAGCGTCACAGTACACCTCGAATGGTTCATTCGGATCAGGCAGTACCAACACTAGTGAGGTGGTTAGCTGTTTCTTCAACTCTTGGAAACTTTACTCGCAGCTATCAGTGCATTCAAAAGCTTGATTCTTCTTTGTCAGCTGAGTGAGCGGTCTAGCAATTTTGGAAAATCCTTCTATGAACCTTCGATAATACCCGGCTAAACCCACGATGTAACACCCCAAATTTCTTATCTCTTAAATAATAATTTTGACAGTTAACAGAATTTTACTGTTTAGTAATTTCTGTGCACTGTAAAATTATTTTGTTTATTCCGTCAGCATATTTGATCATTTTGAGTGAGTTACTCCGTGTCAGGAAAATAAAAAATTTCGGGCCAGGGAAAACTTTACGTAATTTAATTTTTACCGTGAGGTAATTATTTTACGTAATCTGATTTGATATTTGTGCGTTTTCTAATATTTGTGATTTTTGTGGATGATTATGAAATTTTTTACTGTTTGTGGGCCCAGGGGGTGTATGTGGGCCCAAGTGGGTCCCGCACAGCAAAAATTTTTCTACGCATAGAAAAATTTGTATTGTTTAGACGGAGACAGGGGATCTTACTAAACCTGAATCCGGAAACAGTTTTAGAAAATTTCTTGTACTGTGTTTTCTACTGTATTTATTTATTGGGCGATAAAAATACAGTAAATATATTTTTTTTCGTGGGGTTTTAGCAGATAAAAATAGAAATTAAATTGTTTAAGTCAACCTTGGTGGTTTGGATATCCACCATTGATTTAATTAATGATGGAGACTTGATCTTAATTTAATCAACAATGGAGATTTGATCTTAAAAGTGAATAAGATCATTTATAACCATTAGATGGAGATTAAATCAAGGGTAGAGATTTAGTTTTATATAATGGCTATGACCATTTACAACCATTGGATTTAGAAGTGATTAAGGGTGGAGATTTGGTCTTGTAAAGTAACAAGGACCATTTATGACCATTGGATTTAGATTTAATCAATGGTGAATATTTAGTCTTAAAAAGTGACAAAGACAAATTATGACCCTTGGATTAAAAGTAAGAAGGAGTAATCTTGACCCTTAATTTTGGAGACACATCCAATTGCTAGAATTTCAAGGAGAAAAATTTAATGGCCTAGATTAAGTCTTCTGAATCAAAAGTCTACCTAAATCCTAACCATTGAATTAATCAATGGCTAGAAATGCTCTAGATGGTGGCTAATAATGATGACAAATAATTAAATGCACAAGGAGAAACATGCATGAAAGGGGATGGTTTTGGATTGTTTAGGAGACAAAGAAACAAAACTTTATGACTATTATTACATGTCATGGTCAATGGTGTATCATTATTGATCATTATTGATCAATTTGCATTCAAGGAGAATGCATTGGAGGGGGGGACTATGGTTTTGGTGGCTTAAGTGAGTAGCAAAGTTGAAGACCATCGTTATTACCCATTCTTGGTCATTATTGATCAATTGCAAGAAGTTAAATAAAAGTAAGTCAATTTTTGATGACTTAGCACATATATCATATGGCCATGTACTACTTTTTGGAGATAAACTACTCATAATTGATTTGTTAGCATCCTTAGGAGATGACTTCAAGGGGGTGCACGGTTTTGAGAGGCCTTAAGGCCAAAGAAAAAGTTTGAAGACCATTATTGCCATCCTTGGTTATCATTAAACATTTTCAAGAAGCTAAGTTACCAAGTTTTCTCTCCTTTTCTCTTCTCCAAGCAAGTTTCGGTCAAGCACCTTAGAATCATCATCCAAATTTCTATCATTTCATCCAACTTGATTTTCTAAACCTAAACACCATTCTAAGAACATCTCTAGTTATGAGTTTTTCCAAAATCATTCATCTTGAGCTTCAAATCCAAGCTTCAAGTTTCTATCAAAAATAAAAAATTCCATCTTTGTGCTTCAAGAGAAACCATTCGGTCAAGACACTCAAAACCACCATCCAATCTCTTTTAATTTCATCCAACCATAGATCTTGAATCTACATGATATTCTAAGCAACTTTCATGTTGCAGATTTTCTCTAAATCATTCATCTTCATAGACTTTCTTCAAGATCAAAGTTATTGGGTTTTTGAAGTAAAGTGTAAGGAAACTTCATTTCTTCTTTCTTTTTCATGATCTAAACCATGTTTGATCCATGGTTCCTCTTAATCAAGCTTAGTATACTAATTTTTATGTATTTTGTTTTGTCTTTGAGAAGCCCTTGGTGATGAAGGACTTGGAAAAAGAAGCAAAACAAGGAGTTTTTGAGGATCTTCAAGAGGTAAGAGGGAGATCCATCTCACCAACCAAGCATGGTGGTGAGAGATGGTCTTATATTTGATGGATGTTGAATCCATGTGAGGATTCATATCCATGGTTATGTAATAATTTATATGTGTTTATGAGCTTTGATTAATTGCCTATGCTTAATATGCTTTGCATGAATTTATGATTTTAATGGTATGCTTATATTATGCATGATGAGAATATAGCATGCTTTTTGATATATATATATATATATATATATATATATATATATATATATATATATATATATATATATATATATATATATATTGTGTATGTATGTGTATGCCATGATTTGATGATGGAAAGAAAATTAATTTTGGTCCCAATGGCCAAGGAAGAGCTACGGTTTTGATGCCCTTCAAATTTTTCAAGAACAAGGGAATTATTTTTTTATCCCTAGAACATGGTGAATTTTGGTTAAGACACCTCAAGGTAGGTGTTCACAAAATTAATATTTTCTTGAATGATGAAAATGGATGTTTAGAAAAAGCAAGAAAAATAAATAAAGAGTTTATTTTTCAAAGAGTACATGAACACGGTTTTAGAAGGATTTTTATTGATTTATTTTGTGTAAAAAATTTCTAAGTGTTTTACTAAACATGAGATTTAAATGAAAATAGCAATGATGATTTTAAGGATTTGCAAAGAAAGTGAAAAAAAAAAGAATTTGTAAAGAAAGTGAAAATGGATTTGGAAAGAAAGTGAAAAATGGAAATGAATAAATGATTTGATTTTCAAAGACTATGAGTCTTACGTTTTTTTAAAGGATTTTTAATGATTTTGTTTGTGTAAAACTATACCAATTTAAAAGGAAAAATATTTGATGGTTTCAATAGTCATGTCCACGTTTTTTTAAAAGCTTGTAATGTCTTGATTTTTATGAACAAAGTGATTTTCAAAGTGAAAACGTAACTTGATTTAATACAAGGAATTTGGAAAGGGAATGAGAGTGTTTTTATCACTTGAGAGAATTTTGTAAACGAAAGACAAAGAGAGGTTGAACATATTTGAACTCTAATTTATTTTGAAGAATGATTTTGGAATTGATTTGAGAAAAATGGAGAATATAACGACAATTTGAAAAGTTATTAACGTATAACTTATTTTTGAGTTTTGAAAGTACGTTAGAAAATGTTAAGTTTTGAAACGTTGATTTATATCAATGGAAAAGTGATTTTATGAATTATATTTTGGAAAAGGATTTCTTGAGTAAAGTAATATGGAAAAAGATTTTCTTGATAAGAAAATATATTACATGAAGTATAAAGTTATATTATTTAAGAAAAGTTGAAAAAGGAATATTTGAAGGTTGAGAAATATTTTACGTAATGAAATTATGGTAAAAAAATTATTTACATATCTTAAAAACATAATTTTAAAGTACGTGATTTGAAATACAGTAAAATATTTCTAAGTGTTTGGAAATACAGTAAAATATTTCTACGCAATTTTAAATACGTTGAAATATTTCTACGCAATTTGAATTACGTTTAAATATTTTACATAATTTGAACAACTATTGAAAAATCACTACGTGATGGAAAAGTGATGAATTATTTTTACGTGATTGTGAAAATAGCAGAAAATCATTATGTGATTTGAAAAGTGTTTTAAACATTTTAAAAATGAAAGAAAATGATTTACGCGTCTTAAAAGAATGATTTTTAAGTTACGCGGTTTTGAAACAGAGGAAAAATATTATGGGATTTGAGAAACGTATATTTTTATGCGATTGAGAAAATGTTGAAAAATTAATACGTGATTTAAGAGTGCAACAAAAGAGTTACAACATTTTGAAAACGTAACAGAAGTGTTACGATATTTTGAAAACGTAACAAAAACATTTTGGAATTGTGAAAACGTAACAGAAATGTTGCGCAATTTTGTGAAAACACGACAAAAGTGTTTTATAACTATGAAAATGTGATAACATGATTTTGCTGTTGGAAATACAGTATAATTTGGTACAATTTATATGCATTGGAAAGAGATGCCTGTGATTGGTATTTGGTGCATTATACATGCATTGGAATAGTCCGATGAGGACTGGATATGGCTGATTGCCTAGGAGAAACACACCTCTTGAGTGGGTGCGATATGCGTAGTGTAAGTCACTTGTTGACCTTGGGGGCATCGGGGTGCGGGTTGCTTACACGGGTGGTTGGTCGCACTTCTTCCCGTAGGTTAGACTGATGCAACACACCGATGATACTGACCGAGACACTATTCTTATTCAAGATCTGATAAAGACTGTCGTATATATGCTAGATGTGCAAAATCAAAATGAGGATTATAGCACGTGGTTTGAGGCATGTGGTACCGACAGATCTTTTCGATCATTTCTCCGACCTGAGTTTAGCTCCATGGAGTAAGAAATCGAGTCTTGTGTATATGCATAATTTGAACATTTATATCTGTGTGATATATTAATTGAGGAATATTGGCTATGACAATTGTTTTGAATACTTGGATGATGATGATGATAATCATGTTGATGACATTATTATGATTATTGTGTGATGATAATAATGTTAATGGTATGATGATGATAGTTGATTAATGTTAAGTGCATTATTGGAATTCTGGTATGATATATTTGTATGATATGTTGTTTGTGTTATCTCTGTGCTGCCATGTTGGTATTGGTGTAGGTGATCTCACCTCTTTGTTATGTTGTCTTGTTGTGTCTGTATTGTTAAAATTAAACAGTAGAAAGAATGAGTTGTCTTAGACATAACGGGCGATGGATACTCTGAGATTGGTGGCAACAATAAGGAGTGGACATTCAGGACTCAAAGGTGTACAGTGTTGACAAAGGAACAGATGTCTGATACATCAAGATGGATTCACAACAAGATACGTATGTAGAGTTATTTTTATCGTTAGTGTTATACCATGCTATTAAGTAGGACCCATTATAGGGTTTGCTACTGTTAAAAAAAAAGAGTTTATTAATTTTATATTTCTCTTTAAATTGTGAAATATTAATTGGTGTCAATATTGCATAATGAATAGTTGAAATATGATTTTCAATATTACCTAATATTTTCAGTAAATTTACGTTTCAGTAAAGAAGAAATTTTGAAACCCATATTTTCATAACTCAAACCTTTTATGAATTAATTTTCAGATTATGAGTTGGGAGTCGGAAATGTGATGTCCTAAGGAGGGTGTTACATTAGTTGGTATCAGAGCACGGTTTGAGTCTTTTGGGGTTTGTGGTTAGGTTTGTTTTGCTTGTGTTGTGTTCTCTGTGTGTTTGATTTCTGAAAGGAAACAAATGTTTATTTGAAATGGTTACATCTGGTTTCCATTTTATTTTGATTCGTCCATCTTTGAAGAAAAGAAATGACTCGTGATAGACGTACGCGTGTAGAAGCGAGACATAATGGTGGTGATATGACTGCAACTTTGGAAGTAATGCAAACAGTGGCTAAAGTAATTATACAGCAAACTCAGAAGATTGTTCCGCAACAAGAATTGATTTCTTAAGCTAAGATTTTGTTAGACTTAGGATGAGAGACCCTGTAACGTTGGACTATATTGGTTACGAAAAAGGGGAAATCGTAAGGTCAAGCGATTCCAATAGAAAACGTACTTGCAATCTCCAAGAAGTCAACAACAACAACAACAATTTTGTGGAGAAAGTACTAGTAATGATAGGTTTAGTTTGACTGTGACATCTGCGCCGAAATGTAAGAAGTGTGAAAAGGGGCACTTAACGAAAGATTGTATGTTCAAGGAAATAATTTGTTTTAAGTGCACGAAGTTTGGAACACAATCTTTGAAAATAGAGTTCCAATGAGAACAGAGTTTTCTGTTAGTAAAATCTTGAGTAGTAGGGAAAGTCGTTGCTCTGAATGGAGCGGGAGTGTTCGGAGCGGAAGATTTAAACAATGGAGATTGTGTCATTGGAGCTAATCCTATAAACCATACTGAATATTTCTATGAATAACCTATTCCTTATAGCATATGATTGAGTAAATCAATTATATGTTAGAGTTATTCATAATCCTCTTATTTGTTTACTTCTGTTTCTATTCTTAGCCGATCGAGCTACTCAAGTTATTCAAATCATTGTAATAAATCAAATCTTTGTGTTAGTTTGATCTGTCGTTCAAAATTTTTGTGTTACTTTGATCAGTTTCATAAATAGACATGATCTTTGAAAATGAATTGGTTATTTTCCAACCATATCCTATGAGATTGTCTCAATATAGTGCTAGTATTTCAGAAAAAAAAAACTCATTCCTGAAAATCAAGCAAAATCAAATTCTTGTTGAATATGTTTGGTAACATATTAGATCATTTCGCTACCTTTTCTTCCTAAACCTCTATAATGTTCTTTCATATATTGCATTTGCAAGAAAGAATATTTTGTAAGAAAGGATATTCCTATTTAAAATCCATGTCATAGTATCTGGTATAAAATGCAGTTGAAAGGAGAATTCGGCTAGCGAGACATTTCCTGGTAAGAGCTAAAGCTGGAGAATAAAGTGATATGAGGATAAGAAAATTTTAAGTAATACATTACATTAGTTGGAAGTTATCTGAGAAAAACTATTCTAGGCATGAATGATGGTTGGTAGCCGCTGTATTGATATCAGAGAATTCATTCTTGAAGATCAAGTTACATCCAATTCTTTGCTGAATATGTTCGATAACATATTCGATTCGTTTTGTTCTTTTCCATGATGTTTTCTTTCATCTACTGCAATTGAAGGAATATCTTGCAAGAGAGAATATTCCTATTTATATCCAGGTCAGAGTATCAAAGTGGTGCAGTGGAAGCGTGGTGGATTCTTCAAAAATTGAAGAAGTCTGTCTATGGGAAAAGTTAAGACGGTAATGGAAAACCGTAGAAAAAAAAATTATTAAGATATTTGTTTGATCAGGAGAAGTGAACAAGAGATAAAGAACTTTCAATGGTTTAGAATCATTTGGAATAACGTAAGAGGTGAAACTACATGGGAACTGAAGAAAAGATAAAGGAATAATGTCATTATTTATTCCGAGGGTGTGAAATCATGGTCATGAAATTTCGAGGATGAAATTTCTATAAAGAGGGGGAGTATTGTAACACCCCAAATTTCCTATCTCTTAAACAATAATTTTGACAGTTAACAGAATTTTACTGTTTAGTAATTTTTGTGCACTGTAAAATTATTTTGTTTATTCCGTCAGCGTATTTGATCGTTTTGAGTGATTTACTCCGTGTCAGGAAAATAAAAATTTTCGGGCCGGGGAAAACTTTACGTAATTTAATTTTTACCGTTAGGTAATTATTTTACGTAATCTGATTTGATATTTGTGCGTTTTCTAATATTTGTGATTTTTGTGGATGATTATGAAATTTTTTACTGTTTGTGGGCCCAGGTGGCCATACGTGAGCCCAGGTGGGTCCCGCAAAGCAAAAATTTTTCTACGCATAGAAAAATTTGTACTATTTAGATGGAGATAGGGGATCTTACTAAACCTGAATTCGGAAACAGTTTTAGAAAATTTCTTGTACTGTGTTTTGTACTGTATTTATTTATCGGGCGATAAAAATACAGTAAATATATTTTTTTTCGTGGGGTTTTAGCAGATAAAAATAGAAATTAAATTGTTTAAGTCAACCTTGGTGGTTTGGATATCCACCATTGATTTAATTAATGATGGAGACTTGATCTAGATTTAATCAACGGTGGAGATTTGATCTTAAAAGTGAATAAGATCATTTATAACCATTAGATGGAGATTAAATCAAGGGTAGAGATTTAGTTTTATATAATGGCTATGACCATTTACAACCATTGGATTTAGAAGTGATTAAGGGTGGAGATTTGGTCATGTAAAGTAACAAGGACCATTTATGACCATTGGATTTAGATTTAATCAATGGTGAAGATTTAGTCTTAAAAAGTGACACAGACTAATTATGACCCTTGGATTAAAAGTGAGAAGGAGTAATCTTGACCCTTAATTTTGGAGACACATCCAATGGCTAGAATTTCAAGGAGAAAAATCTAATACAGATTAAGTCTTCTAAATCAAAAGTCTACTTAAATTCTAGCCATTGAATTAATCAATGGCTAGAAATGCTCTAGATGGTGGCTAATAATGATGACAAATAATTAAATGCACAAGGAGAAGCATGCATGGAAGGGGATGGTTTTGGATTGTTTAGGAGACAAAAAAACAAAACTTTATGACCATTATTACATGTCATGATCAATGGTGTATCATTATTGATCATTATTGATCAATTTGCATTCAAGGAGAATGCATTGGAGGGGGGGACTACGGTTTTGGTGGCTTAAGTGAGTAGCAAAGTTGAAGACCACCGTTATTACCCATTCTTGGTCATTATTGATCAATTGCAAGAAGTTAAATAAAAGTAAGTCAATTTTTTATGACTTAGCACATATATCATATGGTCATGTACTACTTTTTGGAGACAAACTACTCATAATTGATTTGTTAGCATCCTTAGGAGATGACTTGAAGGGGGTGCACGGTTTTGAGAGGCCTTAAGGCCAAAGAAAAAGTTTGAAGACCATTATTGCCATCCTTGGTCATCATTAAACATTTTCAAGAAGCTAAGTTACTAAGTTTTCTCTCCATTTCTCTTCTCCAAGCAAGTTTCGGTCAAGCACCTTAGAATCATCATCCAAATTTCTATCATTTCATCCAACTTGATTTTCTAAACCTAAACACCATTCTAAGAACATCTAGTTAGTTATGAGTTTTTCCAAAATCATTCATCTTGAGCTTCAAATCCAAGCTTCAAGTTTCTATCAAAAATAAAAAATTCCATCTTTGTGCTTCAAGAGAAACCATTCGGTCAAGACACTCAAAACCACCATCCAATCTCTTTTAATTTCATCCAACCATAGATCTTGAATCTACATGATATTCTAAGCAACTTTCATGTTTGATTTTCTCTAAATCATTCATCTTCATGGACTTTCTTCAAGATCAAACTTATTGGGTTTTTGCAGTAAAGTGTAAGGAAACTTCATTTCTTCTTTCTTTTTCATGATCTAAACCATGTTTGATCCATGGTTCCTCTTAATCAAGCTTAGTATACTAATTTTTATGTATTTTGTTTTGTCTTTGAGAAGCCCTTGGTGATGAAGGACTTGGAAAAAGAAGCAAAACAAGGAGTTTTTGAGGATCTTCAAGAGGTAAGAGAGAGATCCATCTCACCAACCAAGCATGGTGGTGAGAGATAGTCTTATATTTGATGGATGTTGAATCCATATGAGGATTCATATCCATGGTCATGTAATAATTTATATGTGTTTATGAGCTTTGATTAATTGCCTATGCTTAATATGTTTTGCATGAATTTATGATTTTAATGGTATGCTTATATTATGCATGATGAGAATATAGCATGCTTTTGATATATATATATATATTGTGTATGTATGTGTATGCCATGATTTGATAATGGAAAGAAAATTAATTTTGGTCCCAATGGCCAAGGAAGAGCTACGGTTTTGATGCCCTTCAAATTTTTCAAGAACAAGGGAATTAATTTTTTATCCCTAGAACATGGTGAATTTTGGTTAAGACACCTCAAGGTAGGTGTTCACAAAATTAATATTTTCTTGAATGATGAAAATGGATGTTTAGAAAAAGCAAGAAAAATAAATAAAGAGTTTATTTTTCAAAGAGTACATGAACACGGTTTTAGAAGGATTTTTATTGATTTATTTTGTGTAAAAAGTTTCTAAGTGTTTTACTAAACATGAGATTTAAATGAAAATAGCAATGATGATTTTAAGGATTTGCAAAGAAAGTGAAAAAAAAGAATTTGTAAAGAAAGTGAAAATGGATTTGCAAAGAAAGTGAAAAATGGAAATGAATAAATGATTTGATTTTCAAAGACTATGAGTCTTACGTTTTTGTAATGAATTTTTAATGGTTTTGTTTGTGTAAAACTATATCAATTTAAAAGGAAAAATATTTGATGGTTTCAATAGTCATGTCCACGTTTTTTAAAAGGCTTGTAATGTCTTGATTTTTATGAACAAAGTGATTTTCAAAGTGAAAACATAACTTGATTTAATACAAGGAATTTGGAAAGGGAATGAGAGTGTTTTTATCACTTGAGAGAATTTTGTAAACGAAAGACAAAGAGAGGTTGAACATATTTGAACTCTAATTTATTTTGAAGAATGATTTTGGAATTGATTTGAGAAAAATGGAGAATATAACGACAATTTGAAAAGTTATTAACGTATAACTTATTTTTGAGTTTTGAAAGTACGTTAGAAAATGTTAAGTTTTGAAATGTTGATTTATATCAATGGAAAAGTGATTTTATGAATTATATTTTGGAAAAGGATTTCTTGAGTAAAGTAATATGGAAAAAGATTTTCTTGAGTAAGGAAATATATTACATGAAATATAAAGTTATATTATTTAAGAAAAGTTGAAAAAGGAATATTTGAAGGTTGAGAAATATTTTTACGTAATGAAATTATGGTAAAAAAATTATTTACGTATCTTAAAAATGTAATTTTAAAGTACGTAATTTGAAATACAGTAAAATATTTCTAAGTGTTTGGACATACAATAAAATATTTCTACGCGATTTTAAATACTTTGAAATATTTCTACGTGATTTGAATTACGTTTAAATATTTTACATAATTTGAACTACTACTGAAAAATCACTACGTTATGGAAAAGTGATGAATTATTTTTATGTGATTGTGAAAATAGAGAAAAATCATTATGTGATTTGAAAAGTGTTTTAAATATTTTAAAAATGAAAGAAAATAATTTACGCGACTTAAAAGAATGATTTTTAAGTTACGCGATTTTGAAACAGAAGAAAAATATTATGGGATTTGAGAAACGTATATTTTTACGCGATTGAGAAAAACGTTAAAAAATTAATACGTGATTTAAGAGTGCAACAGAAGAGTTGCGGCATTTTGAAAACGTAACAGAAGTGTTACGATATTTTGAGAACGTAACAAAAATGTTTTGGAATTGTGAAAACGTAACGGAAATGTTGCGCAATTTTGTGAAATCACGACGAAAGTGTTTTATAACTATGAAAATGTGATAACATGATTTTGCTGTTAAAAATACAGTATAATTTGGTACAATTTATATGCATTGGAAAGAGATGCCTGTGATTGGTATTTGGTGCATTATACATGCATTGGAATAGTCCGATGAGGACTGGATATGGCTGATTGCCTAGGAGAAACACACTTCTTGAGTGGGTGCGATATGCGTAGTGTAAGTCACTTGTTGACCTTGGGGGCATCGGGGTGCGGGTTGCTTACACGGGTGGTTGGTCGCGCTTCTTCCTGTAGGTTAGACCAATGCAACACACCGATGATCTTGACCGAGACACTATTCTTATTCAAGATCTGATAAAGACTGTCGTGTATATGCTAGATGTGCAAAATCAAAAGAGGATTATAGCACGTGTAACACCCTCGTAAGGTATCACATGTCTGACTCCCGACTCATAATCTGAAAAGAAATTCGCACAAAGTTTGAGTTATAAAAAGTGAGTTTCAAAATTTATTTCTTTACATAAACTTGCTGAAATTCATAAGTATTACTGAAAATATATTTAAACTGATTAATATACAATATTGACAGTGATTAATATTTCACAATTTAAAGAGAAATATAAAATTAACAGACTCTTTTTTTTTTAACAGTAGCAAACCCCATGACGGGTCCTACTAAATAGCACGGTACAACACTAACGTTAAAACTTAACATACTTATTCTGTTGTGTATCCATCTTGTTGCATCAGATATTTGTTCTTTGTCAACACTGTACACCTTCGAGTCCTGAATGTCCACTCCTTATTGTTGTCACCAATCTCAGAGTATCCATCGCCCGTTATGTCTAAGACAACTCATTCTTTCTACTAATTTTAACAATACAGACACAGCAAGACAACATAACAAAGAGGTGAGATCACCTACACCAATACCAACATGGTAGCACAGAGATAACACAAACAACAATATCATACAGGGATATCATACCAGACTTCCAATAATATATTCAATATTAATCAACTATCATCATCTAATTATTCAAAACAATTGTCATAGCCAATATTCCTCAATTAATATATCACACAGATATAAATGTTCAGATTATGCATGTACACAAGACTCGATTTCTTACTCTATGGAGTTAAACTCAGGTCAGAGAAAATGATCGAAAAGACCTGCCGGTACCACGTGCCTCAGACCACGTGCTTTAATTCTCATTTCAATTTTTGCATATCTCGCACATATACGACAGTCTTTATCAGATCTTGATTAAGAATAGTGTCTCGGTCATGATCATCGGTGTGTTGCATCGGTCTAACTTACGAGAAGAAGCACGACCAACCACCCCGTGTAAGCAACCCGCACCCCGATGCCCCCAAGGTCAACAAGTGACTTACACTACGCATATCGCACCCACTCAAGAGGTGTGTTTCTCTTAGGCAATCAGCCATATCCAGTCCTCATCGGACCATTCCAATGCATGTATAATACACCAAATACCAATCACAAGTATAATACCAATCACAGGTATATCTCATAATTTTTCAGATATAGTTTATACAATGCACGAATATATCAGTGCAAGTCCAACCACAAGGGCTATTCTTTTCAAATTCGTTTGTTCAATTAAATCATATGCCTCAACGCATATTTTTTTCCAATGCATCAAAAATGCACCACGTGCCAATAACAGGCAAAACTCGTTGTTTTCACAAACAGTGTCCATACACTGGTTTTACAGTAATCATACTGTATTTTTCAATAACAAAATCATGTTATCATGTTTTCATAGTTGTAAAACACTTTTACCATATTTTCACAATCGCGTAACATTTCTGTTACGTTTTCACAATCCAAAAACATTTCTGTTATATTTTCACAATACCATAACATTTCTTTTACATTTTCACAATACCGTAACACTTTTGTTATGTTTTTAAAATTCCAAAAAGTTTTTGTTACGTTTTCACAACACTATAACCCTACTGCTACGTTTACAAAATTTCGTAACATTTTTGTTACGTTTTCAAATACCGCAACTCTTCTGTTGCACTTTTAAACCACGTACAAATTTTTCAATGTTTTTCTCAATCGCGTAAAAACATACGTTTCTCAAATCGCATAGTATTTTTTTTCCACTGTTTCAAAATCGCGTAACTTAAAAATCATTCTTTTAAGTCGCGTAAATCATTTTCTATCATTCTCAAAATATTTAAAATAATTTCCAAATCACATAACGATTTTTTGCCACTTTTCACAATCACATAAAAATAATTCATCACTTTTCAATTACGTAGTGATTTTTCAATAGTAGTTCAAATTACGTAAAATATTTAAACGTAATTCAAATCACGTAGAAATATTTTAACGTATTTAAAATCACATAAAAATATATTTTTTTCGTATTTCAAATCGCGTAGCTTAAAAATCACGTTTTTAAGATACGTAAATAATTTTTCACTACAATTTCATTATAGAAAATATTTCTTGACATCCAAAAATTCCTTTTCAACTTTTCTTAAAATAATATAACTTTGTATTTTATTTTTCACATTTTCTTACTCAAGAAATTTTTTTTTCACATTTCTTTACTCAAGAAATCCTTTTCCAAAATATAATCCACAAAAATCACTTTTCCATTTATATAAATCAACGTTTCAAAAATCACCATTATATTCTCTATTTTTCTCAAATCAATTTTAAAATCAATTCTCTTCAAAATAAATTGAAGTTAAAACATTTTCAACCTCTCTTTGTCTTTCGTTTACAAAATTTTCTCAAGTGATAAAACACTCTGATTCCCTTTCCAAAATCCTTGTATTAAACCAAACTGTATTTCTACTTTGAAAATTACTTTATTTTATAAAACCAAGGCATTACAAACCTTCTAAAACGTGGACATGACTATTGAAACCATCAAATATTTTTCCTTCTAAATTGATATAGTTTTACACAAATAAAACCATTAAAATTTTGTTTTCAAAACCGTGTGATTCATGGTCATAAAAACCAAACCCATTTGTTCAAATTCATTTTCACTTTCTTTGCAAATCCTTTTTCATTTTCTTTGCAAATCCTTAAAATCAACGTTTGCCCGTTTCATTCCAAACTCATGTTTAAAAAAACACTTAGGATCTTTTTACACAAAATAAATCAATAAAAATCTTTCAAAACCATATTCTTGTTCTCTTGAAAAACATATCCTTTGTTTATTTTCCATACTCTTCAAATCAATCCATTTTTTTAATCTTTCATAAAAATCTTAAGTTATAAACACCTATGTTGAGGTGTCTTGACCGAAAATCCCATAGCCTTTAGAACCAAGAAAATTCATTTTTCTCCACTTCATAATTTTCATTAAACAAATCAATTTCCTTGTTCTTGAAAAATTTCAACATGAATCTCTAATTATGGGCATCAAAACCGTAGCCCTCTCCTTGGCCATTGAAGCCAAAAATTGGTTTCCTTTCCATCATCAAATCATGGCATACACATACATACACATCATATATATATATATATATATATATATATATATATATATATATATATATATCAAAAGCATGCCATATTATCATCATGCATAGTATAAGCATACCATTAAAATCATAAATTCATGCAAAGCATATTAAGCATAGGCAATTAATCAAAGCTCATAAACACCCACAAATTAATTACATGACCATGGATATGAATCCTCACATGGATTCAACATCCATCAAATATAAGACCATCTCTCACCACCATGCTTGGTTGGTGGGATGGATCTCCCTCTTACCTCTTGAAGATCCTCAAAAGCTCTTTGTTTTGCTTCTTTTTCCAAGTTTTTCACCACCAAGGGCTTCTCAAATACAAAATAAAATACATAAAAATTAGTATACTAAGCTTGATTAAGAGGAACCATGGATCAAACATGGTTTAGATCATGAAAAAGAAAGAAGAAATGAAGTTTCCTTACACTTCACCTCAAAAACCCAATAACTTTGATCTTGAAGAAAGTCTATGAAGATGAATGATTTAGAGAAAATCTCCAACATGAAAGTTGCTTAGAATATCATGTAGATTCAAGATCTATGGTTGGATGAAATTAAAAGAGATTGGATGGTGGTTTTGAGTGTCTTGACCGAATGGTTTCTCTTGAAACACAAAGATGAAATTTTTGATTTTTGATAGAAACTTGAAGCTTGGATTTGAAGCCCAAGATGAATGATTTTGGAAAAACTCATAACTAGAGATGTTCTTAGAATGGTGTTTAGGTTTAGAAAATGTGTTTAGATGAAATTTTAGAAGCTTGGAGACATAGCTCCTAGGTGTTGGCCGAATGGTATTCTAGGAGAAAAGAATGGAGTTTTTTGTGTTTTGTTTTTGGAGAAGATGATGAATAGAAAGACAATTATGAGATGATGAATAGAAATCAACCATTTTGGTCTCCTTTAGGGTGCATGGCCGTGAGAAAGCTTGAAGGAAAAGGAGAGAAAAAGTTTGAAGACTTTAGACTTTAGGAAATGACCAAGAATGATGGATAAGAAGTAATAATGATGTCTTCAAATTTTTCCTTCACTCTAAAGCCACCAAACCGTAGCCCCCCCCCCCTCCAATGCATTCTCTTTGAATGCAAATTGATCAATAATGATCAATAATGATACACCATTGACCATGACATGTAATAATGGTCATAAAGTTTTGTTTCTTTGTCTCCTAAACAATCCAAAACCATCCCCTTCCATGCATGCTTCTCCTTATGCATTTAATTATTTGTCATCATTATTAGCCACCATCTAGAGCATTTCTAGCCATTGATTAATTCAATGGTTAGGATTTAGGTAGACTTTTGATTTAGAAGACTTAATCTAGGCCATTGGATCTTTCTCCTTTAAATTCTAACCATTAGATGTGTCTCCAAAATTAATGGTCAAGATTACTCCTTCTAACTTTTAATCCAAGGGTCATAATTAGTCTTTGCTACTTTTTAAGACTAATTCTCCACCATAGATTAAATTAACATCCAATGGTTATAAATGGTCCTTGTTACTTTACAAGACCAAATCTCCACCCTTGATTAATTCTTTATCCAATGGTCATAAATGGTCTTTATCACTTTATATGACCAAATCTCTACCATTGATTAAATCCATATCCAATGGTCATAATTGATCCATCTCCACCGTTGATTAAATCAAGATCAAGTCTCCATCGTTAATTAAATCAATGGTGGATATCTAAACCACCAATGTTTACTTAAGCAATATAATTTTTATTTTTTATCTGCTAAAACCCCACGAAAGAATATATTTACTGTATTTTTATATCCTGATAAATAAATACGGTATAAAACATAGTACAAGAAAATTTCTAAAACTGTTTCCGGATTCAGGTTTAGTAAGATCCCCTGTCTCTGTCTAAACAATACAAATTTTTCTATGCGTAGAAAAATTTTTACTTTGCGGGACTCACCTGGGCCCACGTAAGGTCACTTGGGCCCACATAGGACCACCTGGGCCCACATACAGTCAAAAAAATTCATAATCATCCACAAAAATCACCAATATTAGAAAACGTATGAAAATCAAGTCAGATTATTAAAAATAATTAACAATCAAGAGAAATAAATATTTAAAGATTTTCTTCGGCTCGAAAATTATTATTTTCCTGACACGGAGTAAATCACTCAAAACGATCAAATACGCTGACGGAATAAACAAAATAATTTTACAGTGCATAGAAATTACTAAACAGTAAAATTCTGTTAACTGTCAAAATTATTGTTTAAGAGATAGGAAATTCAGGGTGTTACAGCACGTGGTCTGAGGCATGTGGTACCGACAGATCTTTTCGATCATTTCTCCGACCTGAGTTTAGCTCCATGGAGTAGGAAATCGAGTCTTGTATACATGCATAATTTGAACATTTATATCTGTGTGATATATTAATTAAGGAATATTGGCTA
Organism: Ormosia emarginata; assembly: GCA_029884605.1. Lineage (NCBI taxonomy): Eukaryota > Viridiplantae > Streptophyta > Magnoliopsida > Fabales > Fabaceae > Ormosia > Ormosia emarginata. The sequence continues at coordinate 6,223,741 of JAQQTP010000087.1, forward strand.
TGACAATTGTTTTGAATACTTGGATGATGATGATGATAATCATGTTGATGACATTATTGTGATTATTGTGTGATGATAATAATGTTAATGGTATGATGATGATAGTTGATTAATGTTGAGTGCATTATTGGAATTCTGGTATGATATATCTGTATGATATGTTGTTTGTGTTATCTCTGTGCTGCCATGTTAGTATTGGTGTAGGTGATCTCACCTCTTTGTTATGTTGTCTTGCTGTGCCTGTATTGTTAAAATTAAACAATAGAAAGAATGAGTTGTCTTAGACATAACGGGCGATGGATACTCTGAGATTGGTGACAACAATAAGGAGTGGACATTCAGGACTCGAAGGTGTACAGTGTTGACAAAGGAACAGATGTCTGATGCATCAAGATGGATACACAACAAGAAACGTATGTAGAGTTATTTTTATCATTAGTGTTGTACCGTGCTATTAAGTAGGACCCGTTATAGGGTTTGCTACTGTTAAAAAAAAAGAGTCTGTTAATTTTATATTTCTCTTTAAATTGTGAAATATCAATTGGTGTCAATATTGCATAATGAATAGTTGAAATATGATTTTCAATATTACCTAATATTTTCAGTAAATTTACGTTTCAGTAAAGAAGAAATTTTGAAACCCATATTTTCATAACTCAAACCTTTTATGAATTAATTTTCAGATTATGAGTCGGGAGTCGGAAATGTGATGCCCTAAGGAGGGTGTTACACACGAAGCTACGAATTTCCGTCACTGACTTCAGTTATTCCCACTATAACACTACCTCCACATTTGACGAATCCACCGCAACTCCTTCCTTTGAGATCACATGGCCTAAAAACTTAACCTCATTAAGCCAAAACTCACATTTCGACAGTTTGGCATACAATTCTTTCTCCCTCAGAGTCTGGAGAACTATACTGAGGTGCTCGGCATGATCCTCCTGATTCTGGGAATATATCAGGTTGTCATCGATGAAAACGACAACAAACTTGTCCAAGTAAGGACGAAAGATCCGGTTCATGTAGTCCATAAAGATAGCAAGTGCATTCGTTGCACCAAACGGCATCACAAGGTATTCGTAATGACCGTATCGGGTATGAAAAGCAGTCTTAGGTATATCTTTTGTCTTCACCCTTATCTGATGGTATCCAGATCTCAAATCGATCTTTGAAAACACCGTTGCTCCCTTCAGTTGGTTCATTAGGTCGTCAATTCTTGGGAGTGGATATTTGTTCTTGATTGTCAACATGTTCAACTGCTTATAGTCCACACATAATCGTGAGGTACCATCCTTCTTCCGAACTAACAACACTGGCGCTCCCCACGGTGATACACTTGGTCTGGCAAATTGTTTCTCCAAAAGCTCCTCTAGCTGTTTCTTAAGTTCTGCCAATTCTGTCGGTGACATCCGATAATGTGCTATAGACACAGGGCCAGCTCCCGGTATAAGGTCAATAGCAAACTCTACCTCACGCATCGGTGGTAAACTAGGTACCTCTTCGGGGAAGATTTTAGGAAATTCCTTCACCGCAGGAATAGTGCTCAGATCAGCCTTGCTCTCGACTTTCAAAGAAGATAGTAGCATGTATCCTTGAGCTCCTTCTTTCAAGAAAGCTCGTGCTTGGTTGGCCGTCAAGTATCTAGAATCTTCATCCACAGGAAAGACTATGGTTTTTCTAAAGCAATCTAATAGAACATGGTTGGAAGATAACCAGTCCATCCCCAAGATTATATCTAATTGTGAAAGAGGTAAACAGATCAAATCAACAGAAAAGATTCAACTTTCAATGATTAGGGGACACTTCAAATAGACTTTGGTAGTAACTACTGGTTTGTCAATAGGGGTTGAAACAGTCAAATCAAAGGGTAGTTCAGACACAGGTAAGCCAAGTCGTAGCACACAGTCATATGAGATGAAAGAATGGGTTGCCCCAGAGTCATATAGTACTTTTAAAAGATTACCTTCTATGGTGCCTTCTCCTTGAATCAAGTCTTCGGATTCGGAGGCTTTAGCTCCGCTCATGGTGTAGACTCGACCTCCAGTTTGCGGTTTCTTGGCTTGAGTTGCATTGATTGAAGGTTCAGCCTTTGCTTGGTTGCAATCTCTAGACACGTGGCCTGGTTTGCTACATCTGAAGCAGATAAATCCCTTGAGCGTGCAGTCTCTCGTGTGATGGTCTTTTCCACACTTTATGCATCTCGAGGGATATACCACATTTTGACCAGTTCGGTTCCCAGTAGAACCTCCACCAAAACTTCCACCGGTTTGTTGCTGACCTCCCGTCGGTCGGGAATAGGGCTTCTTTTGGAAGCGGTTTGAACCACTGCCTCCACCTCTTTGGAACCTCGCAGGCCCAAAGTTCTTGCTCCTCGAGTCTCTAGCCTATTCCAAGGCCTCAACTTCACAGCACGTATCCAACAATTTCGAAAACACCTTCATTTTTAGGGTGATCACGACCTTCTTCACTTCGTATCTTAGTCCCTTAGTGAACTTCCAGCACTTCCAAACTTCATCGGTTTGATGCTGATAATGCGTCGAAAACTTCTCCAAGTTCTCAAACTTGGCCGCAAACTCACTAACGGTCATGTTTCCCTGTTTCAGGTTGAGAAACTCCATCTCTTTCGCATGTCTCGCATTTGCAGGAAAGTACTTATCCAAAAATTTGTTCTTGAACACGTTCCATGTGACATCAATTCCTTTGGCTTCCAGTGCTCTCTGAGCTCCGTTCCACCAGTCTTCAGCGTTACCCACAAGCATGAAGGTAGCATAGTTCACCTTCTTGTCTTCGGCACAGTTCATGCCACGGAAAACTTTCTCCAGCTCTTTGATCCACAAACTAGCCTTGTCTAGATCAAATTCTCCCTTGAATTATGGAGGGTTGGGGCGATGAAACTCTGCTAAGTTCTGTGCATCGGCAGTCGCCTCGAGCTGTTGAGCAGCTCTCTCTTGTTGCTAAGCAGCACGTTCATTTTGTTGCGCGATGACTTCCGCCATCCTCTGCATCGCTTCTATAGCGGCTGCTATTTCTTCACCTCTTGCCATCTTGCTTTTCTCTTAAATCAGATTACTAAAAAACATAAAGAAAGTCAGAGGGATTCATTCAGAATACCAATCACAGAGATTCACACAGCACAAACAAGACAGACTCACACACAAGACCCAAAGAAACATAAACCAGGGCTCTGATACCAACTTAAATGTAACGCCCCTTTTTGGGAGGGAACGTCACATTATCAAATCAAAAGGAAATGCGGAAAATAAATTTTTTTAAACAGTTAAGACCCGGTTCATTTAGTTCAACATTAACTTGCTTAGTACTTTAATACGTGAGAAAAATTGGCGGTATATTTTTTTTTCCTTTTTAACAATGCAGAATATGAAAAATGGTAAAGAACAAAATGGTAAACAGAAACCCACATCTGAATAACGTACATGTACATAAATATTTAGATGCCAAATATAATTTAGATACAGCCTGGAAATTTCCAAAAAGCAAAACTATACCTGCCTATGGATTTTACATATACATCCACCAGAAATATCAAAATATACAGCCCACCAAAAGTAATACATCAGGCCCCCAAAATAAAACACTGGCAGCCATCAGCAGCTACTAGTAACATCAGTCCCTCAGATGAGGAGGGACCGTATCCGGGTCCTCAGCAGGATCCTCCTCTTTAGAGGAAACCTCCATGGGAACCACGGGCAGGAGCCCGAGCAGTAGAATCAAAAGACTCCTCCCAAAGGGTGTAGTAACGGTCACCCCACATCTCTCGGATGGGTAAGTAGAACTCCAGCCGCAGGCTGACATAGCAGGTAAGAATCGGCGCCTCATGACATCTCCAGGCAAGGGAAATCATTACATCTCCCATATAGACACAGCGGTCAGAGCTCAGGTTGATGTGCCAGCACTCTGGCCCTCCGAGGAAGGTCAGACGCACGTCGCCCAGAAATCCGTGCGTGCGTGCCTCCATGCTCCACAATAGATACTAGTCTTGCTCGGGCCAGAAGCCAGGAAAATCGGGAGCTTCAGCTTCCGTGCCATCGTCTTCGGTAGATGCAACATACACACAGGCAACAAATAATAGAAACACAGAAAAGAGGTAAGACATCCTACCATCATTACCAATTATGGCAGCCAGGAATAATACGACGCATAGCGCCTATATAACAGTCCCAAAAATAATAACAACAATAATAGGCAGATAGTACGTCTGTAAGCAAGTAAACAGTTCCAATTCACATAGGGTAGTAGTCATTAACAGTAAAATATCTCATGATGCACATGCATACGATATTCAAATTTCCTACTCCATGGAGCTAGACTCAAACAGTCAGAGAGAAAGATCAGGAGACATGTCTGTAATGCGGCTGCCAAGGCCAAGGTGCTAAAACTCAATAGTTTTCTATGTGCACATACAGGCATTGTACAGACAGTCCACAATCGATCACGACATAGGACAGTGTCTCGGTCCAGATCATCGATGTGTTTGCATCGATTTGCCCCACGGACAGAAGAGCTACCAACTGCCCACTGTGAGGGACACGCACCTTGACGCCCCCAAGGTCATAACACGACCTACACTAGTCTATTCGCACCCGCACCAAGGTGTGTTCAATCTCCTAGGCAACTTGGGCTTACAATAGTCCACAGGACATTCACAATGCATAAGACCCTATGCATGAACATGCATGGTCAACATCACATACTATTCCATAATATGCCACAATTGGCTCAAATAAGCATCAACACCACATTGGTCATTCATATGGTCCCACAATATCATAATATTGAAATCAAATAAGGTAATACATTTTCAAGGTCCATTATGCACTCTTATTCAAGATTTGCCATTCTTACAAGTATCCATCACTAAGTAAGTTTGCATAATCGATTGAATTTCCTAACCTAGTCTATTCTCATAAAATTTCTCTTTCTAGAGGAATTCCCTTAGCACATCCAGTTCCTTACTTTATTTTATTATTTACCCCTCTTTTTTTTCGTAATATCATCATATGGAAGTCTTAGCATCATTTCACAATTATCCAGTTGATCCTGCTATGGGCGCCTAGGCTTCATATCTGTAGCGCCTGGGCGCTGGTTTAGCGCCTAAGCGTTGAACACGAAGCGCCTGAGCACTAACCAAGCCGTGTTATAGGAAAAATTCTCTGGGCAATGAGCGCCTAGACGCTCTATGCACAGCGCCTGAGCGCTAGTGCATTAACAAGGGTTCTGCAGAATCCATTTCTGCAGAACCATGGCCCATCCAATCTCAAGGTTTTACAATCATTTACCAACAATCCAAAGCATGGTTTATGTCACCAAAACACACATTACAAATCCATATAATCACACAAATCAAACAACTACAAAATCATGGAAATAACACAATATGACAAGGAGAGTAATCCAACATGGATTCCCTCATCTACAACAACACACAAGACATTCCCTTAACCAAGATTGGTTGAGGAGGATCATCTTCCTCTTACCTATTTGGAAGACAACACAATGGTGGTACTCCTTCTTGCCCTAAGTTTTCGTTTTCCCCCTTCAAGAAAAACTCAAATGTGAGTGACTTCCACAATGTCCACTCAAACCATGAAAAATGGGTTCTTGGTCACCTAGGGGACCAAGAGAAACGAGAATAGCAAGAAAAATGGGAGAAAGTTGAAGACTTTACCTTAAAGCTCCAAGCTTTAGCTTCAATGGTGGAAAAATGGAAGAGGAAGAAGAAGAAGAACCAAGGAGATATCAACAAAAGAGAACTTGGAGTGGTGGAAGGTGAGTGGAAATGGGTTTGATTTAGCAAATCATGGAAATGGTCTTCCAAAGGGTAGGTGCACGGTGGAGAAGGAAAAAGAAGAGGAGAAAAAATGGTGTTTGAAGAGAATGAGAAGAGAGAAAATATTAAGAAGATGAAAGTGAATATTGGGCTCCAATATTGCCTCTGCCGTGGAGAAGAGTGAGGAGGGAAGAGAGAGAAAATGTGTCTAATAGGAAGCTTCTTGGAAGCTTCCTATAATGGGCTTTCAATTAACTCTATTTTTATTTTGAAAATAAAGCTAAAGAGGTTTGACACAAGGTAAATTTTGAATAATGTGATAAGTTTTTTATTACATGATATTATTTATTGGACAATAGTTATAGTTGGCAGAAGTCAGCATTAACAAATTTGACAGATAATTTCTTCGCAGTGTTTTATTATTTTATTTGTTAAAATTTTTTGAAAAACGTAAAACCTTGTAAACTATGTCCGGCCTCAGGTTTAGTAAGATCCCCCGTTGATGTTTCCATAGTTCAAGGTTCTCGGAGAGAACATCTCATTTCTCCGGTTCCGCTCAGTACATACATAAAACGAGAAATAATATTAAAATATTCGACGTTTTCAGAAAAATTCAGAAAAATTTCCAAAAATTTGAAGTATTATAAAATGATCATTTGTAATTAAATAAACACTTTTCGGGATGTTACAGGTTCTGCAGAATTCGTTTCTGCAGAGCCCTGGCCCATCCTTCATCAAAGTTTCTCATTTATTTTCCAACAATCCAAAATATGATACATGACATCTAAATACAAAATACCAATATATAGGTTCATAATCATCAAGGCACATAATACAAATCCATATATTCATACAAATCAAACAACCACAAAATCATAGAAATAACATAGTATAACAAAGAGAGAAATCCAACATGGATTCCCTCATCAACAACAATACACAAGACATTTCCTTACTACCAAGATTGGTTGAAGAAGATCATCTCCCACTTACCTAAATGAAGACAATCACAAGGATGCTTCTCCTTTTTGCTCTTGATTTTCGTTTTTCCCTTTTCAAGAAAACCCTAGGGTGAGAAATTCCCAAAGTGTTCACTCCAATCATAGGAAAATGACTCCTTGGCCACATAGGTGACCAATAAAACGAAAATGAGCAGAAAATAGAAGAAACTTGAAGACTTTACCTCAAAAGTTCCAAGCTTTAGCTTCAATGGTAAAAAATGGAAGAAGAAGAAGAAGAAGAAGAAGAAGAAGAAGAAGAAGAAGAAGAAGAACCAAGGATGGCCACAATGAAAATGGTCCTTGGATTTCTTTTCCCTCACAAAGCTTCAACTTTGTTGGCTGTTACGAACTCAAAAGCCTTAGTTTCGAAAATCACTAAGGTTCTTATCGGAACGCTCTAGCAGATAATGACCAAAAAATAACTGATTAATCTCTGAAATCATGAAATCTAATAGGTATGATTCTTGGTAAGCAAGATAGATCGACAAAAGGTTCAATCTTTAGCAGAAATAGGATAGATTAAACAAACTTAAGTGTCAACGATAAGTCTTAGTAACAGAAATGGAAACAACTACGTCAAAGATAAGAAAGATACAGATGAATCCAAATGATCCATACAGTCACAATTTGTAAAAGGAAAGGGTTGCCCCCAGAATTATACAGCACGATTATCGAATCGTCATTTGAGGCGTAACTTCCCTTGTTTAGATCTCCAAATGTTGAGGTCTGATTGGATCTACTACTACTAGCACTTTCCCTACGGGTTGGGCGTTGGTGTTACTCTCTTAGTACTCGTGAACGTAGTTCCCGTTTAACTTGTTAGCTTTTCCATTATTCCTCCTTTGGAATCTAGGTAGTCCATGGTTATCCCAAGTTTGACTTTCCTTCAATAGATTTTAAACCAAAACTTCCAATTCTCATTACTGTGCGGTCCTCTGATCTTGGTGAATTGTCACATCAGCTATCCTTCATATTTCTCCTGCGATCGCAACCATACTTCGATGGTCTTATCTTATGCTCATATGTGTAAGTCTGCCACGAGCCGGTGTCCTTCTCCGAAGATAGACCAAACATAACACAATAAAACAAATGTAATTATTTCAAACAATATTGCCTCCCTTCGGAAGCCAAACACAAGGAGTCACACAATGCACACCATTCAAGCAAGACAAGCTAATTTACGAATCTTAACAGCTTCCAGCCCGAACTTCTTCATCTTGCCTCCACAGTGTAATCTCTCGTAAGTTGTCCGCTTCCAAACTGCTTCACGAACCTAACTTACACCAGCTATTTCTTTCTCCAGAAGATCGATTTTCCAAAATCCTTTGATCTCCTCACAAAAGAATTCCTATTTTCCTAACACAGTACGCCTAGGAGAAGTCATAGTTTCCTGTACACACAGAACATTACATATTGAGTAGGCGGTCCTCAACATCATGTAACTGCATTACAAGTAGCTATCAAATTCAACCTACTGACAAGTCATGCATTCCTTTCCCATCATCTCAATCAAAAGACAAGGAAGTGCACAACAGACCAAATTCTAATATCCCTAAACATAGCAAGTCCATACCCCGGCTCAACAGGATGAATTGCTCTGATACCACCTAATGTAACACCCCTTGATGTAGCAACCAGAGTATAATCGTCATTACACCACAGTTACTAAATCCAAGTGTGTCACAGTCATGATAACAGTAACTTAAATTCTCAAGAGTCTATATATATATATATAATTTTTTTTGACAATTTGCATAGGTAGAAAATACGAGCCTCGAATGAAATATAAATATATTCAAGCCATGATACAACCACTGAAATGAAATCATATCTCTTATGTATATATATATAGTCAATTTACACAAATCACTGATGACGTAGAATATAATAATTACAGAGTCTAATAAAATACAGCGGGAATAAAACACAAAAAGGGGAAAAAATAGTGACCCAGGGATAGGTACTATTAGCAGACAAAGCCGCAACCCCATATACACATACGACGCTCGGAGTCCCAGTCAACAAGTCAGGCATCAATGCCTCCACGTAACTGCACTCGTACGTAGCCGAAGAAACCTTGTCCAAACGCCCAATCCAATCAACCAAAGTGTGGTCCCTCATTATCTTCCTCACGATCTTTTATCAATATAAGTATAAAACAGACATACAAGGATATAGGAAAGAGGTGAGACACCCATCCTTCATTACCATTATGGCAGTAAGAAAACGACACGGCGCAGAGCGCCCATAAAGCAATACAGTTCATATATTTATTAATGGCAACAGCGGAATTTATAACAAAAGCAATGCAATTGTAAGCAATAATAAGAATTAATAATAACAACGATATTTATAGTAAAGTAGAACAACAACAGGCAATAGCAAACAGATCACAATAGTATTTCCAAGAATCAACACAACAATTAGACAATCATCACAGTAATAATAATCAAATCAGTCACAGTTACAGGAAATAAACATTAATGATGACAGAATATATCATAGTTCATATGCATGCTTTCCCAAAGTCCTACTCCATGGAGCTAAACCCAAACAGTTGGAGAGAAAGATCAGGAGACATGTCTGTGACTCGGCTGCCGAGGCCAGTGCTATTAATAAATTTTCTCGTGCACAATCATGGCATTGCACAGACATTCTACACTAGATCACGATATAGGACAGTGTCTCGGTCTGGATCGTCGGTGCGTTTGCATCGGTCTACCCCACGGGCAGGAGAGCTACCAACCTCCCATTGATGAGGAACCCACGCCCCGATGCCCCCAAGGTCAACCAATGACCTACACTAGTCTATTCGCACCCGCACTAAGGTGTGTTCAATCTCCTAGGCAACTTGGCCTTACAACAGTCCGCAAGGACAATCACAATGCATAAGACACTATGCATGAACATGTATGATTCACAATCTCATACAATTCCATAATATGCCACATTAGGCCAATATAAGCATCAATATACAAATGGTCACTCACATGGACCCATAACATCATAATACAAGGATTACGTCAATTGATGCGTCCTTAGGTTCATTATGAATCCTAACTTAGAATTTGTTTCCCTTTTCAAGGTTCATGTTCAAAATCAATACTTGAAATCAATTTAATATTCCAAGGCAATCCGATTTCCTATAACTTGTAAATTAATTAAGCTATTAAGCCTCACACTCTCTTGTTCTTCACTCACTTAGAATCACCTTAAGTTTTACAATGGTCCCATTCTTAGTCTTGTAGAATTTATGAAGTCTTGACTACACTAAATTCTTCCAATTTACTAGTTGTCCATTTATTACATAGGTTTCTAATTACCTAATCACTTATGCTTCCAAATTATCAAAACCACATACTTACCTAAAATTTGCCCTAGAGGTCGCGGCCTCACAATGGTTACAATCCCAAATTCTCTCAATTCATCATACTACATGTCATTCCCTTAATCCATTTAAGTGTTCACTTAACAAATTAGTTCACCAAGAACCCCAATTTTTATGCCTCAAAACCGTAGCCATCATTTAGGCTTCAATCTCAAACTTTTCTTCCGTTAAATTCTACTTTGTCACTTGATTAATTCTAGTCTTATGCTTGTTACACATTAACCATAATTTATTCAATTTTCACCCTAAAAACCGTAGCCCTCCAAGAGAGGTTCCCAAATATTTTTCTTCCATTTCCAATCACATAATCCAATCCAACATACCATTATATACAACAAATCAATCTAAGGTCACAATTATCACAATATATGTTACACTCTTAATTCACTTAAATTTAGATCATCAAAATCAATCCATTTGTCTTTTTACCAAGACCAAAACCGTGGCACCCATCTTAGGTATTAAACTCTCAAAGTCTTCCATTCATTAGTGTTAATACTATCATTTCAATTTTTGATTACATGAGTCTTATTTCACTTGTATACAAAATTAATTCTCATCCCTAACTTCTAGTCAAAACCATGGCACCATGTTGAGGTAGGAAACTCCAAATTTTCCATTTAACAACCCCAACATGATCAAGCACAATTAATATATCAAACATATTCAATAGCATAATCAAGTATCAATCAAATTCAAGAATACAAAATCATACAAAATTTATAATTCAAGCAAGCATACAAAGAGCATACAAGGATGGATTCCTCCATCAACACACATACAAGTCTCCTCACCACCATAAGTGGTTGAAGTGAGTAGTCTCCCTCTTACCAATGTGTAGAAAACAAGAAGAACACCAAGGAAGCTTCTTGAATTTTCGGATTGCACCACTCCAAAAACCCTAAAAATTCAACTTTGTTAAAACAACATCAAGGCTTGAAAAATGAACCATGGATGGTCATTAAAGAGACCATAATCACGAAAATAGAAGGAGAGGGAGAGTGGTCTTGAAACTTACCCAAAATGCTCAAAGTTGGAGCTTGAAGAAGATGATGAAAATGGAGGATTTTCAAGAAACTCCAAGAAGAAAAAGTGTTTAGAATAGTGAGAGGATTGAGAATATATATTTAGAAGAAATTTTTGTGAAGATTAGGGAAGAAGAAGAGCAACTGGCCGTAGCTCATGGTAGAGAGAAGGAAGAGAGAAAATTCAAGGAAGAAGAAGAAGAAGAAGGGATGAGAGAGAAAGTGTCTTGGAATTAAATGAATTAAAGTGATAAAATGAATTAATGAAATGTGATAATTTTCCTTGCTTGGGGGCTGCTTCCAGCCGTGCATGGTGAGAGAAGAGAGAGTGAAAATTGGCTTCTAAGAGAAGCCAAAGCACATGGGTCAATGTTTAGGTCAAAGCTTCTTAAGGAAGCTTTGATTATTTAACCATTAGCAATTCTCAGCAAGACACTGACCTCAGCAATTCTCAGCTCAGTGTGCACGTAAAATGAGGAATATATTAAAATATTCGTCGTTTCCGAAAAATTCTAGAAAAATTCCTAAAAATCAAGAATATTATAAAATGATGAATTATGACCAAATAGGTATTTTTCGGGATGTTACATCTTCAACCAATTATAAATATCATATACAAATATACATACAAAGAGGTAAGATCACCTACGCCAATACCAACATGATAGCACAGAGATAATACAAATAACATATCATGCAAAAATATCATGTCATGATCACAATTATGCCATCATCATAGTGTAAAATAATAATTGCCATCATGTCATTATCACTGTTTAAATCACAAAATAATTACAGTAACACCATCACATAGATATAGATGCTCAATTTCATGCATGCGCACATAGACTCAATGTCATACTCCATGGAGCTAATACTCATGTCAAAGAAATTGATCGAAAAGATCTGCCGGTACCAAGTGCTATAATTATATCTTGCACATCTAGCACATACACGACAGTCTTTATCAGATCTCGATTAAGAATAGTGTCTCGGTCCGGATCATCGGTGTGTTGCATCGGTCTAACTCACGGTGCAGGAGAGCTACCAACTGCCCATTGCGAGCAACCCGCACCCCGATGCCCCCAAGGTCAACAAGTGACCTACACTACGCATATCGCACTCACTCAAGAGGTGTACGTTTCTCCTAAGCAATTAGTCATATACAATCCATCGGACCATTTTCAATGCATGTGTAATGCACCAATTACCAACCAAAGGTAAATCATATAATTTCTCATACGAGGTTCAAATACTGTTTTACGTTCATGTATTAATGCCAATTTCAGGCAAACTTCTCAATTTCTTGTACAGTATTCATATACTAATTTTAACTGTAAAGTTTACTGTATAATTAACAGCAAAAACACATTACCATGTTTTTCTCATTCGTAAAATATTTTTGCCACGTTTTCACGGTCACGTAATATTTTATTACGTAATCAATGATTTGTAATATTTCTGTTACGTTTAAAAATTCGCGTAACAATTTTCTACTGTATTAAAACGCATAAAATATTCTTTCATTTTTAAATCGTCTAGCGATATTTTTCTACAACATTTCGATCGTGTAAAATATTTAAACGCTTTAAAAATCGCGTAGAAACATTTTAACGTTTTTCAAATCGCGTAACTTCAAAATTATGTTTTTGAGTTACGTAAATCATTTTTCACCATTTTTACCCTTCGTAAAATATTTCTTAACTTTAAAAAGATATTATTTTGGACTTTTCTTACAATAATATAATTTCTTACTTTATTCCCTTCTTATTCTTAGTCAAAAATCTTTTCCGTAATATATTTTCTCAAAAAACACTTTTTATTGATTTAATCTTACAAAATCACATTTAGTTGATTTAATTACTGTTTCTAACTTTAAATTTCCTAACGTTTTTCAAAACCCAATAAATAAATACTACGTTAGTAAATTTAAGTTATGAACGTTTTCTTTTATATTTCTAAATCACTTCTAAAATTAATTTTCTTTAAAATAATTTGAAATTCAACACTTTCAATTTCCTTTTCCTTTTATTTATAAAAATTCCACTTCACAAATATATTACACTTTAATTCCTTTTTTCAAAAATCCTTATTTGAAAATTCTTGTATTTTATAACATCAAATATTTTTTCTAAATTGTCAAAACCTTATATATGGCCTTTGAAACTACCAAATATTTTTCTTGTAAATCATCTAAGTTTCATTCTTGTTTTCTACACAAAATAAATTAATAAAAATATAACTCAAAAACCGTGTGCCTTATTTTTGTAAAACAAACCCTTTTATTTAATTTCCTTACTTCTCAAATCATTCAATATTGTCATTCATGAAAATATAATTTTGTGAACACTAATTTGGTTGATGTCTTACCAAAATTTGCTTTAGTTCAAGGACTAAAACTTAACTCCATAGTTCTTGAAAAATTTCAATAAAAACCCTAATCTTGGAAGTTCAAAACCGTGACCTCCTCTATGGCCTTTGGAGCCAAAACTTTGCTTATTTCAACATAAATTCATCATAATATATTCAACATATATCATCATGCATATTATAAGCATACCATATAAACAAATAAAAATCATACTAAGCATGCATACACAAGTAAACCATGCAAAGCATATCAAACATAGGCAAAAATAATCAAAGCACATAACATACATAAATTATTACATGACCATGGATAGGAATCCTCACATGGATTCACCATCCATCAAATATAAAACCATCTCTCACCACCATGCTTGGTTGGTGAGATGAAGCTCCCTCTTACCTCTTGAAGAACCACCAAAAAGCTTGTTGATTTGTGTTTTGAACAAGATCTCCACCAACATAAGTTCTTAAACATGAAACAAATACAAGAAAATTAGTATATCAAGCTTGAATAAGAAGAACCATGGATCAAACATGGTTTAGAACATGAAAAAGAAAAGAATAAATGAAGTTTTCTTACACTTCACTAACAAAACTCTAGAACTTGATCTTAGTAAAAGTCCTTCAAGATGGAAGATTTTGAGAAAGTCTTCAACATGAAAGTTGTTTAGAATGAGGTAAAGATTCAAGAAACTAGGTTGTATGAAATTAAAGAGTGATGGAAGAGTGAATTGGAGTGCTTGGCCGAATGGTATGTTTTTGGGAGAAAGAATGAAATTTTCTTTGGTTTGGTCTTGAAACTTAAGTGGAAAAGTGAAGAAATGATATTATGAAGTATAGAAATGAATGTTTTTGGTCTTCAAGAGAATGCATTGCCATAGCATGCAATTAGAGAGAGTGGAAAGTGAAGTTTGAAGAACATAAGCATTAATGAGCAATAGTAAATGGTCTTGACACATGGCTTGTCTTCATTCTTTTTTTCTTTGGCCTAAAAAGCCTGCACTAAAATGTCTCCCTTCATCCTTGCTCTCCAAACCGTCCCCCCCCTTCTTCATGCATTTCAAATGTGCCAAATTACATAGCCATCACTATAAGTCATCCTAACCATTGATTAAAAGAATGGTTTGGATTTAAATTAGCTACTAGGTTTAGGTTATAGATGGAAGACTTCATTTGAGCCATTGGACATTTTTAGCTTGAAATCCTAACCATTGAATATGTCTCCAAAATGAAGGGTCAAGATTACACCTTCAAACTTTAATCCAAGGGTCCAAAATGGTTGTAGTCATTTTTGATGACTAATTCTCCACCATTGATCTAAATTCAAATCCAATGGTTATTAATGATCCATCTTCACCATTGATTAATTCTACATCCAAGGGTTGATAATGGTCATAGCCATTTATAAGATTAAATCTCTACCCTTGATTTAATTTCCATCTAACGGTTATAATTGATCCTATTCAATTTTAAGATCAAATCTCTACCGTTAATTAAATCAAGATTAAATTTCCAACGGTAGTTAAATTGATAATGGATATCCAAACCACTAATGTTGACTTAATAATATAAAATTTTATTTTTATCAGTTATAACCCTACAAAAGAATATAATTACTGTATTTTTATCATCCGATAATTAAATACAGTACAAAATACAGTAAAGGAAATTTTCTAAAACTGTTTCCGGACTCAGGTTTAGTAAGATCCCCTGTCTCCATCTAAACAGTACAAATTTTTCTGTACGTAGAAAAATTTTTCATTTTGCGGGACCCACCTGGGCCCACATACACCTCGTGGGGCCCACAAACAGTAAGAATTCCAAAATCACGCATAAAATCACAAAAATTAGAAAATTCACAAATATCAAGTCAGATTACGTAAATTAATTAAGACTAAACAGTAAAAATTAATTTACGCAAATTTTTCCGGCCCAAAAATTATTATTTTCTTGACACGGAGCAAATTACTCAAAACGATCAAATATACAGACAGAATATTCAAAATAATTTTACAGTACACAGAAATCACTAAACAGTAGAATTCTGTTAACTGTCAAAATTACTGTTTAATACACAGGATGTTTGGGGTGTTACATGATTAGCCTTGATGACATTTCCTCAAATGATGCTAATTGCTTTATGACTAGAGAAAATGATTCATGGTTATGGCATAGAAGAATTGCTCATATTCACATGGATCACTTAAACAAATTAGTTTCTAAAGAACTAGTAATTGGTCTTCCAAAGCTCAAATTTGAAAAAGACAAACTTTGTGATGCATGTCAAAAGGGAAAATAAGTAAAGGTCTCTTTTAAAGCTAAAAATGTGGTTTCAACTTCTAGACCTCTACAACTTTTGCACATGGATCTTTTTGGTCCCTTTAGAACTATGAGCTTTGGTGGGAATTACTATGTCTTAGTGATTGTGGACGATTTTTCTAGGTTTACATGGACATTATTTTTATCTCACAAAAATGATGCTTTTCAATCATTCAAAAAGCTTGCTAAAGTTATCCAAAACGAAAAAGGTTTTTGTATTGCATCCATAAGAAGTGATCATGGTGGTGAATTTGAAAACCATGAATTTGAAACATTTTGTGATGAACATGGCATTGAGCATAATTTTTCAGCCCCTAGAACACCACAACAAAATGGTGTTGTAGAAAGGAAAAATCGATGTTTAGAAGAAATGGCAAGAACTATGCTCAATGAGGCCAACCTTCCTAAGTATTTTTGGGTGGATGTGGTTAACACCGCTTGTTACATTATGAATAGGGCTCTAATAAGGCCAATTTTAAAGAAAACCCCCTATGAATTATACAAAGGAAGGAAACCAAATGTCTCACATTTTCATGTTTTTGGATGTAAATGTTTTGTTTAAAATAATGGAAAGGATAACTTGGGGAAGTTTGATGCAAAATCTGATGAGGGAATCTTTCTTGGTTATTCTATACATAGTAAGGCCTTTAGGGTTTATAACAAATGAATTATGACCATAGAAGAGTCCATACATGTTGCATTTGATGAAACTAACCCAAACGAGCCAAGAAAGGAGCTTATTGATGATGTTGCAGAAATCCTTGCAAGAACTCACCTAGGAAATCAAGAAAAAGAAGTCAAGAAGCAAGAAGAAAGCCCATATGATTCCCCAAGACAAGAGGACTCTCAAATCATGGATCTTCCCAAGGAATGGAGAACATCAAGATATCATCCTTTTGACAAAGTGATAGGTGATGTATCAAAAGGGGTAATCACTCGTAACTCTCTTAGAGATGCATGTAATCATATGGCTTTTGTTTCTCAAGTTGAACTTAAAAACATAAATGAGGCCATTAATGATGAACATTGGATCTTGGCCATGCAAGATGAACTAAACCAATTTGAGAGGAATCAAGTTTGGGAATTAGTCCCAAGGCCCAATGATCATCCCATAATTGGCACCAAATGGGATTTTAGGAACAAACTTGATGAAACGGGCTTAATAATAAGAAACAAAGCTAGGCTTGTAGCTAAGGGTTATAATCAAGAAGAAGGTATAGATTATGAAGAAACGTATGCTCCCGTAGCTAGATTAGAAGCTATTAGAATGTTACTTGTATATGCTTGCATCATGGACTTCAAACTTTTTCAAATGGATGTCAAAAGTACCTTTTTAAATGGTTTCATACAAGAAGAAGTATATGTGGATCAACCTCCCGATTTTGAAAGTTTTGAGTTGCCCAACCATGTTTTTAAACTTAAGAAGGCCTTGTATGGCTTAAAACAAGCTCCTAGAGATTGGTATGAAAGGTTGAGCAAGTTCCTTTTGGAAAATGGTTTCTCTAGGGGAAAGGTTGACACAACTCTTTTCATCAAACATAAAAAACATAACATTTTACTTATTCAAATATATGTTGATGATATTATATTTGGTGCTACTAATGACTCTCTTTGTAAAGAATTTGCTAATATCATGCAAAGTGAGTTTGAGATGTCCATGATGGGTGAGCTCAACTTCTTCCTTGGGCTTCAAATCAAGTAAACAAGGAATGAGACTTTCATAAGTTAATCAAAATATTGCAAGGAGTTGCTCAAGAAGTTTAGAATGGAAGGAGCAAAGCAAATGGCTACACCAATAGGAACTTCCTGTTACTTGGACAAGGATGAAGGAGGTAAATCGGTAGAAATCACTAAGTATAGAGATATAATTAGCTCACTCCTTTATTTTACCGCAAGTAGACCGGATATCATGTTTAGTGTATGCATGTGTGCTAGATTTCAAGTAAATCCTAAAGAATCACACCTAAGTGCTATAAAACGAATTATGAAATATCTAATAGGCACTTCACAAATGGGATTGTGGTACCTTAAGGGTGCTTCATGTTGTTTGGTTAGTTATTCCGATTCTGGTTTCACTGGGTGCAAAATGGATAGGAAGAGTACTAGTAGTACATGCCACTTGCTTGGAAGCTCATTAGTTTCTTGGCATAGCAAGAAGCAAAATAGTGTGGCATTGTCAACAGCTGAAGCTAAATATGTTGCAGTTGGAAGTTGTTGTGCTCAAATCCTTTGGATGAAGCAACAACTTCTAGACTATGGTCTTGAGCTGGATCACATCCCCATAAGATGTGATAACACTAGTGCAATCAATCTATCTAAGAATCTCATTTTACACTCAAGAACAAAGCACATTGAAATAAGGCATCATTTCATAAGAGATCATGTTCAAAAGGGTGATTGCATGCTTGAATTTATGGAAACCACTAAGCAACTAGCAGACATTTTCACTAAACCTTTAGCAAAAAAAGCCTTCTATTATATAAGAAATGAACTTAGCATATTGGATCAATCATGCATAAGCTAATTGCTGCATAAATACATTGCTATGCTGCATAAAATGCAAATTGCTACATAAACATACATTTTTCTGCATAATCATGTCCCTTTGTTGCATAATTTTTGATTTTTTAATCCAATACTGACTTGAGCGTCGGAGATTCCCCCTAAGTTGTTTTGCAGGTGCTTCCTCATGTCAAAGATCTCCAAGAAGCTCAAAAACATCTCAAATCCATCCAAATGGGATAATCCTTAGTAAAAATAGCAATCTTGTATGATTATGTGTTTTGAATCACAATCTGTGTGAATTGTATGCTTGCATAATGTTTTGAAATTGATTTAAGAAGCTATAGAACTATTTTGGAAGGTTTAAAATTGATCCCTAACTGTTTGAAATGCAAAATCTGAGTTTTTGTAAGCTGGTAATCGATTACAAGACCTTTGTAATCGATTACAAAGGTTCTGTCAAGCAAGTAATCGATTACACCAAACTGGTAATCGATTACACTGAACCCAGAACTCAAGTAATCGATTACACACATAATGTAATCGATTACAAGGTTCCCAAAAGGCTGGTAATCGATTACACTGATATTGTAATCAATTACAGGGGCAAACAGAAAGCTGGTAATCGATTACACAACCCATGTAATCGATTACAGAGGGGTTTTAAAAGGTCTCAGACGCGCGAAAGGTCACTCATTCTGAAAGTTTGACCCTTCTTCTCCACTGCTCCCACAAAACCCCCTCCTCCCAAATCTCCCTTCTCACTCCATTCTCCACCAAATCTTCCAAAATCACCTCCCTCTCACTTGAAATCACTCTCCCACCACAACACAACCACCAAATCTCCTCCAAACCCACCCCATTCTCCACCCACACCTTCACCCACTCTCTCTGTTCTTTTCCATTTCATCCCCCACGAACTCCACACCTTCCAATACCTCCAAACACTCACCAAATCTCCCCTCCACTCATCAATGGCTGACCCATCCCAATGTGCCAAACGTGCAAGGACAGGGACCACCGTTGGAGAATCCTCCAATGCTTCTCCACGAAACATCTCTAGCTTAAACCTCACGAGGCACTTCTCCACCACTAAGAAGGCTAAGCTCTTCAGAAAGAACTTCCAACTAAGGAAGTTAATCTTGCCAAGGTATCTCACACAATCCTTCTGCACCAGTGAACCCCTGGAAAGTTTCCAATTGATTGAGAGGCTGGGCTTGCTTGGATTCTTCAGCATTCAGAAAACCATTTATCCCAACCTGGTTCGTGTGTTCTATGCCAACCTGAGGTATGAAGATCATTGCCTGATCTTTGAAGTGAGGAAAACACAAATTAAAATTTCTCGAGAAGAATGGTACAGGTTGACCAAGCTAACCTATGCTGGGACCATCTTCTATAGAAATGAAAATGCTTGGGGAGCTGAGTTTGAGTATAAGAGCGCTCTGACATCCCTGATTTGCTCCGGCTACGTGCTTCCAAGGAACAACAAAAGAGTTATGGCAACTGGTCTGACAATAGAGAATA
This sequence comes from Ormosia emarginata, assembly GCA_029884605.1. Taxonomy (NCBI): domain Eukaryota; kingdom Viridiplantae; phylum Streptophyta; class Magnoliopsida; order Fabales; family Fabaceae; genus Ormosia; species Ormosia emarginata. The sequence goes on from JAQQTP010000087.1 coordinate 6,243,661, forward strand.
GGGTACTCCATTATTTGGTTGTTCAAGGGTTAATTCCCAGAGGCGGGAATTATTCCCAAGTGTTGCGAGATGACGTGGTGGTCTTGTGGGCCATAACCACTGGTAGGCTAATCAACTGGGCCAATTACATCATTCAGCACATGCTGGATGTAAAGAAGAAGAAAAACTCTGCCCTTCCCTATGCCATGTTGGTGATGGCCATCCTGAGCACTATCGCATCTCCTTGGCTGAGGAATCCAAGGATACTAGCTCCAAGGGACCCCAATCCATTGGTCTGCACACCTTGAAGAAGCTTCAGCTGAGCAAGGTCGATGGACGATGGTACTATTTGGCCCATGGCAGCTATGGGCATATTCCTCATGGTCCAAAGAGTGATGAGGAGGATGAGGACGAGCAGCCTGCACCAGTTCCACCAGTTTCAGCCACATTGGAGCTTCTACTGCAAGAAATGCGGAGTTTGGCTACCACGATAGATACCAGGATGGACCGCATTGAGCAGAAGGTGGATCACCTTGAGCTGCGGATGGACTACTCTGATCAGGAGCTTGCTGCTATCCGTTCGCTTCTGGAGGGCCCCAGACATACTGCATCAAGAGATGTTGCTGCACCTACCACCTCCTCTGCCCCTCCTGCTGCTCCTCTATCGTGTGCTGACCCCTCTGCCACTCCCGCTGGAGTTCCTGCTAATGACGAGGAGCTTCTTGGTTCTGAGGATGATCTTGACATAGGAGACAATGATGTGGACCTCGGAGACGTTGCTACAGATGTAGAGAGTGACAGTGAGGCAACTGATAGTGATTATGGACCTTTGCCATGATAGTTTCTTTATTTTTCTACTATTTGGCCGTATATTATTGAAACAATATTTATATAAAATCACTTGGTTCTTTTGATGCTTCCTATATGATTATTGATATGATTATTGAATATTGATTTGATTGGTTCCATTTTGGTCTGTTGGATTGATTGTATATTGACTGGTTTGGACTGCTTGGTTTCTAATGTTTCAAATTTTGGGAAATCATGAAAATCAGTAGAAATGCTGCCAAAATTTAATCTAATTACTAATATGTTTTTGATAATGCCAACGGGGGAGAGATTAGTGTCTTGCATAAGTACGGGGGAGTTAAATTTAAAGCTTTCACATAATTACATCACTAACCCTATATTGTGCATGCATTACGGGGGAGAGTTGCGCTTAAATCTCTAATATACAAATATGTATGCAATTTTTTCTCTTCCTTTCAATGTTCAGTTTGTCATCATCAAAAAGGGGGAAAATATGAATGCATGTGTCTTGAAGCATGTTAATTGGTTTTTGATGATAACAAAGACAAAGATAAAGATCAAAGAGCAAAAGAGAAAACCAAGATCAAAGGAAGAAATCAAGAGGTTTAGATATAGGCATTAGTACATCAATGTTAAATGCTCCCAAGATATCTCAAATGGTTTTTCAAAAATGATTTGAATCAATATAGTTTTCAAAGATCAATTCCTAAAAAGAGGACTTCTTTTTCTTGGATTATGCCAAACAATGTTCAATATCGTTTAAATCCATGTTTTCTAAAAGTTAGAAATGACATGAATCCTTTTTAAGGCTTGAAAAATGAGTTTAAAGTATAGTGTAATCGATTACCAATGTTTAGTAATCAATTACAAGCTAAACAGAAGCCTTGTAATTGATTACACCATCCATGTAATCGATTACCAGAAAGTCAGAGGACGTGTAATCGATTACACCCAAGATGGTAATTGATTACCATGTTCCCAGAAAGTCAAGAACACGTTCAAAGGGCCATGTAATCGATTACATAGATATTGTAATCGATTACCATAAATTCAGAGGGCGTGTAATCGATTACACAAGTCTTGTAATCAATTACCACAAGCCCAAAAAGCCAAGAACACGTTCTATCTTCCATGTGATTACCAAAACCCTATAATCGATTACCAAGGTTCTGACATACCCAACGACTATATTGAATGCATTAAATGCTTGGCTTCAACCACCTTCCAATGGCTCTTTTAGTGAATGGACTTTAAATACAGTTGTTGGGGCATCATTGATGGTTATTCTTGAACCTAAAACATCTAAGCAACACATCAAAACGAGAATCAATCTCTGAAATCACCAATTGCTCTATTTTTGTCTAATCTTTGAGATATCCTTTGTGAGCATTCTTAGAGCTTCAATTTGTATCATCAACTCTAGTGAGAGCTTCTGAATTTCAATCTTAATTGTTGTATATGAGAGAGGGTGAGGTATCCCTCCAATTTTTAAAGGGTGAGGCATCCCTTTGTTTGAAGAGACTTAAGCTCAAGGGTGGGCATCCCAAGGAGTTGAGGACTCAAGTTTGTAAAGGTAGTCAAGCACCTATTGAAGCTTGAAGATATAGTGGAAAATCTCAAGTGGTTGCTTGAGGACTGGACGTAGGTCACAAGTGGATTGGTGGCCGAACCAGGATAAATCATTGTGTTTAATTCTCTAAACCTTTCTCTTTATAATTGTGCATTGCTTATATTCTTGCTTGATTACTTCTCTCTTAGTTGGTTATTAAGCAATATACATTGTTCTTATCAATTCATTCATTTCAATTAGTCAATAGCTTCAACGAAATTCAATAGTCAAGTGTTTTGCGAAAGAATTGCGAACTTATTTTATAAACTCAATTCACCCCCCCTTTTGAGTATTGAAGCCACTTGGTAACAAATATTTGTCCAGAAACACTTCACGAAATACCTCCCACGTAATTGCCCTTCGTTGTTCTTGTAACACTCTACGAGTAGCCTTCCACCAATTTTCACTGTCACCTAATAACATGAAAGTGGCATAAGTCACCTTGCGATCATCTACACATCCCATTCCTTCAAAAATCTTCTCCAGCTCTTCTATCCACAGACTCGCCTTTTCCGGATTAAACTCGCCTCGAAACTGCGGTGGATTGTTTCGGTGAAATTTTGATAAATTATAAACATCAGCATTCGCTTCATGTTGTTGTGCAGTTTGTTGATTTTGTTGCACGATCACCTCAGCCATACGCTGCATTGCTACTGCAGCCACAGTCATTGGATCATCATTGCGTCGCACGTTCACACGTGCACCTTTGTTACGAGACATAGCTTTCTTCACCAACAACCAAAACACAAAAAGAGTCAGATGTAATCTTTCAAAAATCAAACACAGAGAATCACACAACTTAAGCAAAATAGACCTAACCACAAACCCAAAAGACTCTAACCGGGATGCTCTGATACCAACTAATGCAACACCCACAGTAAGGTGTCACATTTAAGACTAATCCTAATATAACTTACTAGAGTTGTAAAAGAATTAATCTTGCAAAAACACTAATTTTAAAATTTACTTTGTGAAAAAACAGATAATAAATAAAAACATTAAACGTGAAATGTAATTTAAAACTAACACACCTTAAATTACATATTACAAACCTTGTTCATAAATAATTTACATAATTACACCCCTAAAAGTTATATATACAATACACACCAAAATAAAACTACTAAACTAGAACTCCAACAAACTACAGGTTCAGGCTCTCATTGGGATCCTCCTCCTCCTCGGTGTTGTCATCAAAAAACCCTGGCGGATACAGCACACGTCGGGTTGGTGTCCTGGCAGTCGACATCATGGAATCCTCATGTGGAGTATATGTGTTCCTACTCCAAAGTTCACGTATAGGCATATAAAACTCTAAACGAACAGACACATGTTGCGTCATGACAGAAGTACCATCCCTAGTACCACTTAAGTTCAGAGTGAGATCTCCGATATACACAAACCTTTCCCTATCTAAATTAACTCGCCAAACATCAATTCCACCGTGGAATTGTACTGTGACAAACCCTAAAACTTGGCGCTTCGCCACCATATTAGATAGGTACAGAAAAACAGCTACTGATAGTAAAACGATTTATCAGCCTCCTCGCCTCCTCGGTCTTCATCAGATACATATAATAAACAGATATAATATAATAAAGAGATGAGATCCCCTTTCATCAATCCCAATGAGACAGTATAAAAAATGACAGCAAATATTACAGTTACAAAATATCTCATACAGCCATATCATATCATATCATATCACATATAACATATTAAACAAGCATAAGCATCACACCAATATGCTGACCCACAATGCATGTGCACAATGACCCATTTCCTACTCCATGGAGCTAATCACAATTTCGAAGAGAATGATAGGGAGGACATGTCTGTATACCGTTAGCCTCAAATCATGTGCTATTTATCATATCATGGTGCGCAACCTGGCTAATACAAGACACTCTCAACCATATCACGAAAAGAGTAGTAACTCCGTCAGGACCGTCGGTGTGTTTGTAAAGGATACCACGATGCAGTGGTGCTACCAACTGGCCACATGTGACATTCCATACCCGGACGTCCCCAAGATCACTGAAGATATTAACTACGCAATTCTCACCCGCACGAAGGTGTAATTTCCATCTCCTAGGCCAATCGCCTTACTTGACATGCTTTTCCATGCATGATGTATGATTCAAAAATACATACAACCATATTTACAGTATTTCACATATACGCGTTATTTCTTGACAAAACCACTTTTCAACATAACGGGGCCTACCATAGCAGCCCGACAACCAACTGCTGTAATTTCCAATTGCGTAATCATTTTATCGCATTTTTGAAATAGCGTAACATTTTTCTTACGTTTTTAAATTACATAAATATTTTTCAATGTTTTCACAATCACATAAATAATTTCAAACATTTTCTAAATCGCGTAAATATTTTCAAACGTTTTTAAATCACTTAGCGTAAAAATAGTAATTTCTAAATCGCAAAATAGTTTTCTAGCATTTTTCACTTACGTAAAATATTTTATCAACTTTCTAAACTTATTTATAAAATTCTCTACATAAAATATGCATTTTGGCCTTCTTGAAAATATTTTTTTTTCTAAAAAATCCTTTACATATTATTTTCTATGATTATTTTCAAAAATTTGATTTCTTTGATTTAATTAGACCTTATATCTCAAAATTTTCTAACACTCTTCAAAACCCAAAGATGAAATATACGTTAGCAATTTCAAATTATAATTATATTTCTCAAATATAATTATTTATAATTTAACACTTAACCCACTTTCTTTTTATTTCTAAAAATCTGTAAAACTAACTTCTTGTTATTTAAATATCTAAGTCTATACTTACAACAAAAATTTGGATTCTAAAACATCAAAATTTGGCTTGTTGGCCAAAATCCACTTAAGCTTCAAAAATCATATTTAACCATATAATTACTTTTAAAAAACTCTTAATTCAATTTCTCACCATTAAATTACTCAATCCATACTTAAGAAAATATTTTGAAACATTTTTGCCCTCTTGGTCTTGTCATGGCCGTGAACCATCATAGGTTCTTTAGAACCTTCATACAATTTCCTCATCATAATAATCATAACCTTCTTCACATGAATATCATCATACTTTCATAAGCATATAATCAAGCATATAATCAAGTAAACAAGCATAAATCAAAGCTTTAAAAATAAACCAAGCATAAATTACCACAAACAAAGCAAGCTTAAAACCATACAAGTGAATAAATCTTTATGAATTTTTCACCACAAACAAGGTCATCTCCTCACCACCAACATATGGTTGATGAGGGTAATCTCCCTCTTACCTCAAGGAAGACAAAACTCCTTCTTGCTTGGTCTTCTATAGATTTTGTGAAGCTCCAATGGAAAACCCTAATGAACTTAAACCAACCAAAGTCACAACAAAGCTTGAAGAAGAGAAACCATGGACCAATCATGGTTTAGAAACTCAAAAATCAACTTAGAAACAAAGAAGAAGAATTTTTACCTTGAAATCTCAAGAACCCTAACTTGTAGTAAAGGTAGAAGATGAAGGATTTAGCTTAAGTCTTCTACATAGAAGTGTCTTAGAATGATGTTTAGGTAAGGAAATAAGCTTGGATGAAATTTTAGAAGTTTGGATGGTGGTCTTGTAGGTGTTGGCCAAATGGTGCTTTGGAGGAGAGAAATGAAGTTTTGGTGAAGTGTAGAAATGAAGAGAATGGCTTAAAAGACAAAGGTGATAGAATTTGTGATAGATAGCCTACACAAAGAATGATTGCCGTAGAGAGCTTGCATGTGGGGAAGTTAATGCATGGTCAATCAAAGTGCTGTGAATGCTTATGTCTTGAAGCATATCAAATAAGTTTTTGATGATAACAAAGTCAAGATGAAGATCAAGATCAAAGGAAAAGAACAAGACCAAAAGAAGAAGACCAAGATCAAAGAGGTATATTAGATATAGGTCTTAGAACATCAATGTGAAATGCTCTCAAGGTATCTCAATTATATTCAAATGGTTTTTCAAAGAACTCATAAATCAACTTGTTTTTCAAAGTTCATATTTTAAAGAAATGTTGATTTCAATCTTGGATTATGTTAAACAATTGTAAATCTTGTTTAGTCCAAGTTCCCCAATGATAAAAATGGCCTAAAGACTTAATTGGGAGTGAAAAATGAGTTTAAAGTATAGTGTAATCAATTACCAATGTTTAGTAATCGATTACAAGCTAAACAGAAGCCTTGTAATCGATTACACCATCCATGTAATCGATTACCATGTTCCCAGAAAGCCAAGAACACGTTCAAAGGGCCATATAATCGATTACATCAATATTGTAATCGATTACCATAAAGTCAGAGGGCGTGTAATCGATTACACAAGTTACGTAATCGATTACCACAAACCCAAAAAGCCAAGAACACGTTCTAACTGTCATGTAATCGATTACCAAAACCCTGTAATCGATTACCAATGTTCTGACATGCCCAATGGCCATATTGAATGCATTAAATCTTCAACCACCCTCCAACGGCTCTTTTAATGAATGGGCTTTAAATCCAGTTATTTGGGCATTATTTGTGGCTAACCAACAATTAAGAAACATCTTTTAATCACTCTAATCTGAGAATCATCATTAAATCTCCTTTGCTCTGTTTTTGTATATATTTTTGAGATATTCTTGAAAAGCATCATAGGGCTTCAATTTGTGTAATCTACTCTTGTGAGAGTTTCATCTTATAAACACTTTGATTCTTTGTAAAGGGGGTGAGGTATCCCTCTAGAGAAAAGAGAGTGAGGTATCTCTCAAAGATTGTAAAGGGTGAGGTATCCCTTGTTGAAGGTGAGGTATCCTTCAAAGGTTGTAAAGGGGGTGAGGTATCCCTCTAGTGAAAAGGGTGAGGTATCCCTGTTTTGAGGCTCAAGCTCAAGGGTGAGGCATCCCAAGGAGTTGAGTGCTCTTTTGTGTAAAGGTTTTCAAGCACCCGTTCAAGCTTGAAGTTTAGTGGAAAATCTTGAGTGGTTTGCTTGAGGACTGGACGTAGGTCACAAGGGGTGGCTGAACCAGGATAAATCCTTGTGTTTGTTCTTCTCAACTCTATCTCTTTACTTTGTGCTTTAATTATATTTGCTTGAGTTGAGTTCGTTATTTTGCTTTGCTTGAATTCTTTCTATCTTGGGCTGTTTATTTGTGAGTGAAGTATCCAATCTCGTTTATCTATTCACTTCAATCATCCAATAGCTTCAACGAAAATTGTTAATCAAACGTTTTGCAAAAGATTTACAAAAATATTTTACATACTTAATTCACCCCCCTCTTGAGTATTGAGGCCACTTGGTAACAAGTGCAAATCAAGCACATGGCATCAAGTCACCAAGTTGTCATGCTTTGGTCACACCTTCATGATTCACTAACTCTTGAATGTCCTAGAAGACTCCTTCATTGCCGTGGAAGTCCATACAATTCACTAACTAAAATATATTTCAATTTGTGACCATTTAAGCTTAAGTTAGCTTACTAATTCACCTAGCTTAAAAACTAATTAAGCAAGCCACTTTTGTTGACTTGTTACCATTGGTTAATTTTAATGACTAGCCACTAATTTTAACTTCTTAATACTAGTAGCACATGGCCTTCACATGGTTTAAGTTACAAGAAATTATTACTCATAGAATAAAAATTACTGCTCACAAACCAGTAATTATGGTACAGTGAATAAAAAATCACAGTATAAGAAAATTTTTGACACTGTATCCAGTTTCGGGTTTAGTAAGATCCTCCGGCTCCGCATCAACAGTATAAAATTTGCTGGCCATTAAAATTTTTTTTAGTGTTTCCGGGCCCACCGTGGACCCACAAACGGCCTAAAATATTACAAAAATATTTTTAATCTCAGAAAAATTTACAAAAATTCTCAAAAATCACAAAAATTAGAAAATTAATATTTATGCAGAAAAAACAAAAATCAGGATGTTACAAACCCGATAGCAAACTAATGTTATTTTCAATCGCATAAATATTTTCTCGCGCTTTCATAATCGCGTAAACTTTTTCTAACATTTTCAAATCGCATAAATATTTTTCGATGCTTTTGCAATCGCATAGTGTTTTTAAATTATTTTCTCAATTGCGTAGTATTTTTAAATCGTTTTCTCAATCGCGTAGCTTAAAAAACATTATTTTAAATACGCGCAAGGTTTTTTTAATTTTTTTCAATTGCGTAAAATATTTCTTTGCTTTCTAAATTGAATTTCGAAACTTTCTTCATTATATATCTATTTTAGCCTTATTTACAATATTTCCTTAATGAAATTTCTCTATGTAATATTTCCTCAATGGGTGAGCTATACGTTAGTACTTTTCAAGTATTTATTTTATTCCTCATCATAACTTAATTTGATTAAATCAACTCTAAAATCCATTAAATTGAGTTCGTATTAATCAATTTCATAAGTCTACACATAGAAAATAATTTTGGATCTAAAATACCATGAGTAGGCATGTTGGCTGAATTTCACCTTATGCTTTATAAATCATATTTACTTAATTTCTATCATCTTATTTCCTTGTAAAAATGCTTAATCCATTTTCTCATCATTAAATTAATTAATCCATGATTAGGAAAATATTTTAGAACACGTAGTCCCCTTGGTGGTGTTGAGGTCGTGAGCCCCCTTTTGGGTTCTTTGGAACCCTCATGCAATTCCTCATCATAATATTCATGTCCTACTATACACAATAATTATCATGCTTTCCTTAACACATATACTAACATATAATCAAAGCTATAAAACATGCATCATAAAAAATAATCACAAACAAGAAAAGCTTTAAAACAACCAAGTGAATGAATCCTTATGGATTTCTTCACTACAAACAATTCCATTTTCTCACCACCAACACATGGTTGATGAGATTAAATCTCCCTCTAACCTTAAGGAAGACAAACTCTTCTTGGATGCTTTCCTAGAAAATTCGTGTAGCCTCCAAGAAAACCCTAAACTTAAACAAATTACAAAATCATAAACTAAGCTTGAAAAAGGAAAACCATGGATCAATCATGGTTTAGGAACTCAAGTATCAATTTTGAAACAAGAAACAAGGATTTTTATTTTGCATAGAAGAAAACTTCAAGCTTGTTTTCCAAGCACAAGATGGATGAATTTGAAGAAACTTATAACATGAAAAGTGTTTAGAATGGTGTTTAGGTTTAGGAAGTGGTGTTGGATAAAATTATAGAAGATTGGATGTTGGTTTTGGGGGTGAAGGCCGAGAGCTTCACCATGGAGGAAGAATGGAGTTTTTGTGTTCTTGGAAGAGAGAGAATAGAGAAAATTGATATTTGTTTTTGGTAGGATGAAGATGAAGATAGAAAATGAAATGATTATCCAATTTTCTAAGTGTTAGCCGTGTAGGAGTAAGGAGAGAATGGTAAATTTTTGTTTGATATTTTTACTAAGTTGATATTTTAGGAGGCTAGATATTTACCAAAAGTGATAAGCTTGAAAATTTAGCCTTGATCCTTCCTTGTTGGTGCCTTTGGCCGTGTAGCCTAATGGTGAGGCAAACCAAGTTTTGGTTCAATTGGTTTCCTAGTTAGGCTTAGTTAAATCTAGTTAGATTACTTAGTTCCTTGGCTAACCATCTAGTTACCTAAATAAGCCTAACAACCTTCTTGATCATGCTAGAACATTCTTGTAACTGAAGTCTCTAATGAGTAGCAAACTACGTTTGTTCCATCTAGTTACTACTTGGGCTTTTTAGAATAACTTAGTTAAGTTTAGGCTAACTTAGTTAAGTGTTTTAGGTTCTAAACTAACTAGTCCAACCGTCAATGTTGACTTTATCCTATTAGTTTAGAAATTCAAGCCTACTATTGTTGACCAATTTCTATTGATTCACCGAATTGCAAGTCACAAAGACTTTACCGATTCTCTTGTCCACTAGGCAGGAGCTACTGCTCATAAGTCAGTAGGTACTGTTCAATAGATAATAAAATAATATTAAAATATAAAATATTTTTATTACGCAGACAAATTCTAAAAATTAAAAGATCCCTTCACGTATCTCTCGGATTCGGGTTTAGTAAGATCCCTTGGCTCCAAAAAATCAGTAAAAGATTTTTTTCGGCCTGAAAATTATTATTTTCCTAACTCGGGGTAAATCACACACAAAGATCAAAAACAGTCACAGAACAATCATAATAACTTTACAGCACACAGAAATCACAAATAGTATAATTCAGATATTATTGTAAAATAGTAAATTTTGGGGTGTTACAACTCTCCCCTACTAAAAGAAATTTCGTCCTCGAAATTTATCATACCTTATAAAATTTGTGGGTATTGCTCCTTCATTTTATCTTCCATCTCCCAAGTAGCATCTCTCGTCACCTCATTCCAGATTACCTTCACCAATACAATTCCTTTCCCTCAAAGTTGTTTCACTCTCTTGTCCTCAATCTTAATAGGAAGCATCTCATATGACAAATTATCTTTCAATTGTACTTCATCGGGCTAAATGACATGAGTTGGATTGGGAATATATTTTCTCAACTGAGACACAAGGAATACATTATGAAGATTAGAAAGAAAGGGTTGTAAAGCTATTTGGTAGGCTACTGGACCTATCCAACGAATTATTTGATAAGGTCCAATGAATTGAGGAGTGAGTTTTCTGGATTTGATAACCCTTCCGATACCAGTCGTAGGTGTCACTCGCAAGAACACATGCTCACTTTCCTCAAATTCAAGAGGTCTCCTATGCTTGTCTGTATAGCTTTTCTATCGACTCTGAGTTGTCCTCATTTTCTCTTGAATCATCTTTACCTTTTTCGTTGTTTGTTGCACAAGATCAGGTCCTATGGTCATACTTTCCCCATCCTGATACTAACACAAAGGTGTTTTGTATAGTCGCCCATACAGTGCTTCATAGGGTGTCATCCCTATACTTGAGTGATAACTATTGTTGTAGGTGAATTCTATCAGAGATAAGAATTCATCCCAACTCCTTTTCTGTTCTAACACACAAGCTCTTAGTAGATCCTCTAATGACTGGATAGTCCTCTCAGTTTGACCATCGGTCTGCGGATGGTAAGCAGAACTAAGACATAGCTTAGTTCCCATGGCTTCTTGTAAGCTTTGCCAAAATCTCAATGTAAACTTTGGATCTCTATCGGAAATGATACTAGAGGGTACATCGTGAAGTCTAACAATTTCACTAATGTACACCTAGGTCAATCGTTCCATTGAATATCTGATATTGATTGGCATGAAATACGCAGACTTCATAAGCCTATCAACTATAACCCATATAGAATCATGACATTTCCTAGTCTTTGGCAATCCAATAACAAAATCTATTGCAATACTATCCCATTTCCATTCTGGAATAGTCAAGGGTTGTAACTTACCGGTGGGTCTTTGATGCTCAACTTTTGCCTTTTGACAAACAAGACAAGACGACACACGTTCTACAACATTTCCCTTTATCCCTGGCCACCAAAACATCCGCTTTAGATCTTGATACATCTTGGTTATTCCCGGATGCATACTCAACCTACTAGTATGAGCTTCGGCAAGAATTGCTCTCCTAAAATTGGAATCATTGGGTATACAAATCCTACCTTTGAATCTTAAGACCCCATCAGATCCTTCCTCAACCATTGCCGCAAAACCTTACTTCAAGAGTTCTTTCTCGTTTTGAAAATACTGATCATCTTCCTGTTTTTCTCGGATTTCTTCTGACAAATCATTCAAAATAGTAACCTTATTCAAATGGATTCTTCCTGGTGCCAATTCTACAGACAGCCACACATCCCTAAACTACTTTATCAACTCTTCTTCCTTTATCATCATAGTAGAGACACTGATTATAACATCCCGAAAAGTATTTTTTTTAATTATAAATAATCATTTTATAATATTCTTGATTTTTAGGAATTTTTCTGAAATTTTTCGGAAATGATGAATATTTTAATATATTTCTCGTTTTGTGTACACACTGAGCTGAGAATTGCTAAAGGTAGTGTAACACTCCGAAAATTATTTATTTTACCACAAATAGTCATTTCCTAATATTTGTGATTTATGAAAATTCTTTTAGAATTTTTCGGAGACGACGAATATTTTAATATATTCTTCGTTTTACGCGAGTATTGAGCAGAGTCGGGAAAATGACTGTAACACTTCAAAAATTGGGAAATGATTAGATGAATAGTCATTTTACAATATTTTCAATTTTTGAGAATTTTCTGGGATTTTTCCGGAAACGTCGAATATTTTAATATATTCTTCTTTTTGCGTGCGCACTGAACGGAACTGGAGAAACGCGATGTTTTCTCCATGAACCTGAAACTATGGACACGTCCACAGGGGATCTTACTAAACTCGAGGTTGGACACAATTTACGAGGCTTTATGTTTTTCAAAAAATTTTAACAGATAAAATAAAATAATACTGCATGAAATTTATCTATCAGATTAAATAAATACTGACTTCTATCAACTGTAACTATTATCCATTGGATAATAGCATGTAATAAAAATCCTATCACATTATCCTAATGCAATCTACTTTATGTCTAATTAACTCACTTGAATTCAAATTTAATGTAAAATAATCAAAGCTTCTTTGAGAAGCTTTGACCAAACAATGACCAAGAAGCCCTTAGCTTCCAAGGGAAGCCAAGACACTCTCTCTTCCCTCTCTCTATGCACGACAGCAGCCCACTTTGGGGAAGGAAAATGCTTTGTTTCATTTAATCAAATATACTACATTAATTTCTAAAAATTCACCAATGCACTTTCTCTCTCTACCTTTCTTCTTCTTCTTCTTCATTTTAGTTTTGTCCTCCTTTTCTCTAGGAGAAGCTCACGGCAGCCCTCTCTCTCCCACTCATCCATCACAAAATTCTAACCAACCACATTTTCTTAATCCTCTCCACCTCCTAAACACTTCTCTTGCATAGAGCATCTTGTAATTCCACCATTTTCACCATCTTCTTCAAGCTTCAAGCTTTGAGTTCTTGGGTAAGATTTTTGATTCTTCCTTCCCTCTCTTCATTTTCGTGTTCATGGTCCTCTTGGTGACCATCCATGCTTTATTTTTCAAGCATTGGTGTTGTTTTAACTAAGTTGAAATTTCTAGGGTTTTGGTGGCACCCAATCCGAATTTGCAAGGAGTTTCTTGGTGGTTCTTCTTGATTTCTACACTTAGGTAAGAGGAAGACACTCCTCCTCAACCTCTATTAGCATTTAGGAACCTTGATTGTGTTGTTTGTGGAAAAACCCTAATGAGGGTTATCCTTTGATTTTGTGATTAGTATGCTTATATGTTGATTTTATGGAGTTCATGACCTTGATTGGATTGATTGTGTATATTGATATATTGGATTGGATTGGATGGCTTGAAATGGAAGAAAGTGAATTTGGAATGGCTCTTGGGTGGCCACGGTTTTGAGGTTTAAATTGATGTGTTCTTTGTGAACAAATTTTAACAAGTGAATGGTTAAATAAATCAAGTGTGTAGTATAAAATCAATGGAATGGAAAATTGAGGATTGAACCCTTTAGGGAGGCCACGGCCTCTAGGGAAAATTGGGACTTAAATATGTAAATTTTGGTAATCTTGGAGATTGGAAAAATTAAATGGTTAAAACATAGATAATAGATTAGTAAATTAGTAAATTTGGAAGAATGAAATAAAATCAGAGATTCATAAATTTTAAAGAACCAAGAAAGGAACTTGTCATGAAGCTTGAGAAATTTTACAAGAGCAAGAACAAGAGAGTGTGAGATCTTGAGACCTTAGAATAACCTTCTAAGTGTATGAGGATAGATTGCTTTAGAAAAACTTAATTGATTTTGAGGACTTACTTAGTGATGGATTCTTGTAAGAATGACAAATCTTGAATAAGAATGCATAACGGATCTTAAAAATGTATTGCCTTATTTGATTTCAATATTGTGATATTATGGGTCCATTTGAGTGACCATTTGTATATTGATGCTCTCTTGGTAAATTGTGGCATATTATGGAATTGTATGAAATTGATGATCATACATGTTCATGCATAGAGTCTTATGCATTGTGAATGTCCTGTGGACTGTTGTAAGGCCAAGTTGCCTAGGAGATTGAACACACCTTAGTGCGGGTGCGAGTAGACTAGTGTAGGTCATGTTATGACCTTGGGGGCGTTGGGGTGCTGGTCCTTCACAATGGGTAGTTAGTAGCTCTCCTACCCGTGGGGCAAACCGATGCAAACGCAACGACGATCCAGACTGAGACACTGTCCTATATCGTGATCGAGCGTGGAATGTCTGTACAATGCCTGGATGTGCACGTGAGAATTATTGATTTTAGCACTTTGTCGCGGCGGTGAGTTACTGAGATATGTCCCCTGATCTTTCTCTCCGACTGTTTGTGTCTAGCTCCATGGAGTAGGAATTTGGGAAAGCATGCATGTGCATCATGAAATAATCTGTCATTGTAAATCATTACTTTCCGTAACTGTGAATTGTCTGATTATTACTGTAATGAACATCTACCTGGAATTATTTATTTGCTTACTGTTGGACCTACTGTTTATTAATTGGAAATGCTGTTTTGAAATGCTATTTGGGCGCGTTGCGTCATTTTGTTTCTGGCTGCTATAATTGGTAATGATGGTAGGATGTCTTACCTCTTTCTTGTATTCCTATTATTTGCTGCTTGTGTGTATACGGTATCTACCGAAGATGACGGCAAGGAGGTTGAAGCCCCTGATTTCCTCGGCTTCTAGCCAGATCAAGACTAGCATCCACAGAGGAAGATGGAGGCACGCATGCGCGGATTTCTAGGCGATGTGCGTCTGACCTTCCTCGGAGGGCCGGACTGTTGGCACATCAACTTGAGTTCCGACCGCTGTGTCTATTTGGGTGACGTGTCGATTGCTTTAGCCTGGAGACGTCATGAGACGCCGATTTTCACTTGCTATGTCAGCCTGCGCCTGGAGTTTTACTTGCCCATACGGGAGATGTAGGGTGACCGTTACTACACCCTGCAGGAGGACTCTTTTGATTCCACCGTTCGGGCATCTTCCCATGGCTCTGTGATTCCGATGGAGGTTTCCTCGGACGAGGAAGACCCTGCTGAGGACCCTGATACGGTGCCTCCTCCTCTGAGAGACTGATTTTACTAGTAGCGGCTGATGGCTACTAGTGTTTTGTTTTGGGGACCTGATGTATTACTTTTGGGTGGGCTATATATTTTGATATATTCTGGGGGATGTATATGTAAAATCCTTAGGCAGATGTAGTTTTGCTCTTTTTTGGAAATTTCCAGGCTTGTACCTAAGTACAATTGATGTCAATATAAATATATGTGTATATATGCATGCTACTTAAGTGCAAAGTTTATTTCTTGTTTCATTCTTACTGTTATTCATATTTCAGTCACTCCATTTTAATTAATTTACAAAGAAAAAAAATATACCATCATTTTACTCACGTACTGATAAAGTGGACAAACTAATCTTGACTAAAATGAACCGGGTCTTAAATTTAGAAAAAAATTTAATTTCCGTATTTTCTTCTATTTGACAATGTGACGTTCTCTCCCAAAAAGGGGCGTTACATTTAGTTAGTATCAGAGCCCTGGTTTGTGTTACTTTGGGTCTTGTGTGTGAGTCTGTCTTGTTTGTGCTGTGTGAATCTCTGTGATTGGTGTTTTGGATGAATCTCTCTATCCTTCCGTGTGTTTTTCAGTTAATCCGAATCAAGAGGAAGTGAGATGGCGAGAGGCGGAGAAATGGCAGCTGCTGTAGAAGCGATGCAGCGGATGGCAGAAGTCAAATGAGCGTGCAGCTCAACAACAAGAGAGAGCTACCCAATAACTTGAGGCAACTGCAGATGCACAAAACTTAGCAGAATTTTGTCGCCACAACCTTCCACAATTCAAGGGAGAATTTGATCCTGATAAGGCTAGTTTGTGGATCAAGGAACTGGAGAAGGTTTTCCGTGGCATGAATTGTGCCGAAGATAAGAAGGTGAATTACGCTACCTTTATGCTTGTCGGCAATACCGAAGACTGGTGGAACGGAGCCCAGAGAGCACTGGAGGCCGAAGGGCGCGACATCACATGGGACTTGTTCAAGGACAAATTCTTAGATAAGTACTTTCCTACCAGTGCACGACATGCAAAGGAGATGGAATTCCTCAACCTGAGACAAGGAGGCATGACCATCAGTGAGTATGCGGCCAAGTTTGAGAACTTGGAGAAGTTCTCAACGCATTATCAACATGAAACAGATAAAGCTTGGAAGTGTTGGAAGTTCACTGAAGGGTTGAGGTACGAAGTGAAGAAGGCTGTAATCACTCTGAAAATTAAAGTATTCTCAGAACTATTAGACACTTGTTGTGAAGTTGAGGCCTTGGAATGAGCTAGAGACTCGAGGAGTAAGAACTTTGGACCTGCGAGGTTCCAAAGAGGTGGAGGCAATAGTTCAAACCGCTTCCAAAAGAAACCCTATTCCCGACCAGCGGAAAGTCAGTAACAAACTGGTGGAAGTTCTGGTGGAGGTTCTACTAGGAACCGGACTGGTCAGATTGTGGCATATCCTTCTAAATGCCTAAAATGTGGAAAAGACCATCACACGAGAGACTGCACGATCAAGGGATTTATCTGCTTCAGATGTGGAAAACCGGGCCACATGTCCAGAGATTGCAACCAAGCAAAGACTGAACCTTCAATCAATGCAACTCAAGCCAAGAAATCGCAAGCCGGAGCTCGAATCTACACCATGAGTGGAGCTGAAGCCTCCGAATCCGAAGACTTGATTTAAGGAGAAGGCACCATAGAAGGTAATCTTTTAAAAGTACTGTACGACTCTGGGGCAACCCATTCTTTCATATCATATGACTGTGTGCTACGACTTGACTTGCCAATTTCTACCCTACCTTTTGATTTGACTGTCTCAACCCCTACTGACAAACCAGTAGTTACTACCAAAGTCTGTTTGAAGTGTCCCCTAATTATTGAAGGTCGAATCTTTTCTGTCGATTTGATCTGTTTACCTCTCTCACAATTAGATATAATCTTAGGGATGGATTGGTTGTCTTCCAACCATGTTCTATTAGATTGTTCTAGAAAAACTATAGTCTTTCCCGTGGATGAAGATTCTAGATACTTGACGGCCAACCAAGCACGAGCTTTCTTGAAAGAAGGAGCTTAGGGATACATGCTGCTATCTTTCTTGAAAATCGAGAGTGAGGCTGATCTGAGCACTATTCCGGTGGTGAAGGAGTTTCCCCAAAGATGTACCTGGTTTACCACTAACGTGTGAGATAGAGTTTGCTATTGACCTTGTACCGGGAGCTGGTCCCGTGTCTATAGCGCCTTACCAGATGTCGCCGATGGAATTGGCAAAACTTAAGAAGCAGCTAGAGGAGTTTTTGGAGAAACAGTTCGTCAGGCCAAGTGTATCACCGTGGGGAGTGCCAGTGTTGTTAGTTCGGAAGAAAGACGGTACCTCACGATTGTGTGTGGACTATAGGCAGGTGAATAACCTGACGATCAAGAACAAATATCCTCTCCCAAGAATTGACGACCTAATGGACCAACTGAAGGGAGCAACGGTATTTTCGAAGATTGATCTGAGATCTGGATACCATCAGATAAGAGTGAAAATGGAGGACATACCCAAGACTGCTTTTCGTACCCGATACGGTCATTACGAATACCTTGTGATGCAGTTTGGTGTAACGAATGCACCTGCTATCTTCATGGACTACATGAACAGGATCTTTCATCCTTATTTGGACAAGTTTGTTGTCGTCTTCATCGATGACATCTTGATATATTCTCAGAATCAGGAGGATCATGCTGAGCACCTCAGCATGGTTCTTCAAATTTTGAAAGAAAAGGAACTGTATGCCAAGCTGTCGAAGTGTGAATTTTGGCTAGATGAGGTTAAGTTCTTAGGCCATGTGATCTCAAAGGAAGGGATTGCAGTGGATCCATCGAAAGTGGAGACAGTGCTACAGTGGGAACAACCGAAGTCAGTGACGGAAATTCGTAGCTTCGTGGGTTTAGCCAAATATTACAGGAGATTCATAGAAGGATTTTCCAAAATTGCTGGACCACTCACTCAACTGACAAAGAAGAACAAGGCTTTTGAATGGACTGATAGCTGCGAGCAAAGTTTCCAAGAGTTGAAGAAACGGCTAACTACCTCACCGGTGTTAGTGCTACCTAATCCAAATGAGCCATTCGAGGTGTACTGTGACGCTTCATACCAAGGATTGGGGTCTGTTCTTATGCAACATAGAAGAGTGGTGGCTTATGCTTCGCGACAATTGCGAGTGCATGAAAAGAACTTCCCGACGCATGATTTGGAGCTAGCAACTGTGATTTTTGCTCTGAAGATATGGAGGCATTTCCTTTATGGAGCGACGTTTAACATTTTCAGTGACCACAAAAGTTTGAAGTACTTGTATGATCAGAAAGAACTAAACATGAGGCAACGGAGATGGCTAGAATTCCTGAAGGACTATGATTTTCAGCTGTTGTATCACCCTGGCAAAGCGAATGTCATGGCAGACGCCTTGAGTAGAAAGACCATCAGTGTTTCTGCCTTGATGATTAAGGAAAGAGACCTCATAGAACAGTTTAGAGATGTTTGGTCATTTGTTAAGTTGGAACCCGGAAAGATTTGTATGAACATGGTCACCATTTCAAATGAACTAATGGATGACATACGGGAAAAGCAGAAGGTCGATGAATTCTTGCAAGAAGTGAGAGAACTAATGGGGCAAGGTAAAGAAACGGAATTTGAGGAAGGAACGGATGGAATTCTGAGATTCCGGGGTAGAGTTTGTATTCCCGTGACCAAGGGCTTAGACGATATATTGTGGATCATGCTCACACCAGCATGCTGAATATGCACCTGGGCATAACGAAGATGTACCAAGACTTGAAGAAGTTGTTCTGGTGGCATGGGATGAAGAGCGATGTCACTAGATGCGTATCGACTTGTCTAGTTTGTCAAAAAGCTAAGTTGGAACATCAAAGACCTACAGGATTGCTGCAACCATTGTCTATTCTTGAATGGAAATGGGACAGCATTGCAATGGATTTTGTTGCGGGTTTGCCAAGGACAAAGAAAGGACACGACTCGATTTGGGTAATAGTGGATCGACTCACAAAGTCAACTCATTTTCTCCCGATCAACATAAAGTACAATCTGGAGAAGTTGACCCAACTATATATTGGAGAGATCGTTAGGCTGCATGGTGTGCCTACGAGTATTGTTTCGGATAGGGATCCGAGGTTTACTTCAAAATTTTGGTAGAGTCTATAGGCATCGTTGGGAACAAAGTTACGTCTAAGTTCGGCGTACCACCCATAAACCGATGGTCAATCTGAAAGAATGATCCAATCTCTAGAAGATTTGCGTAGAGCTTGTACTATAGAACAGACTGGAAGTTAGGATGAAGTTCTACCACTGATAGAATTCACCTACAACAACAGTTACCATTCAAGTATAGGGATGGCACCCTATGAAGCTCTGTATGGACGACGGTGTCGGATACCATTGTGTTGGTACCAAGACGGTGAGCGTCTCACGATTGGACCAGATATCATTCAGCAGACAACTGAGAAGGTCAAAATGATTCAAGAGAAGATGAGAACTGCTCAGAGCCGGCAGAAGAGTTATGCGGATAAGCGGAGAAAGCCTCTTGAGTTTGCGGAAGGTGAGCATGTATTCTTGAAAGTCACACCCACGACTGGGGTCGGCCGGGCTTTGAAATCTAGAAAACTCACCCCAAAATTTCTTGGACCTTACCAAATTCTTCGCCGGATAGGTCCAGTAGCTTACCAGATAGCCTTACCCCATTTCCTTTCCAACATACACAATGTCTTCCATGTGTCACAACTGCGTAAATATTTACCTGACCCAAGTCATGTCATAGCACCGGACACAGTACAGTTAAAAGAGAACTTGACCTATGAGGCGCCTCCTGCGAGAATCGAGGACCGATGGATAAAGCAACTTAGAGGCAAGGAGATCCCATTAGTAAAGATGATTTGGAACGAAACAACTGGTGATGCGACTTGGGAGCCGGAAGACAAGATGAAGGAGCAACATCCAGAACTATTTTGAGGTATGTAAATTTCAAGGACGAAATTCCTTTTAGTAGGGGAGTGTTGTAACATACCAAAAAGTATTTGTTTAATTATAAATAATCATTTTATAATATTCTTCATTTTTAGGAATTTTTCGGAAACGATAAATATTTTAATATATTTTTCGTTTTACGTGCACACTGAGCTGAGAATTGCTGAGGGCAGTGTAACGCTCCAAAAATTAATTATTTTACCACAAATAGTCATTTTCTAATATTTGTGATTTATGTAAATTCTTTTGGAATTTTTCGGAGACGATGGATATTTTAATATATTCCTCGGAGACGATGGATATTTTTCGGAGTATTGAGCAAAGTCAGGAAAATGACTGTAACATTTCAAAAATTGGGAAATGATTAGACGAATAGTTGTTTTACAATATTTGTAATTTTTGAGAATTTTCTGGGATTTTTCCAGAAACGTCAAATATTTTAATATATTCCTCGCTTTACGTACGCATTGAACGGAACTGGAAAAACGCGATGTTTTCTCCGTGAACCTGGAACTATGGACACGTCTATGGGGGATCTTACTAAACCCGAGGCTGGACACAGTTTACGAGATTTTACATTTTTCGAGAAATTTTAACAGATAAAATAAAATAATAATGCGTGAAATTTATCTGTCAGATTAAATAAATACTGACTTCTATCAACTGTAACTATTATCCATTGGATAATAGCATGTAATAAAAATCCTATCACATTATCCTAATGCAATCTACTTTATGTCTAATCAACTCACTTTAATTCAAATTTAATGTAAAATAATCAAAGCTTCTTTGAGAAGCTTTGACCAAACAATGACCAGGAAGCCCTTAGCTTCCAAGGGAAGCCAAGACACTCTCTCTTCCCTCTCTCTATGCACGGCAACAGCCCACTTTGGGGAAGGAAAATGCTTTGTTTCATTTAATCAAATATACTACATTAATTTCTAAAAATTCACCAAAGCACTTTCTCTCTCTACCTTTCTTCTTCTTCTTCATTTTAGTTTTGTCCTCCTTCTCTCTAGGAGAAGCTCACGGCAGCCCTCTCTCTCCCACTCATCCATCACAAAAAATTCTAACCAACCACATTTTCTTAATCCTCTCCACCTCCTAAACACTTCTCTTGCTTAGAGCATCTTGTAATTCCACCATTTTCACCATCTTCTTCAAGCTTCAAGCTTTGAGTTCTTGGGTAAGATTTTTTATTCTTCCTTCCCTCTCTTCATTTTTGTGTTCATGGTCCTCTTGGTGACCATCAATGCTTTATTTTTCAAGCATTAGTGTTGTTTTAACTAAGTTGAAATTTCTAGGGTTTTGGTGGCACCCAATCCGAATTTGCAAGGAGTTTCTTGGTGGTTCTTCTTGATTTCTACACTTAGGTAAGAGGAAGACACTCCTCCTCAACCTCTATTAGCATTTAGGAACCTTGATTGTGTTGTTTGTGGAAAAACCCTAATGAGGGTTATCCTTTGATTTTGTGATTAGTATGCTTATATGTTGATTTTATTGAGTTCATGACCTTGATTGGATTGATTGTGCATATTGATATATTGGATTGGATTGGATGGCTTGAAATGGAAGAAAATGAATTTGGAATGGCTCTTGGGTGGCCACGGTTTTGAGGTTTAAATTGATGTGTTCTTTGTGAACAAATTTTAACAAGTGAATGGTTAAATAAATCAAGTGTGTAGTATAAAATCAATGGAATGGAAAATTGAGGATTGAACCCTTTAGGGAGGCCACGGCCTCTAGGGCAAATTGGGACTTAAATATGTAAATTTTGGTAATCTTGGAGATTGGAAAAATTAAATGGTTAAAACATAGATAATAGATTAGTAAATTAGTAAATTTGGAAGAATGAAATAAAATCGGAGATTCATAAATTTTAAAGCACCAAGAAAGGAACTTCTCATGAAGCTTGAGAAATTTTACAAGAGCAAGAACAAGAGAGTATGAGATCTTGAGACCTTAGAATAACCTTCTAAGTGTATGAGGATAGATTGCTTTAGAAAAACTTAATTGATTTTGAGGACTTACTTAGTGATGGATTCTTGTAATGACAAATCTTGAATAAGAATACATAACGGATCTTAAAAATGTATTGCCTTATTTGATTTCAACATTGTGATATTATGGGTCCATTTGAGTGACCATTTGTATATTGATGCTCTCTTGGCAAATTGTGGCATATTATGGAATTGTATGAAATTGATGATCATACATGTTTATGCATAGAGTCTTATGCATTGTGAATGTCCTGTGGACTGTTGTAAGGCCAAGTTGCCTAGGAGATTGAACACACCTTAGTGCGGATGCGAGTAGACTAGTGTAGGTCATGTTATGACCATGGGGGCGTTAGGGTGCTGGTCCTTCACAATGGGTAGCTGGTAGCTCTCCTACCCGTGGGGCAAACCGAAGCAAACGCAACAACGATCCAGACCGAGACACTGTCCTATATCGTGATCGAGCGTGGAATGTCTGTACAATGCTTGGATGTGCACTTGAGAATTATTGATTTTAGCACTTTGGTCGCGGCAGCTGAGTTACAAACATGTCTCCTGATCTTTCTCTCCGATTGTTTGTGTCTAGCTCCATGGAGTAGGAATTTGGGAAAGCATGCATGTGCATCATGAAATAATCTGTCATTGTAAATCATTACTTTCTGTAACTGTGAATTGTCTGATCATTACCGTAATGAACATCTACCTGGAATTGTTTATTTGCTTACTGTTGGACCTACTGTTTATTAATTGGAAATGCTATTTTGAATTGCTATTTGGGCGCGTTGCGCCGTTTTGTTTCTGGCTGCTATAATTGGTAATGATGGTAGGATGTCTTACCTCTTTCTTGTATTCCTATTATTTGTTGCTTGTGTGTATACGGTATCTATCGAAGACGACGGCAAGGAGGTTGAAGCCCCTGATTTCCCCAGGGTTCTGGCCAGATCAAGACTAGCATCCACAGAGGAAGATGGAGGCACGCATGTGCGGATTTCTAGGCGATGTGCGTCTGACCTTCCTTGGAGGGCCGGAGTATTGGCACATCAGCTTGAGTTCCGACCGCTGTGTCTATTTGGGAGACGTGTCGATTGCTTTAGCCTGGAGACGTCATGAGACGCCGGTTTTCACTTGCTATGTTAGCCTGCGCCTGGAGTTTTACTTGCCCATACGGGAGATGTGGGGTAACCGTTACTACACCCCGCAAGAGGACTCTTTTGATTCCACCGCTCGGGCATCTGCCCGTGGCTCTATTATTCCAATGGAGGTTTCCTCGGACGAGGAAGATCCTGCTGAGGACCCTGATACGGTGCCTCCTCCTCTGAGAGACTGATTTTACTGGTAGCGGCTGATGGCTGCTAGTGTTTTGTTTTGGGGGCCTGATGTATTACTTTTGGGTGGGCTGTATATTTTGATATATTCTGGGGGATATATATGTAAAATCCTTGGGCAAATGTAGTTTTGCTCTTTTTGGAAATTTCCAGGCTTGTACCTAAGTACAATTGATGTCAATATAAATATATATATATAGATATATATATATATATATATATATATATATATATATATATATATATATATATATATATATATATATATATATATATATGCATGCTACTCAAGTGTGAAGTTTATTTCTTGTTTCATTCTTACTGTTATTCATATTTCAGTCACTCCATTTTAATTAATTTACAAAGAAAAAAATATATACTGTCATTTTACTCACGTACTGATAAAGTGGACAAACTAATCTTGACTAAAATGATCCGAGTCTTAAATTTAGAAAAAAAATTAATTTCTGCATTTTCTTCTATTTGACAATGTGACGTTCCCTCCCAAAAAGGGGCGTTACACTGATCACCTTCCTACTTAAGGCATTTGCCATAACGTTCGCTTTTCTCGGGTGGTATTGAAGTTAAAAATCATAATCCTTCAAAAACTCTAGCCACTGTCTCTGCCTCATGTTCAACTCCTTCTGATCGAACAAGTATTTCAAACTCTTGTGATCACTGAAGACGCTGAATGTGGCCCTATACCGAAAATATCTCCATATCTTCAACGCAAAAACTACTGCAGCTAGTTCCAAATCATGCATCGGGTAGTTCCTTTCATGTACCCTCAGCTGTCTCGAAGCATAAGTTACCACATTTTTATTACGCATCAACACACATCCTAATCCCTAGTAAGAAGCGTCACAATACACTTCAAAAGATTCGTTCGGGTCCGACAAAATCAACACTGGTGCAGTAGGCAATCTTTTCTTCAACTCTTGGAAACTTTCTTCGCATTCTTCTGTCCAAACAGAAGCTTGACTCTTTCTCGTGAGTTGTGTAAGAGGTCCTTTTATCTTTGAGAAACCTTCAATAAACCTTCGATAATATCCAACTAATCCAACAAAACTTTGAATCTCTGTCATTGTTGTTGGCCTTTCCTATTGCAGAATTGTTTCCACTTTTGATGGGTCCATCGCAATACCATCCTTGGAAATCACGTGACCTAAAAACTGAACTTCCTCCAACCAGAATTCACACTTTGACAATTTTGCATACAACTTCTTTTCTTTTAAAATCTAGAGAACTATGTTGAGATGTTCAGCATGTTCCTTCGGACTTTGGGAGTAGATTAGAATATCGTCGATAAAGACAACAATAAATCTGTCCAAATACGGATGAAAGATCCTATTCATATAATCCATGAATATTCCAGGAGCATTCGTCACTCCAAATGGCATTACTTGATACTCATAATGCTCGTAACAAGTTCGAAAAGCTGTCTTAAGTATATCCTCTACCTTGACACGAATTTGATGATAACCTGATCGTAGATCTATCTTAGAGAAAACCATTGCTCCTTTCAGTTGGTCCATCAAATCATCAATCCTTGGAAGTAGGTACTTATTCTTTATCGTGACCTTGTTCAGTTGGCGGTAGTCCACACAAAGACGAGATGTTCCATCTTTCTTCTTGACTAGCAATACTAGAGCTCCCCATGGTGAAACACTCGGTCGTACAAACTGTTTTTCTAATAGTTCCTCCATTTGCTTCTTTAACTCTACTAATTCTGATGATGACATCCGATATGGTGCAATCGAAATAGGACCTGCTCTTGGTACAAGATCGATAGAAAGCTCTATCTCTCTTTCCAGTGGTAAATCGGGTACCTCATCGGGAAAACCTCGGGAAACTCGTTAACGACAAAAATAGCGTTCACGTCTTTCTCACTCTTGACCTCTAAAGAAGACAACAACATGTATCCTTGGGATCTATCCCTCAATAATGATTCGACTTTAGCGGCAATTAAAAATCCAGAATCCTTATTCTTAGGAAACACTAAGGTTTTATTGGAACAGTCTAGTAGGATATGGTTAGAAGATAACCAATTCATTCCTAAAATTATATCTATTTCAACGAGAGGTAAATAAATTAAACTAAGAAAAGACTCGATCATGAATGGTAATAGTGCAATTCAAGCATACTTTAAAAGTAACAACAGGCTTGGCAGTGGGTGTAGAAACAATCAATTAAAAACTCAGAGAAAACACAGGCAATCCCAAACGATCCATACAGTCATATGCACTAAATGAATGAGTTGCATTCGAATCATATAGTACTGTTAAAAGATTACCTGCTACAACACCTTCTCCCTGAATAAGATCCTCGTACTGGGAAGCTTCAGCTCCGCTCATCATGTATACTCGCCCTCCAGATTGCGGCTAAGCAACATGAATGTTACTCATAGTTGGCTCCATTTTTGGCTAGTTGCATTCCTTGGAAACAAGACCAGGCCTTCCACATTTAAAGCAAAAAAGTCCCTTGATTAAGCAATCCCTTGATATGTGACCACTTTTCCCACACTTGAAACACTTTGGCGTAAACACCACAGTTTGACCAGTTTTGTTACCACTAGGACTTCCCCCAAAAGATAGAAGTTGGGGCTGGTTCCCCGGTGGTCTCGAGTACGATTTGCACTGAAACTGGCTATTATTATTGTTTCCTCCTCTTTGGAACCTAGACAGTCCAAAGTTGTGATTTCTCTGGTCTCGTGACGGCTCCAGTTCCTCAAGTCATCGACACGTATCCATTAAGGCAGGGAATTGATTCATCCTCATTGGTAGCACTCCTCTTTTTAATTCAACCCTCAGTCCTTCTTTGAATTTACGCCATTTCCATTCCTCATCAGGCTGTGTTAGTCATGGCAACCATCACCCAAGAATGAGGGTGAATTGGGTGATTACAAATTTTAAAACAACTTTGAGAAATTATGCATTTTGAAACTTTCAATCAACACTTGCAGCGGAATAAGCTTAACAAAGATACAACTAATAAAGATTACTTAAATACAACTTAGGTTAAAGGATAAATCAAGCAAATAAGCTATATATCAAATTTAACTCAAGCATATATAATTAAGGCACTAATGTAAAGAGATAGAGTTGAGAAAAGCAAATACAAGGATTTATCCTAGTTCAGCCACCCCTTGTGACCTACGTCCAGTCCTCAAGTAAACCACTTGAGATTTTTCACTAAACTTCAAGCTTGAACGGGTGCTTGAAAACCTTTACACAATAGGGCACTCACCACACCTTGGGATACCTCACCCTTTGTGCTTGAGCCTCAAAATAAGGATACCTCACCCTTTTCACTAGAGGGATACCTCACCCTTTTTACAACCTTTGAAGGATACCTCACCTTCTTTACAACCTTTGAGGGACACCTCACCCTCTTTACACCTTTGAAGGATACCTCACCTTCTTTTCAATAAGGGATACCTCACCCTTTTTCACTAGAGGGATACCTCACCCTCTTTACAGAATAATCAAAGTGTTTGAATGATAGAAACTCTCTCAAAGAGTGGATAATACAAATTGAAGAACTATGGGTATCAAGGAATCACACTTTGAAGCTCAAAATAGAGTTTTGGAGAAAGAGATGATGAAATACAAATTTAATGCTCAAGAATGACTTTCAGATTGTTCTCTAACAACTCTTTGATGCCCAACAACTTAGATTTATAGAAGAAAGCAATTAAGAGTCGTTGGGGAGACGTTGGAAACATTAAATGCCAAAATAGAGCCGTTGGAACGTGTTTTCTAATTTCCCAGATAACCGGTTAGGAGCTTTGATTTTTGGCTCCTGACATTTAGAATAACCGGTTAGGTGGAGTTTCTAATCGATTAGGAGCTTTTATAAAAACATAAAAACACTCATTTCTTTTACATTAACCAATTAGGTGAATTTCCTAATCGGTTAGGAGCTTTAGAAACATGAAAAATACTCCTAACATTCATAATAACCGGTTAGGTGAATTGCCTAATCGGTTAGGAGCTTTTACAACATGAAAACGCTCCTGACTTGTGCAATAATCGGTTAGGTGAATTGCCTAATCGGTTAGGGCACTCTGGTTTTGAAAGCTAACTTTAAATAGTCATAACTTCTTTGTTTCTCATCCGTTTTAAACAAATGACCAGTCATTGGAAAGGTATTTGAGTTATTTTCATAAGATATAATTTAAGAACAAAACTCAAAATAGTTTGGAAGTTATGATCAAAAGAGTGACCAAAGGTCAGCTTTGCAAAACACAAACTTGATTATTTTTCATGGATTTAAACAACCACTATAACTAGCTTTTCAAAACTTGTTTGTTGAGCATTTTAGCATGTAAAAATCATTTGTAAAGATTTGAAAACATATTTGAGCTTAGTGTGATTCCCTTTTACATTTACACAAGATCTAAGTCCTATAAGCTATTCTTGAAGATTATTGGGACTTGATCATTACACTTCTATTTCTTGTCTTTGTTTGTTATCATCAAAACCATTGCTTAATGGCTTTAGCCAATGCCACTCACAGGCTGGATTTGGAAATACCTTGAGAACTTTGACAAGCTCTCAAATTTTGCAGCATACTCACTAACAGTCATGCCACCTTGTCATAGACCGAGAAACTCCATCTCTTTGGCATATCGTGCACTAGCCTGGAAGTACTTCTCCAGAAATACTTCGCAAAATACCTCCCAAGTAACTTCCCTTCCTTTGGCTTGTAGCAATCTCCGAGTTCCACTCCACCAATTTTCATCATCGCCCATTAACATAAACGTGGCATAAATTACTTTCCGATCATTCGCGTATCTTATTCCTTCAAAGATCTTCTCTAACTATTGGATCCAAAGACTCACCTTCTCTGGATTGAACTCGCCCCGAAACTGCGATGGATTATTACGTCAGAACTCAGATAGATTCTGAGCATCAACAGTCGCTTCGTGTTGTTAGGCTGCTTGGTAGTTCTGTTGTACGATAGCTTCGACCATTCGCTGTATAGCCTCAGTAGCTGCAGTCATTGCATCAGTATCACGCCCCATGCTCACACGCGTTCCTCTTCCACGAGACATTTCTTTCTTCAACCAATCAAACAAGACAAAACAAAGTCAGATGTAACCTTTAGGAAACAAATCACAGAGAATCACACAACACAAGCAAAATAGACCTAACCACAAACCCCAAAAGACTCTAACTTGGGCTCTAATACTAACTAATGTAACACCCTCTATAGGACATTACATTTACGACAAATTATAATAAAACTTACCCAAGTTATAAATCATTTATTAATATGTAATAATAAAAGTTGTGAAATTATTTTTTTTCCTTACGGATGACATGACTAAATAAAATAAATAGAACATGAAATGAAACGAATTAATAAATACACGCCATAATTATACATATAATTTTGTTTTTAAGGATACATATAAATACACATTGTTAGACAGAAACTTATAAACTGTTTAGCTCAAAATAATTTACAAACCAGCCCAAGTATAGAACTAAAACTTTTGATCCTCAGATGGATCTACCTCTGGTTCCTCAGAAGATAGGAAACCAGGATGATGCGTAGTCCCATGGACGGGAGCTCGTGCGGTCGACACACTACTAAGCTCACTAGGGGCATGGAAACAACCACCCCAATAGCATCTAATGGATAAAGGTAACTCTAAGTGTACATAAACCGTAGTTGCAAACATAAGAACCCCATCGTATTCCCTACTTAGGGACACAATCAATTGTCCCACATAAACAACAGTCTCTCTATCCATGTGAAGATGCTAGGCTTCGGAGCCTCCTCGAAACTCTAGCCTCGTGAATCCCAGAAAATCAAAGCCATGCCCAAACAAATCAATCCAAGCGATAAGGATGATCTAGAGGCTCGCCCTCTATGCACTGATCACATGGATGTTGTTCCTCCTCGCACTGATAGTAAGAAGGTTGCTCCTCTTCGCCTTCCTCACAATCTTAATCGAACATAATAATAATGCAGAAATACATAAAAAGAGGTAAGACAATCTACATCATTACTAGCATGGCAGTATAGAAAACGACAGTACATACAAATATAGCATTCAATGCATCAAATCAAGTTATCACATCATACATAATATCTCAGATCAATATAAATATCACATCATAATGTAGACAAAATATGCATATGCACACAGACTCGTTCCTACTCCATGTAGCTAACCATAATTTTTAGAAAGAATGATCCAGAAGATCTATCTGTAACTCGGCTGCCTCGGCCAAGTGCTATACAGTCTAACCATCGTATACATCAGGCATTGTACCAGATAGTCTACGCTAGATTGTGATTAAGAATAATACTTTGTCGAGATCGCTAGTGCGTTGCCCGGTACCACAACCAGAATGAGCTACCAACTGTTCACATGTGGAATCCTCCGCACACTAACACCTCCAAGTTCAACTAACAATACTACACCTATCACACCCACACTATGGTGTAATTCATCTTTTAGGCAACTTGCCAAAACTAACCAAACTGACACATTTTTCTATGCATGATTCATGATACATAATACACATATAACTAAATTATTGTATTTCTCACAAAACCACACCATCACATGGCAGTACTATTTTCTAACGTAATTGGGTCCACTATGTTAACCCAATAGCAAACTGTTGTTATTTTTAATCGCATAAATATTTTATCGCGTTTTCACAATCGCGTAACTTTTTTCTAACGTTTTTAAATCGTGTAAATATTTTTTGACGTTTTTGCAATCGCGTAGTGTTTTTAAATTGTTTTCTCAATTGCGTAGTGTTTTTAAATTATTTTCTCAATCGCGTAGCATTTTTAAATTGTTTTCTCAATCGCGTAGCTTAAAAATCATTATTTTAAATATGCGTAAAGTTTTTCTAATATTTTTCAATTGCGTAAAATATTTCTTTGCTTTCTAAATTGAATTTCAAAACTTTCTTCATTATATATCTATTTTAGCCTTATTTACAATATTTCCTTAATAAAAAATCTCTAAGTAATATTTCCTACTGTTTCCTTTCAAAATTACTTTTCTTGGATTTAACCAAACAATACATCTTGAAACTTGCTAACACGCTTCAAAACCCAACGGGTGAGCTATACGTTAGTACTTTTCAAGTATTTATTTTATTCCTTATCATAACTTAATTTGATTAAATCAACTCTAAAATCCATTAAATTGAGTTCTTATTAATCAATTTCAAAAGTCCACACTTAGAAAATAATTTTGGATCTAAAATACCATGAGTAGGCATGTTGGCCGAATTTCACCTTATGCTTTATAAATCATATTTACTTAATTTCTATCATCTTATTTCCTTGTAAAAATCCTTAATCCATTTTCTCATCATTAAATTAATTAATCCTTCATTAGGAAAATATTTTAGAACACTTAGTCCCCTTGGTGGTGTTGAGGTCGTAAGCCCCCATTTGGGTTCTTTGGAACCCTCATACAATTCCTCATCGTATTATTCACATCCTGCTATATACAATAATTATCATGATTTCCTAAACACAAATAATAACGTATAATCAAAGCTACAAAACATGCATCATAAAAAATAATCACAAGCAAGAAAAGCTTTAAAACAACCAAGTGAATGAATCCTTATGTTTTTCTTCACTACAAATAATTCCATTTTCTCACCACCAACACATGGTTGATGAGATTAAATCTCCCTCTTACCTTAAGAAAGACAAACTCTTCTTAGATGCTTTCCTAGAAATTTCGTGTAGCCTCCAAGAAAACCCTAACAAACTTAAACAAATTACAAAATCATAAACTAAACTTAAAAAAGGAAAACCAGGATCAATCATGGCTTAGGAACTCAAGAATCAATTTTGAAACAATAAACAAGGATTTTTACCTTGTATAGAAGAAAACTTCAAGCTTGTTTTCCAAGCACAAGATGGATGAATTTGAAGAAACTTGTAACATGAAAAGTGTTTAGAATGGTGTTTAGGTTTAGGAAGTGGTGTTGGATGAAATTATAGAAGATTGGATGTTGGTTTTGGGGGTGAAGGCCGAGAGCTTCACTATGGAGGAAGATTGGAGTTTTTGTGTTCTTGGAAGAGAGAGTATAAAGAGAATTGATATTTGTTTTTGGTAGGATGAAGATGAAGATAGAAAATGAAATGGTTATCCTATTTTCTAAGTGTTAGCATGCAGGTGCAAGGAGAGAATGGTAAGTTTTTGTTTGATATTTTTACTAAGTAGATATTTTAGGAGGCTAGATATTTACCATAATTGATAAGCTTGAAAATTTAGCCTTGATCCTTCCTTGTTAGTGTCTTTGGCTGTGTAGCCTAATGGTGAGGCAAACCAAGTTTTGGTTCAATTGGTTTCCTAGTTAGGCTTAGGTAAATCTAGTTAGATTACCTAGTTCCTTGGCTAAGTCTAGTTACCTAAATATGACTAACAACCTTCTTGATCATACTAGGACATTCTTGTAACTAAAGGCTTTAATGAGTAGCAAACTAGGTTTGTTCCATCTAGTTACTACTTAGGCTTTTTAGAATAATTTAGTTAAGTTTAGGCTAACTTAGTTAAGCGTTCTAGGTTTTAAACTAACTAGTCCAACCGTCAATGTTGACTTCATCCTATTAGTTTAGAAATTCAAGCCTACTATCGTTGACCAATTTCTATTAGTTCACCGAATTACAAATCACAAAGACTTTACCGGTTCTCTTGTCCACTGGGCAAGAGCTATTACTCATAAGTCAGTAGGTATTGTCCAACAGATAATAAAATAATATTAAAATATAAAATATTTTTATTACGTAGATAAATTCTAGAAATTAAAAGATCGGTACATGTATCTCTCGGATTCGAGTTTAGTAAGATCCCCCGGCTCCGAAAAATCAGTAAAAGATTTTCCCCAGCCTGAAAATTATTATTTTCCTGACTCGTGGTAAATCACACACAAAGATCAAAAATAGTCACAAAATAGTCACAGAATAGTCAAAATAAATTTACAGCACACAGAAATTACAAAACAGTACAATTCAGATATTACTGTAAAATAGCAAATTTTGGGGTATTACACCTTCCACTTGGTCGGTCCAGATGGTAATGTCCTACTTAGGAGAGCTCTGATACTCGAGCCGTAGAAGCATGTTGCCACATTAGTACCTTCGGAGTATGTTCCCCATTTTGCAGCAGATGTAAGGCCATCCACTACAGTTGCTTCATATGATGAGGTCATGGCCCATATTGAAAGACTTTGGATCATGCCACCCAATTCCAGAGCTTGGAGGACCACTTGCAGCAGTTGGAGGACTTCACTTCCAGGCGGATGGATACCATAGATGGCAAGCTGGATGCTTTGCTTTAGAGGACATTTTATCCCCCGCCCCCATCTTAATTTATTAACCTTGTTGTTTTGAATTATGCTTTGGATTTGACTGTTGGTATTTTGGCATTGTATTAAATCTTATTTTGGGATATGAATGATGATTACTGGTTATGGATTCAATTTCCTTATTAATGTCTTTGAATATGCATTATTGGTTTACTTGAGTTTATTTTCTCTAATGTGTGTATACCTTAACATCAGGGACAATGTCTACTTTAAGTGTGGGGGGGTCATGATGATCTTAATTGAATATATGGTGCATATCTTTCCAATGGGCTTTAGAGTGATTTGAGTGGTGAGCAAAAGATCCATTTTTTTTTTAAATCTGATAAGTTTTTAAGCTTGAAGGAGTAGACTTTCTTGCTTTCAAATATGTTAACTAAAGTTTTAAAAAATTGAATGGTTAATATTATGCCATCTTTGTTCTTTGTTATGTGATTCTATTCATGACTATCTATTCTTTAGAACTTGTCTTGACTCTCTTTTAAGCTACAAATGACCACTGCTCACATTTGAAATGACAAAGGCATTTCTTTCAAATAGCTACTGGCCAAATAGTTGTTCTTGCATCTTTATCCATTGTTTACCCCCTTTGAGCCTAATTGACATTTTCTTTCCTTCCTTCTATCATAGCTCAATACAAGCTTAAAAGTGAAAAACCATTATGCTACCCTACCTTAGGGAGCAGAAGAACTTAGTGATTGTGTTGGGAATTGGTTTTGAATAAGTGTGGGGGGATTTGACAATGTGTTTGCGTAGCTATATATGCGTATAAAAAATATGTATTGGCAAAATATTAAGATGCTTGGATGTGATGCAAGGTACAAAATAAAAAAAAAGGGCTTAAAAGTGAAAAAGAAAGAAATGAAGAAGAAAAGGAAAATTTTGATTGTTATGGTGAAAGGTAAGAAAAGGGAAAAGATACAAAAAGAAAATTGAAGTTAAAAAATGATGGGGTAATTTTTATTGTAATTATTGAATATATTCCCCTTTGCTCTTTTGTTTCCTATGGTCTAACTTTGCTCATCCTTGGTGTATCCCATCTTAACCCTGACCCCATTACAACCTAATTAAAGACCTTTTGATCTTTGTATACATGTGACCTAGGTGGTAGAAAAGTAAAGGCTTGCCAAGCTTATAGTAGGACAAGTTTTCATGAGTGGGTTGAGAGTAAACATAAACCCTAGACACTTGAGTGAAAGAGTATATCTATGAGGATATATCATTTTGATTTAACCTTGATATTTGATTGACTTTACTTGCTTGTTTGGATTGTCAGGGGAAGAAATTCCTGATTGCTTAGATTCCTTCAAAAGACTTAAGGTGTGTAGGTATTTACTCATTGTTCTGCACTTTCATTACTTGTTGGGAAACATGTGCTTAATTCTATATTTTTACCCAAGAGTACAAAATGTTAAGTGTGGGGGTATTTGATTTGTTAATTATTTCTACATCTTAAATGTCTTATGTTTGATCTAATTGGACTCCATATGTGCTTATTTGTTAACATTTAGCTAAGTTATAGATATGAAGCTTAATTAGATCCTTATTGTGAAACTATACTTAAGTGTGATTATAAGCGCTCATAATTGAATTGTGTTTTTCAGGAGATCTTTAAGTGATGGAGTCCACTAGCATCAAACCAAGCCTGCTATCCACTAAAGGAGAAGAATAAAGACTCAAGGAGATCAACATCACCTCTGTAAGCAAGGGGAGAAGATCATATATGAAGAATCAAGGCTGAACATGAAGAAATCAAGTGACATGACCTGTGTCCTCAAACACAAGGGGGGTCATGTCCTTCTCTGGCACCTCAATTGGACCTTGACTAAATGACACAACCCATGTCCTCAAACACAAGGGGCGTCATGTCCTTCTCTAGCATAACCCAGTTCTGATCATGATCAAAGACACACCCCGTGTTCTCAGACATAAGGGGGGTCGTGTCCTTCTCTAGCTGCTCATTTTGTGAAATTTTGCTAATAGAGCAAAACACGGGTGAGGCCATGTCATTAGACACGGCCTGTGTCTGCGGCCCAAGAAATTAGTTCAGAGTATGAATTATGAGTTATAGGCCTAAAGGTATAAATAAGATTGCTTAACGTTCCAAAAGGGATTCATCTGGACTCTAAGCCGCCAAGTAATTGAAGAGGATTTGAAGAACAAGAGAGAGGGAGATTCGATCAAAGATTGGAGATTCAGGTTCGAGCCATTATAGATCAATCGACCTTGATCATTGGAAACTAGTTTGATCTTCAATTTTCTTTTGCACTTGTATTCTTGACGATGTCTTTCTTTCATTTTTCAATTGATTTTGAATTCACCATGCATGGCTAAGTTTCTTATTTGGTTAAGGGGAGATGAAACCCTAGTTTTGATCTTGTGAATCCTACATAGTTCTTTATACCAATACAGTTGTGTTTTTATTCATATGTTTGTGGTCTTAATTTAGTATAAAAGTTTTATACTCTTTGTTATTTTGGAAAGTGGTAAAACTAGGATTTATATGCGCGATTGCAGTGGTAGGACTAGTGAGACACATAATCTAAGCAATTCAATCTCAATATGTGCTTAGACTTTAGCGTGATTGATTTTCTAAATCTTAATGTAGTCATTAGGTAGTTGTATGAGCGGTTGCTTTATAGTTAACTAGCGATTAGGGATTAATTTGAGAGGTTGCTAAATTAATCAAAACCTAAGAAAACAAAGAATTAATCTCACAATTGTGTAAGAACATAATTGATCATGTTGGCATAAAGGATATGTGGGTTAGCATTATCATATAAATCTAGTGGCAGATTCTATCTCTTAACCAATACCTTTAAATTAGTAATGCAAATCGTGTTTATTGTTATTGTTTTAGATTTAATTTCTATTCATAGTTTTATTAAACAAAACCCCCCTTTACTGTTTATTATTCTTTACAGTTTAAAATAAGAATTGATTTATAGTATTAATTGAATTAGTTCTTTGTGGATCGACCCTTGTTAACTACAACTGGTTGTAAGGTTTTTATATTTTTGGTGGGACTTGACAACTGATTTTGATCTTTATTTTATTCACAATCCACACAATACCAAGGCCCACAATGGAATCCCAATCCAACTTGTGTGGTGTCCCGGGGTTGATGAGGGGGGGAGTGGACGCCGGTGCATGAGAGGCACGTACAAGGAACGACTCCTGTCATGCTTCTAAGCGAAGGGTCCCATGAATGAACTAAATACGCACCGGAATGAGAGGGATTCAGAGACTGTGCAGGTATGAGACTATATAGTTGAGGATGGCTTAAAGGAATTGATTAGGCGTAACCATATCAACAAGTTAACTTCTTTTCGGGAGCCTAGAACATAAGAACTCCATTGTTAAGCGTGCTTGACTTGGAGTAATTATGGGATGGGTGACCTCTTGGGAAGTTTCCTAGGATGCGTGTGAGTGAGGACAAAGCACGCTGAAAAGTCCCGTGTTGGCTTGTGGAGACACTCGTCAATCCGGCAGGCAGTCCCGGGATGTTACAAATGGTATCAGAGACGGGACCTCTCCCAGTACGGTGTGGTTCGGGGACGAACCAGGCGGAAGCTGGTGGGCATGTGGTGTCCCGGGGTTGATGAGGGCAGGGAGTGGACGCCGGTGCATGAGAGGCACGTACAAGGAGCAGCTCTTGACATGCTTCTAAGCGAAGGGTCCTATGAATGAACTGAATATGCATCGGAATGAGAGGGATTCAGAGACTGTGCAGGTATGGGACTGTATAGTTGAGGATGGCTTAAAGGAATTGATTAGGCGTAACCATATCAACAAGTTGCAACTTCTTTTCGGGAGCCTAGAACATAAGAACTCCATTGTTAAGCGTGCTTGACTTGGAGCAATTGTGGGATGGGTGACCTCCTGGGAAGTTTCCTAGGATGCGTGTGAGTGAGGACAAAGCACGCTGAAAAGACCCGTGTTGGTTTGTGGAGACACTCGTCAATCCAGCAGGCAGTCTCGGGATGTTACAACTTGGATTCTCATTGCTCCAATTTAGTCTGCTCTATGTGTATGACCCTGTAGGTTCTCATGACATTGGCTGATATCACTGCTACCCAAGTAATGAGAATGTTAGTGATTTGGCATAACCTTTCCATGATCAATGTTACCATGCAGTTTAGTCCCTTTGTCTAGATATCTAGATTAAACACAAGGCATGGAATGTGTCACCCTTGTATAGTTCAATCTTTCATTTCCTAATACTCGAGTAGACGTAGTAATAACAAATGAGATCAATATCTGATATTGATTCATTTGAGCATGACCATCCATTTCGTAGTCTCACTCAATGAGGGGGTCTGGAGATATCACTTCTGTTATGTAGGAGGGACAAATTCTATCTTAGTCACTCATATTCCTCTGCATGATTCATGATATGTCTAATAACTAACTTTATAATCACCTTGTTACATATGACGTTTGATGGCATTAAAACATATAACTCCTTATGTAGGAATTGTAGTGATTTCAGGTCAAAGGATCATATACACCATTATTATTATGAGAATCACTTATGACACTCACGTAACGATCCACGTAGCATTCTCATGGTGGGTCAGTCCAATACATCATTACTCTAATATGTATCCATGACCCATGAGAAGTGGTCATCAATCTACGCACATACTAGTCTCAATGCATTATTGTCATCCTGATTAATAATAATACTTGACTAGAGACATTTAAGAATAGTATTCTGTTTCTATCTAATAGGATTTCACAATCAAGTCATTCACTTGATGTCCTATGGCATAAAAGTAACTATCCTAAGGACTTTATTATGTTTATCATAAATAACACACAATAAATGAAATGCTTCATATATTAAATAAATAGCATAATACAATGTAAGCTAGTATGATCAAAATAAATTGGCGTCTAGGGCATACACCAACAATAACCTCCCGATCAAAGTAGTTGAGGATAGATAATTCCTCTTTACTCATAACTTTGTACGAGGACAGATAATTTCTTATTTGTTATGGACTTGATTTGGGTTACTCAAAGTAGTCTTGTGTAACGAGAGCTATGAAAAGGTTGAAGTGCACTGACCCGAAAGCAGACTACTACCAAGTGATTGGTACTGTGAGGACGAATAATTCCCTCCATACCATTGATTATTGAAATGACACATGTGTCTTGATGATTTGAGAAATGTTGGATTTTGAATGATGAAACTTGTTATGATTTCAGGTTCAGTGATTAAGAATTGAACATAGTAACTTATGACTTGGTGATTAAATGATTTTCCTAATGATTAAATGAATCGTCTATTTTAGGAAGACAAAGGACCCGTTTTGGCTTTCTGTCACCTTCCTAAAATAGCATTGAATGTTTTTAAGAGGTTTTTCCCTGAAATAGTTGGAATGATTATGATGACATGTTTTCCTACAACTATTGAGAATTGTGATATTCTCACCCTATTTCTTGATTTCCATAATGATTCCAGGATGACCCCCCAGCAACTTGTAGAGAAGGAGATGAACTTGAGCTAATAGAAGCTTTATTCCTTTTGTTTTGATATTTTGTAAATGGTTATACACCATTCATTTGTGCCTTAGTGGAAAATGATGTACTAATATATTTTGATATATTATTTGTATATGACTCTTTTTTATAGATATGTATTGTCCTTACGCTTCAAGATTATAGTTTGTATATTACACTTGTATCCTTTCAGTAAAAAGTGGATATTGATCTAAGTGACATCCTCTAATATGACTGTTAATGCATAATTTCATATATGACATTAGCTTAAGAAGTAGGATGTTACACTTGGCGACTCCACTGGGGAATTTGAGGGTTATGTTGTTGTTTAATCTTTTCTTATCTTTTCTCTTATTTTATTTGGTCCTTGTTTGTCTCTTTATTATCCTCGTACTTTGAATGTTATAGTTGATTTTGTTTGAATGTTCCTTCTCACACACTACACTTATACACACAAGCTTTATACCCAGGCTCAGTACCTTGTAGGCTTTAGATAAAGCGTTAAGTAATGTTGTGAAAGACCTTCGGTCTTGATATAGGCTCATGAAACCCCTTGCTCAAATTGAACCCTTTCCATTTGTAACATATCATGGGTGAGGATTGGAGACCTTGCTAGCCAAAGTGTTGGTGACAACAAGGACAATTTGGGGACCTTTTTTTTCCACAAGAGTAGGGGCAAAGTAATGTCACCTTGAGAGACCTTCAATCTCCGTATAGACACACGAAACCCTCTTACTTGAATTGAACCCTTTCCGTTTATAGCCTATCATGGGTGAGGATTAGGGATTTTTACTTGCTAAAGTGTTGGCGATAGTAGGGGCAATTTGGGAGCTTAACCTAATAGGGGTCTAGAGCTTAACTTATCACTTAGAATAATCTTCGAGCCACCCTTGTCCATAGAATTGATTCTTTAGAATAGGTATCCAACCTAGGTAACTTTATTTCATAAGACACTTGAGGGAATTTGATGTGTTATTTTCCTTTTTAATGATCACTCATTTTCTATTTTAAAAATTTCCTTTTTTTTATGCTTTGCATTTGCATTCATGGTCCAATCTCGTAAAAATAGCGCTAAATCTCAAATAGCGATTTAAATCTTCTTAACAACATGGATGAGGGGAAGCAACCTTCTAAACTAATAGCTACACTTGATGTAAGTGAAACAATAATACAAGAGTCAGAGCGAATCCATATGCAAGAAGGTGATAGCCTACCACACGGATTCTCTATCCAGTTGCCATCACTAGGAAAGCTTGACTTCAAGCAAATGGATTTGGGCTCGTTAAAAGATGTATGGTCACAAATGATAAGGAAGAAAGAATTTAACTCGAAGTACAAACTCATAGCATATCTTTTGTCCATCACAATGGACACTCAGATAGTGAAGGCTTTGCTACATTTTTGGGACCCTTTTTATCGTTGTTTCACATTTCGACAATTTGATATGGTCCCTTCACTGAGTGCTAAACTCAATCAAAATCGTAACTGATTTATACCTATGGCTGGTAGCATAGGAAAAAACACTGGATTGTCTCTCAAGGATTGTAAATGTAATTTGATCAGATTAAGCAACAAAGATTGGGGTAAGGATTTGAGAAGTCAGAAAATGTAAATAACAGAATTAAAGTGAGAAATTCAATTAAAAGAGTAATCAATTCATAAACCTATCCGAAATTGGGTTGATTCCATCATAGATCTTTCAACAAACATTTAAAATGCATTTGAATGGTTAATTTAGATTTAACCGAAATCTATGCATCAAATCCAGAATTCATACTAGATAATCATCTAGACTTCAATTAACAATTGACACATAAATTTGTAATTGCATAATTCATGTTAGATCTATGTTAATTTGATCTCCGAATTCAATTAATAGGCATAAATCAGTAACCTAACATCTGCAAATTTATGATTAATTCAGATCAATCAATCCTAAATCCATCAC
Organism: Ormosia emarginata; assembly: GCA_029884605.1. Classification (NCBI taxonomy): domain Eukaryota; kingdom Viridiplantae; phylum Streptophyta; class Magnoliopsida; order Fabales; family Fabaceae; genus Ormosia; species Ormosia emarginata. The sequence continues at coordinate 6,284,321 of JAQQTP010000087.1, forward strand.
ACTCAATCTGAAATCAAGACCCAATCAGATCAAACATAAACATAATCATTATTCATGTATTCAAGATCAAGAAGAAGAAGAAGAAGAGGAATCCAAATGCGATTCAAACACAAAACAAAACCAAGATCTCAAGAATCCAAACCATAATTTCTTCAAGAATCTTTGAATTGATTATAGAAGTTTAGCTCTCCATAGTTATCACCATGAAGGAGCTTGAGGAAAAAGAGAGAAGAAGAGATAAAAGTCTAGAATGAAGGTGAGAAGTATAAAAATATAAAGTGCCTCGGATCTCTGCTCTCGCCAACTCTAACTAACCCTTATTTTGGCCTTACACCCTTAGAAACCTGATGGGTATAAAGTTGAGTCATTTACGAGAAATTGGACCTAAACCTCATGTTAATTGGAGGTTTACAACTTAAGTTATGGACAAATTATTCTTAAAAGGTCTCTGATTCTATTGGCTAACTTCAAGGGATGAAAACTCCATCGAAACATCATAGTTTGGAAAAGTGATCTCATATGAATTGAAGATATATGTCTTAGCTTCCAAATGCCACTAGTTTTAGGCCCATATCACATCCATAACCCAAGTTATGCCTTGATTAGTGCACATTGCTCGGGTTCTATTAACAAAACTCATATTCTGACTTCCAGACCCAATTAGCTCCATTAGATGTCCGAATTAGCCCTGGAGCTCTGTATGAAAGTTGTAAAGTTGTGTCTCATCTTTCCTACAAGGTAAGATACATAATTTTTAAACATCTAGAACTCAAGATATGACCGAAATACATAAACAATGTACAATCTCAATAATGCTGGAAAAGATCAAATAAGCCCAATTTGAGCCCAAACTTACAAAACATGACCAAGTTCAATCAATTAAGTACATAGAGAGTGTAAATGACTAAAAATAAGGGTTTATTAATATATAAAATATGAGATTATCAAATTGCCCCACACTTAACTTTTTGCACTCCTGGGCAAAACATATAAGACCAAAACTAGGGAATAAGGAAAAATAATACAAACTCAAAAGTTAAAAACTCTAAAAGACTAAATTTCTACTGATATCCAAGAATGTAAAAGTTTACAAGCAAGAAGAGCAACCAAAGTTTGAAGGGAACAAAACATTCATGAGGTAACATTTCTTCACATCTCAAGCCAACAAACAAGGTATCTTCAATTTGATAACATGAATCAAGAATAATAGATCCTCACAAGATACACTCTCAATCACTCAAGTGTTTACAAGGTAAGTATTTTACTCAATTCAACCCATGAAAATTGCACTACCATAAGCTTGCTTATCTTTTACTTCTCCACTACTCAAAACACATGCACACATGAATCAAGAGGACTTTATTCAAAGTTGTAATAGGGCCAAGGTAAGGGAAGGAAACAATAAGGATATGACAAGCTAAGTACCCAAGAGAATAAAAGAGCATTGGGGAGGAACTCAATTGATAAGTGACAAGCATAAAATTTTACCCCCTATTCCATATTATGCACATTCTCTTTACATATTCCTTCTCTTATTTATTTTTTTCTTTTTTCGTTTTCTTTTCTTTCACAACCTTTCTTACATTTATTCTTCTTCTTTTCATTTTTTTATGATTTTCATTTTTTTTTTCAATCACCTTGCATATTACACATCAATTTGTACAACCCCCACACTTGAACTATTAATTACCCACAAGCAAAAGAGCTCCTCAAATAAAAATAAACCAATGCTCTCCCTTTCCCTGAGATAAGGTAAAAACATGATTTTTCACATAAGACATGTAATGAGCTAAGACAAAGAATAGGCAAATAAGCTCAAGGGAGGTTAATCAAAAGGAAATGATGCAAGGTTGGCAATTTGGCCAAAGTAGCTAATTCAAAAAAGAATGCCTCAATCATGTTCATGCATGCAAGTGAAAAAATGTAGCATCAAAAAGAATTAAAGCAAGTTCTAGAGTGATCAATTGTTGTGAGTGAAAATCACACAAGAAAGAAGAGAATGACATAAATGCTAAATTCATCCATCAATAGGCTCAAAATCTCACAAGGTATGCATCTATCAAACTCAATCCACCAATTCAACATCTAAAACCAAGCATGTCAAATTCAAGAAGGATGAAGATTTATTCAATCATGCAATGAACCTTAAATTTTAATTGCTTCAAACTCATAGACTTCACAAATCTCAAAACATCATTGGAAAACAATTAAAAACACACATCATTTTTTTTATTTACAGAACCAATCTAAAAAACAACATAAAATTTATTTCATCCCTTCCTCCACACTTGAATTTTACATTGCTTTCACTGTAAAGCATATAAAAATCCTGAATGCAAATCACTAAAATATTCATGGCAAGTAAAATAAAAGTGTGGTAAGGGCCTCCCTCATCATCCATCTGTGTAAATGGCATCAAGCAAAGCCATCACTTCCACGGTGTGCTCTTGACAATCTTCATGAAAATGCTTAAGTCTATGCCAATTGACCTTGAACGTTCTCTTTGTTGTCACATCTTGGAGCTCAACTACACCATGAGGAAAAATATTAGTAACAACAAATGGTCTATCCCATCTAGACGTTAATTTTCTGGGCATTAACCTAAGACGAGAATTATAAAGGAAACTTTTTGACGACTTTTGAATTCTTTTTTAGCAATCATTTTATCATGGAAGGCTTTGATCTTCTCCTTGTAAATCTGGGAGTTCTCATAAGCCTCCAACTGAAGCTCTTCAAGTTCTTGGATTTGGAGCTTCCTTTGGGATCCAGCTAAGTTCGAGTCAAGATTACACTTCTTTACCGCCCAATATGCCTTGTGCTCAATCTCCACCGAAAGGTGGCATACCTTATCAAAAGTGATCCTGTAAAAAGACATCCCAATAGGTGTTTTAAAGGCGGTCTTGTAAGCCCAAAGAGCATCCTCAAGTCTCAAGCTCCAATCCTTCCTATTAGGTTGTAGAATTTTCTACAGGATTTGCTTGATTTCTCTGTTTGAGACTTCTGCTGCCCATTCATTTGAGGGTGGTAAGGTGTGGAAACCTTATGCAAGACCCCATATTTTCTCATTAAAGTCTCTATGCTCCGATTGCAAAAATGTGAACCCTGATCACTGATGATGGCTCTCGGGACTCCAAACCTGTAGAAAATCTGTGATCTAACAAAATTCACTAGAACTTTGGAATCATTAGTCTGAGTGGCTTTTGTAACATCCCAATATTGTTATTCTGATATATCTAACATATATATAAACAACCCATACTAGTTATGCCACATCAAACTAAACCCATAACATTAATATAAATAAATCATTATAGAGAGCCACGTTATCTAACAGTTATATATATATATAAAGATACATCATAGCCTCAAAAGGGCATACTGTTATACATAACCTCGCACAAACTAAACAAATATAAAATATATACAAGGTTAACCTAAAAGAGCATTTATACTATGTGTCTTCAAACATCTTCCTCTTTCCTTTTGAAACGCTTCCACTTAGATTTATATGGAAACACATTCAGGGTGAGAAGTCATAATTTCTCAGTATAAGCATTCCAATACCAACATTTATTCATAACAAAGAATAAATCAAACTAAAGTTCTTAAACTGCACCTGCAACAGATAAATGAGCCACTACTCAACGCTATAAGAATATTAGCATACAACTTATGTAATACTCATAAGGCAATTATAACCATAACCTTAAACCTTAACTATCAACAATAATATACAACCACCCATATGATCGTAATTATTATCGAATAAGGTAATTGCCCATACAATTACCATGCAAATGCAATGCTTGTAAAGTTGTATGCTTATGTCTAAACATATCCTAAGACAATGATTATGCAATGTAGTAAAAATAGTATTAGTGCAATGTCATGAAACTCAACTATTTCTAAGAACTATGATTCTGTTTTACTTTTATGAGTAGTGAGGCTTGTAACACCCCAAAAATTGCTAGTTTTATAATAAATAATCATTTTGTAATATTTGTGATTTTTGTGAATTTTTCTGGAAATGTTAAATATTTTAATATATTTCTCGTTTTACTTGTACACTGAGCGGAGGCGGGAAAATGAAATATTTTCCCAAAGGGTAGAAAACCTTGAACTGTGGAAATGTCGATGGAGGATCTTACTAAACCCGAGGCCGAGCACAGTTTATGAAGTTTACGTTTTTCAATATTTTTATCTGATAAGTAAAAATTGTTATACAATTTATTATCTATTGGACAATAAATATTGATTTTTGTTAACTGTAACATTTGTCCATTGGATAATAGCTTGTATTAAAATACTTGTCACATTTTCAAAAGTGTCAACTTTATGTCATATCATGTTGACTTTTGCAAAAATTTAACAAAGCTTCTCAAGGAAGCCAATTTTACCAAAGCTTCTAGAACACTTTTTTTTTCTCTCTCTCTCTCTCCCTTTGTTCTACGACAATGGCCATTTTGGGAGCCAAAGTTGGCTTTTCATTTCATCACTTTTTCATTTCTAATTTCAAAACTAACAAAAGCTACCATTTTCTCTTTTCACGTTCTTTCCTTCTCATTTTTCTCTCAAGCTTTTTCTCTTCCTCTCTTCCTCTTCTTCCTACGGCAGCCACACCTTCTTGCTCCTCCATTGTTGCTTGATTTCAAGCAACCATCTTGCTTGAATCCATTTCTCCCTTGAAGCTTTTCTTTTCTTGTTGAAATCACCTACAAAGAACTCAACTTTCCTCTCCATTTTCTCACCACCCCCACGGTCAAGACTCCATTTTTGGCCATCTAAGCTTTTTCATTCAACTAACCTCATTTCCTACCATTTCTCATCACCTAGAACACTTTCTCTTTTGGGACTACCTCTTGAATCCACCATTTTCGTTTTCTACCATTCAAGCTCTAAAGTTTGAGACTTTAAGGTAAAGTTCATAGATTTTTCTCTTTTCCTTCTTATTTTCATGATTCTTGATCTCTTAGGTGATCAAGGGTTCCTTTTCTAAGCTTTGATTGTGATTTTTGTGAGTTTGGATGTCCTAGGATTTTTGAGGTTGTGGAGGACGAATTCCCAAAGGAAAATGAGCTTGCTTTCATTGTTATTTCTCTTGGTAAGAGGGAGATTATCCACTTCAAACTCTATTGGTAGTGGGAAGCTTGTTTGTGTGTTGATTGTGAGAAACCCATGTTAGGGTTGCTCTCTTGATTATATGGTTTTCTAATGATCTTTGTACTAATTTCCTTTTATGTGGTTTTATTGGTTGTATTTGTGTATGTTGATGATCTTGGATTGATTTTGATGAATTGGAAATATGAAATGGAAGCAAGGGTTCCTTGCTCTCCTTAATAAGGCTCAAGGCCATACCCCCTTCAATAGGGTGATCATGGTTAAAATTTTGTAACAAGTTGGAAAGATAATTAATCAAGTGAATAATAATTAATGGAACAATGAAAACTTCAAACCCCTATTTCCCTTGAGGCACACGGCCTCTTAAGGTGAAAATGTCAAAAATGTCGTGTTAAAGTGGAGACTTAGTTGATTAGAAAATTAGAGATTTATTAGAAGTTCATAAAATGGAAAGAATAAAGAACAAGACTTTATCCTATAACTTAGAACAATTTTGAACTTAAGGAAAGAACAAGAGAGTGTGTGAGACTTGGATGACCTTAGAATAATTTTCTAAGTGATTATGATTTAAGTTAAAGTAAAGAACTTGACTAATTAAGAGAAACAAAGATTGAATGAGAATTTTAAGAGAATTCCTCTAGAGAGATATTTCATAAGAAATGTTAAGTTAAAGTGAAATTCCATAATGAACCTTAAAAAGTGTATTGTCACTAAGAACTTGATACTATGTTATTGTGGGTCCATGAGTGGGACCAAGAAATTATTGATGTTTAACTTGGACAAATTGTGGCATGTTATGGAAAAGTATATTATTGCTAAATATACATGTATACGCATTGAGTCATCATGCATTGTTGAAGTAAGTCTGTATGCCTAGGAGTTGAATCACACCTTAGTGCGGGTGCGAATAGACTAGTGTAGGTCATATCATTGACCTTAGGGTCGTCGGGGTGCGGGTGTCTCACGAATGGTCAGTTGGTAGCTCCTCTGGGCCGTGGGATAGACTGATGCAAACACACCGACGATTCGGACTGAGACACTATGCTATATCGCGATCCTATGAGAATGCTGTTGTATAAAGCCTTGTTGTGCAAATTATTGATTTTTCTGGAAAGCACTTGATTTTAGGTTGATGAGATACTAGCATGTCTTCGTGATCATTCTCTCCGATGTTTATGTCTAGCTCCATGGGGTAGGATTTTTGGTACCGAATATTGGATTTTGGTACCATGTGTACGTACATAGTGAGTCAACATATTATTTGGCATTTATTCACATGATGATGGAACTGTTGTTTTATTGATGTTATAACTGCCTAGATTTGTTAAGTTATTTACTATTTGAATCTTGATGTTAATTATTATTCCTATTATGGTATGCGGGCGTCCTGCGTCGTTCTGTTTCTTTACTACCATAATTGGTACTGAATGTAGGATGTCTCACCTCTTTCCTATATTTCTGCTATTTTGTATATTTATGCATTTCTCTGAAGATGTTGGTGAAGATGGGGAAGTGCACGAATTCCTCGGCTTTTGGCCTGACTTTGATTAGCACCTGTTGGGAGCATGACGTCCTGTCCACGTGGCTTTTTGGGGTATGATAGGTTGACATTTCATGAAGGTCCGGACTGCTGGTACATCAATCTGAGTACAGATCACTGCATCAACCATAGAGACATGATTGTGTCTCTAGCATGGGGTTGTCATGATCTGCCTGTCTTTGCAGTTAATGTTCATTTGTATTTAGAGTTTTACTTACCCATACGTGATATGTGGGGTGAACGTTTCTACTCCCTACAAGAGGATTCATTCTTATCCTCTACACGAGCCCCCGCTAGTAACTTAGTTGCTCCGATGAGGATCTAGCCACGATTCCTTCTCATTAGTGTAAGGGGCTGATGTTGTTGATAGCCACTGATGGTTATCTGTAAATCTTTTTGGGGGTCTGGTGTTTTGTCTTTTTGGTGGGCTGTATATGTGTAATCATTTTAGGGTGGGTAAAGCTTCTGCTTATTTTGTATATCTAATGATGTATTTAAACAAGTATGATATATATATAATGTATGAATGTACGATTTACTTCTCATGTTAACTTATGCTATAATTATGTTTTATCATTTACTCACTACAAAATAAAAAAAGAATTCGTCAAATTATTATATGTTTACAAATGAACAGGCTTACCTATATTTATAATGAACCAAGTCTTAGTTTAGATTTTGTTTTCCGCAAATTATGATCTTGGTGTGATGTTCCCTCATCAAAAAGGGGCGTTACAAGGCTCCAACCTTGAAACACTACCTGGCAATGAATGGACTATTCTATATCACAACAATGAGAGTACTGTTACCATCTCATATACCATTCGCAGATACGTGGAAATAGCAAATGTGTGTAAAAACATGCAAAATGATAATTAACACATATTAACACCACATCAGAAACTCTTCTACACGATTCCATAACTAATGCCCTTAAACGTGTCCATCCTCCTCCACGAGGTGTCCCAACTATCAACTTAGGAATACTCACATATTCATAGTATGTCATTCCCATCACATATCATCATCACAAGTGATAATTAAGTTAATCTCACATTTTTAATGTCTATACATTTCCCAAACTTTTCATATATGCAATATTGTAATTCCCTCCAAGAAATATCCCCAAAAGTGCCTCTGTTACCCAAGTGGCTCCAGTATTCAAGAAGGGGTGAATTGAATATTAAAAACTTTTCACAAACGCTTATAAAACAAACTTTATTGAAGCTATTTCTTAAAAGAATATGAATGCAGAAAGAGGATAGAAAGCCTTAAGAATAGAAAAATAAACAGATAAGCAATAATAATGAAATTGCAGTAAATAAATAGATAAGGATGAGAAGAGCAGGCACGATATTTATCCTGGTTTAGCCACCAATGTAACACCCTAACTTTTGGATAAATTACGATTTTATCCTAAATGTATTGTTTTATGTTTTCTGTGTGCTATAAAATTAATTTGACTATTTTGTGATTGTATTTGAATGTTGCATGTGATTTACTCCGCGTCAAGAAAATAATAATTTTTGGGCTGGAAAAAATCTTTATATGATTATTTAGAGATGAGGGATCTTACTAAACTTAATTCTGAGTAATACGTGTATCAATCTTTTATTTTTTAGAATTTATCTGTAAAATAAAAATATTTTATATTATAATATTATTTAATTATCCGGTGGACAATACCTATTGACTTAAGAGTAGTAGCTTCTGTCCAGTGGACAGTATAATCATAAAGTCTTTATGACTTACTATTCGGAGAACCAATAGAAACCAATCAACGTTTCTGGTTTGAATTATTTCTAAGTCAATGAGAATCATTCAATGAAAATGGCTTGAATTTCTAAACCAATAGGAGGGAAGTCCACAAAAATGGTTGGACTTAATAGATTAGTAAATAGAAAACATGACTAAGTTAGCTTAAAACCTAATTAAGTTAATCCAAAGTGCTTAAGTAGGAGCTAAATAGAATAAACCTAGTTAGTTATTCATTAAAACTTTAGTTAGAGAATGTTCTAGCATAATCAAGAAAGTGGTTAGTTAATCTAAGTAACTAAATGATTAACTAAATAATTAAGAAACCTAACTAATTTTACATAAGCCTAATTATGAAACAAAATGGATTAAGACTTGATTAGCTCTCCCGAAGTGCAATTCGGCCAAGCACATTCAAGAAGGTCCAAGACACTTGGTGACTTGTCTCTCTAAGCCAATAGGAAGCAAACTTGGAGACAAAGCATTGAAGATCCACCCTTGAACTCATCTAAGGCCATTAGGAGCCCTTAGAGGTCAACTAAGGTGGCCATCTCCTTTAGGGAGCCCCATGGCCAAAGGCTTTAGGAAGAGGTTGGAAGGCATTTTGCTAAGTTCATTTTCATCTTCAACCATTCTCCAAAGCAAGATAACCAAAAATTCTCTCCTTTCTTCTTGGTGAAGCTCACGGCCACCATCACAAAATCATATCTCCACTCTTCTAAAATTTCATCCAACACCATTTCCTAAACCTAAACATCATTCTAAACATCTTTCATCTTTAGAGTTTCTTCAAAATCATCCATTTTGAGCTTGGAAAACAACCTTAAAGTTTCTTTCCTACAAGGTAACAATTCTTGTTTCTTGTTTCTAAACTTATTCTTGAAGTTCTAAGCCATGATTGATCCATGGTTTTTCTTTTTCAACCATATTTTGTGACTTTATAAATTGTTTAAGCTTGTTAGGGTTTTCCTGGAGCCATACGAAATTCATAGGAGGAAATCCAAGAGGAGTTTGTCTTCCTTAGAGGTAAGAGGGAGATTTAATCTCATCAACCATGTATGGTGGTGAGAAAATGGATGTATTTGTGGTGAAGAATTCCATAAGGATTCATTCACTTGGTTGTTTAAAGTTCTTCCTATTTGTGATTGGTTTTATTTGCAAGCATGTCTATATTTTTAATATATGTGGTATGTGTTTATGGATGCATGATAATTATTGTAGGATGTGAATAACATGTTGAGGATGTGCATGAGTGTTCCAAAGAACACATGAAGTTCACGGTTTCATCACCACAAAGAGAACCAAAATGTTCTCAAATATTTTCTAAAGCATTGATTAATTAATTTAATTCGATCAATGATTTTTACATGGACTTAGATAGTAGGAATAAATTAAAGATGATTTATGGAGGATATACTGAATTTTAGCCAACATGCCTTTTGTGATACCTTTGATTTAAAATTATTTTCTAAGTGTGAACTATGTAATTAAATTAAAGAGAACTCAATTTGAATGAATTTTTGAGAATAAAATGAATGAAGTTATTTTAGAAACTTAATTAGAGAAATTAAGTATGGATGAGAAATAAATTGAACACTTGAAAAATACTAACGTATAGCTCACCCTTTGGGTTTTGAAGCGCGTTAGCAAGTTTCGAGATGTAAATATTGGTAATGATCAAGAAAGGTAATTTTTAAGAGAAAAATGTAGAAAATACTACTTAATAAATTTTCTAGACGAAATGTTGTAAATAAATTTAGAAATAAATATAAAATGAATAAAATTTCAAAAATTTAATTTAGAACGTAAAGAAATATTTTACGTAGTTGAAAAGTATTAGAAATACATTACGCGTATTTAAAATAATGATTTTTAAACTATGCGATTGAGAAAATAATTTTAAAATGTTACGCGATTGAGAAAATGATTTAAAAACACTACGTGATTTTAAATACGTCAAAAAATATTTATGCGATTTGAAAACGTTGGAAAAAAGATGATGTGATTGTGAAAACGTGATAAAATATTTACGCAACTGAGAGAAACAATAGTTTACTGTCGGGTTAAAGTGGTGGACTCGGACATGTTAAAAAATGATACTGCCAAGTGTTGGTGTACTATTATGAGAAATAATAATAATATTGCTATTTGAGTATTTTGGTTCATGCACATGTGCTGAGAAATGTGTCAATTTGGTTAAAATTGGCAATTGACTGACAAGATGAATTACGCCGTAGTGTGGGTGTGATAGGTGTAACACTGCTTACTATAGCAACCGCAGTGCAATCGTCATTATGCCATAGTTACCAAATCACGGCGTGTCACAGTCTCAATAACAGTAAATTTCAAAATCTTAAAAGTTTTTTTTCACATTTATGCATAAGTAGAAGATATGAGCCTTGTATAAAACATAATTAGTACTCAATCATTTTATACACCACCACTGAAATAAAATCATTTTCCATATATATATATATATATTTTATAGTCATCCTTAACACAAATCACTGATAACAGTAGCTACTAACATTCAACCTACGGCAAGCCATGCATTCCTTTCCCATCATCTCAATCAAGAGACAAGGAAATACACAACATACAAAAGTTATAATATGCTTAAGCATAGCAAGTCCATACCCTGGCTCAACAGGATGAACTGCTCTGATACCACCTAAGTGTAACACCTCTTGCTATAGCAACATCAGTGCAATCGTCATTACACCACAGTTACCAAATCCCGGCGTGTCACAGTCTCAATAACAATAAATTTCAAAATCTTAAAAGTTTATTTTCACATTTATGTATAAGTAGAAGATACGAGCCTCGAATGAAACATAATTAGTACTCAATCATTTTATACACCACCACTGAAATAAAATCATTTTCCATATATATATTTTATAGTCATCCTTAACACAAATCAATGATAACATGGAACATAATAATTACAGAGTCAAATAAAATACAGTGGGAACTAAAACACTAAAGGGGAAAAGTAGTAACCCTGGGGTAGGTACTACTAGCAGACAAAGCCGCAACCCCATATGCATATATGACGTTCGGAGTCCCAGTCGACAAGTCAGGCATCAATGCCTCCACGCAGCTACACTCATACGTACCCGAAGAAATCTTGTCCAGACTTCCAATCCCATCGGCAAAGGTGTGGCCCCTTGTCTTCTCCCTCACGATCTTTTATCAAATATATGTATATAACAGAAGTACAAGAATACAAGAAAGAGGTGAGATATCCTACTTACATTACCAATTATGGCAGTAAGAAAACAACACGGCACAAAGCGCCCACAAAGCAATACAGTTCATACATTTATTAATAGCAACAACGAAATTTATAATAAAAGCAATTCAATTATAAGCAATAATAAGAATAAATAATAACAGTGATATTTATGGTAAAAGCAGAACAACAGTAAGCAATAGCAAGAATCAACAATAACAGGCAGTTAACAACAATACTTCCAGAAATCAGCGCAATGTTCAGATAATCATTCACAGAAGTAAAACAGTTACTTTCACAGTCACAGGTGTTCATGCTCAACAGTTTATGAGACTGACAATGAATGATGCACAATGCATTATGGTACCAATTCCTACTCCATGGAGCTAGACATCAACCTTTCGGAGTGAACGACCAAGGAGTAATGCCAGTATATCGTTAGCCTTTAAAAATAGTGTGCTTCATCTCATAAAATATTTGCGCATCATGGCTTATACGTGGCACCTCAACAGTTGATCACGATATTAGCAGCGTCCAGTCAGGATCGTCAGTGTGTTTGCATCGGTCTACCCCACGGCACAGAGGAGCTCATAACTGTCCATGTGAAGCACCCGCACCCCAATGTCCCCCGGGCCAACAACATATGGCCCTCCGCTTAAACCAATTCGCACCCACACATAGGTGTTATTCAACTCTTAGGCATGTATATGCATGACGACACAATGTCCAATCATGTATGTTTATCAATGATGCATTCATCATAAGCGTACCACAATGGCATATATTCATATTTCAATATTAACATGTCATAATTTCATCAAGAGCTTGGCCCCGCATAGGAACTAGCAATTTTATCAAATAATTCTCAATATTAATACATATACATGTCCATCATTGCACACATACCGAAATTTTCATGTTATGGATCCAAAAATTCTATTTTCAAAATCATTTCTCCATCATTGGTTTGGATATATAATCCTGTTGCATTTAAGTGAAATAAAATCCTTGAATCTGGGGTTTAAGATTTATGTTTGAGTTACAAGGGATAAGAAACCATGTTTTCATCATTTTCAGCTCAAAAATCTCATTTTTGGGTCCTGGTAATCGATTACCAGCTTGGCAGAACCTTTGTAATCGATTGCATAAAGGATGTAATCGATTACATAGCTTCCTAGAAACCCGATTGTAACTTTAGGAACCTGGTAATCGATTACACAACTCTAGTAATTGATTACCAGATGGACAGAACCTCCGTAATCGATTACGCACAGGATGTAATCGATTACGTGATTCCTTGAAACCATGATTTTGTAACTCAGAAGCTCGGTAATCGATTACAGATAGTGTGTAATCGATTACCATGCACGAACTTGCATAAAAATAGAGTCTTTAGGTCATTTTTACTCAAACCAAACTAATCAATATCATTTTTAACATCATATTAGCTCAAACATGCATCCAAAATCACATAAAGGAAATCAATAACTCATACAAATCAAACCAAATACACCATTGTGAAAAGAAAAAAGAAAAACACATAATGAAGAGGGAAATCCACACATGGATCCCTCAATCAACAACAACATACAAGACATCTCCTTACTACCAAGACTGGTTGAAGAGGGTTATCTCCCTCTTACCTATTGAAGACAACCACAAGGATGCTAGCTCCTTTTTGTTCTTGATTTTCGTTTTCACCTTCAAGAAAACACTAATGTGAGTGACCTCCATAATGTCCACTCAAATCATGGAAAGATGAGTTTTTGATCACATAGGTGACCAACAAAAACGAAAATGAGAAGAAAATGGAAGAAAGGTGAAGGTTTTACCTCAAAAGCTTCAAGCTTTAGCTTCAATAGTGGAAAATGGAAGAAGAAGAAGAAGAACCAAAAGATGACCACTAAAGAGAATGGTCTTGGAATGGTGTAATAAAGCTAAAAATGTGATGATGAAGCAAACTATGGAGATTGCCTCCAGGAAGTGGGTGTACGGTGGAGGAGGGAGAAGAAGAAAGAAATGAAGAAGAGAAAAAAGGTGATAAGTGTATTTTGTGTTTAGAAATGTGAGAATAAGGTAATAAAATGGGAATGTGAATATTTAGGCTCCCAAATGGCCTTTGCCATGAAGAAGAGTGGAGAGGGAAGAGAGAGAAAATGTGTTAATAAGGAAACTTCTTAGAAGCTTCCTATAATAGGTTTTGAATTAACTTTATCTTTATTTTGTAAATAAAGTTAAAGAATGTGACACAGAGTAGATTTTGGATAATGTGGTAAGATTTTTATTACATGCTATTATCCAATGAATAATAGTTACAGTCGACAGAAGTTAATATTAGTTAATCTAACGGATGAAATTTACACAGCATTCTGTCATTCGTCTATTGAATTTCTTTCGAAAAACGTAAAATCTCGTAAACCGTGTCCAACCTCGGGTTTAGTAAGATCCCCCGTCGACGTTTCCACAGATCAAGATTTTCAGGAAAAATATTTCATTTTTTCAACTCTGTTCAGTTTGCATGTAAAACGAGGAATAATACTAAAATATTTCACGCTCTCAGAAAAATACAAAAAAAATTTCAAAAAATCACAAATATTATAAAACAATTATTTATCCTAAAATTATTAATTTCTGGGATGTTACAATAGGCATAGTGTGGTTCATTGAGTGAACTTGGAGGCGTTAGTGTGCGAAGGATTCCACATGTAGACAGTTGGTAGCTCCTCTGGGCCGTGGTAACGGGCAACGCACTAGCGACCTTGACAAGCATTATTCTTAATCAGGATCTAGTGGAGACTGTCTGGTACAATGCCTGTTGTGCATGACGTTTTGACTATGTACTATTTACATGACGTTTGACTGTGAAATATTTGGCTATGGCAGCTGGAGCTACGGACAGATCTTCCGAATCATTCTCTTTAATGTTGTGTTTAGCTATATGAAGTAGGAATGAATCTGTGTACATTGGCATATGTGGTCTGCATCATAAATATGATTATTTGTATTTAATTTGAGATATTATGTATAATGTGATAATATGAATTATTGTATCAATTGTTATATCTGTATGTATTGTCGTTTTCTGTATTACCATGCTGGTAATGATGTAGATTGTCTCACCTCTTTGTATACATTTTCTATATTATTATTTATGTTTCATAAAGATTTTGAGGAAGAAGAAGAGGAGCAGCCTCTGGATTATTAGAACGAGGAGGAGCAGCATTCGAGCGATCAGTGCGATGAGGGCAAGCCTCTAGATCATCCATATCATTTGGATTGATTGTGACACAGTATGACTTTATCATTGTTTTTGGGATTCATGAAACTGGAGTTTCATGGAGGTTTCGAGGCCTGGCGTCTACGAGCTGATAGGGAGTCGGTTGTTTATATAGGACATTTGACTGTGTCTCTTTGTAGGGAGTTTGACGGTGGTCCGATATTCTCTACTACTTTTTATTTACATCTAGAATTGCCCTTGACTATTAGGCACTATTGGGTTGTACGTTTCCATGCCCCTAGTGAGCTTAGTAGTGTGTCGACAGCGCAGACTCCTGTCCGTAGAGCTTCATGACACTCTGGTTTTCTATCTTCTGATGATCTCCCAGAAGAGGATCCTTTAGAGGATTAGAACTTTTAGTTTTGTACTTGGGCAAGTTTATGGTTTGCTTTAAACTAAATAGTTTGCTACTTTATTAAATAGTTGTAGTGTGTAAATTATTTGTATCTTTAAAGACAAAATCATATGTATAATTATGCTGTGTATTTACTAGTTTGTTTTATTTCATGTTCTGTTTATTTTATATAATAATATAATGTACAAAAACAAAATTTTCATAACTTATATTATTATGTATTAAGAAATGATTTATAACTTAGGTAAAGGTTTATTATATTTATCGTAAATTTGACATCCCCGGTAGGGTGTTACAACCAAACCACTTATGGCCTATGTCCAGTCCTCAAAACACAATTCGAGATTTTTCACTATCAATACAAGCTTAAATAGGTGCTTGCAACCGTTACAATCAAGAGCACTCTTCACACACAGGGAAACCCTACCCTTATGCTAAAGCCTCAAACTTTCAGGGATACCTCACCCTTACACAAACCTTTAAGGGATACCTCACCCTTGTTATAATACCTTTGAGAGATACCTCACCCTCCTTATAAACCTTTAAGGGATACCTCACCCTCTTTACAATAGAGTAGAAAGTAGATGAAGAGAAACTCTCACACAGAGCAAAAAGTACAACTTGAAGTACTACGAAAGCTCTTTAAGGATATCCCAAAGTTTTGGCAAAAAGAGCATAAAAAATATGAGAAAATTATAAATCACGTTTTCAAGCAAGCAAAGAATGATTCAGATAGTTAGGCTTGTTGCTAAGATGAACCAAGGTCTCTATTTATAACGCATTTCAGAAAATAGTTGTTGGGAGCATTTAAAACATATATTGAATGCAAATATGGTTGTTTGTTTCTAAATTAGGATCTCGAGTTTATTCGAATACCTTTTGAGTTATTCGAATACCTTTTGAGTTATTCGAATACCACTGATTCAAAAAGCTTATGAAAATCAATTCTGAAGAAGGTTATTTGAATACTTTAAAAGTTATTCGAATACCTCTATTGAAAGAAGCTTTTTGTGAAACAGGTCTATTCAAATACCTTGTGGGTTATTCGAATAGATCATTTAGAAAAATAGATTTTTGGAAAGCTTTGTATTCGAATACCAAATGTACTATTCGAATAGCTCTTTTAAAAATAGAGACGTGCAGGAAATTTTGAAAAACGTTATTCAAATACCTTCTGTGTTATTCGAATAACCCTATTAAAACCATAATTTTCTTGACTTGGTTTATTCGAATAAAGAGGCCTTTATTCAAATAACTCCGTTTGAAATCAGTTTTGAACATTTAAAATCTTCCAAAGTAATTTTCAAAAACATGAAGGCCATTTTGAATTTTGGTTTTTAGTTTAAAAACCATTTTTATCTTTTCTTGCAAAATCAATGAGATATTCAAGAAGGCTTCGTACAAAAAGACTCTAAGTCCTAAAGCTATTTTTGCAGGTCTTGTACTTGGTCTTATCATCATCTTCATCATGTTTGTTATCATCAAAACTATTATCAATGCCAGCTAGCTAATTACAGCCTCAACACACTTAGGAAAGCATATAAGAATTATCCCAATACTTAAGGAATTCCAAAACCTCAAGAACTCCAATCCTATAAGATTCTGATACCCACGACTAGGTGTGACCCTCTTTGTCTCGCCTGGTTTAAGAAAATAGAACACCCCACACCTAGGCATGGTTCAGCCACGCCTAGGCATGACCCCGAGATAGTAGCTTCTGCAAAATTCTATAGAAGTGTGGCACTGTTCCATTGGTGCCACACACGAAATTTGATCATCTCAAATCTGTTTCTTGATGATTTTAAGTCCCAATCAAGTTTACAAACACAAAATCACCCATCAAAACCCCAAAACCTACACTTTGAGCATTTTAGGTTCAAAATGGATAGTTTTAGTTTCTAATTCAAACTTTGCATGAACAAGTCATAAACCTCACTTACAACTCATCTAAGCAAGAAAATCACATACAACACCTCTAGAACTCAATTTGGTGTATTAAACCTCACGTAGGCCTAACATGGAAAGATGAGGAAAAAGATGAAGTTGAACTCAAGAACCCTTACCTCTTGGACTAAAGATGGTGAGGATGATGAATCCTTAAATTTCCCCTTCCTTTTCCTATCCTCCTCTTTCTCCTTCATTGCTTGATTCTCCTTTTCCTCTCCTTTGGAAAATGCAACCATGAGAAAAGTTGAGAGAAAATAGTGAAAATAATGAGATAAAATATCTCATCTCAGCCTTAAAATATCAAGGCTGTCGTGTGAGACTTTGGTCTCTTAAGTGACCATGTGTTAATTTTCGATCTACTAAGAACACTTAGATTTTACCAAATCCAATTTTCCTAAAGCCAACAAGTTTAAAATAAATCATTGAATTCATCAAAAATCTTGTTGCACTAAAACAACAATTTTCCATAGCAATTGCTAGTCAATCTAGCATTAAATCACACAACTAGTATGCTTAAAAATACCAAACTAGCTCTGATAAATCTCAAATTTTAACTATACCTTCTTTAACACATTTGTGACTTAGAAACAAGTTATCCACACTTATTTCCATTAACTAAGTAGTTTAAGTCAATTACGGGGCTAATAACAACTATATTTCACCCATAATGCTACAACAGAATAACTAAACGAGCTCAAAAAGTCACAAACTTATCAGACATGTTAAGTAAGCATTATGCTACCTCGGTAACCATTTATAAACCTAACATGTTTTCTAGGGTGTTACAGTTTTTGCCTCCACCCATTTAGATACATAATCCACAGCCAATAATATGTAAACAAAACCAAAAGAAACATGAAAAGGTCCCATAAAGTCGATACTCCAGACATCAAAAATCTCACAAAATAGTAAGGTTGTTGGGGTATTTCATTCCTACAAGAAATATTACAAATTCTCTGGCACTGTTCATAAGACTTACAAAATATATATACATCATGAAATATGGTAGGCCAATACAATCTAGAGTCCAAGACTTTCCTAGTTGTATGTTGGGGCCCAAAATGGCCACCACATGCAAGTGTATGACAAAAGCTAAGAATAGAATGGAACTCATTATCAGGTGCACATCTCCTAATGACTTGGTCACTACAAAATCTCCACAAATAAGGGTCATCCCACACATAATATTTTGAATCACTTTTAAGTTTATCAATCTCTGCCTTAGTAAAATGTGCAAGTAGTGCTTTAGCAACTAAGAAATTAACCAAATCTACAAACCAAGGGATGTTACCTTGTAGCTTGAAAAACTACTCCTCAGGGAAGACATCGTAGATGGGAGAAGAATCCTCCTCTCTCTCAATCCAACTCAAGTGATCAGCCACCCGGTTCTCCACTCCACTCTTATCATGAATCTTAATATCAAACTCTTGGAGTAACAACATCCACCTAATCAACCAGGGCTTTGCATCGAGCTTCTTAAGGAGAAACTTCAAAGCTGCATGATCTGAAAGCACAACCACTTTAGAACCCAACAAATATTATCGGAATTTATCTAAAGCAAAAATAATTTCTAAAAGTTCCTTTTCAGTTGTGGTTTAGTTGGCTTGTGTAGCATCTAAAGTCCTCGAAGCATAGGAGATGACATGAGATACTTTGCCAACTCTCTGTGTAAGGATAGCTCCCAATGCATAATTAGTGGTATTGCACATGAGCTCAAATGGGAGTGTCCAATCCGGTGGTTGAATGATAGGTGTACTGGTCAATGCTCGCTTGAGGTGATTGAAGGCATCCTTACACCTCTGGTCAAAGTAGAACTCCACATCTTTTTGCAGCAAGTTAGACAACGGAAGGGCAATTTTACTAAAATCCTTTATAAACCACCGATAGAAACCTGCATGACCAAGTAAAGAATGAACCTCCGGCACGCATGTGGGGTAAGATAGGCATGAAATGACATCTATTTTTGCAGGATCGACCTCAAGACCTTTGTTAGATACTACATGCCCTAAAATTATACCTTACTCTATCATGAAATGACATTTCTCAAAATTCAGAATAAGGTTAGTCTCAATGCATCTATGGAAAATCCAAGCCAAACTATCCAGACATGCATCAAAGGAAGAGTCATAGACAGTAAAATCATCCATAAACACATCCATGCAACTCTCTAAAAATTCAAAAAAGATACTTAGCATACATATTTGAAAGGTGCTCGGAGCGTTGCATAGACCGAAGAACATGCTCCTGTATGCAAATGTACCAAATGGGCAAGTGAAAGTGGTCTTCTCTTGGTCTTCTAGGGATATAAGAATCTGAAAATAGCCTGAATATTCATCCGGAAAATAGTAATGCGACTTTCCAACTAGCCTCTCCAACATCTGATTAATGAAAAGCAAGGGAAAATAATCTTTCTTGGTGGCCTGCTTAAGCCGCTTATAATCAGTGTAAACCCATCAACTGTTCTGAATTCTTGTTGGTAGCTCATTATTCTGATTTGCAACTACTATAACCCCAGATTTCTTTGGAACAACCTGCACGGTGCTCACCCATTTACTGTTAGATATGAGATAAATAATGTCAGCTTGCAATAGCTTAGTCACTTCCTTCTTCACTACATCTAGAATTAAGGGGTTCAATCTCCTTTGGGGCTGTCTCACTAGTTTGGTACCCTCCTCTAATAAAATCCTATGCATGCATGTGGAGGGACTAATACCAAGAATATCTATGAGTGTCCATCCGGTGGCCTACTTATTCTATCTCAAAACCTACAACAATTTTTCTTCTTGTTCAGGTTGCAAATTCTTAGTGACAATCACCAGTAATATCTCACCATCTCCTGAATATGCATATTTAAGATGGTTTGACAATGTCTTCAACTCTAAGGATGAGGGCTGAAGAATATAAGGTAGCAAGCTATTTAAAACTACTAACTCAGCAACATTAAATTCAACATAATTTTGACTCTCATTTTCATATGCTGCATCATTCAAGTCAGCAACTACATCATCACTCATAATTGCATAAATCTCAGCACATGCAACACATGATATAATATCACAGCTAACACATCTATCACAGGTAACAAAATCCAAAAAGTAAGTAATATTAGAGAATTCAACATACATATCAACATAAGCATTATCAACTAGCATCTCAATCATGTCAACATGGAAAACTGAATGCTCCTCTAGGGGATGTCTCATAGAATCAAAAATGTTAAATTGTACCACATCGTTGCCAAATTCTATAGAAAGGGTGCCAGCATGCACATCTATCTTGGTCTTGGCTATCTTGAGGAATGGTCTACCTAGAATCAATAGAGCGTGCTTTGTTAAAGACTCATATTCCATGTCCAGAATGTAGAAGTCCGTTGAGAAAATCAGCTCATTCACCTGAACAAACACATCTTCCAACACTCCTGCAGCATAAGCAATGGTCCTATTTGCCAACTTAATCACTATATTAGTGGGTTGCAAAAGTGCAAATGTTCAAAGACTTATAAACTGACATAGGCATGACATTAATAGAAGCACCTAAATCTAGCATTGCATGTTCAAATCTGGAGTTGGCTATAGTGCAACAGATTGTGAAAGTTTCAGGATCTTTGCATTTCTGTGGCATGCTTGACTAAGTCATTGCAGAAACATTTCTGCCAATACTAATCTTCTCAGTACCCTTAAGTCTTCTCTTATGAGTACATAACTCCTTGAGGAATTTGGCATACTTAGGAATCTGCTTGATTGCATCCAAGAGGGGGATATTGATTTCCACCTTCCTGAATGTCTCCATGACTTCTCTTTCCATTTCTTCTTGTACTGTCTGCTTGGGCTGTGTGACCCTATTTAGGAAAGGTAGTAGAATGGCCAGATTTGAATTCTCTACACATTTCTTCCATGTCACAGATTCCTGGATTAAGCTATCTATTTTTTGTGAATTTTGCTGTTTCTAGTCACTCTCTAGTTGCTGCACTAGTAGCTCTGGTTGTGGCAGACTAGGACCATCAACTTCTCTGCCACTTCTCAAGGTAATGGCACTTACATTGCCTCTTGGGTTATTGGCTGCTTATGAAGGCAATTGGCTCGACCCTTGACTTTTTAGCTCACTCACAGTGGTTGCTAACTGCCCAATCTGAGTCTGTAGATTCTGAATGGTGGCATTGACTTTCTACTAGAATTGAATGTTGTTTGTGGTCATCTGTTTCATCAAATCTTCCAATGATGGCTCAACTAGAGTGGCTTGGATAGACTTCTATGCAAGTTGTTGTTATCTGAATGTAGGTGGCTGGTATTTGTTGCTAGGACCTGTAGCTTGGTATCTAAATTGCTGCTGCCATTGGTGGAGCTATTGTTGTTGACCAGAATTCCTATATCTTAGGTTAGAATGGTCCCTCCAGCCAGGTTATAAGTACTAGAAAATGGGATCATATCTGGGCTGCTACTGTGACTGTTGATATTGGGGTCTATTAGGAAAAATACCAGCTACTGCAACGGATTGATCTGGAAAAACAGAACTACTATCCTGAAGTGTGGGGCATGCATCAGTAGGATGAGCTGAACAAGAGCAAATGCCACACACAGTTGTAGCCATCTGCATAGGTGGTTGTTGTCCCACTACTAACTGCCTCGCCAAAGAAGTCAATTCATGAAATCTGTGTTCCATTCTTTATTGGTCTACATGAGACAATTGAACCTTATTAACTCCTCTAGTTGAGGTAATGATTTGTGTGTCAAATTGTTAGGTGTTTGCTGCTATGTTTGCTATCAAATCTCTTACTACAGCAGGGGTCTTGTCTACTAATATTCCTCCAGAGGAAGCATCCACCATGCTTCTGTCCATTGGTAGCAAGCCTTTATAGAAATATTAAATCAAGAGTTGATCACTAATTTGCTGGTGTGGACAGCTTGAACACAACTTCTTGAATCTCTCCCAGTATTCATACAAAGTTTCACTTGAAATCTGTCTGATACCACATATGTCTTTCCTGATTGCAACAACTCTAGAGGCAGGAAAGAATCTCTCCAAGAACAACCTCTTCATATCATTCCAACTCATGACTGAACCTAGTGAAAGATAAAATAACAAATCCATGGCTATAGTAACAAGTGAGAAATGGAATGCCATCAGCTTGATGTGCTCCTCAAGGATCCTATGCAGCTTCATGGTTGAACAAACTACATGGAACTCCTTTAGGTGCTAATAGGGATCTTCACCTGCAAGACCATGATACTTGGGCAACAAGTGTATCAATCTAGATTTTAACTCAAAATCAGCATTAAGATCCAGATATTGAATGCACAAAGACTAGTAAGTTACATCAGGAGCAGCAAGCTCCTTAAGGGTCCTATTATGCATGTTCTCAGTCATGGTTTCAGAATTGCTTAAGATCTCAGGTTCACTCTCAAATTGAAGATCAAAATCAAGTTCAGAAGCAATTCTTACACTTAGCCTACGAGCTCTAATCAATCTATGCAATATCCTATCAATCTCAGGATCAAAATCAAACAAGTTATCAGAATTAGACTTAGTCATGCACCGACTATGGCTATAGAGGTGTCAGAATGCCAAAAACACAAACATTCAAATCTACACTACAGAAATGGTTAGAAAAAATAAAAAAAAACACATCAAATGAATTTTAAAAATCATGGGGCCACCACATAATGAAAACTACACTAATTTAGAAAATTATCATGAAAAGAAAATATTTCAAAAATTGAAAAAGTGATCTAAACGATGGAATTTGGTAAAAAAAATGCATGGCCAATAATTAATTGGTCTTGATCACTGAATTTTTTTCTATCAACTGGCAAAAATTCAGGTAATTCTAAGTTACCAAAAAAATTATTGTAATTACTACTATGTCCCCAGTTTTCTCAAAAATCCTATTAGATGATGAAATTTGGCTAAAATCTGAAGGGATGATCCTAAGTGGATCGCCTTGCTCAAAATGATGATTTAACCTTGAGGACCAAGTCTCAACTCCAAACTCCATAGTCAGATCAATACTAGTCACCCCATACACTAGAAAAAATCAGAAACTAGGTGAAAAAGTGCTAGTTTGGAATGAAATAATGTTAGGCAATTAGGAACATGTCCAAAATGATTGAATGACACTTACAAGGAAATCTTGCAATGTAATTATCAATACAGGAACAAAAGAATGATCAATAGTAACAGCCAATGTAACAGTAACCAATCAGCAGAATGTAATTCAGTTTAGCAGAATATGAACAAGAGTTAGTATGGTCACTTAATATGATCAAATTACAGTTAACAATCCCTAGCAACGGCGCCAAAATTCTGACTGAGCGCCAAACTTAATCAAAATTGTAATCGAGTTATACTTATGGCTTGTAGCATAGGAAACAATACCAGATCATCTCTCAAGGATTGTAAATGCAATTTGATCAGATAGAGAAATAAAGATAGGGGGAAGGATTTGAAAACTCAAAAAATGTAAATAACAGAATTAAAGTGAGAAATTAAATTAAAAGAGCAATCAATTCAAAAACCTATCTGAAACTGGGTTGATTCCATCATAGATCTTTCAACAAACATTTGAAGTGCATTTGAATGGTTAATTTACATTTAACCGAAATCTTTGCATCAAATCCAAAATTCATACTAGATAATCATCTAGAATTCAATTAGTAATTGACACACAAATTTGTAATCGCACAATTCATGTTAGATCCATGTTAATTTGATCTCTGAATTCAATTAACCTAGGCACAAATTAGTAACCTAACCTCTGCAAATTCATGATTAATTTAGTTCATTCAATCCTAAATCCATCACAATTCTCAATCTTAAATCAAGACCTAATCAGATTAAACATAAACAGAATCACCATTCATGCATTCAAGATTAAGAAGAAGAAGAAGAAGAAGAAGAAGAAGAATTCAAACACAAACCTGAACTAAGATCTCAAGAATCCAAACCACAATTTCTTCAAGAATCTCTAAATTGATTACAGAAGTTTAACTCTCCATAGTTATCACCATGAAGGAGCTTGAGGAAGAAGAGAGAATAAGAGAGAAAAGTCTAGAATGAAGGTGAGAAGTGTAACACCCCAACTTTTGAAAAAATGATAGTTTTGTCCTGATTGCACTGTTTTATGTTTTTCTATATGTTATAAAATTTATTTGACTGTTTCGAGTTTATATTTGAGTGTTTTGTATGATTTACTCTGAGTCAAGAAAATAATAATTTTCGGATCAGGGAAATCTTGTTTTAATTATTTGGAGCTGGGGGATCTTACTAAACCCAATTCCGAGTGATATGTATATTAATCTTTTAATTTTTAGGATTTAACTGTGCAATAAAATAATTTTATATTATTATAACATTATTTTATCTGACAGTACCTACTGTCTCAAAAACAGTAGAAATCTGCTCTAAAACGACCATGGACCCGAAAAAGTCTGTGAGACCCGTGTTTAGAGAAGCAGTCAACGTTTTTGGCTGGACTAAATTCTAAGCCAATAGAAACAAGTCAACGAAGCAGGCTTGAAAGGTTTGGACCAATAGAAAACAAGTCCACAAAAGTGGTTAGACTTGTTGAAATCAAACTAGAAGGTTTAATAAAGTTAGCTTTGTAACACCCCTTGATGTAGCAACTGGTGCGCAATCGTCATTACACCACAGTTACTAGATCCAGGCGTGTCACAGCCATGATAACAGTAATTTCAAAATTTACAAGTTCATTTTTTTTCTTACAGCTATGCATAAGTAGAAAATACGAGCCCCGAATGAGATATAAGTATATTGACTCATCAACGGATACAACATCTTTTGATACAAAGGTATACATATCCAAAATTAATGCATAAAGTAGAATTACATAATATCAAATTTAAACCTTTCCTTACATAACATAAACTACCAAATAAAGGTTTGGCCTTCGCCGAAGTCGAACACGTAAATGGAAAGATCCTGCACTTGATCTTCCTCAACATCTCGGACGGATAAGACTCGCCCTTGCGATATCTCCAAAGGAAAAGGAGTACGAACCTATGACATAATCGAAACCTCTCTCAAGAAGAGATGACGGTTATCCCACATTTCCCCAATGGGTATAGGGAACTCCACACGTAACCGAACATAGGCGATGTTGGTCCCATCGCCGGGTTCATCTCCGCACTGCACCAGAGTTACATCTCCCACGTATACGACGAGTCCCACTTCACGTTCGAAGTGCTAGGTTTCCGGGCCTTGGAGGAACTGTATCCATGTGCGGAACATATAGGGTGTTGGGGACGTCATCACCAGGAAGTAGAAATCGATCCTCAAGTCCAACTAATTGAGTCCACTCGCACTATTCACTGTTTTTATCCAATTTGACAAAGAACAGGGTAATACAAGAAAGAGGTGAGACACCCATCCTTCATTACCACTAAGGCAGTAAGAGAACAGTGCGGCGCAAAGCGCCCACCAAGCAATACAGTTCATGTATTCATCAATAAAAACAACGGAATTTATAATAAAAGCAATTCAATTCTGAGCAATAATCAAAGTAAATAATAACAGTGATATTTATAGTAAGGGTAGAACAATAGTAAGCAATAGCAGGCATATAACAATGGTGTTTCTAGGAATCAGCACAACAATCAGATAATCATTTACACAAATACAACAGTTATTTTCACATTCACAGGTGTTCATGCTCAACAGTGTATAAGACCAATAATGAATGATGCACAATGCATTATGGTACCAAATCCTACTCCATGGAGTTAGACTCAAACAGTCGGAGAGAAAGATCAGGAGACATGTCTGTAACTCGGCTGCCGAGGCCAGTGCTATCAATAATTTTTCTCGTGCACAATCATGGCATTGTACAGACATTCTACACTAGATCACGATATAGGACAGTGTCAAGTCCGGATCGTCGGTGCGTTTGCATCGGTTTGCGTCACGGCACAGAGGAGCTCATAACTGTCTATGTGAGGGACCCGCACCCTGACGCCCCCAAGGTCATAACACGACCCACACTAGTCTATTCGCACCTGCACTAAGGTGTGTTCAATCTCCTATGCAACTTGCCCTTACAACAGTCCACAAGGACATTCACAATGCATAATACTCTATGCATGAACAAGTATGATCATCAATCTCATACAATTCCATAATGTGCCACAATTGGCCAATATAAGCATCAATATACAAATGGTCACTCACATGGACCCATAACATTATAATATAAAGATCAAGTCAATTAATACATTCTTAGGTTCATTATGAATCCTAAATTAGAATTTGTTTCCCTTTTCAAGGTTCACGTCTAATCCAATTCGTACAATTAATCAAATCTCCCAAGGTAATTTAAATTTCTTACATCTTGTAAATTATTCAAGTTCTTAGGCCTCACACTTTCTTGTTCTGTACTCACTTGAATTTACCTTAAGTCTTATGACAATCTCGCTTTTAACCTTTTAAAATTTATATAACCTTTGATTATATTAAATTCTTCCCATTTATTTATTATCAATTTTATTACATAGGTTTCTAATTGCATAATTACTTATGCTCCCAAATTACCAAAGTTACATACTTACACCTAAAAATGCCTTAGAGGCCGTGGCCTCACAATGGTTTCAATTCCAAATCCTTTCAAGTCATCAAACTACATGCCATTTTCTTAATTCATTTTATTGTTCACTTACTAAATTAGCTCACCAAGAACCCCAATTTTGGGCTCAAAAACCGTGACCTTCCTAAATCCTCAAAATTTCACTCTTTCACATATCATGTGTTAATTACTTGATACTTAATTACTCAATTTCCATTTCTCACAAGGTTAATTTAATTGCCTAAGATCCATGCCAAAACTATGGCTTCATGATGTCCATTATCCAATTTTTCTTTCCATTTTTATGCATTAGTTTTCTTAACACTAATTCACTTAAATTTACTTCATCAAAATTAATCCATTTGTCTCTTTACCTTGACCAAAACCATGGCACCCCTCTTGGATATTAAACTCTCAAAGTCCTCCCTTCATTTGTGTTAATACTATCATTCAACCTTTGATTACATAAGTCTTATTTCACTTGTATACAAAACCAATTTTCACCATTAATTTCTTAGTCAAAACCATGGCACCATGTTGAGGTAGGAAATTCCAAATTTTTCATTTAGCAACCCCAACATGATCAAGCACAATTAATATATCAAACATATTCAAGAGTATAATCAAGTATCAATCAAATTCAAGAATACTAAATCATACAAAATTTATAATTCAAGCAAGCATACAAAGAACATATAAGGATGGATTTCTCCATCAACACACATATAAAGTCTCCTCACCACCATAAGTGGTTGAAGTAAGTAATCTCTCTTACCTAGAGGAGACAATGCAAGAAAACAACTCCTTGGTTCCTTGATTTGCAATTTTCGGATTCCACCTTCAAGAGAACCATAAAGTGGTCAAATTCTCATATTTACAAACTAAGGATTGGAAAGAATGATCCTTGGTCACATGGGTGACCAAGGAAAATGAAAATGATAAGGAAATAGGAGAGAACCAAGAATCTTTACCTAGATCTTCAAGGTTAGGGCTTGTTGATAGGAGATATAAATGGAAGAACACAAAATAGCTTCCTTGGGTGTCTTCAAGGTGGATTCGGTTTTGGCCCTCCAAGAACCCTTCAAAAGCTTCAAGCTTTGCCCTCTAATGGTGGAAGATGAAATAGAGGTTTTTAGGAGATGGATCCAAAAGGAAAAGTGTTTAGAATGATGAGGTGAATATAGAAATGAGCTTGGAGAAGAGAAAAGATGAAGAGAAATGGTGGAAGAAGGGGCTGCAATTTCGGGTTGGAGAGGAGGAAGAAAGGTTAGATTTTTTAAGAAACTTTCTAAAGAGAAAGTGTAAAGGAGATGGAGGGGAGTAAGAAAATGGTCTTGGTGAAGCAAAAAGATGAAGAGAAATAGTCATGGGAGAGTTGCCATTTTCGTGGTAGAGGTGGAGGTAGAGAGAAGGAGGAGAAAAAGATGAAGAGAGAAGAAGAAGAAAGAGAAAGTGCATAGGAAAAATTTTGAATTAAGATGGTGTAATTAATTAATTGAAGTCAAACCAATTCTCCCCCCAAATGGCTTGTTCCAGCCGTGAAAATGGAGAAAGAAGAGGGCATGGGCTGCA
Organism: Ormosia emarginata; assembly: GCA_029884605.1. NCBI lineage: Eukaryota > Viridiplantae > Streptophyta > Magnoliopsida > Fabales > Fabaceae > Ormosia > Ormosia emarginata. The sequence continues at coordinate 6,312,691 of JAQQTP010000087.1, forward strand.
TTTGCATGGGGAAGGAGGAAGAGGAAATTTCCAAGAAGCTTCCTCCAAGCTTACATGAGAAGCTTCGCACGTTTCTCGATAAAGTGAAAGTAAGGTTGTCTCCTAATTGGGCACACTAACACAGATAAATATTTACACTATCAGTATTATTTTTCCTCCAGTGTAGAAGAGTCACAGATGATAGAAGAGTCACAGATGATGCAAAATAATATTTTATTGTTCATCGGATGATTTTACAGTACCGCGATCTCATTTGTCGGGTAAAATTCTCGAAAAACGTAAATTTCGTAAATTGTGTCTGGCCTCGGGTTTAGTAAGATCCCCCGTCGACAAGTCCACAATTTAGAGTTTACTAGCCACAAGGAAGACATTGCACATTCCCGGGTCCATTCAGTGTGCACGCAAAACGAGAAATATACTAAAATATTCGACGTTTCTGAAAAATTCCCAGAAAATTTTCAAAAATTGCAAATATTATAAAACGACTATTCGTCACATAATTTTCCAATTTTTGAAGCATTACATTCGTTTTCCCGACTCTACTCAATATGCACGTAAAGCGAAGAATATATTAAAATATTCGACATTCTCAGAAAAATCCAGAAAAATTCCTAAAAATCCCAAATATTGTAAAATGATTATTTATCCTGAAATTATTAATTTTCAGGATGTTACAACACTCCTATTCAAATAGAAATTTCATCCTCGAAATTTTCACCCCTTAGATTAAACATTAACGTGTTTCTTCATCTTATTTTCTTACCCTCAGATTGCGTCTCTAGTTACGTCAATTTAGATCACCCTTACCAACACGATCTCTATATCTTTGTGTTGCTTTATTCTTCTATTCTCGATCTTCACGAGAAGTTCCTCATAGATCAGGCTCTCTCTGAATTGCACCGGGTTTAGTTTGATGACATGGCTGGATCGGTGATATACTTTCGCGATCGTGATATATGGAAGATATCATGGAGACTTAGAAAGAAAGGATGACAAAATTTGTTGACAAGCTATTGAACCAAACCCGAAATGAAATTTGATATAGTCCAAAGAATTTTGGAATGGGTTTATTAGTAACCCAGACAGGACGACACTGAAACTAGACGTCATACTCCTTCAAAAACTCTAATCACCTTTCCTGTCTCATGTTCAGCCCTTTTTTATCGAATGGATACTTCAAGTCCTTGTGATTGCTAAAGGCGTTGATCGTAGCAAGTGTCTCCATATTCTCAGAGCAATTTTAACTACGGCTAGTACCAAACCGTGAGTTGGGCAATTCTCAATGCGTCCTCAACTACCTTGAGGTGTAAGTCACAACTTTCCTAACCTTGCATGAACACATATCCTAGATTTTAATGTGAAGCATAAAATTCTCCAAACAGTTCCCTGGGATTAGGTAGAACCAAATCTGACAAGTATTCGAATGTCTCCTCGACCTTTAAAATCTTTCTTCACATGCATTAGTCCATAGAAGTTTTGATTCTCTTCTCGTAAACTGAGCAAAATATCCGGCTATCTTGGAGGATCCATTGATACTCCTTCAATCTATGTGTCTTCTTCGATAAAACTAACTAATTCCACCAGCTATGTGTCTCTTTTACGGTCTCCGATCTTTCCTTTTGAAGAACTACTTCAATCTCTTGGGAATCCACAACAATTTGGAATTTCATGATCCAAAACTGAACCTTCTCAATTAAGAATCCGTACTCTGATACTTTGGCATTTACTCTCTCTCCTTTAAAGTCAGGAAAACTATGCCGAGATGTCCAACGTGTATCTCCATATTTTCGAGAATAGATCAGAATGTCATCATTAATGACAATGACAATTCTGTTCTAGGTAAGGACAAAAGATACAATTCATGTCACTCATGAATGCGACAAGAGGATTTGTTACTCCGAACGGCATCACGAGACACCCATAATGCCCACAGCGCGTTCGAAATCATTTCGGGACATTCTCAATCTCCCGCGAACTTAATGATGACCAGGACGTACATCTCTCTCCGAGGATACTCACCCTTGATCATAGTCTCGTTCGTTTGACGATGGTACTAACCTCACTCAAATGTTCCATTCTTCTCCTTAACTGGCAGCACTGTAGTTTATCACAAGAAACTTATTGACTACAATGGTGACAGTCATATTCCCTTTTCTTTTGTCCTCTATAAAAGTAACACGTATCCTTGGATTTCTTTTCCCTCAAAAAGCTTCAACTTTGTTGGCTATTACGAACTCAAAAGCCTTAGTTTCGAAAATCACTAAGGTTCTTATCGGAACGCTCTAGCAGATAATGACCAGAAAATGACTGATCGATCTCTGAAATCATGAAATCTAATAGGTATGATTCTTGGTAAGCAGGATAGATCAACAAAAGGTTCAATCTTTAGCAGAAATAGGATAGATTAAACAAACTTAAGTGTCAACGATAAGTCTTAGTAATAGAAATGGAAACAACTACGTCGAAGACAAGAAAGATACAGATGAATCCAAATGATCCATACAGTTACAAATTGTAAAAGGAAAGGGTTACCCCCAGAATTATACAGCACGATTATCGGATCGTCACTTGAGGCACAACTTCCCTTGTTTAGATCTCTAAATGTCGAGGTCTGATTGGATCTACTACTACTAGCACTTTCCCTACGGGTTGGGTGTTGTTGTTACTTTCTTAGCACCCGTTATCATAGTTCCCGTTTAAACTTATTGGCTTTTCCATTATTCCTCCTTTGGAATCTAGGTAGTCCATGGTTATCCCAAGTCTGACTTTCCTTCAATAGATTTTAAACCACAACTTCCAATTCTCATTACTATATGGTCCTCTGATCCTGGTGAATTGTCACATCCGCTATCCTCCATATTTCTCCTGCGATCGCAGCCATACTTCGATGGTCTTATCCTATGCTCATATGTGTACGTCTGCCATGAGCCGGTGTCTTTCTTCGAAGACGGACCAAACATAACACAATAAAACAAACATAATTATTTCAAACAATATTGCCTCCCTTCGGAAGCCAAACACAAAGAGTCACACAATGCACACCATTCAAGCAAGACAAGCTAATTTACGAATCTTAACAGCTTCCAGCTCGAACTTCTTCATTCTGCCTCCACAGCGTAATCTCTCGTAAGTTGTTAACTTCCAAACTGCTTCACGAACCTATCTTACACCAACTATTTCTTTCTCCAGAAGATCGGTTTTCCAAAATCCTTTGATCTCCTCACAAAAGAATTCCTATTTTCCTAACACAGTACGCCTAGGTGAAGTCATAGTTTCTTGTACACACAGAACATTACACATTGAGTAGGCCAGTCCTCAATATCATGCAACTGTATAACAATAGCTATCAACATTCAACCTACGGCAAGCCATGCATTCCTTTCCCATCATCTCAATCAAGAGACAAGGAAGTGCACAACAGACCAAATCCTAATATGCCTAAACATAGCAAGTCCATACCCCGGCTCAACAGGATGAACTGCTCTGATACCACCTAATGGAACACCCCTTGATGTAGCAACTGGAGCGCAATCGTCATTACACCATAGTTACTAGATCCAGGCGTGTCACAGCCATGATAACAGTAATTTCAAAATTTACAAGTTCATTTTTTTTTCTTACAGTTATGCATAAGTAGAAAATACGAGCCCCGAATGAGATATAAGTATATTGACTCATCAACGGATACAACATCTTTTGATACAAAATTATACATATCCAAAATTAATGCATAAAGTAGAATTACATAATATCAAATTTAAACCTTTCCTTACATAACATAAACTACCAAATAAAGGTTCGGCCTTCGCCGAAGTCGAACACGTAAATGGAAAGATCCTACACTTGATCTTTCTCAACATCTCGGACGGATAAGACTCGCCCTTGTGATATCTCCAAAGGAAAAGGAGTACGAACCTGTGACATAATCGAAACCTCTCTCGGGAAGAGATGACGGTTATCCCACATTTCCCCAATGGGTATAGGGAACTCCACACGTAACGGAACATAGGCAATGTTAGTCCCATCGTCGGATTCATCTCCGCACTGCACCAGAGTTACATCTCCCACGTATACGACGAGTCCCGCTTCACGTTCGAAGTGCCAGGCTTCCGGGCCTTGGAGGAACTGTATCCATGTGCAGAACATATAGGGTGTTGGGGACATCGTCACCAGGAAGTGGAAATCGATCCTTAAGTCCAACTAATTGAGTCCACTCGCACTTTTCACTGTTTTTATCCAATTTGACAAAGAACAGGGTAATACAAGAAAGAGGTGAGACACCCATCCTTCATTACCACTAAGGCAGTAAGAGAACAGCGCGGCGCAAAGCGCCCACCAAGCAATACAGTTCATGTATTCATCAATAACAACAATAGAATTTATAATAAAAGCAATTCAATTCTGAGCAATAATCAGAGTAAATAATAACAGTGATATTTATAGTAAGGGTAGAACAATAGTAAGCAATAACAGGCATATAACAATGGTGTTTCTAGGAATCAGCACAACAATCAGATAATCATTTACACAAATACAACAGTTATTTTCACATTCACAGGTGTTCATGCTCAACAATGTATAAGACCAATAATGAACGATGCACAATGCATTATGGTACCAAATCCTACTCCATGAAGCTAGACTTAAACAGTCGGAGAGAAAGATCAGGAGACATGTCTGTAACTCGGCTGCCGAGGCCAGTGCTATCAATAATTTTTCTCGTGCACAATCATGGCATTGTACAGACATTCTACACTAGATCACGATATAGGACAGTGTCAAGTCTGAATCGTCAGTGCGTTTGCATCGGTTTGTCTCACGGCACAGAGGAGCTCATAACTGTCCATGTGAGGGACCCGCACCCCGATGCCCCCAAGGTCATAACACAACCCACACTAGTTTATTCGCACCCACACTAAGGTGTGTTCAATCTCCTAGGCAACTTGGCCTTACAACAGTCCACAAGGACATTCACAATGCATAATACTCTATGCATGAACAAGTATGATCATCAATCTCATACAATTCCATAATGTGCCACAATTAGCCAATATAAGCATCAATATACAAATGGTCACTCACATGGACTCATAACATTATAATATAAAGATCAAGTCAATTAATACATTCTTAGGTTCATTATGAATCCTAAATTAGAATTTGTCTCCCTTTTCAAGGTTCACGTCTAATCCAATTCGTACAATTAATCAAATCTGCCAAGGTAATTTAAATTTCTTACATCTTATAAATTATTCAAGTTCTTAGGCCTCACACTCTCTTGTTCTTCACTCGTATTTACCTTAAGTCTTATGACAATCTCGCTTTTAACCTTTTAAAATTTATATAACCTTTGATTATATTAAATTCTACCCATTTATTAATTATCCATTTTATTACATAGGTTTCTAATTTCATAATTACTTATGCTCCCAAATTACCAAAGTTACATACTTACACCTAAAAATGCCTTAGAGGCTGTGGCCTCACAATGGTTTCAATTCCAAATCCTTTCAAGTCATCAAACTACATGCCATTTTCTTAATTCATTTTATTGTTCACTTACTAAATTAGCTCACCAAGAACCCCAATTTTGGGCTCAAAAATCGTGACCTTCCTAAATCCTCAAAATTTCGCTCTTTCACATATCATGTGTTAGTTACTTGATACTTAATTATTCAATTTCCATTTCTCACAAGGTTAATTTAATTGCCTAAGATCCATGCCAAAACTATGGCTTCATGATGTCCATTATCCAATTTTTCTTTCCATTTTTATGCATTAGTTTTCTTAACACTAATTCACTTAAATTTACTTCATCAAAATTAATCCATTTGTCTCTTTACCATGACCAAAACCGTGGCACCCCTCTTGGATATTAAACTCTCAAAGTCCTCCCTTCATTTGTGTTAATACTATCATTCAACCTTTGATTACATAAGTCTTATTTCACTTGTATACAAAACCAATTTTCACCATTAATTTCTTAGTCAAAACTGTGGCACCATGTTGAGGTAGGAAACTCCAAATTTTCCATTTAGCAACCCCAACATGATCAAGCACAATTAATATATCAAACATATTCAAGAGCATAATCAAGTATCAATCAAATTCAAGAATACTAAATCATACAAAATTTATAATTCAAGCAAGCATACAAAGAACATATAAGGATGAATTTCTCCATCAACACACATACAAAGTCTCCTCACTACCATAAGTGGTTGAAGTGAGTAGTCTCCCTCTTACCTAGAGGAGACAATGCAAGAAAACAACTCCTTGGTTCCTTGATTTGTAATTTTCGGATTCCACCTTCAAGAGAATCATAAAGTGGTCAAATTCTCATATTTACAAACTAAGGATTGGAAAGAATGATCCTTGGTCACATGGGTGACCAAGGAAAACGAAAATGATAAGGAAATAGGAGAGAACCAAGAATCTTTACCTAGATCTTCAAGGTTAGGGCTTGTTGATAGGAGATATAAATGGAAGAACACAAAATAGCTTCCTTGGGTGTCTTCAAGGTGGATTCGGTTTTGGCCCTCCAAGAACCCTTCAAAAGCTTCAAGCTTTGCCCTCTAATGGTGGAAGATGAAATAGAGGTTTTTAGGAGATGGATCCAAAAGGAAAAGTGTTTAGAATGATGAGGTGAATATAGAAATGAGCTTGGAGAAGAGAAAAGATGAAGAGAAATGGTGGAAGAAGGGGCTGCAATTTCGGGTTGGAGAGGAGGAAGAAGAAAGGTTGGATTTTTGAAGAAACTTTCTAAAGAGAAAGTGTAAAGGAGATGGAGGGGAGTAAGAAAATGGTCTTGGTGAAGCAAAAGATGAAGAGAAATAGTCATGGGAGAGCTGCCATTTTCGTGGTGGAGGTGGAGGTAGAGAGAAGGAGGAGAAAAAGATGAAGAAAGAAGAAGAAGAAAGAGAAAGTGCATAGGAAAAATTAAGATGGTGTAATTAATTAATTGAAGTCAAACCAATTCTCCCCCCCCAAATGGCTTGTTCCAGCCGTGAAAATGGAGAAAGAAGAGGGCATGGGCTGCATTTGCATGGGGAAGGAGGAAGAGGAAATTTCCAAGAAGCTTCCTCCAAGCTTACATGAGAAGCTTCGCACGTTTCTCGATAAAGTAAAAGTAAGGTTGTCTCCTAATTGGGCACACTAACACAGATAAATATTTACACTGTCAGTATTATTTTTTCTCCAGTGTAGAAGAGTCACAGATGATAGAAGAGTCACAGATGATGAAAAATAATATTTTATTGTTCATCGGATGATTTTATAGTACCGCGATCTCATTTGTCGGGTAAAATTCTCAAAAAATGTAAACTTCGTAAATTGTGTCCGGCCTCAGGTTTAGTAAGATCCCCCATCGACAAGTCCACAATTTAGAGTTTACCAGCGACAAGGAAGACATTGCATCTTCCCAGATTCGTTCAGTGTGCACGCAAAACGAAGAATATACTAAAATATTCGACGTTTCCGAAAAATTTCCAGAAAATTTTCAAAAATTGCAAATATTATAAAACGACTATTCGTCACATAATTTTCCAATTTTTGAAGCATTACAGTCATTTTCCCGACTCTGCTCAATACGCACGTAAAACGAAGAATATATTAAAATATTTGACGTTCTCAGAAAAATCCAGAAAAATTCCTAAAAATCCCAAATATTGTAAAATGTTTATTTATTCTGAAATTATTAATTTTCGAGATGTTACAAGCTTAAAACCTAACTAAGTTAACATAGAAGGCTTATGTAGTAACTAAGTAAAGTAGCCTAGTTAGCTATCTAGTTAAGTTTTAATTAGACAATGATCTCAAAATATCAAGACAAACTTAGTTAACCTAAGTAACTATATAGTTAGGCAAGTAACTAAACAAATTAATCTAATGCACCTAAATGTAACTAGAAGACCAAATGGATTACAAACTTGGTTTGCTTCTCCTTGGAGCAATTCGGTTGGAGCATTCAAGAAGCTTCAAGAAAGGCTTAGTCACTTGGATGACTAGGTTTTCATGCACCAATGAGAGACAAGCTTGGAGACCAAGCTTTGATATCAACCCTTGATCACATCTAGGGCTATTAGGTGTTAGGAGAAGTCAAACAAGGAGGCCACCTCCTTAGTGAGTCCTACGGCCATACATTAGGAAAAGGAGACCATTTTGCTCTTAATTCTCATTTCTTACTATCACCAAACTTACACTTTCTCTCTTCTAAAACAAAAATCACCATTGTTGTTTTCTTTGGAGACCATTCGGCCAACACCCCCAAATCACACTTCCAACCTTCAAAAATTTCATCTAACCTACTTTCTCAAACCTAAACACCATTTTAAGAACATCTCTAGTTGAGAGTTCTTCCAAAATCCTTCATCTTAGACTTGGAAAAATTACTTTGGAGATTTTTCCTACAAGGTGAAACTTCTTGTTTTTCATTTCTAACTTCATTTCTAAGGTTCTAAGCCATGATTGATCCATGGTTTATGCTTTTCTCCTATAGTTATAACTCTTTAAATTTTTGTTTAAGATCTTTTAGGTTTCTTGGAGGGTCACGAAATCAACTAGGAGAAGGATTAGAAGGAGTTATCCTCCTTTAAGGTAAGAGGGAGATTTGATCTTATCAATCATGTGTGGTGATAAGAAAATGGATTGTATGTGTGTGAAGAATCCATAAGGATTCACTTGTTTGATTGTTTAAATGCTTTCCTATTTGTATTTGATATTATTTGTATGCATGTCTATAAGCTTTAAAATATGTTGCATGTGTTGATATATGCATGATTATTAATTAGGATGTGAATAATATGTAAGGTTTGCATGAGTGTTCCAAAGAACACAACCATGGAGCTTTCAGCTTCACCATGAAAAAGAGAACCAAAATGTTCTCCACCATTTTATAAAGGAAGGATTTAATGGAATTAGGTAAGTTAATGAAACCCAAAATGATTTAGAAGATAGAAAATGATCCAAAGATCAAATGCCAAAGCTTTGTAAAATTCGGCCAGCATGCCTTTTCAATGTGTAATCAATCCAAAAATTTATTTTCTAAGTATAGATTAGGTGTTTAACCTAAAAAGAATACATTTGCAATTGATTTTTCAAGACTTAAATAAGTAAACTAATTTTTATTAGAATATAGTATAGGAGAGAAAAGGACAAAACTCTTGAAAAATACTTGTCTTTGAGTATTAAAGCATGATAGTGATTTTTAAAGTAAATTCTGTAGTAATAAACTAAAACAAAAGAATTCTTAAAAGGAAAACGTAGAAAACGCAATTTTCATAGATTTTATAGACAAAATGTTGTTAAAATTTATTAGAAACAGACAAATAAAAAGAAGAACATTTTATAATATAATTATAAACTTAAGGAAAACATTCTACGTAGTTTAAAAGTATTAAAAATAGTTTACGCAGTTTTAAAAATAGAGATTTTAAAGCTTTATGGTTAAGAAAATGATTTAAAAACCTTACGCGATTGAGAAAACGATTTAAAAGCACTACGCGATTTTAAAAACAACAAAATATATTTACGCAATTTAAAAACATTTGTAAAAGCGACAAGATTGTGAAAATGCGATAAAATTTCTGCGCGATTAAATGGAACAATGAGTTTTACTATCGGGCCAAAGTGGTGGACCCGGATATGTGGAGATATGGTACTGTCAAGTGGAGACGTACTATATTTGAGATTATTGCCATTAAGGGGCATTTGTGTAAATATAGTAATATTTTGAGACCAAGGGTGTTTTGGTAATTATTGTTCTTATTCATGCATTGGGAGTCATGTCAATTGGTTTAGAATTGGCGATTGATTGACGAGGTGAATTACATCGTGTTGTCGATGTGATAAGCGTAGTGTGGTTCATCGAGTGGACTTGGAGGCATTAGTGTGCGGAGTATTCCACATGTGAACAATTGGCCGCTCCTCTGGGTCGTGGTAATTGGTAACACACTAATGATCTCAACATGCATTATACTTAATCAAGATCTTGTAAAGACTATTTAGTACAATGCCTGTAGTGCACGACGTATTTTGGACTGTGTACTACTACACGACGTTGGACTGTGGGCTATAGATACGACGTTGGACAGTGGAATAGTTTGGTTGGGCAGCCTGAGGTACTGATAGATCTTTATGGGTCATTCTCTCTAATATCTGTGTATAGCTCTATGGAGTAGGGATGAGTCGTTATGCATTTGCATTTGTGACATATATTTTAATTTTATTATTTGTGATATTATGTATGATTTGTTAAATTGTGTTATTGTTTTATGATGTTATGGTATGCATATTATATCAAACTGTGGTGTTTGTTGTCTTGTCGTTTTCTTAATTGCCATGCTGGTAATGATGTAGGTCGTCTCACCTCTCTATATGTATTGTTTTTGTATTATTATTTATGTTTATAAAGAGTTTGAGGAAGAGGAGCAGCCTCTAGACTGTTTGTACCCTGAGGAGGAGCAACAATAGACGGGTGATCAATTTGACGAGTGCGAGCCATCCGATCATCCATATCCTTTGGACTGATCTTGTGATTATGGCATTGCCAGGATTTCTTGGTTTTGTGAGACTGGAGTTTCATGGAGGCTCGGAGCCTGGCGACTGCGCGAGGATCGATGATCGGTGATCTACTTGGGACGTTTGACTGTGTCCTTACGTAGAGAGTTTGATGTTGAACCAGTTTTTACTACTACTACTTTGTATCTATATCTGGAGATGCCTTTGGATCTGAGGCGCCACTAGGGAGGACTTTTTCATGTACCCAGTGAGATCAGTATAGTATCAACAACCCTGACTCCTGTCCATAGAACTGTGAGACATCCTAGATTTCTATCACCTGAAGTTTCATCTGAGAGTGATCCTTCGGAGGGTTAGAAGTCGTTGATGTGCACTTGGGCATATATATGTTTTGTAGTGTACTAACTCTTTACTGCTTTATTTAAATATTTATAATTGTAAATTATTTGTGTAAGTTAAGACAAGATCATATGTACATTATTGGTATGTAATAATAGTTTGTTTTATATTATGTTTTGTGTTATTTTATTTAACGCTATTAGGTATAAAAGAAAAAAAAATTATGACTTATATTAACTATGTATCAAACGTTTTATAACTTGGGTAAGGTTTTATTTTTTATTTTTTTGCATCATAAATGTGACATCCCCACAAAGGTGTTATATTAGTTGGTATCAAAGCCCAAGTTAGAGTCTTTTGGGGTTGTCGTTGGGTCTGTTTTTGTTTGTGTTGTGTGATTCTCTGTGATTTATTTCCGAAAGGATACATTTAACTTTGTTTTGTTATAATTGAAGAAATAAGATGTATGGCGGAAGAGGAACGCGTGGGAACGCAAATCGTAATGTGGACCCAATGATTGCAGCTGCTGAGGCTATGCAGCGAATGGCGGAAGTGATAACTCAACAAAATCAGAGGGCAGCTCAACAGCAAGATGCTACTGCTGATGCTCTAAATTTGTCTGAGTTTAGGAGTAACAACCCGCCGTAGTTCAGAGGCGAGTTTAACCCTGAGAAGGCAAGTCTATGGATACAAGACTTAGAAAAGATATTCGAAGGAATGGGATACGCCGATGATAGGAAGGTGATGTATGCTACCTTTATGTTGAGAGGAGATGGTGAAAATTGGTGGAAAGGAACCCACTGATTATTACAGGCTGAAGGAAGTGAAATCACCGAGGAGATATTTTCTGAAGTGTTTCTAGAGAAGTACTTTCTTGCCAGTGCTAGACATGCCAAGGAGATGGAATTTCTTGGTTTACGTCAAGGCAATATGACTGTTAATGAGTATGCTTCTAAATTTGAGAGTTTGTCTCAGTTCTCAAACTATGTACAAACTCAACAGAATGATGCATAGAAATGTTGAAAGTTTGAGGAAGGGTTGAGGGTAGAATTGCGACGAGGAGTGCTACCCTTGAAGGTGAATCAATTTCATGCTTTGGTGGATACATGTGGATGACTCGAGGAGTTGGAGCCGTCATAGGATCCAAGGAACCGTAATTTTGGACCAACTAGGTTTCAGAGAGGAGGTAACAGCAACAGTAACCAGTTTCAGCATAAGCCGTATTCAAGACCATCAGGAAGTCAACCTCAACGTCCACCTGTTGGGGGAAGTTCTAGTGGTAATAGAGCTGGTCAGAATGTGGCGTTTACGCCAAAATGTTTCAAGTGTGGAAAGAGTGGCCATATCTCTAAGGATTGCTCAATCAGAGGGACAATATATTTTAATTGCCGACAACCTGGACATGTTTCTAGGGACTGTACTTAGCCGGAGAGGAAGCCTGCTGTGAGTAATGTTCGTGCTACTCAGCCAAGATCTGGAAGGCGAGTATATATAATGACTGGAACTAAAGCTTGTCAGTCTGAGGATCTTATTCAGGGGGAAGGTGCCATTGAAGGTAATCTTCTGACTGTGTTATATGATTCGGGTGCAACACATTCATTTATTGCATATGATTGTGTGGAACGATTGAAACTGCCTGTGTCTTCTCTGAGTTTTCAATTGGTTGTTTTTGCACCAACTGCCAAGCCTGTAGTTACATCTAAGATATGTTTGAATTGTCCTATTACTATAAAGGATTGTGTGTTTTCGGTCAATTTGATTTGTTTACCTCTTGTTGAGATAGATGTAATATTAGGAATGGATTGGTTATCTTCTAACCATATCCTTATAGACTATGCAAACAAAACCATAGTTTTTACTAAGGAAAAAAAGTTCTGGATTTCTGAATGTCGTTAAAGTCAAGTCCTTGTTGAGAGATGGAGCTCAGGGATATATGTTATTATCTTCTCTAGAAGTCAAGAGTGAGAAAGACGTGAATGCTATTCCTGTCGTCAATGAATTTCCAGAGATTTTTCCTGAAGATGTACTTGGTTTGCCATTGGAAAGGGAGATCAAATTTTCTATCGACTTAGTGTAACACCCCAAACTTCCTAAATAGTTGACAGTAATTTTGACAGTTAACAGAATTCTACTGTTTAGTAATTTCTATGTACTGTAAAATTATTTAGAACATTCCATCAGTACATTTGATCGTTTGGTGTGATTTACTCCGTGTCAAGAAAATAATAATTTTCGGGCTGGGAAAAATCTTATGTAATTTAATTATTACTGAAAAGTCTTAATTATTTTACGTAATCTGATTTGATATTTATGAATTTTCTAATTTTTGTGATTTGTGTGTGATTATGAAATTTTTATCTTAATCTGTTTATTTTAGTGTTATCCGTGGGCCGTCTATGGGACCAAGGAGGTCGTATGTGGGCCCCACATGGGTCCAGAAAGGAAAAAAATTATGTAACCAGAAAAATTTGTACTGTTGAGACAGAGACGGGGGATCTTACTAAACCTGAATCCGAAAATAGTTTTAAAAATTTTTTTTTACAGTGTTTTGTACTGTATTTAATTATCGGGTGATAAAAATACAATAAAAATATTATTTGAAGGGTAATAGCAGATACAGAAATAAATATTGTACTGTACAGTCAACATCAGTGGCTTGGATATCCACCATTGATGTAATCAACGGTGGAGACTTGATCTTGATTTAATCAACAGTTGAGATTTAGTCTTATAAAGTGGCTAGGACCATTTATAGCCCTTGGATGTAAAGTTTGAAGGAGTAATCTTGACCCTTCATTTTGGAGACACATCTAATGGCTAGGATTTCAAGGAGGAAAGATCGAATGGCCTAAATTAAGTCTTCTATCTAAGCCTAAACCTAAAACCTACATTAATCCTAACCATTGATCTAATCAATGGTTAGAAATGCTTGAAATGGTGGTTAATTATGATGGTCACTTATTGAATGCATAAGGAGAATGCATGAATGGGGGGGACAGTTTTGAAGAAGCTAATAGCTATAGGAAGCTTATCATTCATGCAATAATTCATTCTTGTCTCCAAAATTATCAAGAACCAAAACACAAAAATTTTCTCTCCTTTTCTCTCCAAGCAACGTTTCGGCCAAGCACTCTAAACCACCCTTCCATCACTCTTTAATTTCAAACAACCATATTTATTGAATCTATACCCTATTCTAAGACACTTTGTAGTTTACACAAAATTCTAAATCTTTCATCTTCAAGGAGTTTTTCCAAGAGCAAGTTCTAGGGTTCTTAAGGTGAAGTTATGGAAAACTTCATTTCTTCTCTTCTTTTTCATGTTCTAAACCATGTTTGATCCATGGTTCCTCTTATTCAAGCTTAATATACTAATTTCTTTGTGTTTGTTTTATGTTTAAGAAACTTTTGTTGGTGGAGATCTTGATCAAAGTGCAAAGCAAGGAGCTTTTTGTGGTTCTTCAAGAGGTAAGAGGGAGATCCATCTCATCAACCAACCATGGTGGTGAGAGATGGTTTGTGTATTTGATGGATGGTGAATCCATGTGAGGATTTATATCCATGGTCATGTAATAATTTGTATGTGTTTATGTGCATTGATTATTTGCCTATGCATGATATGCTTTACATGATTTTATTGCTTATATGGTATGCTTATGATATGCATGATGAAGACATGTTGAATATATTATGATAGATGTATGATGGAATAAGAAATTTTGGCTCCAATGGCCAAGAGAAGGCTACGGTTTTGACACCCAAAAATTAGGGTTTCATATTAAAAATTTTCAAGAACAAGGAAATTGATTTGTTTAAAGAAATTATGAAGTGGAGAAATTATTTTTTTGGTTCCAAAGACCATGATGAATTTCGGCCAAGACACCTCAAAATAGGTGTTCACAAATTAATATTTTCATGAATGATAAAATTGAATGATTAGAAAAGCAAGGAAAATAAACAAAGGGTTTGTTTTTCAAGAAGTAATGTTCACGGTTTTGAGAAGATTTTTTATTGATTTATTTTGTGTAAAAACAAGAATGGAACTTAGTTGATTTAGAAGAAAAAATACAAGAATGATTCCAATGGCCATGTCCACGGTTTTGAAGACTTGAAATGCCTTGGTTTTGTGAAAACAAAGTGATTTTCAAAGTGGAAATATAACTTGATTTAATACAAGGATTTTGGAAAGGGAATCAGAGTGTTTTAATCACTTGAGAAATGAATGAAAAAGAGAGGTTGAAAGTGTTTGAATCTCAATTTATTTTAAAAAAGATGGATTTTTAGAATTGATTTGGAATTATAATGAATAAGTTGATGATTTAAAATTTACTAACATGAAACTCATCCTTTGGGTTTTGGAGAGCGTTAGGAAAATTTTCAGTTAGAAACATTGATTTATTGGAATGGTGAATTTATGGAATAAATTGCAAAAAGGATTTTCTTGAGTAAGAAAATATGGAAAATAATGTGAGAAGTCATATTATTTTGAAAAAGGTTGAAATGGAATTTTTGAAGGTTGAGAAATATTTTACGAAGTTGAAAAATGGTGAAAAATGATTTATGTAACTTAAAAACGTGATTTTTAAGCTACGCGATTTGAAAAACAATTAAATATTTCTATGCGATTTGAAAAACGTTGAAATCTTTCTACGCAATTTGGAAAGCATTTAAATATTTTTACGCGTTTGAGATAGTATTGAAAAATCACTACGTGATTTCAAAATGGTGGAATATTTTTACGTAATTGATGCAAACGTTGAAAAATCTATATGTGATTTGAGAACGTAACAGAAAATGTTACAAAATTGTAAAAAACGTGACAAAAGTGGAGCGTGACCATGAAAACGTGATCATATGATTTTTGTGATTAAATATACAGTAGGATTACTGTTGAACCAGTGGATTGACACTGTATGAGAAAATGATGAATTTTGCTTGTGATTGGCATTGATGCATTTTATATGCATGAACTAGTGTATGGACACTGTACATGAATTTTGCCTATGATTGGCATTGGTGCATTGAACATGCATTAGAAAGGTCCGATGGACTGTATGAGGCTATTTGCCAAGGAGAGACGTACACCTCTTGAGTGGGTGCGATATGCGTAGTATAAGTCATTTGTTGACCTTGGGGGCATCGGGGTGCGGGATGCTTACATGGGTTGTTGGTAGCTCTTCTTCCCGTAAGTTTGACCGATGCAACACACCGATGATCCTGACTGAGACACTATTCTTAATCAAGATCTAGTAAAGACTGTCGTGTATATGCTAGATGTGCAAACACATATGAGAAATATGGCACTTGGTCTGAGGCATGTTGGTACAGACAGATCTTTCTGGTCAACTTCTCCGAACTGAGTGTTAGCTCCATGGAGTAGGAAATTGAGTCTATGTGCGCATGTATGAATATAAGCATTTATATCCGTATGAGATATTAATTGAGGAATATTGACTATGACAATTGTTCTGTTGAAAAATACTTGGATGATGATGATGATGATAATATGATGGCATTATTGTGATTATTGTGTGATGATAATAATGTTAATGACATGATGGTAATTATTATTTATTATATCTGTTATGATAAATAATTTTGATGGCATGATTGTAATTATGGTATATTGTATGTATTATCTCTGTGCTACTATGTTGGTATTGGCGTAGGTGATCTCACCTCTTTGTATATTATTTTGTACTGTACTTATTTTTAGGTAAAGACATTGAGCAAGGCACTGAACCAGAGGGTGAAGAAGAGCAGGCTCCTATGGAGGAAGTTGAGTTTTGATCGGATGGTATCCCGGTCAAGTTTCTTCGGTTACGTGAGATTACAGTTCCATGGTGGAGTTGGAGCATGGAGAACTAGTCCCAATGAGAGGGGACTAATTTATGAGGGAAACCTGACGGTCATTATAAGCAGAGAGTTTCGTAGAGACCCGTTCTTCTCTGTAACTATATATGTACATGTTGAATTTCTGCTGTCCATCAGGCAGCATTGGGATACTAGATATTATGTCCAAATGGAAATTAGTATTGTGTCGTCTGCTCGGACACCTGTCCGTAGGGCTTCGCGTCGTGCTGGATTCCTTCCTGCTGAGGAATCTGAGGAGGACCCATCTGAGAGTTCTATTGTTTAGTAAGACTTGGGCAATATGTGAGTTTTAAATTATGTCTAATTTGTTGGGAATTTGCGGATCAAAAGTCTCGCAGCGGAATAACAGAATTCCCTCTCAGGATCCATGCGAAAAATCCATAATCCGAGTTTTTAAATTTTTACCTCTTGAAGCGTGATAGACACAAGCGAGATGAATCACCAACACCGTAATAGCGACGATGTTTCTGCGGTATCCACACGAACAGACTTGCAAAAGGAGTCACGCCTCTGTTTTCGTAGTGCTAGCTGCGAAGAGAGGAAAAGAAGACCTCACTATCTCTCACTCACTTTCTGTAGGTGCGGCTAGGGTTGTGATGTAACCTAGTAGCAGCCCCCTTAGCAGTATTATTTATAACAAAGGATGCCTTAAGTGAGTGTGAGCAGTAGCAAGGTAAGTGGTGCAACCCTAAACCCATCTGTCATGAGTTAGGCCCACAGTTGAATCCGAGTCCAACTTGGATTCTGATTACTCCAATTTAGTTTGTTTTAAGTGTGCGACCCTGCAGGTTCTCATGACGTTGGTAGTAATATTAAAATCTCATTTTAATATTACAAACACTGAGCGGTATCTAGCAACACATCACTGCTACCCAAGTAATGAGAATATCAGTGATTTGACATAACCTATCCGTGACCAATGTTTCCGTGTAGTTTAGTCCCTTTGTCCAGATATCCAGATTGAACACAAGGCATGGAATGTGTCACCCTTGTTTAGTTCAATCTTCGGTTTCTACGATTCCCGAGTAGACATAGTAATAGCAAATAAGATCAATATCTCATATTGACTTATTTGAGCATGGCCATGCATTTCGTAGTCTCACTCAATCGGGGCCCGAAGATATCGCTCCTGTTATGTAGGAGGGACAAATCCCATCTAGGTCACTCACATTCCTCCACATGTATTGCGGCATGTCTAATAACCAACGTTATAATCATCTTGTTACAGATGACGTTTGATGGCATTAAAACACACAACTCCTTATGTAGGAATCGTAGTGATTTCAGGTCAAAGGACCACATACACCATTATCACTATGAGAATCGCTTATGACACTCACGTAACGATCCACGTAACGTTCTCATGGCGAGTCTGTCCAATACATCATTACTCTAATATGTATCCATGTGTAGACTTGATATCTCATATCCATGACCCGTGAGATGTGGTCATCAGTCTACGCACATACTAGCCTCAATGTATTATTCGCCTAAGTCCTTCATAGAAAAGCACTTCCCTAACCAAGTCTTTACGGACTGTAGGGTAGGGATGTCATTTCCAATTAGTAGTATGTCATCTACATACAATACTAGAAAGACAACTGTGCTCCCACTAACCTTCTTGTAGACACAAGATTCTTCTTCATTTTTGATAAAACCAAACTGTTTGATTGTATCATCAAAACGAAGATTCCAATTTTCCGGAAGCTTGCTTCAATCCATAAATAGATCGTTGCAACTTGCATACCTTTGTAGCATCCTGTGGAGTGGCAAAACACTCAGGTTGTGTCATGTACACATCCTCGAGAAGATTTCCATTAAGGAAAGCAGTTTTGATATCCATTTGCCAGATTTCATAATCATGGTATGCTGCAATAGCAAGCAAGATCCGAACAGATTTAAGCATCGCAACTGGGGAAAAAGTCTCATCATAGTCTACACCATGAATTTGCTTGAAACCTTTAGCCACCAATCGCGCCTTAAAGGTATGTACATTACCATCCATGTCGGTTTTCTTCTTAAAAACCCACTTGCACCCAATGGGTTTTATCCCTTCAGGTGGGAAAGGTCCATACCTGGTTGGTATACATGGATTCCATTTCAGATCTCATGGCCTCAAGCCATTTTTCAGATTCTGGGCCAATAATGGCTTCCTGGTAAGTCACAGGCTCATCTTGATCCATGAGTAATACGTCACCTTGTTGAGTCATGAGAAATCCATATCTCTCTGGTTGACGACGTATCTGTTAGACCTACGCGGGTCTTGTGCTACTAGAGCGATTGTGGTTTCACAACGATTTGTGGAGGCTGCTCTATTTCCACCATTGGTTTTGCTACTTTGTGAACTTTGAATTTCTTCAAGTTCTACTTTCCTCCCACGATTCCTTTGGAGATAAACTCCTTTTCTAGGAATACAAAGCAGTCCGTGCGACAAACACTTTGCCCTCGGTAGGATTATAGAAATAGTATCCCTTGGTTTCCTTAGGATACCCCATAAAAAGCATTTATCGATTTTGGGCCAAGCTTATCGAAACTTGACGTTTCACATAAGCTTCGCAACCCCAAATCTTCATAAAAGACATACTTGGGTCTTCTCCCGGTCCACATCTCATATGGTGTCCGTTGAACCGTCTTAGATGGAACACGGTTAAGTGTGAAAGCTCGCTGTTAATCAGAGCATGTCCCCGAAAGGAGCCTGGAAGGTCTGCATGACTCATCATGGATCGGACCATGTCCAACAAGGTCTGGTTCCTCCTTTCAGAAACACCATTCCATTGTGGTGTTCCAGGAGGAGTGAGTTGAGATATTATCCCACACTCTTTCAGATGATCATCAAACTGTTGGCTTAAGTATTCACCTCCTCGATCTGATCGAAGGATTTTAATACTCTTGCCAAGTTGGTTTTGTACTTCATTCTTGAACTCTTTGAACTTTTCAAAGGATTCTGATTTGTGCTTCATAAGATATACAAATCCATATCTACTGAAATTATCAGTAAATGTAATGAAGTACTGAAAATCGCCTCTAGCTAGTGTGTTTAGTGGCCCACATACATCACTATGTATGAGGCCCAAAAGATCACTAGCCCTTTCACCTTGTCCAGTGAATGGGGCCTTAGTCATCTTTCCCAATAAACAAGATTCACATGTCTCATATGATTCGTAATCAAACGAGTCCAAGAATCCATCTTTATGGAGTTTGGAAATGCGTTTCTCATTTATATGGCCCAAACGACAATGCCTGAGATAAGTCGGGTTCATATCATTTGACTTGAACCTCTTTGTATTTACGTTATAAATGGGCGTTTCGAGATCAAGGACATAAAGTCCATTACTCAAATGTGCACTACCATAGAAAATATCATTCAAATAAAGAGAACAACTTTTGTTCTTAATTATAAAAGTAAAACCCTTTTTGTCCAAACAAGAAACAGAAATGATATTCCTGCTAATAGCAGGCACAAAATAACAATTATCCAATTCAATTACAGGCCCAGTTGGCAAAGCTAATAAATAAGTCCCTACGGCTAGTGCAGCAACCTTTGCTCCATTTCCCACTCGTAGGTCGACTTCGCCCTTAGTCAATGGTCTACTGCTCTTTAGATCCTGCATATTTACACAAATGTGAGATCCACATCCAGTATCTAATACCCATGATGCAGAAGTAGATAAATTGACTTCTATAACAAAAATACCTGAAGTGGAAGTCTCACTTCCCTTCTTCTTCTTGAGCTCCTCTAGGTACTTGGCACAGTTCCTCTTCCAATGTCCGGTCTGACCGCAGTGGAAGCATGTACCTTCCTTAGCCACTCCACCCATTGGTTTCAAGCTAGAAGTGCTAGGCTTGGACTTTTCCTTGCCCTTACCCTTCCACTTGTCCTGGGGCTTTTTCTGCTGTTTCTTGCCCTTATTCTTATGGACCATCATTATGGCCTTTCCTTTGCCTTTGTTTATGTTCTGCTCAGCAGTTCTCAACATGCTTAGCAGCTCTGGTAGTGGTTTGTCAATTTCATTCATGTTGTAGTTCATGACAAATTGACTAAAACTATCCGGCAATGATTGCAGGACTAAGTCAGTGGCCAACTCTTGGCCCATAGGAAAATCAAGTCTCTCAAGGTTTTCAATGTACCCAATCATCTTGAGTTCATGAGCACCAACAGGGCTTCCCTCTACCAGCTTACACTGAAAGAGTGCTTTGGAGACCTCATATCTCTCATGTCTAGCCTGCTCTTGATAAAGCTTTTTGAGGTGTACGATCATATCGTATGCTTCCATGTTCTCGTGTTGCTTTTGGAGCTCAGAGTTCATGGTGGCTAGCATTAGACATCCAATGTCCAAGGCATCATCTTGATGCTTCTTATAAGCATCTCTTTCAGCTCTAGGGGCATTAGCAGCAGGTGGTTCAGGAATAGGTTGTTCTAAAACATGCAGCTTTTTCTCTTGCTTGAGGACAATCCTCAAGTTCCTGTACCAGTCTAGGAAATTTGTACCAGACAACTTGTCCTTCTCAAGGACCGATCACAATGATAAGTTACTTGATGTGTTTGTTGCCATGGTAATCTATCAACAGAAATATACAAAATATAAGTATTATGCTATAAACATATTTAACAAGGTCTTTTAATTAAATACGTCTCCCACTATTTTATTCTAATCAATGACCTTCAGCATTGACTTGGAAAATCCCATTGGAAGATTTCCTAGTGGGCCAAGATCCATATTTCACCTAGTTTTGAGTCAGCTTTGGTGATCGCCCAAAATTCGATTATTTAGGCAGAAACTCTTTCCAATTACATCACATGCAACTCTTGGATAGTTGGGTGAATAACACTTATTCTAATCCATCTAATGGACTAAAGCCCAACTTCATGCCTCTAAGCCTTCAATCCTATTGAAATGGCCTAGTTAAGTCAAACCCAATGGTTGACAATTGGATATTACTATTATCCTATCGCATCTTACTAATATAGATAAAGGCACCCGCTTTGGCGAGACCTACACTTGATCGATATTAGTCTTGACGAGTGTCACGCATTGGAAGGCATCACATAATGACTTAATATTTTCTTTGAGGGAATTTTATTATTAGATCTCACCATTTATTAAACTTGTTTAACATACCATAAACATAATCCATGCATCTCATACATATAAAGCATATAATAAATGTGACATGGTTATGGCCTCTAAGAGAGTAGCATTAATTAATGCCGGCTTCACCAAGCGTCTCCCACCAACGTCCTCACTTGATGTCGTCTCCTTGTCTCCACATGAAGATTACATTATAGAAACCTCTTTTACATTCGAGGGGGTTTGAAGGAAAAAGAATGTACAATCGAGAATGTAGAGAGAAAGGCACGACACGCAGGTCGTATTTAAAATAACCAAAATAGCATAAAATAAAGACTAAGGCCATAACCATGCACCATGCATCTCTAAGAATACATAAACACAAAGCAATAACACATTATTATTTTGTGAATTATAAAAACAGATTTGAATATTGCACTTTCGAATATCACACACCACGAAACGGGGTTCGGGGCAGCGCCCCGGCTCAAAATTTTTCATTCACATACCACCACTGGTTACTTGAACAAAAATTTGAGTTGGACCCCTTCTGCCTCT
Organism: Ormosia emarginata; assembly: GCA_029884605.1. Lineage (NCBI taxonomy): Eukaryota > Viridiplantae > Streptophyta > Magnoliopsida > Fabales > Fabaceae > Ormosia > Ormosia emarginata. Next base: position 6,335,048 of record JAQQTP010000087.1, read on the forward strand.
ATGACGGCTAGGGCAACAACACTTGAACCCTAAGGCCCGCAAACACATGAACGCTTCATGTGCCGCAAGGGTTCCTCACAGCCGTCATCGCTTATCCAGAAACAAGGTTTCCAGAATGCGTGAAGACATGAACACTTCATGTCATGAGGAAGCTTCATGGTCGTCGCAAACGGAAACAAGGTTTCCAAAACCTTGTGTTCTTGTACATTTGTGTATATCGCATTCATGCAGAAAATATGCAGAAATAGAAAGCATTCAAAACAGTTTTCGTAGAATCATACATATCACATATGTATATACGAGAAAAACGCAAAAAACAGAAAGCATTCAAAACGATTTTCATTCATACATATCATATATATATACCAGAAAAACGCAGAAATAGAAAGCTTTCAAAACAGTTTTCGCAAAAACATATGAACATCTTCATGGTTTCAGAAACAACATATAAAGATCATATCTTTTATCAAAAGAAAGCAACGAATCATGTTATCGCATATAACAAGAAAAGCAAAAAAACCGAATCATGGTTTCGCAAGTGTCTCTGATACCACTGTTGGGAATTTGCGGATCAAAAGTCTCGCAGCGGAATAACAGAATTCCCTCTCAGGATCCATGCGAAAAATCCATAATCTGAGTTTTTAAATTTTTACCTCTTGAAGCGTGATAGACACAAGCGAGGTGAATCACCAACACCGTAATAGCGACGATGTTTCTGCGGTATCCACACAAACAGACTTGCAAAAGGAGTCACGCCTCTGTTTTCGTAGTGCTAGCTGCGAAGAGAGGAGAAGAAGACCTCACTATCTCTCACTCACTTTCTGTAGGTGCGGCTAGGGTTGTGATGTAACCTAGTAGCAGCCCCCTTAGCAGTATTATTTATAACAAAGGCTGCCTTAAGTGAGTGTGAGCAGTAGCAAGGTAAGTGGTGCAACCCTAAACCCATCTGTCATGAGTTAGGCCCACAGTTGAATCCGAGTCCAACTTGGATTCTGATTACTCCAATTTAGTCTGTTTTAAGTGTGCGACCTTACAGGTTCTCATGACGTTGATAGTAATATTAAAATCTCATTTTAATATTACAAACAGTGAGCGGTATCTAGCAACACATCACTGCTACCCAAGTAATGAGAATATCAGTGATTTGACATAACCTATCCGTGACCAATGTTTCCGTGTAGTTTAGTCCCTTTGTCCAGATATCCAGATTGAACACAAGGCATGGAATGTGTCACCCTTGTTTAGTTCAATCTTCAGTTTCCTGATTCCCGAGTAGACATAGTAATAGCAAATAAGATCAATATCTCATATTGACTTATTTGAGCATGGCCATGCATTTCGTAGTCTCACTCAATCAGGGGGCCCAAAGATATCGCTCCTGTTATGTAGGAGGGACAAATCTCATCTAGGTCACTCACATTCCTCCACATGTATTGCGGCATGTCTAATAACCAACGTTATAATCATCTTGTTACAGATGACGTTTGATGGCATTAAAACACATAACTCCTCATGTAGGAATCGTAGTGATTTCAGGTCAAAGGACCACATACACCATTATCACTATGAGAATCGCTTATGACACTCACGTAACAATCCACGTAGCGTTCTCATGGCGAGTCTGTCCAATACATCATTACTCTAATATGTATCCATGTGTAGACTTGATATCTCATATCCATGACCCGTGAGATGTGGTCATCAGTCTACGCACATACTAGCCTCAATGTATTATTGTTGTCCTAATTAACAATAATACTTGACTAGGGACATTTAAGAATAGTATTTTATCCAATAGGATCTCACGATCAAGTCATCCACTTGATGTCCTATGGTATCAAACTTACTATTCTAAGGACTTTATTATGTCTACCAAAAAGAACACAATAAATGAAATGTCTCATATAAAATAACATAATATAATGTATGTAAATACAAACAAAATGTATTGGCCACTAGGGCATACACCAACATAATTACTTTGAGAACTTGGTCTGTATATAAATAATCCTGACAATATGTTTGTAATGTATGATGATGTAAAATTATGTATGATGATGTATAATATTTTATTTTTCGCTAAGTTTATTTTCGCATTATCAAAGAAGAAAGAAAAAATTTTACAACTCGTATTTTTATCACAACATCACATTTTATGAACTTAGGGGTAATTTGGTAATTAAGTAACATAAATGTGGCACCCTACGGTGGGTGTTACATTAGTTTGTATCAGAGCCCAAGTTAGAGTCTTATGGGTTTGTGGTTAGGTCTATCTTATTTGTGTTGTGTGCTTCTCTGAAATTATTTTCTGAAAAGAAACAATATTGTTTGAAGATTGACCTTGGTGTCTTTGTGCTGTCCAGTTTGAGTAGAGTAAAGTAATGGCTGGAAGAGGACGAGGACGTGCCAATACTAGAACTGGAATGGAAAATACTGGTAATGACAACCGGATCATAGCTGCAGCTGTAGCAGCAATGCAACGGATGGCTGATGTCGTTGCACAGCAAAATCAAAGGGCAACTGAGGATGCTCACAGTTTGTCCGAGTTTCGCAAGAACAATCCACCAAAGTTTCGGGGAGAATTTGATCCAGACAAAGCTGATTTATGGATCAAGGAATTGGAGAAAATATTTGAAGGTATGGGATGTACTAATGAACGCAAGCTGACTTTTGCGACTTTTATATTAGTCGGAGATGGTGAAAACTGGTGGGCATGAGCCCGAAGATTGTTAGAAGCTGAAGGAAGAGTTATGACATGGCAGCTTTTTAGACAGAAGCTTTTCGCAACGTATTTTCTAGCAAGTGTATGTCATGCTAAGGAGATGGAATTTCTTAGTCTGAGGCAAGGGGTGATGTCTGTTAGTGAGTATGCGGCAAAGTTCGAGAGCTTATCTAAGTTTTCGAGGTATTTCCAAATACATCCAGATGAGGATTGGAAGTGTAGAAAATTTGAGGAAGGATTGAAGCTTGATATTAAGCGAGCTGTAGCAACCCTGGGAATTGAACAATTTCCAGAATTGTTGGATAAGTGTCGTAAGGTTGAGGAGATTGATCTTCAACAGGCGGCGAGAAATAAGAACTTTGGACCTACAAGATTTCAAAGAGGAAAGAGTAGTGGAGGAAACCATTTTCAACAGAAGCCATATGCAAAACTGGCAGGAAATCAGAACCGGCAGCAATTTGTTGGAGGAAGTTTTGGTGACAGTAAGGCAAGTCAAGCTGGAACTCCTACATATAGTTGTTTCAAGTGTGGGAAGAACCATCTAACCAAGGATTGTCAGCATAGAGGAATTGTTTGTTTTAGATGTGGGAAACCTAGACATTTATTCAGGGATTGTGATCAGATTAAGAAGGAACCTTCTGTGGGAAATGTTTGTACTGCAAGGCCACAGGCGGGTGGTCGAGTATATACTATGAGCAGGGAAGAAGCCGCGAAATCGGAGGATTTAATCATGGAGGAGTGTGCTATTGAAGGTAATCCTTTAATCGTACTCTATGATTCGGGAGCAACACATTCTTTTATTGCATGTGATTGTGTGGAGCGTTTGGGATTGACTGTGACTACATTGCCATATGATTTGAGTGTTGCTACTCCTACTGATAAGCCTGTGATAACTACAAAAGTATGTTTGAATTGCACTATATGTGTTAGGGATAGAATCTTTTATGTGGATTTGATTTGTTTGCCTCTTTCCAAGATTAATGTAATCTTAGGAATGGATTGGTTATCTTCTAACCATATCCTAATTGATTGTTCGAATAAGACATTAGTATTTCCTGAGGCTAAAGATCCTAGATTCCTAACAGCAACTCAAGTAGAAGCTTGTCTGAAGGAAGGACATCATGGGTATCTATTGTTGTCTTCTTTGGAGGTTCAGTGTGAAGATGTCTTGAAGGATATTTTTGTGGTCAATGAATTTCCTGAGGTATTTCCTGAAGATATACCTGGACTACCGCCAGAAAGAGAAATTGAGTTTGCTATTGATTTAGTACCTGGAGCTGGACGTATATCTATTGTGCCCTATCAGATATTGCCAGTAGAATTGGAAGAGCTTAAGAAACAGCTGGAGGATTTATTGGAGAAGTAATTCGTGAGACCTAGTGTGTCACCATGGGGAGCTCCAGTATTGTTGGTTAAAAAGAAGGACGGGACTTCTCGTCTATGTGTAGACTACCGACAATTGAACAAGGTTACGATTAAGAATAAATATCCACTTCCAAGGATTGATGATCTGATGGATCAATTGCGAGGAGTCGCAATATTTTCCAAGATTAATTTGCGATCTGGGTATCACCAGATTCGTGTGAAAGAAAAAGATATTCCCAAAACTACGTTTCGGACTCGTTATGGGCATTATGAATATCTAGTGATGTCGTTTGGTGTGACGAATGCACCTGCCATATTCATGGACTTTATGAACAAAATTTTTCATTCGTACTTGGATAAGTTTGTTGTTGTCTTTATAGATGACATTTTGATTTATTCTCGAAGTCAGGAGGAACATGCTGAATATCTCAGAGTGGTTCTCCAGATTTTGAAGGAGAATAAGTTGTATGCCAAGTTGTCCAAATGTGAATTTTGGTTAAGCGAAGTTCAATTTTTGGGACATGTTATATCGGAGGATGGAATTGAAGTTGATGCTTCAAAAGTGGAGACAATTTTGGAATAGGAAAGACCGAAGACTGTCATAGAAATCCGTAGTTTTGTCAGATTAGCTGGTTACTATCGACGGTTTATTGAGGGGTTTTCGAAGATAGCAGGACCTCTTACCCAACTTACACAGAAGAATCAACTGTTCGTGTGGACTGATGCATGCGAAGAAAGTTTTTAAGAGTTGAAAAGACGATTGACTACTTCATCAGTATTGATTCTACCTGCTCTGAACGAACCTTTCGATGTATATTGTGATGCTTCATATCAAGGATTGGGTTGTGTACTTATGTAGAATCGTAAAGTGGTGGCTTATGCTTCAAGACAGTTGAAAAATCAGGAGAGGAATTATCCGACTCATGACTTAGAGTTAGCAGCTGTGGTGTTTGCATTGAAAGTGTGGAGACATTTTCTCTATGGAGCAACGTTTACTGTTTTTAGTGATCATAAAAGCTTGAAGTACTTGTTTGACCAGAAAGAGTTGAACAAGAGACAAAGGCGTTGGTTAGAATTTCTGAAGGATTATGACTTTCAGTTACAATATTATCCCGAAAAGGCGAATGTCGTAGCTGATTCGTTGAGTGGGAAAATGCTTAGTGCTTCTGTTATGATGATCAAGGAGAAGGAACTGATAGAAGAATTTCGGGATATGCGTTTATCTGTGAAACTTACGCCAGGAAAGATGCATTTAAACATGATCACCATTTCAAATGATTTGATGGATAGAATACAAGATGGACAGAACAATGACCAGTATTTGCAAGAAGCAAAAGAAGCAAAGAGCCAAGGAGCGGTGTTGGAATTTAGTGAAGGTGCTAATAGAATTTTGAAGTTTAAAGGAAGAGTTTGTGTGCCTAATGATCCAAATCTTAGGAAATTGATTTTGGATGAAACTCACAGGAGTAAGTTGAGTATGCATCTAGGAGCCACAAAGATGTACTAGGATTTAAAACAATTATATTGGTAGCAAGGAATGAAAAAAGATGTCGTTGAGTATGTATCATCCTATTTGGTTTGTCAGAAGGCTAAGGTGGAACATCAAAGACCTTCAGGAATGTTGCAACCTTTGCCTATACCTGAATGGAAATGGGATGACATAGCAATGAATTTTGTGACAGGACTACCAAGGACTGGGAAAGGTTATGATTCTATTTGGGTGATTGTTGATCGGCTTACTAAGTCGGCGTACTTTTTGCCGATTAATATTAAGTACTCAATGGAGAAGTTGGCCCAAGTGTACATCAGTGAAATTGTTAGACTTCATGGTGTACCATCCAGTATTATTTCGGATCGAGATCCAAGGTTTACGTCGAGATTTTGGAATAGTTTGCAAGAAGCAATGGGAACGAAGCTACGTTTAAGTTCTGCTTACCATCCACATACTGATGGTCAGTTAGAAAGGATAATTCAGTCGTTAGAGGACTTGTTGAGAGCTTGTGTTCTGGAAGAAAGTGGAGGTTGGAATGAGTTTTTACCATTGATAGAGTTCACATACAACAACAGTTTTTATTCGAGCATAGGGATGGCACCCTATGAGGCATTGTATGGGAGGCGATGCAGAACACCGTTGTGTTGGTATCAGGACGGTGAAAGTACTGTGTTAGGACCAGAGATTGTTCAACAGACAACTGAGAAAGTGAAGATGATACAAGACAAGATACGAATGACTCAAACTTGGCAAAAGAGTTATGTTGATAAAAGAAGAAAATCACTTGAGTTTGAAGAAGGTGACCATGTATTTCTGCGAGTGACACCTATGACTGGAGTTGGACGAGTGCTTAAGTCTAAGAAGCTTACTCTAAAGTTTATCGGGTCGTATCAGATTTTACATCGAGTAGGTCCGGTAGCTTACCAGATTGCATTACCGCCAATATTATCAAATCTTCACAATATATTTCACGTATCATAATTACGGAAGTATATTCCAGATCCTACCCATGTTATTGAGCCAAACACTGTACAGTTGAAGGAGAACTTAACCTATGAAATGTTTCTAGTCAAGATTGAGGATCGAAGGATAAAGTAACTTCGAGGTAAGGAAATTTCATTAGTTAAAATCGTTTGGAACGATGTAAGTGGTGAAGCTACATGGGAACTAGAAGAAAAGATAAAGGAACAATATCCGTATTTATTTTGAGGGTGTGAAATCAAGATTATCAAGTTTCGAGGATGAAACTTCTTTTCAGATGGGGAGTATTGTAACACCCCAAACTTCCTAAATAGTTGACAGTAATTTTGACAGTTAACAGAATTCTACTATTTAGTAATTTCTGTATAATGTAAAATTATTTTGAACGTTCCGTCAATACATTTGATCGTTTGGTGTGATTTACTCCGTGTCAAGAAAATAATAATTTTCGGGCCGGAGAAAATCTTACGTAATTTAATTATTACTGAAAAGTCTTAATTATTTTACATAATCTGATTTGATATTTGTGAATTTTCTAATTTTTGTGATTTTGTGTGTGATTATGAAATTTTTATCTTACTCTGTTTATTTTAGTGTTATCCGTGGGCCGTCTGTGGGCCCAAGGAGGTCGTATGTGGGCCCCACGTGGGTCCAGAAAGGTAAAAAATTTTCTATAACCAAAAAAATTTGTACTGTTGAGACGGAGACCGGGGATCTTACTAAACCTGAATCTGGAAATAGTTTTAAAAATTTTCTTTTACTATATTTTGTACTGTATTTAATTATCAGGTGATAAAAATACAATAAAAATATTATTTGAAGGATAATAGCAGATACAAAAATAAATATTATACTACGCAGTCAACATCAGTGGCTTGGATATCCACCATTGATGTAATCAACGGTGGAGACTTGATCTTGATTTAATCAACGGTTGAGATTTAGTCTTATAAAGTGGCTAGGATCATTTATAGCCTTTGGATGTAAAGTTTGAAGGAGTAATCTTGACCTTTCATTTTGGAGACACATCTAATGGCTAGGATTTCAAGGAGGAAAGATCCAATGACCTAAATTAAGTCTTCTATCTAAGCCTAAACCTAAAACCTACATTAATCCTAACCATTGATCTAATCAATGGTTAGAAATGCTTGAAATGGTGGTTAATTATGATGGTCACTTATTGAATGCATAAGGAGAATGCATGAAGGAGGAGGGGGGACAGTTTTGAATAAGCTAATAGCTATAGGAAGCTTATCATTCATGCAATTATTCATTCTTGTCTCCAAAATTATCAAGAACCAAAACACAAAATTTTTCTCTCCTTTTCTCTCCAAGCAACGTTTCGGCCAAGCACTCTAAACCACCCTTCCATCACTCTTTAATTTCAAACAACCATATTTCTTGAATCTATATCCTATTCTAAGACACTTTGTAGTTTACACAATTCTAAATCTTTCATCTTCAATGAGTTTTTCTAAGAGCAAGTTCTAGGGTTCTTAAGGTGAAGTTATAGAAAACTTCATTTCTTCTCTTCTTTTTCATGTTCTAAACCATGTTTGATCCATGGTTCCTCTTATTCAAGCTTAATATACTAATTTCTTTGTGTTTGTTTTATGTTTAAGAAACTTTTGTTGGTGGAGATCTTGATCAAAGTGCAAAGCAAAGGGCTTTTTGTGGTTCTTCAAGAGGTAAGAGGGAGATCCATCTCACCAACCAACCATGGTGGTGAGAGATGGTTTGTGTATTTGATGGATGGTGAATCCATGTGAGGATTCATATCCATGGTCATGTAATAATTTGTATGTGTTTATGTGCTTTGATTATTTGCCTATGCTTGATATGTTTTACATGATTTTATTGCTTATATGGTATGCTTATGATATGCATGATTAAGATATGTTGAATATATTATGATGGATGTATGATGGAATAAGAAATTTTGGCTCCAATGGCCAAGAGGAGGCTACGGTTTTGACACCCAAAAATTAGGGTTTCATGTTAAAAAATTTCAAGAACAAGGAAATTTATTTGTTTAAAGAAATTATGAAGTGGAGAAATTATTTTTTTGGTTCCAAAGACCATGATGAATTTCGGCCAAGACACCTCAAAATAGGTGTTCACAAATTAATATTTTCATTAATGATAAAATTGAATGATTAGAAAAGCAAGGAAAATAAACAAAGGGTTTGTTTTTCAAGAAGTAATGTTCACGGTTTTGAGAAGAATTTTTATTAATTTATTTTGTGTAAAAACAAGAATGGAACTTAGTTAATTTAGAAGGAAAAATACAAGAATGATTCCAATGGCCATGTCCACGGTTTTGAAGACTTGAAATACCTTGGTTTTGTGAAAACATAGTGATAATAGAGGTATCATAATACTTATTTGATATGTCTGCTTAATTTTGTGACAAACTGAGTTAGTTTAGGCACTTTGCTGTTACACAGAAGGTGAAAAGTAGCTTATAAGAAGCTTAAAATGACTCAGATAATGACATAAAATGCTTAGATGAGGAAAATAAATATGGATAATTTTTTTCTAGGTCACAAATGTATGGAATGAGATGTAGTTGAAGTTTTAAGATAACCTGAGTTAGATTGGTATTTTTAAGTGCATTAGTTGTATGTTTTAATACTAAATTGACTTGTAGCAGATATAGAAAAGTATGAAAATGATAAAAATAGGATTAAGATGAATCTTAGGATTTTCCATAATACCTATGAAAGTTAGGAAACTTGATTAAGTGAGATTAAAGTATTCCTAAGAGATATAAAGTTTCAACAAAAATATCCTATGTTACTAATAACTCACGATTCCTTAGCATCTTTATTTGACTTTCTTTGAGAATTTCTCTCATTTCACTCTCATCCTTCATGTTGTGGCAGCAGAAACAGAGGAAAGCAAAAAGGGAAAGATCAAGATCAAAGCTTGAAGATCAGCATCCATAGCTGCTACCACCTTCAAGGTTTTGAGCTAGGGGTGCTTGACTCTGTAATCTCATCTTTTCTTCTCCAACATGCTAGTTGATGCTTGTTTGTGAGTTTAGAAAATGATGGGTTTAGGAGACAAAAATGGTTCCTTTGGTTGGTTTTTGTTTCCTATGCTTGAATTGGATTTATTGTTGGCTTTGTAACATCCTCCCTAACCTAATAGTCCTAATCAGGGTTATAGTAGCTCAGTAATACTGGTAAGAGTATTTTGTTAATTCAGGTAATTTTCTAAACCAATTTGAGTGTAATTCTATAACACTGAACATAAGAGAATAATTAAAGTATCTGTAAAATTAGTTGATATGATAAAAATAAATATGGAAAACTTATTTCCTAGTTATAAATGATTGATAAGAGTTGTAGTAAATTTTAGAGAATCAACTGAGATAATTTGGTATTTTTAAGGATACCAAAGAGGAATTAAGGAAACAGTTATGGAATAGCTAAATAACTCAAAAAATTATGAAATTTCATGGAGATGACAAGTATGATATGGGAAATATTTTGGTATAAAATACCAACTATGATAAGCATTAGTAAGTTTATTACTTAATCCCTCGATTTAATTTAACTTAGGATCAAGTAATGAAACTTAAGTGATAAATAACACTATATGAAAAATTATGGAAAAATGGATCTAAGGGCTAAGTTGAGTCTTAAAATTTTCTATAAGACTAATGGATACTTAAAAACCCAAATTTGGAAGATTAAAGTATACGTAATAGATATAAAAGTTACAATATGTAAATTATCTTACTTTTTTTCTAATCTGCCACCACCAATCAATCTTCTATATTCTTCTTGAATTCTCTTCAGAATTCTCTCCCCATTTTTATGTGAGAAATATAACAAAATAGAGAAGAAAAACAACACATATGGCTAACCATTCAATCTTGCACCATCACCCTTTTTACACTTCATTTCCCATCTTTCATCCTTCCATTCTTAACCATAATTAACCTTGTACTTGTTATTTCATCATTGTTTCTCACGGTTAAATAGCCCCTAACACAACAGAGAAAACAAAGCCAAAAAAGAAGAGAAAGAGGAAGAAACAACAAGGTGAAAAGGAAGAAAAATCCAAGAACTTAGGCTAGAGAAGTAAGAAGACAAGGTGGGGGATGCTTGCTCTTAACTTATTCTTATTTTTCTATGGTGTTTGAACTTAAAATTCTAGACTTTAAGTGTATGATAGTCATGACTAGACCATTGAAAAAGAGGAAGATTTTGTTATTTTTGTGCATTAGTTCTTCACTATCAACTAGTTCTTTCTCTTGATGAATTCTTGAATGAGATTTAAGTTGTTGAAAAATGAAAACTTTGTGTTCTTGAACTTGATGGCCACGGGCAAAATAGGGTCAAATAAGAAATTGATGCCTAGTCTATGATTCTTTCATATTTCTTTGATCTTAAGGACTTTGTGAAGTCATTGGACATGTAAGGATTGAAGATGATAAATTTATGGTCAAACCTTACCCTAGGAAGGTTCAAGGCATAATCAAGAATAGGATGAGGGATTCTATGTTTGGATTTGTTCATTCTATCTTATTAGTTATTATGTTGAGTTGGTGATGGTTTAAATGAAGCCAAAGACCATGCTTTGTTCTTGTGAAGCTCACGACTAAATTCAAGAAGAATGGAGTTTCTTGTTTGAAATTTGTGCTTAATTTTCTATGAATAATTGAAATAAGTTTATGATTTGTTTTAGAAGATCCAAGTTGACAACTAAGTCTTGCCCTGATGAGGGTCACGGCCAAGGAGTGGTCTTGGTTGTTGAAAATATTCTAAGTGTTCATACTTGATGGTTGACACATCTTGACTAATTGTGTATTGATTTTTATGACCAAGCAATTATTGTTGTCTTTGAACTTAGTTAGTTTAATACTTTGTATTACTTTTACAGATTTGAATTGTTGTTCAAGGGATAAAGTATTCTTAAAAATTGTATTGTATTATCATGATTTGATTTAGTTACTTGATTAGTAGAGTAACTAATGAATGTGTATTGAATAGAATGAATGAATTCGTATTTGATACTTTTTTGTGTATTTGAGATTACATTGCTCCTTCATTATTCAAGTTGACCTTGAAATTTGTATTGCTTCCTTAATTCTTGAAGGTTGAGTTAGAATATATGATTGAATGATCAGTGCTCATATGGATTGAATTTGAATTATATAAGAGATTTGTGGACATTTGTCCTTGAATGGGATTGATAGTGTGAGGAAGGATGATTTTCTCCCTATCTTGGATAAAGGATAGTATGAGGAAGGATGATTCCCTCTTTACCCTAGATGAATGATAGTGTGAGGAAGGACGATTCCCTCCCTATCAAAGTAGTTAAGGATGGATAATTCCCTCTCTACTAGAATTTAGATATTAAATGAGGAAGGATGATTCCCTTATTATTAAGTTAGCATGAGGATGGACATTCCCTCACTACCTATTTGATGATTATAATAAATAATGAGGAAGCACTAAGATGAAATTGAATTTGATAGTCATATTATGACTTAATTATGATATAAAAACCATTGAATGAATTTGAGATTATAATTCTTATTTGGAAATTGTGATTGAAACTATTTATGAATATAATATCTGATACTTGTTAATAAATGTTTTTAGAAACTATTGATAATTGGAATTCTGTTTCAGAAAGAGGAAGGACTGGATTTGGCTTTTGCCACCTTCCTACGTTATAAAATGAGTTTTGAAATGTGTTTTTCTTAGAAACAACTAGAAGTATTACGATGACACATATTTTTAATAATACTACTAAGAATTCTTAAAATTCTTACCCATTTTTTATTTGTATTTTCGTAATATTTCCAGGGATGCGTGCTTAAACAAGGAGTTGGAAGACGAAGACATAGAATAGATATGACGATATTTTGTATTTTGTATTGTATAATTAATATGTTGTAACAAATTATGTAACTTATGAGCATTGTAAATTATGTTGTACATTATCTTTTTAGTATAAGAACGTTAACTTATTCTACGACAGGTTCATATCTACAGAATTGTTTCTAGTTATGGACTGCCCATTAGCATACACCATTATTTTGGGTTGTCCTATGTTGAATGGTATTGCCACTGTAATATCTACCGCTCATTAGGCCATGAAATTCCTCAATAAGAATAAGGAGGTGGTTATGATTAAGGGCGATTAGATCACAACATGCAAATGCTACAATGAAAGTCTTAAAATATGAAGGACGCCCAGGAAAACCAAGGCACACATATCTAGCCCGGCTCGAGATCAAGTCAACATCGTTATGATCGAGTTAGATGTACTTGAAGAGATCCGGGGTACTAGGCCCTAGCCAGAAGAAGAGTTGCTTCCATGATAATCACATATTTTATACATTAATAAACCCTTATTTTTAGTCATTAACACTCTCCATGTAACACCCCAATTTTTAGAAAATATTCTGAATGTACTGTTTGCTGTTTTTCAAGTTTTCGTGTGAATGACCGTTGTGTCCCTATTTTACTGTTTCTCGATTTCTGCATGAAATACAAATACGTTTATACAGGCTCAAATTTTATTTGGTCTTTTTACGTAATTTGTTCCGAGACGGTAAAATAAAAATTTTTCGAGCCTACTGTTTTAATTTTTCTGGATGATATACAGACAATTAATATTGTCTGTAATTTTATTTGAACGTTTTGGACGATTAGCTACGTTGTGGGAAAAAAATGGGAAAATGACCATTACGTCCCGAACGTGCTGTTTTTGTTGTTTTTGTTGTTTTTAATTGTTTTCTACTTGATTTAATTTCCAATATTAATGTCTGTGATTTTATATGGACTTTTTGTGTGATTTGCTCGAAGCGGGAAAATAATATTTTTCCGAGTCGGGAAATCTTATTTTATTATTTAGAATGGGGGATCTTACTAAACCCGATTCTGAATGAGACGATAAATAATCTTTTAATTTTTAGGATTTGATTTGTCAAATAAAATAATTTTATAATATTATAATATTATTTTATTAGTCAGTATAATAAAATGACAGTGGACCTGAAAATATTTTGCGGGACCCACAATTAGTAGAATGGTTAGATCAGTAGCTTAATTAATCATCATTAGCAGTAGAACTTTCCAGAACAAGCTGACTTAGCTAGCTGACTAAGCTGGTAATTAATGAACAGTGTGATTAGGCTTGTGAGTCATCAATAATCAACCAATAGGAGACAAGCTTGTTAAGCAAGTTTTAATCCTAGCCTTTGATGCAATCCATGGCTTGGATGAAGCCAACCATTTGGCCACCTTGCATGCATGAAGTGCTACGGCCATGTGGGGTTAGGAGACCAAAATACCACTTCATCTTTCTTGCTTTTCTCTCTTCTCTCTCATCCAAGAACCCTAGCCACCATTCTTGTTTCTTTCCTTCACCATTTGGCCAAGACAAGAACCATACCATCCAATCACCTTAAATTTCTTCTAACCAACTTTTCTAAACCTAAACACCATCCTAAGAACATCTCTAGTTGAGAGTTCTTGCAAATTCTTACATTTGAAGCTTGAAAACTAACTTGGAAGTTTGTACCAAGGAGGTGAAATCTCTTGTTTTTCTTTTCTCTCTTCTTTTTCAAAGTTCTAAGCCATGATTTATCCATGGTTTAGGTTCTTTTTCATGGTTAGTAATTTGTAGATTTTCGTTTGAGTTGCTAGGTACTTTGGTGGAGAAAACCGAACCCTAGGAGGAGTGAAAGAATACCATTTGTCTTCATTTAAGGTAAGAGGAAGACTAATCTTATCATCCCTTGGTGGTGGTAAGAAGATGGAGTAATTTGTGGTGTTTGTAGAATCCATAAGGATTCGGTGGTGATGTGGTTATTATGTGTGTATTTGTTAATTTTTTTGTGTTTGTTAGTAGTTATGTGGTGTTTGTTAGTAGCTTTCTTTGTTTGGTGATTGTAATAATTTTGCATGTCTATTAGCTTTAATTTGCATGTCTATAAGCTTTGATAATATTGCATGTGTTAGAATTGCATGATAAAGTATAGAATTGCATGATAATGTATAGGATGTGAATAACATGTCAAGGAAATGCATGTGTGTTCCAAAGAACACATCCATGAGGCTCACGGCCACTAATCAAATGGAGAACCAAAATGTTCTCTAAATTTTCTTAAAAGGTAATTTAATTAACCTAGGAGAATTAAGAAGGTTTCAAGTTGTTTAGATCATGAAAAATGAATTTAGGAATCAAATGGTAAGACTTAGTATTTTCGGCCAACATGCCTAAAATGAATGTGTTGATTTCAAAAACCATTTTCTAAAACAATGGTTAAATGAATTTAAACAATACAATAAGTTTGACATATAGTTAGAAGATGAGAAATAATTTAGAAATCAATTTAATAATGTTTAGGAAATTCGGCCAACATGCCAAACCAAGTATCCATGGTTTCTAAAATTAAATCCAAACTTTTTCTAAGTATAAGGATGCAATATGTGTTAAAAAGAATTTTTCTAAAATAAGTTTTAAAGAAAAGAATTAATTAGAAATAAGTTTGAGGACTTAGAACTAATGATTTTGTTATTAGAAATGAAATACAGTAACTTTCAAAAAATTCTAACATATAGCTCATGCTGTATTTTGAAGCATGTTAGTAGTTTTCAAAAGGATTAATTATATGGTTTAAAAATTCAATAAATAGAATTTTTACGGTAAAATTAGAAAACCATTAATATAATTTTCTAAGCAAAATACTGTCAATTTTTAGTAAAAACGGACAAATAAGATAGAAAAGATGTCCAAAAGACGAAGATACGGTATGGAAAATATTATGCGTAACTTAAAAGTATTATTTATTATTTCTGTTTATTTAAACAGTAATTTTTAAGGAATTCGGTCAAGAAAATGATTTAAAAATCTTACGCGATTGAGAAAACGTATTAAAAATACTACGCGATTTTGAAAACAGAAAAATATACTTACGCGATTTCAAAACGTTTATAAAAACGACGAGATTGTGAAAACGCGATAAAATTTCTACGCGATTGACGTTAGTTCTTGTATTTATTTTTTTTATTTGTCGGGAAAATGTGAACCCGTCTGTGCTTTTGAGAATTTTTCATTTGTCGGGAAAATGTGAACCCGTACAGGCTTTCTATTTTTCTGCCATTGAGGGCATATTATTATCTTGAGGGCATTTTCATAATTTCATATTTTTAGAATTATGTATTGTGTTTATACCAAATTTTTGGTGGATTGGTTGATGAGACAAATCACATCGTGTTGTCGATGCGATAAACGTAGTGTGGTTCATTGTTCTAATGGACTTGGAGACTTTAGTGTACGGTATCCCATATGTGGACAGTTGGTAGCTCCGCTGGGCCGTGGTAAACCGATAGCACACTAATGGACTCGACACGCACTATATTTAATCAAGATTTGTGAAATCTAGTAGTACATTTGCCTGTAGTGCCACAACGTGAGACCGTGAACTACACCACGCCTGGATGATGGATTCTTGGGTCGTGGGACTATAGACGCAACGTGTGACAGCGCAATAGTTGGTTGGGCAGCCGTGGTACTAATAGATTTTGTGGGTCATTCTCTCTGATATCTTTGTGTTCTTTTAGCTCCATGGAGTAGGGTGTGTTTTGTATTTATCTATTGGGATTTATTTATTTATTTTGTCTTATCTATTTATTTTTGTCTTATCTGTTTATTATATTGATATTGATTTATTTGTTTATTGTATTTGTTTTATTTATTGTTGTACTGTATCATTTGTTTTCTTGTTTTATGTTTATCTGTGATGGTATAATGTTAGGATATTTAAATCTTTTGAAACTTTACAC
The DNA here is from genome assembly GCA_029884605.1 of Ormosia emarginata. Lineage (NCBI taxonomy): Eukaryota > Viridiplantae > Streptophyta > Magnoliopsida > Fabales > Fabaceae > Ormosia > Ormosia emarginata. The sequence continues at coordinate 6,351,423 of JAQQTP010000087.1, forward strand.
TACTCTGTTACTTATTAATGTTATAGCTTTTCATATTGCATGAACTGTATATCTGTTGTTTGTCGTCTTCTTATTTGCCATGTTTGTGGTGATTTTAGATTGTCTTACCTCTTTATTGTATGTGTTTCCTGTATATTTATTTTATGTGATAAAGAGTTTGAGGAAGAAGAAGAGGAACAACCTCTTGAGATCCTGTACCCCGAGGAGGAGGAAGATCAGCAAATCGACGACCAGTTTTACGATCAAGAACCATCTGATCATCCATATCCATTGGATTGATTAGTTTTTGTATGGCGGTGCCCGGATTTTTGGGGTTCGTGACTCTGGAGTTTCACGGTGGATCGCTATCGTGGCACATGAGAGGAGATAGAGACTTGGTGACGTATGCGGGACGGATGACGGTGACCCTACGCCATAGGTTTGATGGAGAGCCGATTATGACTACGACAGTATTTCTACACTTAGAGTTACCCTTATCCATTAGGCGTCATTGGGGTGGGATATCCACTGAGCCTAGTGAGATGACACTCGTATCGACTGCGCGATCTCATTATCGCCGAGAGTCGAGACATCCAGATATTTGTCTCCTGATGATCATTTTCATGTTGAGAGTGATCCTTCAGAGGAGTAAATATGCATGATGTTTTTTTTAGGCGCGTCTGCGTATGGATGTATATATTGACTCTTTTACTGTTTTTATTTACTATTTCTGTTTAAATATTTATAATTATAGTTGTAAATTATTTGTATAACTTATAATTTGGAACATATGTAAATTATGAGTGGTGTTGTTCTGTTTATTTTGTATTTTCCGCAATATTTTATTTTTAATAATCTGTTTATCAGGAATTACTTTACGACCCATATTATTATGTAATAAATGTTTTATAACTTGGGTAGATTTTATCTATTTATTTTATTTTTCTTTATATGTGTGGCATCCCCAAAGGTGTGTTACACTCCATGTACTTAATTGATTGAGCTTGGTCATGTTTTGTAAGTTTGGGCTCAAATTGGGCTTAATTGATCTTTTCTAACATCATTGATATTTTAAACTATTTATGTATTTCGACCATATCTTAAGTTCTAGATGTTTAAAATTATGTATCTTACTTTGTAAGAAAGATAAGAGAGATCTCTACAACTTTCATGAAGAGCTCCAGGGCTAATTCGAACATCTAGTGGATCTAATTGAGCTTGAAATTCAGAACATGAGTTTTGTCATTAGAACCTGAGTAATGTGCACTAATTAGGGTATAACTTGGGCTGTAGATGTGATATGGGCCTGAAACCAGTGGCATTTGAAAGCTAAGACATATATCTTTAATTCAAATGATACCACTTTTTCAAACTATGATGTTTTGATAGAGTTTTCATCCATTGAAGTTAGCCAACAGAATCAGAGATCCTTTGAGAAGGATTTGTCCATAACTTGAGTTGTAGGCCTCTAATTAACATGAGGTTTGGGCCCAATTTCTCATAAATGACCCAACTTTGTACCCATCAGGTTTTTAATGATGTAATGTCAAAAGAAGGGATAAATATAGGGGGTGAGGGCAGAAATCCAAGATCACCTTTTATTCTACACTTCTCACCTTCTCTCTAGATCTTTTTCTCTTCTTCTCCCTTCTTCCTCAAGCTCCTTCATGGTGATAACTATGGAGAGCTAAACTTTTGTAATCAATTAAGAAATTCTTGAAGAAATTTTGGTTTGGATTCTTGAGATCTTGGTTATGTATTTGTATTTGAATTGCATTTGGATTCTTCTTCTTCTTCTTCTTCTTCTTAATCTTGAATGCATGAATGGTAATTCTGTTTATTTTTTATCTGATTGGGTCTTGATTTAAGATTGAGAATTATGATGAAATTTAGAATTGATTGATCTGAATTAATCATGAAATTACAAAGGTTAGGTTACTAATTTGTACCTAAGTTAATTGAATTCGAAGATCAAATTAACATAGATCTAACATGGATTGTACGATTGCAAATTTATGTATCAATTATTAATTGAATTCTAAATGATTATATAGTATGAATTCTGGTTTGATGCAGAGATTTTAGTTAAATCCAAATTAACCATTCAAATGCATTTCAAATGTTTGATGAATGATCTATGATAGAATCAACCCAATTTCAAATAAGTTTCTGAATTAATTGTTCTTTTAATTGAATTTCTCATTTTAATTCTGTTATTTTACATGTTTGGAGTTCTCAAATTCCTCTCCTCCAATTTTGGCTTGATCTGATCAAATTGCATTTAAAATCCTTAAGAGACTATCTGGTGTTGTTTCCTATACTACAAGCTATAGGTATAATTGTAACACCTCAAATTTTGGTTAAATTACGATATTGTCCAAAATGTACTGTTTTATGTTTTCTGTGTGCTATAAAATTAATTTGACTATTTCGTGATTGTATTTGATTGTTGTGTGTGATTTACTTCGAGTCAGGAAAATAATAATTCTCGGGCTGGGGAAAATCTTTATCTGATTATTCAGAGCTGGGGGATCTTACTAAACCCAATTCCGAGTAATACATGTATCAATCTTTTAAATTTTAGAATTTATCTGTTAAATAAAAATATTTTATATTTTAATATTATTTTATTTTCCGGTGGACAATACCTACTGACTTAAGAGCAGTAGCTTCTGCCCAGTGGACAATAGGAACCGAAAAATTCTTTGTGACTTATAATTCGGTGAACCAATAGAAATCAGTCAATGTTTCTGTCTTGAATTATTTCTAAGCCAATGAGAACCAGTCAACGAAAATGGCTTGAATTTCTAAGCCAATAGGAAGGTAGTCCACAAAAATGGTTGGACTAGTTAAATTAGTAACTAGAAAACCTAACTAAGTTAGCTTAAACCTAACTAAGTTAATCTAGAAAGCTTAAGTAGTAACTAAATGGAACAAACCTAGTTAGCTACTCATTAAAGCCTTAGTTAGAGAATGTTCTAGCAAAATCAAGAAGGTAGTTAGTTATCCTAAGTAACTAAATGGTTAGCCAAGTAACTAAGAAACCTAACTAGATTAACCTAAGTTTAACTAGATACCTAAGTGAACCAAGACTTGGTTTGCTCTCCCTTGAGCCATTCGGTTATGATACTTTCAAGAAGCATCAAGAAGCTTGATGACTTGATTCTCTAAACCTATAGGAAGCAAGCTTAGATTCTAAGTTTTGGATATTAACTATTGATCTAATCTAAGGCTACTAGGAGGTCTTGAGTGGTCAACTAAGGTGGCCACCTCCATTGAGATCCACGACAATGCATAAGGGAGGAAGACCATTTTTACTTCATCTTCATCTTTGCTATCTCACACAAAAGCTATTTTATCCTTTCTCTTTCTTCCAAGAACCAAGAACACCATAGCTTCTCCTTGTGAAGTTCACGGCCATCACACCATTTCCATACCTCCACTCTTCTAAAATTTCATCCAACACCACTTCTCAAACCTAAACACCATTCTAAACATCTTTCATCTTGAGAGTTTCTTCAAAATCATCCATTTGAAGCTTGGAAAACAACCTTGAAGTTTCTTTCCTACAAGGTAAAAATCCTTGTTTCTTGTTCCTAACTTGATTCTTGAAGTTCTAAGCCATGATTGATCCATGGTTTTTCTTTTTCAACCATAGTTTATGACTTTATAAATTGTTTAAGTTTGTTAGGGTTTTTCTTGGAGCCAAACAAAATCACTAGGAGGAAGTCCAACAGGACTTTGTCTTCCTTAGAGGTAAGAGGGAGATTTAATCTCATCAACTATGTGTTAGTAGTGAGAAAATTGATGTATTTGTGGTGAAGAATCCATAAGGATTCATTCACTTGATTGTTTAAAGTTTTTGCCTATTTGTGTTTGATTTTGTTTGCAAGCATGTCTACAGCTTTAACATATTTGGTGTGACACCCACCGTAAGGTATCTTATTTTATATTAATATTAGCGAATTACTTCCTAAGTTATAAAATAATATTATTTAATATTAATACAAGTTGTAAAATATCTTGATATTGATAAGATAAACTTAGCATAAAATAAAAATATTAAACATCATCACAAATAATTTACATCATATACATTACATAAGTACTGTCAAATTTATTTAGATACAGACCAAGTACTGAAAAGTATTTGAACATTATTTAAACTAACATACTTGCCCAAGTATGACTAGACAACAGAACTCTCAGACGGGTCCTCCTCAGATTCTTCAGCAGGCAAGAATCCAACTTGACGCGAAGTCCTATGGACCAGTTTCTGTGTAGACGACACTATACTGATCTCCGTTAGGATGTGATACCTACCACCCCAATACTGCCTAATCGACAACGGAGATTCTACATGTACATAAATAGTGACAGAAAAGAACAGATCTATATTAAATATCCTACTTATGTTGACCGTCAAATGTCCTTGATATATTAGTCCCTCCTCATTGGGACTAATCACATTTTTAAGTTACGGAAAATATTTTTCACCATTTTCCACTACAAAAAATATTTCTCAACCTTCTAAATTTTATTTTGGCCTTCCTAAAAATTAACATGACTTCTACTGCATTTTTTCACATTTTCTTGCTTAAGAAATCCTTTTCGCAACATATTCTACCAAATCACCTTTTTATTGATTTAAATCAATGTTGCTAGCTTAAAATTCCCTAACTTGTTCCAAATCCCAAATAGTGAGCTATATGTTAGTAAATTTCAAGTCACCAATACATTGCTCATTATAACGTGATTAATCTAAAAATTAATTCACCTTATAAAATATTTTGAGGTTCAAACACTTTCCCTTCCAACAATAATCATGGCATACATGGCATATAATCATCAATATATATCACAAGCATACCATAAAAGCAATACAAATCATATAAGCATAAAAGCATAAGCAAATAAATTTAAAGCACATAAACACCACAAATAAATTATATAACCATAGATATGAATCCTCACATGGATTTATCATCTATCAAATACAATTTCATCTCTCACCACCATACTTGGTTGGTGAGATAGATCTCCCTCTTACCTCTTGGAAAAACTTCCAAAGCTCTTTGTTTTGTTTCTAGTACAAGTCCTTCACCACCAAGAGCTTCTTAAACATAAAACAAACACAAGTTTATTAGCATCTAAAGCTTGAACAAGAAAGACCATAGATCAAAACATAGCCAAGAACATGAAAATGAGACAAGTAGTGAAGTTTCCATAACTCCACCTTAAAATCCCTAGAACTTGATCTAGAAGAAAGTCCTTGAAAATGAATGATTTAGGACTTGGCCTTAACTACAAAGTGTCTTGGATTTAGGTATAGATTCAAGAAATAAGGTTGGTTGAAATTTTTGGAGAGTGAAGGTATGATCTTGGCCTCTTGGCCGTGACCTTGAGTAAAGAGAAAAGTTTTGTGAAGCTTTGCTTTAGGAAATGATGAAGATGAATAATAGAAAGGAAATAACAGTGTTCCTATAGCATTTTGGTCTTCAAAACCGAAGCCCCCCTTAAACACTAGGGTTATGTCCAAATACATTAGCCACCATTTAAGACATCAATAGCCATTGATTAAATCAATGGTTGATCTTTGGAAGAAGCTTCTAAGTGATATGATTGATTTTCATCCATTAGATCTCTCATCCAAGAAATCCTAGCCATTAGATATATCTCCAAAATGGAGGGTCAAGATTTACTCTTCATAGTTTCCATCCAAGGATCACAAAAGGTCCTTGCCACTTTGTGAGACCAATCTCCACCATAGATTAAATCAATGGTGGATATCCAAAGCCTTCCTCACCAAGCTTTATTCCTATTGGCCCTCCATAAAGTTGTCATAACCACTTAATTTGACTAACCAGTATAATATTTCTCTAGCTGTTATTCCTCTACAGACAATATTTACTGTATTTTTATTGCCCGATAAATAAAACAGTACAAAACACAGTACAAGAAATTTTCAAAAACTATTTTCGATTTCGGATTTAGTAAGATCCCCCGTCCCCATCTCAACAGTACAAAATTTTCTGCCTCCAGAAATTTTTTACTTTTCCTGGTCCGCTTGGGCCCACATACGACCCCTTGGGTCTACAAATAGCCCAAGAATAATATTAAAATAATAATAAAAACATAAAATCTCATAATCATCCACAAAATCATAAAAATTATAAAATTCATGGAAATTAAATCAGATTTGAAAAAATAATTATGAATCAATTAAAATACGTAAGATTTTGCCCAGCCCGAAAATTATTATTTTTCTGACACAGAGTAAATCACATAAAACGATCGAATGCATTCACGGAATAGTCAAAATAATTTTACAGTACATAGAAATCACAAAACAGTATAATTCTATTATTACTGTCACATAGCTAGAATTTGGGGTGTTACAACTCTCCTCTTCTAAAAAAAAGTTTCGTCCTTGAAACTTAAACACACACTCATAATAAATACGGATATTATTCTTTTATCCTATCCTCCAACTCCCATATCGTTTCTCCACTAACATCACTCCAGACTACTTTAACCAATGAAATCTCTTTACCTCAGAGTTGCTTTATCCTCCGATCCTCGATCTTGACTGGAAACATTTCATAGGTTAAATTCTCCTTCAGTTGTACCGCATCCAGTTCAATAACATGAGTGGGATCAGGAATGTACTTCCACAATTGTGATACATGAAATACATTGTGAAGATTCGATAATAAAGGCGGTAACGCAATTTGATAAGCTACTGGACCTATCTGACGTAAAATTTGATACGGCCCGATAAACTTTGGAGTGAGCTTCCTTAACTTAATCACTCGTCCAACTCCAGTCGTAGGTGTTACTCGCAAAAATACATGGTCACCTTCTTCAAACTCAAGTGGTCTTCTCCTTTTATCAATATAGCTCTTTTGCCGAGTCTGAGTTGTCCTCATCTTATCTTGAATCATCTTCACTTTCTCTATAGTCTGTTGTACAAATTCTGGTCCTAAAATAGCACTTTAACCGTCCTAATACCAACACAACAATGTTTTGCATCGTCTCCCATACAATGTCTCATAGGGTGCCATCCCTACGCTCGAATGAAAACTGTTGTTATAGGTGAATTCTATCAATGGTAAGAACTCATCCCAACCTTCAGTTTGCTCCAATAAACATGCCCTTAGTAAGTCTTCTAATGACTGAATCATCCTTTCTAACTGACCATTAGTCTGTGGATGGTAAGCAGAACTCAAACGTTGCTTTGTTCCCATCGCTTCTTATAGACTATGTCAAAATCTCAACGTGTATCTCAGATCTCGATCCGAAATAATACTGGATGGTACACCATGAAGTCTAATGATCTCACCGATGTACACTTGGGTCAACCTCTCCATTGAGTATTTAATATTAATTGGCAAGAAGTGTGCCGACTTCATAAGCTGATCAATAACTACCCATATAGAATCATGACCTTTTCGAGTCTTTGGTAGTCCGGTCACAAAGTCCATTGTTATATCATCCCATTTCCATTCAGGAATAGGCAAAGGTTGCAACATTCCAGATAGTCTTTGATGTTCCACCTTAGCCTTCTGACATACTAAACAAGATGATACATATTCAACGACGTCTTTCTTCATTCCTTGCCACCAATATAGCTGCTTCAAATCTTGATACATCTTTGTGGCTCCTGGATGCATACTCAACTTACTCCTGTGAGCTTCATTCAAAATCAATCTCCTAAGTCCTTGATTATTAGGCACAGAAATTCTTCTCTTAAATTTTAAAATTCCATAAGCTCCTTCGCTAAATTCCAACACTGCTCCTTGACTCCTTATTTCCTTAGCTTCTTGTAAATACTGATCATTGTTCTGCCCTTCTCAGATTTTATCCATCAAACTATTTGAAATAGTGATCATGTTTAAACATATCATCCCCAGTGTCAGCTTCACAGATAACCGCATATCCTGAAACTCTTCTATCAGTTCCCTCTCCTTAATCATCATAATAGAAGCACTAAGCATCTTCCTACTTAAAGCATCCGCTACGACATTCGCCTTTCTGGGATGATACTGTAACTAAAAATCGTAATCCTTTAAAAACTCCAACCAACATCTCTGCCTCATGTTCAACTTTTTTTGGTCAAACAAGTACTTCAAATTTTATGATCACTAAAGACATTGAAAGATGCACCATATAGAAAATGCCTCCACACTTTCAATGCAAACAGCACAGCTACCAATTCCAAATCATGAGTCAAATAATTCCTCTCATGCACCTTTAGTTGTCTTGATGCATAAGACACAACCTTCCGATGCTACATAAGTACACAACCTAATCCTTGATACGAAGCATCACAATATACTTTGAAAGGTTCGTTCGGATCAGGTAGAATCAATACCAGTGAAGTAGTTAGTCGTCTTTTCAACTTTTGAAAACTTTCTTTGCATGCATCAATCCATGCAAACAATTGATTCTTTCGTGTAAGTTGGGTAAGAGGACCTGCTATCGTAGAAAACCCCTTAATAAACCGTCGATAGTAACCGGCTAATCCAATAAAACTACGGATTTTTGATATAGTCTTCGGCCTTTCCCATTCCAAAATCGTCTCCACCTTTGAAGCATCAACTTTAATTCCTTCCACCGATATCACGTGTCCCAAAAATTGAACTTCACTTAGCCAAAATTCACATTTGGACAACTTTGCATACAACTTGTTCTCTTTTAATATCTGGAGAACCACTCTGAGATGTTCAGCTTGTTCCTCCTGACTTTGAGAGTAGATTAAAATGTCATCAATAAAGACAACTACAAACTTGTCCAAGTACGAACTGAAAATTCTATTCATGAAGTCTATGAATATGGCAGGTGTATTCGTCACACCAAACGACATCACTTGATACTCATAATGCCCATAACACGTCTGAAATGCAGTCTTAGGAATATCTTCCACCTTCACATGAATCTAGTGATAACCAGAACGTAAATCAATCTTGGAAAATATTGCGGCTCCTCGCAATTGATCCATTAGATCATCTATCCATAGAAGTGGATATTTATTCTTAATCGTAATTTTGTTCAATTGTCAGTAGTCTACACATAGACGAGAAGTCCCATCCTTCTTCTTTATCAACAATACTTGAGCTCCCCATGGTGACACACTAGGTCTCACGAATTGTTTCGCTAACAATTCCTTCAACTATTTCTTAAGTTCTGCCAACTTTGTTGGTGACATCCTGTAAGGCTCCATAGATATAGGTCCAGCTCCAGGTACTAAATCAATAGTAAACTCGATTTCTCTTACTAGTAGTAGTCCAGGTTATCCTCAAGAAACACTTCAGGAAATTCATTGACTACAAAAATATCTTTCAAGACATCTTCACACTGAACCTCCAAAGAAGACATCAATAAATACCCCTGATCTCCTTCCTTCAAATAAGCTTCTACTTGAGTGACTGTTAGGAATCTCGAATCCTTAGCCTCAGGAAAAACTAAGGTCTTACTGGAACAATCTATTAGGATATGGTTAGAAGACAACCAATCCATTCCTAAGATTACATTGATCTTGGAAAGAGGCAAACAAATTAAGTCCACATAAAAGATTCTATCCCTAACACATACAGGGCAATTCAAGCATACTTTTGTAGTAATCACAGGATTATCAATACGAGTAACAACACTCAAGTCATAAGGCAATGTAGTCACAGTCAATCCCAAACACTCCACACAATCACATGCAATAAAAGAATGTGTTGCTCCCGAATTATACAATATGATTAAAGGATTACCTTCAATGGCACACTCCTCCATAATCAAGTCATCTGACTTCACAGCTTCTTCCACGCTCATGGTATACACATGACCACCCATATGTGGTCTCGTAGTACAAATGTTCCCCACCAAGGGTTCCGCCTTTAGTTAATCACATTCTCTAGAGAAATGTCCAGGCTTTCCATATCTGTAACAGATAACTCCTTTGTGTTGGCAATCTTTAGTTAGATGATCTTTTCCACACTTAAAACATTTGAGTGTAGAAGTTCCAGTCTGGCCAATTTTATTTCTACCAGAAACTCCTCCAATAAATTGTTGCCAGTTTTGACCTCTTATCAATCTAGCATACGATTTCTGCTTATAATAGTTGCCATTGCTACCCTTTCCTCTTTGGAACCGTGTCGGTCAAAAGTTCCTATTCCTCACCTCACGTTGATGATCAATTTCCTTAACTTTTTGACATTTGTCTAACAATGCTGGAAACTAATCAATTTCCAAGGTTACCACTGCCCACTTAACATCAAGTTTCAATCCCTCTTCAAATTTTCTGCACTTCCATTCCTCGTCCGAGTGCATCTGAAAATACCTCAAAAACTTAGACAAGCTTTCGAATTTTGCAGCATATTCACTTACGGACATCACCCCTTGTCTCAAACTAAGAAATTCCATTTCCTTAGCATGCCGAATGCTAGCTGGGAAATACTTCCCTAGAAATTTTGCTTAAAGAGCTGCCACGTCACAACTCTTCCCTCAGCTTGTATCAATCTTCGAGCTCCTGCCACCAGTCTTCTCCATCTCTTACTAGTACAAAAGTTACAAAAGTAAGCTTCCGTTCATCAGTACAACCCATACCTTTAAATATCTTTTCTAGTTCTTTGATCCACAGATCAGCTTTCTTTGGGTCAAATTCTCCATGAAACTTTGGTGAATTATTTCTATGAAATTCTAAAAAACTCTGAGCGTCTTTATTCGCTCTTTGGTTTTCCTGCACAACGACATCAGCCATCCATTGCATTGCTACTACCGCTGTAACCATGTTTTGGTTGTCGTCGTCAACATTTCCAATTCTTGCTCTAGTATTTACGTGTCCTCTTCCTCGTCCAGCCATTACATTTTGCTCTAAATCAAACTGGACAACATAAAGAAGAGTTAAAGTCAATCTCTCAAACAATATTGTTTCCCTTTGAAAACTAGCTACTGAGAATCACACAACATAAACAAGACAGACCTAACCAAACCCAAAAGACTCTAACTTGGGCTCTGATACTAACTAATGTAACACCCACCGTAGGATATCACATTTTATATTAATATTACCGAATTACTTCCCAAGTTATAAAATAATATTATCTAATATTAATACAAGTTGTAAAATATCTTGATATTAACAAGATAAACATAGCAGAAAATAAAAATACTAAACATCATCACAAATAATTTACATCATATTCATGACATAAGTACTGTCAAATTTATTTATATACAGACCAAGTACTCAAAGGTATTTGAATATTATTTAAACTAACATACTTGGCCAAGTATGACTAGACAGCAGAACCCTCAGACGGGTCCTCCTCAGATTCCTCAACAGGCAGGAATCTAACTTGACGCGAAGTCCTATGGACCGGTGTCTGTGCAGACGACACAATACTGATCTCCGTTGAGATGTGATACCTACCACCCCAATACTGCCTAATCGACAACAAAAATTCTACATGTACATAAATAGTGACAGAAAAGAATGGATCTCCATGAAATATCCTGCTCATGTTGACCGTCAAATGTCCTTGATATATTAGTCCCTCCTCATTGGGACTAATCCTCCAAGCGCCAGCTCCACCATGGAACTGTAGTCTCACATATCCAAAGAAACTTGATCTGGATGCCATCCTATCAAAACTCAGCTTCCTTAATAGGAATCTGTTCCTCTTCACCTTCTTGCTCGGTACCTCGCTCAGTGTCTTTACCAAAATATAAATACAATACAAAATAATATACAAAGAGGTGAGATTACCTACGCCAATACCAACATGGTAGCATGGAGATAACACAAACAACACATCATACAGATATATCATACAATGATACAGATATAATAAATAGTAATTACAATCATGCCCTCAACATTATCCAATTATTCGACAGTTCAAATATCACACATATATAAATGCTCAAATTATGCATGTGCACATGAACTCAATTTCCTACTCCATGGAACTAACTCAAGTCGGAGAGATTGATCTAAAAGATTTATTTATACCATCATGCCTTAGACCACGTGCCACAATTCTCATAAGTGTTTGCACATCTAGCATATACACGACAGTCTTTATCAGATCTTGATTAAGAATAGTGTCTCGGTCTGGATCGTCAGTGTGTTGCATCGGTCTAATCCACGGTACAGAAGAGCTACCAACTACCCATTGTGAACAACTCGCACCCCGACGCCCCTAAGGCTAACAAGTGACTTACACTACGCATATCACACCCGCTCAAGAGGTGTATTCTCTCTTAGGTAATTAGCCTTATCCAGTCAATCGAACCTTTCCAATGCATGCTTATTGCACCAAAGCCAATCACAGGCAAAACTCATTATTTCTCATACAGGGTCCATATATTGGTCCAACAGTAATCCTACTATATATTCAATCGTGTAATCATATTATCGCATTTTCTGAATCGCGCAACACTTTTGTCGCGTTCTTCCAATCGCGTAGCAATTTTTCATCGTTTTCTCAATCGAGTAAAAATATTCCATCATTTTTCAATTGCATAGTGATTTTTCGACATTTTTGAAATCGTGTAGCTTAAAAATCACATTTTTAAGTTACGAAAAGCATTTTTCACAATTTTTCCACTACGTAAAATATTTCTCAACCTTCTAAATTTTATTTTGGCCTTTCTAAAAATTAACATGACTTCTACTGCATTTTTTCATATTTTCTTGCTTAAGAAATCCTTTTTGCAACATATTCCACCAAATCACCTTTTTATTGATTTAAATCAATGTTGCTAGCTTAAAATTCCCTAACGCGCTCCAAAACCAAAAGAGTGAGCTATACGTTAGTAAATTTCAAGTCACCAATATATTGCTCATTATAACGTGATTAATCTAAAAGTTAATTCACCTTCTAAAATGTTTTGAGGTTCATACACTTTCAACCTCCTTCTTTTCTTTTCATAAAACAAAATCTCCATTTTAAAACAAAAAAGTGTTTTGTTTCCATTTCTTAAATCCTTGTATTTAATCAACTAAATTACCACTTTAAAATCATATTTTTCTCACATAACCAAGTCATTAAAAGCCTTCAAAACTGTGGGTACATGGCCACTGAAACCATCATATCTTTTCTTTTCCTTTCTTTCCTAAGCATCCAATTTTATCATTCATGAAAATCTTAACTTGGAAACACCTATTTTGAGGTGTTGAGGCCGTGAGCATCTTGGTCTTTGGAACCAAAATTATTTCCCCTTCCATCATTAATCATGGCATACATGGCATATAATCATCAATATATATTACAAGTATACCATAAAAGCAATAAAAATCATGTAAGCATAAAAGCATAAGCAAATAAATTTAAAGCACATAAACACCACAAATAAATTACATAACCATGGATATGAATCCTCACATGGATTCACCATCTATCAAATACAATTTCATCTCTCACCACCATACTTGGTTGGTGAGATAGATCTCCCTCTTACCTCTTGAAGAAACTTCCAAAGCTCCTTGTTTTGTTTCTAGTACAAGTCCTTCACCACCAAGAGCTTCTTAAACATAAAACAAACACAAGTTTATTAGCATCTAAAGCTTGAACAAGAAAGACCATGGATCAAAACATGGCCTAGAACATGAAAATGAGACAAGTAGTGAAGTTTCCATAACTCCACCTTAAAATCCCTAGAACTTGATCTTGAAGAAAGTCTTTGAAGATGAATGATTTAGGACTTGGCCTTAACTACAAAGTGTCTTGGATTTAGGTATAGATTTAAGAAATAAGGTTGGTTGAAATTTTTGGAGAGTGAAGGTATGATCTTTGCCTCTTGGCCGAGAGCTTGAGTCAAGAGAAAAGGAGAGAAAAGTTTTGTGAAGCTTTGCTTTAGGAAATGATAAAGATGAATAATAGAAAGGAAATAACAATGTTCCTATAGCATTTTGGTCTTCGAAACTGAAGCCCCCCTTAAACACTAGGGTTATGTCCAAATATATTAGCCACCATTTGAGACATCAATAGCCATTGATTAAATCAATGGTTGATCTTTAGAAGAAGCTTCTAAGTGATATGATTGATTTTGTGTCATTAGATCTCTCCTCCAAGAAATCCTAGCCATTAGATATATCTCCAAAATGGAGGGTCAAGATTTACTCTTCATAGTTTCCATCCAAGGATCACAAAAGGTCCTTGCCACTTTGTGAGACCAATCTCCACCATAGATTAAATCAATGGTGAATATCCAAAGCCTTCATCACCAAGCTTGCTTCCTATTGGTCCTCCATAAAGTTGTCATAACCACTTAATTTGACTAACCAATATAATATTTCTCTAGCTGCTCTTCCTCTATGAATAATATTTACTGTATTTTTATTGCCCGATAAATAAAACAATACAAAACATAGTACAAGAAATTTTCAAAAACTGTTTCCGATTTCGGGTTTAGTAAGATCCCCCGTCCCCGTCTCAACAGTATAAAATTTTCTGGCCCCGAAAAATTTTTACTTTTTCAGGTCCGCCTGGGCCCACATACAGTTCCCTAGGCCCACAGACAGCCTAAGAATAATATTAAAATAAAAAAAACATAAAATCTCATAATCATCCACAAAATCTTAAAAATTATAAAATTCATGGAAATCAAATCAGATTTGAAAATATAATTAAGAATCAACAGGAATAATTAAAATACGTAAGATTTTCTCCGGCCAAAAAATTATTATTTTCTTGACATGGAGTAAATCATACAAAACGATCAAATGCATTCACGGAATAGTGAAAATAATTTTACAGTACACAAAAATCACAAAATAGTAGAATTCTATTATTACTGTCACATAGCTAGAATTTGGGGTGTTACATTTGGTATATGTTTATGGATGCATGATAGTTATTATAGGATGTGAATAACATATTGGGGATTTGCATGAGTGTTCAAAAGAACACATGAAGCTCACGGCTTCACCACTACAAAAAGGAACCAAGATGTTCTAAATATTTTCCTAAATCATGGATTAGGTGATTTAACAATAATAAATTGGATTAAGAATTTAAATGATGGAAAATAAATAAATATGTTTTATGAAGCATTGAAGGATTTTTGGCCAACATGCCCACTTATAATGTTTTTAATTCAAAATTATTTCCTAAGCATAGATTTATGTAAATTAAAGAGAACTCAATTTGAATGAATTTTAGAGAATAAAATGAATGAAGTTATTTTAGAAACTTAATTAGAGAAATTAAGTATGGATGAGAAATAAAATGAACGCTTGAAAAGTACTAACATATAGCTCACCCTTTGGATTTTGAAGCACGTTAGCAAGTTTCGAGATGTAAATAATGGTTAAGACTAAGAAAGGTAATTTTTAAAGGAAACAGTAGAAAATATTAAGGAAAGGTTTTTTAAAAGGAAATGCTATAAATAAAGTTAGAAATAAATATATATAGGAGAAAATTTCAAAATATACTTTAGAACGTAAAGAAATATTTTACGCGGTTGAAAAATATTAGAAATACCTTACGCGTATTTAAAATAATGATTTTTAAATTACGCAATTGAGAAAATGATTTAAAAATGTTACACGATTGAGAAAACGATTTAAAAATGTTATGCGATTGAGAAAATGATTTAAAAACACTACGCGATTTCAAAAACGTCAAAAAATATTTATGCAATTTGAAAACATTAGAAAAAGGTGACGCGATTGTGTAAATGCAATAAAATATTTACACGACTGAAAAGAACAGTAGTTTACTATCGGATTAAAGTGGTGGACCCGGATATGTGGAAAAATGGTATTGTCAAGTGGTGGCATACTATTATGGAAAATACTGATAATAAGGTTGTTTGTGTATTTTGGCTCATGCACATGCATAGAGAAATGTGTCAATTTGGTTGAAATTGGCAATTGGCTGACGAGATGAATTACACCATAGTGCAGGTGCAATAGGCGTAGTGTGGTTCATTGAGTGAACTTAGAGGCGTTAGTGTGTGGAGGATTCTACATGTGGACAGTTAATAGCTCCTCTGGGTCGTGGTAACGGGCAATGCACTAGCGATCTTGACAAGCACTATTCTTAATCAGGATCTAGTGGAGACTGCCCGGTAAAATGCCTGTTGTACACGACGCTTTGACTGTGTACTATTTACACGATGTTTGACAATGTAATATTTTACTGGGCAGCCGGAGCTATGGATAGGCCTTCTGGATCATTCTCTCTAATGTTTGTGTTTAGCTCCATGGAGTAGGAATAAGTTTGTGTACATTGCATATGTGGTCTGCATCATAATGTGATTATATATATTTTGATCTGAAATATTATGTATGAGGTGATAATATGAATTGTTATATCTATATGTATTGTTATTTTTTGTACTGCCACACTGATAGTGATGTAGATTGTCTCACCTCTTTGTATACATTTTTCTGTACTATTATTTAGTTTTCGTAAAGACTTGGAGGAAAAGGAAGAGGAGCAGCCTTTGGATTGTCAGTACGAGAAGAAGCAGCATCCGGGCAATTAGTGTGAGGAGGGTGAGTCTCTAGATCATCCATATCATTTGGATTGATTGTGACGCAGTATGGCTTTACTGGAGTTTTTAGGATTCATGAAAATGGAGTTTCATGGAGGTTCCGAGGCTTGGAGTCTACGAGCTGATAAGGAGTCAGTTGTTTATGTGGGACATTTGACTGTGTCCCTTCGTAGGGAGTTTGACGGTGCTCCGATGTTCTCTACTACTATCTATGTGCATTTGGAGTTGCCCTTGACTATTAGGAGCTATTGGGGTGGACGTTTCCATACCCCTAGTGAGCTTAGTAGTGTGTCAACCACGTAGACTCCTGTCCATAGGGCTTCTCGACATCCAGGGTTTCTGTCTTCCGATGATCTCCCAGAGAAGGATCCTTCGGAGGATCAGAACTTTTAGTTTTGTACTTGGGCAAGTTTATGGCTTGCTTTAAGCCAAACAATTTACTACTTTATTAAATAGTTTGTTGTATGTAAATATTTGTATCTTTAAAGACAAAATCATATGTACAATTATGGTGTATATTTGATAGTTTATTTTATTTCATGTTCTGTTCATTTTATTTAATGATATAATGTATAAAAAGAAAATTTTCACAACTTCTATTATTATATGTACTAAATGATTTATAACTTGGGTAAGGTATTATTTTAATTTATCGTAAATGTGACATCCTAAGGAGGGTGTTACAATAACTCGGTTACAATTTTAATTGAGTTCGGTGCTCAGTCATTCCACTCCAGCTGGGTGACAAGCCGAATCAAGTAACCAAGATTGGTGCAAATCTGGAAGAACAAGATAGGTGCTAACTTATAGAGGTCTTGTAGAAAAATAAGGACCTTTTCGCCTAGACGTTCTTCAATATGCCTGGGTTTGACCCCATTTTCATCTTTCATTGTTTATCTATTAAACGAGATGCTAGGTCAGTCTCCCAAAAGAAAAGCAAAGTTGGCCTTGAGAAGCAACAGATTATTAAAGAGCAAGTCAAGGAGCTATTCAGTGCCGACTTCATCAGAGAAATTTTATACACCACATGGCTCTCAAATGTGGTCTTGGTGAAGAAATCAAATGGGAAATGGAGGATATGTGTGGACTACATAGACCTGAACAAGGCTTTCACTAAAGATCCATTCCCCCTCCCTAACATTCACAAACTGGTCGACAGCTGCTCTGGCTTCCAGTTGTTGTCTTTTATAGATGCTTACTTCAAGTACAATCAAATCCCAATGTACCTCGGAGACGAAGATAATATTGTTTTCATCATTGAGAGGGCAAACTACTATTACAAGGTAATGTCCTTCGGTTTGAAAAATACAAAAGCCACTTACTAGAGAATGATGAACAGGGTTTTTGAGGATCAGATAGGGAGAATGTCCAAAGTCTATATTGATGACATGATAGTAAAAATTTCACTATCAGGATCACACATCTCAAACCTCGAAGAAGTGTTCACCCAACTTAGAAAGCACAACTTGAGGCTCAATTTAGAAAAATGAGCGTACAGGGTCCAAATCAGCAAATTCTTAGGCTTCATGTTGACTCACTGCGGAATAAAGGCAAACCCAGATAAATGCAAAGCGGTGCTCGACATGCATAGCCCTCAGAGCGTCAAAGAAGTACAATAACTAACAGGAAGAATCGCAACCCTCACATGGTTCCTCGCTAAAGCTGCTCACAAATCCTTCCCATTCTTCAAGTTGTTTAAAAAAAGGGACAATTTGAGTGGACTCAAGAGTGTGAGGATGCCTTCACGTCTTTGAAAAACCTCTTATCTTCTCTCCCCATTCTGACAAGATCGGATCCAAGTGAAACATTCTACGTGTATCTCTCTGTTCATGAAGAGGTCATGAGTTCAGTGCTTATCTAGTGAAACGACTGAAGGTCAGAAGGTAGTTTAGTTTGTGAGCATGGTGTTGCAAGGTCCTGAGAGCCGCTATCAAAAAATAGAGAAGGTTGTATTCGCTCTCATCATCTCGGCCAGAAAACTTAGACAGTACTTCCAATGCCATCCGATAGTGGTAAGGATGGATCAGACTATCTGTCAAATACTACATAAATCGAACTTAGCAGGAAGAATGATAGCCTAGTCCATTGAGTTTTCCATGTTCGGAATTGTATATGAGCTTAAGGTAGCGATCAAGGCATAGATGCTCTTTGATTTCCTTTCCGAGCTTACCTTAGACCCTGGTGATCCTGAGGGAATAATGTGGACTATGTTCATTGACGGTTCCTCGAACCCCAAAGGGAGTGGCACTGGGTTAATCTTGGAGAATTCCGAAGGAGTAACCATTGAAAACTCCCTAAGGTTTGAATTCTCTACTTCAAACAATCAGGTAGAGTATAAAACATGCATTGTTGGACTGGTAATGGCTAGAGAATTAGGAGCGATAGAGATTACACTTTGTAGTGACTCCCAACTCGTGACCTCCCAGATTCAAGGTGATTATCAGGCCAAGGAACCTCTCCTTCAGAAGTACCTAGCGAGGGGTACAAGGACTCCTCAAAAGCTTCCAAGTAGTGAAGGTGGAGCATATACCCGAGGAACATAATTTAAGGGCCAACCTCTTGTCCAAGTTGGCCAGCACCAAGAGCCCGTATAATAACCATTCAGTGATCCAAGAGACCCTCTCACAACCTTCTATCATGTACACTTTTGTTTTCCAAGTATGAGGGCAAGAACGCACTTGGATCGCACTAGTAATGGAATACTTGCAGTCTGGTGTCTAACTTATGGACCCAAAGGAAGCCTCCAAGTTAATCAAAACTGTGGTCCGATACACCATCTATGATGAGCACTTGTACTAGTGTGGATTTTCTTCGCCACTCTTTAAATGCCTCATGCCAAAAGAAACAGAATATGTGTTGGCTAAAGTCAATGAGGGAGTTGTCGACTTCACTTAGGAGGCAAAGCTTTAGCCTTAAAGGCGCTCATGGCCAGATACTATTGGCCAACAATGGAAGTTGATTCTCTTGCGCATGTCCAAGTATGTAACTAATACTAACGGCACATGGACCACTATCATGCTTCACCTAAGGAACTATCCATGATGTTTGTACCTTGGCCTTTCTACAAGTAGGGTATGGATATTCTGAGTCCATTCCCTCAAGCACTCAGACAGTTGAAATTCTTAGTGGTAGTCGTGGACTACTTCACAAAGTGGATTGAGGCAGAGCCCTTAGTTACTATCACCTATGCCCGAATCCAAAAGTTCACTTGGCATGACATCATTACTAAGTTTTGAGTCCCTGAATCCATTGTGATGGATAATATAACACAATTCAAAAACAAGGGTTTCAAAGAGCTGCTTGTTGATTTGAAAAATTAAGCATCACTATAACACCGTTGAGAACCCTCGGACAAATGGACAAGCTGAAGCTGCTAACTAAGTTAGCGTCCACGGACTAAAGAGAAGGTTGGACGAGGCTAAAGGAAACTGGGCAAAACAATTAGACTATGTCCTTTGGGCCTACCGGACTACACCCCACTCTTCAACAAGTAAACCTCCCTTTAAGCTCACTTATGGGTGTGAGGTCATGATCCCGGTGGAGATAAGGGAGCCTAGCTGGTGTCTCCAACACTTCTCACCCGACAGTAACCCCAGATTAATAAGGGAAGACTTAGATCTTCGGGAAGAAAGAAGGCGTGTTGCTCATATTCGCGACGCCGCCATCAAGCAGAGGATGGTAGCGCTGTACAACCTAAAATATGTTGCCAAGAAATTCTAGCCAAGAGACCTAGTTTTACGTAGAGCTGACGCTAGAGGCAAGAATGCCTCCCAAGGAAAGCTAGCTTCTAATTGGGAAGGCCCCTACCGTATCATGATCAGCACTAGTAAAGGAGTCTACACCTTGGAGAACCTAACAAGCAAGTTGATCAAGAACTTTTGGAACACAGACAAACTTAGAAGGTACTATAGCTAAGTGCCTTCTAAGGCCTAGACTCATGTTTGATCTGCCCCAATCATTATGGGAACACTTTGTATGGACCATAATCTTTTTCCAAATTAATAAAGCAAAGTGATTTTTATACATCTACTTACATTCAAAAAAGTTTCGAAGGACCCTCAAGGCTGTAGACAGCTTCCAGGTGAAAAGGATAACCCATCAAACCCCTATTTGCAAGTTGGTCGCAAGTTGTAGGGTCTACACCCAAATCCTCAACACTTGGCTACAACCATTACATGGTTATTGGCTGCATGGATAATGACATATGTGTCACGCCATTATGGTACCTGACGTGAGTTCTCTTATGTTAAACAGGTTGTGCAGTAGGAAAATCCTAAGTCTTGGGAAAATATATGCACTAAACCATAAACATTAAAAGACCCCCGTCAAGGACCACTTAAAATTATACCTAAGTCTCGTGGGATCTTAAATACCAAAGCAATTGGTGACGGACCCCGGACAAGTTTTTATTACATAAGTCACGCAGAATCCTAAACACCAAAGCAATTAGTAACGAATCTTGGACAAGGTTTTTACCTTATACCTAAGTCGTATAGGATTCTAAACACCAAATCGATTGGTGATGGATCCTAGACCATGGTTTCCCCTTAATGGGAAATATTCCTAAGTCCATAAAATGGTTGTGAAAAGCAACATGATAGGCATTGGATCCAATTGGGACTATGGATAAGAAATGCTATTACAGGCAAGAAAGTAAATTTAAAAGCCCCAACAATTTGCTAATTGTCTTGACAAAGATAAAGTGCCCCATGCAGGGAGAAAAAGTAAAATACCCCACGAAAGGGGCAAAGGGAAAAAACTAAGAAGCATTTGTCGAGCCTTCGACAACACCCAGATATTGAGCGATGGTGGGCGGAGTTTCAAAAACACTTTGAGCTTCAAGAGCAACAAATCACCCTCTTAAGTCTAGCTCATCCAATGCCAAGGTCACTCTGGGATTGAAGAGTTGAACTTGGTCAACGACATTCTGAAACTACACCTCGCTAATTTTTAGGGAAACGGTGATGAGCTCCTGGACCTCACCTTGCAGAGAGACAATCCTAGTTTGTAGTTGATTATTATGAGCTCAGAGGTTCTCGTTATCAGCTCGGAGAATGGTGACCTCCCTCTGAATTTCTACCAAGCTGGCCTCCTTTTGCTTCAAGGTATCCTTCAAGGTTGCCGTCTCTTTTTCCAGCTCCTAGGTCCTGGCTTCAGCGTCACTTTTAGCTTTCAAAGTTTCTTCTTTGGCCTTTAAGGCCAGATTCTCGCCCCGCTCAGCTGCCGACACCTTATCAGCCATCTTCTTGCAGTAATCATCATAACACCTTTCCAGAAAACAAGACTCGGCAATAAGATGGAGAGCATATGTTTGGAAGGAGGTCAAAATCTCTTTTATGTCATATTGAGCGATATGGACCACCACTCGGTCATTGAGGATATTGCGGTCTATAAAATTCCTAGGATCCGAGTTGTTTGAGTAAATCGGTCCAGTTTGCCTAGACTCTATAGCCACCCTCTTACCCCAGTCATCTAGCCTACTGCCCTCTACAACTCTCTTTTTTCATCTCTCTAATGGCCATTGGGGAGACTCTTCCAACCGAATAGGTTCCCCCTCAATCACTGGAACCTCAATTGGTGGGGGTGGAGAAGTTGGATCAACAATCGTGTGGATACTTGAAGGACCAGCAGCATTCTTGGCCATCAGAGCCTCGAGAACTGCCAAAAAACTTCCAGATACCATCTCAACCAAGCTTCCTGCAAAACAAACAAAGAGTCAGGGAACAAGAAAAACATGTAAGATATTATACAGAGCAAAGAACCATAAGGGCTTTGAGTTACACTACTTAGAATAGCCAGAAAAGTTGCATCATCAAGGGTTTTCAGTACGTCTTTTGAAGAAATCAAGTCTACTTGCTGAACCAACTTTTCAAAGAATTCAACACACTTGATCTCATCGTCATCGAGTTGGTGTTTCTCTTTCTCAATCAGTTTAAGAGGGAGGCTCCATGCCCCCTGATTCTAATATAAGTTGAACTTCGGCTCCCCATCGTTATCCAGCTAGAAAGGATGAAAAATCGAGGACCACCATTAATTTGAAGAACTTTTCTTTAAAGTCTTTGTAACTTTCTTAGGATGAAAGACTTTTCGACCTTGCCTCGACCAAACTGAAAGCCAGGTCTGTTGATAAGCATTACCACCCACTAGACTCCATTGAGTATGGAAATAGAAGAACGCCCTCTCCGAAAAACCACAACCTGATTAATTGACAAATTCTCTTAAAGGCGAGAATGTTCGCCCAACCATTGGGATGGATTTAGGATAGGGCAGTCTGAAGAGTGCGAATGATGGCAAACTAAAAATCGTTGAAAGCAAGCCGAAGTCCAAACTGAGTAAAAAAGTCTTCATACATATACGTGTAATGCACGTTGGCCTATCAGGTGGAGCACACCGTTTCATTCTCTGGGGACAAAATGTTAAATTCATGGTCCTTGCTACCTTTCTCGGTTAGCATCAAGTAGCTCTGAAGTTTTTCAAGCTCCTCTCTAGGCTGGAACTGGGATATTATGTTATAGGCATCATTCCCAACCCATGGGTACACTAGCCCTGGACCACGCCAAATCCGAATAAGATTGTCTTCAACTGGCATTCAGACTTCTAGAGCCGGTGCTTGAGGTCTAGCCTTTCTTCTTTTGGCCATCAAGTTCTTGGAAACACCCACAGAGGCCGGTGAGTAACTGTCAGAATCAATTAACCTAAAGATTCAGGCACAGAAAGGGGCAAACAGAACAAATAGTTCAAACCCACATACTGGGTTCTACGCCCCTCAAGGAGGAGGTGCTCCAAAGGGTAACTTTAACACCCCAAAAACTAATAATTTCATGATAAATAGTCGTTTTGTAATATTTTTTATTTTTGTGAATTTTTCTGAGAACGTTGAATATTTTAATATATTCCTCATTTTGCGTACGCACTGAGTGGAATTGGAGAAATGAGATATTTTTATCGAGAACCTTGAACTGTGGAAACGTCGACGGGGGATCTTACTAAACCCAAGGCCAGACACAGTTTAAGAGGTTTTCACATTTTTTGAGATTTTTATTAGATAAAAATAAAAATCACTGTACATTTTATTATCCATTAGACAATTAACACTAGCTTTGCCATCCATAACAATTGTCTATTGGGTAATAGCTTGTAGTAAAAATATTATATTATCCAAAGAAAATCTACTTTATGTCAAATCAAATCTTCTTTATTCAAAAGAATGATTAAATTTAATCAAAGCTTAAGGAAGCTTTGACCCAAAAATGACCAAATTGTCCAAGCTTACATGAAAAGTCAAATCTCTCCCTCTCCTTATCTCTTGTCTCCACGGCAATGCCAATTTTAGGGAGCTAAAATTGTGCTTCTCACTTTATTACATTCATTTCCAATTTCAAAACACAAAAGCTATTACTTTCTCATTCTTCTTTTCTCTTCTTCTTCCTTTTTCTCTTTTCTCTCTTCATCTCTACTCTCCACGGCAGTAGCCCTCCATTATGGCCATCTCTATTTGCTTGCTTCACTATCACCATTTCTAGACTCCTCTCACCATTCTAAACCTTTCTTCTTTGGTGACCATCTTCCAAATCCATCATTTTCATCACTTTTCTTCAAGATCAAAGCTTGAAGCTTTGAGGTAAAGCTCTCAACTTTCTTTCTTTTTCTTCTCATTTTCATGTTCCTTGGCCACCTTTGTGACCAAGGATTCATCTTTTCAAAGCTTGGTGGTTGATCCTAAAAGTTTGTTCATTTTAGGGTTCTTGGAGCTCTAGGACGAAATTTCAAAAAGAAGATCAAGAAGCTTGCTTTCTTGAGTTGTCTTCCATAGGTAAGAGGGAGATAATCCTCTTCAACCTATCTTAGTGGTGAGAAAACATTTTTTGTGTTGTTGGTGAGGAATCCATGTGTGGATTGCTCTCTTTGTTGTGTTGTTTTTCATGATTCTGTATTTATTTGGACTTGTATGAGTTATTGGTTGTCTTTGTATGTCTTGGTGGTTATGGATTGTATATTTATCTTGTTTGGATTAATATATAGAAAATGTAGGGTTTTCCTACCATTTTGGGGGTCATGGCCTTAGGGCCAATTTTTAGGAATTCAAGTGTGATTTTGGAGACATTGGAACTTAGGTGATTAGGAGTTAAAGAATTGATGATTGTAATGAAAATTTTTTTGGGACTTCTCACCTTGGGAGGCTCACGACCTCTAGGGCATTCATTGGTCCAAGTTGTGATTGTTGTCCAACCTTGAGACTTAAGTAATTAAGTGATAAGTGATTAATAATGTGGTGAAAGAAAAAGGGTTGGACTTTTATTATAATAAGGCTCACGGCTTTTTGAGGGAAAATGTCACAAAATGTAGTGCTAAAATGGAGACTTGGATGATTGGAAAATTTTAGATTCCTTAGGAGTTCATAAAATGGAAAGAACAAAGAATAAGACTTTATATTATGACTTAGAATGATTTTGGACATAAGGGAAGAACAAAAGAGTTTGTGAGACTTGTAGAACCTTAGAGTAATTTTTAAGTAAGCATGATTTGAATAGATTAAAGAACTTGAGTAATCTAAAGGAATGATAGTTGAATAAGGACTTCAAGGGAATCCCTCTAGGAAATGAATTCATAAGAGATGTTAATTAAAGTGTAACCTCATAATGATTTTCATAATAGACGTTACTTAAAGCGAAACTTTGTAATGATCTCATAAAAATTGTTGAGTTAAAGTGAAACCCGAAATAAACCTTGAAAGTTTGTTGTCATTCTTGAGAACTTGATACTATGCTATTGTGGGTCCGTGATTGGGACTAAAATTCTATCAATGTTTAACTTGACCAAAATTGTGGCGTGCTCTGGGAAGTATATTGTTACTGTTGAATATATATGATTATGCATTGAGTTAACATGCATTGAACAATTACTCAGTCCCATGATTATGCATTGAGTCAACATGCATTGAATACTTGCTCAGTCGATGACTGTTAAAAGGTTGTATGAGCCTATGAATGAGAATTGAATAGTGTGATCTATGATGGATCTATAAGGGGCGTAAGGTGCGATGAAAGTCGATTGCACGCATTACGAGCCTGACAAATCACTATTCTTTTTGTGGTCAATGAACGAGAATTGGATAGTGTGATCCCTGATGGATCTCTAGGTGCGTCAGGGTGCGGTGATCCCTCTAGTGATGATGTTATCACCTTACATACCCCTGGCCGAAAAATATATTGCAACGCACTGACGAGGAACCGACAAGCACTATTCTCTTCGTGGTCCTACAGATTGTCATTGAGGGGGGCAGATCTTCTAGAACATTCATCTTTGAAATTGATAAAGCTCCATGGAGTGGGAATTATAGGTACCAAGTGCACATGCATTGTGAGTCGGCATTGTGAGTCAACCTATTATTTGGCACTCATTCATATCATATTATTTAGCACTCATTCATATGATGTGACTATTGTTCTAAATGATGTTATGATTATTTGAACTGTTTTATTGTTTATTATCTGAGACTCTGTTCCTGTTTCTTTTATTGTATATCACTGTTACTGTTTAATATTGTTGCCTTGCTATGTGAGCGTTTTACGCCATTATGTTTCATTACTGCCATAATTGGTAATGTAAGTAGGATGTCTCACCTCTTTGTTGTATTACTTTGTCTTATGCTATGTTTGAATAAAGACTGCGAAAAGGGCGAGTTGAATTAGCTTAGTTTAGTTTTGGATTGACATTTGTCTCTTCACGATGGCATATGGACAAGCTTTCTTCAGTTGCATGTGGATACAGTTCTATGGAGCTTTGGAAGCCTAGCATTTCGACCGTGATGCAAAGCATTTTATGTACATTGGGGATATGACCATAATTTGGAATGGTAGTTATCCTGGAGCTACTACGAGCATCTTCCATACTTTTATGCAAGTGGAGTTTCCTATACCCATTGGGGAGTTATGGGATGATCACCACCTCTTTCCTAGAGAGGTTTCGGTTATGTCACCTATTCAAGTTTTGATGTATCATGATGTGTCTCTAGGGAGAAGTTCATCTGTTGAAGATCCGAAAAGGGATCAAGTGCAAGACCCTTCTGTCCAAGTGTATAACTTTGGGATAGGTCAAAATTTTATATGGTAGTTATTCTATGTAAAACTTATATTTAATATTGTAGTATGTCACTTAAATGCATGGATTGTGGAAATGTATCTTTATTTAAGCTAATGTATGTTTTGAATTCGACTAAGTATAAATATATTTCATATCGAGGCTCGTATTTTCTATATATGCACAATGATTAAATTTTCAAACTTCTTGTTAAATTGTAACACGTCTAGATTTAGTGACTTTGGCATAATGACGATTACGCCGTGGTTATTACATCAAGGGGTGTTACAGTAACACCATTGAAGAGACTCAGGAACTATGATATCCAGACTCCTTTTATTAAAAGAAGGAGAAAAGAGGTGCATTCCAAAAAAAAGTAGTGCACGACCACTCTACGACTCAAAGATAGCAAAAGCAAATGGAACAAAGATAGAAATAAGGACAAAAGGAGACATACCTTGTGTAAAAAGTAGGATTGAATGAAAAAGGAAACAAAAATGGCTGAAAAACACCTCACAATCACGCCTTTCCATTGCACTAAGTCTCTAGGGAACCCTCAAGTCTCCATAAAAATGCTCAAGAATAGTAAAGTGGGAACAATGCACCCTTAACCTTTGTTTATAACAATAAGATGGTTAGAGGACCTTTTTTGTCAAAACCTCTCAGTTTTCAAAAAACTACCCATCATGGCAAGTGAAGCACTAAGCACGACTACCCAACCAGAGTGTGCCACGTGGCCATCGCAGCTGTCACAACAGTTGAAGGGATGATTGCGAAGCAAACCAAGAGGCACACAACCTCAGCAAATAGAGTCTAAAAATCTTCCACAGACCACATATTTTTTGTATGGACCTTGGCTATACCCGATATGTCCATCTATAACGTGGAAGCGAAAAGTTAATCCAGACCACGACTATTTTAGAAAGAGCAAACAATGATCAATGACCAAGTTAAAATTCTCAACCCCAATCAGCACATGAACCCCGGAGCAAGAACTCAAGCTTCCCGCTTTGCTATATCAACCAAGCACCAAGTTGGGGGAAACATGACGAAGTTGAGAACATCTTTACAAGTTAAGCGTTGGACATAGCACGGATAACAGATAATGGTAAATATTCTCATTCTATACATCATTAGTTTAAATAAAAAGAGAAGGAAAAATACATCAAAAGTGTTCAGAAAAGAGTGATCATTAGAGAACCTTGGGAAGGACCAACATCACTGTCATCGGCATCCTGGATCATTGCCACCTCCATGGCTCCTCTAAAACTTGCATCGGTCTCTTCCCTATTGGTCAGAAGGCCCATTGAAGAACTTGGTAAGGGCAACCGGAATAGAACACTCGTTGACAACAATGAACCCCGAAGTCACCACCGTCTAAATTCTTCTTCACTGGCTCTTTCACAGTGATAATAAAGGTCAACATTTACCTTCCCTTGTTGGATAGTACACAACCTTTCATCAAAAGATTGTTTCTCTGGAACTTCAACTGGCTTCACAATCATCCCAAGTTGCTTCAAATCATAGAGAACTGCTCCAATTGGCCCTCCTACTTATCCAACTGCACTTAGAGGACTTGCCAAAAAGATCAGCCTAGTGCCTCCAAATCACTCAAGAACGAAGAGGGGCAAGAGCGGAACATCTCCAAATGTCTTTGTCCAACACAGCGGGAACCACAAACCCTCTCGACAAGAATGGGTGGATCAAACGCTCCCATATATGCCAGGAGAGAAATGCTCTTGCCGTTTATTACTTGAGAAAGAAAGGCCCCCACCAGAGGGACTAACAAAAAGCGAAGCAAACACCTTCAGAGATTTTGGAAAAAAATAAGAAAATGATCTTCGCAAAGGTCAAAAACCTCCATGCGTGCACAATAAAAGGAAAGGGAAATCATTCTTTGAAAGAGGATGTTTCTTAATATTTCCACAAAGCAAAAAGAATGCAATGAAAGGAATGCTAGCCTCAACGCAAACATTCCCTATATTTGTAGAGGGAATGAAGCTATTCTAATTGGCTCCAAGAAAGGAGAACTGATTGAGTAACAAAACCCGTATTTAATGCTCTCTCTTTCTGATTAGTTACAGGACCAACGGGCAATTGGAAAATAATATGAAACTAATATCCTCTCTTAAAGGATCTTTAATTCCTAATAAAGTCAAAGCAGCAGCTTCCGAAGGAGGCTTAGAATTGTTACGATTCATAGAGCAAAGGTTGCAAGAAAGGATAAAGACCCCATAAGCCATGCATGGGGGCAACAAAAGGCAAACTGTGAATGGTGGAATGACAATGCAAGCAATAATCAACGATGGATTCTGACCTCATATACCAACCCTAGAGGTACTTAACATTTGACAACGGACCTCGACCTTTCTCGTAAAACATCACGAGACCCGGTATCAAAGCTAAGGCTCCTTTGTTCATCGCATGCCCTGCGATCCCGTTATATACCTTGACACTCAGCTATTCCATCTATGAGCCAAACTGGGGGCAACTATCCTGAACCTTGATCTAGGATCCCGTTTAGTGGGATCGGACCCGGCACGCGTACTATCGACCTCCGCCGTGAATACATCAGCTAAGCCTTAGTGACACGTGGTCAAGACCCCAGAATGAAAAGCTAATGGATTATGACATTAGGCCATAATAACATGATCACTAGATCTGAACTGTGGATATACCCTAAGTATCTGTAACTGCCAATTAAGATCTTACGAGATTATAGGACTCATGATTGCCTCTAACTGCTGATTACGATATCTATGTTCCTATATTATAGGGATCCTCTCCAACAGTAAGAGGAAGGTGATCCCTAACAGGATACGAATCCTAAATACCTGCACTTAATACTGATCATATGACGATTCTAGTCATACTCTATAAATACCAGGCTAACTCATCCTAATTAGGTATATGTTATCTCACTGCATAAACCCTACTTGTGTACTGCTTAACTTGAGCATTGGAGTCCCTTTACAGGTACCCACCCTCTGGTCCAACACGCTTTGCTACAGCTGTGTAAGAAAGAAACCACTATGATGTGCCTATCTCAGGTATCCCTCTAAAACCCATTCAGAACAATACCTAAAAATGTTGAAGCTCCAATGAGCAGAGTGTGATAATTTTGAGTGATGAGTGAGTAAAACTTTTTGAAGCTTGAAAACGTCAAAGCTCCGATGAGCAATTCTGTTGCTGACAAGTTACATTCCAATGGGCATGACAACCATGATACAAGTGCTAAACTAGTAGCCTATATTACGGAAGTAGAAGAGAAGATTGAGATTGTAAGAGAGTGGATGGCAATTGTTTAAACATAGGAAAGAGAGAAAGAGAAGGGAGTACAACAAAGACAAAGACAAGACAAAGACATGTTGAGAGAGAGGGGGAGGAGAGAGACAAAGCCATCCTAATTTTTCTTTAATTTATCAAAAAATAAATATTAAATTACACCAATACCTATAAATGCATGTTATTCCACAAAAAAAGAAATTAGTTTTTTAGCCATAAGAAAAAGGTAAAGAAGTGTGAGCACGATAGCATCTCCATATATATATATATATATATATATATATAATACAAATAACTCCCTCTAATTATAAAAAAATTCTTGGTAGTTTAAAATTTAACAATTTGACTTCCTAAGCTTACCAAATTGTGTTATGTAGTGTAAAATTTACTCCTTGTGTATGTACAAAAACTCTCTGTAAGAAGTCAATAAGCATGATTTGATAAGTTCATGCAGTTAAGTTATTAAATTTTAAAGTACAGAAAGTCTTTTAAAATTAACTAATAATTAAAAGGGATTTCTTGTATTTTAACCCCTCTCTCTCTCTCTCTCTATATATATATATATATATATATATATATATATATATATATATATTGGAGGATGTGAGCAAATTCTACCTTTTATTTCTGGATCAAAGATCTAAATCAAATTCTACCTTTTATTTTTGTTTCAAAGATCTAAATATTTTGTTCTTTAAAAAGTATGAACACCCGTGTCTAGGTCATTAAAAAAAAGTAATTAATAAAAAATATATCCATAATTAAATCCAAAGTCCACTAAAAAAAAGAGGTCCAATGTCCTTTACCAAAAAAAAAAAAGATAAACCCAAAAGGCACTTAAAAAGAAATGTTGGGGAGAAGTATTTTCTTAGTTGGTTTTCAAATAGAGAAAGTTCCGACCAAAAAAAAAAGTGGAGAAAGTTTTAGGAAGAAACATAGAGATAATTAAAATGTTAAATAGAGGGGAGAGTTCTTTGTGGGTTTGATATGTAGTTTTATGATTGAAAGTGTAGAGTGAAAAACACAGGTGAACTTCTGCAACACCAACTAGAACGGAAAGCACCCACTCAAATGCACACCAAAAACTACTCACCATCATTCCTGTTACACTACCATGAGCCCCCTCTCATTCCACCATCATGAACCAACACCCAGAAATTTTAACACCCCACCAGCATCAACACCCACTACCTAAATTAGTTCTACCACCCATAAACTATGAAGCACAGACACAGACACAGACATGGGACACGACACGGACACGGATACGGGGACACACTGTGGTGTCCCGGGGCCAACGAGGATAGGGAGTAGACGCTGGTGTAAGAGAAGCACGTACAAGGAGCGGCTCCTGGCAGACTTCTAGGCGAAGTGTCCCGTGAATGAACTGAATACGCACTGGAATGAGAGGGATTCAGAGATTGTATAGGTATGGGACTGCATAGTTGAGGATGGCTTAAAGGAATTGATTAGGCATAGCCATATCAACAAGTTGCAACTTCTTTTCGGGAGCCTAGAACATAAGAACTCCATGGTTAAGCGTGCTTGACCTGGAGCAATTGTGGGATGGGTGACCTCCTAGGAAGTTTCTTAGGATGAGTGTGAGTGAGGGCAAAGCACGCTGAAAAGACTCGTGTTGGTTTGTGAAGACACTCATCAATCCTACAGGCAGTCCCGGGATGTTACACACACCAAATTCAAAAATTATAGGACACAGGCACGACATATATATATATAATTTCAAAATTTAAGAAAAAAGATTCATAATTCATTAATATCATTTCTATAAGCTTGAAGATTTATAATATTTTAATATATGTCATAAGTGCCAATATTTGCTACCTAGTAAGCCCCTCCTAAAAAATATGGAACATAATTTCTATTAGCATATTCTAAAAAATCTCCTAAACCAACTTCTCCTAATAGAACTAATCATGTACAATTACACGTGCATAAAAAAAAACTAGAGGGAATATTGGTGTGAGGCAAACTTCAGTGACAATGAAGTGGACAACTTAATACGAATAGAGATAGAATGAGCAGATGAAAATAGTGGTGTGTGAAAAGATAAAACTTAAAAGTTTGATAGTAATGTGTGAAAAGATAAAACTTAAAATACTGGTATGTGAAAATAGTGGCTTGGGACATTAGTCATGTGATTGGGCTTGAGTGGGTTACGGGCTTACTAATTGAACATTAGTCATGGAAACTAATGTTTTTTTTATAAAATATTAATGAATCATGTTCAAGTTGCATCCTAGTCGTGTCAAAGTGTGACTAAGTGTCTGAGCGTATTCGAGAAGTGTTTGAGCGTATTCGAGCATGTCTGACATGTGTTTAAACTAAAAATAATAATCTTTTTAATCGGATATATTCGGACACACAGGACATGTGTGTCGTACGAGTGTCTCTATGTGTCTGACATGGACAAGTGTCTGACATGTGGACATACCTCATAATCGGTGTGTCTGTGCTTCATAGCCCATAAATCGACCTCAACCATCAAACCAAGCACGTGTTAAACCCATATGCAGAATCGTTGGCCATATGTTTTCCAATACCAAACACCACCAAACAGTCACCCACAACAGGAAAGCAACCCCTGCAAATCTTACCTTCATGGCTACTAGTCAGCCACTATTTGAACCTTGTTCTACCTTTGCGCCATCACCATTGCCTAGGTAGAACCACCATAGCTACCTCTATCTCAAAGCACATTGTCACTACGCATAACCTATCAGCCACCACCCCCCATCGCACAACAACCATCCGTAATGACCTCCACTGCAGCACACCTCGACATCTCGACCACCAGAACTACCCCACGCCGCCATTGTCATGCCCAATCGCAACCACCATATGCCGCTAAATCTACACACCAATGTGTTTCACCGATCCACCCATGCTATTGTCTACCTTGAAGTCCTTTGCAAAGTGTATGGTTGTTGTTCTCTTTTGTTTAGTTTATATTATTATAGGTTATTTGCATTTTAGGTTTGTGATGTAGGCCTAGTCTTATAAGTGAATGCATAAAAAAAAATCAGGTATGTGTCATTTCGAGCCAGTCTCTAGCAATGATAGCTTAGGTTAGGAATCGGTGGTGCATAGGTTTATTAGGCTGGCTTTTAGTGTTTTTTTAGTGGTGTAGTAATAATAATTAAAAAAAGAGAGGTGTGTTTCTCTTACTAGAAGTGAAAAAATAAAATTTAGGATCGCAAGATAAATAGATAAAAGAAGGGTTGGAAAACAGTAGAAAATAAACAAACAGGGTGCATGTGGTATCAGAGCCTCAAGTTTTTCTCGCAAGAGACTGGGTACATATTGTAACATCCTCCCTATCTAGTTAGACTTAACTATGGTTATAGAAATAGTATAATTCTTACTTGAATTGCTTGTTAAATTTTAATGGTTATGTGAGATAGTTTAGACACTTTGCTATAACACTAAATGTAAAAAATAGTTGTTAATAACCTAAAGAGTAGCATAAACTGTTTAGATGAGGAAAATAAATATGAAGAATTTATTTTTAGGTCATAAATAAGTAGAATGTAATGTGGTTAATTTTGAAGAATTAATTGAGTTTGTTTAGTATTTTTAATAACATTGAATAAGTGTTTAAGGGTCAGATTAAATAGGTAGATATCTTGAAAAATTATGAGAATTTGTAAAGATATCAAGTAAAGAATGAAGAATTTTCTAGTAATGAGTATAAGTTAAGGCAGACCCTGAAAGCCTGTTAGCTTAATTCCTAAAATTTAACTTAATATAAGAAAGAACAATAGAGCTTAAGTGATAGTGAAAGGTGCATGAACTGAGGAATCTAGGAATGAGATGAATCCTAAAATTTTCTATAACACCTATGAAAGTTATAAAACTTGTTAATGGAAATTTAATGCATCCTTAAAAGATACAACATTTCTAGTTAACATCAAAGTTTTCAACCTTATCTCTTCATCTTTCCGTCCACCACCACTTGCATTTCTTTCATCTTTGACTTTGTTTCTTCTCTCATTCCACTACTAGAAATTTGGGTTTTAGAGACCGAAAAATCGGTCTCTAAATCATAAAAATCGGTCTCTAAAATAATTAGAGATCGATTTAAATCGGTCGCTAAAATGTTCATTGCTAAATATTAGAGACTGAAATTGTTGGTCGCTAAATTTAGAGACCGATTTAGAGATTGATTTTTTAAAAATAATTGGTCTTTAATGTTAGTAAAAAATTGGTCGATTTTTTTTCAAAAAATTACATTAGAGATGAATTTAGAGACTGATTATTCGGTATCTAAATTAGTCTCTAAATCAGTCTCTACAAAATTTTAATATTTATATATTTTATAAAATTGGTCACTAAATCGTCTCTAAAAAGGATGAATATATTTATAAATTTTATATAATCGGTCACTAAATCGGTCTATAAACTAGAGACTGATAAATCGGTCTCTAAAAAAGGTACATATATTTATATATTTTATATAATCGGTTACTAAATCGGTCTCTAAATGTAATTTTTTATATAATTAGTCCCTAATTTGGTCTCTAATTTGTAATATGAATTTATATTTATTTTTAAATTTATTAAAATCTAAATTTTTAAAACACCTAATAAACAACAGTTGACAATCTCATATAACCAAACACATAAATAAAAAATAACGTAAACTAAACTAATTCAGTCTTTAAAATATCTCATTTAAACATCAAGGCATTCTAGAATAAACTAAAGTAAGCATTGTCTACAACATCTCATTACTACAACATTTCAAATGTAAGAAAATTAAACACAATACAAACTAAACTCTAATAATAAAAACTATTCCTCATCTTCATCGTCGTCATCCTCCTCTTCTGCTCCATTAGTCACAGGAAATGTTTGAGAAGGCTGAAAGTTCATCGACTGCATCATCTCTTGTACCAGCTGATTTGTCTCCTCAATCTATCTCTTATTATCTGCCACTTGAGCTCGAAGCTCATTTCTCTCATTTCTTAATTCTTCAAGTTCATCTCTTTGCACCCAGTCAGATTATGAAGAACTTGAGCCATGATATTGTGGTCTTCCAGCCACTACGGTTGACTCAATTCTAAGACCATATATTTTACCTTTTTTTTACTCCAGTATATTTTACCTTTTTTTTACTCCAGCCACATTGCGCCACACATCTAACTCATCTGGGGGGAGTTCCCTGTTCTGATGCTCTTTGGGTCATTTCTTGCATTTCGTTTGCAAATTTGGCCTGTCAATACCAATATGACACTAATTAATGCAAAAAGTTAAAGCAACACATAAGTCTAACATAATATAAGCCATGACATAAAGTATAAGAATAAACGTCATTTCAATCACATGTTAAAAGTTGCAAGCTTGTTTAATTTCAATTTGAGATGATAGCAATGTTAAACAATTGCTTACAGCTATATGCTCTGATCTCCTATCCACCCATGTGTGATGCTTACGTCGATGTGTGTGGTGAAACAATGTTGGTGCTGATGGAACAACACCATTCAACTTAGTTTGCAGCAATTGTAACAAAACCATATTGGTAAATTTAACCATATTAGACAACTTCGACAATAATGTAAGATATTAATGAACTTAACCATCTATGCTGAGATGAGGTAATAGAGCCATTAGTGTGATATGAAGCTCCATATCCTCCACAATCAGATGCCTAATTGGCTTTTGCAATTGCACTTTTCTTCTTGAAAGCCTCACTTTCCCAATGTGTACATAATGCGTCCCAAATGTCATCTCCAAGCCAACTTGGTCTCTCCATTTTCTTGTGAGCCTTTTCCATAACATTCTTCAATAATGCTGCACCTCGTTTCTCAACGTTTCTTCTAGCCCAATAATTATCTAGTGGAATGATAGTAAACTTCCTCTAGAATAAATATGAGTAAGCAAATTGTTTAGGACAAAAAAAAAAGTCTATCAAATTTTAAATTACAAAAATAAAAATTTGAAAATTACCATAAGCTCTGCAAACCACAAATTTCTTGTATCACCTATCCTTTTCCATGATGTCCATGGCTCTAAATAATGGCTTTTGAAGATTTCACTGATTCCATTTGCTACCAGGTGCAAAGGCAAGGATCTACAAATAATACAGGTGTTTAGTTACAATATATCAAACATAGTAATGTAATTTAAAAAAATATTACTTATACATACCCATCTCCTTCTAGATATAAAATTGGTTTGCTACTAGGCATTTGTGTATCTGATGCATCCTGAGTATGACTTGATCCAAGTGCAGATCCTACATCTGTTGGAGGGATAGATGATCCAACATTGTGATGAGACTCCTCTGTCGGAGGCACCACACAGTGAGATGGTTGAGTAAGAGGTGGTGTTAGTGCACTTGGGATCGAAACACTAAATGCAGGTAATGTGGGTGATGGAGTAGTAGCAGGAGATGGAGAACTAGCAGAGGTTAAAGGTGGGTGAGAAGTAGAATGCCCCACCGGACGCACCAGCTGTTGCTTTTTTGGGCGACTTTTAGAAACTTTTCCTTTACCTTGAGCTCTCTTAGACATCTGCAATGAACACAAATGGAATGTAAATTAAAATGCTTATCAATTAAATAATAATTCCTTTGTGCAAAATACAAAACACAATTAATTTACCTTTTGTTATCAAATGAAAAAAACAAACACTAATCATATTCATGATCAGCATCATCATTATCATCATCATAGTCATCACCTTCATCACGATCATCATCAAGCAATTCATATTGTTGAAGATCTTCATCTTCATTGTCATTTTCAGAATCATTGTCAAAATCAAATTCATCTTCCTCCCTTTCATCTCCTTCATTACTTTCTACCTCATCTTCCTCCTCATCCTCGCTGACATCAGCTTCTACCTCACGATGATCAGCTTCTTCATCTCTTAAGTTAGCAAGAGGGTCATCATTTGTTATAAAATCTACATAGGTTGCGGCATCTTGATATGCAACCTCTAATGCATATCGAACATCAAAAGTACCTCTTAGTTTGGTTTTAATGACAACCCACCAATTAGCCTTGTCTTTTATTTTTTCGGGGTAAGGTGCATAATACACTTGAATTGCATTTTGAGAAAATATGAAGGGATCATATTTTGGATACCATCGAGTATGTCGAACCTCCACGATTCCATATTGTTTATGAACCTTCACACCACGATTACGTTCAGCATCAAACCATTCACAATTAAACAACACTAACTATTTCATTGGTTCTCCTGGGTATTCTACTTCCACAATTTCTTTAATGATGCCATAATAATAATTCTCTTCTTCTACTTTGTCATCACCCTTAACACAAACCCCACAATTGATGGTTTTTTTACCAATACTCCAATCTTCTGTATGAAACTTATAACCATTGACAAAGTAGATAGGCCATGTATGAACCTTTCTCTTAGGACCCAAAAATTGATTTTGTACCAAGTTATTTTTATTGTGAACCTACCAATGATAATAGTAAAATTATTATAATTTATAACATAACTATCAAGTATTTATATCATTAAAAAAAAGAGTTAAAACACTTACGTAACTTCAGAACCAAGTTGGAAATTCAGATGCAATCATACCATCAACATCAGTGCAGCTGATGTTTGGATTAGCTACTTTCAAATATTCCTTAAAAAATCTAATCACATGCACACGGTTACTAAATATGAACCAATAACATATACATACTAAAATGAACAATTCAAGAATGATTTACTTCACTTACCCAATATATGGTTGAACCTCTTCATAATTAAGTAGGATATGTAAATGTGCAACAGCTATTTCCTTATCCATTAAATACCTACTGTTATAAGTTCTAGCTGAGTGGCCAGGATGATTGAAAATTGATAAAGTGGGTTGGATTGCCTCATCTAAACCTCCATCATCATTTCGACAAACTTTATTTCTCATTCATTACACATGAGATTCAAAATAGTAAGAACAAAAATAAGAAGTCTCTTGGCATAAATATGCCTCACATATGGACCCTTCTACACGTGATTTGTTTTCAACCATTCGTTTCAACCTATTCAAGTACCTAAAAGAAACATGATATCATTAATTACTAAACTTTGAAATAAAAAGATTACCACATTTTAAAACGCAATAAAGTAGGTGATTACCTCTCAAATGGATACATCCATCGATATTGAACATGGCCTCCTACTCTTGCCTCATACGGCAGATGAATAAGTAAATGCTCCATTGAGTTAAAGAATCTAGGTTGAAAGATTCGTTCCAACTTACATGTTGTAATGATGATGTTTTGCTCCATTAGCAACAAATTAGACACACATAATACTGTTGAACACAAATCTCTGAAGAATTTACTTAACTTAGCTAAAGGCTTCCATACTGGATCCAGCAAAGCACTAAAAGCAATTGGCAGCAACCGCTCCATAAACACATGACAATCATGGCTTTTCATCCCAACTAGCTTCCCCTCTCTTATGTTTACACATCTACACATATTAGAGGCATATCCATCAGACATTTTTAATTCACTAACCCATTTACATACAGCCATTTTTTGCTCCATATTAAACGCAAATTTTGCTTTAGGCTTCAAAATTTTTCCATTAGGCAATTCTTGCAACTGTAGTTCCCTCCGCCTACAATACTCTTTCATATCCATTCTAGCTTTAACATTGTCTTTGGTTTTGTCTTTAATATCCATCACTGTATTAAAGACATTATCAAACACATTTTTCTCAATATGCATCACATCAAGATTGTGTCTGATCATATTAGTTTCCCAATATGGTAACTCCTAGAAAATACTTTGCTTTATCCAATTATGAATAACCCCAAACCCAACATATGTACATGAACCCACCTCAGTTACTTTTGGAACATCCCAAACATCTTCCCATACCTCGGCCCCAGACAACCTAGGTGGAGGTGCAGATTTCTCTTGTCTATTCTTATAAAATGCATCTTTATTTCTGCGGTATGTATGATCCATAGGAAGAAATTGACGATGACAATCAAACCAAGAACATTTGCTACCATGTTTCAAAGTGAAAGCCTTTGTTCGATTCATACAATATGGACATGCCAATCTCCCTGCTATACTCCAACCCGACAACATGTTGTACGCAAGAAAGTCATTTATTGTCCACATTAATGCAGCTTTCGTTACAAAATTTTCTTTTTTTGAAATATCATAAGTTAGGACACCTTGTTCCCACAACAATTTCAACTAATCTATCAAAGGTTGCAAATACACATCTATTTTACTTTTCGAATTGTGTGGCCCAAGAATAATCAAAGTCAAGAACATATATGGAGTTGTCATGCATAGTTCTGGAGGAAGATTGTACAGAGTAACAATTACAGGCCAACAGGAGTGAGGAGTAGCTGACTGACTATACGGAGTAAAACCATCAGCATTTAAACCTAATCTAACATTTCTTGGTTCAACTTTAAATTCAGGATATGTTTCATCAAAATATTTCCAGTCTTCTCCATCTGATGGATGACATAACACTCCTGATTCTCGTCTATTTTCATAATGCCATCTCATGTGTGGAGCAGAACTCATTGAAGCATATAATCTCTTCAG
Source organism: Ormosia emarginata (assembly GCA_029884605.1). Classification (NCBI taxonomy): domain Eukaryota; kingdom Viridiplantae; phylum Streptophyta; class Magnoliopsida; order Fabales; family Fabaceae; genus Ormosia; species Ormosia emarginata. The sequence goes on from JAQQTP010000087.1 coordinate 6,390,830, forward strand.
CCTAGGAATGAGAGGTAAATAAATCAACCTCTTTACAAGGATCTCCTTGGTTTTTCCTTTACTAATCCATTTTATTTTATATCAAGCCGCACCACAAAATGTGCATTCTATAACTCTCTCTTCATTGAACAACATACAACCATTCATGCAACAATCAATTCTCCTTGCAATAAGACCTAGTTTGGAAACTATTTTTTTGCCTTATAAAGATTTTCTGGGATAAGATTTCCAAGAGGATGTGTCTTTTTCATAAGTATTACTATTTGATTAAAAGATCGTTGGGAAATGTTTCCCTCTAATTTGATATTCAATAATTCAACAACAACAGATAATTCAGTTTCATGTTCACATCCCGGCCTCAAAGGCTTTTGGGCCGCACGAAGCACATCATAAAATTTTTGAGCATCTTTATTTGGAGGCTCCTCTAAGGATTAATTGTAATGGAACCCAAATTCTGGACCAACCGCATCATGAACCATTGCCTCAAATCTATTTAAATTGTCATTATTACCTATTTGTGTATTAGTAGAGGTACTTGGATGACTATTAAAAGCTCCAATCAAAGTCAAATCAATTTCTCCATGACTTGTCCAATACCAATAATCATGTTTAAAACATTTTTTATAAAGATGAACTTTAACGTCCTCAGGAGTCAAGAACTTCATGTTTTTGCACTTAGAACAAGGGCATCTAATATTTCCATTTAATAAATATGCTTGTTGACATGCAAAGGGAACAAATTGTTCTACCCCCTCTACAAACATATCAGCAATGTAACATCCCAACTTTTGAGTAAAAGACCGTTGTGTCCCTATTTTACAGTTTCTTGTTTTTCTGTATGAAATACAGAAAAACAATACTGTTTGTTATTTTATTTGATAGTTTTACATGATTTGTTTCGATACAGTAAAATAAAAATTTTATCAAATTACTGTTTTAAATTTTTCTGTATCAAAAACAGATGTATAATACTGTCTAGTATTTTATATAATCGTTTTACGTATTTTTCTTCCAGACAGTGAAATAAAAATTTTTCTGAGCTACTGTTTTAATTTTTCTGAAAGATATACAGCTATATAATACTGCTGGATATTTTATTTGAACGTTTTGGACGATTACCTACGTTGTGGGAAAAAATGGAAAAATGACCGTTACGTCCCGAACGTACTGTTTTTGCTGTTTTTGCTGTTTTTAATTGTTTTCTTCTTGATTTAATGTCCGATAATACTGTCTGTGATTTTATATGGACTTTTTGTGTGATTTGCTCCGGGGTAGGAAAATAATATTTTCCGGGCCGGGGAAAATCTTATTTTATTATTTAGAATTGGGGAATCTTACTTAACCCGATTCTGAATGAGACTAAAAATAATCTTTTAATTTTTAGGATTTAATCTCAAATAAAATAATTTTATATTATTATAATATTATTTTGTTAGTCAAGATATAAATAAGTGATGACGGACCCAGAAATATTTTGCGGGACCCACGTTTAGTCCTTAAGTCTTTGTACACGTGGACCAATGAGGAGCTGGTCAAAATTGGTGGCTATGACTCATCGCAACGGGCCAATAGGACGATGACACGTGGCGTGACACCTCAGCATCATGACTCAGCAGCTTCTAGAAGGTTCCAGAAGTGCTGACTCGGCCTGTGACTCACCGCAGTGACTCGCCAGTTCCAGAAGTTTCTCTGATGACTCAGCACTGTGACTCACCATTGATGACGCAACCAATGATGCAGTTGTGATGCAGTCAGTGACTCAGCATGCTGACTCGCCATGCTGACTCACCTGTTTTGGAAAATATCTATGCTGACTCATCTGCTCTAGAAAAATATCTACGTTGACTCGCCATGCTGACTCACCCGTTCTAGAAAATTCCACGATGACTCATCATCCGACTCATCGTAGTGAGTCACATGTTCTAAAAAATTTCTCTTTGATGACTCGTTTTATGACTCATCAAGGGTAATCGATAGAAGAAAAATAATCAATAATAATTTCTACTGTTAGTATAAAATAAAAACCTATGTGTATTTTATTATCCATTGGATAATAGATACTGACTTTATAAATAATAAATATTGTTCATTGGTTAAAGTATACTATAAAATATAATGTGCACAAATAGGAAATTGGTCAACAAAAATAGCAACCAATAAGAATTAAGTTAGTAAATATTTAACCAATAGAAAGTGGTCAAAATTAATGGCTTGAATTTTTTTAGAACCAATAGGAAACAAGCTATTAAATCAATTTAGGCTTCTTGGATTTGCAATGGTTCTACGGTGAAGGAATTGGCTCTAATAGCCAAATTCACAAAGTAAGTTACGTAGAAGGCTTTGTGAAATGCATGTAGGATGCCAAATTGAATAAAAGGAAGACTAGTCAAATTTAGTGGCTTTTCTTGGTTGCTTTCTACGGTGAAGTAAGCCTTTGGTGAAACAAATATTACAATCAATTCTTACTATCTTTCAACTAATTAACCAAGTCAACATTGGTGGCTTTTTCTTTGTTGCTTCCACGGCAAAGCCAAATCCATGCAAGGCAAAATATTACAATTGATTTCTTTCTATCTTTTATTAATTAACCAAGTATGAAAAAGTCAATATTGATGGCTTCTTGCCATAATGCATTTACGGCAATTGAATGCCTTTAGGAAGGCAATTCCAACACTTTAATATATCCTTGCTCTCCAAGTTTGTCACAAAGGAAATAAAGCTAATTTCCATTTCCTAAAATTAGATAATTTTAGTGGCTCTTGTTGTTGGCTTCTACGGCAATTCACCTTGGGTGAATTCTTCAATTTGCTATTATTCAAAGAAGCAAACACAAATGTTCTCATTTTCTCTCAAAGTGTCCTACGGCCAAAGCTTAGAAAAGCCAAAGGAGACTTGTTTTTATTTCTCAAAGTCTTCATCTTTCTCCAAACACATCAAATAAGCCAAAAGCTCTCAACTTTTCTTCTCTTTTTCTTCTCCAACTCTACGGCCAAAGCTTCCCAAATGGAGACAATCTTCATCAATTTATTTCATTTGTTCTCTTCTATATCTTTTTCTTCAAAGAACCAAGATCAAGCAACCAAATTTCTTTCCTTTTTCTCTTCCTCTTGAATTCGGCCAACTACCAAAAATCCTCTTCCAAGCTTCTAAAAATTTAAATGACCATAGATCTTGAATCTCCATGCATTTCTAAAGAACTTTCATGTTGGAAGTTTTTCCTAAATCTTCCATTTTCTACCTTGTTCTTCAAAGCTCAAGTTTGAAACCATGAAGGTGAAATTCTTTAATCTTCATGTTTCTATCCATTCTAAAGTTTTAATCATGATTTTAATCCATGATTATTCTAGTTTAGAGCCTTAGGTATTAATATTGTATGTTTTCTTTATTTTCAAGGAGCTCTTGGAGGAGGAAGCTTGCTTGAAGGAGACATACAAAGGACTTGGAGGTTCTTCAAGAGGTAAGAGGGAGATTACCCTCATCAACCAAGTGTTGGTGGTGAGGAATATATGTGGTTGTGCTTGTAGAATCCATAAGGATTTGGTGGTGTGCTTGTTTTGATGTGTTAATTATTTGTGTGTTTGTTATTTGTGTGTTTGATAATTTGGTGCTTACTAGTAGGTTGTTGTGTATTTGTTAGTAGTCTTCTTATGTGATATTTGTAATAAATTGCATGTCTACAAGCTTTAATTTGCATGTCTACAAGCTTTGATAATATGGCATGTGTTAGAAATGCATGATAATATATAGGATGCAAATAATATGTCAAGGATTGCATGAGTGTTCCAAAGAACACATTAACAAGGCTCACGGCCATGATTTAAATGGGGAAAAATGTTCTCTTAATTTTCTTAAAAGGTGACCTAAATAACCTAAGAGAATTGGTAAGATATCCATTTGTTTAGATTAAGAAAAATGAATTTGGAAATTAAATGGCATAACCTTACATTTTCATCCAACATGTCTAACTTCAACACTTTGATTTCTAAAACTATTTTCTAGGGTAAGGATTAAATCAATGTAGACAATACAAGAGATTAAACATGTATTTAAAAGGTGAAAAATAATTCGGAAATCAAATGCAAAGTTTTTATCAAATTCGCCAACATGCCAAATTATACATTCATGATTTCTAAAAATTAATTCCAAGCTATTTTCAATCAAGAAGAAGCAATACAAGTTAAAGTAAATTTTCTACAATGAGTTTTAAAGAAATAAAATAGTTAGAATTAAGTTTAAGAGGTTAATACTAATGGTTTTTCTTGTAAGAAGAAATACAAGTAGCTTTATAAAATTTCTAACGTATAGCTCATCGTGTGTTTTGAAGCACACGTTAGGAATTTTCAAAAGTATAATTATTTGGTATTAATAAAAATGAAAAGAACTTTTAAATGGTAAATTTAGGAAACCATTATTATAATTTATTAAACAAAATATCTTGTCAATTTTTAGTAAAAATGGATAAATAAGATAGAAAAGATGTCCAAAAGACAAGATATACGCTATGAAAAATATTCTACGTAATTTGAAAGTACTAAATATTATTTCATGCATCTGTTTTAAACAGTTATTTAAGGAAGTTGGACAAGAAAACGATTTAAAAATCCTACGCGATTGAGAAAACGTATTAAAAACGCTACGCGATTTTAAAAACAGAAAAATATCTTTACCCGATTTTTAAACGTTTGTAAAAAAACGACGAGATTTCAAAAACGCGATAAAATTTCTACGCGATTGACCGTTACTATATTTATTTTTTTGTCGGGAAAAAGTGAACCCGTCTGAGGCTTTTTGCCATTGAGGGCATATTTTTATCTTGAGGGCATTTTCGTAATTTTCATCGTGCGATATTCGTAGTTGATAAGTCACGTTCAAATATTTGGAATTATGTTTTGTCTTTATACCAATTTTTGGTGTTTTGGTTGACGAGACGAATCACATTGTGTTGTCGATGCGATAAATGTAGTGTGGTTCATTGTTCTAATGAACTTGGAGACTTTAGTGTACGGGATCCCACATGTGGACGGAGTTGGTAGCTCCGTTTGGCCGTGGTAAACCGATAGCACACTAATGTACTCGACATTCACTATATTTAATCGAGGTTTGCAAAATCTAGTAGTACATTGCCTATAGTGCCACAACGGAGACCGTGAACTATACTACGCCTGGATGGTGGATTCCCGATTAAGTGTCGTAGGCTATTATTGACATAACGTGTGATCGCGTAATAGTTGGTTGGGCAGCCGTGGTACTAATAGATTTTGCAAGTCATTCTCTCTCGATATCTGTTTTGGGTTTAGCTCCATGGAGTAGGGTTGTGTTTTGGTGTATTTGATTATATCTTGGATAATATTCCATTTTCTCTATTTATCTTTATCCGGTAATATCTTGATGTTTTTACATTTTCACTATTTATATTTATCGATAATTTTTATGTTAGTTGTCCATTTCTTATCTTATTTTATCTGTGAGATTGATTTATCTATGTGGTTTTCTTTATTTGTGTTATATCGTGATATTTTTATTTGTGATCTTTCATATCGATATTAATTGTTTATATGTTGTATTTTGTCTGTGCATTATTGTATTTTTGTTCTGCTATAAATCAACCTCTTTAATGTTGTTATTGAATTTAATCTTTATTTTTATTGTCTTGTTATGATATTTTATATGGTATGAATTGTTATATCTATTCGATAATGTTATTACTTGTTTATTTTATTAGGTTGTATGCATATTAGAAATATTTGATAACATGACTATAATTATGATTATCTGTGTGTATGGAATGACTTTGTCATTCGTATTATTCTTTACTACCGTACTGGTACTGGTGAAAGGGAATCTCACCTCTTTCCTGTGTTGTTTTTGTTTGGTTTGTATTCTTGAATTCGTATAGTGGAGCACATTCTTAACCCTAGGGAGACAATATTCGAAGATGGTGGCGACGTCATTGAGTGGTCTTACAAGTTTCAACAAGATGCGAGTTGGTGAAGAAACAAACTATGTAGGTTGAATTTTTCTCGTTAGTGTTGTTACGTGCTATTAGTAGTACCCGTCTTTGGGTTTACTACTGTTTCTCTGAGTCTGTAAATATTACGTTTTAACTTATATGAAATGATTGGTGATGTGTATGTTAATCTGTTAAATTTAATTTCCATTTTACTTAAAATTTCCGATAAGTTTGTATTTCCGCAATAAGAAATTTTAAAATCCATATTTTAAAACTCAAAGCTTTTATAAAATGATTTTAATTAGTTTTAAGATTTATTTATTATTTTAAAATGTGACGCCCTACGGAGGGTGTTACAAGCAAGTCCTTTCTTATCTGGCAAAAGTCTATTATACATCCAACAACGATATTGATGAATGTCTATATTCTGTAACATAATTAAAATGAAATATTAAAACTACAAGTAAAATTAAGTTTTTGAGCAACAGATAATTCAGTTTCATCTTCAAATAATTTTTGAGCAACAGATAATTCAGTTTCATCTTCACATCCCGGCCACAAAGGTTTTTATTTTTTTTCTTTTCATGATTAAAAAAAAACACAATATTTTGAGACAGAAGCGACATACACATGCATGATTAGTTTATACTTTATACCTTTCCTACTTCTTAATTATTAGGCCAAGTTTGTGTGGAAGTTGGTTTTTAGCAGCATAGTAGGCTCCTCAAGTGAGTCTTAGTGTTTGAAACAAGCACTTTTGTGCCAGCATGCATGGTCCTGAATATGCACAAAGTTCTATCTTTCATGAATTTGAATTGATTAGGAAATTGCAGATAGCCATTTTTCCCAGTGATTAGGTAAAGACTATTAGGGTTTTATGCTTCTCTGTTATGCTTGTGAATTTTATTGTCCGTACTAAGAGCATGTTCTTTGCAGATGATCCCAAACAAATTCACAAGGAAATATGGAGGTGGTCTGTCAAACCCAATGTTTCTCAAACCTCCAGATGGCATATACAAAGTATACTATAAGCAACCATAAAAATGGAAGAAACTTACCCCGAACTGGTTCACAATCTCAAGCAATGGTTTACATGAATATTTCAAACAATAATCTCACAGGCACAATTCCAAATTTGCCACTCAAGCTGCTAGACAGTCCACAAATATATTTGGCTTCAAATCAATTTAAAGGTTCCATTCCATTTTTTTTTTGCAACAAGCAACAACATTAGATCTCTCTAGAAATAAAATTTGGAATTTATTTTCATTTTTATGTGGAAAAAGTACAGCACAACTAGTCTTAGGAATTTTACATGTATCAAACAATCAATTGAAGGGTAAATTGCCTGACTGTTGGAATAATCTAAACTCGTTAGAGTATCTTACTTGTGGTGGTAGTCTGGATGCAGAACGATGACGCACAGGTGGAAGACGGATCCGAAACGGCGACCACAAATCTGGAACAACGACCATGGATCTAGAACAGCGACCATGGATCCAGAACGGTGAGGCACAGGTGGAACGACGACTACGAATCTTGAACGACGACCATGGATCTGGAATGGCGACTATGAATCTAAAGCGGTGAGCCACATATCCAGAATGGCAAGGCACGATTCCCAGAATGATGAGCACGGAACCGGAACAATGAGGCACAGGTGGAAGACTGAACGGGAATGGCGTGGATGGGTGGAACACGCGACAGAAATGGTGCGAGTGGGTGGAAGACCCGACGGGAACGGTGCTCAAGAATGAGGCACAGAATGGCGCGGCTAAATGAACTTTAACGTCCTCAAGAGTCAAGAACTTTATGTTTTTGCACTTAGAACAAGGGCATCTAATATTTTCATTTGATAAATGTGCTTGTTGACATGCAAAGGGAACAACTTGTTCTACCTCCTCTACAAATATATCAGCAAGTCCTTTCTTACCTGGCAAAAGTCTATTATACATCCAACAACGATATTAACGAATGTCCATATTCTGAAACATAATTAAAATGAAATATTAAAACTACAAGTGAAATTAAGTTTTTGAGCAAAAGATAATTCAGTTTCAACTTCAGATAATTTTTGAGCAACAGATAATTCAGTTTCATGTTCACATCCCGGCCACAAAGGTTTTTATTTTTCTTTTCTTTTCATAATTAAAAAAAACATAAAATTTTGAGACAGAAGCGACATACACATGCATGATTAGTTTATACTTTATACCTTTCCTACTTCTTAATTATTTGGCCAAGTTTGAGTGGAAGTTGGTTTTTAGCAGCATAGTAGGCTCCTCAAGTGAGCCTTAGTGTTTGAAACAAGCACTTTTGTGCCAGCATGCATGGTCCTGAATATGCACAAAGTTCTATCTTTCATGAATTTGAATTGATTAGGAAATTGCAGATAGCCATTTTTCCCAGTGATTAGGTAAAGACTATTGGGGTTTTATGCTTCTCTATTATGCTTGTGAATTTTATTGTCCGTACTAGGAGCATGTTCTTTGCAGATGATCCCAAACAAATTCACAAGGAAATATGGAGGTGGTCTGTCAAACCCAATGTTTCTCAAACCTCCAAATGGCATATACAAAGTATACTATAAGCAACCATAAAAATGGAAGAAACTTACCCCGAACTGGAGGTTTGCGACTGCCCCGAACTGGTTCACAATCACAAGCAATGGTTTACATGAATATTTCAAACAATAATCTCACAGGCACAATTCCAAATTTGCCACTCAAGCTACTAGACAGTCCACAAATATATTTGGCTTCAAATCAATTTGAAGGTTCCATTCTATTTTTTTTGCAACAAGCAACAACATTGGATCTCTCCAGAAATAAATTTTGGAATTTATTTTCATTTTTATGTGGAAAAAGTACAACACAACTAGTCTTAGGAATTTTACATGTATCAAACAATCAATTGAAGGGTAAATTGCCTGACTGTTGGAATAATCTAAACTAGTTAGAGTATCTTACCTGTGGTGGTAGTCTGGATGCAAAATGACGACGCATAGGTGGTAGACGGATCTGGAATGGCGACCATGAATCTAGAACGATGACCATGTATCTGGAATGGCGACCATGGATCTGGAACGGTGAGGTACAGGTGGAACGACGACCACGGATTTGGAACGACGACCATGGATCCGGAACAGCGACTACGAATCCAAAACGGCTAGCCACAGATCCGGAATGGCGAGGCACAGTTCCTAGAACGATGAGCACAGAATCAGAACGATGTGGCACCGGTGGAAGACTCGACGAGAACAACATGGCTGGGTGGAACACGCGATGGAAATGATGTGAGTGGGTGGAAGACCCGACGGGAATGGTGCTTAGGAACGAGGCACGGAATGGCGCGGCTAGGTGGAAGACTCGACGGGTCGCGGTGCTGAGATCCGGACGAGGCACAGAATGACGCAGCTGAGGAACGGCGAGGCACGGGTGGCTCGACAAGTGTGCAAGGACGGTGGTTGTGGCTGTGTTTCGAATTTGGGAGAGGGAGAAGTGTTGAAAACTGAAAAAGAAAGAGGGAGATAAGCTAAAAATGTGAATTTCTTTTAGAGACCGAATTTTTCGATCTCTACACATTTTGTTTTAACTTTTTTATTTAGAGACCGAGAATTCGGTCTCTAACACCTTCAACTTTGTTTTTCTTTTTTAATGACCGAAAATTTGGTCTCTAATTTTTTTTTTATTTAGAGACTGAAATATCAGTCTCTAACACAAAGACATATTTTTATTTTTTAATTTCTTTTATAACATAATTTTTGTTTTCTAAATCGGTCTCTAATTCGGTCTCTAAAATTTTTAGCGATCAAATTAGAGACCGATTTTAATTCGGTGGCAAATTATGGTTAGAATCCATGATTTGAGGATTTGAACTTGGCTAGAAACCAAGGTTATGCAAAATCCCATTTTGCAAAAAATAGGGCAGCATCCGAGCAACCTGAGATGTTTGTTGCAAAACTTGAGCTACAGACATCAAAATAACTTAACTCTTCTTGCATTTGAAAGTGAAGATGCAATGCTTCATGTAGTAAAAACTTCAGATTTTTAGACTAACCCAATTAGCATCAGTTTCTGTTTAAACCCGTGACAGTTTCTGCAGAAATAGTAATCTGGCACCTGTTAAACCAGATTGCATAATTTCTTACTCCGATGTCATATTTATATGAAACTAGTGGCATTTTAAAGCTTACATATATAAGAGGTAAAAATTTCAGAATTTTTGCACTCTTAGTTTGATCCTAATTTTAATTTAAAGTTAAGTCAGTGCCCTCTTTCAGCTTCTGCAGTTTATTGCATAACTTTGGCGATACTTAGCCAAATGAAGTGAGATTTGTGGCATTTGAAAGATGTTAGAGAAGTCTATTTGATCATAAAATTTCTGAATTTTTGAAGTTATGATGCACATTTGGTGCAATCTTGAAAATCAATCATTTTAGGAAAGATTTCAGATGTTTTGGGATGGTTGGAGCCCTAGGAACACTAGTAGCTCCCTAAATAATAAGAGTGGTTCCTTTCTTTATCAAAGTTGAACCATAACAAGAGTGGTTCCTTTGTTTATCATGGTTGAACCATAGTAAGAATGGATACTTTGTTTATCAAAGTCAAACCATAACAAGAGGGGTTCCTTTGTTTATCAAAGTTAAACCATAACAAGAGTGGTTCCTTTGTTTATCAAAATTCAACCATAACAAGAGTGGTTCCTTTGTTTTTCAAGGTTGAACCATAGTAAGAGTCGTTCCTTTGTTTATCAAAGTTGAACTATAACAAGAGTGGTTTCTTTGTTTATTAAGTTGAACCATAGTAAGAGTGGCTCCTTTGTTTATCAAAGTTGAACCATAAAAATGGTGGTTCCTTTGTTATCAAAGTTAATCCATAGAGATTGAAACCTTATGTAATAAGATTGAAACCTTAACTCTTCTTGCATTTGAAAGTGAAGATGCAATGCTTCATGTAGTAAAAACTTCAGATTTTTAGACTAACCCAATTAGCATCAGTTTCTGTTTAAACCCGTGACAGTTTCTGCAGAAATAGTAATCTGGCACCTGTTAAACCAGATTGCATAATTTCTTACTCCGATGTCATATTTATATGAAACTAGTGGCATTTTAAAGCTTACATATATAAGAGGTAAAAATTTCAGAATTTTTGCACTCTTAGTTTGATCCTAATTTTAATTTAAAGTTAAGTCAGTGCCCTCTTTCAGCTTCTGCAGTTTATTGCATAACTTTGGCGATACTTAGCCAAATGAAGTGAGATTTGTGGCATTTGAAAGATGTTAGAGAAGTCTATTTGATCATAAAATTTCTGAATTTTTGAAGTTATGATGCACATTTGGTGCAATCTTGAAAATCAATCATTTTAGGAAAGATTTCAGATGTTTTGGGATGGTTGGAGCCCTAGGAACACTAGTAGCTCCCTAAATAATAAGAGTGGTTCCTTTCTTTATCAAAGTTGAACCATAACAAGAGTGGTTCCTTTGTTTATCATGGTTGAACCATAGTAAGAATGGATACTTTGTTTATCAAAGTCAAACCATAACAAGAGGGGTTCCTTTGTTTATCAAAGTTAAACCATAACAAGAGTGGTTCCTTTGTTTATCAAAATTCAACCATAACAAGAGTGGTTCCTTTGTTTTTCAAGGTTGAACCATAGTAAGAGTCGTTCCTTTGTTTATCAAAGTTGAACTATAACAAGAGTGGTTTCTTTGTTTATTAAGTTGAACCATAGTAAGAGTGGCTCCTTTGTTTATCAAAGTTGAACCATAAAAATGGTGGTTCCTTTGTTATCAAAGTTAATCCATAGAGATTGAAACCTTATGTAATAAGGTTGATCTATAGAGATGGAACCTTTATGTAATAAGGTTGATCCATAGAGAAGGAACCCTTATGTTATAAGGTTGATCCATAGAGATGGAACCTGTGGAAATAAGATTGCCCCAATGATTTAATATGTTAAGTTTTGATGATGACAAATACAAGACAAAAAAATTATACTTATGCTACATAGATGTACTTAATAGACTATATGAAGATATTGAATTATGAGTTTGGACTAACTATATTTTAAGTGAGCAATACTTTGTAGGATAGTCCAAGTACCAAAAGTGAGCATTGCAACAAGAAAGCAAAGATCTCAATTATATTTAACTCAAGGAGAATGTGCATGCCTATCTTATGAAGGTTTTGATAAACAACAAAGACATATCAAAGACTAAGTCCAAAAGAAGATTAGATGGTATAACTTATAGGACGTAGCATCTTTTATGTAAGAAGCCTTCTGGATATCTCAAATATGTTTTCAAATCTTTAGAAATGGTTTTCACATAATAAAATGCCCAATAAACAAGTTTTGAAAAGCTAGTTATAGTGGTAGTTCAAAATTATGAAAAAGAGTCAAGTTTGCGTTTTGCAAAAGTGACCTTTGGTTACTTTTGATCATAACTTTCAAAATACTTTGACTTTTGTTTTGAAACTTGTTCCATTTGAAAATAGACTCAAAGATCTTTCCAATGAGTGGTCATTTGCTTTAAACGGATGAGAAATGAAGAAGTTATGACCATTTAAAGTCAATTTTCAAAATCAGAGTGGTTTATTCGAATGAGGGATGTGTTATTCGAATAACGCACCCCAGAAAACATTCCAGAACGTGTTTTTAAAGATTTATTTGAATAACCCTTTGGGGTTATTCAAATAACACAGCCCAGAAAACGTTCCAGAACGTGTTTTTGAATATGTATTCGAATAACCAAAGGGTTATTTGAATAAACACAACCCATAACACATAATAACTATTTTTTAGAGGCTTTAATGTGATATTAGATGATACCCAATGACTATTTTCTCAAGAACACTATAAATATATGGTTTTGGGTCATCTTTTACACACACCCAACTATTTGAAATAATTCTTTTATGCTTTGATTCGTATTTCATATTTTTACTATTTCCTGTGCTCTTTTCGCTAAAATTTGAGATATCCTAAAAGAGCTTCATAGTACTTCAATTTATAATACATGCTCTTGAGAGAGTTTTTTCCTTCTTCTACTCTTTGATTCTTTGTAATGAGGGTGAGGTATCCTTCAGAGAAATTGTAACGAGGGTAATGTATCCCTCAGAGAAATTGTAAAGGTGAGGTATCCCTGAAAGTTGAGGCATAAGCATAAGGGTGAGGTATCCCAAGGTGTGAGGAGTGCTCTAGTCTGTAACGGTAGCTGTAACACCCTGAATTTCTTATCTCTTAAACAATAATTTTGATAGTTAACAGAATTTTACTGTTTAGTAATTTCTGTGCACTGTATAATTATTTTGTTTATTCCGTCAGCGTATTTGATCGTTTTGAGTGATTTACTTCGTATTAGGAAAATAATAATTTTCAGGCCGGAGAAAATTTTTAAATATTTATTTCTCTTGACTGTCAATTATTTTTAATAATCTGACTTGATTTTCATATGTTTTCTAATATTAGTGATTTTTGTGATGATTATGAATTTTTTTTTACTATATGTGGGCCCAGGTGGTCCTATGTGGGCCTAGGTGACCTTACGTGGGCCAAGGTGGGTCTCATAAAGTGAAAATTTTTCTACGCATAGAAAAATTTGTACTGTTTAGACGGAGACAGTGGATCTTACTAAACCTGAATCCGGAAACAATTTTAGAAAATTTCTTGTACTGTGTTTGGTACTGTATTTAATTATCAGACGATAAAAATACAGTAAATATAATCTTTCGTAGGGTTTTAGCAGATAAAGATAGAAATTATATTGCTTAAGTCAACATTGGTGGTTTGGATATCCACCACTGATTTAATTAACGATGGAGGCTTGATCTTGATTTAATCAAGGGAGGAAATTTGGTCTTGTAAAGTAACAAGGACCATTTATGACTATTGGATGAAGATTTAATCAATGGTGGAGAATTAGTCTTAAAAAGTAGCAAAGACTAATTATGACCCTTGGATTAAAAGTAAGAAAGAGTAATCTTGATCCTTCATTTTGGAGACACATCTAATGGCTAGGATTTAAAGGAGAAAGATCTCATGGCCTAGATTTAGTCTTCTAATCAAAAGTCTATCTTAATCCTAACCATTGAATTAATCAATGGCTTAGAATGCTCTAAATAATGGCATGAAAAGATGACAAATTATTAAGTGCATAATGCAAGGTGGGGGACGGTTTTGTGCTTCATTTTGGAGCTAAAGAAAAAGCTTTATGTCATTATTAGATGTCTTGGTCAATTATACATCATTATTGATCATTTTCCTAAAGCAAAAATATTTTCTTTTTTCTCTCCAAGCATAGCTATGGCCATGCAAAGCTAAAAGGGGGCCAATTTGATTCAATAAATTCATGTTCCATTATTTGTATTACACAACAAAGAAAATAGTCAATAATGGAGACTTGTTTCAAGGAAGCTACGGCAATGCATCCATTTGTGAAGCAAATTATTACAAATCAATTCCTATCATTTTCTATCAACTTGTCTTGGTCAACATGCATTATTATTGACTTGTTTGCATCCTTAGTAGAGTGTTTTGGGGGGGGGGGGCGGTTTTGGAGGCCTTAAGGCCATAGCAACAAGTCTATGACCATTATTACTCCATTTTGGTCATTATTGATATCATTGATCACCTTTGTCTCCTCCAAAAAGCCAAAGCTCTTCAAAACAAATTTTCTCTCCTTTCTTTTCTCCTCTATGTTTCGGCCATGACCATCAAGAACACCTTCCATCACTTTTTAATTTCATCCAACCATAGATCTTGAATCTACATGATATTCTAAGCAACTTTCATGTTGGAGATTTTCTCTAAATCATTCATCTTCATGGACTTTCTTCAAGATCAAAGTTATGGGGTATTTATGGTGAAGTGTAAGGAAACTTCATTTCTTCTCTTCTTTGTCATGATCTAAACCATGTTTGATCCATGGTTCCTCTTAATCAAGCTTAGTATACTAATTTTTATGTATTTTGTCTTGTATTTGAGAAGCCCTTGGTGGTGAAGGACTTGGAAAAAGAAGCAAAACAAAGAGTTTTTGAGGATCTTCAAAAGGTAAGAGGGAGATCCATCTCACCAACCAAGTATGGTGGTGAGAGATGGTCTTATATTTGATGGATAGTGAATCCATGTAAGGATTCATATCCATGGTCATGTAATTATTTGTGGGTGTTTATGTGCTTTGATTATTTGCCTATGTTTGGTATGATTTGCATGATTTATTGCTTTGATTTTGGCATGTTTGTGATATATATAGGAATATGTATGTATATGTCATGATGTGATGATGGAAAAGAAATCAATTTTTGGTTCCAATGGCCAAAGGGAGGCTACGGTTTTTGACTCTCAAGATTGAGGTCTATGTTGAAATTTTTCAAGAACAAGAGAATTAATTTTTGGTCCCTAGAACATGGTGAATTTTCGGCCAAGACACCTCAAAATAGGTGTTTACAAATTAATATTTTCATGAATGATGAAAATGGATGATTTAAAGAGTATGGAAAATAAACAAAGGGTTTGTTTTTCAAGAGAACAAGAACACGATTTTTGAAGGGATTTTTTATTGATTTATTTTGTGTGAAAAGATCCTAAGTGTTTTTCTAAACATGAGTTTTGAATGAAACGGGCAAACGTTGATTTTAAGGATTTGCAAAGAAAGTGAAAAAGGATTTGCCAAGAAAGTGAAAATGAATTTGAACAAATGGGTTTGGTTTTTATGACCCTGAGTCTTACGGTTTTGAAAGCAAAATTTTAATGGTTTTGTTTGTGTAAAACCATATTGACTTAGAAGGAAAAATGTTTTGATAATTTTCAATAGTCATGTCCACGTTTTTAAGGGCTTGTAATGCCTTGATTTTTATGAACAATGTGATTTTTAAAGTGGAGATGTAACTTGATTTAATACAAGAATTTGGCAAGGGAATAGAGCGTTTATCACTTGAGAAAATCAAGTTTTTGTAAACGAAAATGTTTTCAAACTTCAATTTATTTTGAAGAAGGTTGTGTTTGGAAGTGATTTGGGAAAAATGGAGAATATAATGGTGTTTTGAAAATTTACTAACGTATAACTGATTTTTGAATTTTGAAATACGTTAGAAAAAAATGTTAAATTTTGAAACGTTGATGGAAAAGTGATTTTTGTGGATTATATTTTGGAAAAGGATTTCTTGAGTAAAGAAATGTGGAAAAAGATTTTCTTGAGTATAAAAATGTGAAAAATGAAATACAAAGTTATATTATTTTGAGAAAAGTTGAAAAGGAATTTTTGAAGGTCAAGAAATATTTTCTGTAATGAAATGGTGATGAAAAATGTTTTACGTATCTTAAAAACGTGATTTTTAAACTACG
The DNA here is from genome assembly GCA_029884605.1 of Ormosia emarginata. Classification (NCBI taxonomy): domain Eukaryota; kingdom Viridiplantae; phylum Streptophyta; class Magnoliopsida; order Fabales; family Fabaceae; genus Ormosia; species Ormosia emarginata. The sequence goes on from JAQQTP010000087.1 coordinate 6,407,123, forward strand.
CAATTTGAAAAAAAAATGTGTTGAAAATGATATTGATTTATTTAAGTCTAAAATAATGTTTGGAATATTGAGGAATATTTTACATGATTGTAAAATGTTGAAAAATATTTTACGTATCTTAAAAATGATTTGAAATACAGTAAAATATTTCTATGCGATTTGAATTATATTTAAATATTTTACGTAATTTGAACTACTATTGAAAAATCAATATATGATTTAAAAGTGATAGAATATTTTTACGTGATTGTGAAAATGACAGAAAATCGTTATGTGATTTGGAAAGTGTTTTAAATATTTTGAGAATGGTGGAAAATGATTTATGCGACTTAAAAGAATGATTTTTAAGTTATGCGATTTTGAAACAGTGAAAAAATACTATGCGATTTGAGAAACGTATATTTTTACGCGATTGAGAAAAAAGTTAAAAAATTAGTATGAGGTTTAAAAGTGCAACAGAAGAGTTGCAACATTTTGAAAACGTAACAGAAATGTTACGAAATTTTGTAAACGTAATAGTAGTGTTACGGTATTGTGAAAACGTAATAAAAATGTTTTAGAATTTTAAAAATGTAACAAAAGTGTAACGGTTTTTTGAAAATGCAACAGAAGTGTTGTAGAATTGTGAAAACGTAACAAAAATGTTACGCGATTGTGAAAACACGACAAAAGTGTTTTATGACTATAAAAACATAATAACATGATGATTACTGTTAAAACAGTGTCCATACACTGTTTGTGAAAACAATGAGTTTTTCCTGTTATTGGCACGTGGTGCATTTTAGATGCATTGAAAAAAAATATGCGTTGAGGCATATGATTTAATTAAACAAACGAATTTGAAAAGAATGGCCCTTGTGGTTGGACTTGCACTGATATATTCGTGCATTGTATAAACTATATCTGAGAAATTATGAGATATACCTGTGATTTGGTATTATACCTATGATTGGTATTTGGTGCATTATACATGCATTGGAATGGTCTGATGAGGACTGGATATGGCTGATTGCCTAGGAGAAACACACCTCTTGAGTGGGTGCGATATGCGTAGTGTAAGTCACTTGTTGACCTTGGGGGCATCGGGGTGCGGGTTGCTTACATGGGTGGTTGGTCGCGCTTCTTCCCGTAGGTTAGACCGATGCAACACACCGATGATCCTGACCGAGATACTATTCTTATTCAAGATCTGATAAAGACTGCCGTATATATGCTAGATGTGTAAAATCAAAATGGGGATTATAGCACGTGGTCTGAGGCATGTGGTACCGACAGATCTTTTCGATCATTTCTCTGACCTGAGTTTAACTCCATGGAGTAGGAACATTGAGTCTAAATGCACATGCATTATATGAATACATTTATATCTGTGTGATATATTAATTGAGGAATATTGTCTATGACAATTGTTTTGAATACTTGAGTGATGATGATGATAATGCTAAGGGCATTATCGTAATTGTTGTTTATGATAATTGAACTGATAAATGATTGAATGATGATAGTTGATTAATGTTGATGACATGATCATAATTGTGGTATGATCTATCTGTATGATATGCTGCTTGTGTTATCTCTGTGTTGCCATGTTGGTATTGGTGTAGGTGATCTCACCTCTTTATTATGTTGTCTTATTGTGTCTGTATTGTTAAAATTAAACAGTAGAAAGAATGAGTTGTCTTAGACATAACCGGCGATGGATACTCTGAGATTGGTGACAACAATAAGGAGTGGACATTCAGGACTCGAAGGTGTGCAGTGTTGACAAAGTAGCAGATATCTGATGCATCAAGATGGACAGAAAAAGAAATAAGTATGTTAAGTTTTCTCATTAGTGTTGTACCGTGCTATTAAGTAGGACCCGTCATAGGATTTGCTACTGTTAAAAAAAAAGAGTCTGTTAATTTTATATTTCTCTTTAAATTGTGAAATATTAATTGGTGTCAATATTGCATAATGAATAGTTAAAATATGATTTTCAATATTACCTAATATTTTCAGTAAATTTACGTTTCAGTAAAGAAGAAATTTTGAAACCCATATTTTCATAACTCAAACCTTTTACGAATTGATTTTCAGATTATGAGTTGGGAGTCGGAAATGTAATGCCCTAAGGAGGGTGTTACATTAGTTGGTATCAGAGCACGGTTTGAGTCTTTTGGGGTTTGTGGTTAGGTCTATTTTGCTTGTGTTGTGTTCTCTGTGTGTTTGATTTTCGAAAGGAAACAAACGTTTATTTGAAATGGTTACATCTGGTTTCCATTTTATTTTGATTCGTCCATCTTTGAAGAAAAGAAATAGCTCGTGGTGGTTGTACAAACGTGGAAGTGGAACATGTTACTAGTAATGCAGTTGCAGCTACGGGAGCAACGGGAGCAATGTGGAAGGATGACTGCACGAACAGAGGATCGCTAAACAACGGAAACTGGAAGTTGAAGTTCAAGATCTGATGAAAGAGAATCAGTCTTGGAATATAAGATTTCGTAATTTTGGAACCTGGTATTTTTTTTAGGATATTGAGAAAGTAATTGATTGCAACGGAAGATGTATTTACAACCGTTGAGGAAACCAAAAGCAGTAAATGATGTGAAATAAGGAACTTAAAGAAGGATTGTACGTTAAAGAAAATAATTTACGGAAAGTTTGGACACATTTCCAAAGATTATGCTCTTTGAAAACAGAGTTTTCTGTTAGTAAAATCTTGGGTAGTAGGGAAAGTCGTTACTCTAAGTGGAATGGAAGTGTTCTGAGCTGAAGACTTAATTAAGGGAGACTGTATTGCAGAAGGTAATTCTTTGATCATAGTGTACATATCTTTATGAGGAAACCTATTCTTTGTGTAATATGATTGAGTAGATCAATTATATTTTAGAGTTATCTGTAATTCTCTGATTTGTTTATTTCTATTTCTATTCTTAGCCGATCCAGCTACTTGTGTTATTCAAATATTGTTATAGATCAAATCTTTGTGTTAGTTTGATCTGTCATTCAAAATTTTGTGTTCATTTGATCTGTTTCATAAACAGATATGATCTTCAAAACGGATTAGTTATTTTTCAACCATATCCTATGAGATTGTCTCAATAAGGTGTTAATAATTCAGAAAAAAAAATCATTCCTGAAAATCAGGCAAAATCAAATTCGTGTTGAATATGTTTAGTAACATATCAGATCATTTCGCTACCTTTTCTTCCTAAACCTCTATAATGTTCTTTCATATATTGCATTTGCAAGAAAGAATATTTTGCAAGAAAGGATATTCCTATTTATATCCATGTCATAGTATCGGAGTGGCACAACGTGAGCGGGGTGGATCCTTCAAAGTTTGAAAATAGTTTTTCAGTGGGAAAGTCAAAAAGACAGTAATGGAAATCCTGGAAAATTTTTGGATCATAGGACTTCTCACCCAGTTTATCAGAAAGGATTAAGCGTTCGTATAGACTGATGCATATAAGAAAAATTTTTAGGAATTGAAATATGTTTGAAGTACTTCTCTAGTATTAGTTTTATCTAATCCTAGTGAACCATTAGAGGTGAACAGTGACGTATTACATCGGAGCTTAAGATATGTGCTTATGCAGAATAGAAGAGTTGTAGGGTATGATTTTAGGAAATTGAAGTCATTTGAAGAAAAACTATTCTAGGCATGAATGAAGGTTGGTAGCCGCTGTATTGGTATCAGAGATATGGAGATACTTTCTTTCTGGAGTAACATTCAATATCTTCAGTAACTAGGAGTTTGAGATATCTATTTGATCAGGAGAAGTTAAACGTCAGGCAAAAAGATTTTGTTGGTTAGAATAGTATAGAAAGATGTAAGAAAGGAAGCTACATGGGAACTAGAAGGAAAGATGAAAGAGTAATATTCATATTTATTCTGAAGGTGTGAAATCATGTCAGTCAAATTTCGAGGACGAAATTTCTTTTTAGAGGGGGAGTATTGTAACACCCTGAATTTCCTATCTCTTAAACAATAATTTTGACAGTTAACAAATTTTTACTGTTTAGTAATTTCGTGGCATCGTAAAATTATTTTGTTTATTCCATCAGCGTATTTGATCGTTTTGAGTGATTTACTCCGTGTTAGGAAAATAATAATTTTCGGGCCGGAGAAAATCTTTGAATATTTATTTCTCTTGACTGTTAATTAGTTTTAATAATCTGACTTGATTTTCATACATTTTCTAATATTTGTGATTTTTGTGGATGATTATGAATTTTTTTACTGTATGTGGGCCCAGGTGGGTCCCATAAAGTGAAAATTTTTCTACGCATAGAAAAATTTGTACTGTTTAGACGGAGACAGTGGATCTTACTAAACCTGAATCCGGAAACAATTTTAGAAAATTTCTTGTACTGTGTTTGGTACTGTATTTAATTATCAGACGATAAAAATACAGTAAATATAATCTTTCGTAGGGTTTTAGCAGATAAAGATAGAAATTATATTGCTTAAGTCAACATTGGTGGTTTGGATATCCACCACTGATTTAATTAACGATGGAGGCTTGATCTTGATTTAATCAAGGGAGGAAATTTGGTCTTGTAAAGTAACAAGGACCATTTATGACTATTGGATGAAGATTTAATCAATGGTGGAGAATTAGTCTTAAAAAGTAGCAAAGACTAATTATGACCCTTGGATTAAAAGTAAGAAAGAGTAATCTTGATCCTTCATTTTGGAGACACATCTAATGGCTAGGATTTAAAGGAGAAAGATCTCATGGCCTAGATTTAGTCTTCTAATCAAAAGTCTATCTTAATCCTAACCATTGAATTAATCAATGGCTTAGAATGCTCTAAATAATGGCATGAAAAGATGACAAATTATTAAGTGCATAATGCAAGGTGGGGGACGGTTTTGTGCTTCATTTTGGAGCTAAAGAAAAAGCTTTATGTCATTATTAGATGTCTTGGTCAATTATACATCATTATTGATCATTTTCCTAAAGCAAAAATATTTTCTTTTTTCTCTCCAAGCATAGCTATGGCCATGCAAAGCTAAAAGGGGGCCAATTTGATTCAATAAATTCATGTTCCATTATTTGTATTACACAACAAAGAAAATAGTCAATAATAGAGACTTGTTTCAAGGAAGCTACGGCAATGCATCCATTTGTGAAGCAAATTATTACAAATCAATTCCTATCATTTTCTATCAACTTGTCTTGGTCAACATGCATTATTGTTGACTTGTTTGCATCCTTAGTAGAGTGTTTGGGGGGGGGACGGTTTTGGAGGCCTTAAGGCCATAGCAACAAGTCTATGACCATTATTACTCCATTTTGGTCATTATTGATATCATTGATCACCTTTGTCTCCTCCAAAAAGCCAAAGCTCTTCAAAACAAATTTTCTCTCCTTTCTTTTCTCCTCTATGTTTCGGCCATGACCATCAAGAACACCTTCCATCACTTTTTAATTTCATCCAACCATAGATCTTGAATCTACATGATATTCTAAGCAACTTTCATGTTGGAGATTTTCTCTAAATCATTCATCTTCATGGACTTTCTTCAAGATCAAAGTTATGGGGTATTTATGGTGAAGTGTAAGGAAACTTCATTTCTTCTCTTCTTTGTCATGATCTAAACCATGTTTGATCCATGGTTCCTCTTAATCAAGCTTAGTATACTAATTTTTATGTATTTTGTCTTGTATTTGAGAAGCCCTTGGTGGTGAAGGACTTGGAAAAAGAAGCAAAACAAAGAGTTTTTGAGGATCTTCAAGAGGTAAGAGGGAGATCAATCTCACCAACCAAGTATGGTGGTGAGAGATGGTCTTATATTTGATGGATAGTGAATCCATGTGAGGATTCATATCCATGGTCATGTAATTATTTATGGGTGTTTATGTGCTTTGATTATTTGCCTATGTTTGGTATGATTTGCATGATTTATTGCTTTGATTTTGGCATGTTTGTGATATATATAGGAATATGTATGTATATGCCATGATGTGATGATGGAAAAGAAATCAATTTTTGGTTCCAATGGCCAAAGGGAGGCTACGGTTTTTGACTCTCAAGATTGAGGTCTATGTTGAAATTTTTCAAGAACAAGAGAATTAATTTTTGGTCCCTAGAACATGGCGAATTTTCGGCCAAGACACCTCAAAATAGGTGTTTACAAATTAGTATTTTCATGAATGATGAAAATGGATGATTTGAAGAGTATGGAAAATAAACAAAGGGTTTGTTTTTCAAGAGAACAAGAACACGATTTTTGAAGGGATTTTTTATTGATTTATTTTGTGTGAAAAGATCCTAAGTGTTTTTCTAAACATGAGTTTTGAATGAAACGGGCAAACGTTGATTTTAAGGATTTGCAAAGAAAGTGAAAAAGGATTTGCCAAGAAAGTGAAAATGAATTTGAACAAATGGGTTTGGTTTTTATTTGAGTCTTACGGTTTTGAAAGCAAAATTTTAATGGTTTTGTTTGTGTAAAACCATATTGACTTAGAAGGAAAAATGTTTTGATAATTTTCAATAGTCATGTCCACGTTTTTGAGGGCTTGTAATGCCTTGATTTTTATGAACAATGTGATTTTTAAAGTGGAGATGTAACTTGATTTAAAATAAGAATTTGGCAAGGGAATAGAGCGTTTATCACTTGAGAAAATCAAGTTTTTGTAAATGAAAATGTTTTTGAACTTCAATTTATTTTGAAGAAGGTTGTGTTTGGAAGTGATTTGGGAAAAATGGAGAATATAATGGTGTTTTGAAAATTTACTAACGTATAACTAATTTTTGATTTTTGAAATACGTTAGAAAAAAATTTTAAATTCTGAAACATTGATGGAAAAGTGATTTTTGTGGATTATATTTTGGAAAAGGATTTCTTGAGTAAAGAAATGTGGAAAAAGATTTTCTTGAGTATGAAAATGTGAAAAATGAAATACAAAGTTATATTATTTTGAGAAAAGTTGAAAAGGGATTTTTGAAGGTCAAGAAATATTTTCTGTAATGAAATGGTGATGAAAAATGTTTTACATAGCTTAAAAACGTGATTTTTAAACTATGCAATTTGAAAAAAAAATGTGTTGAAAATGATATTAGTTTATTTAAGTCCAAAATAATGTTTGGAATATTGAGGAATATTTTACGTGATTGTAAAATGTTGAAAAATATATTATGTATCTTAAAAATGATTTGAAATACAGTAAATATTTCTACGCGATTTGAATTACGTTTAAATATTTTACGTAATTTGAACTACTATTGAAAAATCAATATGTGATTTAAAAGTGATAGAATATTTTTACGTGATTGTGAAAATGACGGAAAATCGTTATGTGATTTGGAAAGTGTTTTAAATATTTTGAGAATGATGGACAATGATTTACGTGACTTAAAAGAATGATTTTTAAGTTACGCGATTTTGAAACAGTGGAAAAATACTATGCGATTTGAGAAACGTATATTTTTACGCGATTGAGAAAAAAGTTAAAAAATTAGTACGAGGTTTAAAAGTGCAACAAAAGAGTTGCAACATTTTGAAAACGTAACAGAAATATTACGAAATTTTGTAAACGTAACAGTAGTGTTACGGTATTGTAAAAACGTAATGAAAACGTTTTGGAATTTTAAAAATGTAACAAAAGTGTTATGGTATTTTGAAAATGCAACAGAAGTGTTGTGGAATTGTGAAAACGTAACAGAAATGTTACGCGATTGTGAAAACACGACAAAAGTGTTTTATGACTATAAAAACATAATAACATGATGATTACTGTTAAAATAGTGTCCATACACTGTTTGTGAAAACAACGAGTTTTGCCTGTTATTGGCACGTGGTGCATTTTAGATGCATTGGAAAAAAATATGCGTTGAGGCATATGATTTAATTAAACAAACGAATTTGAAAAGAATAACCCTTGTGGTTGGACTTGCACTGATATATTCGTGCATTGTATAAACTATATCTGAGAAATTATGAGATATACCTGTGATTTGGTATTATACCTGTGATTGGTATTTGGTGCATTATACATGCATTAGAATGGTCCGATGAGGACTGGATATGGCTGATTGCCTAGGAGAAACATACCTCTTGAGTGGGTGCGATATGCGTAGTGTAAGTCACTTGTTGACCTTGGGGGCATCGGGGTGCGGGTTGCTTACACGGGTGGTTGGTCGCGCTTCTTCCCGTAGGTTAGACCGATGCAACACACCGATGATCCTGACCGAGACACTATTCTTATTCAAGATCTGATAAAGACTGTCGTGTATATGCTAGATGTGCAAAATCAAAATGGGGATTATAGCACGTGGTCTGAGGTGTGTGGTACCGATAGATCTTTTCGATCATTCCTCCGATCTGAGTTTAGCTCCATGGAGTGGGAACATTGAGTCTAAATGCACATGCATTATATGAATACATTTATATCTATGTGATATATTAATTGAGGAATATTGGTTATGACAATTGTTTTGAATACTTGAGTGATGATGATGATAATGCTAAGGGCATTATCATAATTGTTGTTTATGATAATTGAACTGATAAATGATTGGATGATGATAGTTGATTAATGTTGATGACATGATCATAATTATGATATGATCTATCTGTATGATATGCTGCTTGTGTTATCTTTGTGCTGCTATGTTGGTATTGGTATAGGTGATCTTACCTCTTTATTATGTTGTCTTGCTGTGTCTGTATTGTTAAAATTAAACAGTAGAAAGAATGAGTTGTCTTAGACATAACAGGCGATGGATACTCTGAGATTGGTGACAACAATAAGGAGTGGACATTCAGGGCTCGAAGGTGTGCAGTGTTGACAAATGAGCAGATATCTGATGCATCAAGATGGACAGAAAAAGAAATAAGTATGTTAAGTTTTCTTATTAGTGTTGTACCGTGCTATTAAGTAGGACCCGTCATAGGGTTTGCTACCGTTAAAAAAAAAGAGTCTGTTAATTTTATATTTCTCTTTAAATTGTGAAATATTAATTGGTATCAATATTGCATAATGAATAGTTGAAATATGATTTTCAATATTACCTAATATTTTCAGTAAATTTAAGTTTCAGTAAAGAAGAAATTTTGAAACCCATATTTTCATAACTCAAACCTTTTACGAATTGATTTTCAGATTATGAGTTGGGAGTCAGAAATGTGATGCCCTAAGGAGGGTGTTACAATAGCAAACACTTGTTCAAGCTTCCATTGATAATGGAAAATCTCGGGTGGTTACTTGAGGACTACGCAGGCCATAAATGGTTGGTGGCTGAACCAAGATAAATAATTGTGTTTGCTTTTCTAAACTCAAACTCCTTTATGTTTTTGTTTTAATTTCATATATTTGCTTGAATACTTTCTGTGTGGGTTGTTCATTTACAAATGCATCTTTTTAGCTTCTCTATTCATTCATTTTAATCGATAAATAACTTCAAAGAAAATTATTTTCCAAGTGTTTGATAAAATTTTTCAAAGAGTTTCTATCTCCTTTACATTTATGCTTTAATTATATATGATTGAGTTGAATTTGACATTTAGCTTATTTGCTTGATTTATCTCATAACTCAAGTTGTATTTGGGTAATCTACAATAGTTATACCTTTGTTAAACTTATTCCACTGCATGTGTTGACTGAAAATGTGAAAATGCATAATTTCTCAAAATTGCTTTAAAAAATTTGTAATCACCTAATTTACCCCCTCCTTGGGTGATGATTGCCATGGCTAACAAGTGGTATCAGAGCTTCGTGCTCTGTTGAAAGCTTAACTTCTTAGATTTAAAGATCTTTGTTTGTTGGCAACCTTTGATAGTTTTTTTTAAAAAATAATGGAAGGTTTTGAAATTGATAAACCACCATTTTTTGATAGTCTGAATTTTGTTTATTAGAAAATTAAAATAGAATTTTATATACAATCTGTTGATTTGGATTTGTGGGATGTTGTGCTTGATAGATTTTCTCCTAAACCAAAACACGATTGGAATGCTTATGACAAGAAATGTTTTTCTTTGAACATTAGAGCTGTGCAAATCTTGAGAAGTTGTTTGAATGATAATGCTTATGCTAAAATTAAGAGTTGCTCTAGTGCTAAATATATATGGGATGCTCTTGATGCTATTTATCTTACTAACAATGATTTTATGTATAAAGTTGTGTATAGAAAGCAAGAAAAGCAAAAGTCATTGAGGGAAGCTTGTCATGAAAAATATCCTCAAAAAGATGAGCAAACTATTGAAGGGAGCCAAATGTCTTTTAGGGATGATGGTACTCAACTTGAAGAAGAGGCAAAGCAAAACAAATTTGAGAAGGAATTTGTTCTTGAATCCTTGATGGACAACAATGAGGAAGATGATGATTCCCTTAAAGACTCAAGTATGCTAGAAATTGAGACTACTTCTACTTGACTCCAAAGAACTTTATGGTAAATGATATTTATCTTGATTATAGTCCTTCATATTATGAGTTACAATGTGCATATAATGAATTGTATAATGGTTTGTTGAATTTAGTAAATAAAAAATTATCTTGTTTGGAAAATATTTTCTCCATTGAAAATGAAATTGAGACTTTGAAAAAAAAAGTATGCTTTTCTTGATAAGAAAATGCCTTTGAAATGTGAAACCTCAACTTCTTGTAAAAAGTGCATTAATTTAAAAAATCAAGTTGAGGACTTATATTCTGAATTTGCCAAAGCTAATGATTCTAATTGTTTACATTCTATGTTTATTAATAAGAATGAAATTGTTGTTATTCCACATGGAAATTCAAGTAAGGCTTGAGGTAAAAAATAGTATAGAATTTAATAACAACAAAAGGCTTAAGTTTTCCAAAGATGATATTCAAAGGACCAAGCCATCATTAAATTCAATTATTTATAATTTTTGTGGTCATCTAGGACATATCTCTCATTTATGCAATTATAGAAGAAATTCTTGTATGAGAAATAGTATGGTATAGGTTCCTAAAGATCTTAAAGGCCCTAGTACTAACATTCAAGGACCTAAGATGAAGTGGGTACCAAAATGTCCTCCTAGTGTTTCAATTTTGCAGAAAATTTCTCAAAATGATGGACTAATTGGCAAAAGGAAAGAGGAATCATCAAGGAGAATACTTCCAAAGCCCAATGATAGAAGTTTTGGTCAAAGAAGGAAGATGACTTTAACCAAAGCTTCTCAAGTACAAAATGTAGAACTTGTAAAGTTCAAGACTTCAAAAGAGAAGCGATTGGTAAGAAAAAGTATTTCCTTGATTACCAAGACCAAGGTATCAAAAGTTTTTACTTCTTATGCATATTCATATAAAAAGACAATGAATATGAGGTATATTCCTTGTAGGCCTTAAGTATTTCATAGAATCATGTGCACATGGTAAAATTTGAATATTATGTTTAGCACATGAATATGTTCATACTTTTTGTACCATAGCTAATTGATTTGTTATATATCTTGGTACATAAAATTCTACAATGCCTAGGTATGCTTGCTATGTTTTGAATTGTCTATATATATCATGAAAGTAAGCATGCTATTAGTTATGTGCTTAATGACATTTGGTTATTTAACTTATTGTGCTCAATTTAAATATTATATAAAAAAATTAATTTGTATGAGAGCATAATGGATTAATACTCAAAAACTAACACACAAGGACCCAAGAAAATTTGGGTACTAAAAGTCAAAAATTGAAGTGTGTTGTAGGTGTGCTTGAAGGTCAAGAGCTGACTTTAACATCTTGAAAGTGGCTGCTCCAAGCACAAAGACCAGAAATAATTCCAAGCTCTCTTCCTTGTCTCCATGAAGCTTGGACTTGCAATCTTTGGATAAGTAGAGACTTGTATTATGCTTTTCTAGCTTTATATCTTGAAAATTTTTCTACATGTTAATATGCTAGATAAAGTATAATTCTTGTTTGAAATGACATGTTTGATAATGATATCTTTATTCTTAAAATTTTGATCAATCATGACTTAAATGAGTGTTTGTGTTAGATGGTTTTATCTTATTTTTTATCCAAATCTAACATGATCTTTTAGTTGATTTAAAATGGCTTTGTAAGAATTAGAACTTTGTGATCATGCCTTTATGTTCTTACTTGGCATGTATGTTGTGTTACCAAGTGGCTTCAATACTCAAGAGGGGGGCTGAATTGAGTTTATAAAACAAGTTCGTAATTCTTTCGCAAAACACTTGACTATTGAATTTCGTTGAAGCTATTGACTATTTAGAATGAATGAATAGATAAAAACGATATATATTACTCAAAAATTAACCAAGAGGGAAGTAAACAAGCAGAAATATAAGCAATGCATAAATATAAAAAGAAGGGTTTAGAGAATCAAACACAATAGTTTATCCTGGTTCGGCCACCAATCCACTTGTGACCTATGTCCAGTCCTCAAGCAACAACTCAAGATTTTCCACTATATTTTCAAACTTCAATAGGTACTTGACAACCTTTACAAACTTGAGCACTCAACTCCTTGGGATGCCTCACCTTTGAGCTTGAGCCTCTTCAAACAAAGGTATGTCTCACCCTTTACAATTTGGAGGGATACCTTACCCTTTCTTACAAAGCAATCAAGGTTAATTGAATGAAACTCTCACTAGAGTAAATAATACAAATTGAAGCTCTTAGAATGCTCTCAAAAGATGTCTCAAGTTTTTCAGAAAAAATAGAGCAAGAAATGGATTCAAAGATTGATTCTCATTTTGATGTGATACTAAGATGTTTCAAGTTCAAGAACAACCATCAATAATGCCCCAACTTCTGTATTTAAAGAGATATGTAGTTAGAGAGCCATTAAGGGTGATTAAGCCAAGCATTTAATGCACCTAATATAGCCGTTGGGCATGTCAAAATACTGGTAATCGATTACAAGACTCTGGTAATCTATTACATGGCAGTTAGAACATGTTCTTGGCTTTCTGGGTTTGTGGTAATCGATTACAAGACTTGTGTAATCGATTACACGCCCTCTGACTTGATGGTAATCGATTACAATATTGATGTAATCGATTACATGGCTGTTTTGAACGTGTTCTTGCCTTTCTGGGCATATGGTAATCGATTACCAACTAGTGTGTAATCGATTACATGCCCTCTGACTTTTTGGTAATCGATTACATAGTTTATGTAATCGATTACAAGGCTTCTGTTTAGCTTGTAATCGATTACCACACATGTGTAATCGATTACATTACATTTTAAACACATTTTTCAAGTCTGAAAGAGGCTTCATGCCATTCTTAACTTTAGAAAACATGGATTTGAACAATATTGAACTTTGTTTGGCATGATCCAAGATTAAAGATATCATCTTTTTAGAGATGTGAACTTTGAAAAACATATTGATTAAAACATCTTTGAAAAATCATTTGAGATATCTTAAGGGCATTTAACATTGATATTCTAAGGCCTATGTCTAAACCTCTTGATTTCTTTCTTTGGTCTTGGTTTTCTCTTTTGCACTTGATCTTCATTGATTAACCAAGAAATATCCTCTCATCAGATTTTGCGTCAAACTTCCCCAAGTTATCCTTTCCATTATTTAAAACAAAGCATTTACATCCAAAAACATGAAAATGTGAGACATTTGGTTTCCTTCCTTTGTATAATTCATAGGGGGTTTTCTTTAAAATTGGTCTTATTAGAGCCCTATTCATAACATAACACGCGATGTTAACTGTATCTGCCCAAAAATACTTAGGAAGGTTGGCCTCATTGAGCATAGTTCTTGTTATTTCTTCTAAAGATCAATTTTTCCTTTCTACAACACCATTTTGTTGTGGTATTCTAGGGGCTAAAAAATTATGCTCAATGCCATGTTCATCACAAAAGGTTTCAAATTCATGGTTTTCAAATTCACCACCATGATCACTTCTTATGGATGCAATACAAAAACCTTTTCCGTTTTGGATATCTTTAGCAAGCTTTTTGAATGATTGAAAAGCATTATTTTTGTGAGACAAAAACAATGTCCATATAAACCTAGAAAAATCATCCACAATCACTAAGGCATAGTAATTTCCACCAAAGTTCATAGTTCTAGAGGGACCAAAAAGATCCATGTGCAAAAGTTGTAGAGGTCTAGAAGTTGAAACCACATTTTTAGTTTAAAAGAGACCTTTACTTGTTTTTCCTTTTGACATGCATCACAAATTTTATCTTTTTCAAATTTGAGCTTTGGAAGACCAATTACTAGTTCTTTAGAAACCAATATGTTTAAGTGATCCATATGAATGTGAGCAATTCTTCTATGCCATAACCATGAATCATTTTCTTTAGTCATAAAGCATTTAGCATCATTTGAGGAAATGTCATCAAGACTAATCATATATATGTTATTGACCCTATGACCAACAAACTTAACATGCTTATCATCCTTACCCTCAATTATGCAGTAATTTAAATCAAATATTACTCTATTCCCCTTATCACACAATTGACTAATGCTAAGCAAGTTATGTTTGAGTCATTCAACAAGTAAAATATTATCAATGGATTAGGAAAGGATCTTACCAACTTTACTAACTCCAAGAATCTTTCCTTTGTTGTTGTCACCATAAGTCACATGACCACTCTTCTTAGGTACAATGAAGGAAAACTTGGAACTATTACCGGTCATGTGCTTGGAGCATCCACTATCAAGGTACCAACTTGAGCTTTTGGACTTCAAGCACACCTACAACACACTTTCAAGTTTTAACATTTGGTCCCCAAATTGTCTTGGGTGCTTGTGTGTTAGAAATAGGCACGGTGCCCATAGGAACCCAAACCATTTTAGTTCCTACTTTGGTGTTTCTTTTCTTTCTAGCACTACATATAGATGCACTATATCCTTTCTTTCCACAATGAAAGCATTTGATAAATGGGGTACTTGATGTTTTAGATGGAACAAAGAAATTATTGTAAGATTTTTTATGGTTATTTGGATTATATCCCAAATCGACATTTTGAAAAAAACACATTTGTTTCCCTAGTAACATATTCAAATTATCCCTTTCCAATGAAAATTTTGCAAGAGTATTTTTCAAGTCCTCAATTTCATTTTCAAGTGCTTTACATGAAGAACAAGTTAAGGGTGTAGGTGCATTATCATATGAAGAACAAATCATGTATGACGAGTTAGCATTAATAAGTCCAAGAGTCTCATTTTCAATTTTAAGTTCTTAAATCTCCTTAGTTAAAATAGAAATTTTGTTAGTCATTAAGGAGATTATTTTGTTGGAAGTTAAAACTATTTTAGTAAGTCTCATGGATTCATCATGCAATTCTTGAAATGAATTTTGCAATTCACTATTTGAAGGAGATAGTTCAAGATTAGATGAGATTATCTCAGTTTCACTTTCTTCTTCTTCTTCTCCATTTGCCATTAGGCAAAGATGAGCTTCCTCATCCTCCGAATCATTAGAGGAATCCATATCATTATCTTCCTATGCAATGTATGCTCTCCTTCCGTTTCTTTCCTTGAAAGGCTTCTTTTCAAATTTCTCCATCTTTTTTTTATAAACCCGACATTCCATCTTCATGTGCCCCGATTTTTCACATTCATAGCAAGTTGGAGTGGATGAAATTCCTTCTCCCTTTTGATATGACTTCTTAGGAGGAAAAGAAGGTCTTATTTGATTTCCTTTCTTCTTGAGAAACCTTTCAAACTTCTTCACAAGGAGACTAAAATTTTCTTCATTCATCTCAATATTGTCAAGATCATTTCCATCATCTTCATCTTCATACTCAATTAAGGAAGAAGTGGCTTTGAGAGCAATCCTCATTTTCTTTTTATCTTGCTCCTCATTTTGATTTAGTCGATTTAGCTCCAACTCATGCTCTTGAAGCTTTCCAAAGAGGGTGGCCAAGGCCATTGTGGCAAGATTTCTTGACTTCGATATGGCCGTCACTTTGGGTTGCCAACTCCTGCTCAAGCATATCAAAACTTTGTTAATAAGATCTTCATTGGCAAAAGTTTTTCCTAATGAAGCAAGATGATTAACTATATGAGTGAATCGTTTTTGCATATCTTGAATACTTTCCCCTTTATTCATTCTAAACAATTCATATTCATGAGTGAGTATTTATTTTATATCTTTTTACCTCACTTGTACCTTCATAGGTTACTTGCAATGTATCCCACATTTCTTGAGCACTCTTACAATTTGACACCCTAAAGAATTCATCATACCCTAAAGAAGTAGTAATGATATTCTTGGCTCTCAAGTTGTATTGAACATTTTTCTTGTCATCATCGGTCCATTCGTTTCTTGGTGTATTTGTTCTAACACCATCAACTAGACGTGTGGGGACAAAAGGATCATTTTCAACAGCATCCCACACATCAATATCAATAGCTTCAATAAAAATCTTCATCCTTTCTTTCCAATATGCATAACCATCCCCAATGAAAAAGGGAGGCCTATTTATAGAAGAACCCTCATTAGAAAAACCATTTGAAGTCATATTTACTCTTGAAGCGGCTAAACTATTTATACAAGAGTCTAGCTCTGATACCACTTATTACCAAGTGGCTTCAATACTCAAGAGGGGGGTGAATTGAGTTTACAAAATAAGTTTGCAATTCTTTTGTAAAACACTTGACTATTGAATTTCATTGAAGCTATTGACTATTTAGAATGAATGAATAGATAAGAATGATAGATATTGCTCAATAATTAACCAAGAGGGAAGTAAACAAGTAGAAATATAAGCAATGCACAAATGTAAAGAGAAGGGATTAGAGAATCAAACACAATAGTTTATCCTGGTTCGGCCACCAATCCACTTGTGACCTACATCCAGTCCTCAAGCAACAACTCAAGATTTTCCCTTATATCTTCAAGCTTCAATAGGTGCTTGACAACCTTTACAAACTTGAGCACTCAACTCCTTGGGATGCCTCACCTTTGAGCTTGAGCCTCTCCAAACAAAAGGATGCCTCACCCTTTACAATTTGGAGGGATACCTTACCCTTTCTTACAAAGCAATCAAGGTTGATTGAATGAAACTCTCACTAGAGTAAATGATACAAATTGAAGCTCTTAGAATGCTCTCAAAAGATGTCTCAAATTTTTCACAAAAAACAGAGCAAGAAATGGATTCAAAGATTGATTCTCATTTTGATGTGATATTAAGATGTTTCAGGTTCAAGAACAACCATCAATGATACCCCAACTTCTGTATTTAAAGAGATATGCAGTTAAAGAGTCGTTGGGGGTGATTAAAGCCAAGCATTTAATGCACCTAATATAGTCGTTGGGCATGTCAAAACACTGGTAATCGATTACAAGACTCTGGTAATCGATTACATGGCTGTTAGAACGTGTTCTTGGCTTTCTGGGTTTGTGGTAATCGATTACAAGACTTGTGTAATCGATTACATGCCCTCTGACTTGATGGTAATCGATTACAATATTGATGTAATCGATTACATGGCTGTTTTGAACGTGTTCTTGCCTTTCTAGGCATATGGTAATCGATTACCAACCGGTGTGTAATCGATTACATGCCCTTTGACTTTTTGGTAATCGATTACATGGTTTATGTAATTGATTACAAGGCTTCTGTTTAGCTTGTAATCGATTACCACACATGTGTAATCGATTACATTACACTTTAAACACATTTTTCAAGCCTGAAAGAGGTTTCATGTCATTCCTAACTTTAGAAAACATGGATTTGAACAATATTGAACTTTGTTTGGCATGATCCAAGATTAAAGATATCATCTTTTTAGAGATGTGAACTTTGAAAAACATATTGATTAAAACATCTTTAAAAAACTATTTGAGATATCTTAAGAGCATTTAACATTGATATTCTAAGGCCTATGTCTAAACCTCTTGATTTCTTTCTTTGGTCTTGGTTTTCTCTTTTGCACTTGATCTTCATCTTTGGCTTTGTTATCATCAAAAACAAATTGACATGCTTCAAGGCACATGCATCCACATACTGAAATGTATCACTTTGATCCTTGGATAAGCTTTTGACCTTTTTTGATTTGCTACTTATGTTTACTAGTGTCTTTTATTCAGTTTTATTCGAATAAGACTCCTCTTATTCGAATAACGTTTTCCAATAGCTCCCATTTTTTTTGCTAGTTTGTGTGTTTTATTCAAATAAGGCATACCTTATTCAAATAACACTTGACAGAAGTGTTGTCAAATTTTTATTTCTCTGTGTTATTCAAATAATCAGAGTTTTATTCGAATAATGCTTGGAAAAAGCCAAGTTTGGTTATTTTCCATAAGTTTATTCAAATAAAGAACATCATATTCAAATAAACACAGATTTTATGAAAGGTTCCACAGCTTTTCCCATTCATTTCTCAAGAATTTGTTGTATATGTTAAATTCTTTGTAATTTGACTAAAAATGCAAATGCTTAACCAAATGTAATTAGCTATTCTTTTGATGAATATATGTACTTGGCTAAATTGATCAATGAAATGAAACATCTTTTGTCCTTGTGAACTCATTTGTTATTTTACTTTATTATTTTGAATGCTTATTTGCTTATAAGTTCGACATAATGACTAACCTCTATGGATTCAAAATTGATGGGTACCAAAGAAAGTACTTTGAATTGTGTTGTAGGATGATAACTACCTCAAGCAAGCATTTAAATGGAATAAGTTTATTCAACTTGAGGATAGTAAAGTTTAAAAAGATTCAATTTTTAAAAGGGGTGCAAAGAATCTCTATTCTCTCATGAAAACTTGAAGCTTGGAAGTTGGAGTCACCTACAAAAACTCAAAGAGTACACTTTTGGTGACATCAATCTCTTATCTTTATTTATACTTTAAATTGAATATCATGTGATATTTGGAGAATTAGAGAGTTTTGTTATGCCTTAACAAGCCTAACATGATCATTGTTTTCCCAAAATGCCTATATAAGTTTTGATGATGCTCATGTGTTTCTTGATAAACTTGAATAATGCCTTAAAATGCTTTTGAAAATGTAATGTATCCTTATAAAATTCTTTTTGAAAGGGGGAGAAGTTTTACATTGGTTTTTGATTAATAGATTAAGAATAAGTATCTTTTGCCTTGCTTTACTTTATGGTAATGTGCTTACATGGTCTTGACATATATATTTCATTTTATGCATCTTGTGCTTCAATGAGGGGGAGCCTAGCTCTTAAGTTGTTTGTGTTTTAATTTCATATATTTGCTCGAATACTTTCTGTGTAGGTTGTTCATTTACAAGTGCATCTTTTTATCTTCTCTATTCATTCATTTTAATCGATAAATAGCTTCAAAGAAAATTATTTTTCAAGTGTTTGATAAAAGTTTTCAAAGAGTTTCTATCTCCTTTACATTTATGCTTTAATTATATATGCTTGAGTTGAATTTGACATTTAGCTTATTTTCTTGATTTATCTCATAACTCAAGTTGTATTTGGGTAATCTACAATAGTTGTATCTTTGTTAAACATATTCCACTGCATGTGTTGACTGAAAATATGAAAATGCATAATTTCTCAAAATTGCTTTAAAAAATTTGTGATCATCCAATTTACCCCCTCTTGGGTGATGGTTGCCATGGCTAACAGAACCCTTATGCAATGAGGTTGAATCATAGAGATGGGTCGTTTATAAAATAAGGATAAGTTAAGTCCTGTGCTAGACTATTGATGAGTTAAGTCCGCTATTTATCAAGTAGGTTGTGGAAGTAGTACATGGAACAATTCACTCATTACCAGGTAGTCTAAGGGTTATTTACCCTATTCTACATAGATAAATACAAGGGAATGTAGTTCCTAGGAATAGCTAAGTTATGGTATGAGTTTAGTGTTTGATTATAAGGTTGCTAGATGAACGTTTATATAAAGTCAGAATGTAAATGTTCTAGTGGTGGTGAGTAGAGTTTTATTTACCTATTGTAAATGTTAATCCAATGCTAGTAATGTTATTCATTATGAGTTGATTTAGAATAATGCTTATATCATGTTAATGAATAAGACTTGAGATGTTTCAAAGTTCATTTATTCAGTATAAATGTTTAAATGCTGGTATTGGTTACTCATACTAAGAATTATAATTTCTCACCCCGCTGTGTTTTCATCTAAATCCAGGTCAAGGCCCTACAAAAGGGTAAAAAGATGAAGAAAACAGAAGAACTAGATTAGATTAGTTTTAGTATTTTCAATTCAATGCTTTTGTAATTATTTATAATTTCTTTGAGAATGTAAAAGTTGTATTTGTGTATGACTTTTAGATATAGCTCTCCAGAATTATTTGTTTAAATATAATGGATTAATTGATGTTTAAGTTAGAAGTAGCATGTCTGATACTGCTTATTTAGGTATATGTCAGATATAGTAGGAGGGGAGAAATGTAATACCCTGAATAACATGTTAGGCTTGTAAATGGTTACAGAGGTAGCATAATACTTTCTTGTCATGCCAATTCAATTTTGTGACAAACTAAGATAGTTTAGGCACTTTGCTGCAACACAGAAGGTGAAAATAACCTAAAATAACTCAGAAAATGGCTTTAAAGGCTAAGTTGATGGAAACATGTATGGATAACTTGTTTCTAGGTCACAAATGAGCTAAGTAAAATGTAATTAAAATTTGAGGATAATCAGAGTTAGTTTGGTATTTTTAAGTATATTGAGAGTGTGCTTTAATACCAGATTGAGAAGAGAAAAGAGAAAAAAGAAATGGATTTGAGAAGCAAATCTATTTTCCTTGCTTGATTCTTGGTTTCAAGAATTGATTTTGAGTATTTTCTAACTTGTAGTGAAGTTTCTATTCATCTTTTCCCTTCTTATTCACTTTGAATATAGTTAGGGTTCTTGGATAGAAAAGTGGAGAACTAGGTTTTTGAATGATTTAGTTTTGTTCATAACCTAAGTTTGATGAATTGAATTTAGTGTTTAATGATCCTAACATGCTTAGATACCATGATTAGGGTTAGGAAACACTTATAATCCATGATTTGAGGATTAGAACTTGGTTAGAAACCAAGGTTTTGCAGCACCCAATTTTGTAGAGAATAGGACAACATCCGAGCAGCCTGAGATGTTTGTTGCATAACTTGAGCTACAAACATCAAAACAACTTGATTCTTGTTGCCTTTTAAATTAAAGATACAAGGCTTCATGTAGAAAAAATTCAAATTTTTGGACCAACCAATTAGCACCAGTTTCTGTTTAAATCTAAGACAGTTTCTGCAAAAACAACAATCTGGCATCTGTTAAACTAGATTGCATAATTTCTTGCTTCGATGTCATATTTACATGAAACTAGTGGCATTTTAAGGCTAACATATAAGGCTATAAGCGGGAAAAAATTTAGAATTTTTTCACTCTTAGTTTGTTCCGAGTTTCAATTTAAAGTTGAGTCTGAATTGGGTAAAATAGTGAGTGCCCTATTTCACCTTCTGTATTTTATTGCATAACTTTGGCTACACTTAGCCAAATTAAGTGAGGTTTATGGCATTTGAAAGATAAGAGAGAAGGCTATTTGCTCATGCAATTTCAGAATTTTTCAAGCTATGATGCACATTTGGTACAATCTTGAAAATCAGCCATTTTAGATAAGATTTGAAATGTTTTGGGATGGTTGGAGCCCTAAGAACACCAATAGCTCCTTAAATAGTAAGAGTGGTTCCTTTGTTTATCAAAGTTGAACCATAGCAAGAGTGGTTCCTTTGTTTATCAAGGTTGAACCATAGTAAGAGTGGTTCCTTTGTTATCAAAGTTGATCTATAGAGATGGAACCCTTATGTAATAACGCTGATCCATTGAGATGGAACCCTTATTTAATAAGGCTGATCTATAAAGATGGAACCATTAAGTAATAAGGTTGATCCATAGAGATGAAACCCTTATGTAATAAGGTTGAATCATAGAGATGGGTCCTTTATGTAAAAAGGATGAGTTAAGTCCTATGCTAGACTAAGGACGAGTTAAGTCCACTCTTTATCAGATAGATTGTGGAAGTAATACATGGAACAATTCACTCATTATTAAGTATGTGGTAGAAGTAGTACATGGAATAGTCCACACATTACCAGGTAGTCTAAGAATTATTTAGCCTACTCTACACAGATAAATATAAGGGAATGTAGTTCCTAGGAATAGCTAAGTTATGTGCATGACTTTTAGATATGACTCTCCATAATTATTTATTTAAATGTTATAGATTAGTTTATGTTTAAGTTAGAAGTAGCATGATTAATACTACTTATCCAGGTATATGTCAGATATACTAGGATACTGGTATTAGACTGTTACAGGGGGTCAAGATCTGGTTTGAAACTCAATGGAATAGTGCACAACTCTCTAGTACCAGGGCACAACCCCAAAATGTGAGATGCATTGGGCACCCAAAAAGTGAGCTCCTAAGCGCGCAAGGCCAGAATTGCCAAGTGTTGAGCAATTAGTTGCTCAAAAGTTGGGCGCATAAGCTCCTAATGACAGACAATTTGGAGCGTTCTACTATCATGGGGCGATCAAGCAATGGGAAAGTGAGCGCTTAAGCGCCCAATGACAGATTATTTCCTATTTTTTATCCTATGGAAATGGAGTTCCTTGCTTGTTCAGATCTTGTATGTATGCTTTGTTGTGTGAGTTAAGACACTTATAGGGACAATTCAAGAAGGAAATAATCACCTAGCATATATGTAAGCAAACAAGTCTTTGTGCAACCAAAAGTTGAGCATTAATGTAGGTGAGTGATAACTCCATAAAATGCAGTTATTTGTGCCCCATATATGTATTTTCATTGATTGCTTAAATCCTCATTGTATGCATATTTGGAAAGTTTTGCGCTCATGTATGTTATATTCTATTTTGGTGCCTTTCCAATATGATATTGAGCAAACTGTGCGTATTGTGTTAGTGATTAAGTGGATTTGCAATTGTTAATGATTTGGTGATTTCTCTAATGTAGGAAAGACACCAAACAAGATGATATATGGAATATTTGAGCAAAAATGAGAAGAGAAAGCCAAGTTGAAGAACAACACTTCAACGTCGCGGCGCAGGCATGTCAATATCATGGCGTGGTGCATCCCATGTTTCAGGCAGAGAGACCCGAGAGCAGAGCGCCGCGGCATAAGTAAGAGACATTGTGACGCCAGTGATCTAATTGTATGCGCACTGTGGCATAGGCATGTTAATGCTGTGGTATGACTCTATTTTCCTGTACCTATAAATATGTTTTTAACATATTTTACAAAGAGAACCATTTTGGGTTTAAAAAAACTACGACTAGAACTTCATTTCTGTGTAGATTGGAGGCCTAGGGAGCCAAGGTTGGAGGTCATCTTCCTTATGGAGGATAATTCAAGCATAGAAGGTCACATCCATGAGCTTCCTTCCTTCTCCCTTAGTTTTATTCTCTTTCCTTATCCTTTGAGCAGTGATTTTGTGTATATTTTCATGTTCAATGATTAGCTAAGCTGTATTTAGGGATTACTTTGGATCTTTCTATGAATATTGATGATTTTTGTATTACTTTGAGTATATATTGATGTTTGGTTTTGTTTAATCATATGAATCTTAATGCTCTTGATAGTTTGATCAGCTATTAAGTGATTTGTTGAAATCTAATGAACCTAGACATAGGAATTTAGATTTGAGATCATATGTATGGTTGATGCATGTTCGATGAGTTCAATTGGCTTGGATAAGTTGATTCGCTAATGGGATAAAAATATACTTCTTAGTCATGCATAGCAGGTGTTTGAGAATAGATCTTAATGAGTGAAGTTTGCACTAGTTCTCATGGAAACATAGTGGATTAGGTAAATGAAACTATGGTTGATTGCGCTAGACATAGGCTTTTGACTAAAGTAGATTCTCAAGCTAACATAGTCATTCATCTATGTTGCTTGAAGGGTTGCATATCATTAATTGAAGTATGAGGTGAGAAGGATTTCCTAAATCTCTAAATCATTTTCTTTATTTTCATTTATCACTTTTTTGTCTTTAGATTAGTTTATTTACACTTTTTCCTACTTTTATGTTCTTGAATAGAACTAGATAAGCTATTGGTTGATACTTAGTATTGGAAGCTAATCTTCCTAGAGGGAACAAACTTTACTCTTCATTGTATTACTTGAATGACCTGTGCACTTGCAGCCTAATAAAGGGACAAACAAGTTTTTGGCGCCTTTGCTTGGGATGTTGGTTTATTTTCGTATAGTTTAGACCTATTCCTTGGCATTTTCCTGGGATAACGGTTTATTTCTATATTACTAATATCAATAACAAGCTTATTTAACAAGCTTATTTAGTTCTAATTCAAGAAATATAGCTCAAGTTTTCTTTTGTACAGTTTAACTTAAGTCTTCATTCTTTGTAATTTTAGGTATAATAAATGGAGGATGAGGTTAATTATTCAAGGCCTTTGAGGGCGAGAACCCCCAATGGAGAACCTCATTTAGGAAAAATAAGGCCTACCATCTAATCCATTCATTTTAGGATCAAATCGGTCATACTCTAAGGAGTTATATACAGAAGTGTAGTTTAGCAGTTTTCTTTGTAAAAATCCTGCCGGGACTATAACTCAGGCCCTTTCTTGGGAGGGAACCCAGGTTTTTATGAGTTTGTTAGTTTATATGCTTTTCTTTAGTATTAAGTCTTATATATGTTAGTATGTTTAATTTTGTAGTTTTTGTTAGTTTTTATGCTTTTCTCTTATTTTGAGTCTTATATTATGTTTGATTTTTGTAATTTTGTAGTTAGTATATTTGATTGTTGTGAGTTCAGTTAGTTTTATTGTTTATGTTTAGTTTTAAGCCATATATAGGTTAATATGTTGATTTTGTAGTTTTAATAGTTTTTAGTTGTACATTTTATGTTTTGGCTATTTGGACAAGTTTTAGAGGTGTTGAGGACCTCTTTGGAGCAAATTCTACAGCAAAACTGAGTTTGCTGCAGACCTCTCATGCCACAGCGTAAGTTGTTACATGCCGCGACATGACAATTATTTTGTGCGTATCAAGCCAGAATCCAGAGAGCTCAACGTCGCGGCGTGAAAAGTTAAATGTCGCGGCGTGCCCCTTAAACGAGTTAAAAAAAAGGAGACGTGATCTGGGTGCTGTGGAAAGCACCCATTCTGACCAAATGTCGCGGCATGGATGTTGTGTGTTGTGATGTGTCATCTTGTAATGTATATTACACATACTTAGTTTATTTTAAGTGTTTTTAAATATTGTAGTATACTTGACTCTCACATTTTTAGTATTTATTCAGGCTCAGGTACCCTTCAAACCATTGACACTATTTTACTTCGGTTTGAGGGAGTATCATTACATGTTTTGTTATTACAAAGTTGAATTTATGTAGCATATATTGATATTTATAGTATACAGTGATGATAGTCACCATGTTATCATGATCATATGCTGAGGTTGACTATTACTGATGGATTTCTGAGAAATTTTTTCAATTTTCAATGCATGGTTGGATTAATGCTAGTGTGGAATTGGTTGTCTAATGACATAAATGATTACGATTTGATTACTTTTAGCAAAACCATATGTGATCAGAAGTATGTAAAATAATTTAGTTACTTTTTATGTATGATTTACATCCTACTTAGATGAAAGTGTAACTTTCAGTAAGATAAAAGTGCATGTCTAAAGAAAGTTTATGGATGTACATGTAGAGTTTTGATTATCCTAGAAGTTGTTTTTAAACTCTCTTGAGGCGAAATCCTAAATTGTGCATGATTGAGGAAATAATTAGGGCATTGTTTGGACTAATTGAGCTTTTCAAGCTTACCCTGATACGATTATATCCATAGGTTCCAATTTGAAGCCTGTTGATTGTTTGACCTTATATGTTTTTCATCACTCATTGTGTTTGTTAACCTGTTAATCGTTCTAATGCATGTGAAAGCATGACATTTTCTTCCTACCATCATTATTTGTTCAGTACATGAAGTGTTATTTCTTGAAGTGAGTCTAATGATTAGGGGTATTAATACATATCCAATACAAAATGAGCCTGAAAGAACTAGATGCAAAAATTGAAGAAAAAACATTGCTTCGAAAAAAAAAAGAAAGAGAAAGAAAGAGAAAACAAGTAAAGCATAAGAAATAAAAAGTATAAAAAGCAATGAATGGTTTTGGCGAGTTTTCTTCTTTCACGGTTGAATACCCTGATAGTATCACTTGATGACTTAAGTCTTGAAATAACATGTTTATGTTTCTCAATGTTTGTTGTATATCCTTTCCCTTCTTTTCATACGCCCATTACCATGGCTTGACATTACAAGCTGTTAAAGACCCTTTTGATCCTCAGTTATATGTGATTTACATTAGTGGAGAGAGAGTTTAGGATTAATTTTGTGGATTATATGATTCATATGCATGTATGTTTATAAACTTATACGGATTTGTGTGATTTGAATAGGAGAAGTTTATCTTGCATGTTTGTGGAAAAATGTGATTTGCATGAAAGGAAACTGGGTTGTTAGCATGTTTAGGGTAGTGTATGTGTGGAGTTTGTAACACCCTCCTTAGAACATTACATTTACGACGAATTATAATAAAACCCTAGCCAAGTTATAAATCATTGATTAACATATAGTAATATAAGTTGTAAAAATTTTCTTTTTGTTTATAATATCACTAAATAAAATAAACAGAACATGAAATAGAACAAAGTAAATAATACACACCATAATTATACATATAATTTTATTTTTTTTAAGGATACAATAAGTACAAACTATTAGACAGAATTATAAACTATTTGACTCAAATTAAAACCACAAACTAGCCCAAGCACAGAACTAAAAGTTCTGATCCTTCGAAGGATCCTCCTTTGATGGATCATCGGAAGACAGAAACCCTGGATGCCATGTAGCCCTACAGACAAAAGTCCGTGCAGTCGACACACTATTAAGCTCACTAGGGGCATAGAAACGACCACCCTAATAGCACCTAATAGATAAAGGTAACTCTAGGTGTACATAAACGGTAGTAGAGAACATAGGAACTCTATCATATTCCCTACTGAGGGACACAGTCAGTCGTCCCATATAAACCACAGTCTCCCTATCCATATGAAGACGCTAGGCTTCGGAGCCCCCTTGGAACTCCACTCTCATGAATCCTAGAAAACTCGGTAGCACCATGTCACGCCAAATCAATCCAAATAATAAGGATGATCTAGAGGTTCGCCCTCTACGCATTGATCACCAGAATGTTGTTCCTCCTCATACTGACAACCCAAAGGTTGCTCCTCTTCCCCTTCCTCAAAATCTTTACAAAACATAATAATAACACAGAATGTATACACAGAGGTGAGACAATCTACATCATTACTAGCATGACAATATAGAAAATGACATTACATACAGATATGGCATTTAATACATCGAATCATGTTATCACATCATACACAATATCTCAGATCAATATAATTATCACATCAAGATGCAGATCAAATATGCATATGTACACAGACTCGTTCCTACTCCATGGAGCTATACACAAACGTTGGAGAGAATGATCTATAAGAACATGTTTGTACCACGATTACCTCAGCCAAGTGCTATACAGTCTACACCAGATCGTGAATATGGATAGTGTCTTGGTCTGGATTGTCGGTGCATTGCATCGGTCTATCCCACAGTACAGTGGGGCTACCACTATCCATTGTGGAAAACCCGCACCCCGACGCCCCCAAGGTCAACAAGTGACCTACACTATGCATATCGCACCCACACTGAGGTGTTATTCAACTCCTAGGCCACCAGTCTTAATAAAGTCCACCGGACTTAACAACGCATGATTAATGCACATACAACCTCTACAGCCAAAAATCATATTTTCACAATTCTGGGTCCAGTACGTCGGCCCTACAATAACCTACTGTATTTTCAATTGTGTAAGTATTTTATCGTATTTTCCCAATTGTGTAACCTTTTTCCAACGTTTTCAAATTGCGTAAATATTTTTCAACATTTTGCAATCGCTTAGCGTTTTTAAATCGTTTTCACAATCGCGTAGTGATTTTAAATCGTTTTCTCAATCGCGTAGCTTAAAAATCATTATTTTAAATGTGTAAGGTTTTTCTAATATTTTTCAATTGCGTAAAATATTTCTTTGCTTTCTAAATTAAATTTTGAAACTTTCTCCATTATATATCTATTTTAGCCTTATTTACAGTATTTCCTTAATAAAAATTCTCTAAGTAATATTTCCTACTGATTCCTTCCAAAATTAGTTTTCTTGGATTTAACCAAACAGTACACCTCGAAACTTGCTAAGGCGCTTCAAAACCAAACGAGTGAGCTATATGTTAGTACTTTTTAAGTATTTATTTTATTTCATACCATTGCTTAATTTCTAAAATTAATTTACTTTCCTTTATTTTCCGAAAATCCATTTAATTAGGTTCTCATTAAATTAATTACATAAGTCCACACTTAGGAAATAATTTTGGATTAAAAACATCATAAGTAGGCATGTTGGCCGAAAATCATTATATGCTTCATAAATCATATTTAATTGTTTTCTATCATCTAATTCCTTGTAAAAATTCTTAATCCAATTTTATCATCATTAAATTAATTAATCCATGATTAGGAAAATATTTTAGAACATTTTGTCCTCTTGGAAGGGTTAAGGCTGTGAGCCCCCCTTGGGTTCTTTGGATCCCTCATGCAATCCTTAACATATTATTCACATCCTACTATACACAATAATTATCATGCTTTCATAAACACATTCTAACATATAATCAAAGCTATAAATTATGCTCATAAAAAATAATCACAAACAAGAAAAGCTTTAAAACAACTAAGTGAATGAATCGTTATGGATTTCTTCACTACAAACAAATCCATTTTCTCACCACCAATACATGGTTGATGAGATAAAATCTCCCTCTTACCTTAAAGAAGACAAAACACTTCTTAGATGTTTTCCTAAGGATTTCATGACCTTCCAAAGCAAACCCTAACAAGCTTAAACAAATTACAAAATCATAAACTAAGCTTTGAAAAAGAAAAACCATAGATCAATCATGACTTAGAAACTCAAGAATCAACTTAGAAACAAAAAACAAAGATGTTTACCTTGTAGAGTAGATCCTCCAAGCTTGGTTTTCAAGCACTAGATGATTGAACTAGATGAAACTTATAACATGAAAAGTGTTTAGAATGGTGTTTAGGCTTAAGAAGTGGTGTTGGATGAAATTATAGAAGAGTGGAGGTAGGGTTTTGGTGTGGAGGCCAAGAGCTCCAAGGTGAGGAAGAATGGAGTTTTTTTGTGTTCTTGGAAGAGAGAGAATGGAGAGAATAGATTTTATATTTTGGTAGGATGAAGATGAAATGAAAATATCCTTCTTGTTTAGTCGTGTAGGTGCAAGGAGAGAATGGTAAGCTTGTTGTTTTGATATTTTACTACATAGATATTTTTGGAGGCAAGGATAAGTACTACACGTGATAAGCTTGAAAAATTTAAGCCTTGAACCTTCCTTGAAGGTGTCTTGGTCGTGTAGCATCAAGGAGGAGCAAACCAAGTTTTGGTTCATTTGGTTTCCTAGTTATGCTTAAGCCTTTCCTAGTTTCTTTACTAACTACCTAGTTACATTAGAGTGACTAACCAATCTTTTAGAAGGCCCTAGAAAATTTGTAACACCCTAATTTTTGGTTAATTACATTTTTGCCTTTATTGTACTATTTTCTGATTTCTGTGTGTTATAAAATTAATTTGACTGTTTCGTAACTGTATTTGATTGTTTCGTGTGATTTGCTCCGAGTCAAGAAAATAATAATTTTCAGGCCGGAGAAAATCTTGTTTGATTATTTGGAGCTGGGCGATCTTACTCAACCCAATCTGAATAATACATATATCAATCTTTTAATTTTTAGGATTTTTTTGTATAATAAAAATATTTATCATGCAGAAAAATCTGTGGGACCCACGTTTGGCTTATGGGACCCACGTTTGCTTTGTGGGACCTACTTTTAGGAAAAGTTTATCAACGTAAATGGCTTGTAAAATTCTAAACCAAGAGGTTGAAAATCCATAAAAATAGTTAGATTTAATAGATTAGTTAGTTTAAAACTTAATTTAATAGATTAATTAATTTAAAACTTAATTAAGTTAATCTAAAGGGTTTAAGTAGTAATCAAATTGATTAAAATCTAGTTAGTTATTCATTAAAATTTTAGTTAGCCAATGAACAAGTATAATTAAGAAGGAGATTAGTGTTTCTAAATAAATAGATGATTAACTAAAATACAAAGGAATCTAACTAACTTTTAATTAAACATAACTAGAAGGACTTAAGCATAATTAGGATATTGAAATGAATCAAAACTTGATTGAATTTCTTATGTGAAATTTCGGCCAAAGCTCTCCAAGAGCAATCAAGAAGGTGCTAGACACTTCAAGATCCACCATTGAATCCATCAATGGCCATTAGTAAGTCTAGTTGGTCAACAAAGGAGACAAAGCTCCATAATTGATGCTATATGGCCATGCATGATAGAATAAGGCTATTATTAAGCCAAATTTGTCAAAAAAGGAGGTTGTACTTGTCTTGAAAGCTCACGGCAAAGCTGAATGATTTAGGCAATCATTCATCTCCTAAATCATTCATTCTATCATTCTCATCCCTCACTCTTTTCTCTCCTACCCAAAGAACTCAAAGAAAATCTCCTAAGTCCTCATTTTCCTACCATTCGGCCAACACCACTTCACCTACTTCCATCCATCAAAAATTTCATCCAACTTTATTACCTAAATCTAAACCATATTCTAGGAACATCTCTAGTTGTGAGTTTTTGCTAAATCATCCATTTGGAGCTTGGAAAATCACTTTGAAGTTTCTTTCCTACAAGGCGAAAATTCTTGTTTCTTGTTTCTAATTTGATTTTTGATGTTCTAAGCCATGATTGACCCATGGTTTATCTTTTTCATCCATAGTTTATGACTTTATAATTTGTTTAAGCTTGTTAGGATTTTTGTTAAAGCTACACAAAATTTCTAAGGAGGAGTCCAAGGAGATCTTGTCTTCCTTATAGGTAAGAGGGAGATTTAATCTCATCAACCATGTGTGGTGGTGAGAAAATGGATGTATTTGTGGTGAAGAATCCATAGGGATTCATTCACTTGGTTGTTTGTTGTCTTCTCTATTTGTGATTGTTTATGTGTGCATGTTATTTGTTTTTCTATTTGTAATTTATTATGCATGCAAGCATGTTTATAGCTTTGATATTTGGTATGTGTTTTATTATTATTTTAATATATGGTATGTGTTCATAAATATATGTATATGTTCATGGATCTATGATAATTATTGTTGGATGTGCAAATATGTTGAGACTTGCAAAAGTGTTCCAAAGAACACAAGATGAAGAGCTTATGGTTTTACTATGAAAAGAGAACCAATATATTCTCAACCATTTTCTAAAAGGATAACCTAATTGATCTAATTAAGTTAAAGGATTTTTCAATGATTTAATGGATGAAAAATAATTTTAAACATGGTTTGTATAAAAATGGTGATTTTCGGCCAAAATATATTTTTAATGTTTAATTGATCCAAAATTTATTTTCCAAGTGTAAACTAGTTTATTAACCTAAAATGAATTCAATTACGATGGATTTTCAAGAGTCAAATAAGTAAATGAATTTTTACTAGAAGTCTAGTATGGTAAAGAAATAAATTTTAACACTTGAAAAATACTTAACTTTGAGTTTTTAAAGTATGTTAGCAATTTTCAAAATGTATTTTATGGTTATAATTAAATAAAGGAATTTTTAAAGGAAAACGTAGAAAATATCATTTAGTAGATTTTCTAAACGAAATGCTGTTAAAATTGATTAAAAATTAGCCAGTAAAGAAGAACGTTTCAAAATGATATTTAGAAAGCAAGGAAATATTTTAAGTAGTTGAAGAATAAAAATAACAGTAGAATAATTTATTAAATTTGAATTTTTGAGAAAAACGTCAGAAATCATTACTTTGGGTAATTTTTGTAAGATAAATGGAAAATAATGTCTAAATAATATTTTTAGTTTTGGAAAGTTTCAAAATTTAATTTGAAACATCAAGAAATATTTTATATAGTGAAAAATTGTAGAAATAGCTTTAAAATGATGATTTTTAAACTACGCGATTGAGAAAACGTTGAAAAATATTTACGCGATTGAAAAACGTTTGTAAAATGTGACATAATTGTGAAAATGCGATAAAATTTTTATGCGACTTATGAAAATAGTAAGTTTTTACTATCGGGCCAAAGTGGCGGACCCGGACATGTTGCGAAATAGTACTGTCAAGTGGAGACATGCTATTTTTGGAATTATTAATACTAAGGGTATTTTTGTAATTATGGTGACAATGAGGATATTTATGATTCATGGTGATACTGAGGGTATTTTGTAATTATGGATCATTATATACATAGAATGGTATGTCAATTTGGTTAAAATTGACGATTGACTGACGAGATGAATTACACCGTGTTGCGGGTGTGATAGGCGTAGTGTGTTCATGTGGAGAACTTGGAGGCGTTAGTGTGCAGTAGATTTCACATGTGGACAGTTGGTAGCTCCTCTGGGCCGTGGTAATTGAAAACACACACTAGCGATCTCGACAAATACTATTCTTAATCAGGATCTATTGGGGACTGTCTGGTACTATGCCTGGATGTAAACGACATATTTGACTGTGTACTATTCACACGACATATTTGACTGTGTGCCATTCACACGACGTATTTGACTGTGTGCTATTTACACGACGTATTTGACTGTGTAATAGTTGGTTGAGGCAGCCTGATGTGCGGACATGTCTGGGATCATTCTCTCTGATGTTTGTGTTTAGCTCCATGGAGTAGGAACGAGTCTGAGTACATGGCATATTTAATCTGCATCACTGTGTGAATAATTATAATTTGATTTATGATATTATGCATCTGTGACATTTATACTTGGTTGAGATATGATATATGTTGTGCTAATATGATTTTGTTGTTTTAACTGCTATATCTGTATGTTTTGTCGTTTTCTTACTGCTATGCTGGTAATGATGTAGATTGTCTCACCTCTTTGTATATATATTTTTCTGTATTATTATTTATGTTTCGTAAAGTCGTTGAGGAAGTAGAAGAGAGAGACATTTGGATTGTCAATATAATGAGGAGCAAACAATCGAGTGACCATTTCGAGGAGGAAGGAACCTTGAGATCATCCATATCATATGGATTGATTGCAGCGTGGTATGGTGTTATCAGAGTATTTCTGTCTTCCGATGATCTTCCTGAGGAGGATTCTTCGGAGGATCAGAACTTTTAGTATTATGCTTGGGCTAGTTTATGGTTTGCTTTAAACCAGACAGTTTGCTGTTTTAATTAAATAGTTTGTAATATGTAAATTATTTTGTACCTATTAAAAACAAAATCATATGTAAAATTATGGTGTATATGTAATATAATTTATATATTACGAAAAAATATTTTTATAATATAATATAAAAAATATTTTTACCACCTATATTATTATATATTACGAAATAATTTATAACTTGGGTAAAGGTTTTATTAGTATTGTTCGGAAATGTGACATCCCCAGTAGGGTGTTGCATTTAGTTGGTATCAGAGCCCAAGTTAGAGTCTTTTGGGGTTGTGGTTGGGTCTGTTTTTGCTTGTGTTATGTGATTCTCTGTGATTGGTGCCCGAAAGGGTACATCTGACTTTGTTTTGTCTAATTTGATTGAAGAAGAAGATGTCTGGCGGAAGAGGAACGCGTGCAAACGTGAACCGTAATGTTGACCCAATGATTGTAGCTGCTGAGGCTATGCAGCGTATGGCAGAGGTGATTACACAACAAAATGAACGAGCAGCTCAACAACAAGATGCGACTGCCGATGCTCTAAACTTGTCTGAGTTTAGGCGCAATAACCCGTCGCAGTTTAGAGGTGAATTTAATCCAGAGAAGGCGAGTCTTTGGATCCAAGATCTCAAAAAGATATTTGAAGGAATGGGGTGCGCTAATGATCGAAAGGTGACGTATGCTACATTTATGCTGAGAGGGGATGGTGAGAACTGGTGGAGAGGAACCCGATGCTTACTACAAGCTGAGGGAACGGAAATTACTTGGGAGGTATTCTGTGAAGTATTTCTGGAAAAGTATTTTCCTGCCAGTGCTCAACATGCCAATGAGATGGAATTTCTTGGTTTACGTCAGGGCAGCATAACTGTAAATGAATATGCTTCTAAATTTGAGAGCTTGTATCAGTCTCAGACTATGCTCAAACTCGACAGAATGATACGTGGAAATGCCGTAAGTTTGAGGAAGGGCTGAGGGTAGAGTTGAAGAAAATAGTGCTACCCTTAAGGATGAACCAGTTTCATGCTTTGGTGGACACATGTGTACGACTCGAGGAGTTGGAGCCGTCACGTGATCCAAGAAATCGTAACTTTGGACCGACTAGGTTCCAAAGAGGAGGCAACAACAACAACAATAATAATAGTCGGTTTCAACGCAAGCCGTACTCAAGACCACCGGGAAGTCAGCCTCAACGTCCCTCTATCGGGGGAAGTTCTAGTGGCAACAAAGTTGGTACAAATATGGTATTTATGCCAAGATGTTTTAAATGTGGAAAGAGTGGCCACATATCTAGAGACTGTTCAATTAAAGGGCCAATCTGTTTCAAGAGTGGAAGGCTTGGGCATGTTTCTAGAGAATGTAACCAGTCAGAAAGGAAGCCAGTTGTGAGCAATGTTCGTGCTACTCAGCCGCGATCTGTTGGGCGAGTGTACACGATGAGCGAGGCTGAGGCTTCTCAGTCTGAATATCTTATTCAGGGGGAAGGTGTCGTAGCAGGTAATCTTTTGACTGTACTATATGATTCAGTTGCGACGCATTCATTTATTGCATATGACTGTGTGGATCGGTTGAAATTGCTTGTGTCTTCTTTGAGTTTTCAATTGATTGTTTCTACACTAACTGCCAAGCCTGTTGTTACATCTAAAGTATGTTTGAACTGTCCTATTACCATAAATGATCGAGTCTTTTTGGTTAATTTAATTTGCTTACCTCTTGTTGAAATAGATATAATATTAGGAATGGATTGGTTATCTTCTAACCATATCCTATTAGACTGTGCCAATAAAACCTTAGTTTTTCCTAAGGATGAGGATTCTGGATTTTTAACTGCCGTCAAAGTCAAATCTTTGTTGAGGGACAGAGCTCAAGGATACATGTTGTTGTCTTCTTTGGAAGTCAAGAGTGAAAAAGATGTGAATGCTATTCCAATCGTGAATGAGTTTCCGGAAGTTTTTCCTGATGATGTACCTGGCTTACCACCGGAAAGAGAAATCGAGTTTGCTATTGATTTGGTACCAGGAGCAGGTCCTATTTCGATTGCACCATATAGGATGTCGCCATCGGAATTGGGAGAGTTGAAGAAGCAATTGGAGGAATTGTTGGAAATGCAGTTTGTGCGACCGAGTGTTTCACCGTGGGGAGCGCCAGTACTACTAGTCAAGAAGAAGGATGGAACTTCTCGTCTTTGCGTAGACTATCGTCAGCTGAATAAGGTCACAATAAAGAACAAATATCCACTTCCAATGATCGATGATTTGATGGACCAGCTGAAAGGAGCAACTATTTTCTCTAAAATAGATCTACGATTAGGTTATCATCAGATTCGTGTCAAGGTAGAGGGTATACCTAAAACAGCTTTTTGAACTCGTTACGAGCATTATGAGTATCAGGTCATGCCATTCAGAGTGACGAATGCTCCTGCAATATTCATGGACTATATGAATAGGATTTTTCATCTGTATCTAGACAGGTTTGTCGTTGTCTTTATCGATGACATTCTGATCTATTCCTAAAATAAGGAAGAGCATGCTGAACATCTCAGTATAGTTCTCCAAATTTTGAAGGATAAAAAGTTGTATGCAAAATTGGCAAAGTGTGAGTTTTGGTTAGAAGAAGTTCAATTTCTGGGTCACGTAATTTCCAAGGAAGGTATTGCGGTGGACCCATCGAAAATGGAAACTATTTTGTAATAGGAGAGGCCGAAGACGGTAACCGAAATCTGAAGTTTTGTTGGAATGGCCGGATATTATCGAAGGTTCATTGAAGGTTTTTCTAAGATAGCTGTACCTCTTACGCAACTCACAAGAAAGAGTCAAGCTTTTGATTGGATGAAAGAATGTGAGGCAAGTTTTCAAGAGTTGAAGAAGAGATTGACTACTGCACCAGTACTGATTTTGCCAGATCCTAATGAGGCTTTTGAGGTGTATTGTGACGCTTCTTACCAAGGGTTAGGATGCGTGTTGATGCAGAACAGAAATATGGTAGCCTATGCTTCAAGACAGTTGAAGGTTCATGAGAGGAACTATCCAACGCACGATTTGGAACTCGCTGCAGTGGTTTTTGCGTTGAAAGTGTGGAGACATTTTCTGTATGGAGTTGTGTTCAATGTCTTCAGTGATCACAAGAGTTTAAAATACCTGTTCAAGCAAAAGGAATTGAACATGAGGCAGAGGCGATGGTTAGAGTTCTTGAAGGACTATGATTTTCAACTTCAATACCATCCGGGAAAGGCGAATGTGGTGGCGGATGCCTTAAGTAGAAAGGTGATCAGTGTTTCTACCATGATGATAAAGGAGGAAGAATTGATCAATCAATTTAGAGATTTACAATTGTCAGTGGAATTGGCACCAGGAAGGATTCGTCTAAGTAAAGTTATTATTTTGAATGACTTGCTGGAAGAAATCAAGGAAAAACAGGATAAGGATCCATATTTACTGAATGAGAAAGAATTTTTGAAGCAAGATCATAAGGCAACGGTTGAGGAAGGATCTGATGGAATCTTAAGATTTAAAGGAAGGATTTGTATACCTAATGATCCCGAGCTGAAGTAAGCGATTTTGGACGAAGCTCATGCTAGTAAGTTGAGTATGCATCCAGGGATGACAAAGATGTATCAAGATTTAAAGCGGATGTTTTGGTGGCCAAGGGTGAAGAGAGATGTTGCGGAACGTGTGGCGTCTTGCCTTGTTTGTCAGAAAGCAAAAGTGGAACATCAAAGACCAGCCGGTATGTTACAACCTTTAACTATTCCTGAGTGGAAATGGGATAGTATCTCAATGGATTTTGTTACCGGATTGCCAAGAACGAAGAAGGGTCATGATTCTATATGGGTTATAGTTGATAGGCTTACGAAGTCAGCGCACTTCTTGCCGATCAATATCAAGTATTTGTTGGAACAATTAACCCAAGTGTACATTAGTGAAATTGTTAGACTTCACGGTGTACCCTCAAGTATAGCTTCTGATAGAGACCCGAGGTTTACGTCAAGGTTTTG
This sequence comes from Ormosia emarginata, assembly GCA_029884605.1. NCBI lineage: Eukaryota > Viridiplantae > Streptophyta > Magnoliopsida > Fabales > Fabaceae > Ormosia > Ormosia emarginata. The sequence goes on from JAQQTP010000087.1 coordinate 6,444,387, forward strand.
GTGAAGCCTACAAGAAGCCATGGGGACGAAGTTACGTCTGAGTTCTGCTTATCATCCACAGACTGATGGTTAAACAAAGAGGACTATTCAATCGCTGGAAGATCTGTTACGTGCTTGTGTGTTGGAACAACAAGGGAGTTGGGATGAATTTCTGTCTTTAATAGAATTCACCTACAACAATAGTTTTCACTCAAGTATAGGGATGGCACCCTATGAAGCACTTTATGGGCGACGATGCTGAACACCTTTGTGTTGGTATCAAGATGGGGAAAGTATGACCATTGGACCTGATCTTGTGCAACAAACTACGGAGAAGGTGAAGATGATTCAGGAGAAAATGAGGACAACTCAGAGCCAACATAAAAGTTATGCTAATAAGCGAAACCTCTTGAATTTGAAGAAGGTGAGCATGTGTTTTTACGAGTAACACCTACGACTGGTGTCGGAAGGGTTATCAAATCTAGAAAACTCACTCCTAAATTCATTGGACCTTATCAAATCATTCGTCGGATAGGTCCTGTAGCCTACCAGATAGCTTTACCACCTTTTCTATCCAATCTCCATAATGTATTCCATGTGTCTCAGTTGAGAAAATATATTCCTGATCCAACACATGTCATTCAACCTGATGAAGTACAACTGAAAGATAATTTGACATATGAGACACTTCTTGTTAAGATTGAGGAGAGGAGAGTGAAGCAGCTTTGAGAGAAGATGATTGTATTGGTAAAGGTTATATGGAATAAGATAACGGGAGATGCTACTTGGGAGCTAGAAGACAAAATGAGGGAGCAATACCCACATCTTTTCTAAGGTACGATAAAATTTTGGGGACGAAATTTTTGTTAGTGGGAGCGAGTTGTAACACCCCAATTTTTTATTAATTACGTTTTTGCCTTTATTGTACAATTTTCTGATTTCTGTGTGTTATAAAATTAATTTGACTGTTTCGTAACTGTATTTGATTGTTTCGTGTGATTTGCTCTGAGTCAAGAAAATAATAATTTTCGGGTCGAGGAAAATCTTGTTTAATTATTTGGAGCTGGGCGATCTTACTAAACCTAATCTGAATAATACATATATCAATCTTTTAATTTTTAGGATTTTTCTGTATAATAAAAATATTTATCATACAGAAAAATCTGTGGGACCCACGTTTGGCTTGTGGGACCCACATTTGCTTTGTGGGACCCACTTTTAGGAAAAGTTTATCAACATAAATGGCTTGTAAAATTCTAAACCAAGAGGTTGAAAATCCATAAAAATAGTTAAATTTAATAGATTAGTTAGTTTAAAACTTAATTTAATAGATTAATTAATTTAAAACTTAATTAAGTTAATCTAAATGGTTTAAGTAGTAATCAAATTGATTAAAATCTAGTTAGTTATTCATTAAAATTTTAGTTAGCCAACGAACAAGTATAATTAAGAAGGAGCTTAGTGTTTCTAAATAAATAGATGATTAACTAAAATACAAAGGAGTCCAACTAACTTTTAATTAAACATAACTAGAAGGACTTAAGCATAATTAGGATATTGAAATGAATCAAAACTTGATTGAATTTCCTATGTGAAATTTCGGCCAAAGCTCTCCAAGAGCAATCAAGAAGGTGCTAGACACTTCAAGATCCACCATTGAATCCATCAATGGCCATTAGTAAGTCTAGTTGGCCAACAAAGGAGACAAAGCTCCATAATTGACGCTATATGACCATGCATGATAGAATAAGGCTATTATTAAGCCAAATTTGTCAAAAAAGGAGGTTGTACTTGTCTTGGAAGCTCACGGCAAAGCTGAATGATTTAGGCAATCATTCATCTCCTAAATTATTCATTCTATCATTCTCATCCCTCACTCTTTTCTCTCCTACCCAAAGAACTCAAAGAAAATCTCCTAAGTCCTCATTTTCCTACCATTCGGCTAACACCACTTCACCTACTTCCATCCATAAAAAATTTCATCCAACTTCATTTCCTAAATCTAAACCATATTCTAAGAACATCTCTAGTTGTGAGTTTTTGCTAAATCATCCATTTGGAGCTTGGAAAATCACTTTGAAGTTTCTTTCCTATAAGGTGAAAATTCTTGTTTCTTGTTTCTAATTTGATTTTTGATGTTCTAAGCCATGATTGACCCAAGGTTTATCTTTTTCATCCATAGTTTATGACTTTATAATTTGTTTAAGCTTGTTAGGATTTTTGTTAAAGCTACACAAAATTTCTAAGGAGGAGTCCAAGGAGATCTTGTCTTCCTTATAGGTAAGAGGGAGATTTAATCTCATCAACAATGTGTGGTGGTGAGAAAATGGATGTATTTGTGGTGAAGAATCCATAAGGATTCATTCACTTGGTTGTTTGTTGTCTTCTCTATTTGTGATTGTTTATGTGTGCATGTTATTTGTTTTTCTATTTGTGATTTATTATGCATGCAAGCATGTTTATAGCTTTGATATTTGGTATGTGTTTTATTATTGTTTTAATATATGGTATGTGTTCATAAATATATGTATATATTCATGGATCTATGATAATTATTGTTGGATGTGCAAATATGTTGAGACTTGCAAAAGTGTTCCAAAGAACACAAGATGAAGAGCTTATGGTTTTTACTATGAAAAGAGAACCAATATGTTCTCAACCATTTTCTAAAAGGATAACCTAATTGATCTAATTAAGTTAAAGGATTTTTCAATGATTTAATGGATGAAAAATAATTTTAAACATGGTTTGTATAAAAATGGTGATTTTCGGCCAAAATATATTTTTAATGTTTAATTGATCCAAAATTTATTTTCTAAGTGTAAACTAGTTTATTAACCTAAAATGAATTCAATTACGATGGATTTTCAAGAGTCAAATAAGTAAATGAATTTTTACTAGAAGTCTAGTGTGGTAAAGAAATAAATTTTAACACTTGAAAAATACTTAACTTTGAGTTTTTTAAGTATGTTAGCAATTTTCAAAGTGTATTTTATGGTTATAATTAAATAAAGGAATTTTTAAAGGAAAACGTAGGAAATATCATTTAGTAGATTTTCTAAACGAAATGCTGTCAAAATTGATTAAAAATGAGCTAGTAATGAAGAACATTTCAAAATGATATTTAGAAAGTAAGGAAATATTTTACGTAGTTGAAGAATAAAAATAACAGTAGAATAATTTATTAAATTTGAATTTTTGAGAAAAACGTCAGAAATCATTACTTAGGGTAATTTTTGTAAGATAAATGGAAAATAATGTCTAAATAATATTTTTAGTTTTGGAAAGTTTCAAAATTTAATTTGAAACATCAAGAAATATTTTATACAGTGAAAAATTGTTGAAATAGCTTACGCGTATTTAAAATGATGATTTTTAAACTACGTGATTGAAAAAACGTTGAAAAATATTTACGCAATTGAAAAATATTTGTAAAATGTGACATAATTGTGAAAATGCGATAAAATTTTTATGTGACTTATGAAAAAAGTAACTTTTTACTGTCAAGCCAAAGTGGTGGACCCGGACATATTGGGAAATAGTACTGTCAAGTGGAGACATACTATTTTTGGAATTATTAATACTAAGGGTATTTTTGTAATTATGGTGACAATGAGGATATTTATGATTCATGGTGATACTGAGGGTATTTTGTAATTATGGATCATTATATACATAGAATGGTATGTCAATTTGGTTAAAATTGACGATTGACTGACGAGATGAATTACACCGTGTTGCGGGTGTGATAGGCATAGTGTCTTCATGTGGAGAACTTGGAGGCGTTAGTGTGCAGTAGATTTCACATGTGGACAGTTGGTAACTCCTCTTGGCCGTGGTAACTGAAAACACACACTAGCGATCTCGACAAATACTATTCTTAATCAGGATCTATTGGGGACTGTTTGGTACTATGCCTGGACGTACACGACGTATTTGACTGTGTACTATTCACACGACATATTTGACTGTGTGCCATTCACACGACGTATTTGACTGTGTGCTATTTACACGACGTATTTGACTGTGTAATAGTTGGTTGAGGCACCGATGTGCGGACATGTCTACCGGATCATCTCTCTCGATGTTTGTGTTTAGCTCCATGGAGTAGGAACGAGTCTGAGTACATGGCATATTTAATCTGCATCACTGTGTGAATAATTATAATTTGATTTATGATATTATGCATCTGTGACATTTATACTTGGTTGAGATATGATATATGTTGTGCTAATATGGTTTTGTTGTTTTAACTGCTATATCTGTATGTTTTGTCGTTTTCTTACTGCTATGCTGGTAATGATGTAGATTGTCTCACCTCTTTGTATATATATTTTTCTGTATTATTATTTATATTCCGTAAAGTCGTTGAGGAAGTAGAAGAGGAGCGGCCACTGGATTGTCAACATAACGAGGAGCAGCAATCGAGTGACCAGTTCGAGGAAGGCGAACCTCGAGATCATCCGTATCATATGGATTGATTGCAGCGTGGTATGGTGTTATCAGAGTATTTCTGTCTTCCGATGATCTTCACGAGGAGGATTCTTCGAAGGATCAGAACTTTTAGTGTTATACTTAGGCTAGTATATGGTTTGCTTTAAACCAAGTTTGCTATTTTAATTAAATAGTTTGTAATATGTAAATTATTTGTACCTATTAAAAACAAAATCATATGTAAAATTATGGTGTGTATGTAATAGTTTGTTTTATTTTATGTTCTGTTTATTTCATTTTATAATATAATGTTAAAGAAAAAATATTTTTACCACCTATATTATTGTATATTACGAAATAATTTATAACTTGGATAAATGTTTTATTATTATTGTTCGGAAATGTGACATCCCCAGTAGGGTGTTGCAAAATTCTTGTAACAAGAAACTCTAAAAAGTAGCAAACTAAGTTTTGCTCCATTTGGTTACTACATAGACTTTAGGCAAACGTAGTTAGATTATTTAGTTTTCAAGCTAACTAGTCCAACCATCATCGTTGACTACATCTTATTGGCTTAGAAAAATCAAGCCACTAACGTTGACCAATAACTATTGGTTCACCAAATTGTAAGTCACATAGACTTTTTTGGGTCTATTGTCCACTGGGCAGAAGCTACTGCTTTTAAGTCAGTAGGTACTGTCCAACAGATAATAAAATAATATTAAAATATAAAATATTTTTATTTCACGGATAAATTCTAAAATTTAAAAGATCGGTACATGTATCACTCGGAATTGGGTTTAGTAAGATCCTCCAGCTCCGAATAATTAGATAAAGATTTTTCCCGACCCAAAAATTATTATTTTCTTGACTCGGAGTAAATCACACACAAAGATAAAAAACAGTCACAGAACAATCAAAATAAATTTACAGCACACAGAAATCACAAAACAATACAATTCAGACATTATTGTAAATTAGCAAATGTTGGAGTGTTACAGAGTTGATTGTGAGATTTTAGCATTCATTGAGGAATGATACAATCATTCTACGCTGGTTATGATTAAATGAAAATTGAAATTGAAAGCTGTTGAATGCATGTGAAGTATAAATTGTTAAAGTAAGTTTACTTAGTCATGCTTTGTTTTGCTTGAGGACAAGCAAAAGTCTAAGTTTGGGGGTATGATAACTCCATAAAATGCAGTTATTTGTATTTCATATTTTTATTATTTCCTGTGCTCTTTTCACTAAAATTTGAGATATCCTAAAAGAGCTTCATAGTGCTTCAATTTGTAATACATGCTCTTGAGAGAGTTTTTTCCTTCTTCTACTCTTTGATTCTTTGTAATGAGGGTGAGGTATCCTTAAGAGAAATTGTAACGAGGGTGATGTATCCCTCAGAGAAATTGTAAAGGTGAGGTATCCCTGAAAGTTGAGGCTTAAGCATAAGGGTGAGGTATCCTAAGGTGTGAGGAGCGCTTTAGTCTGTAACAGTAGGAAACACCTGTTCAAGCTTGCATTGATAGTGGAAAATATTGGGTGGTTACTTGAGGACTATGTAGCCCACAAATGGTTGGTGGCTGAACTGGGATAAATCATTGTGTTTGCTTTTCTAAACTCAAACTCTTTTATGTTTGTGTTTTAATTTCATATATTTGCTCGAATACTTTCTGTGTGGGTTGTTCGTTTACAAGTGCATCTTTTTATCTTCTCTATTCATTCATTTTAATCGATAAATAGCTTCAAAGAAAATTATTTTTCAAGTGTTTGATAAAAGTTTTCAAAGAGTTTCTATCTCCTTTACATTTATGCTTTAATTATATATGCTTGACTTAAATTTGACATTTAGCTTATTTACTTGATTTATTTTATAACTCAAATTTGACTTAAATTCTCTATGCTTGACTTTACAAGGACAATTATGTTTGCAGTTATAAATATTCATGCTCAATGAATTATGAGACCGACAGTTCACAATGCACAAGGTACCAAAAATCCTACTCCATGGAGCTCGACATTAACATTTTTCGGAGTGAATGATCAAGGAGTAATGCCAGTATATCGTTAGCCTTAAAAATATAGTGTGCTTCATCTCACAAAAACATTTGTGCAATTGGCTTATGCATGGCACCTCGACAGTTGATCGCGATATAGGATAGCGTCCTAGTTAGGATCGTCGGTGTGCCGCATCGGTCTATCCCATAGCCCCAGTGGAGCTACCACTATCTATTGTGAGACACCTACACCCCGACGCCCCCAGGGCCAACTACTATGACCCTACGCTTAGTCTACTTGCACCCGCACATAGGTGTTATTCAAACTCCTAGGCATACATCGCCTTTCTAACAATGTCCAATGGACAACACATATGCATGACGACTCAATTTCAATCATGCATGTTCATCAATGATGCATTCATCATAAGCATACCATATTGGTGTGTATATATATGTATATATATATATATATATGTATATATATATATATACATATACATATACATATTCATTTCTCAACATCATCACATCATGATATTCTCAAGTACAAAATCAATAAGTGCCTAACCCATATAGGGGTCCATAATAGTATAGAATCAATTCTCAATATCAATATGTAATCATACATAGCTTATCAATTTTCACAAATTCATATCTTGGATTCATATTTTCAAAGTCAAACTTTGGTCAATTATGAAAATTATAGGGTGAATTACCCTTCAAAACTGTGGCCTTCTCAAGTCTCACTATTCAATTTAATTCTTCCACTTTGTTATGGATTATGTATGTCTCTAAATTCTTAATTTCCAAAGATGCACCAAGGCATCATTTAAACCTTAATTTTCTCTCTAAAACTGTAGCCTTTTCTAGGTTTTCAAGTTCCCATTTCCTTCCATTTTATGTACTAGTTCCTTGATATCAATTCACTCAAATTTTAGTTCACCAAAATAAATTCAATCCCTCATGTTTCCATGCCAAAACTGTGGTCTTCCTTTAGGGTATTAAACCCTTTAAAATTTTCCATTAATTACTTTCAATATTATCACTCAACATTAAATCACATAAACTTTATTTTTTTGTGTACAAAAACCAATTTTTATCCCTAAATTCCACTCAAAACCGTGGCACCATATTAGGGTAGGAAACTCCAAATTTTCCATTTAACAACCCTAACATGATCAAGCATATTTAACACATCCAATATATACCAAATCACCATTCAAGTATTTATCCAACTCAAGAACACAAGAACATGCAAAATCATCAATTAAAATGAACATTCAAAGATGGAATCCTCCATCAACAAGCACACAAAGGTTCCCTCACCACCATTAATGGTTGAAGTGGGTAATCTCCCTCTTACCTAAGGAAGAATCACGAAAATGATCTCCTTCAAGCTCCTTGAAGATTCGGTTTCAAGGCTCCAAGAACCCTAGGATTTTCAAGAAAATGAGCCAACATCAATGGTTGAAAAAGAATGGATCCATGGTCATCAAAGAGACCATGGAGCACGAAAATGAAGAGAAAAGGGAAGAAAGATGAAAACTTTACCTCAAAGTTAGGAGCTTTGCCTTGGAAGACAAGGGAGAAAGGTTAGATTTTTGGAGAAAATTTCAAAAGAGAAAGTGTAGAGGAGATGAAGGTGAGTGTAGAAATGAGCTTGGTGAAGAGAAAAATCAAAGAGATTGGTCACCAATGGAGGCTGAAATTTCGGATGGGAGAAGGAGAGGTAGAGAGAAGGAAGAGGAAATGAAGAAGAAGAAGTTTAGAGAGAGAAGTGAATAGATGCATAATGAGTGAAATGGCTAAGTGTGTTAAGTCACATTTCCCTCCTTTGGGCATGGGTCAGCCGCGACAATGAGAGGAGAGAGAGGGGGGAAATTTTGGCTTCTCATGCAAGCCAAGGGTAAGGTTGTCTTTTGGACAAAGCTTCTCAAAAAGCTTCTTAATTAAAGTACAAAATTTGAATTAAAGTGAGCTTGATTAGACATAAAGTAGATTATATTAAGATAATGTGATAGGATTTTCAATACATACTATTATCCAAACTGTCGACAGAAGTCAGTATTAATTTATCTGACGGATGAAATTTACACAGTATTTTGTCATTTTGTCTGTTAAATTTTCTTAAAAAACATGAAACCTCGTAAATCGTATCCGGCTTCGGGTTTAGTAAGATCTCCCGTCGACATTTCTACAGATCAAGGTTCTCGAGAAAAATATCTCATTTTCCCGACTCCCTTCAGTTTACACGTAAAATGAGGAATAATATTAAAATATTCTGCGTTCTTAAAAAAATCTAGAGAAATTCCAGAAAATCATAAATATTATAAAATGAATATTTATAATAAAATAAATAAATTTTGGGGTGTTACATTGTGCTTGATGTATTTTCTCCTAAACCAAAACAAGATTGGAATGCTTATGACAAGAAATGTTTTTCTTTGAACATTAGAGCGGTGCAAATCTTAAGAAGTTGTTTGAATGATGAGGCTTATGCTAAAATTAAGGAGTTGCTCTAGTGCTAAAGATATATGAGATGCTCTTGATGCTATTTATCTTACTAACAATGATTTTATGCATAAAGTTATATATAGAAAGCAAGAAAAGTAAAAGTCATTGAAGGAAGCTTATCATGAAAAATATCCTCAAAAAGATGAGCAAACTATTGAAGAGAGCCAAATGTCTTTTAGGGACGATGGTGCTCAACTTGAAGAAAAAGCAAAGCAAAACAAATTTGAGAATGAATATGTTCTTGAATCCTTGATGGACAACAATGAGGAAGATGATGATTCCCTTAAAGAGTCAAGTATGCAAGAAATTGAGACTACTTCTACTTGACTCCAAAGAACTTTGAGTTAAATTATACTTATCTTGATTATAGTCCTTCATATTATGAGCTACAATGTGCATATAATGAATTGTATAATGGTTTGTTGAATTTAGTAAATAAAAACTTATCTTATTTGGAAAACATTTTCTCCATTGAAAATGAAATTGAGACTTCGAAAAATAAATATGCTTTTCTTGATGAGAAAATGCCTTTGAAATGTGAAACCTCAACTTCTTGTAAAAAGTGCATTGATTTAGAAAATCAAGTTGAGGACTTATATTCCGAATTTGCCAAAGCTAATGATTCTAATTGTTTACATTCCATGTTTATTAATAAGAATGAAATTGATGTTATTCCACATGGAAATTCAAGTAAGGCTTGTGGCAAAAATAGTATAGAATGTAATAAATGTGGCACCTTCCTTAGGATGTCACATTTTCGAATAATAAATATAAACATTTACCCAAGTTATAAAACGTTTCATACATATATAATATGAGTTATAAATTTTTTTTCTTTTTATACATGATAGCATTAAATAAAACAAAACGAGACATAAAATAAAACAAACTATTATTACACACCATAATATATATATAATTTTTGTCTTAAAGATACAAATAATTTACAAACTACAAATATTTAATAAAGCAGTAAAAGTTTAACATCACACCCAAAATATAAACATGCCCAAGTGCACATTGAAGAGTTCTAACCCTCCGAAGGATCCTCCTCAGATGGATCGTCGGATGACAAAAATCCTGGATGTCTCGCAACTCTACAGGCAGGAGTCCGTGCCGTCGATACGCTACTAAGCTCACTGGGTGCATGAAAACGTCCTCCCCAGTAATGCCTAATAGACAAAGGCATCTCTAAATGTAAATAAAAAGTAGTAGTAAACATCGGTGCTCCATCAAACTCTCTACGCAGAGACACAGTTAGACGCCCCATATAGACTATCGATCCTCTCTCAGCTCGCAATTGCCAGGCCTTAGAGCCTCCGTGAAACTCAAGTCTCACAAAACCCAAAAACTCAAGCAAAGCCATGACCACTAAATCAATCTAAATGGTAAGGGTGATCTAATGGTTTGCCTTCCTCAAACTGGTCGCTCGGTTACTGCTCCTCCGGGTACTGAAAGTCTAGAGGCTACTCCTCTTCCTCTTTCACAAACTCTTTATAAGACATAAATAGTAATACAGAGAACATATACAAAGACGTGAGACAATCTACACTATTACTAGCATGGCAGTAAAGAAAATGAAAATACATACAAATATCATAATAAATAAAAAAAATTCATATCATCACATCGTATATAATATCTTGAATTTAAGTATAAATAACCACAATTAATCATAATATGATGCAGACCATATATGCAAATGTACACAACTCATACCAACTCCATGCAGCTAAACACAACATCAGAGAGAATGATCCGGAAAACCTATCCGTACCTCAGGTTGCCCAACCAGCTATTACATAGTCAAACGTTGTGTAAATAGCACACAGTCAAAATTGTCATGTAGTTAGCACACAGTCAAAATGTTGTGCACAATAGACATTATACTAGACAGTCTCCACAAGATCTTGATTAAGAATAGTGCTTGTCGAGATCGTTAGTGTGTTGCCCGTTATCACAGCCTAGAGGAGCTACCTGTAACGCGCCTAAATATAACAACCGGAGCGTAATCGTCATTACACCACAGTTACTAAATCCAAGTGTGTCACAATCATGATAACAGTAATTTAAATTCTCAAGAGTTTATATTTTTTTTTGACAATCTGCATAAGTAGAAAATATGAGCCTCGAATGAAATATAAATATATTCAACCCATAATACAACCACTGAAATAAAATCATATTCCTTATATATATATATTTTATAGTCAATTTACACAAATCATTGATGACATAGAATATAATAATTACAGAGTCCAATAAAATACAGCGGGAATAAAAACACTAAGGGGGAAAAGTAGTAACCCAGGGATGGGTACTACCAGCAGATAAAGCCGCAACCCCATATGTACATGACGCACGGCGTCCCAGTTAACACGACAGGCATCAATGCCTCCACGCGGTTGCACTCTTACGTAGTCGAAGAAATCTTGTCCAGACGCTCAAGCCAATCAACCAAGGTGTGGTCCCTCTTTATCTTCCTCACGATCTTTTATCAAATATAAATATAAAACAGAAATGCATAAATATAGGAAAGAGGTGAAACACCCATCTTTCATTACCACTATTAGCAGTAAGAAAACAGCACGGCGCAAAGCGCCCACCAAGCAATACAGTTCATATATTTATCAATAGCAACAACAAAATTTATAATAAAAGCAATTCAATTCTAAACAATAATCAGAGTCAATAATAACAGTGATATTTATGGTAAAGGTAGAACAACAGTAAGCAATAGCAGGCAGATCATAATAGTATTTCCAGGAATCAGCACAACAATCAGATAATCATTTACAGAAGTACAACAGTTATCTTCACATTCACAGGTGTTCATGCTCAACAGTTTATGAGACCGACAATGAACGATGCACAATGCATTATGATACCACAATTCCTAATCCATGGAGCTAGACATAAACAGTCGGAGAGAAAGATCAAGGAGTAATGCCAGTATATCGTTAGCCTTAAAATACAGTGTGCTTCATCTCATAAAAAGTTTGCGCAATGGCTTATACATGGCACCTCAACAGTTGATCGCGATATAGGATAGCGTCTCGGTCCGGATTGTCGGTGTGTTTCCATCGGTCTACCCCACGGCACAGAGGAGCTCATAACTATCCATGTGAGGAACCCGTACCCCGACACCCTCAGGGCCAACAACCATATAGCACCTACGCTAGTCTATTCGCACCCACACAAAGGTGTGTTCAATCTCCTAGGCATACACTGCCTTACAACAATGTCCAACGGACAAGACATATGCATGACGACACAATGTCCAATCATGTATGTTCATCAATGATGCATTCATCATATACACTACCACAACAGTATGTAGTCATTCTCAATATCAACATGCCATATCTTATCAAGAATTAAATCAAGAAACACATAGCTCTTCATAGGGATTCACAACACATAGAGTTAAATTTCAATATCCATATATATATTATGGTTTATCGTTAACACCATTCTATTAAATTGATCAAGTTCCTTGATCTAGTCAATTATGCCATCTTAAGGTCAACTAACCCTTACAAACTTTGGTCTCACATGCCTTCAAGGTTCTAAATTCCTCTCCATATTATTCACTAGTCTCTTGATACCAATCATTTAGTTTTGATTCCATACGGGATTAATTCAATTTATCATCATCATTAAGTACTCATGGTTTATCACATACCATAATGTCCCTATTAGGGATACTTATTTTCAAAATCTTAAGTCTTTGGTCAATTATGAAGAGGTTAGGGTAAATAACCCTTTAAACTATGGTCTTCTCAAATGCCATTACTCAATTTAATTCCTTTGCTTTATCAAGGATTAGGTAAATCTCTAATTCCTCAATCTCCAAGCTAAAACCGTGGCCTTCCTAAATCCTCAAAATTTCATTCTTTCACATATCATGTGTTAGTTACTTGATACTTAATTACTCAATTTCCATTTCTCACAAGATTAATTTAATTGCCTAAGGTCCATGCCAAAACCATGGCTTCATAGGTCTTCTAAGTTCCACTTTTTATTTCTCATTTGTGTATTAATTCCTTAAGATCAGTTTTCTTAAGTTTAATGTATCAAGGTCATTCCATTTGCCTTATTGCTCAAGCTAAAACTGTGGCCATCAATGAGTCTTCAATGTCTAATCTTTCCTTCTCTTTTAGGTATTAACTTCTTGTTATTAATTCACTTAAGTTTTTAGTTCATTAAAATCAATCCAAGTGCCCAAGATTCAATGCCAAAACTGTGGCTTCATGATGTCCATTATCCAATTTTTCTTTCCACTTTTATGTATTAGTTTTCTTAACACTAATTCACTTAAATTTAGTTCATCAAAATTAATCAATTTGTCTCTTTACTAAGACCAAAACCGTGGCACCCCTCTTTGGTATTAAACTCTCAAGGTCCTCCATTCATTTGTGTTAATACTATCATTCAACCTTTGATTACATAAGTCTTATTTCACTTGTATACAAAACCAATTTTCACCCCTAACTTCTAGTCAAAACCATGGCACCATGTTGAGGTAGGAAACTCCAAATTTTTCATTTAGCAACCCCAACATGATCAAGCACAATTAATATATCAAACATATTCAAGAGCATAATCAAGTATCAATCAAATTCAAGAATACTAAATCATACAAAATTTATAATTCAAGCAAGCATACAAGGATGGATTTCTCCATCAACACACATACAAAGTCTCCTCACCACCATAAGTGGTTGAAGTGAGTAGTCTCCCTCTTACCTAGAGGAGACAATGCAAGAAAACAACTCCTTGTTTCTTTGATTTGTAAATTTCAGATTCCACATTCAAGAGAACCATAAAGTGATCAAATTCTCATATTTACAAACTAAAGCTTGAAAAGAATGATCCTTGGTCACATAGGTAACCAAGGAAAACGAAATTGAGAGGTGAATTGGAAGAACTTTACCTAAAGCCTTAAGCTTGAACTCCTTGAGATTCCTTTTTAGTGATTTTCGAATTCCACTCTCCCAAGAATCCTAGAGTGTTCAAAATCACTCAAATCACACATCAATGCTCAAAAAGAGAAGCCCTTGGTCACATAGCATCCAAGGAAAACGAAAATGAGAAGAAAATGGAGAGAAATCAAGAATCTTTACCTTGGAAGACAATGGAGACAAGGTTGGATTTTGAGAAAACCTTCTAAATGAAACTTGTAGAGAAGATGAAGATGAGTGTATAAATGTGTTTAGTGAAGAGAAAAATCAAAAAGCTTGGTAATCCATGGAAGGGTAATTTTCGGATTTGGAGGAGGAGAGGTAGAAAGGTTGGATTTTTGAAGAAATTTCCTAAAGAGAAAGTGTAGAAGAGGTTTAGAGAAGTATAGAAATAGTGTTTATGGAGAGAAAAGTGAGGAGAAACAATGGTGGTGGTGGCTGCCATTTTCGGATTCAAGAGGAGGAAGAAGAGAAGAGGTGGAGAGAAAATGGAGGTAGAAATGGAAAATGGAGAAACTTTCTACACAAAGAAGGTAGAGGAGTTGAAGGCAAGTGTAGAAATGGGCTTGGAGAGGAGAAAAGATGAAGAAAAATGGAGGAGGAGGGGCTGCCATTTTCATGCTCATGGTGGAGGTAAAGAGAAGGAGGAGAGAAAGATAAAGAAGATGAAGTGAAGAGAGAGAAAGTGATAGGTAAAGTGAATTAGGGTTTGGTGGGTTTAGGTTAAGTGTGGATGAGTCACATTTTTGCCCTCCTTGGCATGAGTGGGCTGCTGAATAGAGGAGAGTGAGGGGAAAAATTTGGCTTCTCATGCAAGCCAAGGGTAATTGGGTCATTTGGTGGTCAAAGCTTCTCAAAAGAAGCTTTGAAAAAGTACACAAATTTGAATTAAAGTGAGATTGATTTGACATAAAGTGGATTGCATTGGGATAATGTGATAAGGTTTCTAATGCATGCTATTATCCAATGGATAATAGTTACAGTCGACAAAAGTCAGTATTAATTTATCTGATAGATGAAATTTACACAGCGTTTTGTTATTTCGTCTGTTAAATTTCTCAAAAAATGTGAAACCTTGTAAACTGTGTCCGGCCTCGGGTTTAGTAAGATCCCCCGTCGACGTTTTCATAGTTCAAGGTTCTCGGGAAAAATATTTCATTTTCCCGGCTCTGCTCAGCGCGCACGTAAAACGAAGAATATATCAAAATATTCAACGTTTCCAGAAAAGTTCCAGAAAATTTTCATAAATCACAAATATTGTAAAATGAATATTCGTCATAAAATTTTTCAACTTTCGAAGTGCTACAGTCGTTTTCCAAAGTCTGCTCAATGTACATGTAAAACGAAGAATATATTAAAATATTTAACGTCTCCTAGAAATTCTAGAAAATTTCCCATAAACCACAAATATTATAAAATGACTATTCATCACAAAATTTTCTAACTTTCAAAACGTTACAGTTATTTTTCCAACTCTGCCAAATGTGCACGTAAAATGAGGAATAATATTATAATATTCCGCATTCTCTAAAAAATCTAGAAAAACTCCTAAAAATTCTAAATATTGTAAAATGATTATTTATCCTAAAATTATAAATTTTCGGGATGTTACACTACCAACTATCCACATGTGGAATCCTCCGCACACTAACGCCTCTAAGTTCACTCAATGAACTGCACTACCCTTTCACACCCACAACACGGTGTAATTCATCTCGTCAGCCAATCGCCGATTTCAACTAAATTGACACATCTCTCAATGTATGTATATGAACCATAATTACACAAATGCCCTTATTATCACAATAAACCATAATTACACCAATACACTCAGTATCGATATAAACCAAATATAGTATGTCTCCACTTGACAGTACTATTTCTCAACATATCCGAGTCCACCACTTTGGCCCGACAATAGAACTCACTGTTCCTTTTAGTCACGTAAAGATTTTATCACATTTTTACAATTACGTCACCTTTTTCAAACGTTTTCAAATCGCGTAAATATTTTTCTGATGTTTTAATGTCGCGTAATGTTTTTAAATCATTTTCTCAATCGCGTAAGATTTTTAAATCGTTTCTCATTCGTGTAGCTTAAAATCTTTATTTTAAATACGCATAAGCTATTTCTAGTATTTTTCAACTACGTAAATATTTTCTCTACGTTCTAAATTACATTTTTAGACTTTCTCCATTATTTGTTCATTTTTTATTAATTTTGATAGCATTTCGTCTAGAAAATCCATCAAATGATATTTCCTATGTTTTTCTTTAAAAATTACCTTGCTTTAGTCATGAAAACGCGCTTCAAAACCCAAAGGTGAGCTTTACGTTAGTATCTTTCAAGTGTTCAATTTATTATTATACACTTTGAAACATTTATTTTGTTCTCCAAAACCATTATTTCTCTTTAAGTTAACTACTTAGTCCACTTTAGAAAATAATTTTGGAATCAAATATACATTGAATGACATTTTGGCCGAATTCAACATATTCTTTACAATTCATCTTTAAATTATTTTTCATCCTCTAAATCATTGTCAAATTCATTAATTCAATTAAATCAATTAAGTCATTCTTTTAGAAAATGGTTGAAAACATTTTGGCTCTCTTTTTCTTGGTGAAGTCGTGAGCTTCCTTGTGCTCTTTGGAACACTCAAGCAATTCCTCACATGTTATTCACATCCTACAATAATTATCATACATCTATGAACACATACCATATATTTTTAAAGCTATAGACATGCTTGCACACATAATCAATCACGAATAAGAAAAGACATTAAACCACTAAGTGAATGAATCCTTATGGATTCTTCACCACAAATACATCCATTTTCTCACCACCACACAAGGTTGGTGAGATTAAATCTCCCTCTTACCTTAAGGGAAGACAAACTCCTTCTAACTCCTCCTAGTGATTTTCGTGTAACCTCCAAAGATACCCTAACAAGCTCAAAATTTTTTTAAAGAGTCATAACTATAGGTGAAAAATAGAAACCATGGATCAATCATGGCTTTGAACATCAAAAATCAAGTTAGAAGTAAGAAACAAGGATTTTCACCTTGTAGAAAAGAATCTTCAAGGTGGTTTTCCAAGCTCAAGATGGATGATTTTGAAGGAACTCTCAACTAGAGAAATTCTTAGAATGATGTTTGGATTTGACAAGTAGTGTTCGGTGAAAATTTAGAAGAGTGGATAATGGTGTTTAGGGTGTTGGCCGAATAGCTCAAGGAGAAAAGCTATGGAGTTTTTCTTGGTGTTCTTGAAGAAAGAGAAGTGTAAGCTTAGTTGATAGCAAAGATGAAAATAAGAGAAAATGCCCTCCTCTCCTATGCATGGCCGTGGAGCTCAATGGAGGTGGCCACCTTTGTTGACCATCCAAGACCTCCTAACAACCTTAGATGTGATCAAGGGTTGATATCCAAGGCTTTGCCCTTAAGTTAGCTTCCCATTGGTGTAGGAAATCAAGTCACCAAGCTTCTTGATCCTTCTTGAAGAGCCTTGGCCGAATTGCTCCAAGGGAGAGCAAACTAGGTTTTAGTTCACTTAGGCAATTTAGTTAGACTTAGGTGCATTTGGTTAGGTTTCTTGGTTACTTGTCTAACTATCTAGTTACTTAAGGTTACTAGCCATTATCTAACTTTACTAGAACCTCCTCTAACTAGAATTCTAATGAGTAGCTAACTAGGTTTACTTCATTTAGTTACTACTTAGATACATTAGATTAACTTAGTTAAGTTTAAGTTAACTTAGTTAGGTTTTTCTAGTTACTTACTAACTAGTCTAACCACTTTAGTGGACTAAAATCCTATTGGCTTAGAAACTTTCAAGCCATTTTTGTTGACTACAATCCTATTGGCTTAGAAACTTTCAAGCCATTTTTGTTGACTACAATCCTATTGGCTTAGAAATAAATCAAGCTAAAAACGTTGACTGATTCTCTAAGCGTTAGTCCCATAGACTTTTTCGGGTCCATGGTCCATTTTGGAGTAGAATTCTACTGTTTTTTAAACAGTAGGTACTGTCTAATAAAATAATATTATAAAAATATAAAATATTTTTATTGCACAGTTAAATTATAAAAATTAAAAGATTGATACACGTATCACTCAGAATTGGGTTTAGTAAGATCCCCCAACTCCGAATAATCAAATTAAGATTTTCCCGGCCCGAAAATTATTATTTTCTTGACTTGGAGTAAATCACACATAACAGTCAAATACAGTCATAAAATAGTCAAATTAATTTTATAACTCATAAAAAAATACAAAACAGTACATTTAGGACATTTTCATAATTTAACCAAAAGTTGAGGTGTTATAATAACAACAAAAGGCTTAAGTTTTCCAAAGATGATATTCAAAGGACCAAGAAATCATTAAATTCAATTGTTTACAATTTTTGTGGTCATCTAGGACATATCTCTCATTTATGCAATTATAGAAGAATTTCTTGTATAAGAAATAGGATGGATGGGTTCCTAAAGATCTCAAAGGCCCTAGTACTAACATTCAAGGACCTAAGATGAAGTGGGTACCAAAATGTCCTCCTAGTATTTTAATTTTGCAGAAAATTTCTCAAAATGATGGACTAATTGGCCAAAGGAAAGAGGAATCATCAAGGAGAATGTTTCCAAAGCCCAATGATAGAAGTTTTGGTCAAATAAGGAAGATGACTTTAACCAAAGCTTCTCAAGTACAAAATATAGAGCTTGTAAAGTTCAAGACTCCAAAAGAGAAGCAATTGGTAAGAAAAAGTATTTCTTTGATTACTAAGACCAAGGTATAAAATTTTTTTACTTCTTATGCACATTCACATAAAAAAGATAATGAATATGAGGTATATTCCTTGTAGGCCTTAAGTATTTGATAGAATCATGTGCACTTGGTAAAATTTAAATATTATGTTTAGCACATGAATATGTTCATTCTTTTTGTACCATAGCTAATTGATTTGTTATATATCTTGGTACATAAAATTCTACAATGCCTAGGTATACTTGCTATGTTTTGAATTGTCTATATATATCATGAAAGTAAGCATGTTATTGGTTATGTGCTTAATGGCATTTGGTTATTTAACTTATTGTGCTCAATTTAAATACTATATAAAAAAATTAATCTGTATGAAGCGTAATGGATTAATAATAAAAAACTAACACACAAGGACCTAATAAAATTTGGGTACTAAAAGTGAAAAATTGAATTGTGTTGTAGGTGTACTTGAAGGTCAAGAGCTAACTTTAACATCTTGAAAGTGGTTGCTCCAAGCATAAAGACCAGAAATAATTCCAAGCTCTCTTCCTTGTCTCCATGAAGCTTGGACTTGCAATCTTTGAATAAGTAGAGACTTGTGTTATACTTTTCTAGCTTTATATCTTGAAAATGTTTCTACATGTTAATATGCTAGATAAAGTATACTTCTTGTTTGAAATGACATGTTTGATAATGATATCTTTATTCTTAAAATTTTGATCAATCATGACTTAAATGAGTGTTTGTGTTAGATGGTTTTATCTTGTTTTTTATCCATATCCAACATGATCTTTAAGTTGATTTAAAATGGCTTTGTAAGAATTAGAACTTTTTTATCATGTCTTTATGTTCTTACTTGGCATGTATGCTGAAATGTATCACTTTGACCTGCTACTTATGTTTACTAGTGTCTTTCATTCAGTTTTATTTGAATAAGACTCCTCTTATTCAAATAACGTTTTCCAGTAGCTCCCATTTTTTATTGCTAGTTTGTGTGTTTTATTCGAATAAGGCATACCTTATTGGAATAACACTTGACAAAAATGTTGTCAAATTTTTGTTTCTCTATGTTATTCAAATAACCAAAGTTTTATTTGAATAATGCTTGGAAAAAAAGCCAAGTTTGGTTGTTTTCCATAAGTTTATTCAAATAAAGAACATCATATTTGAATAAACATAGATTTTATGAAAGGTTCCACTGTTTTTCCCATTCATTTCTCAAGAATTTGTTGTATATGTTAAATTCTTTGTAATTTAACTAAAAATGCAAATGCTTAACCAAATGTAATTGGCTATTCTTTTGATGAATATATGTACTTGGCTAAATTGATCAATGAAATGAAACATATTTTGTCCTTGTGAACTCATTTGTTGTTTTACCTTATTATTTTGAATGCTTATTTGCTTGAGTTTGGCATAATGACTAACCTCTATGGATTCAAAATTGATGGATACAAAAGAAAGTACTTTGAATTGTGTTGTAGGGTGATAACTAACTCAAGCAAGCATTTAAATGGAATAAGTTTATTCAACTTGAGGATAGTAAAGTTTAAAAAGATTCAATTTTTAAAAAGGGTGTAAAGAATCTCTATTCTCTCATGAAAACTTGACGCTTGGAAGTTGGAGTCACCTACAAAAACTCAAAGAGTACACTTTTGGTGACATCAATCTCTTATCTTTATTTATGCTTTAAATTAAATATCAGGTGATATTTGGAGAAGTAGAGAGTTTTGTTATGCCTTAACAAGCCTAACATGATCATTATTTGCCTAAAATTCCTTTATAAGTTTTGATGATGATCATGTGTTTCTTGATAAACTTGAATAATGCCTTAAAATGCTTTTGAAAATGTAATGTGCCCTTATAAAATTCTTTTTGAAAGGGGGAGAAGTTTTAAATTGGTTTTTGATTGATATATTAAGAATAAGTATCTTTTGCCTTGATTTACTTTATGGTAATGTGCTTACATGGTCTTGATATATATATTTCACTTTATGCATCTTGTGCTTCAATGAGGGGGAGCCTAGCTCTTAAGTTGTTTGTGTTTTAATTTCATATATTTGCTCGAATACTTTCTATGTAGGTTGTTCATTTACAAGTGCATCTTTTTATCTTCTCTATTCATTCATTTTAATCGATAAATAGCTTCAAAGAAAATTATTTTTCAAGTGTTTGATAAAAGTTTTCAAAGAGTTTCTATCTCCTTTACATTTATGCTTTAATTATATATGCTTGAGTTGAATTTCACATTTAGCTTATTTACTTGATTTATCTCATAACTCAAGTTGTATTTGAGTAATCTACAATAGTTGTCTCTTTGTTAAACTTATTCCACTACATGTATTGATTGAAAATATGAAAATGCATAATTTCTCAAAATTGCTTTAAAAAATCTATGATCACCCAATTCACCCCCTCTTGGGTGATGGTTTCCATGGCTAACAGAACCCTTATGTAATGAGGTTGAATCATAGAGATGGGTCATTTATAAAATAATGATAAGTTAAGTCCTATGCTAGACTATTGATGAGTTAAGTCCATTATTATCAGGTAGGTTGTGGAAGCAGTACATGGAACAGTCCACTCATTACCAGGTAGTCTAAGGGTTATTTAGCCTATTCTACACAGATAAATACAAGGGAATATAGTTCCTAGGAATAACTAAGTTATGTGTATGAGTTTAGTGTTAGATTATAAGGTTGCTAGATGAACATTTATATAAAGTTAGAATGTAAATGTTCTAGTGGTGGTGAGTAGAGTTTTATTTACCTGTTGTAAATGTTAATCCAATGCTAGTAATGTTATTCATTATGAGTTAATATTAGAATAATGCATATATCATATTAATGAATAAGACCTGAGATGTTTCAAAGTTCATTTATTCAGTATAAATGTTTAAATACTGGTATTGGTTACTCATACTAAGAATTATAATTTCTCACCCCGTTGTGATTTCATGTAAATCCAGGTCAAGGCCCTATGAGAGGGTAAGAAGATGAAGAAAATAAAAGAACTAGATTAGTTTAGTCTTAGTATTTTCAATTCAATGCTTTTGTAATTATTTATAATTTCTTTGAGAATGTAAAAGTTGTATTTGTGTATGACTTTTAGATATGGCTCTCCATAATTATTTGTTTAAATATAATGGATTAGTTGATGTTTATGTTAGAAGTAGCATGACTGATACTACTTATTTAGGTATATGTCAGATATAGTAGGAGGGGAGAAATGTAACACCTTGAATAACATGTTAGGCTAATAAATGGTTATAGAGGTAGCCTAATACTTGCTTGACGTGCCAATTCAGTTTTGTGACAAATTGAGTTAGTTTAGGTACTTTGCTGCAACACAGAAGGTGAAAATAACCTAAAATAACTCAGAAAATGGCTTTAAAGGCTATATTGATGGAAACATGTATGGATAACTTGTTTCTAGGTCTCAAATGAGCTAAGTAAAATGTAATTAAAATTTGAGGATAATCAGAGTTAGTTTGGTATTTTTAAATATACTGAGAGTGTGCTTTAATACCAGATTGACTAGAATTAAAAATTAGAAAATAGGTGAAACAACAATTTAAATAAATCCTAGGATTTATTCTAACATTGTTGGAACTTAGGAAACTTGAATTAGTATAATTCAAGTGTCCTTAGTAAATATAAGTTTCATCATATAAACTTAAGTTGCCAAGATTAACCTTTTCTTCCTATTTTCTCTCCTTTCTCACGAAGCCCTCAGCCAAAAAAACAAAGGAAAGAAAGAAAGAAGAGATGAGGGGAAAACGAAGGAAGAGAAGAAAGAGGAAAAGAGGAAGATTAAGAGAACTCCAAAGCTTGAAGATCTTCAACCGCACCGCAAGAGGTTGGGGAGCTTCTTTCTCATCTTTTCCATTTTGTTTCATTTTGTATGAAGCTAGGTTGCATGAGAAAAGAGAAATGGATTTGAGAAGCAAATCTATTTTCCTTACTTGATTCTTGGTTTCAAGAATTAAGTTTGAGTATTTTCTAACTTATAGTGAAGTTTCTATTCATCTTTTCCCTTCTTATTCACTTTGAATATAGTTAGGGTTCATGAATAGAAAAGTGGAGAATTAGGTTTTTGAATGATTTAGTTTTGTTCATAACCTAAGTTTGATGAATTGAATTTAGTGTTTAATGATCCTAACATGCTTAGATACCATGATTAGGGTTAGGAAACACTTATAATCCATGATTTGAGGATTAGAACTTGGTTAGAAACCAAGGTTACGCAGAACCCGATTTTGTAGAGAATCGGACAACATCCAAGCAGCCTGAGATGTTTGTTGCATAACTTGAGCTACAAACATCAAAACAACTTGATTCTTGTTGCCTTTTAAATTAAAGATACAAGGCTTCATGTAGAAAAAAAATCAAATTTTTGGACCAACCAATTAGCACCAGTTTCTGTTTAAACCTAAGACAGTTTCTGCAAAAACAACAATCTGGCACCTGTTAAACTAGATTGCATAATTTCTTGCTCCGATGTCGTATTTACATGAAACTAGTGGCATTTTAAGGCTAACATATAAGGCTATAAGAAGGAAAAAAAATTAGAATTTTTTCACTCTTAGTTTGTTCCAAGTTTCAATTTAAAGTTAAGTCTGAATTGGGTAAAATAGTGAGTGCCCTATTTCACCTTCTGCATTTTGTTGCATAACTTTAGCTACACTTAGCCAAATTAAGTGAGGTTTATGGCATTTGAAAGATAAGAGAGAAGGCTATTTGCTCATGCAATTTCAGAATTTTTCAAGCTATGATGCACATTTGGTACAATCTTGAAAATCAGTCTTTTTAGATAAGATTTGAAATGTTTTGGGATGGTTGGAGCCCTACGAACACCAATAGCACCTTAACTAGTAAGAGTGGTTCCTTTGTTTATCAAAGTTGAACCATAGCAAGAGTGGTTCATTTGTTTATCAAGGTTGAACCATAGTAAGAGTGGTTCCTTTGTTTATCAAAGTTAAACCATAACAAGAGTGGTTCATTTATTTATCAAGGTTGAACGATGATAATAGTGGTTCCTTTGTTTATCAAAGTTAAACCATAACAAGAATGGTTCCTTTGATTATCAAAGTTGAACCATAACAACAGTGGTTCCTTTGTTTATCAAGGTTGAACCATAGTAAGAGTGGTACCTTTGTTTATCAAAGTTGAACCATAACAAGGGTGGTTCTTTTGTTAACAAAGTTGATCCATAGAGATGGAACCCTTATGTAATAAGATTGATCCATTGAGATGGAACCCTTATTTAATAAGGCTGATCTATAAAGATGGAACCCTTATGTAATAAGGTTGATCCATAGAGATAGAACCCTTATGTAATAAGGTTGAACCATAGAGATGGGTCCTTTATGTAAAAAGGATGAGTTAAGTCCTATGCTACACTAAGGATGAGTTAAGTCCTATGCTACACTAAGGATGAGTTAAGTCCACTCTTTATCAGATAGATTGTGGAAGTAATACATGGAACAATTCACTCATTATTAAGTATGTGGTAGAAGTAGTACATGGAATAGTCCACACATTACCAGGTAATCAAAGGATTATTTAGCCTACTCTACTGATAACTTCAGAAAATGAAGTTAATTCACTCGAATTTGATTGTATTTGAGCATGCTATCCCTAAGTTTTCAAGGTCATAAGTTCAATATTTGTATGACTTTGGTGAATTAAGCTTGTTGATTCAAATGATTTATAATTGAATCTTTGAAGATCTTGTTTATCGAAGTTGGATGAATTGTGATTTGATGGACTTCATTATTGTTTTGATATAGGTATTCATGATGAGAAAGGCCTTGGAAGGGATGAGGAAAGTGAAGAGAGGCTCAAAGTGTGAAGAAATCATCAAGGGAAGGTGCTACCAACCCACGCCTAGGCGTGACAAATCCATGCCTAGGCGTGACAAATCCATGCCTAGGCGTGGACCTTGCAGTTTCTCAGGGATTAGAAGTAGAGACATCCATGCCTAGGCTTGGTTAATTCACGCCTAGGCGTGTAAAACTCAGTTTTTCAGGGTGATTCAGACAGAGACCACCACGCTTAGGCGTGGTAAAGTCAAGCCTAGGCGTGGCAAGCAGAATATAGGCACGTGATTCATAACCACGCCTAGGCGTGGGTAAAATCATGGCACACGAATTTTACCCTTATATTCTGATGTTTGGGAGGAGGAGGGGGTTTTTCTTCAGTTCTAACCTAGCCACGAATTCCAGAGAGCAAGTGAGAGGAGGAGGAACACACTTGGATTGAAGGTGACTAAAGGAAGAATCAAGAAGAAAGAGGAAGATCAAGCTTGAAATCTCTCCATTTTTGTTCATTATTTCCTCTTTCTCTCTTGAGTTGTAACTTGATGAATCATTTGATTACATTTGTTTTCTTCTCCTTGATTATGTGTAACTAAACTCTAATCTAGGGGCTCTCTAGGATCTTGCTATAGATTTGATTAATTTGTAATTAGTTGAGTATCCTTTCAATGAAATTGGTTTTGTTCATCCATATCTATGCTTAGTGCTTGATATTGATTGGCCATCAATTGCATGATTTTTAATATTCCAATTGAACTAGAAATAGGGTATTGTGAATATAGATATGGTATGGTTGATGTATGTTTAACTAAGGAGATGGACACATACCCTTTGGTCATGCATGGCAAGTGTTTGATAATTGGCCTCAATGAGTGATTCTTATGTTGCTTCACATGGACACATGGTGGAATAGCTTGGTTTCACATGGGTAATTGTCCTAGACATAGGCTCTTATCTATTGATGATTATTAGCCAATATATATCAATTCATTGATAGGTGCTTGTTAATTACAATTAATCATTAAAATAGCAAGTGAATAGGGACCACTAGACTTTAATCATTCTCATCTTCTCTTGTGGAATTGGTGTTTGGTGTTTTCTTATTTTGTTTCTTTTAAGTTGTTATTTTAATTGCAATCCACTCTCTTTCGTTTGCTTGGATAAAAATTTGTGAATATTAGTTAAGTTTAACATTCTTCTAATTATTCAATCCTTTAAGACACGATACTCTAACTCTCCTTTATATTACTTGTCGACCCGTGCACTTGCAGATTTATGGACCAACATCTACATAGATAAATATAAGGGAATGTAGTTCCTAGGAATAACTAAGTTATGTGTATGAGTTTAGTGTTGGATTATAAGGTTGCTAGATAAACGCTTATATAAAGTCAGAATGGAAATGTTCTAACGGTGGTGAGTAGAGTTTTATTTACTTGTTGCAATTGTTAATCTAATGCTAGTAGTGTTATTTATTATAAGTCGATATTAGAATAATGCTTATACATGTTAATGAATAAGACTTAAGATGTTTCAAAGTTCATTTATTCAGTATAAATGTTTAAATGCTGGTATTGGTTACTCATACTGAGAATTATAATTTCTCACCCCATTGTATTTCCATGTAAATCCAGGTCAAGGCCCTACAAAAGGGTAAGAAGATGAAGAAAACATAAGAACTATATTAGTTTAGTTTTAGTATTTTCAGTTCAAAACTTATGTAATTATTTATATTTGCTTTGAGAATGTAAAAGTTGTATTTATGTATGACTTTTAGATATGGCTCTCCATAATTATTTGTTTAAATGTTATGGATTAGTTTATGTTTAAGTTAGAAGTAGCATGACTAATACTACTTATCCAGGTGTTTGTCAGATATACTAGGATACTGGTATTAGGCTGTTACAGGGGGTCAAGATCTGGTTAGAAGCTCAATGGAATAACGCACAACTCTCTAGTACTAGGGCATAACCCCAAAATGTGAGATGCGTTGGGCGCCCAAAAAGTGAGCTCTTAAGCACGCAAGGTTAGAATTGCCAGGTGTTGAGCAATTAGTCACTCAAAAGTTGGGCACATAAGCTCCTAATGACAGACAATTGGGAGCGTTCTACTATGATGGGGCGATCAAGCGATGGGAAAGTGAGCGCTTAAGCGCCCAATGACAGATTATTTTCTATTTTTTATCCTAAGGAAATGGAGTTCCTTGCTTGTTCAGATCTTGTATGTATGTTTTGTTGTGTGAGTTAAGACACTTATAGGGACAATTCAAGAAGGAAATAATCACCTAGCATATATGTAACAAAACAAGTCTCTGTGCGACCAAAAGTTGAGCATTAATGTAGGTGAGTGATAACTCCATAAAATGCAATTATTTGTGCCCCATATATGTGTTTTCATTGATTGCTTAAATCCTTATTGTATGCATATTTGGAAGGTTTTATGCTCATATTTGTTATATTCTATTTTGATACCTTTCCAATATGATATTGAGTAAATTGTGCGTATTATGTTAGTGATTTAGTGGATTTGCAATTGTTAATGATTTGGTGATTTCTCTAATGTAGGAAAGACACGAAACAAGATTATATATGGAACATTTGAGCAAAAATGAGAAGAGAAAGCCAAGTTGAAGACCAACACTTCAACGCCAAGGCGCAGGCATGTCAATGTCACGGCATGGTGCATCCCATGTTTCAAGCAGAGAGACCCGAGAGCAGAGTGCCGCGACACAAGTAAAAGACGTCGCGGCACTAGTGATCTAATTGTATGCGCGTTGTGGCATAGGCATGTTAATGCTGCAGCATGACTCTATTTTCCTATACCTATAAATAAGTTTTTAACATATTTTACAAAGATAGCCGTTTTGGGTTTAAAAAAACTGCGACTAGAACTTCATTTCTGCGTAGATTAGAGGCCTAGGGAGCCAAGGTTGGAGGTCATCTTCCTTATGGAGGATAATTCAAGCATAGAAGATCATATCCATGAGCTTCCTTCCTTCTCCCTTAGTTTTCTTTTCTTTCCTTATCCTTTGAGCAGTGATTTTGTGTATATTTTTGTGTTCAATGATTAGCTGAGGTGTATTTAGGGATTACTTTGGATCTTTCTATGAATATTGATGATTTTGTATTACTTTGAATATATATTGATGTTTGGTTTTGTTTAATCATATGAATCTTAATGCTCTTGATAGTTTGATCAGCTGTTAAGTGATTTATTGAAATATGATGAACCTAGGCATAAGAATTTGGATTTGAGATCATATGTATGGTTAATGCATGTTCGATGAGTTCAATTGGCTTGGATAAGTTAATTCACTAATGGGATAGAAATATACCTTTTAGTCATGCATAGCGGGTGTTTGAGAATAGATCTTAATGAGTGGAGTTTGCACTAGTTCTCATGGAAACATAGTGGATTAGGTAAATGAAACTATGGTTGATTGTACTAGACATAGGCTTTTGACTAAAGTAGATTCTTAAGCTAACTTAGTCATTCATCTATGTTGCTTGAAGGGTTGCATATCATTAATTGAAGTATGAGGTGAAGAAGGATTTCCTAAATCTCTAAACCATTATCTTTATTTTCATTTATCGCTTTTCTGTCTTTAGATTAGTTTATTTGCACTTTTCCCTACTTTTATGTTCTTGAATAGAACTAGATAAGCTATTGGTTGATACTTAGTATTGGAAGCCAATCATCCTTGAGGGAACAAACTTTACTCTTCATTGTATTGCTTGAATGACCCGTGCACTTACGGCTTAATAAAGGGACAAACAAGTTTTTGGCGTCTTTGCCTGGGATGTTGGTTTATTTTCATATAGTTTAGACTTATTCCTTGGCATTTGCCTAGGATGACAGTTTATTTCTATATTGCTAATATCAATAATAAGCTTATTTAGTTCTAATTCAAGATGTATAGTTTAAGTTTTCTTTTGTACAGTTTAACTTAAGTCTTCATTCTTTGTAATTTTAGGTACAATAAATGGAGGATGAACTTAATCATTCAAGGCCTTTGAAGGAGCTCGAGAACCCCCAATGGAGAACCCCATTTAGGAAAAAGAAGGCCTACCATCTGATCTATTCATTTTGGGATCAAACCGATCATACTCCAAGGAGATGCATACTGAAGTGTAGTTTGGCGATTTTCCTTGTAAAAGTCTTGTCGGGACTATAACTCTGGCCCTTTCTTGGGAGGGAACCCAGGTTTTTATGAGTTTGTTAGTTTATATGCTTTTCTTTAGTATTAAGTCTTATATATGTTAGTATTTTTAATTTTGTAGTTTTTGTTAGTTTTTATGCTTTTCTCTTATTTTGAGTCTTATGTTAGTTAGTATGTTTGATTTTGTAATTTTGTAGTTAGTATATTTGATTGTTGTGAATTCAGTTAGTTTTATTGTTAATGTTTAGTTTTAAGCCATATATAGGTTAATATGTTGATTTTGTAGTTTTGATAGTTTTTAGTTGTACATTTTATGTTTTAGCTATTTGGACAAGTTTTAGAGGTGTTGAGGACCTCTTTGGAGCAAATTCTACAGCAAAACTGAGTTTGCTGCAGACTTCTCACACCACGGCGTAAGTTTGTTACATGCCACGACGTGACAATTATTTTGTGCGCATCAAGCCAGAATCCAGAGAGCTCAGCGCCGCGGCGTGAAAAGTTAAATGCCGCAGCGTGCCCTTTAAACTTGTTAAAAAAAAAGAGACGTGATCTAGGTGCTGTGGAAAGCACCCATTCTGACCAAATGTCGCGGCATGGATGTTGTGTGTCGCGATGTGTCATCCTGTAATGTATATATTGCATATACTTAGTTTATTTTAAGTGTTTTTAAATATTGTAGTATACTCAACTCTCACATTTTTAGTATTTATTCAGGCTCAAGTACCCTTGAAACCATTGACACTGTTTCACTTCGGTTTGGGGGAGTATCATTACATGTTGTGTTATTATAAAGTTGAATTTATGTAGCATGTATTGATATTTACAATATGCAGTGATGATAGTCACCATGTTATTATGATCATATGCTGAGGTTGACTATTACTGATGGGTTTCTGAGAAATTTTTTCAATTTTCAATGCATGGTTGTATTGATGCTAGTGTGGAATTGGTTGTCCAATGACATAAATGATTGCGATTTGATTACTTTTAGCGAAACCATATATGATCAGAAGCATGTAAAACAATTTAGTTGCTTTTTATGTATGATTTACATCCCACTTAGATGAAAGTGTAACTTTGAGTATGATAAAAGTGCATGTCTAGAGAAAGTTTATGGATGTACAAGTAGAGTTTTGATTATCCTAGAAGTTGTTTTTAAACTCTCTTGAGGCAAAATCCTAAATTGTGCATGATTGAGGAAATGATTAGGGCATTGTTTGGACCGATTGAGCCTTTCAAGCTTACCTTGATACGATTATATCCATAGGTTTCATTTTGAAGCTTGTTGATTGTTTGACCTTATATGTTTTTCATCACCCATTGTGTTCGTTAACTTGTTAACCGTTCTAATGCATGTGAAAGCATGACATTTTCTTCCTACCATCATTGTTTATTGAGTACATAAAGTGTTATTTCTTGAAGTGAGTCTAGTGATTAAGGGTATTAATACATATCCAATACAAAATGAGCCTGAAAGAACTAGATGCAAAAATTGAAGAAAAAACATTGCTTTGAAAAAAAAAGAAAGAAAAAGAAAGAGAAAACAAGCAAAGCATAAGAAATGAAAAGTATAAAAAGCATTGAATGGTTTTGGCAAGTTTTCTTCTTTCACAGTTGAATACCCTAATAGTATCACTTGATGACTCAAGTCTTGAAATAATATGTTTGTTTCTCAATGTTTTTTGTATATCCTTTTCCTTCTTTTCATACGCCTATTACCATGGCCTAATATTACAAGCTATTAAAGACCCTTTTGATCCTCAGTTATTTGTGATTTACATTAGTGGAGAGATAGTTTAGGATTAATTTTGTAGATTATATGATTCATATGCATGTATGTTTATAAACTTATATGGATTTGTGTGATTTGAATAGGAGAAGTTTATGTTGCATGTTTGTGGAAAAATGAGATTTGTATGAAAAGAAACTGGGTTGTTAGCATGTTTAGGGTTGTGTATGTGTGGAGTTTGTAACACCCTCCTTAGAGCATTACATTTACGACAAATTATAATAAAACCTTACTCAAGTTATAAATCATTTATTAACATATAGTAATATAAGTTGTTAAAATTTTCTTTTTGTTTATAATATCACTAAATAAAATAAACAGAACATGAAATAGAACAAAGTAAATAATACACACCATAATTATACATATAATTTTGTTTTTTTAAGGATACAATAAGTACAAACTATTAGACAAAATTATAAATTGTTTGACTCAAAATAAAACCACAAACTAGCCCAAGTACAGAACTAAAAGTTCTGATCCTCCGAAGGATCCTCCTCTGATGGATCATCGGAAGACAGAAACCCTGGATGTGTAACACCCCAACTTTTGGGTAAAAGACTGTTGTATCCCTATTTTGCTGTTTCTTGTTTTTCTGTATGAAATACAGAAAAATAATACTGTTTGTTATTTTATTTGGTCGTTTTACATAATTTGTTTCGATACAGTAAAATAAAAATTTTATTAAATTACTGTTTTAAATTTTTCTGTGTGAAAAACAGATGTATAATACTGTCTGGTATTTTAAATAATCGTTTTACGTATTTTTCTTCAAGACAGTGAAATAAAAATTTTCTTGAATCTGCTGTTTTAAAATTTTCTGTATAATATACAACTATATATCTTCTTGGATATTTTATTTGAACGTTTTGAATAATTTCCTCCGTGGTGGAGGAAAATGGAAAAAATGACGGTTACGTCCCGAAAGTACTGTTTTAATTGTTTCTGGGTGATACAGTGTTTTATAATACTGTCTGTGATTTTATTTGGGTGTTTTATGGGATTTGCTTCGGGTCAGGAAATTTAAAATTTTCTGGACCGAGAAAATCTTATTTTATTATTCGGAGCTGGGGGATCTTACTAAACCCGATTCTGAATGATACTATTGTTAATCTTTTAATTTTTAGGATTTAACTGTCAAATAAAATAATTTTATATTATTATAATATTATTTTATTAGTCAGTATAAATAGGTGACGGCAGACCCGGAAATATTTTGTGAGACCCACGTTTAGTCATCAAGTGTGGTACACGTGGACCAATGAGGAGCTGGTCAAAATTGGTGGCTATGACTCATCGCAACGGGCCAATAGGATGATGACACGTGGCGTGACACCTCAGCATATTGACTCAGCAGTTTCTAGAAGGTTCCAGAAGTGGTGACTCAGCTGATGACTCACCATGATGACTCGCTAGTTCCAGAAGCTTCTCCGATGACTCAGTATACTAACTCGCCATGCTGACACAGCTAATGATGCAGTCAGTGACTCAGCTGATGACTCGCCATGCTGACTCATCTGCTCTAGAAAATATCTACGCTGACTCGCCATGTTGACTCACCCGTTCTAGAAAATTCCACGATGACTCATCATACTGACTCATCGTAGTGAGTCACATATTCTAGAAATTTCTCTTTGATGACCCGCTTTATGACTCATCAAGGGCAATCAGTAGAAAAATGATCAATAATAATTTTTACTCTGCTAGTATAAAATAAAAATCTATGTATATTTTATTACCCATTAGACAATAAACACTGACTTTATAAACAGTAATTATTGTATAATTATTGTTTATTGGTTAAAGTATGTTAGAAAATATACAATGTGCACCAATAGGAATTGGTCAACAAAAATAGCAACCAATAAGAACCAAGTTAGTAAATATTTAACCAATGTAATTTAGTCAATAAAAATGGCTTGACTCTTTAAGGACCAATAGGAAGCAAGCTATCAAATGAGTTTGGACTTCTTGAATTTGAATGGTTCTACGTAAAGGAGGAAAGAGCAATTTGCTCTAATAGCCAAATTCACCAAAGTGAATTCACGTAGAAAGCTTTAGGAAATTCATTTAGAAAGCCAAATTAAACAAATGAAGAATAGTCAATATTGAAGGCTTTTCTTGGTTGAAGTCTACGGTGAAGCAAAGCTTTTGTAAAGCAAATATTACAAATTCAATTCTTCCTATCTTTCAATTAAATTCATCAAGTGAGACCAAGTCAATTTTGGTGGCCTCTCTTCACTTGTATCTACGGCAATTGCATGCTTTAGGAAAGCAATTATTGCATTTCAATTCATTCTTCTCTTCATGCTTCTACGGCAATGCATGATTTAGGGAGACAAATATTATATTTTATTTCATTCTTATTCCTATGCATTTACAACCATGCATTTGGAGGAAGCAAAACCAAATATCATTCTCACCTACTCTCAAAGTGATCCACGGCAAGTCATGCTTAGTGGAAGGAAAATATCCTATAATTAACTATCTCACTTTGTCTTCATTTTTTTTCCTATATTCTAAATCATCTCACGGCCAAAGCTATCTCACTTGTCTTCATTTGTCAAAGTCTTCATCTTTTCTCCAAAGCTATCAAGCAAAACTCTCAACTTTTCTTCTTCCTTTCTTTTCCAACCTCACGGCCTACCCATCTATTTCATCATTTATTCTTTTATAATTCTAAACCACCTTATTTCTTGCTTCTTTACTTCATTTCAAGACCCTTTGTAATTGAAACCTAAGCCTAAATCTTCCATTTTCTATCATGTTCTTCAAAGCTTAAGTTTGAAGCCTTGAAGGTAGGGTTATTTAATTTTCATGTTTCTATCCATTTCAAAATTTTAATCATGATTTTAATCCATGATTATTGTAGTTTAGAGCCTTAGGTATTAATATTGTATATTTTCTTTGATTTTCAAGAAGCTCTTGATGAAGAAGATTGGCTTGAAGGAGACATACAAGGAGCTTGGAGGTTCTTCAAGAGGTAAGAGGGAGATTACCCTCATCAACCATGTGTTGGTGGTGAGGAATGTTTGTGGTTGTGGTGAAGAATCCATAAGGATTCATTCACTTGATTGTTTATAGTTTTTCCTAATTATGATTGATTATGTGTGTAAATTATTTGTGTGTTTGATAATTTTGTGTTTGCTAGTAGGTTGTTGTGTATTTGTTAGTAACTTCTTTATTTGATGGTCGTAATAATTTGCATGTCTACAAGCTTTAATTTGCATGTCTACAAGCTTTGATAATATTGCATGTGTTAGAAATGCATGATAATATATAGGATGTGAATAATATGTCAAGGATTGTATGAGTGTTCCAAAGAACACCACACCAAGGCTCACGGCCTCTAATCACATGGAGAACTAAAATGTTCTCTTAATTTTCTTAAAAGGTAATTTAATTAACCTAGGAGAATTAAGAAGGTTTCAAGTTGATTAGATTAAAGAAAATGAATTTAGAAATCAAATGGTAAGACTTAGTATTTTCGGCCAACATGCCTAAAATGAATGTGTTGATTTCTAAAACTATTTTCTAAAACAATGGGTTAATGAATTTAGACAATACAATAATGTTTGACAAATATTTAGAAAATGAAAAATAATTTAGAAATTAAATGACATAATTTTATGTTTAGGCCAACATGCCAAACCAAGTATACATGATTTCTAAAATCAATTCCAAACCATTTTCAAGTATAAAGAAGGCATTATATGTTAACAAGAATTTTTCTAAAATGAGTTTTTCAAGAAATCAATGGGTTAGAATTAAGTTTAAGGAACTAAAATCAATGATTTTATTGTTATAAAGGAAATACAGTAAATTTTAAGAATTTCTAACATATGGCTCATGTTATATTTTGAAGCATGTTAGGAGTTTTTAAAAGATTAAATTATACGGTTTATTTAAATAAACAGAATTTTTATGGAAAAATTAGGAAACCATTAAATATAAATTTCTAAACAAAATACTGTCAATTTTTAGTAAAAATAGACAAATAAGATAGAAAAGATGTCCAAAAGACAGTATACGGTATGGAAAATATTTTACGTAGTTTAAACGTACTAATTATTATTTCTGTTTATTTAAACAATAATTTTAAGGGATTTGGGTAAGAAAATGATTTAAAAACCTTACGCGATTGAGAAAACGTATTAAAAACGCTACGCGACTTTGAAAACAGAAAAATAAATTTACGCGATTTGAAAACGTTTGTCAAAATGTCGAGATTGTGAAAATGCGATAAAATTTCTACGCGATTGATCGAAACAGTATTTTTCTATCTTTTTCTAGATTTTTCTGTATTTTTCTGCCGTACAGGCTTTTTGAATATCTTTATGCTGTCGGGCTATAAGGTGAACCTGTACAGGCTTTGGATCAGTATTTGTCCGGTGGGACTTACTGTATCTTTTTATCTTTGAGGATATGTTATTTGGTTGACGAGGTGAATCACATCGTGTTGTCGATGCGATAAACATAGTGTGGTTCATTGTTCTAATGAACTTGGAGACTTTAGTGTACGGGATTCCATATATAGACAGTTGGTAGCTCCGCTGGGCCGTGGTAAACCAATAGCACACTAATGGACTCGACACGCACTATATTTAATCGAGATTTGTAAGGTCTAGTAGTACATTGCCTGTAGTGCCACAACGAGAGACAGTGAACTACACCACGCCTGGATGGTAAATTCCCAGTGATGTGGGCTATAGACGCAAAGGGTGACAGCGCAATAGTTGGTTGGGCAGCCGTGGTACTAATAGATTTTACGAGTCATTCTCTCTGATACTTGTGTGTTTTAGCTCCATGGAGTAGGATTGTGTCTTATTGTATATGTTGATATGTGGTGCATTGTTATCTTTTATTTATTATATCTTTTATTTGTTATCTTTTATCTATTATATTTTATCTGTGACCTTTTATTTGTGATATTTCTGTTGTTATGACATTTGATTCTTTCTTTTATATTGTACTGTTATGATGTTTTATATGGTATGAATTGTTTTATTTATTCTGATAATGTTATTGCTGTTTATTTTATTTAGGTTATATGCATATTAGAGTTATTTGTAAATTGATAACATGACTATATTTGTGCTATCTGTATGTATGGAATGACTTTGTCATTCGAAATCATTCTTTGCTACCGTACTGGTATTGGTGAAAGGGGATCTCACCTCTTTCCTGTGTTGTTTTGTTTGGTTTGTATTATTTGAATTCGTATAGTAGGCGGAGCACATTCTTAAACTTATGGGAGACAATATTCTGAAGATGGTGACGGCGTCATTGAGTGGTCTTTCAGATTTCAACAGGATGCAGTTGGTGAAGAAACAGACTATGTAGGTTAGGTTTTTCTCTTTAGTGTTGTTACCGTGCTATTAGTAGTACCCGTCTTTGGGTTTGCTACTATTTCTCTGAGTCTGTAAATGTTACGTTTTAACTTATATGGAATAATTGGTGATATGTATGTTAATCTGTTAAATTTAATTTTGTTTTACTTAAAATTTTCGGTAAGTTATGTTCCGCGAAAGGAAATTTTAAAAATTTGTCTTTTAGAATTTAAAACTTTTATAAAATGATTTTCATTTGGTTTATGTTTTTATTTAAAATGTGACGCCCTATGGAGGGTGTTACAGGATGTCGTGTAGCCCTACGGACAATAGTTCATGCTGTCAACACACTACTAAGCTCACTAGGGGCATGGAAATGACCACCCTAATAACGCCTAATAGATAAAGGCAACTCTAGCTGTACATAAATGGTAGTAGAGAACATAGGAACTCCATCGTATTCCCTACTGAGGGACACAATCAGTCGTCCCACATAAACCACAATCTCCCTATCCACATGAAGATGCCAGGCTTCAGAGCCCCCTTGGAACTCCACTTTCATGAATCCTAGAAAACTCGGTAGCGCCATGTCACACCAAATCAATCCAAACAATAAGGATGATCTAGAGGTTCGCCCTCTACGCACTGATCACCAGAATATTGTTTGTCCTCATACTGATAACCCAAAGGTTGCTCCTCTTCTCCTTCCTCAAAATCTTTGCAAAACATAATAATAACACAAAATGCATACACAGAGGTGAGACAATCTGCATCATTACTAGTATGGTAGTATAGAAAATGACAGTACATACAAATATGACATTTAATACATTGAATCATGTTATCAGATCATACACAATATCTCAAATCAATATAATTATCACATCATCATGCAGACCAAATATGCATATGTACATAGACTCGTTCCTACTCCATGGAGCTATATACAAATGTCAAAGAGAATGATCTAGAAGAACATGTTTGTACCACGGCTGCCTCGGCTAAGTGCTATACAGTCTAACCATCGTATACATCAGGCATTATACCAAATAGTCTACACCAGATCGTGAATATGGATAGTGTCTCGGTCTGGATCGTCGGTGTGTTGCATAGGTCTATCCCATGGTACAGTGGGGCTACCACTATCCATTGTGGAAAACCCGCACCCTGACGCCCCCAAGGTCAACAAGTGACCTACACTATGTATATCGCACCCACACTGAGGTGTTATTCAACTCTTAGGTCACCGACCTTAATAAAGTCCACCTAACTTAACAATGCATGATCAATGCACATACAACCTTTACAGCCAAAAGTCATATTTTCACAATTTCGGGTCCAGTACGTCAGCCCTACAATAACCTTACTATATTTTCAATCGCGTTAGTATTTTATCGCTTATTCCAAATTGCGTAACCTTTTTTTAACGTTTTCAAATTGCGTAAATATTTTTCAATATTTTTGCAATCGCGTAGCATTTTTAAATTGTTTTCTCAATCGCATAGTGATTTTAAATCATTTTCTCAATTGTGTAACTTAAAAATCATTATTTTAAATACGTGTAAGGTTTTTCTATTTTAATTGCGTAAAATATTTTTTTGCTTTCTAAATTAAAATTTAAAACTTTCTCCATTGTATATCTATTTTAGCCTTATTTACAGTATTTCCTTAATAAAAATTCTCTAAGTAATATTTCCTACTGCTTCCTTCCAAAATTACTTTTCTTGGATTTAACCAAACAGTACACCTCGAAACTTGCTAACGGGCTTCAAAACCCAATGGGTGAGCTATATGTTAGTACTTTTCAATTATTTATTTTATTTCATATCATTGCTTAATTTCTAAAATTAATTTACTTTCCTTTATTTTCTGAAAATCCATTTAATTAGGTTCTCATTAAATTAATTACATAAGTCCACACTTAGGAAATAATTTTGGATTAAAAACATCATAAGTAGGCATGTTGGCCGAAAATCATTATATGCTCCATAAATTATATTTAATTGTTTTCCATCATCTAATCCCTTGTAAAAATTCTTAATCCAATTTTCTCATCATTAAATTAATTAATCTATGATTAGGAAAATATTTTAGAACATTTTGTCCTCTTGGAGGGGATAAGGCCGTGAGCCCCCCTTGGGTTCTTTGGATCCCTCATGCAATCGTTAACATATTATTCACATCCTACTATACATAATAATTATCAGGGAAAACTTCAAAAAAAATCCCTTATACTATACGTCATGTGCACTTTGGTTCTATTACTTCAAAAATGTGCAAAAAGGACCTGTTACTTTGCGTTTTGTGCAAAGAAGTACAAAATGGTAATGGACGTTACATTTTGGACGGAAACGTGTACGTGCGACGCACGTGTACGTCTGAAATTTCTTCCCCCAAATGCAGTCTTCTTCTTCCTCGGACCATAAGCCCAGAACTGTGTAGCTCTTCCTCAGACTTGTTCAGTCGCTGTCCAGCCACCTAAACCTCGAACCCCATCACTGCCGCTCTTCCCTCACCACGTCAGATCTGCCTTCACCACGCTCCAAAACACACCCCCGAAAACCCAGATCCACCTCGCGCAAACCACCACTACGAGCCACCGTACTCCACCATTCCAGATCCGCAACCCACGAGTTCTGTCGTGTCGCCTAGATCTGCCATCGAGCTCCATCACGTAGCCCAGATTTGCCATCCCACGATGCACCCATTTTTGAACCAAACCCAATCGCCTGAGTCTCAGCCATGGTGGTGCGCGAATCTGGGTTGGGTGGCTAAGCGACGGCGGTTTCAGGTGATTGTGAAGAAGAAGAGGAAGAAGAAGAAGAAAATGACGGTTCTAGGGTTTGGGCAAGAGGTAGAAGAAGACCACATTTGGGGGAAGAAATTTCAGACGTGCACGTGCGTTGCACATGCGCATTTCCGTCCAAAATGTAACGTCCGTTATCATTTTGTACTTCTTTGCACAAAACGCAAAGTAACAAGTCCTTTTTGCACATTTTTGAAGTAACAGGACCAAAGTGCACATGATGTATAGTACAAGGGTTTTTTTTTGAAGTTTTCCCTAATTATCATGCTTTCATAAACACTCTAACATATAATCAAAGCTATAAATCATGCTCATAAAAAATAATCACAAACAAGAAAAGCTTTAAAATAATCAAGTGAATGAATCCTTATAGATTTCTTCACTACAAACAAATCCATTTTCGTACTACCAATACATGGTTGATGAGATTAAATCTCCCTCTTACCTTAAAGAAGACAAAACTCTTCTTGGATGCTTTACTAAGGATTTCGTGATCGTCCAAAGCAAACCCTAACAAGCTTAAACAACTTACAAAATCATAAACTAAGCTTTGAAAAAGAAAAACCATGGATCAATCATGACTTAGAAACTCAAGAATTAACTTAGAAACAAGAAACAAGGATTTTTACCTTGTAGAGTAGAAACTTCAAGCTTGGTTTTCAAGCACTAGATGATTGAACTAGATGAAACTTATAACATGAAAAGTGTTTAGAATGGTGTTTAGGCTTAGGAAGTGGTGTTGGATGAAATTATAGAAGAGTGGAGGTAGGGTTTAGATGTGGAGGCCGAGAGCTCCAAGGTGAGGAAGAATGGAGTTTTCTTGTGTTCTTGGAAGAGAGAGAATGGATGTAACACCCCTAGCTTTAATGACTATGGCACAATCGTCATTACACCATAGTCCCTAAATCTAGGCATGTCACAGTCTCAACAATAATCTTTTCAAAATAAATATTTCATTTATACATAGATGGAAAATATAAGCCCCGAATGAATGCATATTTAGTACCCAACCATTTTAAAACACAACCACTTTAAGGACAACATACTCCATATATAATATTTTCACCTTTAACACAAAGCACTGATAACACGAAATATAGTACCTATATATTCAAATAAAAGGTAACAGGTACAAAAGTACAAAAGAGAAAAGTAGTAACCCTGGGATAGGTACTACTAGTAGACAAGGCCGCAACCCCCTATATATACGACGCTCGGAGTCCCAATCGACATATTAGGCATTAATGCCCCCATGGATTTACACCCGTACATTACCGAAGAAATCTCGTCCCAATGCCATATTGAAAATAGTGAATCAACCCAATCCAATCAGTAAAGGTGTGGTCTTTTGTCTTCTTCCTCATGATCTTTAAACGATATATATATATATATATATATATATATATATATATATATATATATATATCCATTCTCTTTCTCGCTTAATGGCTTTGATACTGGAGTTTGGGGAGGAAGATCACGGGAAAGACGGAGGGAGAGAAGAGAGCAGGATAGAGAGAAGTAGGATATAGATGGACTGCTTACATGAATATGAAATACAAAAAAGTAAAGAAAATAAATTTAAAACATTTAAGTGAAAACCGAAAGTGCGTCAAAGACGACAAGATCTGGCGAGTATATGAGAAGAGAAGAGTAAGTTACATATAGAGAAAGATTGAAACTTTATTGAATGAAAGAAAGATTACAAGTTTAGGAGATGGGAAAAGGGAGGAGAACTCTCTCTCTCTGATTACTCTCTAAGACTAGAGAAACTTAGAGAAGCCTAAAATTTTGAATGCCTTACAAGTCTGAAGACAGAAAGTTAAATAGACAAAATTTTACTATTACAAATAGTAAAATGAAAATCCCGCTACAGTGAACAGTAACAAATAGTTTTCTACCGCTTCCGCTACAGTGAACAAAGTACAGTGACCCTGCTATAGTACCCAGCTGCAAGGATGACTATTCATTATCACTGAGGTTGACACTCTGACTATCAAGATCTTTACCGAAACAGTCGTCTTCATTTTGATTGTATGAACCAGAATCTGATTTGTTTTGAGAGCAAGATTCTGAATTGTTTTTGGATTTAGACTCAGATTTCTCCTCTTCAATATTCTGGAGAATGATTCTATGATTTTATTCAAATTCTTCTTTTGATGTTGATGCATTGAGAGCCGCAGTAGCATGAGCTCTTTGGTTAAGGAAGATGCTGGTCTCGGGATCAGCAGGGTTCAGAGTCTTCTGGTTTTGGCTAAACCAATGTTTTACTCCATCAACAGTGGCATGAGAACCGTCAAACTTACGCCACCATTTAACAGATACTTGTCTATCCATAAAAGGTAGGAATCCAGGGAATCCGTTGTGGTAGACAAACTGCCATAAGCAAACCCATAAGATAGAGAACTTGGAGAAGAAATGCAACTCAATAGGCCAAAGGTCAGAGGCATGATCAAATCGCTTCTCAAAGTACTTAAATCCTTCAAGAACATCAGCAGGAAGGATGTCAGGGATAGGACCAAAGAAAGCCCACCATTGAGCGAACCAGTTTGGGAAGTCATACCTGATATTTTTCTTGTAATAGATGAGCCAAGAATGACGATCAGCTTCAGTTTTAATCTAGAACATAGAATACCAAGCCTGGAGATAGTCAAAGTAATCATAACCAATGGGGTTATAAATTTTTGGAAATTTCATAGTCAAGTGGAAGTTTTGTCCCCTGTCAGAGGGAGAAATGAACTTCAAAATTTAACAAGTCAAGTAATGAATAATTCCATTTTCTTTGAAATGCTTCAGAGAAACAGATCCAGAAGCAAGGAGGACATATTCATAAAATTGTTGAGTCTTTATGAGGGACGATGGTTTGAATAAGAATCCTTTTGGAAAGACTCTTTCAGCAGCAACTCTAGGATTGACATCCCAGAAATCCTTTTCCATTTGTATGACCGGTAGGACAGGCTCTGTTTTGGTAATGTAACCTGTTTGGGTTTGAATCGGGCGAGGTTGAGACTGGGCAATCTATTTGCTAGGGGAATTGATAACAATTTCTTTATTTTTCTAATTCTGGATGAGGGATTCAAGATCATCTTGGGAGGCTATATCAGCCCAAGATTCTCTGGGAAGTTTGGTGAGGCCTTGCTGTTGGAAGGCTTGCAGTGTTTGGATGGAGTAGTCATCGATTGTTTGTTTATGGGTACCAGATTGAGAGGTTTGAACCTGAGTAGATGACTTTGAAAGAGTAGATGACTCAGAAGATTGTTTTTTAGTTAATTCGGATAAAACTAACTTACCTTTGTTGCCCCTTCCTCGAGAAGGGAATGTTGAGGATGAAGAGCCTCCTCGAGGCATACTGCTACTTTCCCTGAAGATATTCACGAGTGAGGTAGTCAGGCAAAGTGTTTGACGTTCCTCTGATATATTTAATATCAAAATCAAAGATAGAAAGGATGACTTGCCATCTAGCAAAAATTTGTTTTGAAGCTAAATTCTTAACATCTTTTAACAAAATGTCCTTAGCAGATTTGCAATCCACACAGATTAAAAACTTTTGGTTTAAAAGATCAGACTGAAATTTTGTAATGCATAAAACAATTACTAAAATTTCTTTTTTCACAGTTGAATAATTCTGTTGAGCAGAATTCCAGTGTTTTGATGCATATACAATGACATGCTCTTTGTCTGCGACACGCTGTTTGAGAATGCCACCATAACCAATGTCAAAGGCATCAGTTTCGACAACTTTAAAAGCTTCAGGATTGGGAAGGTAAAGACATGGAAGAGACTGCACCTGAGACTTAATCTGTTTGACAATACCTATATAGATGTCTGACCACGAAGGTGGATTGGTTTTCAAACGATCATGCAGAGGTTTAATGAGATTACTTAGCTGAAGGAAGAAGTCAGCAACATAGTTTAAACAGCCAAGAAACCTTTGGAGTTGGTTTTTATCAATAATTTGATTAGGGAATTTGTCAGCAAATTCAATGACTCGATTAATTGGATTAATGGATCCTTGATAGATATTATGGCCAAGAAATCGAATTTGAGTTTGGAACAAGTTAATTTTTGATTTAGATACAGCTAAACCATTTTTCTTAATTACATTAATAAAAACATTAATGTGTTTGAAATGTTGATCAATAGATTGAGAGTATACAAGAACATCATCAATGTATACGATTGTGAAGTTTGAGTATGAATTGAAGATTTCATTCATGATCTTCTGAAACTCCGAAGGAGCATTCTTCAGACCAAAGGGC
The DNA here is from genome assembly GCA_029884605.1 of Ormosia emarginata. Classification (NCBI taxonomy): domain Eukaryota; kingdom Viridiplantae; phylum Streptophyta; class Magnoliopsida; order Fabales; family Fabaceae; genus Ormosia; species Ormosia emarginata. Next base: position 6,487,197 of record JAQQTP010000087.1, read on the forward strand.
ATTACATTCCATTCATACTACCCGAAAGGCACAGTGAAAGTTGTCTTATAGCGATCATTCTCCTTGAGTTGAATTTGCCAAAATCCTGACTTCATGTCAAACTTAGAAAATATTTTAGCATAATAGAGACGTTTGAGAAGATCTTTTTTATTGCGAATAGGATACCTAATCCATTGTAGGGCTTGATTAAGCAGTTTGTAGTTTATGACTAAGCGTGGAGCTCCTCTTTCAATCTTAGCAGCTTTGCTGACATAGAAGGCAAAGCAAGACCAAGGAGACTTACTCTTTCGAATGAGACCTTTAGATAAAAGATCATTGATTTCAGCTTGACAGAATTTAAGCAAATCATGACTCATCTGGATAGGACGAGCTTTGGTTAGGATCTGTCGATCGTTAAAGTCTTTTTCATATAGAAGATCAACTATATGCTTTTTTCGTTCCCAAAACACATTAAGAAGGTCAGAACAGATTGAATCTTGGATTTGGAGATGAAGAGACTGAATACGTTTCTGAACCTGAGGTTGAGAAAGATGATATTCAATATTCTTATAAGAAATTTCTTCCTTAAGATATTTGATTTGTTTTTGTTTATTGTTAATTAGATTAACGATTGGATTTAGAGTTTTAAGAAGATGTTTTCTGAGGAATAGAAAATAGATAGTTTTGCCAAGATGCTGGGTAATAATACCTTCGTCAGTGATATACAAAGGGAAGAGAGACCTTATGAAAGGAGTACCAAGGATAACTTCACCTTTGAGGTTTTTGACAAGCAGAAAAGAGGTTTCAACTTGGAAACCCTGGTTTTCTATGATTGCAGAAGAAAGTTTATACTGTATTTTAAGTTTAGATCCACTAGCGGTACTGAGCCGCTCAGTAGTTTTTTCAAAATATTTTGTCAAAACCATTCCCTCCAAAATACAGTTTGAATCTGCACCAGTATCAAATAGTGCAACAGTGTTAAGAACAAAATCATTGATTTTAATGTTAATGTTTATGAAGAATTTTTGAATTCTGAGTTGATTAATAATGTCACAAAATGCAACATCATCAGATAGTGAATTAGATTTAATTACGATTGAGGATTCAGGAATCTTTTCAGTTTTTTCATATTTTTCAGATTCTGAATCTGACTATATATCACCTAACTAGGGGATGATAAGCGAATGAATTTTTGTTCTTCTTTAAGATTTTTAACTTCAATCTTAAGTTGGTTAATTTCAGACTGAAGATCTTGAAGAGTAATAGGTGTTTTAGAAGAAGTTTTCTCAATCTTCTTGATTGTTTCTTTAAGATCATATTGATTTCTTATGATTGGATTCTTCATGGTTTTGGAAGAAGATTCTTCAATGATAGATTTGAACTTTTGTAGGAAGACACTACGTTCTTCAGAGTTTTTGATAGAATTAAGAACTTCAAACTGAAGATCTTATTCTTTGGTTAAAACATTAATCATTGGAGAGTCTGAATCTCCATCAGATGATGAGATATCATCATCCTGGATTTGGTTTAAGTCTTCAGAAAATTCTTTTTCAGAGTCTTCTTTAGATGATTCGATAAAGAGGTTATTAAGTTGTTCTTTAACAGCTTGATCAAGATCTAAGGCTTTTATCTTTTTCTTAAGTTGACAATATCTGCTAATGTGACCTGGTTTGTCACAATTATAGCAGATTATAGGTTTCTTTGGGACATTGACACTGTCTGTTGGGGGTTTTGACTTAAATTCTTGCTTAAGTCTTCTAGGTTTGGTTGAAGCTTTATGTTTAAAATATTTAGATTTTTTATTCTGTGGATGAATCTGTTTTGGCTTAGTTTTCTTCTTCCTAGCACAAGGAAGACCGAATTGTTCATAGAAGTTTCCAAGCTCTCACTTTGTTTGAGCCTTTTCTCTGGTAAGTTGAGATTGAATTTTATCGTCTTGACAGATTTTTAGGGCAACTTTCTGGACGAAAGCAATGAGTTGACCGTAACTCAACTGCTCATAAGGGATTTCTCCATTAAGAGATTGACCATGGATTTTATCTCTGACTTTATCACCAAGAGATTTGGGAAGACCTGCAAGGAATTTCTCCTTCCAGAAAGGTTGTTGATAGTCTTCACGAGTATAAACCCTAGTAAGGAAGGTATCACGATACCACCTAAAGTCAGCTAAGGTTTTACATTTGAGATTGGATAGAAACTCAGCAGATCTATCACGCTAGATAGTTGTATCACCAATGAAGTGTTGAACAATGGCGAAGATTAATGCATTTACTGCATCAAGAATTGGTTTGCCATCACTAAGAATAGGATAGCCTTCTGGGTCAAGTTTAACGGCATTCTGGATGTTGCTTTGTTGATTATTAGTGAGATAATGATCCCACCATCCTTTGAGTTGACCAGTGAAGCTAGCAATAAGGACTTCACAGATAACCTGATCGCTACAGTCGTAGGAAGTTTGATAAGATGTAGAGACCATCGTCATTTCTTGAAGAGTATTAAGGATTTGATACTCAGTTTGACCATCTATATCCCAGACATAGACATTGTTGGCGCTAAAAGATTTAAACGTTGGATCACGTTCCTCAAGCAACAGATCAGGAGGAGTTGCTCGCTGATAGTAGAGTTTAGAAGGATTTTTCCAGTTAAGAACCTTACTAATAACTGGGTTGACTTTGATAGCAAAACTTTGTTTGGATTGGCAATCTGGTTCAGACTGGGAATCGGATTGTTTAAGTGTATTGATAATCAAAGGTTTAGAGACCCTTGAAGTTTCAGATTGAGGTGAACCCGGGATGACTGCGTCAACGGGCGGAATACGATTCAATTTTGAAACAATTTCACTGACTAAATTAGTATTAGGATTGGAAATAGGATTAGCTAAATTCTTGTTTTTTAAGAGTTTGATAGACTCTTTTACTTGTTTAGAAACTCTAAACGGTTTGACGATAGGTTTCTCGATTGCAGTTTTCTTATTTTTGACTCCAGAAATTGAAGGTTTATCTTCAGATTGTTTTTCTTTATTCTTAGGTTCTTTGTTTAAGATTTTCTCGCCTAAGACTTGAAGATATTTGTTTGTATAATTGTTTTGTTCCATAAGACTTTTAATATCTTAAGATTCTATGGGTTCATCATCTGCTTTGGATTTGAAAGGAGAAGCGACAACAGGTTTATTATTTTTGTCTTTCTTATCAAGAAAATAAGAACTTTGAGGAGGAAGAATGGATTTAACAAGGGTTTTCTCTTTGCGATGCCATACTGTTAAGACGTTAACAGACAATTCTTCCATAAGACCGATGCTCCAAGGATAGGGAATTTGATTCCTAGTTAGATAGGCATGAAACCAGTCAAAGAAAGGAACATTGGTTTTAACATTTTTCATAAATGTATACCATTTATTCTAGATTTTAGTTTTCTTTTCACCCTTATAATTTTCAAAAAACCATTTTCGTTGAGGCGTCCATGCCTCGGAAAAGAAGTCTTTTTTAAGGGTTGGTTTATCAATTACGAATGGTGTACTAATCATGGACATCATTCATATCTAAGAAAGTTGGAGAGAGAATAGATCTCTAGTCTTGATTATCTTCCTGACGGTAGATAGGTTTGGGGAGGGTCAACGATGTGTCTAAACCCTGCAGATTAATAGTAGAAGAAGATCCTACAGTTGAAAATGATTTTCTGGACACAGCAGACCTAAAATTATCAAATCTAGTTGAATTAGACCTAAAAGATCTAGATGAACTAAAAGAGTTTCTTCGGTCAAACATTAGTTCGACTTTTCCAGATTGATGCTGGACAATTTCTTGAATCTCAGGAGATTCTTGGGGCAAAGCTAGTGTAGCTTCATCCATAGTCCATTTTTGAGGGAGAACAACATGCTCCCAACAGATCATTTTTGGGACAACTACATTGGCCTTAGATGTGTCAGTTAAAAATAAGGTTGTTACCCCATTTTCTTTAGATTTCAAGGCATTAGACATGGAAGAATTCATTACTTTATACTGAATCATATAGATTAAAGACAAAGGGACAGATCTGGGTTTCATGTCTAACCGCAGACTTTCATGTTTAAGAAAAGATAGTCTAAGATGTTTTTGTCTAGGAGACTAACCGTTCGATTAGGATAACAGTTGAAGTAGATCGGACCATGACCTAGACTTGTTTCTACGGTTCCAAGCAAGGAATCGTGGAATTGGTTATGACGAACGTCTTTGAGACAAAGAGGAACAGATGCGTTTAATCCTTCGTAAATTAAAGGTTTGACAGCAACCTGAACACAAGCAACATGCAGAAAGTTGTATTTTGATTTATGTTTTTAAATTGATTCTTCAGACAGCAAGTGAAATTCCTCGTGATCAGATTCAATTATGATTGTTTTCTCTACAATCCTAATAATATAATCAGAACTCCTAAAGAATTTTCCTTCAGGTTTGTAGAGTTCGTTTGCAGAAATTTTTGGAATTTCCCAGTTGTCAAAGTTTTGATTAATGTCTTCAAAATAATTTTCTTCATTAAAGATGTCTTTTTTAGTTTGTTTAATTTGTTCTTCAGTAAGAGAAGAAGATGATGGTTGAGATGATTTGATTGAAAGTTTGGAAAAGGTAGAAGACAAGGATCGTAACATGATTACGGAAGAAAGAAAAGCAAAGTAGGTAAAGAAAATTATAAGAACAGAAATATAAACTCAGAAAAATAAAAGATCAAAGCAAATATAATGTATAGACCTCCGATATCATAACTATCATTTAGATCCATAGAAACAGAAATGAGGAAATTTAAGTTAAATTTATCTTCTAAACAAGATCTTAAGATTACTAGATTATTTTATACTTTGATTTAGATCTGAGATGTTTATCAATTATTAAATCATAATTTAACCTTTTAAGTCCTTAATTATGTTCAGATCTATAGCCACCGCAAGCATTTACTAGATCTTGGTCCAAGGTCACCACCGTACCCAGATTTTTAGTATATTGTGGAAGTATCGATGAATTAGACTAACTGCCCTTCACCACTAGGTCTTACTGCTATAGCCCCACAACATAGATCCAACACGGGTATTATGTACCGTCCAGTCCAAGATAGGGTAACCTAAACTGCATACTTTCCAGATCCAGTTATAATATCCAGTTTTAACAGGTTATAACATGATTTAACAAAGAAATAAGCAGATCAAATAAATATCAAAGCATTATAATATAACAACGTTAATATCCAGTTCAATAAGATAAAAGCAACTTAAACTCCGTTCATTTACTTTCCTACTTCCCCATCAGGCACTGATACCAGAGTTCAGGGAGGAAGATCACGGGAAAGACGGAGGGAGAGAAGAGAGCAGGATAGAGAGAAGTAGGATGCAGACGGACTACTTACATGAATATAAAATATTGAAAAGCAAAGTAAATAAATTTAAAACATTTAAGTGAAAACCGGAAGTGCGTCAAAGACGGCAAGATTAGGTGAGTAGATGAGAAGAGAAGAGTAAGTTACATATAGAGAAAGATCGAAACTTTATTGAATAAAAGAAAGATTACAAGTTTGGGAGATGGGAAGAGAGAGGAGAACTCACTCTCTCTAATTACTCTCTACGACTAGAGAAACTTAGAGAAGCCTAAAATTTTGAATGCCTTACAAGTCTAAAGACAGAAAGTTAAAATGAAAATCCCGCTACAGTGAACAGTAACAAATAGTTTTCTACCGCTTCCTCTACAGTGAACAGGGTACAGTGACCTGCTACAGTAACCAGCCGCAAGGATGACTATTCATCATCACTGAGGTTGACACTCTGACTGTCAAGATCTTTGCCGAAACAGTCATCTTCATTTTGATTGTATGAACCCGAATCTGATTTGTTTTGAGAGCAAGATTCTGAATTATTTTTGGATTTAGACTCAGATTTCTCCTCTTCAATGTTCTGGAGAATAATTCTAAGATTTTCTTCAAATTCTTCTTTTGAAGTTGATGCATTGAGAGCCGCAGTAACATGAGCTCTTTGGTTAAGAAAGATGTTGGTCTCGGGATCAGCAGGCTTTAGAGTCTTCTGGTTTTGGCTAAACCAATGTTTTACTCCGTCAACAGTGGCATGAGAACCGTCAAACTTACGCCACCATTTAACAGATACTTGTTTGTCCATAAAAGGTAGGAATCTAGGGAATCCGTTGTGGTAGACAAACTGCCATGAGCAAACCCATGAGATAGAGAACTTGGAGAAGAAATGCAACTCAATAGGCCAAGGGTCAGAGGCATGATCAAATCGCTTCTCAAAGTACTTAAATCCTTTAAGAACATCGACAGGAAGGATGTCAGGGATAGGACCAAAGAAAGCCCACCATTGAGCGAACCAGTTTGGGAAGTCATACTTGACATTTCTCTTGAAATAGATGAGCCAAGAATGACGACCAGCTTCAGTTTTAATCCAGAACATAGAATACCAAGCCTAGAGGTAGTCAAAGTAATCATAACCAATGAGGTTATAAATTTTTGGAAATTTCTTAGTCAAGTGGAAGTCTTGTCCCCAGTCAGAGGGAGAAATGAACTTCAAACTTTGACAAGTCTAGTAATGAATAATTCCATTTTCTTTGAAATGCTTCAGAGAAACAAATCCAGAAGCAATGAGGACATATTCATAAAATTGTTGAGTCTTTATGAGGGACGATGGTTTGAATAAGAATCCTTTTGGAAAGACTCTTTCAGCAGCAACTCTAGGATTGACATCCCAGAAATCCTTTTCCATTTGCATGACCGGTAGGACCGGCTCTGTTTTGGTAATGTAACCTGTTTGGGTTTGAACCGGGCAAGGTTGAGACTATACAATCTACTTGCTGGAGGAATTGATAACAATTTCTTTGTTTTTCTATTTCTAGATGAGGGATTCAAGATCATCCTGGGAGGCTATATCAGCCCAAGATTCTCTGGGAAGTTTAGTGAGGCCTTGCTGTTGGAAGGCTTGCAGTGTTTGGATGGAGTAGCCATCGATTGTTTGTTTATGGGTACCAGATTGAGAGGTTTGAACCTGAGTAGATGACTCTGAAAGAGTAGATGACTCAGAAGATTATTTTTTAGTTAAATAGAACTAACTTACCTTTGTTGCCCCTTCCTCGAGAAGGGAATGTTGAGGATGAAGAGCCTCCTCGAGGCATACTGCTACTTTCCCTGAAGATATTCATGAGTGAGGTAGTCAGGTAAAGTGTTTAAGGTTCCTCTGATATATTCAATATCAAAATCAAAGACATAAAGGATGACTTGCCATCTAGCAAAAATTTATTTTGAAGCTAAATTCTTAACATTTTTTAACAAAATGTCTTTAGCAAATTTGCAATCCACAAAGATTAAAAACTTTTGGTTTAAAAGATCAGACTGAAATTTTGTAATGCATAAAACAATTGCCAAAATTTCTTTTTTCACAGTTGAATAATCCTGTTGAGCAGAATTCCAGTGTTTTGATGCATATGCAATGACATGCTCTTTGTCTGCGACACGCTGTTTGAGAATGCCACCATAACCAATGTCAGAGGCATTAGTTTCGACAACTTTAAAAGCTTCAGGATTGGGAAGGTAAAGACATGGAAGAGACTTCACCTGAGACTTAATCTATTTGACAATACCTGTATGGATGTCTGACCATGGAGGTGGATTGGTTTTCAGATGATCATGCAGAGGTTTAATGAGATTACTTAGCTGAGGGAAGAAGTCAGCAACATAGTTTAAACAGCCAAGAAACCTTTGGAGTTGGTTTTTATCAATAATTTGATTAGGGAATTTGTCAGGAAATTCAATGACTAGATTAATTGGATTAATGGTTCCTTGATAGATATTATGGCCAAGAAACTAAATTTGAGTTTGGAAAAAGTTAATTTTTTTTTTAGATACAGCTAAACCATTTTTCTTGATTACATTAATAAAAATATTAATGTGTTTGAAATGTTGATCAATAGATTGAGAGTATACAAGAACATCATCAATGTATACGATTGTGAAATTTGAGTATGAATTGAAGATTTCATTCATGATCTTCTGAAACTCCGAAGGAGCATTCTTCATACCAAAGGGCATTACATTCCATTCGTACTGCTCGAAAGGCACAGTGAACGCTGTCTTATAGCGATCACTCTCCTTGAGTTGAATTTGCCAAAATCCTGACTTCATGCTGAACTTAGAAAAGACTTTAGTAGAATGAAGCCATTTGAGAAGATCTTTTTTATTGGGAATAGGATACCTAATCCATTGTAGAGCTTGATTAAGCGGTTTGTAGTTTATTACTAAGCGCAAAAATCCTCTTTCGATCTTAGCAGCTTTGTTGACAAAGAAGGCATAGCAAGACCAAGGAGACTTACTATTTCGGATGAGACCTTTAGATAAAAGATCATTGATTTCAGCTTGACAGAATTTAAGCAAATCATGACTCATCTGGATAGGACGAGCTTTGGTTAGGATCTGTCGATCGTTAAAGTCTTTTTCATATGGAAAATCAACCATATGCTTTTTTCGTTCCCAAAACGCATTAGGAAGGTCAGAACAGATTGAATCTTAAATTTGGAGATGAAGAGACTGAATACGTTTCTGAACCTGAGGTTGAGAAAGATGAGATTCAATGTTCTTATAAGAAATTTTTTCCTTAAGATATTTGATTTGTTTTTGTTTATTATTATTTAGATTAATGATTGGATTTAGAGTTTTAAGAATAGGTTTTCTGAGGAACGGAAAACAGATAGTTTTTCCAAGATGTTGGGTAATAATACCTTCGTCAGTGATCTGCAAAGGGAAGAGAGACCTTATGAAAGGAGTACCAAGGATAACTTCACCTTTGAGGTTTTTGACAAGCAGAAAAGAGGTTTCAACTTGGAAACCCTGGTTTTCTATGATTGTAGAAGAAAGTTTATACTGTATTTTAATTTTAGATCCACTAGCGGTACTGAGCCGCTCAGTAGTTTTTTCAAAATATTTTGTCGGAACCATTCCCTCCAAAATACAGTTTGAATCTGCACCAGAATCAAATAGTGCAATAATGTTAAAAACAAAATCATTGATTTTAATGTTAATGTTTATGAAGAATTTTTGAATTCTGAGTTGATTAAAAATGTCACAAAATGCAACATCATCAAGTGGTGAATTAGATGTAATTACGATTGAGGATTCAGGAATCTTTTTAGTTTTTTCATATTTTTCATATTCTGAATCTGACTGCATATCACCTAACTAGGAGATGATAAGTGAATGAATTTTTTGTTCTTTTTTAAGATTTTTAACTTCAATCTTAAGTTGGTTAATTTCAGACTGAAGATCTTGAAGAGTAACAGGTGTTTTAGAAGAAGTTTTCTCAATCTTCTTGATTGTTTCTTTAAGATCATATTTATTTCTTATGATTGGATTCTTCATGGTTTTGGAAGAAGATTCTTCAATGATAGATTTGAACTTTTGTAGGAAGACACTACGTTCTTCAGAGTTTTCGACAGAATTAAGAACTTCAAACTGAAGATCTTATTCTTTGGTTAAACCATTAATCATTGGAGAGTCTGAATCTCCGTCAGATGATGAGATATCATCATCCTGGATTTGGTTTAAGTCTTCAGAAAATTCTTTTTCAGAGTCTTCTTCAGATAATTCGATAAGGAGGTTATTAAGTTGTTCTTCAATAGCTTGATCAAGATTTAAGGCTTTTATCTTTTTCTTAAGTCGACAATATTTACTAATGTGACCTGGTTTGCCATAATTATAGCAGATTATAGGTTTCTTTGGGACATTGACACTATCTATTAGGGGTTTTGACTTAAATTCTTGCTTAAGTCTTCTAGGTTTGGTTGAAGCTTTATGTTTAAAATATTTAGATTTTTGATTCTGTGGATGAATCTGTTTTGGCTTAGTTTTCTTCTTCCTAGCACAAGGAAGACCGAATTGTTCGCAGAAGTTTCCAAGCTCTCGCTTTGTTTGAGCCTTTTCTTTGGCAAGTTGAGATTGAATTTTATCATCTTGATAGATTTTTAGGGCAACTTTCTGGACGAAAGCAATGAGTTGACCGTAACTCAACTGCTCATAAGGGATTTCTCCATTAAGAGATTGACCACAGATTTTATCTCTGACTTTATCGCCAAGAGATTTAGGAAGACCTGCAAGGAATTTCTCCTTCCTGAAAGGTTGTTAACAGTCTTCATGAGTATAAACGCTAGTAAGGAAGGTATCACGATACCACCTAAAGTCAGCTAAGGTTTTACATTTGAGATTGGATAGAAGCTCAGCAGATCTATCACGCCAGATAGTTGCATCACCAATGAAGTGTTGAACAATGGCGAAGATTAATGCATTTACTACATCAAGAATTGGTTTGCCATCACTAAGGATGGGATAGGCTTCTTGGTCAAGTTTAACGGCATTCTAGATGTTGCTCTGTAGATTATCAGTGAGATAATGATCCCACCATCCTTTGAGTTGACCAGTGAAGCCGGCAATAAGGAATTCACAGATAACCTGATCGCTACAGTCGTAGGAAGAAGTTTGATAAGCTGTAGAGACTATCGTCATTTCTTAAAGAGTATTAAGGATTTGATACTCAGTTTTACCATCTATATCCCAGACATAGACATTGTTGGCGCTAAAAGATTTAAACGTTGCATCACGTTCTTCAAGCAATAGATCGGGAGGAGTTGCTCGCTGATAGTAGAGTTTAGAAGGATTTTCAAGTTAAGAACCTTACTAATAACTGGGTTGACTTTGATAGCAGAACTTTGTTTGGATTGGCAATCTGGTTCAGACTGGGAATTAGATTGTTTAAGTGTGTTGATAATCAAAGGTTTAGAGACCCTTGAAGTTTCAGATTGAGGTGTATCCGGGATGACTGCATCAACAGGCGAAATACGATTCAGTTTTGAAACAATTTCACTGACTAAATCAGTATTAGGATTGTAATTAGGATTAGCTAAATTCTTGTTTTTTAAGAGTTTGATAGACTCTTTTACTTATTCAGAAACTCTAAATAGTTTGAAGATAGGTTTCTCAATTGCAGTTTTCTCATTTTTTACTCCAGAAATTGAAGGTTTATCTTCAGATTATTTTTCTTTATTCTCAGGGTCTTTGTTTAAGATTTTCTTGCCTAAGACTTGAAAATATTTGTTTGTATAATTGTTTTGTTCCATAAGACTTTTAATGTCTTAAGATCCTATGGGTTCATCGTCAGCTTTGGATTTGAAAGGAGAAGCGACGACAGGTTTATTATTTTTGTCTTTCTTATCAAGAAAATAAGAACTTTGAGGAGGAAGAATGGATTTAACAAGGGTTTTGTCTTTGTGATCCCAGACTATTAAGACGGTGACAGACAATTCTTCCATAAGACCGATGCTCCAAGGATAGGGAATTTCATTCCTAGTTAGATAGGCATGAAACCAGTCAAAGAAAGGAACATTGGTTTTAACGTTTTCCATAAATGTATACCATTTATTCTGGATTTCAATTTTCTTTTCACCCTTATAATTTTCAAAAAACCATTTCCGTTGAGGCGTCCATGCCTCGGAAAAGAAGTCTTTTTTAAGGGTTGGCTTATCAATTACGAATGGTGTACTAATCATGGACATCATTCATATCTGAGAAAGTTGGAGAGAGAATAGATCTCTGCTCTTGATTATCTTCCTGACGGTAGATAGGTTTGGGGAGGGTCGACGATGTGTCTAAACCCTGCAGATTAATAGTAGAAGAAGATCCTACAGTTGAAAATGATTTTCTGGACACAGCAGACCTAAAATTATCAGATCTAGTTGAATTATACCTAAAAGATCTAGATGAACTAAAAGAGTTTCTTCGATCAAACGTTAGTTCAACTTTTCCAGATTGATGTCGGACAATTTCTTGAATCTCATGAGATTCTCTGGGAAAAGCTGGTGCAGCTTCATCCATAGTCCATTTTTGAGGGAGAACAACATCCTCCCAACGGATCATTTTTGGGACAACTACGTTGGCCTTAGATGTGTTAGTTAAAAATAAGGTTGTTACCCCATTTTCTTTAGATTTCAAGGCATTAGACATGGAAGAATTCATTACTTTATACTGAATCCTATAGATTAAAGACAAAGGGACAGATCCGAGTTTCATGTCTAAGCCACAGAATTTCATGTTTAAGAAAAGACAATCTAAGATGTTTTTGTCTAGGAGACTAACCGTTCGATTAGGATAACAGTTGAAGTAGATCGGACCATGACCTAGACTTGTTTCTATGGTTCCAAGCAAGGAATCGTGGAATTGGTTGTGACGAACGTCTCTGAGACAGAGAAGAACAGATGCGTTTAATCATTCGCAGATTAAAGGTTTGACAGCAACCTGCACACAAGCAACATGCAGAAAGTTATATTTTGATTTATGTTTTTTAATTGATTCTTTAGACAGCAAGTGAAATTCCTCATCATCGGATTCAATTATGATTGTTTTCTCTACAGTCCTAATAATATAATCAAAACTCCTAAAGAATCTTTCTTCAGGTTTGTAGAGTTCGTTTGTAGAAATTTTTGAAATTTTCCAGTTGTCAAAGTCTTGATTAATGTCTTCAAAATGATTTTTTTCATTAAAGATGTCTTTTTTAGTTTGTTTAATTTGTTCTTCAGTAAGAGAAGAAGATGATGGTTGAGATGATTTGATTAAAAGTTTGGAAAAGGTAGAAGACAAAGATTGTAACATGATTACGGAAGAGAGAAAAGCAAAGCAGGTAAGAAAATTATAAGAACGGAAATATAAACGTAGAAAAATAAAAGATCAAAACAAATATGATGTATAGACCTCTGATATCATAACCATCATTTAGATCCATAGAAACAGAAATAAGGAAATTTAAGTTAAATTTATCTTCTGAACAGGATCTTAAGATTGCCAGATTATTTTATACTTTGATTTAGATCTGAGATGTTTATCAATTATTAAATCATAATTTAACCTTTTAAGTCCTTAATTATGTCCAGATCTATAGCCACCGCAAGCATTTACCAGATCTTCGTCCAAGGTCACCACCGTACCCAGATTTTCACTATATTGTGGAAGCATCGACGAATTAGACTTACTGCCCTTCACCACTGGGTCTTACTGCTACAGTCCCACAACATAGATCCAACACGGGTATTATGTACCGTCCAGTCCAAGATAGGGTAACCTAAACTGCATACTTTCCTGATCCAGTTATAATATCCAGTTTTAACAGTTTATAACATGATTTAACAAAGAAATAAGCAGATCAGATAAATATCAAAGCATTATAATATAACAACGTTAATATCCAGTTCAATAAGATAAAAGCAACTTAAACTCCATTCATTTACTTTCCTACTTCCCCATCAGGCTCTGATACCAGAGTTCGGGGAGGAAATCACGGGAAAGACGGAGGGAGAGAAGAGAGCAGGATAGAGAGAAGTAGGATGCAGATGGACTGCTTACATGAATATGAAATACAGAAAAGTAAAGTAAATAAATTTAAAACATTTAAGTGAAAACCAGAAGTGCGTCAAAGACGGCGAGATCCGGCGAGTAGATGAGAAAAGAAGAGTAAGTTACATATAGAGAAAGATTGAAACTTTATTGAATAAAAAAAAGATTACAAGTTTGGGAGATGGGAAGAGGGAGGAGAACTCACTCTCTCTGATTACTCTCTAAGACTAGAGAAACTTAGAGAAGCCTAAAATTTTGAATGCCTTACAAGTTTGAAGACAGAAAGTTAAATAGACAAATTTTTACTATTAGAAACAGTAAAATAAAAATCCTGCTACAGTAACCAACCGCAAGGATGACTATTCATCACCACTAAGGTTGACACTCTGACTGTCAAGATCTTTGCCGAAATAGTCGTCTTCATTTTGATTGTATGAACCAGAATCTGATTTGTTTTGAGAGCAAGATTCTGAATTGTTTTTGGATTTAGACTCAGATTTCTCCTCTTCAATATTCTGGAGAATGATTCTAAGATTTTCTTCAAATTCTTCTTTTGAAGTTGATGCATTGAGAGCCACAGTAGCATGAGCTCTTTGGTTAAGGAAGATGTTGGTCTCAGGATCAGCAGGCTTTAAAGTCTTCTGGTTTTGGCTAAACCAATGTTTTACTCCATCAACAGTGGCATGAGAATCGTCAAACTTACGCCACCATTTAACAGATACTTGTTTGTCCATAAAAGGTAGAAATCCAGGGAATCCCTTGTGGTAGACAAACTGCCATGAGCAAAGACGGACTGCTTACATATTAGAGTACATGAGCTAAAACTCAAACTGCCATGAGCTAAAAGAATATATATATATATATATATATATATAACAGAAATACAAGGATACAGGAAAGAGGTGAGATATCCTACTTATGTTACCGATTATGGTAGTAAAGAAACAGAACGGCGCAGAGCGCCTACATAGCAGAGCAATAACATTTAAGCAACAGTAATCACATACGAAAGAGAAAACAGCAATAGAATCTCAAATGATGAACAATTAAAACATTTTAGATAATCATGACATCAATAACATAATAGTATAATCATCATATAAATGAGTGTCAAATGATATGCCGACCCACAATGCCGACTCACAATGCATGTGCACTTGGTACTAATATTTTCTATTCCATTTCAAAGATGAACGTTCCAGAAGATCTGTCCCCCTCAATGACAGTCTACGCCGGACCACGAAGAGAATAGTGCTTGTTAGGGTCGTGATGCGTTGCAATCGATTTATCATGGCCAAGGGTATAATAAGGTGATAACATCATCACAAAATGAACCACCGCGCCTCACGGTCCTCAATCAGATCCTTCCACTGGATCACACTATTCAATTCTCGTTCATAGGCTCATACAGCCTTTTAACAGTCATCAACTGAGCAAATTGTTCAATACAAATATGCATAACTAAAGCCATCATTGTACTGTCCCTAATGATATTAAAACAATCGTCCATACAATTGCCTAATACCATTAGTATCAATGATATTACATAACTACCCATATAATTACATAATAACACTGATCCACTCGAGTTCAGCACATCGGCACAATAACCAAAGGTGTATAATGTTCAATGCATGTTGACTCTATGCACAATCATGTATATCCAACAACAATGATATATTTTCCATAACACCCCATAATTTGGCCAATTTAAGCATTGACAAAATTCTAGTCCCAAACACAGACCCACAATAGCAAAGTATTAAATTCTCAAGAGTGATAGCACACTTTTAGAGGTTTATTTCGGGTTTCACTTTAATTAACATCTCTTATGAATTTATTCTCTAAAGGGATTCTTTTGTAGTCCTCATTCAATCTTCATTCCTTTAGGTTGATCAAGTTCCTTAATCTAATCAATTATGCTCACTTAGGAATTACTCTAAGGTCTCACAACTCTATTGTTCTTCCCTTATGTTTAAAATCATTCTAATCCATAAGATAAAGTCTTATTCTTCATTCTTTTCCTTTTATGAACTCTTAACGAGTCTAGAACTTTCTAATCATCTAGGTCTCCATTTTAGCACTACATTTTGTGACATTTTGCCTTAAGAATCCGTGAGCCTTATTATAACAAAGTCTAACCCTTTTCCTTCACCACAATGTTGATCACTTATCATTTTATCACTTAAGACCCAAGATTGCACAAAGATCACAACTTAACCCAATAAATCTCCTAGAGGTTGTGAGCCTCCCAATGGTATGAATCTAACTAATCTTTCCATCACATTGTTAGTTACTTTCATTAAATTATTCAAGTTCCAAAATTGCTACAAATTTAAGTATTGAACCCTAACAATTATTCAAGAGGCCGTGGGCCTCCCAATGGGTAGGAACCCAAAGTTTTCCTTTTTATTCATTTGCCTTTTAACTCTTCATCACCTAAGTTCCAATCTTTACAAAACCACATCTTGAACACACAAAAATGTGGCCTCTTGGCCGTGAATCCAAAAGGGAAAAGAACCCTAAAATCTCCTCACATAACAATCCAAGCAATCCAATATATTTTTACATAGTCATCAAGACATATAATAACAATCAATAAATCATACAAGCCAAAATAGCACAAAATCATGAAGAACATCACAACCAAGAGAGCAATCCCACATGGATTCCTCATCAACAACATAAAGAAAATGTTTCCTCACTACCAAGATAGGTTGAAGAGGATTATCTTCCTCTTACCTATGGAAGACAACACAAGAAAGCAAGCCTCTTGGTCCCTTGTAGAGATTTTCGTACTGCACCTTCAAGGAAACCCTAATGACATCAAAACTTACCAAAATCATCATCAAAGCTTAGAAAAGGAACCCTTGATCACCCAAGAGATCAAGGATCACGAAAATGAGGAGAAAAGGTGGAAAAGTTATTAACTTTACCTTAAAGTCTCCAACTTTGAAGCTTGATGGAACAAAATGAAAATGGTAGATTTTGGTGATGGTTACAACATGAAAGTTGCTTAGAATAGTGTCTAGATTCAAGATCAAGGGTTGATTGGAATTAAAGAAGATGGATGGGTGTATTTTGAGGGGTGAGGCCGTGAGCCTCCAAGGAGAAAGGTGAGAGCTTTTTGCTTGATCTCTTTGATAGGAATGATAAGATGGACAAATGAGTAGTAGAATAAAGTGAGGTGAAGAGTTTGACCACCTTCAAGACTCCATGGCCGTAGGAATGGAGAGGGAAGAGAAGAAGAGAAGAGGAGAAAGTTAAGAGAAAAAGATGAAGAGAGAAGATAGAGAGAGAAAGTGATAGTAAAGTGAAATGAAGTGAAATGTGTAATTAGGTGTATTTTGTGTAAGTGTATGAATTAAAATGTATGGCCACAAAGACCTCTAAAAAATGTGTGGTGGAGAGGAGGAGAGAAGAAATGTGGCTTCTTGAAGAAGCCAATAGGAAAGTGCAAGGAAGCTTCCTCCTAGCTTCTCCAACAAGCCAAAAGGAAGGTGCTAGGAAGCTTCTTCTCTTTAAAAAGTCAAAGTGATGTCATGGTGATGACATTAAAGCATTCTTTAAAATGTGACTAACACTGTATTGGATTTATTATCAGTGGACAGAAATCATAGTTAACAAAAACTGATATTTATTGTCCATCGGATAATAAAATTATTCTGCGATTTTTATTTATTAGATAAAAATCTCAAAAAACGTGAAACCTCGTAAACTGTGTCTAGCCTCGGGTTTAGTAAGATCTCCCGTCAACGTTTCCACAGTTAAAGGTTCTCGAAAAAAATATCTCATTTTCCCAACTTCACTCAATGTGCACGTAAAATGAAAAATAATATTAAAATATTTCACGTTCACAGAAAAATATAGAAAAATTCACAAAAATTACAAATATTATAAAACAACTATTTATCATAAAATTATTAATTTTCGGGGTGTTACAACTCTCCCCTTCAAATAGAAATTTCGTCCTCAAAATTTTCATTCCTTAGAATAAACATTGATGTTGTTTCTTCATCTTATCTTCTAACTTTCACATTGCGTCTCTAGTCACGTCAATTCAGATCACCCTTACCAATGTGATCTCCCTGCCTCCGTGTTGCTTTGCTCTCCTAACCTTGACCTTCACAGGAAGTATTCCATAGATCAAATTCTCTTTTAATTGTATTGTGCCTAGTTCGATGACATGGGCTGGATCGGGGATATATTTTCGCAATCATGACATATGAAAGACATCATGAAGATTTAGAAAGAAAGGATGACAAAATCAGTTGATAGGCTACTGGACCAATCCGAAGAGGAATTTGATATAGTCCAAAGGATTTAGGAGTGAGTTTGTTGGTAACTCAGACAAGATGATACTGAAGCTAGACGTCATACTCCTTCAAAATTTCTTATCACCTTCTCTGTCTCATGTTCAGCCCCTTTTTTTTATCTAATGGATACTTCAGGCCCTTGTGATTGCTAAAGGCATTGAACATTGCTTCATACAGAAAGTGTCTCCATGTTCTTAGAGCAAATACAACTGCGGCTAACAACAAGCTATGAGTTGGGTAATTCTCCTCATGCCCCCTCAACTACCTCGAGATGTAAGTCACAACTTCCCAACTTTGCATGAACACACATCCTAGACCTTGATATGAAGCATCACAAAACACTTCGAATGTTTCATTGGGATCGGGTAGAATCAAAACCAGAATATCTCCTCAACCTTTGAAAACTTTCTTTACATGTGTTGGTCCATAAAAAGTTTGATTCTCTTCTTGTAAGCTGAGTAAGACATTCTACTGTCTTGGAGAATCCATTGATGCTCCTTTGATAAAAACTAACTAATCCCACCAGCTACGAATCTCATTTATGGTCTCTGGTCTTTCCTTTTTGAAGAACTGCTTCAACCTTTTATGAATCCACAACAATTCCTCCATTTGAAATTTCATGACCCGAAAACTGAACCTCCTCCAACTAGAATTTGTACTCTGATAATTTGGCGTACAACTCTTTTCCTTTAAGGTCTGGAAAACTATATCGAGATGTCTAACATATCCATCTATATCTTTGAGAATAGATCAAAATGTCATCATTAATGACAATGACAATTCTATCCTAAGTAAGGATGGAAGATCCAATTCATGTTATCCATGAATATGACAGGAGCATTTGTCATTTCAAATGACATCATGAGATACCCATAATGTCCAAAGCGCATTCGAAAATCATTTTGGGAACATCCTCAAATTCCCACGAATCTAATGATAACCAATACGTACATCTATCTGGGAGAAAACAACAACTCCCTTCTCGCCGGTCCATCTAATCATTTATCTCCTTCCGAGGTTACTCATCCTTAATCTTAATTTTGTTCAATTGGCAACAGTCCTCATATCACCGAGAAGTTCCATTCTTCTCCTTAACTGACAGTACTGTAGTTCATCATGCAAACTCATTGACTACGAGAGTGGCATTTATGTTCCCCTTGCTTTTGTCCTCCACAAAAGGTAACATGTATCCTTAGGCTCCTTTTCCTCACAAAGCTTCAACTTCGTTGGCCGTTACAAACTCAAAAGTCCTAGTTTCGGGAATCACTAAGGTTCTCATTGAAACAATCTAGTCAAATATAGCTAGGAAAATAACCAATCTATTCTTAAAATCATGAACTCTAATAGGTGTGATTTTAGGTAAGCAAGACAAATCAACAAAAGATTCAATCTTTAGCAGAAATAGGATAGATTAAACAAACTTAAGCGTCAACGACAAGTTTTAGTAACAGAAGTGGAAATAACTAAGTCAAAGATAATTGAAGACACAGATGAATCCAAATGATCCATAAGGTCATACGCTATAAAGAAATGGGTTTCCCCCATAATTGTACAGCATAGTTACGGGATCGTTGCTTGAGGCACAATCTCCTTCGTTTAGATTTTCAGTCTGGGAAACCTTCACTCCATCCAGGGTGTAATCTTTCCCTTTAGCTGGGGATCTTGAAGCACACACATCATTAACAGAAGACTTCTTCTTCGCTGAAGCACAATGTTTAGAAATGTGTCCGGGCTTTCCGCATCTAAAGCACATTATCCCTTTGATCTTACACTCCCTCGTTAAGTGGTTCTTTCCACATTTTTCACATCTTGATAAAAATGTCAAGGTCTGACTAGATCTACTGCCACTAGCACTTTCTCCATGAGTTGCATGTTGTGGTTGCTTCCCTGATAATCGTGAATACGATTTCTGCTTAAACTAATTAACCTTTCTATTATTCCCCCTTTGGAATCTAGGCAGTCCAAGGTTACCCCAAAATTGACTTTCCTCCGACAGATTTTGAACCTCAATTTCCAATTCCCGTTGTTGTGCAGCCCTTTGATCTTGGTGAGTTGTCACCTCAGCTATCCTTTGTATTTCTTCTGCAGTCACAGCCATACTTCCATTATCTCATCCTGCGCTCACATGCGTACGTCTACCACGAGCCATTGCCCTTGTATGTCTATTGCGAGCCATTGATTTTCTTCAAAGACGGACAAAACATGATACAATAAAGCAAACACACTTATTTCAAACAACATTATCTCCTTTCGGAAACCAAACACAAAGAATCACAAAATCCAAACAAGATAAGTCAAATCCACGAATCCTAACAGTCTCCAACTCGAGCTTCTTCATTCACCCTTCTACGGCATAACCTCTTGTAAGTCGTCAACCCCCAAACAGCTTCTCAAACCAAACTTGCATCAGTTATTCCTTTCTCCAGAAGATCGGTTTTCCAAAACCTCTTGATCTCCTCACTAGAAGAATTCTTATTCTCCTAATACAGTACGCCTAGGCGAAGTCATAGTTTCCTGTAGACACAGAACATTACATATTGAGTAGGTCAATCCTCAATATCATGCAACTGTATAACAGTAGCTACTAACATTCAACCTATGGCAAGCCATGCATTCCTTTCCCATCATCTCAATCAAGAGACAAGGAAGTGCATAACATACAAGAACTCTAACATGCCCAAACATAGCAAGTCCATACCCCGGCTCAACAGGATGAACTGCTCTGATACCACCTGTAACAGCCACCGTAGGGTATTACATTTATGTTACTTAATTACCAAATTACCCATTCTATTATAAAATATGCTTTGTAGTGTAAATACGAGTTGTAAAATTTCCTTGATCTCAATAAGATAACCTTAGCGGAAAATAAAAATATTACAACATCATCACAAATAATTTACGTCATATATACACAAGTCTTAGTATTGTCATACTTAAATATTTACAGACTAGGTTCTCAAAGTATTTGAACATTATTCAAAACTAACTTATTGCCCAAGCATTACAAAGCAGCAGAACCCTCAGACGGGTCCTCCTCAAATTCCTTAGCAGGTAGGAATCCGACTTGATGCGAAGTCCTACGGATAGGTGTTGGCGCAGACGACACAATACTAATCTCACTAGGAGTACGGTAGTAAGCTCCCTAGTACTGCCTAATGGACAACGGAAACTCCAAGTGTACATAAATATTTACACTGAAATAAGGGTTCCTTTGATAAAGCCTACTCAGGGTAACATTCAAGTCTCCTATATAGAAAATACACTCTCTATCCAGGTCAACATGCCAGGCTTCCGGTCCTCCACGAAATTGCAACCTCATAAAACCTAGGAAACTGGGCATCGCTATCTTCTCAGAATTCAGCTTCCTCCACAGGAATCTGCTCTTCTTCACCCTCTTATTCAATTCCTTGCTAAGCGTCTTTACAAAATATAAATACAATACAAAATAGGCATACAAAGAGGTGAGATCACCTATGCCAATACCAACATGGTAGCATGAAGATAACACAAACAGCACACTATACAGATATATCATACCATAATTATAATAATGCCCTCAACATTATTTATCATGATAGATATAATAATTACAATCATGCCCTCAGTCATTATTTATCATAACAAATA
Organism: Ormosia emarginata; assembly: GCA_029884605.1. Classification (NCBI taxonomy): domain Eukaryota; kingdom Viridiplantae; phylum Streptophyta; class Magnoliopsida; order Fabales; family Fabaceae; genus Ormosia; species Ormosia emarginata. Next base: position 6,508,511 of record JAQQTP010000087.1, read on the forward strand.
TAATAAATAATAATTACGATTATACCCTCAAAATTTCCCAATTATTCAATAATTACAATTACGCGCTCAACATTATCCAATATTCCACAATTCATAGTATAATCACATGATAATTACAATAATGCCATCAACATCATCCAATATTCCTTAATTAATATATCACACAGATATATATATTCAGATTATGCATGTGCACAAAGACTCAATTTCCTACTCCATGGAGCTAAAACTCAGGTCGGAGAGAGTGATCAAAAAGATATGTCTGTACCAACATGCTTCAGACTACATGCCACAATTCTCATACATATTTACACATCTAGCATATACACGACAGTCTTTATCAAATCTTAATTAAGAATAGTGTCTCGGTCAAGAACATCAGTGCGTTGCATCGGTCTAATGACGAGCACCGAACTCAGTCAAAATTATAACCGAAGTTATTACCTAAACTTGTAGCACAGTGACAACACCGGATCGTCTCCTCAAGGATCGTAGATGCAATTTGATCAAATCAAGTGAAAGTTAGAAAAGGGGGGTTTTGATGGTTCAAGGATCGCACTTAACAAAATTAAAGGAAGAAATAACAATTAAAGAATAGTCAATTTAGAAACCTATCCAAGATTGGGTGGATTTGATCATAGACCCTTCATAAAACACTTGAAGCGCAATTGAATTGTTAATTTGGATCTAACCGAGATCTCTGCATCAAATCCAGAATTCATACTAGACGATCGTCTAGAATTCAATTAACAAGTGATAAACACAAATCCGCAATCGCACCATTCATGAAAATCTATGTTAATTTCAAGTACCGAATTCAATTAACTTAGGTACAAATCAAGTAACCTAACCTCTTCAATTTACGTGATTAATTTAGATCAATCAGTTCTAAGTTTCATCACAAATCTCAATCTTCATTTATGTGATTAGTTTAGATCAATTAGTTCTAAGTTTCATCACAAATCTCAATCTTAAACCAAGATCAAATCAGATCAACATAAATAGAATCACCATTCATGCATTCAAGATCAAGAAGAAGAAGAAAGAAGAAGAAAAGAGGAATTCAATTACAAATCAAATATAATACATAACCAAGGTCTCAAGAATCCAAACCACAATCTCTTCAAGAGTTCTAAATTGACCGAAAGTAGCTTAGCCCTCCATCACCATGAAGAGGAGCATCAAAATATACAAAAGCTATGAGAAACTATGAAGAAACAAGAAGAAACTATGAGAGAAATGAAGGAGAATACAACTTATTCATGATAACCAATGGTGCCTTTTATAAAAGTCTAGGGTAACAAAATGACAAAGGGGAGTGGGTGGATGAGTGGGTGAGTGGAGTGTTTGAGTGGGTTGGTTTAGTGGATTGGTTTAGTGGATGAGTGAGTGGAATGGTTAAGTGGGTTGGTTGAGTGGAAAATGCCAAAGGACTTTTGGTGAGTGGGAAATTATGAAGATGAATGGGTGAGTGGATGGATGAGTGGGTGGATTAGTGGATGAGTGGGTGGAGTGGTTGAGTAGTTGGATTAGTGGATGAGTGGGTGGATTAGTGGATGAATGAGTGGATTAGTGGATGGATGAGTGGATGGTTGAGGACGAAAATTTCGTGTCTGACTTGGAAGCCAAAAACGGCCCACTATACTTCAGATTCATGAAAAGTACTCTTCATGAAAGTTGTAGATCCTTGTCTTGGCTATAAAATGCATAGCTGGTTCGTCCAATTTGGCTTCCTACAGCCCAAGATATGTCCCAAATACCGTAGGTTGCTCAAACCCAACTTCAGCACCTCTGTTCCGACTTGCAAGCTCAAACTGACCTACTAGACTTCATTTTTTCAAAAAGTGTTATTCATGAAAGTTGTTTATTTGGATCTTGACTATCAACTGTCCAAATTTCAGCCTATCTCCATTATTACAGCTTGAGATATGATTTTATGAGTGCACACCGTTCGGATTCTAGTGACAGAACCCGTATTCTGACTTCCATGTAAACTTAGGTCCCTTAGACATCTGTGTAAGACTTCAAGCTCTTCATGAAAGTTGTAGAGCTTCCTCCTAGCTTTCCTACAAGGTAAAATTCATGATTATCAGATATCAGGAACTCAAGTTATGGCCAAAATACAGAAACAGTGTCAAATCTCAATAATGCTGAAAATATTCAATTAGGACCAATTTGAGCTTAAACTCACAAAATCATACCAAACTCATTCAATTAAGAATATGGAGAGTGTAAATGACTAAACATAAGGGTTTCTTAATGAATAAAATATGTGATTATCATCTAACCCACGATACAGAAGAGCTACCAATGGCCCATTGTAGGCAACTCGCACCCCAATGCCTCCAAAGTCAACAAGTGACTTACACTACGCATATTGCACCCACTCAAGAGGTGTATTCTTTCCTAGGCAATTAGCCTTATCCAGTCCATCGGACTTTTCCAATGCATGTACAATGCACCATTCTCAGTTCAAATTCATAATTTCACATTCAGGGTCCACACACTAGCTCATTCTCAATTCAAATTCATAATCTCATTTTCAGGGTCCTCACATTGGCCCAACAGTATCTTTACTGTATTTTCCATTGCGAAATCATATTATTGCATTTTCTCAATCGCGTAAAAATATTTAAACGCTTTCCAAATCACGTAGAAATATTTAAACGTTTTTTTCAAATCGTGTAGCGATTTTTCATCATTTTTGCAATCGCGTAGCTTAAAAATCATATTTTTAAGTTACGTAAATGTAAAATATTTCTCAACCTTCCAAAATTCCATTTCAACCTTTCTCAAAAGAATATGACTTCTCACTTTATTTTCCATATTTTCTTACTCAAGCAATCCTTTTCGTAATATATTCCACAAATTCACCATTCCATTGAATTAAATCAATGTTTTTAACTTAAAATTTCCTAACGCGCTCCAAAACCCAAAGAATGCGTTATACGTTAGTAAATTTTAAGTCACCAATGTATTCTTTATAACTCTAAATCAATTCTAAAAATCAATACTCTTCAAAATAAATTGAGGTTCAAACACTTTCAACCTCTCTTTTCCATTCATATACGAAAATTTCATTTTTCAAGTGACAAAACACTTTGTTTCCATTTCTTTAATTCTTGTACTTAATCAATTATATTTCCACTTTGAAATCACTTTGTCTCATAAAACCAAGGCATTACAAGCCTTCAAAAAACATGGTACATGACCATTGAAACCATCATATATTTTTCCTTCTAAATCAACCAAGTTCCATTCATGTTTTTACACAAACAAAATCATTAAAATTTCTCCAAAAATTGTGAGACTCTTGTTCTTTGAAATCAAAACATTTGTTCATTTTTCTTGCTTTTCTAAACATCCAATTTTACCATTCATGAAAATATTAATTTGTGAACACCTATTTTGATGTGTCTTTTCCGAAATTCTCTTGGTCTTTGGAACCAAAAATTATTTTCCTCTCTTACAATTATTATGGCATACATAACATATAATCAACATATTATATTTCAAGTATACCATAAAAGCAATAAAAATCATACCAAGCATGTAAGCACAAATAAATCATGCAAAACACATAAACCACATAAACACCCACAAATTATTACACAACCATGGATATGAATCCTCACATGGATTCACCATCCATCAAATACAAATTCATCTCTCACCACCATACTTGGTTGGTGAGATGGATCTCCCTCTTACCTCTTGAAGAACCTCAAAAGCTTCTTACTTTGCTTCTTTTTCAAGTCCTTCACCACCAAAGGTTTCTTAAACACAAAACAAAACATATATTTATTAGCATATTAAACTTGAACAAGGTAAACCATGGATCAAACATGGCTTAGAACATGAAAAAGAGATACGATGTGAAGTTTCCTTACACTTCACCTTAAAAACCCTAGAACTTTGCTCTTGAAGAAAGTCCTTGAAGATGATGGATTTAGAACTTGGCCTAAACTACAAAGGTTCTTGGATTGAGGTATAGATTCAAAAAGTAAGGTTGTTTAAAATTTTTGAAGAGTGATGGTGGGATTTAGTGGTCTTGGCCGAAACTAGCATGAAGAGAAATGGAGAGAAAATGTTTTATGAAGCTTTAGCATTGTTTGGAAATGATCAAGAATGATCAAGAATAGCAATAATGGTGTCTTGAAACCTTGCTATGCTCTTAAGCCATCAAAACCGAACCCCCCCTCTTGCACTCTCAATGAGTGACCAATCTCACTAGCCACCATTTTGGGCATTGTTAGCCATTGATTAGATCAATGGTTAGGATTAGTGTAGATTCTAATTATAGCCTCTAGATGTAAGACTATATCTAGGCCATTGGATCTTTCTCCTTGCAATCCTAACCATTAGATGTATCTCCAAAATGAAGGGTCAAGATCAATCCTTCATACTTTCCATCCAATGGTCATAAATGGTCCTAGCCATTTTATAAGACCAAATCTCCACCGTTGATTAAATCAATGGTGGATATCCAAAGGCTTCAACATTAAGCTTGCTTTCTATTGGTCCTTCATAAAGTTGTCATAACCACTAATGTTGACTGAGCAATATATTATTTATTTTTATCTACTATTACCCTACAGACACAATTAACTGTAGTTTTTATTACCCGATAATTAAATACAGTACAAAACACAGTAAAAGAAAATTTTAAAAATTGTTTCTGATTTCGGGTTTAGTAAGATCCCCGGTCTCCATCTCAACAGTACAAAATTTTCTGGCTGCAGAAAAATTTTCACTTTTCCAGACCCACCTGGGCCCATGTACAGCCCCCTTGGGCCCACAAACAGCCCAAGAATAATATTAAAATAATCAAAGAAATATAAAAATTTGATAATCATCCACAAAATTATAAAAATTATAAAACTTACGAAAATCAAATCAGTTTACGTAAAATAATTAAGACTTAATAGTAATAATTAAATTACGTAAAATTTTTCCTGGCCTGAAAATTATTATCTTCCTGACAGGGAGTAAATCACACAAAACGATCAAATGTATTCACAGAATACTCAAAATAATTTTACAGTACACAAAAATCACTAAATAGTAGAATTCTATTATTACTGTCAATATTACTATCAAATAGTTAGAAAATTTGGAGTGTTACAACTCTCATCCTCTAAAAAGAAGTTTCGTCCTCGAAACTTGATAAACTTGATTTCACATCCTCAAAATAAATTTGGATATTGCTCTTTTATCTTTTCTTCCAGTTCCCATGTAGCTTCATCGCTTACGTCGTTCCAAACTATTTTAACCAATGAAATTTCCTTACCTTGAAGTTGCTTCGTCTTTCTATCCTCAATCTTGACTGGATACGTTTCATAGGTCAGATTTTCCCTCAGTTGTACGGTGTCTGGTTCGATAACATGGGTAGGATCAGAAATATATTTCCGTAGTTGTGATACGTGAAATACATTGTGAAGATTTGATAGTAAATGTGGTAATGCAATTTGATAGGCTATCGGACCTATCCGACGGAGTATCTGATACGGCTCGATAAACTTTGGAGTGAGCTTCTTTAACTTAACTACTCGTCCAACTCCAGTCATAGATGTCACATGTAGAAATACATGGTCACCTTCTTCAAACTCAAGCGGTCTTCTCCTTTTATCCGCATAACTCTTTTGTCGAGTCTGAGTTGTCTTTGTAACATCTCGGGACTGCCTGCAGGATTGATGAGTGTCTCCACAAACCAACACGGAGCCGCTCCTTGTACGTGCTTCTCTTAAACCAGCGTCCACTCCCCGCCCTCATCGGCCCCGGGACACCACATGCCCACCAACTTTGGCTTGGTTCGTCCCCGAACCACACCGTACTAGGAGAGGTCCCGTCTCTGATATCATCTGTAACATCCCAGGACTGCCTGCAGGATTGATGAGTGTCTTCACAAACCAACACGGGTCTTTTCAGCGTGCTTTGTCCTCACTCACATGTATCCTAGGAAACTTCCCAGGAGGTCACCCATCCCACAATTGCTTCAGGTCAAGCACGCTTAACCATGGAGTTCTTATGTTTTAGGCTCCCGAAAAGAAGTTGTAACTTATTGATATGGCTACGCCCAATCAATTCCTTTAAGCCATCCTCAACTATGCAGTCTCATACCTGCACAGTCTCTGAATCCCTCTCATTCCGATGCGTATTCAGTTCATTCATGGGACCCTTCGCCTAGAAGCCTGCCAGGAGCCGCTCCTTGTACGTGCTTCTCTTACACCGGCGTCCACTCCCCGCCCTCATCGGCCCCGGGACATCACAGTCTTCATCTTATCTTGAATCATCTTCACTTTCTCAGTTGTATGTTGTACAAATTCTAGTCCTACAATAGCACTTTCACCATCATGATACCAACATAACGGCATTCTGCATCGTCTCCCATACAATGCCTCATAGGGTGCCATCCCTATACTCGAATGAAAATTGTTATTGTATGTGAACTCTATCACTGGCAAAAATTCATCCCAACCTCCAGTTTGTTCTAGAACACAAGCTCTCAACAAGTCTTCTAATGACTGAATCATTCTTTCTGACTGACCATCTATTTATGGATGGTAAGCAAAACTCAAACGTAGCTTTGTTCTTGTAACACCCTAATACAAATATCTAGATATATCATAGTTACACAACGATATATAAAGATAACGGTACTAGAAACGTCACTTCCTCATACTATATTCTAACATATATCCATAATCACAACTGAGTAATTATAGAAAGCCTTGAGAGATTGTGGAAAAACTTAAACTCATACATATAGTACAAACTTAGCCACAAGAGGGCTTATTGTAATACAGATAACATAAGACTTACAGAACAAATATAAACTAATTACATAAGTTCTGTATACTTAAAGCAATAAAAACTACTCTAGTCTTCATGCTTTATCCTGTTACCCTAAGCAGGGTCTGTATCATCGTACTTGTGCCTTTGCCTGCATCTAGATTTATATGGAATAACAACTGGGGTGAGAATTAACATTCTCAGTAAAAGCAATTCCAATACCAATTCTCTATAACATTATATATAACAATTATATAACAAGTGCTATAATTTCTAACTTAGGAGTTTCCTTCTCTTTTCTCATATCTGCACACTTTCTTATAGTGTGATATCAACCGATAGCCTACACACTGTTAATATATACAATGCCCATACAGCTGTAAATACCAACAGTGACGGACAATGCCCATACAACTGTCCGTGAATGCAATGAGAATGATATGTAATATGAATATGTCTAAGAAGGTCCTAAAAGTATGTGGATGAAATGCAAATGCAGGGTTTTGTTTTAAAATACATGTAAAACTTTATTTTGAAAACAAGGAAGTTTGCTAGAAACTAGTTAGTATATCATCCAGTGGTAATTAGAGGGAAAGCTTATCCTTACATTATACATATCCTGGCACGCTGAGAAATTTGGGCTTCATCCTTGCTCAAAGAGCGTCTTTGGATTTCCTACTTATCTCCTTTGGCCATGGCACTATCGAGACATCAAGGTTATGTCCTTCTCAAAAGTCCTTCGGACACCCATCTATCTTTTGTTGCCTCCATGAATGAACATCAAAGGATACTCACCAAGATCAATACTACTTGACCAATTCATAAACTTGCATACGTACTTATATACTTAGTTCCTTTACGATCTAAGCATATTCTCCTAGGAACTTTGGCTTCTTATGTTTGCCCTTTGTAATGAGGAGATTCTATAACCTCATATTACATGTAACCTTAGCACTTGGTTAGAAATACTTGTCCTTTTAGGAACTTCTCTAATTCCTTACCTTCTGGCTAAATGACCTTGCGTCATATAACATTACATTCTCAGGTAAACATCACCAGTCCATTTCTCATACTTGTACCTAAACTCTACCTCATCACTCATATCTCTTAAGTGATTTCTAATGCAACCCTATGTTGCTGAGGTGTTAGGTACTTACCTATGGCAAACCACTAATCTTGGTTGCACTAAGGTTCTTTCTCTTCACATACATACTAGATTAACTAACTAGTGTATGAAAAGCTTAGTGTTATGTTTATCTCTTACATAACTACCATCTTAACTTTCCTATAGACTCAACTCATCCTAGTGAAAGAGTCTATCTTAACTAATGCCTCATCTGACCTTGCTTAAGGAAATAAATGAGCATTTCTCTAAAACTTTGCATAATTAACTCAACTTTAACTAAAGCGAGTAAGTCATGCATCTAGATAAGTATAACATACATATTCTGGTTGTATCTAGCTTTCCCTTCCATCACACTTCTAGTAGTAGCTTATACTACACTTGTGTGCTTAAGGTTCCAGATACCTCTTTAATTATTCCAAACTCATGGAATGCTTAAGAACTTAAATTCCATACTTTCATTAGTATCTAAGGAAGTAAATTCCCTTTATCTTGCACTTCTAACTCATCTTTGCTAATACATGAGTTATTGCACATTTCTACTATACCTTGTGATTATGACATTTTCTTAGTCACAATTCATCTTATTGTGTATTTAGCAATGCTTAAGTCCCACTTAACTAGAGACTTAGTACCTAAACATTCCCTCCTTGGAACTAATACACAATCTTGTCTCCACTCAAGTGAATCTAATGCAAGATTGGTTCTTACTCGCAACTCTTTATTGCTTAAGGTTCTAGGTACCTTCCTAAGGTAATCCACTTTTCTTGGATCTTCTAAGGTTTATACCTTTCTCATTCTCTACTAGAGTGAATACTACTATTCATCATAGTATACTTATCTCCATTGCACTATCTCATCACATCTTGAGTGATATCTATTGCAACGATAAGTTGCCTAAGGTGCAATGTCATTACCTAAAGCAAACCTTTCCTTTAGGATGCTTAAGAGCCTATGCTTTCTCGTACTTGATAGGTAAATATTTTCCACTTGAAAATATCCCCATTTATGCCTTATTACACTTTAGGAAACATAAACATATGGATCCATCAAAGGCAGTACATCTAATGGTGAGAAAAACCATTTTTCATGATTCTGGGCAGCATGTCGCGGCGTCATCCCCTCCATGCCGCAGTGCCGGTAGCAGAAAACGTCTTCTTTCTTATTTCAGGGCCTCACGCCGCGACGCCACTAACTCCATGCCGGCGCCGCGGTGCCCATGACAGAACAACAGTTCTGCATAATTCTGCAGCTACGGGTTTACTGTTTTATTAGTCATTTTCTTGGATTCTAGCCATTTCTATCCAAATTCTAAGTGATTCTAAGTTCCTAACTAGTTCCTTAATACTTAGGAAACATCAATCACTATCTTAAACCTCTTAATCTGGATTATGGATCAAAATCCTTCATTCTTTGACCTAAAGCTCATTTTGTGAATTAAGGGTCTAAATGAGTTGTTCTAAGTTTCTAACTTAAACTTATGCTATGAACAAGTCATAAGTGACCAAAGAAACACGTCCATGTAAGCCAAACACATCAAACTCATCTAAAACTCAATTTAGCATATTAGGTTGTTTATATGCATACATAGAGAATCTAGAGAGAATAGATGAGTAGAAATCTTAAACCCCTACCTCTTGAAGACTCTTGATCCTGAAGCTTGATCCTTGATCTTCTTCCTCTTCTTCTTCCCTTCTTCCCCTTTCTCCTTCTTCTTCTCCTCTTTCTCCCTTTTCTTTCTTTTCTTTCTCTGTTTTTCGGTTCTGTAACACCCCTTTGGAGGATGTCACACATAAAAGAAAATAAAAGAAATAGAAATAAAATCTACCCAAGTTGTGAAACATTTGTTAAATATTATTACGGGTTGTAAAATAATTCCTGATAGACAGAAATATGATATAAAAAGATAATGCGGAAAATACGAAATAAAAAAAAAAACATCATCACTAATAATATACATATGATTAAGTTATAAACTGTACAAATAATTTACAACTAAGACTACAAATATTTAAACAAAAACAAGAAAGAAAGCAATAAAAGAGTTAATATATACGGTACATACGACGCGCCCAAAAAAAAAAACATCATGATTATCTAATCCTCGATGGATCACTCTCGGTATGAAAATGATCATCGGGAGATAGATATCTGGATGTCTCGACACACGGCGATAACGGGATCGCGCGGTCGATACGATGCTTATCTCACTAGGCTCAGGGTTTTCAGCACCCCAATAACGCCTAATGGATAAGGGTAACTCTAAGTGCATAAAAAGTGTCGTAGTCATGACGACAGCTCTTCATCAAAACGATGACGTAGGATCACAGTCACACGTCCTGCATACGTCACAGAGTCACGATCTCCTCGTAAATGCCAAGCCAGAGCACCTCCATGAAATACCAGCTCTATGAATCCCAAAAATCCTGGCGTCGCCATCCCTCACAATCAATCCAGAGGATATGGATGATCGGATGGTTCTTGATCGTAAAACTGGTCGTCGGCTTGCCGGTCTTCCTCCTCTTCAGGGTACACGATCTCAATAGGTTGAACCTCTTCCTCGAAGTCTTTACTGCGTAAAATAAATAAACAGAAAATACATATAACAAAGAGGTAAGACAACATAAAATCATCACAACATGGCCAATAAAAAGACGACAAACAATATACATACAGTTCATGCAATACATAAAGCTTTAACAATTATAATAACAGATTGAAGAAAATTTAGATATCATCACAATGTATCACATCACAAATAAAACTTTACGAGATAAAACAAGAAAGATAAGAATAAACAGATAAGATATAATAACCAAATATAATAACAATAACCGGATAAAATAAACAAATAAAATACGATAAACAATAAATAGATAAGATGGAAACAAATAGACATAGAGATAAATAATATGACAAAATCCTACTCCATGGAGCTAAAGAAAAACACAAGTATCGAGAGAGAGGAATGATTCGCAAAACCTAATAGTACCACGGCTGCCCCACCAACTATTGCTTATTTGTCACACGTTGCGTCTATAGCCCCACGACACAGAATCCATCAATCCAGGCGTGGTGTAGTTCACGGTCTCACGTTGTGGCACTACGGGCAAATGTACTACTAGATTTCACAAATCTCGATTAAATATAGTGTACGTCGAGTACCATAGTGTGCTATCGGTTTACCACGGCCCGGCGGAGCGACCAAGTGTCCACATGTGGGATCCCGTACACTAAAGCCTCCAAGTTCATTAGAACAATGAACCACACTATGTTTATCGCATCGACAACACGATGTGATTCGTCTCGTCAACAAATCCACCAAATACATGGCACACATAAGATAGATGGAAAGCACATGCGGGTTCACATTTTCCCGACAAGACAAATAATTCTCAAAAACACCTGTACGGGTTCACATTTTCCCGACAGTAAATAGATTTTCAAAAACCTGTACGGGTTCACATTTTCCCGACAGCATATAGATTTTCAAAAAGCCTGTACGGGTTCACATTTTTCCGACAGCATATAGATTTTCAAAAAGCCTGTACGGGTTCACTTTTTCCCGACAACATAAAATAAATATAGTAACGGTCAATCGCGTAGAAATTTTATCGCATTTTCATAATTCTGTCGTTTTTACAAACGTTTAAAAATCGGGTAAAGATATTTTTCTGTTTTTAAAATCGCGTAGCATTTTTAATACGTTTTCTCAATCGCGTAGGATTTTTAAATCATTTTCTTATTCGAATGCCCTTAAAATTACTTGTTTAAACAGATGTAAATAGTACTTAGTACATTTAAACTACGTAGAATAATTTTTCATACCGCATACTGTCATTAGGATATTTTTACTATCTTATAGGTTCATTTTTACTAAAAATTGACAGTATTTTGTTATAAACTTATAATAATGATTTTCTAAATTTTCCATAAAATTTTCTATTTACCTAATTTTTAACCATATCATTTAATTCTTTTTAAAATCTCTAACATGCTTCAAAACCTAAAGTGAGCTATATGTTAGAAAATTTCTCAAAATTTCTGTATTTTACTTCCTAATGATAAAATCACTAGTTTTAATCCTTTAAGCTTAATTCTACTCAATTTGTTTCTTCAAAAATCATTATAGAAAATTTCTCCTTAACTTGTATTGTCTCTTTTTGATTGAAAAAGGTTTGGAATCAAGTTTTGGAAATCATAATTACCTATAGTGGCATGTTGGCCGAATTTTGTAAAACTTTTTCATTTGATTTCTAAATCATGTCAAAGGTATTATCTTATCTAAGTTCATTAAATCATGTTATAAAGTAATGATTTTAAATCAAATAAATCCTTTAGGCATGTTGGCCCAAAATTTACTAAATCTTTACCATTTGATTTCTAAATTCCTTTTCTTTGATCAAAACAATTTGAAACCTTCTTATTTCTCCTAATTAATTAAGTTGCACTTTAGGAAAAATGAAGAGAACATTTTGGTCCTCACACTTTGTCATTGCCGTGAGCTAGGGAATGTGTTCTTTGGAACACTCATGCAAATTTACACATGTTATTCACATCTTAAACCTTATCATACAATTCTAACACATGCATTTATATTTCTAACACATGCAAAATATTTCTAACACATAAAACCTAAATTAAAGCTTATAGACATACAATCAAAAGCTAATAAACATGCAAAATTATTACAATCACCAAACAAGAAAGCTACTAACATACAACACTTAAGCTACTAGCAACCACAAAAATTAACAAATACACATCAATAAACACACCACAACCGAATCCTTATGGATTCTACAAACAATCCATCTTCTTACCACCATCAAGGGATGATAAGAATTGTCTTCCTCTTACCTTAAATGAAGACAAAAAAGCTTGCTTTCACACCTCCTATGGTTCGGTTTTCACTCCACCAAATACCTAAAAATCTCAAATAAAATCTACATGTTATTAACCATGAAAAGAAGCTAAACCATGGAGAAATCATGGTTTAGAACTTTGAAAAAGAAGAGAGAAAAGAAAAATATGATATTTCACCTTCTAGGTCAAATCTACAAGGTTGATTTCCAAGCCCTTAATGGAAGATTTTGAAGAAACTTCCAACTAGAAAGGTTCTTAGAATAGTGTTTAGGTTAAGGAAACTTGGTTAGAAAAATTTTTGGATGGTTGGATGGTTAAGAAACAAGCTTGGCCGAATGGAAGGAGAAAAAGGAACAACAATGGTGGCTAGGGTTCTTGATGAGAGAGAAGAGAGAAAAGTGATGAAGGAGAAATGTAATTTTGGTCTTCAAAGACCTCTTGGCCGTAGCACTCAAGTGGTGTGCAAGGTGGGCACCTTGCTTGGCTTCATCCAAGCCATTGGATGCATGAAAGGCTAGGATTAAGTCTTGGTGAGCAAGCTTGATTTCCATTGGTTGGCTCATGGTGACTCACATGCTGAGTCACACAGTGTATTTAATTTTCTGCTGAGTCAGCTAGCTGAGTCAGCCTGTTCTGGAAAGTTCTACTGCTTACAGGGATTAATTAAGCTACCGATCTAACCGTTCTGCTAATTGTGGGTCTCGCAAAATATTTTCGGGTCCACTGTCACTAAATTATACTGACTAATAAAATAATATTATAATAATATAAAATTATTTTATTTGTGATTAAATCCTAAAAATTAAAAGATTATTTTTAGCCTCATTTAGAATCGGGTTAAGTAAGATCCCCCAATTCTAAATAATAAAATAAGATTTTCCCGGCAGGAAAATATTATTTTCCCGCCTCGAGCAAATCACACAAAAAGTCTATATAAAATCACGACGGTATTTTCGGGCATTAAATCAAGAAGAAAACAATTAAAAAAAAAAAACAGCAAAAACGATGACGTTCGGGACGTAACGATCATTTTCCCGTTTTTTCCCACAACGTAGGTAATCGTCCAAAACGTTCAAATAAAATATCCAAGCGAGTATTATATAGCTGTATATCTTTCGAGAAAAAATTAATACAAGAGCTCGAGAAAAATTTTTATTTTACCGTCTCGAAACAAACTACGTAAAACGATTAAATAAAATTTGAGCAGTATTATCGTAATTGTTTTCATACATAAATCGAGAACAGAAAAATAGGGACACAGCGGTCATTCATACAAAAGCATGAAAAACAGAAAACAGTACATTCAGAATATTTTCTAAAAATTGGGGCGTTACAGGTTCTCTGCCGAGAGAGAAGAGAGAAATAAGGGGTGGGACGCAGAGGGAATTAAGGAAAAATATTAACTTAAGTTTCTGTGCTGAAACTTATATCTGCTAAGGACACCCGAATTATACTAATTCAAGTTTCCCAGCTTCCAACAACTTTAGAATAAATCATAAGATTTATTTAAATTGTTGTTTCACTATTTTCATGATTTTCTATATCTGTTGCTAGTCATTCGGTATTAAAATGCACAACCAGTATGCCTAAAAATACCAAACTGACTCTGATTCTCTTAAAACTTTTACCACATCTTACTTGGCTTATTTGTGACCTAGAAATAAACTCTCTATGTTTATTTCCCTCAACTTAGCAACTTATGCTATTATCTGAGTCATTTGAAGCTACTTTACAACTTCTGTGTTGCAACTAAGTGCCTAAACGAACTCAGTTTGCCACAAAACTTCACTGGCATGCTAAACAAGTCAAATGCTACATTTGGTAACCATTCACTAGTATAACATGTGTTTAAGGGTATTACATTTCTCCCCTCCTTTTTAAAAATTTTGTCCCTAAAATTGCTCACCTCAAGCAAACAATTCTGGTTTAACAAAACTCTACATAGAACTTCTGCTTCCATGCAGTCCTTTTTTAGTACCAGCTTTTCCCAACCATTTTCTCTTGAGGAGACTTGCACATCTTAAAGCTCTTGATCCCTCTGCTTATGGATGGTTAGCTGTACTAAAACATAACTTAACTTTGAACTCCTTCTTCTAAGGTTTCCAAAACCAAGTGTGAATCTAGTATCTCTATCAGACACTACATTCACTGCAACTCTATGAATCCTGACTATTTCTTTCAAAAGTAGTTGAACTACCTTATCTAGAAAATAGCTAACTATACTTGGCAAAAGATGGGCAGATTACTTAATTTCACCACTCTTACCAGCATCTCAACATATTCTATTATGTTCTTTAACATACTAGGCCACCATACATCTTCCTTAACTCTTGGAAAACCTTAGTAACCTCTTGATAGATGGTATACTTTCTCTGGTGAGCTTCCTCCAAAATCCTTTTCTTGATTTTTGACCCTCTTGGAAAACAAAGTTGTCTCTAAACTTCGTCATTCCCTCTTAGTCAAAACAAAATCCTTTAGGATTCCTTAGAAGATCTACTCACACTTGTCCTTAGAGCTTCATTCTTCCTCTGAGCTTCAAAGAAATCTGAGTCTTTAGGCCTCTTACTATGTCCACCTTGCTCACTGAGAGACTATCTAGAATCATAGTCACCACTAGACTCAAATTCTCGAAAACTCTTAAGAAATTCACTCTTTCTTAGACTATCATTTGGGACACATGTAGGAATTTCCTACCTAGTGCATCGACCACTACTTTGGCCTTAACCGAATGATCTCAAAACTCAAAGTTATGAGCCTTGAAAAACTCTATCCATCTATTCTGCTTCATGTCCAGCTTCCTCTGATTAACAAGTGTCTTAAGCTATCATGATCGCTGAGCATCTTTAACTAGACTCCTTTTGAGTTATGTCTCCAAAACTATAAGGTAATCACTACTGTGGCTAATTCCAAATCATACCTAGGGTAGTCCTTCTCTTGCAGACTTAACTGCCTTGATGCGTAGGCATTTACCTACCTCTATTGCATCGAACGCACCCTAGTCCCATCTTCGAGGTATATATGACTACCTCAAAGTTCTCATGGGAATTTGGAATTACCAAAACTAACGTAGTAATCAACCTTCTCTTCTACTCGTGGAAAACAAACTCACTATCTAGAGTCCACTGTTGAGTACTACCTTCCTTAACTGGCCTAAACCAGGTAACACTAACTTAGAAAATCCACTGATAGATTCTCTACTCTTGGATACAATGGCTACTCTACCCATTGTACCTCTACTTAAACTTTACTAGATTTCTCTGCAATTTCTGTTTTAAGAAATTACATGGCCCTTAACTGTACCACTTGTAATCCAAAACTGACTTTCGGCTTACTTGGCACTTAACCACTTCTCTTTTTTTTTAAAGTTTCCAAAACAACCTTTGACATACATTTCATGCCCTTTCGTAATCCTGGAAAGCTCTGAAAGATCTGCTTTTCTTTGCTCTGTTTCTATGACAATCAAGTCTTAGATCATCTCCTGAGAAAATTCAAAGCTTCTCTCAACTGATCTACTTGATCATCCTTCTCTTAGACAAAGACATTTATTCTTGATAATTCCTTTGTTCAACTTGCCTTTAACTTAAGGCATAGTTTCACACACTGACGAGCACCGAACTCAGTCAAAATTATAACCGAAGTTATTACCTAAGCTTGTAGCACCGTGACAACACCGGATCATCTCCACGAGGATTGTAGATGCAATTTAATCAAATCAAGTGAAAGTTAGCAAAGGGGGGTTTGATAGTTTAAGATCGCACTTAACAAAATTAAAGGAAGAAATAACAATTAAAGAAGCAAATCAATTTAGAAACCTATCCAAGATTGGGTGGATTCAATCATAGACCCTTCATAAAACACTTGAAGCGCAATTGAATTGTTAATTTGGATCTAACCGAGATCTCTGCATCAAATCCAGAATTCATACTAGACGATCGTCTAGAATTTAATTAACAAGTGATAAACACAAATCCGCAATCACACCATTCATGAAGATCTATGTTAATTTCAAGTACCGAATTCAATTAACTTAGGCACAAATCAGTAACCTAACCTTTTCAATTCTGTGATTAATTTAGATCAATCAGTTCTAAGTTTAATCACAAATCTCAATCTTCATTTATATTATTAGTTTAGATCAATCGGTTCTAAGTTTCATCACAAATCTCAATCTTAAACCAAGATCAAATCAGATCAACATAAATAGAATCACCATTCATGCATTCAAGATCAAGAAGAAGAAAAAAGAAGAAGAAAGAAGAAGAAAAGAGGAATTCAATTACAAATCAAATACAATACATAACCAAGATCTCAAGAATCCAAACCACAATCTCTTCAAGAGTTCTAAATAGACCGAAAGTAGCTTAGCCCTCCATTACCATGAAGGGGAGCATCAAAATATACAAAAGCTATGAGAAACTATGAGAGAAATGAAGGAGAATACAACTTGTTATTCATGATAACCAATGGTGCCTTTTATAGAAGTCTAGGGTAATAAAATGACAAAGGGGGGTGGGTGGATGAGTGGGGTGGTTGAGTGGATCGATTAGTGGATGAGTGGGTGGATTAGTGGATGAGTGGGTGGATTAGTGGATGAATGAGTGGATTAGTGGATGAGTGGGTGGATTAGTGGATGAATGAGTGGGTGGTTGAGGACGAAAATTTCTTGTCTAACTTGGAAGCCAAAAACGACTAACTATACTTCAGATCCATGAAAAGTACTCTTCATGAAAGTTTTAGATCTTTGTCTTGGCTATAACATGCATGTCTGGATCATCCAATTTGGCTTCTACAGCCTAAGATATGACTCAAACACCGTAGGTTGCTCAAACCCAACTTCAGCACCTCTATTCCTACTTGCAAGCTCAAACTAACCCATTAGACTTCATTTTTTCAAAAGGTGTTCTTCATAAAAGTTGTTTATTTGGATCTTAACTATCAACTAACCAAATTTCAGCCCATCTTCATTATTACAGCTTGAGATATGATTTTATGAGTGCACACCGTTTGGATTCTAGTGACAGAACCCGTATTCTGACTTCCATGTAAACTTAGGTCCCTTAGACATCTGTGTAGGACTTCGAGCTCTTCATCAAAGTTGTAGAGCTTCCTCCTAGCTTTCCTACAAGGTAAAATTCATGATTATCAGATATCAGAAACTCAAGTTATGGCTAAAATACAGAAACAATGTCAAATCTCAATAATGCTGAAAATATTCAATTAGGACCATTTTGAGCTTAAACTCACAAAATCATACCAAACCCAATCAATTTAGAATATGGAAAGTGCAAATGACTAAACATAAGAGTTTCTTAATGAATAAAATATATGATTATCAAATTCTCCCACACTTAGCTTTTTGCACTCCTGGGCAAAACTCAAGACCAAAACAAGGACATAAGAGATTAACAAAAATTTAAATTCCAACGACATTCAAGGGCCCAAAATTTTACAATCAAGAAGAACAACCAAAGGTTCAAGGGATCAAAACATTCATGAGTTAAAAATTCTCCACATCTCAAACCAACAAGCAAGGTATCTTCAACATGAATCGAGAATGATAGATCTTCACAAGATTCCCTCTCAATCTCTCAAGTGTTTAAAAGGTAGGTATTTCACTCAATTCAACCCATGAAAATTGCACTACCATAAGCTTGCTTATCTTCTACTTCTCCACTACTCAAAACACATGCACACACAAATCATGAGGACTTTATTCAAGGTTGTAGTGAGGTCAAGGTAACAGAAGAGGATAAAATGGATAGAAGATAAATACCAAAGAGAATAAAAGCAAATGAGAAAGTGAGTTCAAATAACAAGCATAAAAGTTCATCCCAACTCTAATGTATATCCCTTTACATATTCATTTTCCAATCCTTTTTTTTTTTATATATATATATATATATATATATATATATATATATATATATATATATATATAAACATAACTATATACATACATTTTTTCTCTCTTTTTTTTTTTTTTTTAGGCACTCTTTCCTTTTTCAACAACCATTTTGTAAACACACCCCACACTTGTTCAAAAACTCATCCATTAACCAAGCTAATGTTCTTTTATTCCCTAAGGTAAAGTAAGAACACGATTTTTCATTTAAGGCACATAATGAGCTAGAAACAAGGAATGGTCAAATAAGCTCAAAAGGGTTAAGTAAAGGAAAATATACAAGGTTGGCAGGAATCAGAGAATTTTCAAGAAGTCAAAAGAGTGCTTGATATCATATTGAAAACAAGGTTGGCTATTCGGTTAAACTGGCTAATTAAGAAAGAGGGCCTCAATCATGTTCATGCATGCAAGTGAAATGTAGCTTCAAAAAGAATCAAAGCAAGTTCTAGAGTGGTCATTAACATGAGTGAAAATCACACAAAAAAGAAGAGAATGGCGTAAATGTTGAATCCATCCATTAGGCTCAAAATCTCACAAGGTATGCATCCATCAAACTCAATTCATCAATTCAATCATCCATCACCAAGTATATCAGTTCAAGAAGGGAGAAAAGTTATTCAATCATGCAATGAACCCTTTTTTCTTTATTTTTATTTTAAAAAAATGCTAAAATCTCTCCTCCATACTTAATATAACATTGCCTTCAATGTGAAAGAGAGATATAGAAAAGAGCAACACAACCTGATAAGAAGTGAATCAACGCAAGCGAAAAAAAGAAGCACTTTGTCGGTGACGATCGGACACGAAAAGAAATCAAACAATAAAACTTTAGTACTTCTACAATTTAATACTAATTAATTACTACCTAAAAAAAACTCCTTACTCTGCCACCAATTAAGATGCGTCTCAAGAGTAAAATTACTTCTTACTCTGCCATCACTAATTGGTTTAATAAGTCTATGACAATTATATCATACTTTCCAAACAAAACAACAAAAAAAAATTTTTTTTTTTATTTTATTTTTTGGGTCAACTATCCTTCCCCCCCCAACTAGATCACAACATTGTCCTCAATGTTAAAATATAGATGAGTAAATGATAGAAGATATTACCTGTTGGAGAAAGCTAACACAAATTTAAACAGAAACAAAGTACAATAAAATCAAACACATTAAAGATAAAGTTTCAGATCGGCTTTTTTTTCTTCTTACTTCCTTTTGCTTCTGTTGACCAATCTATCGAGCTAATACCTTATCGGTACATACTCAAAAGCTTCTAATTTATCAATGAGCTCATCAATAGTGGAGGCAGAGATAAGAAGTTGTCTTTGCCGAAGGAGTGATAAATTTATGTTTCTGACTTTGTCAAGAAAAGATAACAAAAGATCAAAGAAATTATTAACATTCAACAAACCAATGGGTCTATGGTGAATGTTCAGTTCGGCCCAAGAGTCAATTTGAAAAATTTCTTCCAAAGTACCAAAACCACCTGGTAAGACAAGAAATGCATCAGAATTGTCAACCATTATTTTCATTCGTCCATGCATAGATGTTACCTGAATTTCTTCTCCAATTGTCCTTCCAGTGATGTTATTTTCAGCTAAAGGTTTAGGAATAACACCTAAAACCTGACTGCCTCCTATAAAGGCAGCAAGTGATACAGCCCCCATTAACCCACGACAACCTCCCCCATATACAAGATGAATATTCCTCGCAGTAAGTGATCGACCAAGAGTGTTAGCTGCGTTTACAAACTCTAATCCCTTCCCATAACTCGACCCATAAAAAACACAGACATTTTTTAGGTTACGAATAGAAGGCCCCATTCTATACTCTTCCTCCCTTTGAGTGTTTCTGAGTTGAAGGAAAATGAAGTGTTTAAATAAGAAAAAGAATGGAAAGGGAAATAATTGCACCTATAAGGGTAGGTTGGCTGTTGTCAGAAAAGGTTGAAATTAAGAGATACAGAATCTTTTTTTTTTTTGACTTCAAGAAAACCATCAAGGTAAAGAAGTCTAGAAACCCCGAAGGACCCCTGCTCAAAGGATCGTCGTACAAAAATCAAAATACAAAAAATGATACAAAGATAAAAGAAATAGAAAATGATGACATACCTGTATGTACAGTTTCCATGGCGTATCTTTATACTGCGCGTCATGAGTGCAGTAGACATCACGTCCGTTTTTTATTTTGAAATTGTTAGAAAAACTTGATGAAAGATGAGTGTATACTTACTTAAGATTGGGATGGAGGTAGTCTGCTCTTTCGGCTTTGTGCCAAAGCATTGTTGACCAGTATTTGACCCATTCAAGACCAGCGCAACATAGGGCTCCCAAAAGAGACAAGTGGCCATAATGCGACTGGCTGCCTCACATGTGGGTACAATCTACCTTCTTTGTTTTTCAATTAAGAAGGCTGGATCAGGATGCATGCATTTTCCCATTCACGGTTTGTGTTACGAAAGCCAACCCTAAGACGTATACATATTTTTTTTTAATATATTGTTTTTTGTTTGAAAGATGACATGAAGAAGAAGAAGAAGATGATATGTACAGATTGTTTGTGGATATGGCTCACATCTGCCTCTGGTTTAACGTCCAGTAACGGCTTAAACGTCTTCTATGAGTCGAGGATAAGCTTCCCATCCAATTTTCTTATAAATTGGCAAACAGGGTCTTTTAGAGTCAGATTCCCAAGACTGTAGCGTTTTTCTTCATCCTTGAAGAGATTCCACAATTTAAGAATTTCACGATGCACCAATCCACAAGAATGCGTCTCAAGAGTCAATAAGATATCATCTAATGACTCCTTACTCAGTCCATTCTTAATGAAGAAAATTTTATCTTCTCTATTTGCGGAAACCATCCCCAAAGTATGACATCGCTTGTTACAGTTCCAACGTCCACATTTGTGACAGACTTGTAACCTTTTTGCTCTTCTCCTTTTAGAATATAAACTTCTTCCAAGACCGGGCATATATGAGTCAAATGAAATTGAGGACTCACCTGCTAATCGGACCTTTGCTTCAATTATCCATCGTACATTTTCTGGCATACCTTTGTGCATTAATAGTCTCAATCCTTCACATCGAACTTTGTAAATTTTTCTCAGAGCATTTTGAGGAAGAGAAGGAAAATGTATTCTCAGGTTTGAAAGAATGACATCCATTTTGAAGGAAAAGAAGGGTTTAGTTATTTTGGGAAACTGAAAAATAAACCGACTTGAGAGTCACGGAGTACCGTATCCGCCACTTAACCGGCAACACAAAGAACTCAAGAACTTGGTTTTCCAGAAATGGTTGAGTCTTTGTCCATTAACTTTAAGCGCATTACCATTCTTAGGATCCTCAATATCAGAGGATACATGTGTTTGACAACAAAAGAACCGCGCCACCTAGATCTCAATTTTCCAAGGAGTAAGTGCAGATGATAATCTCAAAGCAGAACTTTTTTGATCAATTTCCGCAGCTTTTGCAAAAGGTGTAACAGACCTTGAATAAAGTAGGCCAATAAAATCCATACTGCAAGATTTTTACAGTTATTGTCGCTGAAGAAAAAAAATGACCTCCATATGCTTCCGAGTGACAAAATTTAATGGCACTACCTACCTCATTGTCGGGCACACAGCTTTTTTTTTTCTTTTTTTTTCTATTTTTTTTTATTCATAATGCGGATGGAGAAGGTTCATCACCTCCATTTCTGCATTCTCTGGATGTTCATGATACTGTTTGAGGCGGTGTCCATTCACAATGAAAGCTTTGGCAGTGACCTCACTTTTAATCTGAACAGCACCAGAAGGAAAAATCTTAGTAACAATAAATGGTCCATCCCATCTAGACCTTAATTTGCCAGGCATGAGTCGGAGGCGGGAGTTATAGAGGAGAACTTTTTGACCAATCTCAAATGTTTTCCTTAGAATCAACTTATCATGGAAGGCTTTGGTCTTCTCCTTATAAAGTTTGGAACTTTCATAAGCCTCCAAGCGGATCTCCTCCAATTACTGCAGTTGCAGCTTCCTCTCCATACCTGCTTGATCTAGGTCCAAGTTGCACCTTTTCACCGCCCAGAATGCATGATGCTCAATTTCCACCGGCAGGTGGCAGGCTTTTCCAAAAACAATCCGATACGGAGATATCCCGATTGGTGTCTTATAAGCAGTCCGGTAAGCCCATAAAGCATCCTCAAGCCTCTTGCTCCAGTCCTTTCTGTTAGGTTGAACTGTCTTCTGGAGTATCTGCTTGATCTCCCTATTGGAAATCTCAGCTTGCCCATTAGTTTGGGGATATTAAGGTGTAGAAACTCTGTGCAAGACCCTATACTTTTTCATCAAAGCTTCCATGCTTCGATTACAAAAATGTGAACCCTGATCACTGATGATGGCCTTCGGAACTCCAAACCTGCAGAAAATCTGTGATCTAACAAAATCCACAACAACTTTGGAATCATCAGTCCAAGTAGCTTTCGCCTCCACCCACTTGGATACATAATCAACAGCTAGCAAAATGTAAACAAAACCAAAAGAAACAGGAAAGGGTCCCATAAAATCAATACCCCATACATCAAAAATCTCACAGAACAATAAGGATTTCTGGGGCATCTCATTCCTTCGAGAAGTGTTTCCTGTTCTTTAGCATTGATCACAAGATTTACAAAACACATATGCATCATGAAATAGAGTGGGCCAATATAATCCAGATTCCAAAACTTTCCTAGCAGTTCTTTGGGGACCAAAATGACCGCCACATGCAAGTGTATGACAAAAGCTAAGAATAGAATGGAATTCATTATCAGGCACGCATCTCCTAATGACTTGGTCACTACAAAATTTCCACAGATAAGGGTCGTCCCACACATAAAATGGCTGGATGATAGGTGTACTGGTCAATGCTTGCTTCAAGGGATTGAAGGCATCCTTGCATTTCTGGTCAAAATGGAACTCCACTTCTTTTTGTAGCAAGTTGGATAGTGGAAGAGCAATTTTGCTGAAATCTTTTATGAATCGCCTATAGAAACCTGCATGACCAAGGAAAGAACGAACCTCCCGCATGCATGTGGGGTAAGATAGGCATAAAATAACATCTATTTTCGCAGGATCTACCTCAATACCCTTGCTAGATATTATATGCCCTAAAACTATGCCTTGCTCCACCATAAAATGACATTTCTCAAAATTCAGAACAAGGTTAGCCTTAATGCATTTATGCAAAACTTGAGTCAAACTATCCAAACATGCATCAAAGGAAGAGCCATAGACAGTAAAGTCGTCCATGAATACTTCCATGCAATTTTCTAAAAAGTCAGAAAATATACTTACCATACACCTTTGAAAGGTGCCTGGAGCGTTGCACAGACCAAAAGGCATCCTTCTGTATGCAAATGTGCCAAATGGGCAAGTGAAAGTAGTTTTATCTTGGTCTTCTGGGGCTATATGGATCTGAAAATAACCCGAATATCCATCCAAGAAACAGTAATGTGACTTGCTAGCTAGTCTTTCTAACATCTGATCAATGAAAGGTAATGGGAAATGATCTTTCCTGGTGGCTTGGTTAAGTCGCCTGTAATCAATGCAAACCCGCCAGCTGTTTTGAATTCTTGTGGGTAGTAGCTCATTGTTTTGATTTTCAACTACTGTGACCCTAGATTTTTTTGGAACAACCTGCACGGGGCTCACCCATTTACTATCAGATATGGGATAAATAATGCCAGCTTGCAGTAGCTTAGTAACTTCCTTCTTTACCACATCCAGAGTCAGGGGGTTCAGTCTCCTTTGGGGCTGCCATACTGGTTTAGTATCTTCCTCCAACAAAATCCTATGCATGCATGTGGAGGGACTGATACCAGGAAGATTTGCAAGTGTCCATTCGATGGCTTGTTTATTCTGCCTCAAAACCTGCAGTAATTTTTCTTCTTGATCAGGTTGCAAATTTTTAGCAACAATCACAGGCAGCTTCTCATCATTTTCCAAATATGCATATTTAAGATGGTCCGGCAAAATCTTTAATTCTAAGGATGGAGGCTGTACAATGGAGGGCAGCAAGCTGTTTGAAACAACTAACTCAGCAACATTAAATTCAACATACTTCTGACTCTCATTTTCACATGCTGCATCATTCAAGTCAGTAGCTACATCACCACTCATAACTGCATAAATCTCAGCACATGCAGCACATGGTACAATATCACAGCTAGCACATATTTCACAGGTAACAGAATCCAGAAAATCAGCAATATCAGGAAATTCAGCATAAATATCAGCATAAGCATCGTCAACTAGCATATCAATCACATCAACATGGAAAACAGAATGCTCCTCTAGGGGATGTCTCATGGCCTCAAAAATGTTAAATTGTACCACATCGTCGCCAAATTCCATGGAAAGGGTGCCAGCATGCACATCTATCTTGGTCTTGGCTGTCTTGAGGAAAGGTCTGCCTAGGATCAATGGAGCATGGTTTGTTGAAGACTCATCTTCCATGTTCAGAATATAGAAGTCCGCTGGAAAAATTAGCTCATTCACCCGAACTAACACATCTTCTAACACTCCTGCAGGATGAGCAGTGGTCCTATTTGCCAACTGAATCACTATACCAGTAGGTTGCAAAGTGCCAATGTTCAAGGACTGATATATTGACATAGGCATGACATTAATCGAAGCACCCAAGTCTAGCATTGCATGTTCAAATTTGGAGTTACCTATCGTGCAAGGAATTGTGAAAGTTCTAGGATCCTTGCATTTTTGTGGCATGCTTGGTAGAATCATTGCGAAACATTTCTGCCCATGCTTATTTTCTCGGTACCTTAAGTCTTCTCTTGTGAGTACACAACTCTTTGAGGAATTTGGCATACTTGGGAATGCGCTTGATTGCATCAAGGAGGGAATATTGATTTCCACCTTCCCGAATGTGTCCATGACTTCTCTTTCTATTTCTGTTTTGCGCGGTAAAGTATGCTTGGATTTGTGTGACTCTGTTTGGAAAAGGTAGTGGAATGGCCAGATTTGAATTCTCTGCACATTTCTTCTATGTCATAGATTTTTGGACTGAGCTATCCACTTCCTTCTATTTCTGGTCACCTTCTGGTTGCTGCACTTGTAGTTCAGGTTGTGGTGGAGTAGGACCGTCAACTTCTCTACCACTTCTCAAGCTAATGGCACTTACATTGCCTCTTGGTTGTTGACTGTTTATGAAGGCAATTGGTTCGACCCTTGACTTTTCAGCTCACTCAGAGTGGTTGCCATCTGCCCAATTTGAGTTTGTAAATTCTGGATGGTGGCATTGACATTCTGCTGAAACTGTTTCATCAAGTCTTCGAAAGGTGGCTCTGCTGGAGTGGCTGCTGGAACAGGTAGCTGGAGGGGCTGCTGCATGGGTGGCGGCGCAGGTTGTGCTTGCCTAAATGCAGGTGGTTGGTACTTGTTGCTAGGGCCTGTAGCTTGGTATCTAAATTGCGGTTGCTGCTGTTGCTAGGGTTATTGTTGTTATTGTTGACCAGAATTTCCATATCTCAGGTTAGGATGGTCCCTCCAGCCAGGGTTATAGGTATTAGAAAATGGATCATATCTGGGCTGTTGTTGTGATTGCTGATATTGGGGTCTACTAGGAAAAATACCAGCTGCTACAACAGATTGCTTTGGAAAAATAGAACCACCATCCTGAAGTGTGGGGCATGCATCAGTAGGATGAGATGAACAAGAGCAAATGCCACACACAGTTGTAGCCATCTGCATTGGTGCTTGTTGTCCCACTGCTAACTGCCTCACCAAAGAAGTCAATTCATCAAGTTTGTGTTCCATTCTCTGTTGGTCTACATGAGATGATTAAATCTCATTGACTCCTCTGGTTGAGGTAATAATTCATGTGCCAAATTGTTGGGTGTTGGCTGCCATGTTTGCTATCAAATCTCTCGCTGCTGCAGGGGTCTTGTCTACTAAGGCTCCTCCAGAGGCAGCATCCACCATGCTTCTGTCATTTGGCAGCAAGCCTTCATAGAAATATTGAATTAAGAGTTGATCGGTGATTTGGTGGTGGGGACGGCTGAGCACAACTTCTTGAATCTTTCTCAATATTCATGCAAGGTCTCTCTGTCATTTGTCTTATGCCACATATATCTTTTCTAATGGCAAGACTCTAGAGGCAGGGAAAAATTTCTCTAAGAACAACCGCTTCATGTCAGTCTAACTTGTTACTGAACCTGGTGAAAGATAAAATAACCAATCCTTGGTTGTATCAGCAAGTGAGAAAGGAAATGCCCTCAGTTTGATGTGTTCTTCTGAGATCCCATGTGGCTTCATGGTAGAACAAACCACATGGAACTCCTTTAGATGCTTATGGGGATCCTCACCTGCAAAACCGTGAAACTTGGGCAACAAATGTATCAATCCAGATTTTAACTCAAAATCAGCATCAAGATCTGGGTATTGAATACACAAAGACTGGTTAGTTATATCAGGAGCAGCGAGTTCCTTAAGAGTTCTATTCTACATGTTATCAGCCATGGTTTCAGAATTATTCAAGATCTCAAGTTCACTCCCAATATTAAGATCAAATTCAGAAGCAATTCTTGCACTTAGCCTACGAGCTCTAATCAACCTATGCAAGGTTCTATCAATCTCAGGATCAAAGTCAACCAAGTTATCAGGCTCGGACCTAGTCATACATCACACAAAAACAAATAAATAAGCAAAATACACTAAACAATGGATAAAAATGTTAGAAAAGTTAATAAAAAACAAAAGTTAGTAAAAACGCTTAAAATGAAAAGATTACACTTACTAATCCTTGGCAACGGCGCCAAAATTTTGACGAGCGCCAAACTCAGTCAAAATTATAACCGAAGTTATTACCTAAGCTTGTAGCATAGTGATAACACTGGATCATCTCCACGAGGATTGTAGATGCAATTTAATCAAATCAAGTGAAAGTTAGCAAAGGGGGGTTTGACAGTTTAAGATCGCACTTAACAAAATTAAAGGAATAAATAACAATTAAAGAGCAGTCAATTTAGAAACCTATCCAAGATTGGGTGGATTCAATCATAGACCCTTCATAAAACACTTGAAGCGCAATTGAATTGTTAATTTGGATCTAACCGAGATCTCTGCTTCAAATCCAGAATTCATACTAGACGATCGTCTAGAATTTAATTAACAAATGATAAACACAAATCCGCAATCACACCATTCATGAAGATCTATGTTAATTTCAAGTACCAAATTCAATTAACTTAGACACAAATCAGTAACCTAACCTTTTCAATTCTATGATTAATTTAGATCAATCAGTTCTAAGTTTAATCACAAATCTCAATCTTCATTTATGTGATTAGTTTAGATCAATTAGTTCTAAGTTTCATCACAAATCTCAATCTTAAACCAAGATCAAATCAGATCAACATAAATAGAATCACCATTCATGCATTCAAGATCAAGAAGAAGAAAAAAGAAGAAGAGAAGAGGAATTCAATTACAAATCAAATATAATACATAACCAAGGTCTCAAGAATCCAAACCACAATCTCTTCAACAGTTCTAAATTGACCGAAACTAGCTTAGCCCTCCATTACCATGAAGGGGAGCATGAAAATATACAAAAGCTATGAGAAACTATGAAGAAACAAGAAGAAACTATGAGAGAAATGAAGGAGTATACAACTTGTTATTCATGATAACCAATGGTGCCTTTTATAGAAGTCTAGGGTAACAAAATGACAAAGGGGAGTGGGTGGATGAGTGGGGTGGATGAGTGGGGTGGATGAGTGGGGTGGATGAGTGGGGTGGATGAGTGGGGTGGTTGAGTGGATGGATTAGTGGATGAGTGGGTGGATTAGTGGATGAATGAGTGGGTGGTTGAGGACGAAAATTTCTTGTCTAACTTGGAAGCCAAAAACGACCAACTATACTTCAGATCCATGAAATGTACTCTTCATGAAAGTTGTAGATCTTTGTCTTGGATATAACATGCATATCTGGATTGTCCAATTCGGCTTCCTACAGCCCAAGATATGACCCAAATACCGCAGGTTGCTCAAACCCAACTTCAGTACCTCTGTTCCGACTTGCAAGCTCAAACTGACCCATTAGACTTCATTTTTTCAAAAAGTGTTCTGCATGAAAGTTGTTTATTTGGATCTTAACTATCAACTATCCAAATTTCAGCCCATATCCATTATTACAGCTTGAGATATGATTTTATAAGTGCACACCGTTTGGATTCTAGTGACAGAACCCGTATTCTGACTTCCATGTAAACTTAGGTCCCTTAGACATCTGTGTAGGACTTCGAGCTCTGCATCAAAGTTGTAGAGCTTCCTCCTAGCTTTCCTACAAGGTAAAATTCATGATTATCAGATATCAGGAACTCAAGTTATGGCCAAAATACAGAAATAGTGTCAAATCTCAATAATGCTGAAAATATTCAATTAGGACCATTTTGAGCTTAAACTCACAAAATCATACCAAACTCAATCAATTAAGAATATGGAGAGTGCAAATGACTAAACATGAGAGTTTCTTAATGAATAAAATATGTGATTATCACACATCAACTAAACAAGAACAAAACATCATTTGTCTCTCTAAAACAACCAAACCATACCAACAAGGTAAGCAAACTAGATTCACAAAGTAAATCAACATGATCTACAAAGTAAATCTATTCTCTCCTTATACACACCTTAAAAGATTTCTCTTTACATGTGTTCTCATCTCATACAAAGTTGGAAGATTTCATCACTTTCTTTTTCTAAGAACCATCTCCCTTACGATGTCTTGGTTTCTTATTTATACAGCACACAAATTACCCGTCAAGCACAGTCCACATCCATGTATCTTACCACATTTTGCACATCTTAGTAACTTGAAGCTTGATTTACCTTTTTCCTTAGAGTTATGTAAGAGATAAACATAACACTAAGCTTTTCACATATTAGTTAGTTAATCTAGTATGTATGTGAAGAGAAAGAACTTTAGTGCAACTAAGATTAGTGGTTTGCCATAGGTAGTAAGTACCTAACACCTCAGCAACATAGGATTGCATTAGAAATCACTTAAGAGATATGAGTGATGAGATGGAGTTTAGGTACAAGTATAAGAAATTGACTGGTGATGTTTACCTAAGAATGTAACATTATATGACGCGAGGTCATTTAGCCAGAAGGTAAGGAATTAGAGAAGTTCCTAAGGGGACAAGTATTTCTAACTAAGTGCTAAGGTTACATATAATATGAGGTTACAGAATCTCCTTATTACAAAGGGTAAACATAATAAGCCAAAGTTCTTAGGAGAATATGCTTAGATCGTAAAGGAACTAAGTATATAACTACGTATATAAGTCTATGAATTAGTCAAGTAGTATCGATCTTGGTGAGTATCCTTTGATGTTCATTCATGGAGGCAAAAAGAGATAGATGGGTGTCCGAAGGACTTTTGAGAAGGACATAACCCTGATGTCTCGATAGTGCCAAGGCCAAAAGAGATAAGTGGGAAATCCAAAGACGCTCTTTGAGCAAGGATGAAGCCCAAATTTCTCAGCGTGCTAGGATATGTGTAATGTGAGGATAAGCTGTCCCTCTAATTACCACTGGATGATATACTGACTAGTTCTTAACAAACTTCCTTATTTTCAAAATAAACTTTTACATGTATTTCAAAACAAAACCCTACATTTGCATTTCATCCACATACTTTTAAGACCTTCTTAGACATATTCATATTACATATCATTCTCATTGCATTCACGGACAGTTATATGGGCATTGTCCATCAATGTTAGTATTTACAGCTGTACGGGCATTGTATATATTAACAATGTGTAGGCTATCGGTTGATATCACACTATAAGAAAGTGTGCAGATATGAGAAAGGAGGAGGAAACTCCTAAGTTAGAAATTATAGCATTTGTTATATAATTGTTATATATAATGTTATAGAGAACTGATATTGGAATTGCTTTTACTGAGAATGTTAATTCTCACCCCAGTTGTTATTCTATATAAATTCAGATGCAGGCAAAGGCACAGGTGCGATGATACAGACCCTGCTTAGGGTAAAAGGATAAAGCATGAAGACTAGAGTAGTTTTTATTGCTTTAAGTATACAGAACTTATGTAATCAATTTATATTTGGTATGTAAGTCTTATGTTATTTGTATTACAATAAGCCCTCTTGTGGCTAAGTTTGTATATATATGTATGAGTTTAAGTTTTTCTGCAATCTCTCAAGGCTTTCTATAATTACTCAGTTTGTCACAAAACTTCACTAGCATGCTAAACAAGTCAAATGCTACCTTTGGTAACCATTCACCAGTCTAACATGTGTTTAAGGGGTGAAACAACAATTTAGATAAATCTTATAATTTATTCTAAAGTTGTTGGAAGCTGGGAAACTTGAATTAGTATAATTCGGGTGTCCTTAGCAGATATAAGTTTCAACATAGAAACTTAAGTTAATCTTTTCCCTTAATTCTCTCTGCGTCCCACCCCCTATTTCTCTTTTCTCTCTCGGCAGAGAACCGAAAAACAGAGAAAGAAAAGAAAGAAAAAGGAGAAAGGGGAGAAGAAGAAGGAGAAAGGGGAAGAAGGGAAGAAGAAGAGGAAGAAGATCAAGGATCAAGCTTCAGGATCAAGAGTCTTCAAGAGGCAGGGGTTTAAGATTTCTACTCATCTATTCTCTCTAGATTCTCTATGTATGCATATAAACAACCTAATATGCTAAATTGAGTTTTAGATGAGTTTGGTGTGTTTGGCTTGCATGGACGTGTTTCTTTGGTCACTTATGACTTGTTCAAAGCATAAGTTTAAGTTAGAAACTTAGAACAACTCATTTAGACCCTTGATTCACAAAATGAGCTTTAGGTCAAAGAATGAAGGATTTTGATCCATAATCCAAATTAAGAGGTTTAAGATAGTGATTGATGTTTCCTAAGCATTAAGGAACTAGTTAGGAACTTAGAATCACTTAGAATTTGGATAGAAATAGCCAGAATCCAAGAAAATGACCAATAGAATAGTAAACCCGTAGCTACAGAATTATGCAGAACTGTTGTTCTGTCATGGGCGCCGCGGCGTGGGGTTAGTGGCGTCCCGGCGTGAGGCCCTGAAATCAGAAAGAAGACATTTTCTGCTACGGGCGCCATGGCATAAAGGGGATGACAACGCGGCATGCTGCCCAGAATCATGAAAAATGGTTTTTCTATATCCACTGCTAGTCATTCGGTATTAAAATGCACAACTAGTATACCTAAAAATACCAAACTGACTCTAATTCTCTTAAAACTTTTACCACATCTTACTTGGCTTATTTGTGACCTAGAAATAAACTCTCTATGTTTATTTCCCTCAACTTGGCAACTAATGTTATTATCTGAGTCATTTTAAGCTACTTTACAACTTCTGTGTTGCAACTAAGTGCCTAAACGAACTCAGCTTGTCACAAAACTTCACTGGCATGCTAAACAAGTCAAATGCTATTTTTGGTAACCATTCACCAGTCTAACATGTGTTTAAGGGTATTACAGTTCCCATCGCTTCTTGTAAACTATTCTAAAATCTCGACGTAAATCTCGGATCTCGATCTAAAATAATACTGGATGCTACACCATGAAGTCTAACAATTTCATTGATGTACACTTGAGCCAACTTTTCCATTGAGTACTTAATATTAATCGACAAAAACTGTGTCAATTTAGTAAGCCGATCAATAATTACCTAAATAAAATCATGATCTTTCCGAGTCTTTGGTAGTCATGTTACAAAATCCATTGCTATGTCATCCCATTTCCATCCAAGAATAGGCAAAGGTTGCAACATTCCAAATGGTCTTTGATGTTCCACCTTAGTCTTTTGACAAACTAAACATGATGATACATATTCAGCGACATCCTTCTTCATTCCTTGCCACCAATATAACTATTTCAAATCTTGATACATCTTTGTGGCTCCTAGATGCATACTCAACTTGCTCCTGTGAGCTTCATCCAAAATTAACCTCCTAAGTTCGGGATCATTTGGCATACAAACTCTTCCTTTAAACTTCAGAATTCCTTCAGCACCTTCGCTAAATTCCAACACCACTCCTTGGCTCCTAGCTTCCTTTGCTTCTTGCAAATACTAGTCACTATTTTGTCCTTCTTGTATTCTATCCATCAAATTATTTGAAATGGTGATCATGTTTAAATGCATTCTCCCTGGCGTCAATTTCACAGACAAACGCATATCCCGAAATTCTTCTATCAGTTCCTTCTCCTTAATCACCATAACAGAAGCACTAAGCATTTTCCTACTTAAAGCATCCGCTACGACATTCGCTTTTTTGAGATAGTGTTGTAACTAAAAGTCATAGTCCTTCAGAAACTCTAGCCAACACCTTTGTCTCAAGTTCAACTCTTTTTGGTCAAACAGATACTTCAAAGTTTTATGATCACTAAAAACAGTGAACATTGCTCCATAGAGAAAATGTCTCCACACTTTCAATGCAAACACCACAGCTGCCAATTCCAAATCATGAGTCGGATAATTCCTCTCATGCACTTTCAACTGCCTTGAAGCATAAGCCACCACCTTACGGTTATGCATAAGTACACAACCCAATCCTTGGTATGAAGCATCACAATATACTTCGAAATGTTCGTTCGGATCAGGTAGAATCAATACCGGTGAAGTAGTCAGTCGTCTTTTCAACTCCTAAAAACTTTCTTCACATGCATCAGTCCATGCAAACGATTGATTCTTTAGTGTAAGTTGGGTAAGAGGTCCTACTATCTTGGAAAACCCCTCAATAAACCGTCGATAGTAACTGGCTAATCTGACAAAACTATGAATTTCTGATACAGTCTTCAACCTTTCCCATTCCAAAATCGTCTCCACTTTAGAAGCATCAACTTCAATTCCTTCCTTCGATATCACTTGTCTTAAAAACTGAACTTCGCTTAACCAAAATTCACATTTGGACAACTTGGCATATAGCTTATTCTCCTTCAAAATCTAGAGAACCACTCTGAGATGCTCAATATGTTTCTCCTGACTTCGAGAATAAATCAAAATGTCATCTATAAAGACAACAACAGACTCATCCAAGTACAAATGAAAAATTCTGTTCATAAAGTCCATGAATATGGCTGGTGCATTAGTCACACCAAACGGTATCACTTGATACTCGTAATGCCCATAACGAGTCCGAAATGCAGTCTTGGGAATATCCTCTGCTTTCACATGAATCTGGTGATAACCAGAACATAAGTCAATCTTGGAAAATATTGCGGCTCCTCGCAATTGATCCATCAGATCATCAATTCTTGGGAGTGAATATTTATTCTTAATCGTAATCTTGTTCAACTGTCGGTAGTCTACACATAGACGAGAAGTTCCATCCTTCTTCTTTACTAACAATACTGGAGCTCTCATGGTGACACACTAGGTCTCACAAATTGTTTCACCAACAAGTCCTCCAGCTATTTCTTAAGCTCGGCCAATTCTACCGGCGACATCCGGTAAGACGCCATAGATATCGGTCAAGCTCCAAAACTCAATTTCTCTTTCTGGCAGTAGTCCAGTTATATCTTCAGGAAATACTTCAGGAAATTCATTAACTACGAAAATATCCTTCAAGACATCTTCACTCTGAACCTTCAAAGAAGATATCAATAAGTACCCCTGATCTCCTTCCTTCAAACAAGCTTCCCCCTGAGTAGCCGTTAGGAATCTAGGATCCTTAGCCTCAAGAAATACCAGTGTCTTATTCGAACAATCAATTAGGATATGGTTAGAAGACAACCAATCTATTTCTAAGATTACATTAATCTTGGAAAGAGGCAAACATATCAAATCAACATGAAAGATTCTATTCCTAACACAAGCAGGGCAATTCAAACATACTTTAGTAGTAATCACAGGCTTATCAGTAGGAGTAGCAACACTCAGATCATAAGGTAATGTAGTCACAGTCAATCCCAAATGCTCCACACAATCACATGCAATGAAAGAATGTGTTGCTCCCGAATCATAGAGTACAGTTAAAGGATTACCTTCGATGGCACACTCCTCCATAATCAAGTCCTCAAATTTCGCGACTTCTTCCCTACTCATAGTATACACACGACCACCCGCCTGTGGCCTCGCCGTACGAACATTCCCCACCAATGGTTCCGCCTTCAACTGATCACATTCCCTGGAGAAATGTCCAGGTTTCCTACATCTATAACAAATAACTCCTTTATGCTGACAATCCTTGGTTAGATGGTCCTTCCCACACTTGAAACATTTAAACGTAGAAGTTCCAGCTTGACTTGCCTTACTGCCACCAAAACTTCCTCCAACAGATTGTTGCCGATTCTGACTTTCTGCTGGTTTGGTATACAGTTTTTGCTGATAACGGTTGCCACCACTACCCTTTCCTCTTTGGAATCTTGTAGGTCCAAAGTTCTTATTTCTCGTTGCACGTTGTTGATCAATCTCCTCAACCTTACGACACTTGTCCAACAATTATGGAAACTGTTTGATTCCCAAAGTTGCTACAGCTTGCTTAATGTCAAGTTTCAAACCCTCTTCAAATATTCTACACTTCCAATCCTCGTCTGGATGCATCTGAAAATACCTCGAAAACTTAAACAAGCTTTCGAATTTTGCAGCATACTCACTTATAGACATCACCCCTTGTCTCAGACTAAGGAATTCCATCTCCTTAGCATGACGAATACTAGCTGGAAAAAACTTTCCTATAAACTTCTGCCTAAAAAGCTGCCATGTCACAACTCTTCCCTCAGCTTGTATCAATCTTCGAGCTCCTGCCCACCAGTCTTCTCCATCTCCAACTAATATAAAAGTTGCAAAAGCAAGCTTCCATTCATCGATACAACCCATATCTTTAAATATCTTTTCTAATTCTTTGATCCACAGATCAATTTTCTCTGGGTCAAATTCTCCACGAAACTTTGGTGGATTGTTTCTATGAAATTCCGACAAACTGTGAGCATCCCCAGTTGCCCTTTGGTTTTGTTGTACAACGACATCAGCCATCTGTTGCATTGTTAGTACAGCTACAACCATGTTTTCGTTATCATCACCAACATTTCCAAATCCTGTTCGAGTATTCACGCGTCCTTTTCCTCATCCAGCCATTACGATCTCTCTAAATCAAACTGGACAGCACAAAGAAGAGTTAAAGTCAATCTTCAAACAATATTGTTTCTTTTCAGAAAACAAACACAAAGAATCACACAACTTAAACAAGACAGACCTAACCACAAACCCAAAAAGACTCTAACTTG
This sequence comes from Ormosia emarginata, assembly GCA_029884605.1. Taxonomy (NCBI): domain Eukaryota; kingdom Viridiplantae; phylum Streptophyta; class Magnoliopsida; order Fabales; family Fabaceae; genus Ormosia; species Ormosia emarginata. The sequence goes on from JAQQTP010000087.1 coordinate 6,544,450, forward strand.
GGCTCTGATACCAACTAATGTAACACCCACCGTAGGGTATTGCATTTATGTTACTTAATTATCAAATTATCCCTTCCATTATAAAATATGCTTTATAGTGTAAATACGAGTTGTAAAATTTCCTTGATATCAATAAGATAACTTTAGCGGAAAATAAAAATATTACAACATCATCACAAATAATTTACATCATATATACACAAGTCTTAGTATTGTCATACTTAAATATTTACAGACTAGGTTCTCAAAGTATTTGCAACCTCATATAACCTAGGAAACTGGGCATCACCATATATATATATATATATATATATATATATATATATATATATATATATATATATATATATATATATATATATTCAAATTATGCATGTGCACAAAGACTCAATTTCCTAATCCATGGAGCTAAAACTCAGGTCGGAGAGAGTGATCGAAAAGATATGTTTGTACCAACATGCTTCAGACCACGTGCCACAATTCTCATAGGTATTTGCACATCTAGCATATACACGATAGTCTTTATCAGATCTTGATTAAGAATAGTGTCTCGGTCAAGATCATCGGTGCGTTGCATCGGTCTAACCCACGATACAGAAGAGCTACCAACTGCCAATTGTAGGCAACCCGCACCCCAATGCCCCCAAAATCAACAAGTGACTTACACTACGCATATTGCACCCATTCAAGAGGTGTATTCTCTCCTAGGCAATTAGCCTTATCCAGTCTATCAGACTTTTCCAATGCATGTACAATGCACCATTCTCAGTTCAAATTCATAATTTCACATTCAGGGTCCACACACTAGTTCATTCTTAGTTCAAATTCATAATCTCATTTTCAGGGTCCTCACATTGGCCCAACAGTATCTTTACTGTATTTTTCATTGCAAAATCATATTATTGCATTTTCTCAATTGCGTAAAAATATTTAAACGCTTTCCAAATCGTGTAGAAATATTTAAACCTTTTTTTCAAATCGCGTAGCGATTTTTTATCATTTTTGCAATCACATAGCTTAAAAATCACGTTTTTAAGTTACGTAAACGTAAAATATTTCTCAACCTTCCAAAATTCCGTTTCAACCTTTCTCAAAATAAAATGACTTCTCACTTTATTTTTCACATTTTCTTACTCAAGAAATTCTTTTCGTAATATATTCCACAAATTCACCATTCCATTGAATTAAATCAATGTTTTTAACTTAAAATTTCCTAACGCGCTCCAAAACCCAAAGAATGAGTTATACGTTAGTAAATTTTAAGTCACCAACGTATTCTTTATAATTCTAAATCAATTCTAAAAATCAATTCTCTTCAAAATAAATTGAGGTTCAAACACTTTCAACCTCTCTTTTCCATTCATATACGAAAATTTCATTTTTCAAGTGACAAAACACTTTGTTTCCATTTCTTTAATTCTTGTACTTAATCAATTATATTTCCACTTTGAAATCACTTTGCCTCATAAAACCAAGGCATTACAAGCCTTCAAAAAACGTGGTACATGGCCATTGAAACCATCATATATTTTTCCTTCTAAATTAACTAAGTTCCATTTATGTTTTTACACAAACAAAACCATTAAAATTTCTCCAAAAATCATGAGACTCTTGTTCTTTGAAATAAAAAAAATTGTTCATTTTCTTTGCTCTTCTAAACATCCAATTTTACCATTCATGAAAATATTAATTTGTGAACACCTATTTTGAGGTGTCTTGGCCGAAATCCTCTTGGTCTTTGGAACCAAAAATTATTTTCCTCTCTAACAATTATTATGGCATACATAACATATAATCAACATATTATATTTCAACCATACCATAAAAGCAATAAAAATCATATCAAGCATGTAAGCACAAATAAATCATGCAAAACACATAAACCACATAAACACCCACAAATTATTATACAACCATGGATATGAATCCACACATGGATTCACCATCCATCAAATACAAATTCATCTCTCACCACCATACTTAGTTGGTGAGATGGATCTCCCTCTTACCTCTTGAAGAACCTCAAAAGCTCATTGCTTTGTTTCTTTTTCAAGTCCTTCACCACCAAAGGTTTCTTAAACACAAAACAAAACATATATTTATTAGCATATTAAGCTTGAACAAGGTAAACCATGAATCAAACATGGCTTAGAACATGAAAAAGATATAAGATGTGAAGTTTTCTTACACTTCACCTTAAAAACCCTAGAACTTTGCTCTTGAAGAAAGTCCTTGAAGATGATGGATTTAGAACTTGGCCTAAACTACAAAGGTTCTTGGATTGAGGTATAGATTCAAGAAGTAAGGTTGTTTAAAATTTTTGAAAAGTGATGGTGCGATTTAGTGGTCTTGGCCGAAACTAGCATGAACAGAAATGGAGAGAAAATGTTTTGTTAAGCTTTAGCTTTATTTGGAAATGATCAAGAATGATCAAGAATAGCAATAATGGTGTCTTGAAACCTTGCTATGCTCTTAAGCCACCAAAATTGAACCCCCCCCCTCTTGCACTCTCAATGAGTGACTAATCTCACTAGCCACCATTTTGGGCATTGTTAGCCATTGATTAGATCAATGGTTAGGATTAGTGTAGATTCTAATTATAGCCTCTAGATGTAAGACTATATCTAGGCCATTGGATCTTTCTCCTTACAATCCTAACCATTAGATGTATCTCCAAAATGAAGGGTCATGATCAATCCTTCATACTTTCCATCCAATGGTCATAAATGGTCCTAGCCATTTTATAAGACCAAATCTCCACCGTTGATTAAATCAATGGTGAATATCCAAAGGCCTCAACATTAAGCTTGCTTCCTATTGGTCCGTCATAAAGTTGTCATAACCACTAATATTGATTAAGCAGTATATTATTTATTTTTATCTGCTATTACCCTACGAACACAATTAATTATAGTTTTTATTACCCGATAATTAAATATAGTACAAAACACAATAAAAAAAAATTTTAAAAACTGTTTCCGGTTTCAGGTTTAATAAGATCCCCCATCCCCATCTCAATAGTACAAAATTTTCTGGCTGCAGAAAAATTTTTGTAACATCTCGGGACTACCTGCAGGATTGACGACTGTCTCCACAAACCAACACGGGTCTTTTCAGTGTGCTTTGTCCTCACTCACACGCATCCTAGGAAACGTCCCAAGAGGTCACCCACCCCACAATTGCTGCAGGTCAAGCACGCTTAACCATGGAGTTCTTATGTTCTAGGCTCCCGAAAAGAAGTTGCAACTTGTTGATATGGCTATGCCTAATCAATTCCTTTAAGCCATCCTCAACTACGCAGTCCCATACCTGCACAGTCTCTGAATCTCTCTCATTTCGGTGCGTATTCAGTTCATTCATGGGACCCTTCGCCTAGAAGCCTGCCAGGAGCCGCTCCTTGTACGTGTTTCTCTTACACTAGCGTCCACTCCCCGCCCTCGTAGGCCCTGGGACACCATATGCCCACCAACTTCTGCTTGGTTCGTCCCCGAACCACACTGTACTAGGAGAGGTCTCATCTCTAATACCATTTTTGAACAATTTGAATCAACAGAAAAGATTCAATCATTTAACAGACTTAGGATGATTTAAGTAACTCAAGTTATTAACCAAAGGTCTTAGTAATAGAAGTAGAAATAACTAAGTCAAAAGATAATGAAGGCACAAATAACTCTAATTGATCTACACGATCATATGCCATAGAGGAATGGATTACCTCCAGAATTATACAGTACAGTCAATGGATCACTTCCTATGACACAATCTTTTTTGCTTAAACCTTAAGTCTGGGTGCTTTTGCTACACTTGGAGAATCGACGCTCCATTCTACTTGAGATGTCGAAGCACGTTCATTACTAACAGATGAGTTCTCCTTTGGTGGAATACACTTTCTAGCAATATGTCTGGGCATTCCACACTTGAAACAGATGGTTCCTTTGATTGTACAGTCCTTTGTCAGATGATCCTTCCTACACTTCCGACATTTCGGTGCAGATGTCACGGTCAGACCAAACCTGCTACTACTAGTACTTCCTCCACAAGATTGCTGCTGTTGTTGACTTCCCGATGATTGCGAATACGTTTTCCGCTGGAATTGCTTGACCTTACGATTTCTCCTTCTTCGTAACTAATATGGTCCAATGTTATCGGGTTTTACATCTTGAGACTGATTCAACTCTAACAAAATCTTAGCTTCGGCTATCAATTCTTGCTGCTGAACAATCTTCTGAGTTTGCTATATAATTACATCAGCCATTTTTTGTATTACCTCCAGAGTTGCAATCATATCACCATTATCACGTCTCGCTTCCACATGCGTACGTCTATCACGAGCCATCATCTTTCTTTGTTTATCACGAGTCATAGTCCTCTCTTCAAAAACAGACGAATCAAAATACAATAGAAACCAGATGTAACCATTTCAAACAAACATTGTCTCCTTTCGGAGTCCAAGCACAGAGAGTCACACAGTACAAACAAGACAGACTTAACCACAAAACCCTAAAAGACTCTAACCGTGCTCTGATACCAACTAATGTAACACCTCCATAGGGCATCACATTTCTGACTAAAATCTGAAAATCTAAAAGTCATTTCACAAAAGCTTTGAGTTATAAAATATGGATTTTTAAAATTTCTTTTTTTCTAACAATATAAACTTACCAAAAATATAAGTAGTATAGAAAATAGACTGAACTGATTAATACACATATTAATTATACCACATAATATTAAACAACATTTAAAACATAATTTACAGACTCAAGAAACAGTAGCAAACCCAATGACGGGTCCTACTTAATAGCACGGTAATAACACTAACGAGAAAATTTAATATACTTGTTCCGTTCCTCCACCAAACTGTTCACTATCGAAACTGGGAAGATCACTCCTCGACGTCGTCACCGAACTCAGAACATTACCTCTAGTTAAGTCTAAGAAGCTTACTTCGCCTACTATACAAATTTTGACAATACAAAAACAACAAACAATATAGCAAAGAGGTGAGATCCCATTTCATCAATATCAATATGGTAGCAAAGAATGATACGAATGATAAAGTCATTCCATACACACAAATATCACAAGTATAATCATGTTAACAAATTATCATTATGTTCAGAAAACATATATTACAATAATATAAACATCAACAGTATATCAACAACAAATATCAATAATATATATATGTAATGATTATGCCACCATGATATGTACATTGACAATGCCACAACAATATGTACACAACTATGTATATGCACAATGCATCATATTCCTACTCTATGGAGCTAAAAAAATTTGGATGTGAAAGGTCTAGAAGATCCGCCACCCATAATGACAGTCTAAGCTAGACGCGAGACATAAATAGTGCTTGTCGGGACATACGCCAGTGCGTTGCAACGGTTTATCATGGCCAAGTATATAATGTGACAAACAGGTCACTATGAATCACCGCGCCCTGACTTTCCCAGTAGATCCCCCACTGGATCACAGTATTCAGCTCTCATTCATTCCTAAACAACAAAAGCCATTACAACCATTGACTATGCATACTAACTCAATGCATACATATGAACCATATTTACAAAAATATCCTCAGTCTCAATATTCCAAAATATAGTATGTCTCCACTTGACAGTACCATATCTCAACATGTCTGAGTCCACCACTTTGGCCCGACAGTAAAACTCACTGTTCCATTTAGTCACATAGAAATTTTATCGTGTTTTCACAATTGCGTCACTTTTACAAACGTTTTTAAATTGCATAAATATATTTTGACATTTTTAAATACTGCGTAATATTTTTAAATTATTTTCTCAATCGCGTAAGATTTTTAAATCGTTTTCTTAACCATAAAGCTTAAAAATCTTTATTTTAAAAACGCGTAAGTTATTTCTAGTACTTTTAAACTACGTAGAATATTTTTCTTACATTTTAAAATATATTATAAAACTTTCTCTTTTTTTTGTCCGTTTCTAGTAAATTTTGACAGTATTTTGTCTAGAAAATTCATGAAAAAGGTATTTTCTATGTTTTCCTTTAAAAATTAACTTGCTTTAATTATAACCATTATTTACACTTTAAAACTCACTAACGTGCCTCAAAACTCAAAGGTGAGCTCTAAGTTAACAATTTTCTTCACTTTATTTATAATTAAGTCCATTAATTTAGATTTTCTAAAAACTAGAACCCTTTATTTTGTTTTCCAAAAATTCATTATAATTGAATTCTATTCAAGTTAACTACTTAATCTTCATTAGAAAATAGTTTTGGAAATCAAATAGACATTGTATGGCATTTTGGCCGAAACTCAACATGTTCTTTACAAATAATCATTAAATCATTTTCTATCTTCTAAATCATTTTCAAATTCATTGTTTTACCTAAATTCATTAAATCATTGTTTTAGAAAATGGTTGAGAACATTTTGGTTCTCTTTTTCTTGGAGAAGTCATGAGCTTCTTTTGTGTTCTTTGGAACACTCATGCAATCTTTGCATATTATTCACATCTTACAATAATATTCATACCTTTATAAACACATGCAATATATTTTTAAAGCTATAGACATGCTTACAAATACAATCAACCACAAATAGGAAAAACTTTAAACACTCAAGTGAATAAATCCTTATGGATTTTTCACCACACACAAATCCACTCCTCACCACCAACATATGGTTGATGAGGGTAATCTCCCTCTTACCTCTTGGAGAAACCTCCAAAGCTCCTTGCTTTGCTTCTTGTACAAACCCTTCACCACCAAGAGCTTCTTAAAAATCAAAGTAAACACACATAATCAATATATATAAGACTTGAATAAGAAAACCATGGATTAGAATCATGGTTAGAACCTTGAAAATCAAAAGAAAAGTGAAGATTAATGAACTTCACCAATAAAGCTTCAATCTTTAGCTTGAAGAACAAGGTTGAAGATGGATGATTTAGAGAAAGTCTTCAACATGAAAGTTCCTTAGAATTTCATGGAGATTCAAGATCTAAGGTTGTATAGAATTATTGAAGCTTGGAAGGTATTTCTATGGTGGTTGGCCATGAGCTTCTCTAGAGAGGAAAGGTAAGAGTTTTTGTGTTTGGTTTTGAAAGAACTCCTTGAAGATGGATGATTTTGATCAAGACTCCAACTACAAAGATGCTTGGACTGATGTAAGGATTCAAGAAATAAGGTTGGTTAAAATTATTGGAGAGTGGAAGGGTGATTTAGGCCGCTTGGCCATGAGCTCCCTTTGAAGAACAAGGTGAGAACTTTTTGGTTTTCAAGCAAAGAATGAAGATGATCACAACATCAAAGTACCTTAGAATGGTGAGAGGATTTAAGAAATGATATTGATAGAAATTATTGAAGAGTGGAGGGTGATGCAAGGTGGTTTGGCCGTGGGGTGTTTTTGAGAGAAATGGAGAGAATTTTGTGAAGTTTGGATTAGGAAGATGATGAAGATGAAAATGAAATGAATCAAAACATTTCCTATAGCTTTTCTAAGCCCAAAACTGTGACCTCCCCCCCTTGTACACTAAGGTGATGTCTAAATACATTAGCCACCATTTTAGGCTTCAAGAGCCATTGATTAAATCAATGGTGGATCTTTGGTAGAAGCTTCCAAGTGATATGATCAAATCTAAGCCATTAGATCTCTCCTCCTTGAAATCCTAACCATTAGATGCATCTTCAAAAATGGAGGGTCAAGATCTTCTCTACTTACTTTCCATCCAATGGTCACAAATGGTCCTAGCCACTTTGTGAGACCAATCTCCGCTGTAGATTAAATCAAGGGTGGATATCCTAAACTTCTTTATTAAGCTTGTCTTTAGAACCATTGATTCGATCAATGGTGAACATCCAAGGCTTCCTAACTAAGTTTACTCTCACACCATTGATTAAATCAATGGTGATCATCCAATGCTTCTTCATTAAGTTTGCTTCTTAACCGTTGATTAGATCAATGGTTGATGTTTAAAGCTTCTCCACTAAGTCTTGTCATCCAAGGGTGCAAATCAAGTCAAGCCCTCTTTGTTGACTAGCATTTCTATTGGTTGGATGGTTACTAACTTGTTTCCTATTGGTTGTCACTTTTGTTGACGAATTTCTATTGGTTACCCTTGAAAAGTCTTCGCCACAAATGTTGACTTAATCTAAGTGGTTGATCTTATTTCTATAGCTCTCTTATTGGTTCATCAAAGATAACTATTTCTAATTGGTTCATCAAATAAGGACTAGATTCTAATTGGTTCATCAAGGAAGGCTCAATTCCTATTGGTTCAATATATAATTATCAAATTTGACTAATTCTTATTGGTTTATTTCAAAGATACTAGATTCCTATTGGTTTAGAAATTCAAGCCATCTATTTTGACTAAATCCTATTGGTTCACAAAAATTATTTTCTAGACAATTGCTACAGAAATTATTACTTAATGAACAGAATATTACTGCTTACAAGACAGTAAATATTTGTCCGCTATAAAATAAAAATACAGCATATTTTTATTTCACAGAAAATTTCTAAAAATTAAAAGATTATGTCACTTATCTCTCGGAATTGGGTTTAGTCAGATTTCCCGGCTCCGAATAAATACGTAAAGATTTTCCCCGGCCCAAAAAGTTATTATTTTCTTGACATGGAGCAAATCACACAAAATGATCAAATACAATCACAGAACAGTCAAAATAATTTTATAGTACACAGAAATTGCAAAACAGTACAATTTGTCATTACTGTCAAATAGCTAAATTTTGGGATGTTACAATTTTTACTTTTCTGGACCTACCTGGGCCCACGTACAGCCCCCCTGGTCTCACAAACAGCCCAAGAATAATATTAAAATAATCATAAAAATATAAAAATTTCATAATCATCCACAAAATCATAAAAATTATAAAACTTACAAAAATCAAATCAATTTATATAAAATAATTAAGACTTAACAGTAATAATTAAATTACGTAAAAATTTTCCCAGCCCAAAAATTATTATTTTCCTGACACGGAGTAAATCACACAAAATGATCAAATGAATTCACGGAATACTTAAAATAATTTTACAGTACACGGAAATTACTAAACAGTAGAATTCTGTTATTACTGTCAATATCACTGTCAAATAGTTAGAAAATTTGGGGTGTTACACCACCTAATGTAACACCCCTAGATTTAATGACTACGGCACAATCGTCATTACACCACAGTCCCTCAATCCAGGCATGTCACAGTCTCAACAATAATCTTTTCAAAATAAATATTTCATTTATACGTAGATGGAAAATATAAGCCCCGAATGAATGCATATTTAGTACCCAACCATTTTAAAACACAACCACTTTAAGGACAACATACTTCATATATAATATTTTCGTCTTTAACACAAAGCACTGATAACACGAAATATAGTACTTACATATTCAAATAAAAGGTAACGGGTACAAAAGTACAAAAGGGAAAAGTAGTAACCCTGGGATAGGTACTACTAGCAGACAAGGCCGCAACCCCCTATATATATGACTCTCGGAGTCCCAATCGACACGTCAGGCATTAATGCCCCCATGGAGTTGCTCCCGTACGTAACCGAAGAAATCTTGTCCCAACGCCATATTGAAAATAGTGAATTAGCCCAATCCAATCAGTATGGGTGTGGTCCCTTGTCTCCTTCCTCACGATCTTTTAACAAATATATATATATATATATATATATATATATATATAAAAGAAATACAAGGATATAGGAAAGAGAAGAGATATCCTACTTACATTACCAATTATGGCAGTAAAGAAACAGAATGGCGCAGAGCGCCCACATAGCAGAGCAATAACATTTAAGCAACAATAATCACATACGATAAGAGAAAACAACAACAGAATCTCAGATAATGAACAATTAAAGCATTTCAGATAATCATGACATCAATAACACAACAGTATAATCATCATATAAATGAGTGCCAAATGATATGCCGACTCACATTGCCAACTCACAATGTCGACCTACAATGCCGACTCACAATGCATGTACACTTGGTACTAAGATTTTCTATTCCATTTCAAAGATGAACGTTCTAGAAGATCTGCCTCCCTCAATGGCAGTTTACGTTGGACCACGAAGAGAATAATGCTTGTTAGGCGTGTGATGCACTGCAATCGATTTATCATGGCCAGGGGTATAATAAGGTGATAACATCATCACGAAATGAACCACCACGCCTTACGGTCCTCAATCAGATCCTTTCACTGGATCACACTATTCCATTCTCGTTCATAGGTTCATACAACCTTTTAACAGTCATCGACTGAGCAAATTATTCAATACAAATATGCATAACTCAAGCCATCATTGTATTGTCCCCAATGATATTAAAACAATCGTCCATACAATTGCCTAATACCATTAGTATCAATGATATTACATAACCACCCATACAATTACATAATAACACTGATCCACCCTGGTTTAGCACATCAACACAATAACAAAAGGTGTATAATGGTCAATGCATGTTGACTCCATGCACAATCATGTATATCCAACAATAATGATATATTTTCCATAACACGCCGCAATTTGGCCAATTTAAGCATCAACAAAATTCTAGTCCCAAACACGGACCCACAATAGCAAAGTATTAAATTCTCAAGAGTGATAGAACACTTTTAGAGGTTTATTTTAGGTTTCACTTTAATTAACATCTCTTATGAATTCATTCTCTAGAGGGATTCTCTTGTAGTCCTCATTCAAACTTCATTCATTTAGGTTGATCAAGTTCCTTAATCTAATAAATTATGCTCACTTAGAAATTACTCTAAGGTTTTGCAAGTCTCACAACTCTCTTGTTCTTCCCTTATGTTCAAAATCGTTCTAATCCATAAGATAAAGTCTTATTCTTTATTCTTTTCCTTTTATGAACTCTTAACGAGTCTAGAACTTTCTAATCATCTAAGTCTCCATTTTAGCACCACATTTTGTGACATTTTGCCTTAGGAATCCGTGAGCCTTATTATAACAAAGTCTAACCCTTTTTCCTTCACCACAATGTTGATCACTTATCATTTAATCACTTAAGACCTAAGATTACACAAAGATCACAACTTAACCCTTAAATTTCCTAGAGGTCGTGAGTCTCCCAATGGTATGAATCTAACCAATCTTTCCACCACATTGTTAGTTACTTTTATTAAATTACTCAAGTTCCAAAGTTGCTACAAATTTAAGTCTTGAACCCTAACAATTAGTCAAGAGGTCGTGGGCCTCCCATCCTACCCATAGTTTTCCTTTTTATGCATTTGCCCTTTAACTCTTCATCACCTAAGTTCCAATCTTTACAAAACCACATCTTGAACACCAAAAAATGTGGCCTCTTGGCCGTGAATCCAAAAGGACAAAGAACCCTAAAATCTCTTCACATAATAATCCAAGCAATCCAATATATTTTTACATAGTCATCAAGACATATAATAACAATCAATAAATCATACAAGTCAAAATAGCACAAAATCATGAAGAACATCACAACCAAGAGAGCAATCCCACATGGATTCCTCATCAACAACATAAAGAAAATGTTTCCTCACTACCAAGATAGGTTGAAGAGGATTATATCTCTCTTACCTATGGAAGACAACACAAGAAAGCAAGCCTCTTAGTCTCTTGTAGAGATTTTCATACTACAGCTTCAAGAAAACCCTAATGACATCAAAACTTACCAAAATCATCATCAAAACTTAGAAAAGGAACCCTTGATCACCCAAGAGATCAAGGATCACGAAAATGAGGAGAAAATGTGGAAAAGCTATGAACTTTACCTTAAAGTCTCCAACTTTGAAGCTTGATGGAACAAAATGAAAATGGTAGATTTTGGTGATGGTTACAACATGAAAGTTGCTTAGAATGGTGTCTAGATTCAAGATCAAGGGTTGGTTGGAATTAAAGAAGATGGATGGGTGTATTTTGAGGGGTGAGGCTGTGAGCCTCCAAGGAGAAAGGTGAGAGCTTTTTGCTTGATCTCTTTGATAGGAATGATGAGATGAACAAATGAGTAGTAGAATGAAGTAAGGTGAAAAGTTTGGCTACCTTCAAGCCTCCATGGCCGTAGGAATGGAGAGGGAAGAGAAGAAGAGAAGAGGAGAAAGTTGAGAGAAAAAGACGAAGAGAGAAGATAGAGAGAGAAAGTGATAGTAAAGTGAAATGAAGTGAAATGTGTGATTAGGTGTATTTTGTGTAAGTGTATTTATTAAAATGTGTGACCACAAAGAGCCCTCAAAAATGTGTGGTGGAGAGGATGAGAGAAGAAATATGGCTTCTTGAAGAAGCCAATAGGAAAGTGCGAGGAAGCTTCCTCCTAGCTTCTCCAACAAGCCAAAAGGAAGGTGCTAGCTAGGAAGCTTCTTCCCTTTGAAAAGTCAAAGTCATGTCATGGTGATGATGTCACCTTTGGTGATGTCATTAAAGCATTCTCTAAAATGTGACTAACACTATATTGGATTAATTATCAGTGGACAGAAATCACAATTAACAAAAATTGATTTTTATTGTCCATCGGATAATAAAATTATTCTGCGATTTTTATTTATCAGATAAAAATTTCGAAAAATATAAAATTTCGTAAACCATGTCTGGCCTCGGGTTTAGTAAGATTCCCCATCGACATTTCCATAGTTCAAGGTTCTCAGGAAAAATATCTCATTTTTCGAGCTCCGCTCAGCGTGCACGCAAAATGAGAAATAATATTAAAATATTCTACATTCACAGAAAAATATAAAAAAATTCACAAAAATCAAAAATATTATAAAACAATTATTTATCATAAAATTATTAATTTTTGGGGTGTTATAATGGAGAGAATATATTTTAGCCATTGGTAAGATGAACATGAAAATATCCTTCTTGCTTAAGTGTTTAGCCGTGTTGGTGCAAGGAGAGAATGGTAAGCTTATTGTTTTGATATTTTACTACATAGATATTTTGGAGGCAAGGATAAGTACTACACATGATAAGCTTGAAAAATTTAAGCCTTGAACCTTCCTTGAAGGTGTCTTGGCCGTGTAGCATCAAGGAGGAGCAAACCAAGTTTTGGTTCATTTGGTTTCCTAGTTATGCTTAAGCCATTCTAGTTAGATTTCCTAGTTTCTTTACTAACTACCTAGTTACATTGGAGTGACTAACCAATCTTCTAGAAAGGCCCTAGAAAATTCTTGTAACAAGAAACTCTAAAGAGTAGCAAACTAAGTTTTGCTCCATTTGGTTACTACATAGAATTTAGGCTAACTTAGTTAGGTTATTTAGCTTTCAAGCTAACTAGTCCAACCATCATCGTTGACTACATCCTATTGGCTTAGAAAAATCAAGTCACTAATGTTGACCAATAACTATTGGTTCACCAAATTATAAGTCACATAGACTTTTTCGGGTCTATTGTCCACTGGGCAGAAGCTACTGCTTTTAAGTCAGTAGGTACTGTCCAACAGATAATAAAATAATATTAAAATATAAAATATTTTTATTTCGTAGATAAATTCTAAAAATTAAAAGATCGGTACACATATCACTCAGAATTGGGTTTAGTAAGATCCCCTAGCTCTGAATAATTAGATAAAGATTTTTCCCGACCCAAAAATTATTATTTTCTTAACTCGGAGTAAATCACACACAAAGATCAAAAACAGTCATAGAACAGTCAAAATAAATTTACAACACACAGAAATCATAAAATAGTACAATTCAGACATTACTGTAAATTAGCAAATGTTGGAGTGTTACAGAATTGATTGTGAGATTTTAGCATTCATTGAGGAATGATACAATCATTCTACGTTGGTTATGATTAAATGAAAATTGAAATTGAAAGTTGTTGAATGCATGTGAAGTATAAATTGTTACAGTAAGTTTACTTAGTCATGCTTTGTTTTGCTTGAGGACAAGCAAAAGTCTAAGTTTGAGGGTGTGATAACTCCATAAAATATAGTTATTTGTGCCCCATATATGTGCTTTCATTGATTGCTTAAATCCTCATTGTATGCATATTTGGAAGGTTTTGTGCTTATATTTGTTATATTCTATTTTGATGCCTTTCCAATATGATATTGAGCAAACTATGCGTATTATGTTAGTGATTAAGTGGATTTGCAATTGTTAATGATTTGGTGATTTTTTTATTGTATGACAAGATGCTATATGGAGCAATTGAGCAAAAATGAGAAGAGAAAGCCAAGTTGAAGACCAACACTTCAACGCCGCGGCGTGGTGCATCCCCTATTTCAGGCAGAGAGACCCGAGAGCAGAGCGCTGCGGCACAAGTAAGAGATGTTGCAGCGCCAGTGACCTAATTATATGCGCACCGCGGCATAAACATGTTAATGCTGCGGCATGACTCTGTTTTCCTAGGCCTATAAATACGTTTTTAACATATTTTACAAAGAGAACTGTTATGGGTTTAGAAAAATTGTGACTGGAACTTCATTTCTGCGTAAATTGGAGGCCTAGGGAGCCAAGTTGGAGGCCATCTTCCTTATGGAGGATGATTCAAGCATAGAAGATCATATTCATGAGCTTCCTTCCTTCTCCCTTAGTTTTCTTCTTTTTCCTTATCGTTTGAGCACTGGTTTTGTGTATATTTTCGTGTTCAATGATTAGCTAAGATGTATTTAGGGATTACTTTGGATTTTTCTATGAATATTGATGATTTTGTATTACCTTGAGTATATATTGATGTTTTATTTTATTCAATCATATGGATCATAATACTCTTGATAGTTTGATCAGTTGTTAAGTGATTTGTTGAAATCTGATGAACCTAGACATAGGAATTTGGATTTGAGATCATATGTATGGTTTATACATGTTCGATGAGTTCAATTAGCTTGGATAAGTTGATTCACTAATGGGATAGAAATATACCTCTTACCCATGAATAGTGGGTGTTTGAGAATAGATCTTAATGGGTGGAGTTTGCACTAGTTCTCATGGAAACATAGTGGATTAGGTAAATGAAACTATGATTGATTGCGTTAGACATAGGATTTTGACTAAAGTAGATTCTTAAGCTAACTTAATCATTCATCTATGTTGCTTGAAGGGTTGCATATCATTAATTGAAGTATGAGGTGAAGAAGAATTTCCTAAATTTCTAAACCATTATCTTTATTTTCATTTATTGCTTTTTTGTCTTTAGATTTGTTTATTTGCACTTTTCCCTATTTTTATGTTCTTGAATAGAACTAGAGAACCTATTGATTGATACTTAGTATTGGAAACCAATCATCCTCGATAGAACGAACTTTACTCTTCATTGTATTACTTGAATGACCCGTGCACTTGCGGCCTAATAAAGGGACAAATAGTGAGCTTCTACATCGTTGATGAGTAGTAATGGTACACTTGATATTGTAAAGTTATGAGAAAAAAACTTTGTCATAGGGTGGATGTATGAAACAATGTAGTGAGAAAAGCACCTTGTCATAGTCGAGGAGCGAGAAAAACCCTCTACCAAACACGAAGAAGTGAGAAAAGTACTTTATCAAGTAATATGATATTTACAACTGTATGGGCAGTTATTTATCACTGAAAAATAGTTAATTAAAAATTAATTGAACCATATTCATGAGTAATTGATTTATCATGATTGCATATAGGTTTATACTACTGAGAATTTTGAATTCTCACCCTGTTTGTTGTTTACATGATAAATTCAGGTCTAGTTCTTCCCAAGGATCAAAATTAAAGATGATGTTTTAGGGTAGCCTTGTTTTGTACATTGTAGTCCTGTTTTTTGCCTTATGGCTTGTATCTATGCCCTTGGGGCTTACATTGTACATTTTCAGATATTTGTACTACAAGTTATAGTAAAGAACAAGCTTTTAAGTCGTATAAATTCTTGTACTCTTTACTTTTCATCTCAAGGCTCTTTCTATGTACTAATTTGTATAGTTATTTTATAGTCTTTTAATGAGTAAAAGAAAGAAGTGTTATCAAGTGGTTTCAATACTCAAGAGGGCAGTGAATTGAGTTTATAAAAGAATTTTGCAACTTATTCACAGAACACTTGAATATCAATTTTCGTTGAAGCTATTGAATGATTGAAGTGAATAGATAGAGAAGACTGAATACTTTCACTCACAAATGAATAAACCAAAACTGAAAGTATTCAAGCAAGCATATAGAACAAATAGACAAATGTAAAGGAGCTGAGTTCAGAAGATCAAACACAAGATTTATTCTGGTTCAACCACCAATCTACTTGTGGCTCACCCCCAGTCCTTAGGTAATCACTTGAGATTTCCTACTATATCTTTAAGCTTCAACAGATGCTTGTAACCTTTACAAACTAGAGCACTCAACACACCTTGGGATACCTTACCCTTTGTGCTTAATGTAACACC
This sequence comes from Ormosia emarginata, assembly GCA_029884605.1. Lineage (NCBI taxonomy): Eukaryota > Viridiplantae > Streptophyta > Magnoliopsida > Fabales > Fabaceae > Ormosia > Ormosia emarginata. The sequence goes on from JAQQTP010000087.1 coordinate 6,560,830, forward strand.
CTCCCTAGGGCATCACATTTCCGACTCCCGACTCATAATCTTAAAATCAATTCGCACAAAGTTTGAGTTATAAAAAAAGTGGGTTTCAAAATTTCTTCTTTACTGAAACATAAACTTACTGAAATTCATAAGTATTACTGAAAATATATTTAAACTGATTAATATACAATATTGACACCAATTAATATTTCACAATTTAAAGAGGAATATAAAACTAACAGACTCTTTTTTTTTAACAGTAGCAAACCCCATGACGGGTCCTACTTAATAGCACGGTACAACACTAACGTTAAAACTTAACATACTTATTCTGTTGTGTATCCATCTTGTTGCATCAGACATCTGTTCTACATCTGTTCTTTGTCAACACTGCACACCTTCGAGTTCTGAATGTCCACTCCTTATTGTTGTCATCCATCTCAGAGTATTCATTGCCCGTTATGTCTAAGACAACTCGATCCTTCTATTATTTGATTTTAACAGTACAGACACAGCAAAACAACATAATACAGAGGTGAGATCACCTACACCAATACCAACATGGCAGCACAGAGATATCATACCAAACTTCCAATAATATATTCAATATTAATCAACTATCATCATCCAATCATATATCAATCCAAGTATTCAAAACAGTTGTCATAGCCAATATTCCTCAATTAATATATCATACAGATATAAATGTAATCATATAATGCATGTGCATTTAGACTCAATGTTCCTACTCCATGGAGCTAAACTCAGGTCGGAGAAATGATCGAAAAGACCTGCCGGTACCACGTGCCTCAGACCACGTGCTTTAATTCTCATTTCAATTTTTGCACATCTAGCACATACACGACAGTCTTTATCAGATCTTGAATAAGAATAGTGTCTCGGTCAGGATCATCGGTGTGTTGCATCGATCTAACCTACGGGAAGAAGCGCGACCAACCACCCGTGTAAGCAACCCGCACCCCGATGCCCCCTAAGGTCAACAAGTGACCTACACTACGCATATCGCACCCACTCAAGAGGTGTGTTTTTCCTAGGCAATCAGCCATATCCAGTCCTCATCGGACCATTCCAATGCATGTATAATGCACCAAATCCAATCATAGACAAATATGTCATTTTCTCACAAACAGTGTATGGACACTGGTTCAACAGTAATCATACTGTACTTTCAATAGCGAAAATCATGTTATCACGTTTTTATAGTTGTAAAACACTTTTACCGTATTTTCACAATTGCGTAACATTTCTGTTACGTTTTCACAATCCAAAAACGTTTCTGTTATGTTTTCACAATACCATAACACTTCTTTTATATTTTCACAATACCGTAACACTTTTGTTACGTTTTTAAAATTCCAAAACGTTTTTATTACGTTTTTACAATACCGTAACACTACTGTTACGTTTACAAAATTTCGTAACATTTTTGTTACATTTTCAAAATGTTGCAACTCTTCCGTTGCACTTTTAAACCATGTACTAATTTTTAATGTTTTTCTCAATCGCATAAAAACATACGTTTCTCAAATCGCATAGTATTTTTTCACTGTTTCAAAATTGTGTAACTTAAAAATCATTCTTTTACGTCACGTAAATCATTTTCTATCATTCTCAAAATATTTAAAACACTTTCCAAATCTCATAACAATTTTCCCCCATTTTCACAATCGTATAAAAAAAATATTCTATCACTATTCAATCATGTAGTGATTTATCAACAGTAGTTCAATTCACGTAAAATATTTAAACGTAAATTCAAATCGCGTATAAATATTTCAACGTATTTAAAATCACATAGAAATATTTTTCCATATCACGTAACTTAAAAATCACGTTTTTAAGATACGTAATTAATTTTTCACCACAATTTCATTACAGAAAATATTTCTTGACCTTTAAAAATTCCTTTTTAACTTTTCTCAAAATAATATAACTTTATACTTCATTTAATATATTTTCTTACTCAAGAAAAATATTTTTCTGATTCTTTACTCAAGAAATTCTTTTTCAAAATATAATTCACAAAATTACTTTTCTATTGATGTAAATCAATGTTTCAAAACTTAACATTTTCTAACGTATTTCAAAACTTGAAAATAAGTTATATGTTAGTAAATTTTCAAAACACCATTATATGCTCTTTCCAAAATGCTTATACTAAAACATTTTGTTCAAACATTTTGTTTCCACTTTAAAATTACTTTGTTTCATAAAACCAAAATTATTCCAACCTCCAAAAAAATCATAGAGTCTTTGGCCATTGAAGCCATGTAATATTTTTCTTCTAAATTGATATGGTTTTACATAAACAAAACCATTAAAAATTCTTTGTTTTCAAAATCGAAATACCGATGGTCATAAAAACCAAACCCATTTGTTCAAATTCATTTTTACTTTCCTTACAAATCCTTTTTCATTTTCTTTGCAAATCCTTAAAATTATCATTGCTATTTTCATTTAAATCTCATGTTTAGTAAAACACTTAGAAACTTTTTACACAAAATAAATCAATAAAAATCCTTCTAAAACCACATTCATGTACTCTTTGAAAAATAAATTCTTTGTTTATTTTCCTTACTTTTCTAAACATCCATTTTCATCATTCAAGAAAATATTAATTTTGTGAATACCTATTTTGAGGTGTCTTGTTCGAAATCCACCATGTTCTAAGTACTCAAAAATCAATTCTTTTGTTCTTGAAAATTTTCAACATGAACCCTAATCAAGGGCATCAAAACCCTAGCTCTTCATTGGCTATTGGAGCCAAAAATCAATTTCCTTTCCACCATCAAGTCATGGCATATACATATATATTTCATCATAAATAATATAAGCATACCATCAAAGCCATAAAAGCATGTATAGCACATCAAGCATATCATCAAAGCTATAAAATCATGCAAAGCATATCAAGCATAGAAAATTAATCAAAGCTCATAAACACCCACAAATTAATTACATGACCATGGATATGAATCCTCACATGGATTCCACATCCATCAAATAAAATACCATCTCTCACCACCATGCTTGGTTGGTGAGATGGATCTCCCTCTTACCTCTTGAAGATCCTCAAAAACTCCTTGTTTTGCTTCTTTTTCCAAGTCCTTCATCACCAAGAGCTTCTCAAATATAAAATAAAATACATAAAAATTAGTATACTAAGCTTGATTAAGTGGAACCATGGATCAAACATGGTTTAGATCATGAAAAAGAAGAGAAGAAATGAAGTTTCCTTATACTTCACATCAAAAACCCAATAACTTTGATCTTGAAGAAACTCCTTGAAGATGAATGATTTAGAAGAAGTCTTCAACATGAAAGTTGCTTAGAACATCGTGTAGATTCAAGATCTAAGGTTGGATGAAATTAAAAGAGCTTGGATGGTGATTTTAGGGGTTTTGACCGAATGATATCTCTTGAAGAACAAAGATGAAATTTTTTATTTTTGATAGAAACTTGAAGCTTGAATTTGAAGATCAAGATGAATGATTTTGGAAAAACTCATAACTAGAGATGTTCTTAGAATGATGTTTAGGTTTAGAAAATCAAGACTAAAAGATTAGAAGAGGAAACATGAAATTTACCATTTTTGGTAGAATCTTGAAGCTTGGATTTGAAGTACTAGATGTTGGATTTTGAAGAAACCTTCAACATGAAAGTTGTTTAGAATAAGGTAAGGATTCAAGGAACTAGGTTGGATGAAATTTTTGAGTGATGGAAGCCATATCAATGGTGCTTGGCCGAAACTAGCACATAGGAAGATGGAGAGAAAATATTTGATGAAGTCTTAGCTTTTTGGAGGAGACAAGGATGCATTATGATGACAAATGAATGAAATGCTTTTTGGCCTCTTCCTCCTATGCATTGCCGTAGAGTGAAGAGAGAAAAGAGTGAATTATTTGAGCAATTATTTGGTATTAACTCATTTGAGGGAAAAGGTGATAAAGTGAGATAGCAAATGAATGAAATGATGTTGGTCCCCCCTTTTCCTTGCATTGTCGTGGAGAGTGAGTGACAAATGAGTGAATTATAGAATGTTATTCAAAGACACCAATATTGAATATGTCTTTGTTGTGTAATACAAATAATAGAACATGAATTAATTGAATCAAATTGGCCCCCTTTTTCTTTGCATGACTGTAGGTGCTTCTTCAAAAAGGTGGCCATTTTTTTGTTGACTTGTCTTACTTTGTTTTACTTGAATTGCATTCTAATATTACAAAGTGAATTGCTTGTTAGAGCAATTTTGCTCTTCCTTCACCGTAGAAACATGTTTTTATTTATTGACTTGTTTCCTCAGGATGCAAACAAAGAAATCATATTCAAGGATGATGTAATATTGACAATGACATGTAATAATGGTCATAAAGTTTTGTTTCTTTGTCTTCTAAACAATCCAAAACCATTACCTTCCATGCAAGCTTCTCCTTGAACATTCAATAAATGACCATAATAATTAGCCACCATTTGGAGCATTTCTAGCCATTGATTAATTCAATGGTTAGGATTTAGGTAGATTTTTAATTTTAGAAGACTAAATCTAGGCCATTGGATTTTTCTCCTTTAAATTCTAGCCCTTAGATGTGTCTCCAAAATTAAGGGTCAAGATTGCTTCTTCAAACTTTAAATCCAAGGGTCCTAATTAGTCTTTGCTACTTTAGAAGACCAAATCTCCACCATTGATTGATTCTTCATCTAATGGTCATAAATGGTCTTTGTTACTTTTTAAGATTAAATCTCCACCCTTGATTTAATCTAAATCCAATGGTTATAAATGGTCTTTGTCATTTTTCAAGACCAATTCTACACCTTTGATTACATCTATGGTTGATATCAAAGTCTTCCTAACTAAGCTTATTCTCACACCATTGATTAAATCAATGGTTATTATCGAAGGCTTCTTTATTAAGTTTGTTTCTTAACCTTTGATTAAATCAATGGTTAATATTCAAACTAAGTATTCTCATCCAAGGGTATAAATCAAGTCAAGCTCTCTTTGTTGACTACGCAGTATAATATTTATTCTTGTATCCTACAAATAATATTTTTACTGTATTTTTATCATCCAATAATTAAATACAGTATAAAATACAGTACAAGAAATTTTCTAAAACTGTTTCTGGGTTCAGGTTTAGTAAGATCCCCTGTCTCCGTCTAAACAGTACAAATTTTTCAATGCGTAGAAAAATTTTTACTTTGCGAGACCCACTTGGGCCCACGTATGGCCACCTGGGCCCACATACACCTCCTGGGCCCACAGACAGAAAAAAAAAATCATAATCATCCACAAAAATCACAAAAATTATAAAATACACAAATATCAAATCAGATTACGTAAAATAATTACCTAACGGTAAAAATTAAATTACGTAAAGTTTTCCATAAACGAAAATTTTTATTTTCCTGACACGAAGTAAATCACTCAAAACGATCAAATACGCTGACGGAATAAACAAAATAATTTTATAGTGCACAGAAATTAATAAACAGTAAAATTCTGTTAACTGTCAAATTACTGTTTAAGAGATACGGAAATTTGGGGTGTTACACTTAAGTCTCAACAACAAGGGATACCTCACCCTCTTTACAGATTACATAAAGTATATATGAATAGAAACTTTCTCAAGAGTGGATAATGCAAATTGAAGCTCAATGGGTATCAAGGAATCATACACTTATAACTCAAAATAGGGGTTTATGAGAAATAAGAGTAAAATTCAAATTTAATGCTCAAGAAACTTGTTCAGATTGATTTTCAACTAGTCTTTAATGCCCAAACACTTTCATTTATAGCCCAAAGCATTTTAGAGTCGTTGGAGGTGGTTAGGTGCATTAAATGCTCTAAAAAAGCTGTTAGAACATGTTTTCTGCTACACTGAATAACTAGTTATTGGTTTCAATAACAAGTTATTTGGTTTCTTTAGGAATTACTGTAGCACGTGAATAACTGGTTATTGATTTCAATAACTGGTTATTTGCCTAACCAGAAAACATGATTTCTAAATGATTTTGTAACCAAACTTTTCCAAAACCTTTTCAACATTTCTAAAACCATTTGTTCAAATTTGATCAATATTTTCACAAGTATAAAACATGATTTTGCAAAGAGATTTGAGTTGAAAAATAACCAAGATATGAGCTTAGCGTGATTCTTATTTACCTTTACATAAGATCTAAGTCCTATAAACTAAACTTGAAGAACCTTGGGTTTTGATCTTTGCACAACCATTTCTTTCTTGTTTGTTATCATCAAAACCATTTCCATTGCCAATGCTAATTACGAGAAGTGACTTGTCTAATTCTATCTTTTTAAGCCAGATATACTATAATTTTAGAATTAAGATGTTACAATATGGTATTAGAGCAGTTCATCTTGTTGAGCTGGGTTATGGATTGACTATGCTTAGGCATGTTTAGTGATTCATGTTTTGTGTTTTGTAGTTTCTTATTTCATTGTGAGTTATATGAATGGAATTGTATGACAACCTTAGGTATGAATGTTATTGGCTATTATCGTATTGTTATAATATATTGAGACTGATCAACCCAATATGTATTGTTTTGTATGTACAGGAAACTATGGCTTCACCAAGGCGAACTAAGGGGAACAAGAATTATTCTAGTGAGGGTTCAGCTGATATGGCTGAAGCGTGTATAGTAATTCTAGTGAGGGTTCAGCTGATATGGCTGAAGCGTGTACGGTAATGATAGCCGCATTGAGGGAACAAACTACTGTTACTACTAGGATGCTTGAGAGGATAGAAGCTAATCCACCTGAACAACCAACACCACCAGTACAACTGGAGCAAGATGTACAAATAGGAAGAAACTAGAATTTTCAAGACCTTACAGAGTTTAGAAAGGCAAATCCGCCACTATTCAGAGGAGAATATAACCTAGTGAAAGCTGAAGAATGGTTAAAAGAAATGGAGAAAATCTTTGAGGTGATGATTTGCGCAGATGACCATAAAGTTTCCTTTGCCTCTTACATGTTAAAAGGAGAGACATAACATTGGTGGAGAAATACGAGAAGATTAATGAAAGTTGCGAGAACCTTGATTTCGTGGGAAGTGTTTAGGACAACCTTCTTAGAGAAGTATTTTCCCAAGACTTTACAAGATGATAAGGAAGTAGAGTTTTTGAAGCTTGAACAAGGGAGTTTATCAGTTGGGCATTATGTAGCTAAGTTTGAAGAATTGTCCCTTACTTTAGGTACAACCTGAATGAAAACTGGAAGTGTCTGAAGTTTGAATCCGGATTGAGAGGTGACATTAATAAAGCTATTTGACCTTTTGAGATTTGGGATTTTATGACTTTGGTGAACAAGTGTAGGATTGTAGAAGGCCATGATAGTGAGCCTCAGTTGGAATAAACGTCACAACCAAAAAGGAGGAAAAAGGATGAGAAATTTAAGAAGAATGTTCTTAAATCTACTTACTTATAAAGTAAGGGTAAACAAGTTCAAGGAGGACTTATGGGGCTTAAATGTCCAAGTGTGGAAGACAACATGGGAATAAACCTTATTTGGCGAGGCAGTTAGTGTGTTATACTTGCAGTCAATCGAGGCATTTTTCTAAGGAGTGTCCTCAGAAACAATGAGCTACACCTAACCAAAGACCTCAAGCTAAGGGAAGAGTTTATACTTTAAGCAGACAAGAGGTGGCTCAATCTCCAGACCTTATTCAAGGTAAATGCATGATTCATAATCATCTTTTAACTGTTATATATGATTCAGGAGCATCTCACTCATTTGTTTCTTATGATTGTGTAAAAGTGGTGAATTTTCCTATGACTGAACTTTCATATGACTTGTTTGTTTCCATGCCCACCAATAAGCCTGTGACAACCTCCAAAGTACGTTTAAATTATTGTTTAAAGATAGAAGATAGAATCTTTTTTTGTAAATATTTTCTGTTTACCCTTGGTTGATATTGATATCATCCTTGGTATGAATTGGTTGTTATCTAACATATGGTGTTGAACTATTCGAACAAGACCTTAATTTTCATGTCTGATATACCTTCCAGTGTGGTTCCTTCTGAGTCTGTATTTCTTAATGCTAATTAGGTTAACCACTTTTTAGTAGAATAGGCTCTAGGATATGTTCTCCTTTTCTCTTTAAATGTTGAGGTTGAGCAAAATCTAGACAGTATACCTATGGTGAAGGAGTACCTTGAGGTATTTTCAAGTGACATAACTGATTTGCTACCTATGCGAGAAATAGAGTTTACTATAGATTTAGTGCCAAGGACCACACCTATATCTATAGCACCTTATAGAACGGGCACCTCTAGAGTTGGCAGAACTCAAAAAATAGATAAAAGACTTATTAGACAAATAACTCATCAGACCTAGTGTTTCTCTGTGAGGAGCACCCGTTCTCTTAGTAAAGAAAAAGGATATGAGACTATGTGTTGACTATAGGCAATTAAATAAAATGACTATTAAGAACAAGTATCCATTACCTAGAATATACGATCTGATGGATTAATTGAGGGGAGCATCAATGTTCTCAAAGATTGACCTGATGTCTGGGTATCATCAAATAAGGGTTAGGGACAAATATATCCTTAAGACCGCTTTTAGAACTAGGTATAGACATTATGAGTACCTTGTGAAGTCCTTTGGGTTAACCAATGCACCTGTTGTGTTCATGGACTACATGAACAAAATCTTTAGACCTTACTTAGATAAGTTTGTAGTAGTTTTGATAGATGATATCCCTATCTATTCTAGGACTATGGAGGAACATGAGCAACATGTTAGAGTGGTTTTGGAAATTCTCAAAGAGAAGAAGTTGTTTTCCAAGTTGGCCAAGTGTAACTTTTGGCTTAAGGAAGTACAATTTTTGGGTCATGTGATTTCTCAAGGAGGAATTTTAGTAGACCCTAGCAAGGTTAAGGCAGTAGTACAGTGGTAAAGACCAACCATTATGATTGAGATTAGAAACTTTTTAGGCCAAGATGGGTACTATAAGAGGTTCATTAAGGGATTTTCTCAATTAGCATTACCCTTGACTAGGTTGACTAGGAAAGGTAGTTCTTTTGAGTGGAATCAGGAATGCAAGGATAGTTTTTAAGAGCTAAAGCAGAGGTTGACCACTACATCTGTCTTGGTAATTCCGGATCCTCTGGAGAACTTTGAAGTGTATTGCAACGCTTTAAAGAAGGGTTTAGGGTGTGTTTTGATGTAAAATAGGAGAGTGGTGGCCTATGCGTCTAGGTAGTTGAGGCCTTATGAGGAGAACTATCCTACTCATGATTTGGAATTAGCAGTAGTGGTGCTTACCTTAAAGATTTGGAGACACTACCTTTATGGAGTTCAATTTGAGGAGTTTAATGACCACAACAGTTTGAAATACTTGTTTGATCAGAAGGAACTAAACATGAGGCAAAGAAGATTAATGGAGTTTTTAAAGGACTATGACTTTGAGTTGAAGTATCACCCGAGTAATGCCAATGTAGTGGCTGATGCATTAAGTAGGAAATTCCTACATGTGTCTTGGATGATGATTCAAGAGAGTGAACTTTTTGAGAGTTTTAGGAACTTAAGTCTTACAGTGACTATGTCACCACATAGTCTATATATGAGTCGAGTGGACATAATTAAAAACTTAAGGACTCAAATCTTAGAAGTTCAAGAAGAGGATGAGACTTTAAAGTCAATATGTGAGCAAATTTTCTTAGGAAATCAAAAGGATTTTGACATATCGAATGATAGAATGATTAAGTTTAGAAATAGACTTTGTATTCCAAGAGAATCCGAGATAAAAGAAAGGATCCTAGAGGAAGCTCACAAGAGTAGGTATACCATCCATCCCAGGGCCACTAAGATGTACCAAGACCTTAAGAAAATAATCCTCTTAGATATGTCAGACTTGTATATTGTTACATAGGTAGCATAATACTTGTTTGACATGCTTGTTTAATTTGATGAGCATCTGAGTGAGTGTAGGCATTTTGCTATGATACTAAATGTGAAAAAGAACTGTTATTAGCTTAGAAAATGACATAAACTGCTTAGATGAAGGAAATAAATATAGAAAATTTATTTCTTGGTCACAAATGATATAAATTTGACGTGGTTAATTTTGGAGAATTAACTAAGTTAGTATGATATTTTTGGTAACACTTAGTGAGTTTTTAAGTACCGGACTGACTAGTCAGATATATGGAAATTGTGGAAATAGTGAAACTAGGATTGAGATGAATCCGAGGATTTATTTTAACACTTATGGAAGTTAAAAAACTTGGTAATAGAAGATTAAAGTATTTCTAAGAGATACAATATTTCTAGTTAGTTACCAATGTTTTAAGATATTTTCTTAAGTTTTCATCTTTTCCACCATCTCATCGGTGTTCCATTGACTTTTCTTTATTTTTCCTTCATCCTATTTCATTCTTATCTCTTTCACTCTCCATCTCTCACGTGGAGCAGCAAACAGCCCAGAGAAAGAAGAAAAATAGAAGGAAGAGAAAGCAATGGAAGAGGAAGGGGAAAGGGAAGAAAAGCTAGGAAGCTCCATAACTTACCATCATCTTCAAGGTTTTGAGGTAGGGGTTGTTGAGTTCTTTTCTATTCTTATCATTCTCTGCTTCTTGAGGTTTTGCATGGAATGATTTTGTTTGAATCTTTCAAGAAACTCTATGTAAACATGTTGGTTGTATGTAGAGTGGTGACTTGTTAAGATTTTAGCATAGATTTGCAAGAACTTATTTGTGCATGATTATGATATCTATGTTGTTTGTTGATGGCTTTTCCATGGCTTTACTACATGGTTTTAGGTATTAAAACATGTATAAGTGGTAAAGGAAATGAGTTTAAAATGAATACAACAAAAATAGGGTCGTCTGTTGCACCAGAGAATTCATCTCTGCAATGCCTTATTCGAATAAGCAAGTGGTTATTTCTAATAAAGCATCACAGGATGCTACTTAATGTGCAAACTCGTGGGTGTTATTCGAATAACCCCAGTGTTATTTGTAACATCCTCTTTTTAGCATGTTAGACTTGTATATGATCATAGAGGTATCATAATACTTGTTTAACATGTTCGTTAAATTTTGTGACGTTTTGAGTTAATTTAGGCACGTTGTCGCAACATAGGGAAATGACTATTTTAACTTAGGAAAATAGCATAAATTCTAAATTAAAGGAAATAAATATGAAAATTTTATTTCTAAGTCACAAATGTGTGAAAGAGGATGTGGTTAAATTTTGAGGACAAACGGAGCCAGTTAAGTATTTTTAAGGACACTGTAAGAGTGTTTTAATACCGGATTGAGGAGTAGCAGATATGAAAAATTAATGAAACGATGAAACAAGAATTTGGATGAATCCTATGATTTATTATAAGGTTGTTATAACTTAAGAAACTTGATTTGGTGAAATCTAAGTGTGCTTAAGAGATAAGAAGTTTTAGTACCATATTAGTGGTTATATTTAATAAGCCAATTTTGACTTCTTCTCTCCATTCTCCCATGGCAGCAGAAGAAAAGAAAGAAGAAGTCAAAAATAGAAGAGGAAAATGTAAATGAGGAGAAAGAAAGAGGTGGAATGGAAAGATGAAGGAGAACTTGGGATCTCCATGGCCAATCCTTGGCTTCATCTTCAAGACATTGAGGTAGAGGGAACTCTTTTCCTAATTCTTTCCTATCTTTTTCCGTCTCTTGGCCGCATGTTTAATCATGAACAAAATAAGAATTTATGAGATTTAAAGCTTTTCTTAGTATAGGTTGGTTATGGTTGAGGTTTAGAACAAGTTTATGAATTTGGTTTTCCATAGTTTTTGATGGATGAAAAATGGGTTTTTCATGGATGATTGGTTGAATTTTGATTCAAGATTGATGACTTGAGAGAATATTTAGAGGTTATAATGTAATTGTAGTGTTAGAAATTATCTTGAATCATGATTGAATGCAAGAAAGTTTGGTTGGAGTTGGTTTTGGTTGATTGAAAAACAGGGAAAACCCTGTTTCTAGTTACCTAGTTTCCAGATTCCATGGCCCCATGGAAAATTCCACGGGGGCCCGTGGAACTCTTGGGAAAAATGACCATTTTTATGAAAGTTGTATCTCTTTTTCTTAGCTTTCCAATGCCACAAAAATTACCTCGTTTCGACCCCCGTAACTCAAGTTATGCTCATTTTATCGCGCAAGGGTTAAACTTAAATTAAATGCTTCTTTATCGAGTATTGAAATGAAATGAATGTATGATATTTGATATATGAATGTGATGAATTAAATTACCTAAGATATGAATCATTACTTTGTATAGAATGAATGATAAATATGATTGATGTTGATAAGCATATTGAGATATCCACATTAATGAATGATTTTGTCAGGCACAGTAATGGGAAGCTTGACAATGAAAAGATAATGGTAGATTGAGGTTGAGTAAATGAAAAGATAAGTCACTCCTGTAACACCCCGAAATTTGTTATTTCTCAGTAAATGTCTGATTTTACTATTTTGTAGTTTCTGTGCACTGTAAATTTATTTTAAATGTTCTGTGACTATTTTTTATCTTTGTGTGTGATTTACTTTGAGCTGTAAAAATAAAAACTTTTGGGCCAGGAAAAATCTTTGATGATTTATTCGAAGCCGGGAGAGCTTACTAAACCAGAATCCGAGAGGCACAGTTCTCAATTTTATTGTAACACCCCAACTTTTGGGTGAATGACCGTTGTATCCTGATTTTACTGTTTCTTATTTTTCTGCATGAAATACAAGTATATTTTACAGGCTCTAATTTTATTTGGTCGTTTTGCCTAATTTGCTTTGAGACAGTAAAATAAAAATTTTGTCAAATTTACTGTTTTAAATTTTTTATGTGATATACAGATATATTTTACTGTCTGTAATTTTATTTGAGTGTTTTGAGTGATTTGCTCGGTTGTGGGGAAAAATGAAAAAATGACCATTATGTCCCAAATGTACTGTTTTAAATTTTTCTGTATGATACAGTGTTTTATATTACTGTTTGTGATTTTATTTGGGTGTTTTATGTGATTTGCTTCGAGTCAGGAAATTTAAAATTTTCTGGACCGGGGAAATTTTATTATTATCCGGAGCCGGGGGAGCTTACTAAACCCGAAACCGAAGTCAGTTTTTGAAGTTTTATTTTCTTACGATTTTATCTGACAAATAAAATCGGGGTATGTTTTATTATCTATTAGATGATATTTTTCTTGAAAAATATCTAGTGGATGATGACTCATTGCAACGGGCCAATAGAAACTCGACACGTAGTGTGACACCTCAGCACCATGACTCAGTAGATTTCAGAAGGTTCCAGAAGCGGTGACTCGCCCTGTGACTCACCGTAGTGAGTCACATGTTCCAGAAGCTTCTATGATGACTCACCATGCTGACTCAGGGCTGTGACTCATCATTGATGACTCAGCTGATGACTCAGCACTGTGACTCACCATTGGTGACTCAGCTGATGACTCGCCGTGCTGACTCACCTGTTTTGGAAAATATCTACGCTGACTCGCCATGTTGACTCACCCGTTCTAGAAAGCTCTACGGTGACTCATCATACTGACTCATCGTAGTGAGTCACATGTTCTAGAAATTTCTCTTTGATGACTCGCTTTGTGACTCATCAAGGGCATTCAGTAGAAAAAAAATGATCAATAATAATTGTTACTCTGTTAGTCTAAGATAAAAATCTATGTATATTTTATTATCCATTAGACAATAAACACTGACTTTATAAATAGTAATTATTGTACATTGGTTAAAGTATACTAGAAAATATATAGTGTGCACCAATAGAAATTGGTCAACAAAAATAGCAACCAATAGGAATCAAGATAGTAAATATTCAACCAATAGAAATTGGTCAAGAATAATGGCTTGACTCTTTAAGGACCAATAGGAAGCAAGCTTTTAAACAAATATTGGACTTATTGAAGTTGTTGATGCTACGGTGAAGGAGAAGAAAAAATTTCTCTAAATGATCAATTCACTTTGTGAATTCACGTAGAAGACTTAAGTTAAACCAAATAAAGACTAGTCAACATTGGTTTCTTCTCTTTGATTTCATTCTACGGCAAAGCAACTTTTGTGAAGCCAATATTACAATTCAATTCTTACTATCTCTCAATTAAATTAACCAAGTAAGACCAAGTCAATTTTAGTGGTTTCTTTCCATGTGCTTCTACGGCAAATGCATGCTTTAGGAAGGCAATATTCAACAATTCGATTCATTCTTATTCCTATGCATTTACGACCATGCATTTGGAGGGAGCAAAACCAAAGATAATTCTCACCTTCTCTCAAAGTGATTCACGGCCATGCATAGCAAATAGGAGACTTATTTCATTTAATCAAAGTCTTCATCTTTTCTCCAAAGCTATCAAACAAGCAAATCTCTCAAATATTTCTTCTCTTTTTCTTCTCCAACCTCACGGCCTCCTTACCTTTTCCATCACTCAATCTTCTATAATTCTAAACTACCTTATTTCTTACTTCTTTACTTCATTTCAAGACACTTTGTAGTTGAAACCTAAGCTTAAATCATCCATTTTCTATCTTGATCTTCAAAATTCAAGTTTGAAGCCTTGAAGGTAGGATTCTTTAATCTTCATATTTCTATTCATTTCAAAGTTCTAATCATGGTTTTAATCCATGATTATTCTAGTTTAGAGCCTTAGGTATTAATATTGCATGTTTTCTTTGTTTTTCAAGAAGCTCTTGGTGGAGAAAATTTACTTGAAGGAGACATACAAGGAACTTTGGAGGTTCTTCAAGAGGTAAGAGGGAGATTACCCTCATCAACCATGTGTTGGTGGTGAGGAATGTATGTGTTTGTGGTGAAGAATCCATAAGGGTTCATTCACATGATTGTTTATTATTTTTCCTAATTGTGATTGATTATGTGTGCAAGCATGTCTATAGCTTTAATATGTTGTATGTGTTTTATGATTGCTTTAATATATGGTATGTGTACATATATGCATGATAATTATTGCAGCATGAAAATAACATACAAGGATTTGCATGAATGTTCCAAAGAACACAAATCCAAGCTCACGGCCTCAATGCAAAGAGGAGAACCAAAATGTTCTCATCAATTTTCTAAAAGTGTGATTTAATTAACCTAGGAAAATTGACAAATTTCCAATTTGTTTAGAGTAAGAAAAATGAATTTATGGATCAATGGATGAAATTATGTATTTCGGCCAACATGCCAAAGCCAAGCAATTATGATTTCTAAAATCATTTCCAAACCATTTTTCTAAAACAATGATTTAATGAATTTAGGTAATACAATAAATTTGACATTTATTTAGAAGATGAAAAATAATTTAAAGATCAAATACAAAGACTTTGTTAAATTTGGCCAACATGCCACATACTTTTGATCCAAATTTATTTTCTAACTATTGACTAGATAATTTAATAAAAATAAACTAGATCAAGAGTTTTATAAGAGATTAAATGTATGGAAATAATTAAGAATGAAGTATAAAGCATAGAATGATTTTCGGCCAAAATGCCAAATTTAAATGTGTTTTGATTTATAGAATTGGTTTCAACTAAGGTTAAGTAATAAATGCCAAAAGGATTTTATTACAATGAGTTTTGAAGAAATAAATTGATTAAGTTTAAGAAGTTTAAACAAATGATTTTTACTGTTTGAAGAAAATATAGTAACTTTTGTAAATTGCTAACATATGGCTCATATTATATTTTGAAGCATGTTAGTGGTTTTCAAAAAGTTAAATTATACAGTTAAAAATTAAGTAAACAGAATTTTTACAGAAAAATTAGGAAACCATTATTATAAATTTTCTAAACATAATACTGTCAATTTATATTAAAAACGGACAAATAAGATAGAAAAGATGTCCAAAAGACAGTATACGGTATGAAAAATATTCTACGTAGTTTAAATGTATTAAATATTATTTCTGTTTATTTTAAATAGTGATTTTTAAGGAATTCGGACAAGAAAATGATTTAAAAATCTTACGCGATTGAGAAAACGTATTAAAAACTCTAAGCGATTTTAAAAACAGTAAAATATATTTATGCGATTTAAAAACGTTTATAAAAACTATGAGATTCTGAAAATGCGATAAAATTTCTACACGATTGACCGAAACTGTATATTTTATACCGTTAAGGGTATTCTGTATATTTTTCGCTGTCGGGCTATGAGGTGAACCCGTACAGGCTTTGAAACAGTATTTGTCTGGTGGGATTTACTGTATATTTTTGCCATGAGGGCAAGCCATGAGGGCAATTTTTATATGCCATGAGGGCATTTGCGTAAATACGTATATTTTTATACCATTGAGGGTATTTTAGTAATTTTTAATTTTTTTATCATGCATTGAGTTAATGCCATTTTTGGTGGATTGATTGACGAGGTGAATAACATCGTGTTGTCGGTGCGATAAATGTAGTGCGGTTCAATTTTGAATGAACTTGGAGATATTATTGTGCAAAATCCCATTTGTGGACAGTAGGGTTGCTCCTCTGGGCCGTGATAATTGGCAACACACTAATGGACTCAACACACACTATTTTTAATCGAGATCTTGTAAAGTCTAATAGTACATTGCCTGTAGTGCCACAACATGAGACCGTGAACTACACCACGCCTTGGACAATGGGTTCCATGTGACGTGGGGCTATAGACGCAACGTGAGACAGCGCAATAGTTTGGTTGGGCAGCCGTGGTACTAATAGATTTTGCGGGTCATTCTCTCTGATATCTGTATGTGTTTAGCTCCATGGAGTAGGGTTGAGTCCTATTGCATATGTTTATATCTTTGTACATTATTATTTCTTTATCTCGTGATCTTTTATACGTGATATTATATGTTTATATGTTGTATTTTGTACGTACATTATTATCTTTTATCTATGATATTATATGTTGTTATTGCATTTAATAGTTATTTTATATTGTTATGATTCTTGTTATGGCATTTTATATTGTATGAATTGTTATATCTATCCTGGTTATGTTATTGTAGTTTATTTTATTATGATATATGCTTATTCAAATTAATTGTAAATTGATAACATGACTATATTGGTATTATCTGTGTGTATGGAATGACCTTGTCATTCGTATTATTCTTTGCTACCATACTGGTATTGGTGAAAGGGGATCTCACCTCTTTACTGTATTGCTTGTTGTGTTTGTATTGTTAAATTCGTATAGTAGACGAAGGAAGTTTCTTAGACCTACTGAGGCTATGTTCTGAAGATGGTGACGGCATCAAAGTGTAATCTTCCAAGTTTCAATAGGATGCAGTTTGGTGGAGAAATGGAACATGTAGTTGGGTTTTCTCGTTAGTGTTGTTACCGTGCTATTAGTAGTACCCGTCTTTGGGTTTGCTACTGTTTCTCTGAGTCTGTAAATGTTATGTTTTAAATTGTTGTTGAATATTTTGTGGAATATATATAATATGTGTATTAATTAATTCAATCTAATTTCTGTTTTACTTATAATTTTTGGTAAGTTTATATTTTCGCGAAAAGAAATTTTCAAATTCATCCTTTAGAATTCAAAGCTTTTATAAAATGATTTTATTTGGTTTTATATTTTATTTAAAAATGTGACGCCCTACGGAGGGTGTTACATTTATAATTTTTAGAATTTATCTGGCAAATAAAATTTTTTCGGGTTTTATTATCCAGTGGACAATATTTACTGACTTGCGAGTCGTAGTTTCTGCCAATTGGGTAATAGTTTCTGTAACTATTGTCCATTAGACAATAGCCTTTAGAGAAAGCCTTGATGACTTGTTTTGTGAACTAATTAGAAAACTTGAAGCTTAATGAAAGCCAATAGAATCAAGTCAACAAAAATGGCTTGACTAGTTAGCCATGAAACTAGACAAACTAACTAAGTTAACTAAAGCTTAAGTAGTAACTAAATGGCACAAACTTGGTTGCCCTACACCATTGAGTTCCACGGCCAAGGAGGTTCTTGCACCTTCTAGGATGTGTGATTCATGCCACGATTCATTAAGCTTAAACCAATAGAAAATCAAGTGATCAAAGCATGATAATTTTGTGACATAAGCCATGTGCTAATCATAAAATTGTTAACAAAGTTTGTGACTATCCTTGCTCCATGCACTTCCAAGGCCATGCACTCTTTGGAGGGCTTGGATATTTACTTGGTCATCTTTTAATTCATTCTTATCCTTCACTTATTCACTCCAAAGCAAACAAAAAAAACTACTCAAAATTTCTTTCTCATTTTCTCTCTAACACTCTCCACGGCAAGCACATGCAAAAGGAGATATTTTATTTCATCTTCATCACACTTTGTAACCAAGAAGCCTTTCTCTCCATTCTCTCCCTTCCTAACTCAACAAAACTCCATTTCTTCCCTTGGTGAAGCTCTCGGCCAGCCACCCAATGAGCAACCTCTAAGCTTTCAAAATTCTATCTAACCTCACTTCTTAAACCTAAACACTATTCTAAGACCTTTTCATATTATGAACCTAGCCTAGTTCTTCTATTTACAACCTTGAAAATCAAGCTAGAGTTTTCTATTCTACAAGGGTTTTCTTGGAGTGATTCACGAAATCTATAGGAGACCAACCAAGAAGGATTTTGTCTTCCTTGAGGTAAGAGGGAGATTAACCTCATCAACCATGTGTTGGTGGTGAGGAAATGGAATTGTTTGTGGTGAAAAATCCATAAGGATTTATTCACTTGATTGTTTAAGCTTTCATTATTTGTGATAGTTTTGATTGGTATGCTTTATAGTTTTGATTATATGCTTGAATATGTGATTATGAAAGCATGTTGATTATTGTATAAAGTAGGATGTGATTCACATGATGAGGAAGTGTATGAAGGATCCAAAGAATCCTAGAGGCTCACGGCCTCAACATCAATTTTTGAAGCAAAATGTTTTAAATTATATTACTAATATGGATTAAGTGATTTAATAACAAGAAATTGGATTAAAGGCTTTTACAAAGAATAATGAGATAGAAAATAAATAAATATCATTTATAAAT
Organism: Ormosia emarginata; assembly: GCA_029884605.1. Taxonomy (NCBI): domain Eukaryota; kingdom Viridiplantae; phylum Streptophyta; class Magnoliopsida; order Fabales; family Fabaceae; genus Ormosia; species Ormosia emarginata. The sequence goes on from JAQQTP010000087.1 coordinate 6,579,842, forward strand.
GCTAAATGAATTTTTGGCCAACATGCCAAGGTTTGATGTTTTAGATCCAAAATTATTTTCCTAAGTGTATACTTAGGTAATTAATTAACAAGAATTCAATTTAATGGGATTTTAGAGATAAAAAGAAAGTAAAACTAATTTTTTTAAAAAAATTAATTTAGTGCAGTTAGGTGATGATGAGAAATAAAATGAAAACTTGAAATTTGCTGACGTATAGCTCACCCTATGGGTTTTGAATCGCGTTAGAAAATTTTGAGCTGTAATGTCTAATTAAACCAAAGAAGTGCAATTTTTGTGAGAAATAGTGGAAAATACTACTTAAAGGATTTTTAGTGAGAAAATATTGTAAATAAAGCCAAAATAATAATATTATGTAAAAAGTTTCAAAAATCAGTTTAGAAAGCTAAGAAATATCACACACGATTAAATAATATTAGAAAAATATTACGCAATTTCAAAATAGTGATTTTTAAGCTACGTGATTAAGAAAATGATTTAAAATCACTACGTGATTGAGAAAATGTTTGAAAATCTCTGCGCAATTTAGAAAACATTTAAAAATATTTCTGCGATTGCAAAAACATTGGAAAATACTTGCGCAATTTGAAAACGTAAAAAAAAATGTTACGCGATTATGAAAACGTGATCAAATATTTATGCAATTGGAAATAACAGCAGTTTGCTGTCGGGCTATTGTGGTGGGGCCAGATACTTTGAAAAGTGATACCGCCAAGTGATGACAAGTGTTTGTGAAAAACTGTGATAATGATGTTTGTGTGTACTGTAGATCATATATCATGCATTGAAAAGTGTGTAAGCTTTATTGGTAAAGACAAGTTGCTTAGGAGTTGAATTTACACCTTTGTGCGGGTGAGAATTACATAGTTACGATCAGTTATTGATCTTGGAGGTGTCAGGGCATGGAAAGTCATTTGTGGCCAGATGGTAGCACCTCTGCGTCGTGGTATCCAATGCAAAAGCACTGACGATCTTGACGGAGTTGCTACTCTTTTCGTAGTTGGTTGAGAGTGTCTTGTATAAGCCATTTTGCACATTGTGATATGATATGTTAGCACATAGGTTGGGGCAGACAATATACAGACATATACTCCCGATCTTTCTCTCCGAAATTGTGATTAGATTCATGGAGTAGGAATTGGTCTATATACATATGCAGAGTGGGTCTGCATATTGATGTGACACTTATATTATCTGTGATGTGATAACATGATTCAATGTGTTAAATATTGTATTTATATATTTACTGTCATTTTCTATAGTGCCATACTGGTATTGATGTAGGGAATTTCACCTCTTTTTTATATTGTTCTGCTTTATTGTGTATGTTTAATGAAGATCATGGAGACAACGAGGCAGGAAATTCTGTTTTTCATACTTGATAGTTTTTCCTTGTGTTTGCTTTTATGGCGGCGAGGCATCAGTTGCTTAGTTTTGTTAGAGTACAGTTCCATGGGGGAACTGATGCATGGACGTTTAATATGGATAATGAACGTTTTGTGTATACCGAGAATTTGACTCTGAATCTTAGTGGGACTCACGATGGGGTTCCAGTAATGTCAATGAATGTATCTGTTCGTTTAGAGTTCTCGATGCCTATTCGAGAGCTTTGGGGTGGTAGTGTCTATAATCCACAAGAGGATTCAATGGTGTCATCTACTGGGACGCCAGCCCAGCGACGGATGTATTCACTGGGGTTCTTTGATGATGATACTGAGGAGGAGGAGTATCCTTCCGAGGGCCCAAATCCTTAGTCTTTAGAAGTTTTAGTTAAGCAATTTATGTTTTGATGTATATGTTGTACATATTTATCTTTTGGAGTATAATGTATTTATGTAAATTATTTGTGAACAAGGTTTCAGTATCTACATATATTATGGTGAGTTTTATTCAATTACAATATTGTACTTATGTTTTATTTATTTTCAGTTATCCACAAATGAAATTTTGAAATCAGTGTTTTTACAAGATTAATTCTTTTACAACTTGGGAAAGTTATATTAGTACTAGTCCTAAATGTGACACCCTACGGAGGGTGTTACATTAGTTAGTATCAGAGCCCCGGTTATAGTCTTTTGGGTTTTTTTGTTAGGCCTGTTTTGCTTGTGTTGTGTGATTCTCTATGTTTAATTCCTAAAAGGTTACATCTGACTCTTATTGTGTTTGTTTGGTTGCTGGTGAAGAAAGCCATGTCTCGTAACAGAGGTGCACGTGCGAACATGGGATGCAATACTGACCCGATGACGGCGGCTACAGAAGCAATGCATCGTATGGCAGATGTAATTGTACAATAGAATCAACGAGCTGCACAACAACAAGAAGCAAATGCCAATGTCCAGAATTTGTCTGAGTTCTGTCGAAACAATCTGCCATATTTTAGAGGCGAGTTTGATCCAGAGAAGGCAAGTTTATGGATCCAAAAGCTAGAAAAGATTTTTGAAGGAATGGGATGTGCAGATGATCGCAAGGTAACTTATGCCACATTTCTGTTGATGGGAGACAGTGAAAATTGGTGGAGAGCAACTCGGTGAGTACTTTAAGCTGAAGGAAGGGAAATTACGTGGGAGGTATTTTGTGAAATATTTCTGGAAAAATATTTTTCAGATAGTGCAAGGCATGCCAAGGAGATGGAATTTCTTGGGCTACGACATAGTGGAATGACAGTTAATGAGTATGCTGCAAAGTTTAAGAGCTTGTTAAAGTTCTCACGGTATTTTCAAATCCATCCAGATGAGGTGTGAAAATGTCGTAAGTTTCAAGAGGGTCTAAGAGTTGAGTTGAAGCGAAGGGTACTACCAATGAGGATGAATCAATTCTCAGCCTTGATAGACATGTTTTGTAGACTTGAAGAATTAGAACCATCTCAAGATACAAGGAATCGTAACTTTGGACCATCTAGGTTCCAAAGGGGAGGAAACAACAACAACAAGCAGTTTCAGCGGAAACTATATTCCCGACCATCGGGAAGCCAACAGCAACAATAGTAGCCACGTGGAGGAGGTTTTAGTAGTAAATCGTCAATGAAGTGTTTAAAGTATGGAAAGGGTCATATGACAAAGGACTGTACAAACAGAGGGATAATTTACTTTAAATGTGGAAAGCCTGGTTATATCTCAAGGGATTGTGATCAAGCGAAGGTGGAGCCTTTAGTAAGCAACGTTTGTGCTGCGAAGCCACAAGTTGGTGGGCGAGTGTATACAATGAGTGGAGCTGAAGCCTCCCAGTCCGAAGATCTTATCAAGGGAGAAGGTGTCATATCAGGTAATCTTTTACTTGTATTATATGATTCGGGTGCAACACATTCATTTATTGCATATGACTGTGTGGATTGTTTGGGATTGTCTGTGTCTTCTTTGAATTTTCAATTGATTGTTTCTACACCAACTGCCAAGCCTGTTAGTACTTCTAAAATATTCCTAAATTGCCCTGTTACCATTGATAATAGAGTCTTTTCTATTAATTTAATTTATTTGCCTCTTACCAAAATGGATATAATCTTAGGAATGGATTGTTATCTTCTAACCATATCCTATTAGACTATTCTAAAAAGACTTTAGTATTTCCTGAGAGCAAGATTTCTAGATTTTTGACTGCCGATCAAGTTGAAACTTTATTGAGGGATGGAGCCCAAGGATACATGTTGTTGTCTTCTTTAGAAGTCAAGAGTGAGAAGGACGTGAACGCTATTTCTGTTGTTAATAAGTTTCCCGAAGTTTTTCCTGATGATGTGCCCGGATTACCACCAGAAAGAGAGATAGAGTTTCCAATCGATTTTGTGCCAAGAGCTAGTCCTATTTCGATTGCACCATATTGGATGTCACCATCAGAATTAGCAGAGTTAAAGAAGCAATTGGAGGAACTGTTAGAAAAATAGTTTGTGAGACCTAGTGTTTCACCATGGGGAGCTCCAGTGTTGTTAGTCAAGAAGAAGGATGGAACTTCACGTTTGTGTGTGGACTACCACCAGTTCAATAAATTTACGATAAATAATAAGTATCCACTTCCAAGGATTGATTATTTGATAGACCAATTGAAAGGAGCAGTTGTTTCTCTAAGATTGATTGAGATCTAGTTATCATCAAATTTGTGTTAAGGAAGAGGATATACCCAAGACTGCTTTTCGAATGCACTACGGGCACTATGAGTATCTTGTGATGCCGTTCGGAGTGACGAATGCTCCAGCGATATTCATGGGTTACATGAATATGATCTTTTGTCTATACCTAGACAGATTTGTCATTATTTTTATCGATGACATTCTGATCTATTCTCAAAATCAGGAAGAGCATGTTGAACATCTCAGTATAGTTCTCTAGATCTTGAAGGAGAAGAAATTGTATGCAAAGTTATCAAAATGTGAATTCAGGTTGGAAGAAGTTTAGTTTTTGGGACACGTGATTTCCAAGGAAGGAATTGCGGTGGATCTAGCAAAGGAGGAGACAGTTCTTATAACACCCCTAGATCTAATAACTACGGCACAATCGCCATTACACCACAGTCATTAAATCCAGGCATGTCACAATTTTAAAAAAAAAAAGTATTTTCTAAAATTTATTTCCATTATACATAAATAGAAAATATGAGCCCCGAATAAAGCATATTTAATATCCAACCATTAAGATGCAACCACTGAAGGAAAAACATATTTCACATATAATATATTTATCCTTAACACAAAGCACTGATAACACAAAACATAGTACTTACATATTCAAATAAAAGGTAATGTGTACAAAAGCACTAAAGGGGGAAAGTAGTAACCTTGGGATAGGTACTACTAGCAGACAAAACCGCAACCCCATATATATGTAACGCTCGGAGTCTTAGTCGACAAGTCAGGCATTAATGCCCCTATGAAGTTGTACCTGCACATAACCGAAAATCATCTCGTCCAGACGCCATATCGAAAATAATGAATTGGCCCAGTCCAATCAACAAGGGTGTGGTCCCTTTTTGTCTTCCTCACGATCTTTTACTAAATAAAAATATAAAACAGAAATACAGGGATACAAGAAAGATGTGAGACACCCAGCATTCAATAACAATACGGCAGCAAGAAAATAGAACGGCACAGGACGCCCACATAACATCACAACACATATATTTATCAACAATAATAATGAAATAAGCAATAAGATAGAAACAACAATAAGTAACAATAAAATAAGCAATAAAAGAGAAACAACAATAATATCTCAGGCAGTAAATAGTTGAACAGTCAAAAAAATTTTACAACATAAAAAGAGATAATTTTAACAATTGTAAGTACTCATGCCAGATGAAATATGAGACTGACAATGCATAATGCATATGGTACCAAAATCCTACTCCATGGAGCTAGACATAAACATTTGGAGAGAATGATCAAGGAGTCATGTCAGTATCTCGTTAGCCTTAAAATAAAGTACTTTCTCATAAAAATAATATTTTGCGCAACATGGCTTATACATGGCACCTCAACAGTTGATCACTATATAGGGCAGCATTTCGGTTTGGATCGTCGGTGTGTTTGCATCTATCTATCCCACGGCCCCAGTGGAGCTACCACTGTCTATTGTGAGACACCCGCACCCTAACGCCCCCAAGGTCAACCACTATGACCCACACTTAGTCTACTCGCACCCGCACAAGGTGTAATTAAATCTCCTAGGCATACACAGCCTTTCCAACAAAGTCTTACGAACATCACATATACATGACGACTCAATGTACATCATGTATGTTCATCAATTGTATGTTCCTCATAACACAATGCATATTATGCATATTCATTAACAATACATATTTCTCATGGAATATACCACAATGGCATAAAATCAATCCTCAATAACTTCATGCCACAATTTAATCAAGTACACATCAACTAGTATTTAGTCCCACACATGGACTCACAACATCATACAATCCATTCTCAATATCAACATTTCATATATATATGGTTCAACACATACCATAATTCCATATTATGAATCCAACATTCCCTAATTTCCTAAGTCTTGATTTTTTTCACAAATTTTAGGTCAAGGAAACCCTTCAAAACTATGGCCTCTCAAGGACCATTACTAAATCAATTTCTTCCATTACAAGCATCAATCCTTTAATGTTTAATTACATAGGTTTCATTTCACACAAAATCAATTCAAACCCTTAAAATTTTTTGCCAAAACCGTGGCCTCCTCAATGGGGTAGTAAACCTTCAAATTTTCCATTCATTAAATCTAAGTATTCCAACATCATTAATGCATCCAATCCAACTAGCATTTTAGTCTCAATCAAGAACACACAAACATAAGAAACAATCCAACAAAGTGAGCAATCCATTATGGATTCCTCCATCAACAACCACACAAAAGTCTTCTCACCACCAATAATGGTTGAAGTGAGTAAATCTCCCTCTTACCTATTGAAGACAACATAAGAAAGTAAGCTCCTTTGTTATTGATTTTTGTTTTCCACATTCAAGAAAATCCTAAGGACATCAAAACTCACCAAAATCATCATTAAAGCTTAGAAAAAGAACCCTTGATCACCTAAGAGATCAAGAATCACGAAAATGGGGAGAAAAGGTGAAAAAGCTATGAACTTTACCTTAAAGTCTCCAACTTTGAAGCTTGATGGACCAAAATGAAAATGGTAGCTTTTGGTGATGGTCACAACATGAAAGTATCTTAGAATGGTGTCTAGATTCAAGATCAAGAGTTGGTTTGAATTAAAGAAGATGAATGAGTGGTTTAGAGGGGTGAGGCCGTGGAGATGGTGAGAGAATGGAGAAGAAAAGTGAGTTCCTTATAGATGATTTCAACAAGAAAGAAAGATCCTCAATGGAAGTGTAGATTCAAGCATGGTTGAAGCTTGAAATAAAGCATCCATGGGAGGGAAATGGAGGGTGTAGCCGTGGAAGAGAGGAGGAAGAAGGAAGAAGAAAATGTAAGAGAAAAAGTGAGAGGAGAGAAAGGTAGAGAGAGAAAGTAATAGCAAAATTTGAAATGAAATGAAATATGGCTTAAGTGTATTTTGTGTAAATGCATGGATTAAAATGAGTGGCCACAAAGAGCTCCCAAAATTGTGTGGTAGAGAGGAGGAGAGAGGAAAATATAGCTTCTCCAACAAACCAAAAAGGAAGGTGCTAGGAAGCTTCCTCCAAGCTTCTCCAACAAGCTAAGCTTCCACCTTTTGAAAAGTCAAAGTGATGTCATGGTGATGATGTCACCATTGAGATGTCATTAAAGTGTTCTCTAAAATATGACTAACACTGTATCAGATTTATTATCAGTGGATAGAAGTTACAGCTAACAAAAACTAACATTTATTGTCTAATGGATAATAAAATTATTCTGTGATTTTTATTTATCAGATAAAAATCTCGAAAAACATGAAACCTCGTAAACCATGTCTGGCCTCGGGCTTAGTAAGATCCCTCGTCGACATTTCTACAGCTCAAGGTTCTCGGGAAAAATATCTTATTTTCTCAGCTCCGCTCGGTGTGCACGTAAAATGAGAAATAATATTAAAATATTCCACGTCTCCAGAAAAATCTAGAAAAAATCACAAAAATCACAAATATTATAAAACGACTATCTATCACAAAATCATCAATTTTCGAGGTGTTACAACTCTTCCCTTCAAATAGAAATTTCGTCCTCAAAATTTTCATTCCTTAGAATAAATATGGATGTTGTTTCTTCATCTTGCCTTCTAACTTTCACGTCGTGTTTCTAGTCACGTCAATTCAGATCACCTTTACCAATGTGATCTCTCTGCCTCCATGTTGCTTTACTCTCCTACCCTCGATCTTCACAGGAAGCATTTCATATATCAAACTCCCTCTTAATTGTACTGTGTCCAGTTTGATGACATGGCTGGATTAGGGATACACTTTCGTAATTATGACATATGGAAGATATTATAAAGATTTAGAAAGAAAGGATGTCAGAATTAGTTGATAGGCTATCGGACCAATCCGAAGAAGAATTTGATATAGTCCAAAGAATTTGGGAATGAGTTGGTTGGTAACTCAGACAAGATAACATACATTTAACAACATCTATCTTCATTCCTTGCTACCAATATATCTATTTTAGGTCTTGATACACCTTGGTCTTTCCGATGTGTATACTCAACTTACTCGTGTGAGCTTTATTGAAAATTAACTCCTTATGTTCTGACCCATTGGGTATACAGACCTTACTCGTGAACATCAGGGTTCCGTCGAATTCCTTCCTCTTACTTTGACATCATGCCTTGTTTCAATAGCTTCTTCTCGTCTTGTAGAAATTGGTCACTTTTCTACTTTTCTCAAATTCCTCCCAACTAATCATTCGAAATGGTGACTATATCTAGACATACCTCATTCGGTGTCATTTCTAATGACAACCACTTGTCCTTGAATTACTCTATTAATTCCTTCTTCTTGACTATCATAATGAAGATATTATGTAGTTTCTGGTACAAAGCGTCTGCTATGATGTTTGCTTTTCTAAGATGATACTAAAACTAGAAGTCATACTCCTTCAAAATTTCTAGTCACCTTCTTTGTCTCATGTTTGGTTCCTTCTCGTCGAATAGATACTTCAGGCTCTTGTGAGTACTAAAGGCATTGAATATTGCTCCATATAGAAGGTGTCTCTATATTCTCAGAGCAATTATAACTGCGGCAAACTTCAAGCCATGAGTTGGGTAATTCTCCTCATGCACCCTTAACTACCTCGAGGCATAATCACAACGTCCCAACTGTGCATGAACACGCATCCTAGACTTTGATGTGAAGTATCTCGAAACACTTCAAGCGATTACTTAGGATTAAGTAGAACCAAAACTGGCAAGTAGTCGAATACTTCCTCAATCCTATGAAAACTTTCTTCACATGTGTTGGTCCATAGAAAAGTTTGATTCTCTTCTTGTAAGTTGAGTAAGATGTTCTACTGTCTTGGAGAATCCATCTACGCTCCTTCGATAAAACCAACTAACCTTGCAAGTTACTAGGGTATTATGGTCTCCAGTCTTTCCCATTATAAAACTACTTCAAATTTTGACGGACTCACAGCAATTCCCTTCCTTCGTAATTTCATGATCCAAAGTTTAACCTCCTCAACTAGCATTTGTACTTTAACAGTTTGGCATACACTTCATTTCCTTTAAAGTCTAGAAAACTATATTGAGATGTTCAACGTGTCCCTCCATATCTTCAAGAATAGATCAGAATGTCATCATTAATGACAACGATAATTCTGTTATAGGTAAGGATGAAAAATCTAATTCATGCAATCTATGAATACGACATAAGCATTTGTCACTCCGAACGGCATCACGAGATTCCCATAACACTCATAGCACGTTCGAAAAATCATTTTGGGAACATCCTCAACTTCCCATGAATCTAATGATGACCAGAGTGCACATCTTTCTTGAAGAAAACAACGACTCCCTTCTCGTTGATCGATTGAATTGTTTATCTTCTTTCGAGGATACTCTCCCTTGATCATAATCTTATGCAGTTGGCGACAGTCCTCATCCCATCGAGAAGTTCCATTCTTCTCCTTAACTGACAACACTGTAGCTCATCATAAGAAACTCATTGACTATAATAGTAACATTCATATTCCCTTTACTTTTGTCCTCCACAAAAGATAACATGTATCCTTGGATTTCTTTTCCTCACAAAGCTTCAACTTTGTTGGTCGTTACGAACTCAAAAGTCTTAGTTTCGGGAATCACTAAGGTTTTCATTGGAACGATCTAGTAGGATATAGTTAGGAAAATAACCAATCTATTCCTAAAATTATAAACTCTAATAGGTGTGATTTTAGGTAAGTAAGTCAACTCAACAAAAGATTCGATCTTTAGTAGAAATAGGATAGGTTAAACAAATTTAAGTATCAATGACAAGTCTTAGTAATAGAAGTAGAAACAACTAGGTCAATGATAATTGAAGACACAAATGAATCCAAATGATCCACACGATCATACGCTATAAAGAAATAGGTTACCCCCAGAATTATACAGCACAATTAAGGGATCATCATTTGTGGCACAATCTCCATTGTTTAGATCTTCAGTCTGGGAAACTTTCACTCCATCCAAGGTATAAACTTCCCCTTCAGCTTGAGGTCTTGAGGCACGTACATCATTAACAGAAGACTTCTTCTTCAGTGGAATACATTTTCTAGAAATGTGTCCGAGCTTCCTGCACTTGAAAAAGATTACCCCCTTGATCTTACACTCCCTCGTTAAGTGGTTCTTTCCACACTTTTTACATCTTGGTAAAGATGTCACAGTCAGGTTGGAACTACGGTCACTAACACCTCCTCCATAAGCTGGACATTGTTGTTGCTTCCCTGATAATTGTGAATATGGTTTCTACTTAAACTGATTCACCTTTCTATTATTCCTCCTTTGGAATCTAGGCAGTCTAAGGTTACCCTAAAATCGACTTTCCTCCAACAGATTCTGAACTTCAACTTCTAATTCTTGCAGTTGTGCGGCCCTCTGATCTTGGTGAGTTGTTACGTCAGCTATCCTTTGCAGTCGCAGTCATACTTCCATTATCTCGTCCTGCGCTCACATGCGTACGTCTACCACGAGCCATTGTCCTTGTATGTCTACCACGAGCCATTGACTTTCTTTGAAGACGGACAAAACACGACACAATAGAGCAAACATAATTATTTCAAACAATTTTGTCTCCTTTTAGAAACCAAACACAAAGAATCACGCAATTCAAACAAGATAAGTCCAATCCACGAATCCTGACAGTCTCCAACTCGAGCTTCTTCATTCTGCCTTCTATGGCGTAACCTCTTGCAAGTCTTCAACTCCCAAATAGCTTCTCAGCCCAAACTTACACCAGTCATTCATTTTCTCCAGAAGATCGATTTTCCAAAACCTCTTGATCTCCTTACTAAAGAACTCATATTCTCCTAATACGCCCAAGAGAAGTCATAATTTCTTATACACATAGAACATTACATATTGAGTAGGCCAATCCTTAATATCATGTAACTATATAATAGTAGCTACTAACATTCAACCTACGGCAAGCCATGCATTCCTTTCCCATCATCTCAATCAAGAGATAAGGAAGTGCACAACATACAAAAGTTCTAATATGCCTAAACATAGCAAGTCCATACCCCGACTCAACAAGATGAACTGCTCTGATACCACCTAATGTAACACCCCTAGATCTAATAACTACGGCACAATCGTTATTACACCATAGTCACTAAATCCAAGTGTGTCACAATTTAAAAAATAAGTATTTTCAAAAATTTATTTCTATTATACATAAATAGAAAATATAAGCCCCGAATAAAGCATATTTAGTATCCAACCATTACGATGCAACCACTGAAGGAAAAATATATTTCATATATAATATATTCATCCTTAACACAAAGCATTGATAACACAAAACATAGTACTTACATATTCAAATAAAAGGCAATGTGTACAAAAGCACTAAAAGGGGAAAGTAGTAACCCTGGGATAGGTACTACTAACAGATAAAGTCGCAACCCCGTATATATGTGACGCTCGGAGTCTTAGTCGACAAGTCAGGCATCAATGCCCCCATGAAGTTGTACCCATACTTAACTGAAAATCATCTCGTCCAGACGCCATATCGAAAATAATGAATCGGCCCAGTCCAATCAGCAAGGGTGTGGTCCCTTTTTATCTTCCTCACGATCTTTTATCAAATATAAATATAAAATAGAAATACAGGGATACAAGAAAGAGGTGAGACACCCAGCATTCAATACCAATACGGCAGCAAGAAAACAGAACGGCGCAAGACGCCCACATAACATCACAACACATATATTCATCAATAGTAATAATGAAATAAGCAATAAGAGAGAAACAATAATCAATAATAATAAAACAAGCAATAAAAGAGAAACAACAATAATATCTCAGGCCGTAAACTATTCAACAATCAGAAAATTTTTACAACATAAAAAGAGATAATTTTAACAGTTGGAAGTACTCATGCCAGATGAAATATGAGACTAACAATGCATAATGCATATGATACCAAAATCCTACTCCAAGGAGCTAAACATAAATGATGATCACATATTTTATACATTAATAAACCCTCATTTTTAGTCATTTACACTCTTCATGTACTTAATTGATTAAGTCTGGATATGTTTTGTAAGATTGGACTCAAATTGGACTTAATTGATTTTTTCAGCATTATTTGGTTCTTATATTGTTTCTGTATTTTGGTCATAACTTGAGTTCTAGATATCTAGAAATTATGAATTTTACCTTGTAGGAAAGCTGAGAGAAAGCTCTACAACTTTGATGAAGAGCTCAAAGTCTTAATCAGACATCTAGTGGAGCTAATTGGGCTTGGAAGATAGAACACGAGTTTTGTGTTTGGAACCTGAATAGTGTACAGTAATTAGAGCATAACTCGGGTTGTAGGAATTATCTTGGGTTGAAATTTGGATATTTGAAAGTTAAGACCCAGATCTACAACTTTCATAAAGAACACAAGAGCTCATTTGGACGGCTTGGAGGTGATATTGGGTCTGGAAGTCAAAACAGAGGTGCTGAAACTGGGCCTAAATAGTCTGCAGTAATTGGGTCATATCTTGGGCTGTAGCATGAATTTTTAGATGATTTTGTTGTCATTGGAAAGCTAAGACAAAATGCTACAACTTTCATGAAGACCATGTTACTTCATTCTGATGGCATCCATGAGATCAGCAATGAATGATTTCAGAGACAAAGAATCTCAATAATCCAACCACTAATTCAATAATCCAACCACTCAACCAATCATCCAACCACTCCACCCACTCATCCACCTACTCTTAATCAGCCCCCTTGTCATTTTGTATCTCTAATCCTCTATAAAAGGCACCATTGGTTGATCATTTGGTGCACTTGGTGTTAAGCTTAGTTTTTAGAAGTTATGGTTATGTTTGTTTATTGTTTTCCTTTGTTGTAATTTTCTCTTGCTCTAAATTGAAGCTATGTTCATCTTTCTCTTCTTCTCTCTTTCTTTCTTCTTATCTATGAGTAACTAAATCTCCATCTTGCTTGGGTGAAAGAGTGAAGCTCTTGGTAATGAAATAAGGTTAGATTATTCTATTTCTTGTGCTTAAAAGATATATTATTAAATGGACATTATATGTATTGTATTTTGTTTCCAATTAATTTATAAACCTTCTTTGTATAATGGAGATCTTGATTTATTGTAGACAATAGGATTGGCACAGTGAATGCTTGAACTCATTTACAAATGTTAGTAGATAATTAAAGGAATCATAATATGATTGCATATATAATTGAACTTTGAATGTTATATTTTTCGATTGGAACCTCCGTTGTGTGTAGATTTCAATTGAGTTATAAAGAGAAATAATCTTGCCTTTAATTTATTACCAAGCATGGATCTTCTAACCCAAGCAAGTTCTTAAATTCATTTGTGAATATTTTCTATTACTTTTGGTGTTGTGACAAATCCTTTCCTACCTCAATTAATTTTTCTTCATCAATTCCCTATGGATCGACCTCGGACTCCAGAGAAATTTACTACTTGAGACAACCTGCACTTGGGTTTGCATCCTTAAATCTTGCAGTCAAGTCTTTGGCACTGTTGTTGGGGACTTGATTTGAAGTTTTAATTTATTGAGGTTCTTTTTCTTTAATAAAATTTATTCTCTCTTCTCCCTTACCGGAGCAAAAGATCGGCTTGCCGATCCTTCGGTTTCTTTACTAACTCTCTAACTTTCTAACTATCTAACTTACTAACCTACTAACTTGCTAACATACTAACTTTCTAACTTTTATATTTGTCATTTATTTTCGCCTACTAACTTTTATTTTGTCATTTATTTTTCGCTTACTAACTTTTTAATTTCGTTACTCTAACTTTTAATTTCTCGCTCTCTAACTTTTTAATTTATGTTATTTATTATTGTTTTCTAACATAACAAAATAATCTTTCTTCTTCTCTTTTGCTTCGGCTTTGTGGGGCTCGCCTCTCTCAGGTTTTCATATTTTAAATTTATTTTTCGCAATTTACATTCTCGCACTTTATTTTCTCGTATTTTATTTTTAACTTTTTATTTGTTAATAGTTATTGGGTGGGTGGTTTATACCACATCTTTATTAATATTTAATGGCGGGTTATACCGCCAGCTTGTACATTATTTTTATTTATTTATTTTAAGTTATTTATGTATTTATGCTTAATTGGTATAGTGATTTAAATTCTGGTCGTTTAGTTAAAATTAATCCTGGTACTTTATATATTGATTTGTTTGAATCACAATCACACACAATTGACATAATGGCTGACAATGAAAGTGTACATGATGAACATGAAAATTAACCGTTGCGAATAATGCGTGAATATTTGCAACCATCTCGAAATTCTAGTCCATCATATTTTATCTTTCCACTCAATGCCAACTGTAACACCCCAAATTTTCGTATCTCTTAAACAGTAATTTTGACAGAGTTAATGTAATTTTCTTGTTTAGTAATTTACGTACCTTTGTAAAATTATTTTGTTTATTCCGTCAGCGTATTTGATCGTTTTGAGTGATTTACTCCGCGTCAGGAAAATAAAAATTTTCGGGCCGGGGAAAACTTTACGTAATTTAATTTTTACCGTTAGGTAATTAATTTACGTAATCTGATTTGATATTTGTGCATTTTATAATTTTTGTGATTTTTGTGGATGATTATGAAATTTTTTTACTGATTGTGGGCCCAGGGGGTGTATGTGGGCCCAGGTGGGTCCCACAAAGTAAAAAAAAATTCTACGCATAGAAAAATTGTACTGTTTAGACGGAGACAGAGGATCTTACTAAACCTGAATCCGGAAACAGTTTTATAAAATTTCTTGTACTATATTTTATATTGTATTTAATTATCAGATGATAAAAATACAGTAAAAATATTATTTGTAGGATACAAGAATAAATATTATACTGCGTAGTCAACAAAGAGAGCTTGACTTGATTTATACCCTTGGATGAGAATACTTAGTTTGAATATTAACCATTGATTTAATCAAAGGTTAAGAAACAAACTTAATAAAGAAGCCATGGATAATAACCATTGATTTAATCAATGGTGTGAGAATAAGCTTAGTTAGGAAGGCTTTGATATCAACCATAGATGTAATCAAAGGTGTAGAATTGGTCTTGAAAAATGACAAAGAACATTTATAACCATTGGATTTAGATTAAATCAAGGGTGGAGATTTAATCTTAAAAAGTAACAAAGACCATTTATGACCATTGGATGAAGAATTAATCAAGGGTAGAGATTTGGTCTTCTAAAATGGATTAAGACTAATTAGAACCCTTGGATTTAAAGTTTGAAGGAGTAATCTTAACCATTAATTTTGGAGACACATCTAATGGTTAGAATTTAAAGGAGAAAAATCCAATGGCCTAGAATTAGTCTTCTAAAATTAAAAATCTACCTAAATCCTAACCATTGAATTAATCAATGGCTAGAAATGCTTCAAATAATGGCTTGAAAAAGATGACAACATGATTTAATGCATGCAAGGAGGGGGACGGTTTTGGCTTGTTAGAAGACAAAGAAAAAAAAAATTCAAATGCATTAATTTGGTGCTTTATGTCATTGTTAGAAGTCTTGATCAATGTTTCATGCATTATCACCTTTCTTTCAATTTTTCCATCACACTCCACGGCTATGCATCAATTTTGGAAGACACAAAATAATACTTGGTCATCTTCTAACCATAATTGAAGACTTTAGTCAATTATGCTACATGGTTGCCTTGTTTTCTTCCTTAGGAAATTTCTTGGAAGGGGACTAAAATTAATTCATTTCCTATCATTCTTTTCTCTCTTCACTCTACGGTAATGCAAGGAGGAAGGGGCCAAAAAGCATTTCATTCATTTGCTATCATAATTCATCTTTGTTTCCTCCAAAAAGCCTAAGACTTCATTGAACATTTTCTCTCCATCCTCCTATGAGCTAGTTTTGGCCAAGCTCTCCAAGAAGCACCTTCCATCATTTTTAATTTCATCCAATCTTATTTCTTGAATCCTTACATCATTCTAAGAACATCTCTAGTTATGAGTTTTTCCAAAATCATTCATCTTGATCTTCAAATTCAAGCTTCAAGTTTCTATCAAAAATAAAAAATTTCATCTTTGTGCTTCAAGAGAAACCATTCGGTTATCTACCCTAAAATCACCATCCAAGCTCTTTTAATTTCATCCAACCTTAGATCTTGAATCTACATGATGTTCTAAGCAACTTTCATGTTGAAGACTTCTTCTAAATCATTCATCTTCAAGGAGTTTCTTCAAGATCAAAGTTATTGGGTTTTTGAGGTGAAGTATAAGGAAACTTCATTTCTTCTCTTCTTTTTCATGATCTAAACCATGTTTGATCCATGGTTCCTCTTAATCAAGCTTAGTATACTAATTTTTATGTATTTTGTTTTGTATTTGAGAAGCTCTTGGTGATGAAGGACTTGGAAAAAGAAGCAAAACAA
The DNA here is from genome assembly GCA_029884605.1 of Ormosia emarginata. Lineage (NCBI taxonomy): Eukaryota > Viridiplantae > Streptophyta > Magnoliopsida > Fabales > Fabaceae > Ormosia > Ormosia emarginata. The sequence goes on from JAQQTP010000087.1 coordinate 6,596,364, forward strand.
GGAGTTTTTGAGGATCTTCAAGAGGTAAGAGGGAGATCCATCTCACCAACCAAGCATGGTGGTGAGAGATGGTATTTTATTTGATGGATGTGGAATCCATGTGAGGATTCATATCCATGGTCATGTAATTAATTTGTGGGTGTTTATGAGCTTTGATTAATTTTCTATGCTTGATATGCTTTGCATGATTTTATAGCTTTGATGATATGCTTGATATGCTATACATGCTTTTATGGCTTTAATGGTATGCTTATATTGTTTATGATGAAATATATATGTATATGCCATGACTTGATGGTGGAAAGGAAATTGATTTTTGGCTCCAATAGCCAAGGAAGAGCTACGGTTTTGATGCCCTTGATTAGGGTTCATGTTGAAAATTTTCAAGAACAAAAGAATTGATTTTTGAGTACTTAGAACATGGTGGATTTCGAACAAGACACCTCAAAATAGGTGTTCACAAATTAATATTTTCATGAAAGATGAAAATGGATGATTTGAAAAGTATGGAAAATAAACAAAGGATTTGTTTTCCAAGAGAACAAGAATATAATTTTTGGAGGAATTTTTATTGATTTATTTTGTGTAAAAAGATGCTAAGTGTTTTTCTAAATATGAGTTTTTGAATGAAACGGACAAATGTTGATTTTAGGGATTTGCAAAAAAAGTGAAAAAGGATTTGCAAAGAAAGTGAAAAAGGATTTGTAAAGAAAGTAAAAACGAATTTGAACAAATGGGTTTGGTTTTTATGACCATAAGACTTACGATTTTGAAAACAAAATTTTAATGGTTTTGTTTGTGTAAAATCCTATCAACTTAGAAAGAAAGAATGTTTTCATGATTTCAATAGTCATGCCTACGTTTTTGAAGGTTTGTAATGTCTTGATTTTATGAACAAGTTTCCAAAATCAAAACAAAAGAGAATTTCAAAGTAATTTGATACAACAAATTTGGAAAGGGAATCAGAGCGTTTATCACTTGAGAAAATCAAGTTTTTGTAAACGAAAATGTTTTCAAACTTCAATTTATTTTGAAGAAGGTTGTGTTTGGAAATGATTTGGGAAAAATGGAGAATATAATGGTGTTTTGAAAATTTACTAACGTATAACTTATTTTCAAGTTTTGAAATACATTAGAAAATGTTAAGTTTTGAAATGTTGATTTACATCAATGGAAAAGTGATTTTTGTGAAGTATATTTTGAAAAAGAATTTCTTGAGTAAAGAACTGTGAAAAAATATTTTCTTGAGTAAGAAAATATATTAAATGAAATATAAAGTTATATTATTTTGAGAAAAGTTGAAAAGGAATTTTTGAAGGTTAAGAAGTATTTTCTGTAATGAAATTGTGATGAAAAATGTTTTACGTATCTTAAAAACGTGATTTTTAAGCTACGCAATTTTGAACAATGTGTTAAAAATGATATTGATTTATTTGAGTCCAAAATAATATTTGGAATATTGAGGAATATTTTATGTGATTGAAAAATGTTGAAAAATATTTTACGTATCTTAAAAACAATTTGAAATGATAAAATATTTCTACGCGATTTGAAAAATGTTTAAATATTTCTACACGATTTGGAAAGCGTTTAAATATTTTACGCGACTGAAATATTGTTGAAAAATCACTACGTAATTTGAATAGTGACAGAATATTTTTACGTGATTGTGAAAATGACAGAAAATTGTTATGAGATTTGGAAAGTATTTTAAATATTTTGAGAATGATAGAAAATGATTTACGTGACGTAAAAGAATGATTTTTAAGTTACGCAATTTTGAAACAGTGGAAAAATACCATGCGATTTGAGAAACGTATGTTTTTACACGATTGAGAAAAATGTTAAAAAAATTAGTACGTGGTTTAAAAGTGCAACAGAAGAGTTGCAACATTTTGAAAACGTAACAGAAATATTATGAAATTTTGTAAATGTAACAGTAGTGTTACGGTATTGTAAAAACGTAATAAAAACGTTTTGGAATTTTAAAAATGTAACGAAAGTGTTACGGTATTGTGAAAATATAAAAGAAGTGTTATGGTATTGTGAAAACATAACGAGAAAAGTTTTGGATTGTGAAAACGTAGCAATGAAATGTTACGCAATTATGAAAATACGGTAAAAGTGTTTTACAACTATGAAAATGTGATAACATGATTTTATTTGTTGAAAGTACAAGTATGATTCTTGTTGAACCGAGTGTCCATACACTTGTTTGTGAGAAAATGACATATTTGTCTATGATTGGATTTGGTGCATTATACATGCATTGGAATGGTCCGATGAGGATTTGGATATGGCTGATTGCCTAGGAGAAACACACCTCTTGAGTGGGTGCGATATGCGTAGTGTAGGTCACTTGTTGACCTTGGGGGCATCGGGGTGCGGGTTGCCTACACGGGTGGTTGGTCGCGCTTCTTCCCGTAGGTTAGACCGATGCAACACACCGATGATCCTGACCGAGACACTATTCTTAATCAAGATCTGATAAAGACTGTTGTGTATATGCTAGATGTGCAAAATCAAAATAAGGATTATAGCATGTGGTCTGAGGCATGTGGTACCGACAGATCTTTTCGATCATTTTCTCTAACCTGAGTTTAGCTCCATGGAGTAGGAAATCGAGTCTTGTGTACATGCATAATCTGAACATTTATATCTGTGTGATATATTAATTGAGGAATATTGGCTATGATAATTGTTTTGAATACTTGGATGATGATGATGATAATTAGGACATTATCGTAATTGTTGTTTATGATAATTGAATTGATAAATGATTTGATGATGATAGTTGATTAATATTGAATATATTATTGGAAGTTTGATATGATATCCCTGTATGATATTGCTGCTTGTGTTATCTCTGTGCTGCCATGTTGGTATTGGCGTAGGTGATCTCACCTCTTTGTTATGTTGTCTTGCTGTGTCTGTATTGTTAAAATTAAACAGTAGAAAGAATGAGTTGTCTTAGACATAACAGGCGATGGATACTCAGAGATTGATGAAAACATTGAAGAGTGACTGTCTCAAGTTCGAAGGTGTTCTGAGTAGACAAGGAGTAGAGTTCTGATGCAACAAGCTGGATACAAGATAAGGAATGAGTATGTTAAGTTTTATCGTTAGTGTTATACCGTGCTATTTAGTAGGACCCGTCATGGGGTTTGCTACTGTTGAAAAAAAAAGTCTGTTAATTTTATATTTCTCTTTAAATTGTGAAATATTAATTGGTGTCAATGTTGTATATGAATAAGTTTAAATATATTTTCAATAATACTTATGGATTACAGTAAGTTTATATTTCAGCAAGAAAGAAATTTTTTTTTTAAACCCATGTTTTTAACTCAAACCTTTTGCGAATTTCATTTTCAGATTATGAGTCAGAAGTCAGACATGTGATACCCTAGGGAGGGTGTTACACCAACAATTTTAGATTTAAGCCAGGTGTGATTTCTTTACTTCCTAATTTTCATGGTTTAGAGTCTGAAAGTCCATATTTACATATGAAAGAATTTGAGGAAGTATATATTGCTTTCAATGATCACTGAAGAGATTGTTAAGCTTAAATTGTTTCCTTTTTCTTTAAAAGATAAAGCAAAATTTTGGCTTAATACTTTGAAACCAAGATCAATTGGCACATGGCAAGAAATGCAAGGTGAGTTCTTAAAGAAATTTTTTCCAACACATAAAACCAATGCTATGAAAAGACAAATCCAAAATTTTTTCCAAAATTCAAATGAAGCATATTTTCAATATTGGGAACGATTTAAAGATTTGTTAAATTCTTGCCCACATCATGATTTTGAAAAATAGCGCACTATAAGCTTCTTTTATGAATGTTTAACACCTAAAACTAAACAATTTGTGGAAACAATCTGCAATGGTAAGTTTCTTGATAAAGAACCTGATGAAGCTTTAGACTATTTGAACCAGTTGGCTGAAAAATCTCAATCTTGGCATAGTACTAACACTTTTGAAAATTCAATTAGATCTAATCTTGCAAGTACTAATAAAGGAAAATATCACCTTAGTCAAGAGGAAGATCTAAATGCTAGGTTTGCCAGTTTGGCTAGAAAGGTTGAAGCCATGGAATTAAGAAAAGTAAAAGAAATCAAATCTGTGCAAAATGAAGAAATTTGTGGCATTTGTGATGACTTAGGACACTTAACACACGAATGTTCTAACATTCCTGTTTTTAAAGAAGTTGTCCATGAGCAAGTAAATGCAATGAATAATTTTAAAAATCCATTTACTTCTTCTTTTTCAAATACATACAATCCAGGATGGAGAAATCACCCGAACTTCAGCTGGAGGAATAATAATCAGTCACAATTCGTGCAACCACCACCTCCTCAGGCACAACAGGACTCTCAAAATTCTCAAGGATATGCACTTTATGTCCCACCATATAGGAAAAACCTTGAAGAAACACTGCATGCATTCATACAAAAGCAAGAGGCCATTAATAAACAAAACAATCAAACCATGAATGACATAAAAGACACTCTTGCTAAACTTTCTTCTGTACTCACCATTCATGAGAAAGGAAAATTTGTTAATGTAAATGATATTGGTTTTGATGATCAACAAACAAGAAAGGAATGAGGAACAAAGATCAAGTCCAAGGCTTTTCAAGATTAGCCTTTAGGTTCTAGACCATATGTAAAGGTAAAATGGATTCACACAAAAGCTCTTCTCTTGTTTCAAATTCATTCTTAAATGACTTTACATAATCATGTTTTTTTTTATCTTGTGAAAATTGCGTTCAAGTTTAAGTAAAACTCTTTTCAGGAAGATTGGAAAGTATTTGGATAACCTTGGTTGTGAAATTCTATCAAAATCCTTTGTTTCTAAATAAGCCATATTCGAATATGAGTTTACTCATATTCGGTTATAAGCTCTAAATAGAACACGTTTTGTGATTCCTTAAAAGGCCATAACCGAATATGGCTTATCTTGTAATTGATTATTTTGGTTTCTATACATAACATTTGATCTTTAAAAAGCCATATTCGAATATGGCATAACTCATAATAGGTTATAAGTATTTTCATAACAGATTATAAGCCTCTTCATATTCGAATATGAGTAAACCCATAATAGGTTATTTTGCAAACCAGAAACGTTAAAAACTCCTCTTTCATGCTATAACCGAATATGGCAATGCCACAACAGATTATGGACACTTCCAGAACACTTCTCCAACGACTCTTTCAATGGCATTTAATGCCGTCAACCACTTCTAACGTCTCTAAACTCTTTTGGGCTTTAAATGAAAGTTGTTGGGCATTGATTAAGAGTTGGAAAACTTTCTGAAAATCATCTTAGAGCATTTATAACAAGTTTTCTGATCATCTCTTTAAAAACCCTATTTAGAGCTTCAACTTGTGTGAATCCAAAATACCATAGCTCTTCAATTTGTATTATCTACTCTTTGAGAGAGTTTCTATCATTTAAACACTTTGTTTATCTTGTAAAGAGGGTGAGGTATCCCTCTAGTGAAAAAGGGTGAGGTATCCCTTGTTGAAAAGAAGGTGAGGTATCCTTCAAAGGTGTAAAGAGGGTGAGGCATCCCTCAAAGGTTGTAAAGGGCGAGGTATCCCTGTTTTGAGGCTCAAGCACAAAGGGTGAGGTATCACAAGGTATGGTGAGTGCTCTAGTTTGTAAAGGTTGTCAAGCACCTGTTGAAGCTTGAAGATATAGTGGAAAATCTCTATCGATTGCTTGAGGTCTTGACGTAGGCCACAAGTGGATTGGTGGCTGAACCAGGATAAACCTTGTATTTGATCTTCTAAACTCATCTCTTTACATTTGTGCATTTATTTTATATGGTTACTTGAATGTTATTCATCTTAGCTTATTTAATTTGTGAGTGAAGTATTCAATCTCATTTATCTATTCACTTCAATCATCCAATAGCTTCAACGAAAATTGATAATCAAACGTTTTGCGAAAGATTTACGAAAATATTTTACATACTCAATTCACCCCCCCTCTTGAGTATTGAGGCCACTTGGTAACAAAATTTTCTTCTCAACCTCAACCAAATCCCAAGGGTCAGTACAGTCTAAATGAGGGGAGTTCAAAAACCAACAAATAGACTAAGTCAAGTCAGTGATAACTCTTAGGAGTGGAAAGGTTGTTGAAAAATAAATTCCTGAACCTTGTGAGAAAGAAGATGAACCAATTTCCCAAGAAAATGAAGAAGTTGACCAAAAGGAGACTAAACTCTCGTCTTCACCTCCATTTCCTCAAGCATTAAATAATCCAAAGAAATTGAACCATAACACTAACATTTTTGAAATTTTGAAATAAGTAAAGATCAATATTCCTTTGTTAGATGCTATCAAACAAATTCTTTCTTATGCTAAATATTTGAAGGACTTGTGCACTGTTAAAAGGAAATTAAATGTGAAAAAGAAAGCATTTTTGGATGAATAGGTAAGCTCCATTCTTCAGAATAATAATGCATTGAAATATAAAGACCCTGGTTGTCCTAAAGTTTCATGCATTATTGGAGAACATAAAATTGAAAAATCTTTACTTGATCTTGGTGCTAGTGTCAATTTGCTTCCATATTCAGTTTATCAATAACTCAACTTGGGTGAGTTAAAACCAACTTCTGTAACTCTTCTACTTGCCGATAGATCAATTAAAATTCCAAGAGGAATAGTGGAAGATGTGTTGGTTCAAGTTGATAAATTCACATATCCTGTGGATTTTATTATCTTGGATACTGAACTTATGGTTGATAGTTGCAAGTCAATTCCTATTATTTTAGGCCGTCTATTTTTAGCAACATTTAATGCTTTCATAAATTGCAGAAATGGAGTGGTGAAGCTAACATTTGGAAACATGACACTAGAGCTCAATGTTTTTAACATGTGCAAGCAACCACAGGAAGTCCTTGATGAAAAGGAGGAAGTTGAAGGGATTGAAGCCAGTAAATGATCATCTTCAAAAAGGGAGTTCTTCTGACCCATTAGAAGTTTGTTTAATTAATTCATTTGATTTGCTTGATTGTACAGAGGAAATATAATACAAAGGATGGAAGCCAAAATTTAAAGAGCTAAAACCCATGAATGATAATACCTATGAAGAAGTACACACACCAAAACTAAAGTCATTACCTGCTGGGTTAAAGTACATATTTTTGGGAGAAGAATAAAGCTTTCCAGAAGTAATTTCCTCATCTCTTATTGAAGAACGAGAAGGAAAGATGTCGCCTCAATGCATGCACCAAGATAAAAAGAAATTTTTGACAGAGGTGAAATTTTTTTATTAGGATGACCCATACTTGTTCAAATATTATCCTGACCAAATCTTTCGGAGATGTGTGCCCAATAGTGAGGTAGGTAATGTCATTAAGTTTTGTCACTTAGAAGTATGTGGAGGTCACTTTTCTTCAAAGAAAACAACTGCAAAAATCTTATAGTGTGGATTTTATTGGTCCACTTTATTTAAGGACTGCTATACTTTTTTCAAAAGTTGTGAAAATTGTCAAAAGATTGGCTTAATTTCAAAAAGAAACATGATGCCTCTGAATCCTGCAATCATGATGAAGAAAAACACTACAGTCTTGGGAATCTGACTCTAAAAGACCCTGTTTGTCAATTTATAATAAAATTGGATGGGAAGCTTATCCTCGACTCATAGAAGGCGTTTAAATCGTTACTGGACGTTAAACTAGAGGCAGATGTGAGTCATATCCACAAACAATCTGTACATATCATCCTTTTCTTCTTCATGTCATCTTTCAAAAAAATTTAAAAAAAAAAAAGAAAAAAAATGTTTGAACGAGGGCGATCCGAAAGGAGTACCATGGCTTTAATTAGTTGTGGAGCCCCAGCCTTTGGCTGACCCGTCATTGACTCAGGTGGACCTTTGCACGCTGGTCTTTAAAAAAGATCATGTACCATGCTCTGTAGAGAGCCACACTCCATAACCCAATGTTTACCATCTAGGCACTGTGGAGTTGATGGATAGGCAAAAGCGTCCCACTCTGGTTATTAGTGAGAAGTAACCCGCGGCTACTAAAGTTTATGAGGCATCTGAGCTTGATCCTCTCTTTTATTATAAGGGGCTTTCAGCGCCCTGGGATGGGATGTTTTGGATCTTGGACATTACGAGTTTCAGATTTTAGCATCTTTGTTGATGTTATGAGCCCAAGTGTGAGCGTTCCAAGTTCCAGACCCAGGATAGAAACCCACGATGGTTTCTTCTTTCTCCTTTCTTCGAATAAATGGACATGAGTATCTATTGCACTGGTGACACGCAGTATAAAGATATGTCATTACTGCACTCATGACGCGCAGTATAAAAATACGCCATGAAAGTTGTACATATAGGTATGTCATCATTTGCTATTATATTTCTTTTATTTTTGTATGATTTTGCTGTATTTTGGTTTTGGACAGACGATCCTTCGAGCAGGGTCCTTCAGGAGTTTCTAGACTTCTTTACCCTGATGGTTTTCTTGAAGTAAAAAAAACAAAACAAAAACAAAAACAAAAAAAAATTAAAAAAAAAAGATTCTGTGTTTCTTATTTTCAAACTTTTCTAACAACAACTAACCTACCCTTATAGATGTAATTATTACCCTTTCCATTCTTTTTCCTATTTAAACACTCAATTTTCTCTACTTTCTTCCAACTCAGAATCATTCAAAGGGAAGGTGAGAATAGAAATGGAAGGTGTTTATGTTCGTCAACTTAAAAATATCTGTGTATTTTGTGGATCTAAGTATGGGAAGGGTTTAGAGTTTGTAAACACAGCTACCACTCTTGATCGATCACTTGCTGCAAGGAATATTCATCATGTATAAGGAAGAGGTTGCCGTGGGTTAATGGGAGCTGTATCACTTGCTGCATATATAGGAGGCAGTCAGGTTTTAGGTGTCATTCTTGAACCTTTAGCTCAACAGAACATCACTGGAAAGATAATTGAAGAGGAACTTAAGGTATCATCAATGTATGAACGAATGAAGATAATGCTTGAAAACTCTGATGCATTCATTGCCTTACCAGGTGATTTTGGTACCTTGGAAGAAGTTTTTCAAATTGTCTCTTGGGCTCAACTGAACATCCACCATAAACCCATAGGTTTGTTGAATGTAAATAATTTCTTTGATATTTTGTTAATCTTTCTTGACCATGCTGTGGAACAGAAATTTATCACACCTTCGGCAAGACAACTTCTTATCTCTGCTTCTACTATTGATGAGTTGATTGAAAAATTAGAAGCTTTTGTTCATAAACCTGACCCAGCAATAGCTCAGATAGATTGGTTAGCAGGAAGCAGTGAGGGAAACAGGATGAAAAAAGAGTCAAATTTGACACTTCGTTTATAGCTTTTCTTTACTTTTGATTTTATTTATCGTACTTTGTTTTTGTTTAAATTTGTGTCAGATTTCTCCAACAAGTAATATCTTCTATCTTTTACTAGTCTATATTTTAACATTGAGGACAATGTTATGATCTAGTTGGGGGGGAAGGATAGTTAACCAATTTTCTTTTCTTTTCTTTTTTAGGAAGTATGATATGATTGTCATGGACTTCCTAAACCAATGAATGATGGCAGAGTAAGGAGTAATTTTACTTCTGAGACGCATCTAAATTAGGAAGTAAGTTTAGTGATATGACTATCAGAAACCTATTTGTAGTAAAACCAATTAAGGATGGCAGAGTAAGGAGTAAATTTTGAAAACAATTTATTACTCTTGAGGTGCATCTTAGTTGAGGAAATAATTATTTTGTGTAGAAGTTGCAAATGGATTCTTGGATCTTAGCATAAATTGTCTTCTTTCTTAAAAATTACAAGCTTGGATATGAATGTTGATATGATGGATTGAGAATGATAAAAATATGCCTTGTGAGATTTTGAGCCTATTGATGAATGGATTGCATATCTGTACCATTCTTTTCTTTCTTGTGTGATTTTCACTCATGGAATTGTTACTCTAGAACTTGCTTTGATTCTTTTTGAGGTTACATTTTCACATGCATACATTAATATGATTGAGGCATTTTGAAATAGGTACTTTGACCAAATAGTCATCCTTGTATATTTTCCATTGTGTAACTCCTTTGAACTTATTTGACCATTCCTTATTTTTAGCTCATTTCGTACCTTCAAAAAAAAAACATGTTTTGACCCAACCTTAAGGAATAAGAGAGCATTGACCTTGTTCTTGAACAAGTGTGGGGATGTGTGTGCAAAATAATCAACAAAAAAAAATTGACCACTGTTGCAATCAAATGATCATCAGAGTCTAGAATAAATGTGGGTGCTTAGAAACAACAAGAAGAAAAAGAGAATGTTCAAGTCTAACAATGAATTCAATTCACCAATTTGGAATTGATCTTCAACAAAACATTAGTCAAATATTGGTGATTATCCTTTATGATGAATGTTCTCAAACATTTTCTCCACTCTAATTGTACCATACTGCTTTTTTATTCTCTTTGGTATTTATCTTTTCATATCCATATTATCCCCTCTCCTTTACCATGACCCCATTACAACCTTGAATAAAGTTATCGTGATTTTTGTATGTATATGTTTTGAGTAACGGAGAAGTAGAAGATAAGCAAGCTTATGGTAGTACAATTGTTCATGGGTTGAATAGAGTGAAATACTTACCGAGAGATTAAGAGTGAATTCTGTGAGGATCTAGCATTCTTAATTCATTCTTTTCAACTGAAGTTTCTTTGCTTGTTGGTTTGATATGTGAAGAAATGTTACCTCATTAAAGCTTTGATCCCTTGAATTTCTGATTGCTCTTCTTGCTTCATCGAGTTTTTTAGAGTTTTTAGCTTTTGAGTCTGTGTCATTTTTCTTTATTTCCTAGCTTTGGTCTTATGTGTTTTGCCCAGGAGTGCAAAAAGCTAAGTGTGGGGGAATTTGATGATTACGTATTTTATACATTAATAAACCCTCATTTTTAGTCATTTACACTCTTCATGTACTTAATTGATTAAGTCTGATTATGTTTTGTAAGATTGGACTCAAATTGGACTTAATTGATTTTTTTAGCATTATTTGGGTCTTACACTATTTCTGTATTTTGGTCATATCTTGAGTTCTAGATGTCTAGAAATTATGAATTTTACCTTGTCGGCAAGCTGAGAGAAAGCTCTACAACTTTGATGAAGAGCTCAAAGTCTCAATCAGACATCTAGTAGAGCTAATTGGGCTTGGAAGACAGAACACGAGTTTTGTGTCTAGAACCTGAATAGTATACAGTAATCATAGCATAACTTGGGCTGTAAGAATTATCTTGAGCTGAAATTTGGATATTTGAAAGTTAATACCTATATCTACAACTTTCATGAAGAACACAAGAGCTCATTCAGACAGCTTGGAGGTGATATTGGGTCTGGAAGTCAAAACAGAGGTGCTGAAACTGGGCCTGAATAGTCTACAGTAATTGGGTCATATCTTGGGCTGTAGGATGAATTTTTGGATGATTTTGGTGCCATTGGAAAGCTGAGACAAAATGATACAACTTTCATGAAGACCATGTTGCTTCATTCTAATGGCATCCATGAGATCAGCAATGAATGATTTCGGAGACAAAGAATCTCAATAATCCAACCACTAATTCACTAATCCAACCACTCAACCAATCATCCAAACACTCCACCCACTCATCCACCTACTCTTAATCAGCCCCCTTGTCATTTTGTATCCCTAATCCTCTATAAAAGGCACTATTGGCTGATCATTTGGTGCACTTGGTGTTAAGCTTAGTTTTTAGAAGTTGTGGTTATGTTTGTTTATTGTTTTCCTTTGTTGTGATTTTCTCTTACTCTAAATTGAAGCTATGTTCATTTTTCTCTTCTTCTCTCTTTATTTCTTCTTATCTATGAGTAACTAAATCTTCATTTTGCTTGGGTGAAAGAGTAAAGTTCTTGGTAATGAAATAAGGTTAGATTATTCTATTTCTTGTGCTTAAAAGATATATTATTAAATGGACATTATATTTGTTGTATTTTGTTTCCAAATAATTTAGAAACCTTCTTTGTATAATCGAGATCTTGATTTATTGTAGACAATAGGATTGGCACAGTGAATGCTTGAACTCATTTACAAATGTTGGTAGATAATTAAAGGAATCATAATATGATTGTATATATAATTGAACTTTGAATGTTATATTTTCCGATTGGAACCTCCGTTGTGTGTGAATTTCAATTGAGTTATAAAGAGAAATAATCTTGCCTTTAATTTATTACTAAGAGTGGATCTTCTAACCCAAGCAAGTTCTTAAATTCATTTGTGAACTATTTCTATTACTTTTGGTGTTGTGACAAATCCTTTCCTACCTCAATTAATTTTTCTTCATCAATTCCCTGTGGATCGATCTCGGACTCCCGAGAAATTTACTACTTGAGACAACCTGCACTTGGGTTTGCATCCTTAAATCCCACAATCAATAAACATTTGGAGAGAATGATCAAGCAGTCATGTCAGTATCTCGTTAGCCTTAAAATAAAGTGCTTTCTCATAAAAATAATATTTTGCGCAACATGGCTTATACATGGCACCTCAACAGTTGATCGCAATATAGAACAGCGTCTCGGTCTAGATCGTCGATGTGTTTGCATCGGTCTATCCCACGGCCCCAGTGGACCTACCACTACCTATTGTGAGACACCCGTACCCCGACGCCACTAAGGTCAACCACTATGACCTACGCTTAGTCTACTCGCACCCGCACTAGGTGTAATTCAATCTCCTAGGCATACATAGCCTTTCCAACAAAGTCCAACGGACATCACATATGCATGACGACTCAATGTACATCATGTATGTTCATCAATTGTATGTACCTTATAACACAATGCATATCATGCATATTCATTAACAATATATATTTCTCATGGAACATACCACAATGGCATAAAATCAATCCTTAATAACTTCATGCCACAATTTAATCAAGTACACATCAACAAGTACTTAGTCCCATACATGGACTCACAACATCATACAATCCATTCTCAATATCAACATTTCATATATATATGGTTCAACACATACCATAATTCCATATTATGAATCCAACATTCCCTAATTTCCTAAGTCTTGATTTATTTCACAAATTTTAGGTCAAGGAAACCTTCAAAACCGTGGCCACTCAAGGACCATTACTAAATCAATTTCTTCCATTACAAGCATCAATCCTTTAATGTTTAATTATATAGGTTTCATTTCACACAAAATCAATTCAAACCCTTAAAATTTTTGGCCAAAACCGTGGCCTCCTCAATGGGGTAGTAAACCTTCAAATTTTCCATTCATTAAATCTAAGCATTCCAACATCATTAATGCATCCAATCCAACCAACATTTTAGTCTCAATCAAGAACACACAAACACAAGAAACAATCCAACAAAGTGAGCAATCCATTATGGATTCCTCCATCAATAACCACACAAAAGTCTTCTCACCACCAATAATGGTTGAAGTGAGTAAATCTCCCTCTTACCTATTGAAGAAAATACAAGAAAGTAAGCTCCTTTGTTATTGATTTTCGTTTTCCACCTTCAAGAAAACCCTAAGGACATCAAAACTCACCAAAATCATCATCAAAGCTTAGAAAAAGAACCCTTGATCACCTAAGAGATCAAGAATCATGAAAATGGGGAGAAAAAATGAAAAAGCTATGAACTTTACCTTAAAGTCTCCAACTTTGAAGCTTGATGGACCAAAATGAAAATGGTAGCTTTTGGTGATGGTCACAACATGAAAGTATCTTAGAATGGTGTCTAGATTCAAGAACAAGAGTTAGTTGAAATTAAAGAAGTTGGATGAGTGCTTTAAAGGGGTGAGGTCGTAGAGATGATGAGAGAATGGAGAAGAAAAGTGAGTTCCTTGTAGGTGATTTCAACAAAAAAGAAAGATCCTCAATAGAAGTGTAGATTCAAGCATGGTTGAAGCTTGAAATCAAGCATCCATGGGAGGGAAATGGAGGGTGTAGCCATGGAAGAGAGGAGGAAGAAGGAAGAAGAAAGAAGAAAATGTGAGAGAAAAAGTGTGAGGAGAGAAAGGTAGAGAGAGAAAGTAATAGCAAAATTTGAAATGAAATGAAATGTGGCTTAAGTGTATTTTGTGTAAATGCATAGAATAAAATGAGTGGCCACAAAGAGCCCCCAAAATTGTGTGGTGGAGAGGAAGAGAGAGGAAAATATGGCTTCTCCAACAAGCCAAAAAGGAAGGTGCTAGGAAGCTTCCTCCAAGCTTCTCTAACAAGCTAAGCTTCCACCTTTTGAAATGTTAAAGTGATGTCATGGTGATGATTTCACCATTGAGATGTCATTAAAGTGTTCTCTAAAATATGACTAACACTGTATCAGATTTATTATGAGTGGACAGAAGTTACAGCTAACAAAAACTGACACTTATTGTCCAACGAATAATAAAATTATTCTGTAATTTTTATTTATCAGATAAAAATTTTGAAAAACATGAAAACCTCGTAAATTGTGTCTGGCATCGGGTTTAGTAAGATCCCCTATCGACATTTCCACAGCTCAAGGTTCTCAGAAAAAATATCTTATTTTTCTGGCTCCGCTCAGTGTATACGTAAAACGAGAAATAATATTAAAATATTTCACGTCTCCTGAAAAATCTAAAAAAATTTACAAAAATCACAAATATTATAAAATGACTATCTATCACAAAATTATAATTTTCGGGGTGTTACAGTTCTTCAATGGGAAAGGCCAAAGATGATGACTGAGATCCGAAGTTTTGTTAGATTAGTAGGGTATTATCGGAGATTTATTGAAGGTTTTTCCAAGATAGCCGGACCTCTTGCATAGCTCACGAGGAAGAATTAAGCTTTTATCTGGACAGATGCATGCAAAAAGAGTTTCCAAGAGTTGAAGAAAAGGTTGACTATTGCACTAGTGTTGATTCTACCAAATCCAAACGAGTCTTTTGAGGTATACTGTAATGCTTCTTATCAAGGATTAGGATGTGTATTGATGTAAAATGGAAAAGTCGTAGATTATGCTTTAAGACAATTGAAGGTACATGAAAGGAATTACCCAACATATGATTTGAAATTAGCCGCAGTTGTTTTTGCATTGAAGATTTGGAGACATTTTCTGTATGGGGCTATATTCAATGTCTTCAGTGATCACAAGAGTTTTAAGTATTTGTTTGATCAGAAGGAGTTGAACATGAGGCAGAGGAGATGGTTGGAATTTTTGAAAGATTATGATTTTCAACTTCAATATCATCCTGGAAAGGCAAATGTCGTGGTAGATGCTTTGAGTAGGAAGATGCTTAGTGTCTCTGCCATGATGATCAAGGAGGAGGAATTAATAGAGCAATTTAGAGATATGTGGTTATCAGAAGAATTAGCACCAGGAAGAATTCGTCTGAATATGGTTACCATTTTGAATGATTTGCTGGAAGAGATTCGAGAGAAGTAGGAAGATGATCAATTTTTGCAAAATGAGAGAGAGATGATGAAACAAGGTTGTGTGTCAACGATCGAGGAAAGACCTGACGGGGTCCTAAAGTTTAAAGGTAGGATTTGCATACCTAGTGATCCCAAACTTAGGAAGGCGATTCTCGATGAAGCTCACACCAACAGGTTGAGTATACATCCCAAAATGACTAAAAATATATAAAGATCTGAAGCGATTATTTTGGTGGCCTAGAATGAAAAGAGATGTTGCGGTGCATGTGTCGTCTTGTCTTGTTTGTGAAAAGGCGAAGGTTGAACATCAAAGACAAGTAGGTATGGTACAACCCCTAACTATTCCAGAATATAAATGGGATAATATTGCCATGGATTTTATTACTGGATTTCCAAAGACTAGGAAAGGGTATGATTTTATATGGGTCATTGTTGATCGGCTTACGAAGTCTGCACACTTCTTGCCAATCAATATCAAGTATTCAATGGAACGGTTGACCCAGATGTACATTGGTGAAATCGTTAAACTTCATGGTGTACCCTTTAGTATCATTTCCGATAGAGATCCAAGGTTTACATCAAGGTTTTGGCAAAGTTTACAAGGAGCAATGGGGACTAAACTTCATATGAGTTTTGCTTACCATCCGCAAATCGATGGTCAGACTGAGAGGACTATCTAGTCGTTAGAAGATCTGCTGAGGGCTTGTGTGTTAGAACAAATAGGGAGTTTGGATGAATTCTTGCCTTTGATAGAATTCATCTACAACAACAATTTTCACTCAAGTATAGGGATGGCACCCTATGAAGCGCTATATGGATGACAATGTCGAACACCTTTGTGTTGGTATCAAGATGGAGAAAGTATGACAATAGGACCAGAGATTGTGCAACAAACAATAGAGGAGGTAAAGATGATTCAGGAGAAAATGCGAACAACTCAGAGTCAACAGAAAAGCTATGCGGATAAGAGAAGGAGACCTCTCGAATTTGAAGAAGATGAGCATGTGTTCTTGCAAGTCACACTTGTGACACCCGGGGCCGACGAGGGCGGGGAGTGATCGCCGGTGCAAAGAGATGATGCACGGACAAGGAGCGGCTCCTGGCAGGCTTCTAGGCGAAGGGACACATGAATGAACTGAATTCACACCGGAATGAGAGGGATTTAGAGACTGTGCAGGTATAGTGTAACACCCCTTGATGTAGCAACCGCGGCACAATCGTCATTACACCACAGTTACTAAATCCAGGCGTGTCACAGTCATGATAACAGTAGTTTCAAAATTCAACCAGATTGTTTCTTCACATTTATGCATAAGTAGAAAATACGAGCCATGAATGAGTTATAGATGTATTCAACCCTTAATACAACCATTGAAATGAAATCACATTCTTTATATATATATATATATTTTATAGCCAACTTACATGAATCACTGTTAACATAGAATATGATAATTACAGAGTCAAGTAAAATACAGCGGGAATAAAAACATAAAAGGGGAGAAGTAGTGACCCAGGGATGGGTACTACCAGCAGACAAGGCTGCAACCCCATATGCACATGACACTCAACGTCCCAGTTGACACAGCAGGCATCAACGCCTCCACACAGTTGCACTCCTACGAAATCGAAGAAATCTTGTCCAAATTCCCAATCCCTTCGGCAAG
Organism: Ormosia emarginata; assembly: GCA_029884605.1. Lineage (NCBI taxonomy): Eukaryota > Viridiplantae > Streptophyta > Magnoliopsida > Fabales > Fabaceae > Ormosia > Ormosia emarginata. The sequence goes on from JAQQTP010000087.1 coordinate 6,613,467, forward strand.
GCGTGATTCCTCATCATCTTCTTCACGATCTTTTATCAAATTTTGAATATAAAACAGAGAATGCAAAAATATAGGAAAGAGGTGAGACACCCGTCTTTCATTACCACTATTGGCAGCAAGAAAATAGCACGGCGCAAAGCGCCCACCGAGCAATACAGTTCATACGTTTATCAATAACAATAGCGGAAATTATAACAGAAGCAATTCAATTCTAAGCAATAATCAGAGTCAATAACAACAGTGATATTTATAGTAAAGGTAGAACTACAGTAAGCAATAGCAGGCAGATTACAATAGTATTTCCAGAAATCAGCACAACAATCAGGTAATCATTCACAGGTATTCATGTTCAACAGCTTATAAGACCAGTAATGAACGATGCACAATGCATGGTTTCCCAATTCCTACTCCATGGAGCTAGACTCAATCAGTCGGAGAGAAAGATCAGGAGACATGCCTGTAACTCGACTGCCGAGGCCAGTGCTATCAATAATTTTTTTCTCGTGCACAATCATGGCATTGTACAAACATTCTACACTAGATCACGATATAGGACAGTGTCAAGTTCGGATCGTCGGTGTGTTTGCATCGATTTGCCCCACGGCACAGAGGAGCTCTAAACTGTCCATGTGAGGGACCCGCACCCCGACGCCCCCAAGGTCATAACATAACCCACACTTGTCTATTCGCACCCGCACTAAGGTGTGTTCAATCTCCTAGGCAACTTGGCCTTACAACAGTCCACAAGGACATTCACAATGCATAAGACTCTATGCATGAATATGTATGATCAACATCACATACTATTCCATAATATGCCACAATTGGCTCAAATAAGCATTAATACAACATTGGTCACTCATATGGACCCACAATATCATAATATTGAAATCAAATAAGGTAATATATTTTTAGGGTCCATTATGCATTCTTATTCAAGATTTTCCATTCTTACAAGAATCCATCACTAAGTAAGTTTCCATCTCGTGTTATGCTCAAGTCTCTTGATACCAATCACTTAGTTTTTATTCTACATGGGATCAATCCAATTCCTAAAATCCATGATCAAAATCGTGGCTTCCTAAAGTCCATTACTAACATCAATTTCTCCCATTTTATGCATTGATTTCTTGATATCTCCTACTTAAGTTTTAGTTCACCAAGTTCATTCCAATCCCCTTTAGTTTTAATCTAATGTCCTGGCTTCAAATTGAGTTAAATAACCCTTAAAACTCTCCATCTCAAATTCCAACATTAACATTCACATCTCCAATTACTTAGCTTCATCTCACAGTTACCTAGTTGGTTCTGTTCTGGGCGCCTAGGCGCCATCTCTGTAGCGCCTGGGCGCTGGTGTAGCGCCTAGACGCTGACCACGAAGCGCCTGAGCGCTCACCGGGCCGCGTCACAGGGAAAACTTCCTGGGCACAGAGCGCCTAGGCGCTCTATGCACAGCGCCTGGGCGCTAGTGCATTAACAGGGGTTCTGCAGAATTCTTTTCTGCAGAGCCCTGGCCTATTCACTATCCAAAATCCCTCATCAATTTTCAACCATTCCAAAATGTGATACATGACATATAATTACAAAATAGCAACATATGAGTTCATAATCATCAAGTCACACAATATACATTCATCCATCCATACAAATCAAACAACAACACCATGGAAATAACCCAACATAACAAAGAGGGAAATCCAACATGGATTCTCTCATCAATAACAACACACAAGACATTTCCTTACTACCAAGATTGGTTGAAGAGGATTATCTCCCTCTTACCTAAATGAAGACAATCACAAGGATGTTTTCCCCTTTTTGCTCTTGATTTTTGTTTTCCCCTCAAAAGCTCCAAGCTTTAGCTCCAATGGTGAAAAATGGAGGAAGAAGAAGAACCAAGGATGGCCACAAGGAAATGCTCTTGGAATGATGGAAGAAACTAGATATGAAAGTGGTGAAGCAAGGAATGAAAATGGTGAGTGGAGAGGGGGGAACGGTGGAGGAGAAGAAGAAGAAGAAACGAAGAGGAGAAGAAGAGAATGAGAAAAGAAGAAGAGAAGAAAACGTGAATGTGGCTCCAAAATAAGGGCCATCTGCCGTGTAAGAAGAGTGGAGAGGGGAGAGAGAGAAAAGTGAAATAGGAGGAAGCTTCCTAGAAGTTTCCCAAATAAGTTTTTGAATTAATTTAACTTTTATTTTGAAAATAAAGCTAAAGGGACTTGATACAAGGTAAATTTTGGACAGTGTGATAAGATTTTTATTACATGTTATTATTTATTAGACAATAGTTATAGTTGACCAAAGTCAGTATTAATTTATCTGACAGATTAATTCTTCGCAGTGTTTTATTATTCCATCTGTTAATATTTCTCAAATAACGTGAAACCTTGTAAACCGTGTCCAGTCTCGGGTTTAGTAAGATCCCCCATCGACATTTCCACAAATCAAGGTTATCGGGAAAAATATTTCATTTTCCCCGGCTCGACTCAGTGCACATGCAAAATGAGGAATATATTAAAATATTCGTCGTTTCCGAAAAATTCTGAAAGAATTCACATAAATCACGAATATTTAGAAAATGACTATTCGTAATAAAATTCTCCAACTTTGAAAGCGTTACAGTCGTTCTGCCAATTTTGTCCAATGTGCGCGCAGAACGAAGAATAATATTAAAATATTCCGCGTTTCCAGAAAAATCCAGAAAAATTCTTAAAAATCCTAAATATTGTAAAATGACCATTTATCCTAAAATTATAAATTTTTGGGATGTTACATATAGGACTGCATAGTTGAGGATGACTTAAAGGAATTGATTAAGTGTAGCTATATCAACAAGTTGCAACTTCTTTTCAGGAGCCTAGAACATAAGAACTCCATGGTTAAGCGTGCTCGACCTGGAGTAATTGTAGGATGGGTGACCTCCTGGAAAGTTTCCTAGGATGCATGTGAGTGAGGACGAAGCATGCTGAAAAGACCTGTGTTGGTTTTTGGAGACACTCGTCAATCCTGCAGGCAGTCTCGGGGGACGTTACAACACCCACGACGGGAGTCGGAAGAGTTATAAAATCCATAAAACTCACTCCTAAATTCATTAGACCCTATCAAATTCTTCATCGGATAGGTCTAGTAGCTTACCAAATAGCTTTACCACCCTTTCTTTCTAATCTTCATAATGTTTTCCATGTATCCTAGTTGAGAAAGTATATTCCCGATCCAACTCATGTCATTTAGCCCGATGAGGTATAATTGAAAAAGAATTTGACTTATGAGACACTTCCTGTTAAGATTGAGGACAAGAGAGTGAACCAACTCAGAGGGAAGGAGATTCCATTCGTAAAAGTGATTTGGAACGAAAAGACGGGAGATGCTACATGGGAATTGGAAGATAAAATGAAGAAGCAATATCTACAATTGTTCTAAGGTATGATAAATTTCGAGGGTGAAATTTTTTTTAGTGGGGAAGAGTTGTAACATCCCAAAATTTGCTATTTCTCAGTGAATGTATGATTTTACTATTTTGTGGTTTCTGTGTATTGTAAATTTATTTTGACTATTCTGTGACTATTTTTGATCTTTGTGTGTGATTTAGTTCGAGTTATGAAAATAAAAAGTTTCGGACCGAGAAAAATCTTTGATGATTTATTCGGAGTTGGAGGAGCTTACTAAACCCGAATCCGAGAGGCACAGTTCTAAATTTTATAATTTTTAGAATTTATCTGGCAAATAAAATTCTTTCGTGTTTTATTATCCAATGGACAATACTTACTGACTTGCGAGCAGTAGTATCTGTCCATTGGGTAATAGTTTCTGTAATTATTATCCATTAGACAATAGCCTTTAGAGAAAGCCTTGATGACTTGTTTTGTGAACCAATTAGAAGACTTGAAGCTTAATGAAAGCTAGTAGAATCAAGTCAACAAAAATGGTTTGACTAGTTAGCCATGAAACTAGATGAACTAACTAAGTTAACTTAAGCTTAAGTAGTAACTAAATGGAACAAACTTGGTTGCCCTACACCATTGAGTTCCACGACCAAGGAGGTTCTTGCACCTTCTAGGATGTGTGATTCATGCCATTATTTATTAAGCTTAAAACAATAGAAAATCAAGTGATCAAAGCAAGATAATTTTGTGACATAAGCCATGTGCTAATCATAAATTTGTTAACAAAGTTTTTGACTCTCCTGGCTCTATGCACTCTTTGGAGGGCTTGGATATTTACTTGGTCATCTTTTAATTCATTCTTATCCTTCACTTATTCACTCCAAAGCAAACAAAAAAAACTACTCAAAATTTCTCTCATTTTCTCTCCAACACACTCCACGGCAAGCACATGCAAAAGGAGATATTTCATTTCATCTTCATCACACTTTGTAACCAAGAAGCCTTTCACTCCATTCTCTCCCTTCCTAACTCAACAAAACTCCATTTCTTCCCTTGGTGAAGCTCTCGGCTAGCCACCCAAGGAGTACCCTCCAAGCTTTCAAAATTCTATCTAACCTCACTTCCGAAACCTAAACACTATTCTAAGACCTTTTAATGCTATGAACCTAGCCTAGTTCTTCCATTTACAACCTTGAAAATCAAGCTAGAGTTTTCTATTCTACAAGGGTTTTCTTGGAGTGATTCACGAAATCTATAGGAGACCAACCAAGAAGGATTTTGTCTTCCTTGAGGTAAGGGGGAGATTAACCTCATCAACCATGTGTTGGTGGTGAGGAAATGAAATTGTTTGTGGTGAAAAATCCATAAGGATTTATTCACTTGATTGTTTATGCTTTCATTATTTGTGATGGTTTTGATTAGTACGCTTTATAGTTTTGATTATATGCTTGCATATGTGATTATGAAAGCATGTTGATTATTGTATAAAGTAGGATGTGATTCACATGATGAGGAAGTGTATGAAGGTTCCAAAGAATCCTAGAGGCTCACGGCCTCAACATCAATTTTTTAAGCAAAATGTTCTAAATTATATGACTAATATGAATAAAGTGATTTAATAACAAGAAATTGGATTAAAGGCTTTTACAAAGAATAATGAGATAGAAAATAAATAAATAGCATTTATAAATTCTAAATGAAATTTTGGCCAACATGCCAAGGTTTGATGTTTTAGATCCAAAATTATTTTCCTAAGTGTAGAATTAGGTAATTAATTAACAAGAATTCAATTTAATGGGATTTTAGAGATAAAAAGATAGTAAAACTAATTTTTTTAAAAAAATTAATTTAGTGCAATTAGGTGATGATGAGAAATAAAATGAAAACTTGAAATTTTCTAACATATAGCTCACTCTATGGGTTTTGAAGCGTGTTAGAAAATTTTGAGCTGTAATGTCTAATTAAACCAAAGAAGTACAATTTTTGTGAGAAATAGTGGAAAATACTGCTTAAAGGATTTTTAGTGAGAAAATATTGTAAATAAAGCCAAAATACTAATATTATGTAAAAAGTTTCAAAAATGAGTTTAGAAAGCTAAGAAATATCATACACGATTGAATAATATTAGAAAATATTACACGATTTCAAAATAGTAATTTTTAAGCTACGCGATTCAGAAAATGATTTAAAATTACTACGTGAATAAGAAAATGTTTTAAAATCTCTACGTGATTTAGAAAACATTTGAAAATATTTCTGCAATTGCAAAAACATTGAAAAATACTTGCGCGATTTGATAACATAAGAAAAATGTTACTCGATTGTGAAAACGCGATCAAATATTTATGCGATTGGAAATAACAGTAGTTTGCTGTCGGGCTGTTGTGGTGGGGCCAGATACTTTAAAAAGTGATACCGCCAAGTGATGATAAGTGTTTGTGAAAAATAGTGATAATAATGTTTGTGTGTGTACTGTAGATCATATATCATGCATCGAAAAACGTGTAAGCTTTATTAGTAAAGGTAAGTTTCCTAGGAGATGAACTTACACCTTTGTGCGAGTGAAAATTGCGTAGTTATGATCAGTTATTGATCTTAGAGACGTTAGGGCACAGAAAGTCATTTGTGGCTAGATGATAGCACCTCTGCGTCGTGGCATCCGATGCAAACGCACTGACGATCTTGATGGAGTTGCTACTCTTTTCATGGTTGGTTGAAAGTGTCTTATATAAGCCATTTTGCACATTGTGATATGATATCTTGGCACATGAGTTAGGGCAGACAATATACAGACATGTACTCCCGATCTTTCTTTCCGAAATTGTGATTAGATCTGTAACACCCCAAAAATTAATAATTTCATGATAAATAGTCGTTTTATAATATTTGTGATTTTTGTGAAATTTTCTAGATTTTTCTGAGAGCGTGGAATATTTTAGTATTATTTTTTGTTTTACGTGCACACTGAGTGGAGCTGGGGAAATGAGATATTTTCCCTGAGAACCTTGAACTTTGGAAACGTCGACGAGGGATCTTACTAAACCCGAGGCCAGAGACGGTTTACGAGGTTTCACATTTTTTGAGATTTTTATCAGATAAAAATAAAAATCATTGTACAATTTATTAGTGTGTGTTTGGATTGCAGTTGGTAAACTTAAGTTTAGTTAAAAGTGTGTTTGCAAACTTAAGTTTGGTTGAAAGTGAGTTTGCAGTAACTAATTTATGTTTGGGAACTTTTGTTTCAAAAGTGAGTTTGAAAGATTGTTTTTAGGCTCAACTGAACACAAAAGCAAAAAATTGTTGCTTTGGTCCCAACTTACTTTTGGAAGGAAAAGTATGTTGAGCCAACTGAAAAAAAAATAACCCAAACATCATTGCACTACGTTCGAGGCATCCTAACTCACTTTTGAAAATCCTAACTACAAACCAAACACACACTTATTCGTTGGACAATTAATACTGGCTTTGCTATTTATAACAATTGTCCATTGGATAATAGCTTGAAGTAGAAATCCTATCACCTTATCTAAAGGAAATCCACTTTATGTCACATTACTTTGACTTTTCAAAAAGGTGGAACCTTAGCTTGTTGGAGAAGCTTGGAGGAAGCTTCCTAGCACCTTCCTCTTGGCTTGTTGGAGAAGCCAATCCCTCTCTCCTCCTTTTTTGTGTGGCTATGGTTGGAGGAAGGAGAAGATGACCATTTGTCATATTTTCTCTCAACCACACATCACATTTTCATTTCACTCAAAAGTTTCTATCACTTTCTCTCTCTACCATTTCTCTCCTCTCACTTTTTCTCTCAACCATTTTCTCCTCCTTCTCTCTTTTTCTTCCACGGCAATCACCATCATGGGAGGCCATCTTCATTAGCTTGCTAAACTCATCTTGATCCTTGAATCTACACTTCCGTTGAGGATCTTCCTTTCTTGTTGAAATCACCTACAAGGAACTCACTTTTCTTCTCCATTCTCTCACCATCTCCATGGCCTCACCCCTCTAAACCACTCATTCATCTTCTTTAATTCCAACCAACTCTTGATCTTGAATCTAAACACCATTCTAAGCAACTTTCATGTTGTGACCATCAACAAAAATCACCATTTTCGTTTTGTTCCATCAAGCTTCAAAGTTGGAGACTTTAAGGTGAAGTTCAAAGCTTAATCACCTTTCCTCCTCATTTTCGTGATTCTTGATCTCTTAGGTGATCAAGGGTTCCTTTTCTAAGCTTTAATAATGATTTTGGTGAGTTTTGATGTTCTTAGGGTTTTCTTGAAGGTGGAAAACAAAAATCAAGAACAAAGGAGCTTACTTTTTTGTGTTGTCTTCAATAGGTAAGCGGGGGATAATCCTCTTCAACCTATCTTGGTGGTGAGGGGAAATTTTCTTTATGTTGTTGATGAGGAATCCATGTGGGATTGCTCTCTTGGTTGTGATATTCTTCATGATTTTGTGCTTTTTTGACTTGTATGATTTATTGATTGTCATTATATGTCTTGACGACTATGTAAAAATATATTGGATTGCTTGGATTGTTATGTGGAGAAATTTTAGGGTTCTTTGCCCTTTTGGATTCGCAACGAAGAGGCCAAATTTTTGGGTGTTTAAAGTGTGTTTTTGTAAAGATTGGAACTTAGGAGATGAAGAGTTAAAGAGCAAATGAAATGAAATGGAAAACTTTGGGTTCTTACCCTTTGGGAGGCCCACTGCCTCTTAGATAATTCTTAGGGTTCAAGACTTAAATTTGTAGTAACTGTAGAACTTAAGTAATTTAACGAAAGTAACTAACAATGTGGTGGAAAGATTGGTTAGATTTATACCATTGGGAGGCTCACGGCCTCTAGGAGATTTATTGGTTTAAGTTGTGATCCTTGTGCAACCTTGGGTCTTAAGTGATTAAATGATAAGTGATCAACCTTGTCGTGAAGGGAAAAGGGTTAGAATTTGTTATAACGAGGCTCACGGATTCTTAAGGCAAAATGCCACAAAATGTAGTACTAAAATGGAGACTTAGATGATTAGAGAATTCTAGATTCGTTAAGAGTTCATAAAATGAAAAGAATAAAGAATAAGTCTTTATCTTATGGATTAGAATGATTTTGAACATAAGAGAAGAACAAGAGAGTTTGTGAGACTTGTAAAACCTTAGAGTAGTTTCAAGTAAGTATGATTTGATTAGATTGAAGGGCTTGACTAATCTAAAGGAACCAAGATTGAATAAGGACTTCAAGAGAATCCCTCTAGAGAATGAATTCATAAGAGATGTTAATCAAAGTGAAACCCGAAATAAACCTCTAAAAGTGTGTTATCACTCTTGAGAAATTAATACTATTCTTTTTGTGGTGAATGAACGAGAATTAAATAGTGTGATCTATGATGGATCTATGGGGGGCGTAAGGCATAGTGGTTCATTTCGTGATGATGTTATCACTTTATATACCTTTGGCCATGATAAACCGATTGCAATGCATTATGGGCCCGACAAAGCACTATTCTCTTTGTGGTCCAACGTAGACTGTCATTGAGGGGGACAGATCTTCTAGAATGTTCATCTATGAAATGGAATAGAAAATCTTGGTACCAAGTGCACATGCATTGTAAGTCGACATTGTGAGTCGGCATAGTGAGTCAACATATCATTTGGCACTAATTTATAAGATGATTATACTATTGTTTTATTAATGTCATGATTATCTGAAATGTTTTAATTTTTCATTATCTGAGACTCTGTTACTATTTCTTTTACCATATGTGACTATTACTGTTTGATGTTGTTGCTCTGCTATGTGGGCGTCCTACGCCGTTCTGTTTCTTTACTGCCATAATTGGTAATGTAAGTAGGATATCTTACCTCTTTCCTGTGTCCCTGTATTTCTGTTTTATATTTATATTTGATAAAAGATCATGAGGAAGATGAAAAGGGACCACTTCCTTGCTGATTGGACTGGGTCGATTCATTATTTTCAAGATGGCATCTGAACGAGATTTTTGGTTACGTATAGGTGCAACTTCATGGGGGCATTGATGCCTGACTTGTCGACTAAGACTCTGAGCGTCACATATATTTGGGGTTACGGCTTTGTCTACTAGTAGTACCTATCCCAGGGTTACTACTTTCCTCTTTCGTGCTTTTGTACCTGTCATCTTTTATTTGAATGTGTAAGTACTATGTTTTGTGTTATCAGTGCTTTGTGTTAAGGACAAATATATTATATATGAAATATGTTTTTCCTTAGGTGGTTGTATTCTTAATGGTTGGGTACTAAATATATTTTCATTCGAGACTCATATTTTCTATTTATGTATAATGGAAATAAATTTTTGAAAATACTATTTTTAAGACTGTGACACGCCTAGATTTTAGTGACTGTGGTGTAATGACGATTGTGCCGTAGTTATTAGATCTAGGGGTGTCAAATTAGGTGGTATCAGAGCAATTAATCCTGTTGAGCTGGGGTATGGACTTGCTATATTTAGGCATATTAGAACTTTTATTTGTTGTGCACTTCCTTGTCTCTTGATTGAGATGATGGGAAAAGAATGCATGACTTGTCGTAGGTTGAATGTTAGTAGCTACTGTTATACAGTTGCATGATATTAAGGACTGGCCTACTCAATATGTAATGTTCTGTATGTACAGGAAACTATGACTTCACCTAGGCGTATTAGGAGAATGGGAAATTCTTTTAGTAAGGATATCAAGAGGTTTTGGAAAGCCGAGCTTCTGGAGAAAGGAATAACTGGTGTAAGTTTGGTTTGAGAAGCTGTTTGGGGGTTGACAACTTGCAAGAGGTTACACCATAGGAGGCAGAATGAAGAAGGTTGAGTGAAGACTGTTAGGATTCGTGGATTGGACTTACCTTGTTTGAATTGCGTTATTCTTTGTGTTTAGTTTTTGAAAGAAGACAATGACATTTGAAATGATTACGTTTGCTTTGTTGTGGCATGTTTTGTCCGTCTTCGAAGAAAGTCAATGGCTCGCGGTAGACATACAAGGGCAATGGCTCGTGATAGACATACGCATGTGAGCGCGGGACAAGACAGTGGAATTATGGCTGCGACTGCAGAAGAAATGCAAAGGATAGCTGACGTAACAACCCACCAAGATCAGAGGGCCGCACAGTAGCGAGAATTTGAAGTTGAGGTTCAAAGTCTGTTGGAGGAAAGCCGATTTTGGGGTAACCTTGGGCTGCCTAGATTCCAAAGGAGGAATAATAGAAAGGTTAATCAGTTTAAGCGAAAACCATATTCACGATTATCAGGGAAGCAACAGCAACATCCAACTCATAGAGAAAGTGCTAGTGGCAGTAGATCCAGTCAGACCTTGACATTTTTATCAAGATGTAAGAAATGTGGAAATGACCACTTAACGAGGGAGTGTAAGATCAAAGGGATAATTTGCTTCAGGTGCGAAAAAGCCCGGGCATGTTTCTAAGCATTGTGCTCCAGTGAAGAAAAAGTCTTCTGTTAATGATGCATGTGCTTCAAGATCCCAAGCTAAAGGGAAAGATTACACCCTTGATGGAGCGATGGTTTCCCAGACTGAAAGTTTAAACGATGGATATTGTGCTGCAAAAGATGATCCCTTGATTGTGCTATACAATTCTAAGGGCAACCCATTTCTTTATAGCTTATGACTGTGTGGATCATTTGGATTCGTTTGTGTCTTCAGTTATCTTTGACTTAGTTATTTCTACTTTTGTTACTAAGACTTGTCGTTGATACTTAAATTTGTTTAACCTATCCTATTTCTGCTAAAGATCGAATCTTTTGTTGATTTGACTTGCTTACCTAAAATTGCACCTATTAGAGTTCATAATTTTAGGAATAAATTAGTTATTTTTCTAGTTATATCCTGCTAGATCGTTCCAATGAAAACCTTAGTGTTTCTTGAAACTAAGATTCTTGAATTCGTAACGGTTAACAAAGTTAAAGCTTTGTGAGGAAAAGGAATCAAAGGATATATGTTATCTTTTGTAGAGGACAAAAACAAGGGGAATATGAATGTCACTCTTATAGTCAATGAGTTTCTCATGATGAGCTACAACGCTGTCAGTTAAGGAAAAGAATGAAACTTCTCAGTGAGATGAGGAATGTCGCTAATTGAACAAGATTACGATCAAGGATGAGTATTCTCAAAGGAAGATAAACGATTCGATGGATCAGCGAGAAGGGAATCGTTGTTTTCTCCAAGATAGGTGTACGTACTGCTCATCACTAGATTCGTGGGAAGTTGAGGATGTTCCCAAAATGTTTTTTTTCGAACACATTATGAGCATTATGGGTATCTCGTGATGCTGATCAGAGTGACAAATGCTCCTGTCGTATTCATGGATTACATGAATTGGATTTTTCGTCCTTACCTAGAACAGAATTGTCGTTGTCATTAATGATGACATTTTGATCTATTCTCGAAGATATGGAGGGACACATTGGACATCTCGATATAGTTTTCTAGACTTAAAAGGAAAAGAAGTGTACGCCAAACTATCAAAGTACAAATGCTAAGGAGGTTAAACTTTGGGTCATGAAATTACGAAGGAAGGGAATTGCTGTGAGTCCGTCAAAATTTGAAGCAGTTTTACAATGGGAAAGAGTGGAGACCATAATACCCTAGTAACTTGCAAGGTTAGTTGGTTTTATCGAAAGAGCGTCAATAGATTCTCCAAGACAGTAGAACGTCTTACTCAGCTTACAAGAAGAGAATCAATCTTTTCTATGGACTAACACATGTGAAGAAGTTTTCAAAGGTTGAGGAGATATTTGACTACTCCACCAATTTTAGTTCTATCTGATCCCAAGGAACCACTTGAAGTGTTTCATGATACTTCACATCAAGGTCTAGGATGTGTGTTCATGCACAATTGAGAAGTTGTGACTTATGCCTCGAGGTAGTTAGGGGTACATGAGGAGAAATATCTAACTCATAACTTGGAGTTAGCCATAATTGTATTTACTCTAAGAACATGGAGACACTTTCTGTATGAGACAATGTTCAATGCCTTTAGCAATTGCAAGAGACTGAAGTATCTGTTTGACAAAAAGGAACTGAACATGAGACAGAGAAGGTGACTAGAAATTTTGAAAAGGTATGACCTCTAGCTTTAGTATCATCTTAGAAAAGCAAACGTCATGGCAGACAGTTTGAATCGTAAACTACTTAATATCTTCATTATGGTAGTCAAGAAGAAGGAATTAATAGAGTAATTCAAGGACAGGTGGTTGTCATTGGAAATGACATCGGATGAGGTACGTCTAGATATAGTCGCTATTTCAAATGATATGTTAGGAAAGATTCAAGAGAAGTAAAAGAATGACCAATTTCTACAAGACAATAAGGAGCTATTAAACCAAGGCATGGCGTCAGAGTGTAAGGAAGGAATTCGACGGAGTCCTGATGTTCACAGATAAGGTTTGTATACCAGATGATTTAGAACTCAAGGAGTTAATCTTTGATGGAGCTCATGCGAGTAAGTTGAGTATACACACCGAAACGACCAAGATATATCAAGATCTAAAATAGAAGTATTGATAGCAAGGAATGAAGAGAGACATTGCTAAATGTGTGTCATATTGCCTAAGTTGCCAGCAAACTCACTCCTAAATTCTTCGGACTATATCAAATTCCTCTTCGGATTGGTCCGATAGCCTATCAACTGATGTTGTCATCCTTTCTTTCTAATTTTCATAATGTCTTCCATATGTCATAATCGCAAAAGTATATCCCAGATCCAGCCATGTCATCGAACTGGACACAGCACAATTGAAAGAGAGTTTGATCTATGGGATACTTCCTGTAACGGTCAAGGCTAGGAGAGCAAAGCAACGCAGAGACAAAGAGATTGCGTTGGTAAGGATGATCTGAATTGACGTGACTAGAGACGCAACATGAAAGTTAGAAGATAAGATGAAGAAACTACATCCATGTTTATTCTTCAGAATGAAAATTTTGAGGAGGAAATTTCTATTTGAAGGAGAGAGTTATAACACCCCAAAAATTAATAATTTCATAATAAATAGTCGTTTTATAATATTTGTGATTTTTATGAATTTTTCTAGATTTTTCTGAGAGCTTGGAATATTTTAATATTATTCCTCATTTTGCATACGCGCTAAGTGGAGCCGGGAAAATGAGATATTTTTCCTGAGAACCTTGAACTGTGGACACGTCGACAGGGGATCTTACAAAACTCGAGGTCAGACACGGTTTACGAGATTTCATATTTTTTGAGATTTTTATCAAATAAAAATCATTGTATAATTTATTATCTATTGGATAATTAATACTGACTTTGCTATCTATAACAATTATCCATTGGGTAATAGCTTGAAGTAGAAATCTTATCACTTTATCCAAAGGAAATCCACTTTATGTCACATCACATCGACTTTTCAAAAAGGTGAAAGCTTAGCTTGTTGGAGAAGCTTGGAGGAAGCTTCCTAGCACCTTCCTCTTGGCTTGTTGGAGAATTCAATCCCTCTCTCCTCCCTTTTTGTGTGGCTATGGTTGGAGGAAGGAGAAGATGATCATTTGTCATCTTTTCTCTCAACCATACATCACATTTTCATTTTACTCAAAAGTTTCTATCACTTTCTCTCTTTACCATTTCTCTCATCTAACTTTTTCTCTCAACCATTTTCTCTTCCTTCTCTCTTCTTCTTCCACGGCAATCACCACCATGGGAGGCCATCTTCATTAGCTTGCTAAACTTATCTTGATCCTTGAATTTACACTTCTATTGAAGATCTTCCTTTCTTGTTGAAATCACCTACAAAGAACTCACTTTTCTTCTCCATTCTCTCACCATCTCCATGGCCTCACCCCTCTAAACCACTCATCCATCTTTTTTAATTCCAACCAACTCTTGATCTTAAATCTAGACACCATTCTAAGCAACTTTCATGTTGTGACCATCACCAAAATCCATCATTTTCGTTTTGTTCCATCAAGCTTCAAAGTTGGAGACTTTAAGGTAAAGTTCATAGCGTTATCAATTTTCCTCCTCATTTTCATGATTCTTGATCTCTTAGGTGATCAAGGGTTCCTTTTCTAAGCTTTGATGATGATTTTGGTAAGTTTTGATGTCCTTAGGGTTTTCTTGAAGGTGGAAAACGAAAATCAAGAACAAAGGAGCTTACTTTCTTGTGTTGTCTTCAATAGGTAAGAGGGAGATAATCCTCTTCAACCTATCTTGGTGGCGAGGGAACGTTTTCTTTATGTTGTTGATGAGGAATCCACATGGGATTGCTCTCTTGGTTGTGATGTTCTTCATGATTTTGTACTATTTTGACTTGTATGATTTATTGATTGTCATTATATGTCTTGATGGCTATGTAAAAATATATTGGATTGCTTGGATTGTTATATGGAGAAATTTGAAGGTTTTTTGCCCTTTTGGATTCTTGGCCAAGAGGCCAAATTTTTTGTTATTCAAAGTGTGGTTTTGTAAAGATTGGAACTTAGGTGATGAAGAGTTAAAGAGCAAATGAAATGAAATGGAAAACTTTGGGTTCTTATCCTTTGGGAGGCCCATGGCCTCTTGAATAATTGTTAGGGTTCAAGACTTAAATTTGTAGCAACTTTGAAACTTAAGTAATTTCATGAAAGTAACTAACAATGTGGTGGAAAGATTGGTTAGATTTATACCATTGGGAGGCTCACGGCTTCTAGGAGATTTATTGGTTTAAGTTGTGATCCTTGTGCAACCTTGGGTCTTAAGTGATTAAATGATAAGTGATCAACCTTGTGGTGAAGGAAAAAGGGTTAGACTTTGTTATAATGAGGCTCACGGATTCTTAAGGCAAAATGCCACAAAATGTAGTGCTAAAATGGAGACTTAGATGATTAGAGAATTCTAGATTCGTTAAGAGTTCATAAAATGAAAAGAATAAAGAATAAGTCCTTATCTTATGGATTAGAATGATTTTGAACATAAGGGAAGAACAAGAGAGTCTATGAGACTTGTAAAACCTTAGAGTAGTTTCAAGTAAGTATGATTTGATTAGATTGAAGGGCTTGACTAATCTAAAAGAACTAAGATTGAATAAGGACTTCAAGAGAATCCCTCTAGAGAATGAATTCATAAGAGATATTAATTAAAGTAAAACCCGAAATAAACCTCTAAAAGTGTGCTTTCACTCTTGAGAAATTAATACTATTCTTTTTGTGGTGAATGAATGAGAATTAGATAGTGTGATCTATGATGGATCTATGGGGGGCGTAAGGCACAGTGGTTCATTTCGTGATGATGTTACCACTTTATATACCCATTGCCATGATAAACCGATTGCAATGCATTATGGGGCCGACAAAGCACTATTCTCTTCGTGGTTTGGCGTAGACTGTCATTGAGGGAGACATATTCTGGAACGTTCATCTTTGAAATGGAATAGAAAATCTTGGTACTAAGTGCACATGCATTGTGAGTCGGCATAGTGAGTCAACATATCATTTGGCACTCATTTATAAGATGATTATACTATTGTTTTATTGATGTCATGATTATCTGAAATGTTTTAATTGTTCAGTATCGAAGACTCTGTTACTATTTCTTTTACCGTATGTGACTATTATTGTTTGATGTTGTTGCTCTGCTATGTGGGCGTCCTGCGCCTTTTTGTTTCTTTATTGCCATAATTGGTAATGTAAGTAGGATGTCTCACCTCTTTCTTGTATCCCTGTATTTCTGTTTTATATTTATATTTGATAAAAGATTGTGAGGAAGATGAAAAAGGACCACACCCTTTCTGATTATGTGAAAATACTATTTTTAAGACTGTGACACGCCTGGATTTTAGTGACTATGATGTAATGATGATTGTGCCGTAGTTATTAGATTTAGGGGTGTTACAAGATCCATGTAGTAGGAATTGGTCTATATACATATGCATAGTGGGTCTACATATTGATGTGACACTTATATTATCTATGATGTGATAACATGATTCGATGTGTTAAATATTGTATCTGTATATTTACTGTCATTTTCTATACTGCCATACTAGTATTGATGTAAGGGATCTCAACTCTTTATTACTCTTTATTACATTGTTCTGCTTTATTGTGTATGTTTAATGAAGATCGTGGAGATGATGAGGCAGGAAATTCTGTTTTCCATACTTGATAGTTTTTCCTTGTGTTTACTTTTATGGCGGTGAGACGTCAGGTGCTTGGTTTTGTTAGAGTACAGTTCTATGGGGGAACTGATGCATGGAGGTTTGATATGGGTAATGAACGTTTTGTGTATACCAGGGATTTGACTCTAAATCTTAGTAGGACTCATGATGAGGTTCCAGTAATGTCAATAAATGTATCTGTTCGTTTGGAGTTCTCGATGCCTATTCGAGAGCTTTGGGGTGGTAGTGTCTATACTCCACAAGAGGATTCAATGGTATCATCTGCTAGGACGCCAGCCCGGCGACAAATGTATCCGCCGGGGTTCTTTGATGATGATACTAAGGAGGAAGAGGATCCTTCCGAGGGCCCAAATCCTTAGTCTTTAGAAGTTCTAGTTAAGCAGTTTATGTTTTGATGTATATGTTGTACATATTTATCTTTTGGAGTATAATGTATTTATGTAAATTATTTGTGAACAAGGTTTCAATATCTATGTATATTATGGTGAGATTTATTCAGTTACAATATTGTACTTATATTTTATTTATGTTCAGTTATCCGCAAATGAAATTTTGAAATCAGTGTTTTTACAAGATTAATTCTTTTACAACTTGGGTAAGTTATATTAGTATTAGTCTTAAATGTGACACCCTACGGAGGGTGTTACAACTCCCTCTCTACAATGTATGATATAAATGAGAAGCTTCATAGATAAGGTCGTGTTTCCCTATTATGCAAAGAGGACTTGAATGGGTGAAAAGTATATGAAGTAATGGTTTTACATGGAAAGAAATAGTTGACTGAATGGTTTTATAAACAATTATGCATGTTTGGTTTTCAAACTTGTTGCTTGCTAATTTTCATGTATGAATGACCCTATGACTTGGGCTAAAGGAGCTCCTAGTGCTAGGGTTCTGGGTACTTATTCCCAAAGTGAGATATAAAAAATGGCAATAGGTAACCTTACTGTTGTGGGGGCCAAATAGACCACTCATACCAAGAAGTGAAAGGAGGTAAGGAACAAAAAGGCTTCCCACTTCTTCCTACCCAAGATATACAGGGAACCAAAGGGCATCCCAGAACAAAGGTTTTCCTGGAAAGGTGCAAGTAACATGTGTTTTCTTAAAACAAAATCTTTTAAAAGCATTGCATATGCATACGTTAGGATATTCATTAGGCATATTTATAAATCATAAAGCATTGCATCAAATAGAAATTATATGGGCAATTGTCTTGTTTTCTAAAAGTGGTGAGAACTAGGATAAAGATCGTGTTTTTCCTAGAATGACGAGAATAAGATTGAAGTTAACAAAATTGAAAGTTGATTAAGAATAGTACTTAAAGTGGGATTGGTATTGTTCCTAGTATAATGAGAACTATTTTAAGTGTATATTTGCTCAAGTTGAACTATTACGTATTGTTTAAACTTTTTTTTTTAGTAATTAAATGGACTGTCTGCCTTGGGAAGGGAAATGAATGAGTTTTGGCTTATGTCACGTTTCTAATTGATTAAGTATAACTTGTTTTTCCCCAAAGTAGCTAGATTTATCATGATGACATATTTTAAAAACATACTACTGAGAATTGTTAATTCTCACCCTAGTTTTCTGTTTTCATGATAAATCCAGAGGAGTATCCAAGCTAGCGCGGGACCAAAAGACAAAGACTTAGCAAAGCAGCTTATATAATTATATTTGTTTTGTATTTAGATTAACGGTTCTATAATTAAACTATTATGATTAGCTCTTTGTAAAAGTTTGAAATCTCAGACGTATTAGATAGATGTTTAGTAAAAAGCAAGTTTCTAGATATGTAAAATGTCTTGCTCTCTTACTTTTTATTAAAGGCTCTATATATTTACTTGTTAATAATTATTATATAGGTTTTGTATTTTCATTTAAGTTTAAAAAGTGACATACTTAATTCTATTTACTTAGTGTACTCAGAGTATACTATAGTATCTAGAATTAGGATGTTACATTATTCGAATAACACAAGTCAGGAAGCATAAAACTGGTAATTTTGAGGTGTTATTTGAATAACCTTAAGGGCTATTCGAATAAACCTTTCCTTAAAATAGAATTTGAGGGTTCTATAGAGAATCAAATGATGGATTTTCAAAGGTTTTCACTAGGGAAAGTGATTTAACCTAGGAATTAACTCTTTATGCATTAGTTATTAGTGAAAGTAACTCTTTATACACTTGTTGAGGGTTGTATGCTTTTTTCACTTGAGAAGTGACTAAGTTTGGCTCCTTTGTGGTAAAGGTTAGCTTATTCGATAAGTGTACCATACTTTGCTCTCTTGTTGATTAAGGTTGAGCAATAAGAAATGCTAGAATCATGATTGAGCTCCTTTGGGTAATGATGTTGAGCAGAGATTTCATGTTTTCTAGTTTTCTCTTTTCACTTGGTCAAGTGAATATTGTGATATGTGTAACGCCCTAATATTGAGATCTCACTAAATATAACATTTAAAATGATAAGCAGTATTATAACGTCACTACTTACATAACAGTCTAATAATATATCCATAATGCACACTGGAGTCATTATAGAGAGCCTTATGAAATGCGAAAAACATATATACATATATAAATATACAACATTAGCCTAAGGAAGGCTTAGCAATAAAAACTAAAACTATGCTAGTCTTTTAGTTCATTTTTCTTCTTATACTTTGAAAAACCTTCACCTGAATTTACATAGCAACACAACGGGGTAAGAATCAATAATTCTTAGTATGAGTAAACCAAAACCAGTCATACATAACATAATAAACATAATCTTAACACATGCTACAATAAGATATGTTTAAATTCTCTACAAGGTTTAACTTTAATATCTAGATAAACCAAGTTACTCATACATACATTCATACTTACACACTTAGCTCATTTAAGGCCCAAGCATGTTCTACTAGGAAATATGGCTTCTCGCGTTTACCTATTGTAGGGAGGAAAATATGTAACCTCAACTACATGTAACCCTAGCTCTTGGTTAAGAATGACTTGTCCCCTTGGGAACTTCTGACTCTTTCCCTTATAGCTAAATGACAGTACTTATCATATAATGTCACATTCATAGGAAAAACACTACCAATCCATCCTAGTCTACTTACATCTAATACACCATCTCATCACATCTCAACTGACATCTAAAGTAACACTAAGTAACTATTGGTGCTAGACATTTACCCAAGACAATCCACCACTTTTGGGTTGGTTAAAGGCCAATGCTTTTCTTATCTATGCTAAGTGGTTATTCCATATTGAAATATCCATAATAGCTTCTCAAGATACTCTAAAAAGATGCATAAGTGTCCCATCTAATAGGATTCCCAGTTTCTACAAGATAAAAATCTTGCAAAATTCTGCATTAGGCGCTCAGGCGTTGGTACTTGGGCGCTCAGGCATTAGCCGCGAGCTCAAGCGCTCTGGAATGGATGCTTAGGCACTCTGTGCATGCATCAGGCAGGAAAATCTCTGGTCATTGGGCGCTCAGGCACCCACCGCTGGCACACCAGAGCGTATGCCCTATTCTATTGGGCATTGGGCGCTCAGGCACTCAAGAGCTGGTGCTTAGGCGCTGACACACCAAAAATAATTTTGCAGAATGTTTTCTGCAAAATTGGTTTTTCCAAACTTATTCGTTGATAAAAAAAACATGGATTCTAGGTATTATCCAATCCTAAACATGATCCATAAACATGATAGAATCATCAAATACTAACTCAATCCATTTTACATAGGTTAATGAGCTAGGATTAAATCTACAAAAACCTATTTTCTAACTTTGAAGATTATGGAGGAACATGGACATAACCAAGTCCTAACTCACAACCAATCATCAAACATACTTAATTCAAGCCATGCTCAAGTTCACAAACAATAATCAAGAATGAACAACCAAAACCAACTTTCAAACCAATTTTCAAACATTCAAGTCTCATACAAGAGATTGAGAAAGGGAAGAGGATCATAATGATCTAAAGGCTCGACCCAGTTATACAGCAAACTACATGTTTTTGGTGAATCGATAAACAAATATCTTCTAATTTGGTAGCCTCAACAACTATCAAATTTTGGCGATGTTGCCAGGGATTATTCTTATTTTGATTAATCTTATTAGGAGTATATTTGACTACTAATCCTTCACTAATCCCTTTGTTGCTGTGTTTTGGTGGTTTCAGGCAAAAACAAGTGATTTTGTGTGACTTTTCTAAATATTTTACAGACAAATGTGCCCAGAATGAGCTGAAACTTAGTTGAAGTAAAATGGCCTAATAAACAAGGCTCATAGCTTTGTTGTGAGGTCACCCTTAGTTTGCCCAAATTCCATCATTTAGACCACTTTTTCAATTTTTTAAGATTTTTTATTTCATTTTTTAGTTTCATGTTTATGTAGTTTTCATACTGTGGTGGTCCCATATTTTTTAAAAATGTGTAGATAGGTTAACTAGATTTATTTTGGTAGCATTTTAGTGTTGTGTAGTCTATTTTGCATGTTTTGTGTTTTTGTGCTTTTTATGTTGCATGACTAGGTTTTCCACTAGTCATTTACTTGATATTGAGCCTAACATTGAGAGAACCTTGCATAGACTTAATAGAGCTCGTAGGTTTGGTGAAAGAATTGCATCTAAACTTGAATTTGATATTGAAACTTAAAGTGAACCTGAGAGCTTAAGTGGTATTGTAACTATAGGTGATAACATGCATAATAGGACCTTAAGGAATTAGCTGCTCCTAATGTTACTTACTAGCCTTTAAGGATTCAGTATCCTGATCTTGATGTTGACTTTGAACTTAAAATTGGATTGATACATTTGTTGCCAAATTTTCATGGTCTTGCATGAGGACCCTCATAAGCATTTAAAGGAGTTTCATGTGGTCTGTTCAACCATGAAGCCCTTTCACTAGGTTCAGTAATGTGTTGGAATGACATGAAGAGGCTATTGTTGGAAAAGTTCTTTCTTGCATCTAGAGCTACTTCTATTAGAAAAGATATATGTGTTATAAGACAGATGACATGCGATACTTTGCATGAGTATTGGGAAAGGTTCAAGAAATTGTGCTCAAGATGTCCCCATCACCAAATTAGCGACTAGTTATTGATCCAGTACTTCTATGAGGGCTTGTTGCCAATGGATAAAAGCATGATTGATGTTGCCAGTGGAGGTGCATTGGTTGATAAAACTCTAGTTGCTGCTAGAGACTTAATTGCTAACATGACTGCCAATTCCCAACAGTTTAGTACTCGAATGATCACTTCAACCAGAGGAGTCAATGAGCTTTATGTGTCTCATGCTAACCAACAGAGAATGGAGCATAGACTTGATGAGTTGACCTCCCTAGTAAGATAGTTAGCAGTGGCAAAACAATTGCCTATGCAAGGGCCTGCAAGCATGTATGGCATTTGTTCTTGTTCATCTCATCCACAAATGCATGCCCTACACTTCAGGATGATGGTTCTGTATTTCAAGATCACTTTGTAGTTGTAGTAGGTGTCTTTCCTAGTAAACCACAATACCAGCAGCAGCAGCCTAGATATGATCCATACTCCAACATATATAACCCTGATTGGAGAGATCATCTAAATTTGAGGTATGGTAATGCAACCTCACAACAGTAGCAACCACAGTAATACAGGCAGCCATTCCAGCAACCACCTAGGCAACAATAGTTTTAGCTTCATGTTGGACCAAGTAGGCAGCAATTCCAACAACCTATGCAACAACCAAGTCCAGTAGCCACAAAACCTGCACCTTCATTTAAGGATTTGGTGAAGCAGATGACCACCAATAATATTCAGTTCCAGCAAATGACAAAGGCCCTAATACAAAATTTAGAAACCCAGATTGGGCAATTGGCCTCTTCATTGAGTCAATTGCAGGCCCAAGGTTCCAACTAACTTTTTTCACAAACAATTCACAATCCAAAGGGGAATATGAGTGCTATTATGCTGAGGTCTAGAAAATATGTACAAGTACCAACTGAACCTCAACCTGCAAGTAAACAACAACCAGCAAAGAAATCAGTTTCTAATGAACCAACCTAAACATTTGAGGGTAAGAAGAAATCAGTGGGTGTTGATGAGCAGCAAAAGCCTATAGTAGCCTTTCCCTTTCTATAGAAAGATACTCAGTCCAGAAAGATCGATGAGGTTGAGAAGGATAGAGAGCTTCTTGAGACCTTCAGGAAAGTGGAAGTCAATATTCCATTGCTGGATGCAATTAAGCAAATTTCGAAGTATGGTAAGTTTCTGAAGGAGCTGTGCATGCACAAGAGCAAATTAAAGGGCAATGAAAGAGTCAATATGGGGTAGAAGGTTTCAGCCCTTATTCAGCCAATTCCTAAAAAATACAATGATCCATGCATTATAGGCCCACATTTACAATTCCATGCATTATAGGCAATTGCAAGTTTAAGAATGCAATCTTGAATCTTGGAGCTTCAATTAATGTGATGCCTATGTTTATTTTCAATTCTCTTAGACTTGGACCTTTGTGAGCAACTGGTGTTGTGATTCAAATGGCAAATAGGAGCAGTGCATACCCAATAGGCTTAATAGAGAATGTTTTGGTGAAAATGGATGAGTTCATTTTTCTTGCTAATTTTTACATTCTGAATATGAAGGGGGAGTCATCATCCAACAAGGCTCCAATCATTTTAGGGAGGTCATTCCTCAAGACTGCAAAGACAAAAATAGATGTGCATACTGGAACTCTTTCCATGGAATTTGGAGATATATTAGTGCAGTTCAACATCTTTGATGCAATGAAACATCCCATGGAAGAGCATTTTGTTTTTCATTTAGACATGCTTGATGAATTGGTTGAGGACAATTATGATGAGTTGTGTGCTAAGTTCCCTAATTTGGATGGTTTTGATGATTCTAAATTAGTGTGTTTGTGTGTTGATTGTGATGGTGCTGTCAAGGGTGATGTGTGTTCTAAAATTTCTGCATATTTGGGAAATGATGAATCTGACTGTACAGGTTATGCAGCAGCTGCTGGTTGTGCAAAAATTCAATCTATTGAAGAAGTTTCCACCACTAGATTGCCTCCCTCCATAATGCAGCCACCCAAATTAGAGTTGACGCCCCTACCTGCACACGTTAAATATGCATATTTGGAGGATGGTGTGAAGCTGCTAGTGATTATAGCAAAAGACCTCACTGATGAACAAGAAGAGAAATTGTTGCAAATTATGAGGGAGAACAAGAAAGTAATTGGATAGACACTTACGAACATTCCTGTTATTAATCTCTCTACGTGCATGCATCGAATATTACTTAAGGAGGGAGCTAAACCAGTAAGGCAGCCCCAAAGAAGAGTGAACCTATTGATTTTGGATGTGGTGAAGAAGAAGGTGATAAAGTTGTTATAAGCTGGCATCATTTATCTCATCTCTAATAGCAAATGGGTCATCTCGGTACAAGTTGTTCCAAAGAAATCTGGGGTGACAGTAGTGGCGAATCATAATAATAAGTTGATTCCTACTTTGGTGTAAAATAGTTGGAGAGTCTGTATGGATTATAGAAAGCTCAACCAAGCCATCCGAAAGGATCATTACCCCATGCCCTTCATTAATTAAATGTTAGAGAGGTTTGTTGGGAAATCGCACAACTACTTTCTGGATGGCTACACCAGATATTTTCAAATCCATATTGCACCAGAAGATCAAGAGAAGACCACTTTTACATATCCCTTCGGCATTTTTGCATATTAGCAGATGCCCTTTGGCCTCTGCAATGCCCCTGAAACCTTTCAACGGTGCATGGTAAGCATCTTTTCTGACCTTTTAGAAGAGTGCATGGAGGTATTCATTGATGATTTTATTGTTTATGGTTCTTCCTTTGATTCATGTTTGGCTAGTTTGGCTAAGGTATTGCATAGGTGCATTGAAACTAACCTTGTTTTAAATTTTGAAAAATGTCATTTTATGGTAGAACAAGACATAGTTTTAGGCCATGTAGTATCTAGCAAGGGAATTGAAGTAGATCCTGCTAAAATATATATGATTTATTCTTTATCTTACCCCACATGCATGCGAGAGATTCATTTTTTTCTTGGTCATACAGGTTTCCATTGGCGCTTTATTAGAGACTTCAGCAAAGTAACCCTTCTGCTATCCAACCTCCTACAAGAGGAAGTGGAGTTTGACTTTGATGAGAAACACAAGAATGCCTTTAATCATTTGAAGTAAGCTCTTACCACCACCCACATTATCTAGTTGCCTGAATGGACACTCCCCTTCGAGCTAATGTGTGATGCTTCAAACTATGCAGTGGGAACTGTCTTAGCATAAAGAGTGGGCAAAGTGCCTCACGTGATCTACTATGCTTCGAGGACTTTGGATGCTGCTCAAGCAAGTTACACCATCATGGAAAAAGAGCTTTTGTATATTATTTTTGCATTAGATAAATTTAGATCATATTTGCTTGGTTATAAAGTTATGATGTTTTCTGATCATATAGCTTTGAAGTTCTTCCTAAAGAAACCTAAGTCCAAGCCAAGATTGATTCGGTGGATGTTATTGCTCCAAGAATTTGACATTGAGATATGTCACAAGAGTGGAGCAAAGAACTTGGTAGCTGATCATTTGAGCCAAATTGAGCAAGCTGCTAACCCCCTTCCCATCCATGACACCATCCCTGATGAGCAGCTTTTACAGCCGCAAGGTAACATTCCATGGTTAGCTGATATAGTAAATTTCTTAGTTGTTAGTGTCTTGCCTGCATATTCTACTAGAGCACAAATCGACAAAGTAAAGAGTGAGTCAAAGTATTATGTGTGGGATGATCCATGTCTGTGGAAATTTTGTAGTGACTAAGTGATTAGAAGATGTGGACCTGATCATGAATTCCATTATATTCTTAGCTTTTGTCATGCATTTGCATGTGGTGGGCATTTTGGGCCTCAACGTACTGCTAGGAAAGTATTGAAATCTAGATTGTATTGGCCAGCCCTTTTTCGTGATGCATATGTAGTTTGTAAATCTTGTGAACAATGCCAACAAACGGGAAATATCTCTCATAAGAATAAGATACGCTAACAACCTTTGTTGTTTTGTGAAATATTTGATGTTTGGGGTATTGATTTTATAGGTCCTTTTCCTTTCTCATTTGGTTTTGTTTACATTTTGCTTGTTGTTGATTATGTGTCTAAATGGGTGGAGACAAAAGCCACTCAGACTAATGATTCAAAAGTTGTTGTGGATTTTGTTAAATCAAACATTTTCTGCAGATTTGACATTCCGAGGGCTATTATCAGTGATGAAGGGTTACACTTTTGCAACCAGAATATAGAAGCTTTATTGAAGAAGTATGGAGTCATGCATAAGGTCTCTACACCTTACCACCCCCAAACAAATGGGCAAGTTGAGGTATTAAATAGAGAGATCAAGCAAATCCTTCAAAAAACTGTCAAGCCTAATAGGAAGGATTGGAGCAAGTGGCTTGAGGATGCTCTTTGGGCTTACTGGATGGCCTATATGACACCACTAGAGATGTCCTTGTAGGGAATTGCGGATCAAAATATCTCGCAACGGAATAATAGAATTCTCTCACAGGATCCATGCGAAAAGTCCATAATCCGAGTTTTAAAAATTTACCTCTTGAAGCGTGATGAACGCAAGCGAGGTGAATCACCAACACCGTAATAGCGATGATGTTTTTGCGGTATCCACACGAACAGACTTGCAAAAAGGAGTCACGTCTCTGTTTCGCAGTGCTAGCTGCAAATAGAAGAGAAGAACCTTTCACTATCTCTCACTCACTTTCTTAGGTGCGGCTAGGGTTATGATGTAACGTACGTAGCAGCCCCCTTAGCAGTACTATTTATAATAGTGGTTGCCTTAAGTGAGTGTGAGCAGTAGCAAGGTAAGCTGTGTAACCCTAAACCCATCTGTCATGAGTTAGGCCCATAATTGAATCCAAGTCTAACTTAGATCCTTATTGCTCCAATTTAGTCTGCTCTAAGTGTGCAACCCTGCAGGTTCTCATAACATTGGTAGTAATATTAAAATCTCATTTTAATATTATAAACAGTAAGCGGTATCTAACAACACATCACTGCTGCCCAAGTAATGAGAATGTCAGTGATTTGACATAACCTATCCGTGACTAATGTTTCCGTGTAGTTTAGTCCCTTTGTCTAGATATCCAGATTGAACACAAGGCATGGAACGTGTCACCCCTTGTTTAGTTCAATCTTCAGTTTCCTGATTCCCAAGTAGATATAGTAATAACAAATGAGATCAATATCTCATATTGACTCATTTGAGCATGGTCATGCATTTCGTAGTCTCACTCAATTAGGGGGCCCGAAGATATCACTCCTGTTATGTAGGAGGGACAAATCCCATCTAGGTCACTCACATCCCTCAACATGTATCGCGGTATGTCTAATAACTAACTTTATAATCATCTTGTTACAGATGACATTTAATGGCATTAAAACACACAACTTCTCATGTAGGAATCGTAGTAATTTCAGGTCAAAGGACCACATACACTGTTATCACTATGAGAATCGCTTATGACACTCACGTAACGATCCACGTAGCGTTCTCATGGCGGGTCTATCCAATACATCATTACTCTAATATGTATCGATGTGTAGACTTGATATCTCATATCCATGACCCGTGAAATGTGGTCATCAGTCTACGCACATACTAGTCTCAATGCATTATTGTTGTCCTAATTAACAATAATACTTGACTAGGGACATTTAAGAATAGTATTTTATCCAATAAGATCTCACGATCAAGTCATCCACTTGATGTCCTGTGGTATCAAACTTACTATTCTAAAGACTTTATTATGTCTAACAAAAAAGAACACAATAAATAGAGATGATGGGATTAGGAGTTGTTAAACGTGTTTTAGCCATAACTCCTTCATTAGGTGTCCAAATCTTGCAAATTAGTTTGTCCAATTAAAGCTAATTGGAAAAGGAAGAGTCTAAGCTAGGTATAGACCTGTAATTTTACTTTTAGGGTTTGTGATGTGGGAGAGAGGGGCCAAAACTGACGCCACTCCATTCAGTTCTCATTTCTCACTTTCTCTCATTCTCCTTCTCCCTCTCATCTCCTCTTGTACTCTTCTATATTTTATGCTCTTTATTTTTATGCACTTTACTTTTTTGTTTTATGCTCTTCATTCATGGATAGTTAAAGCTTTATAATCAATCCTATGGATTGAAATACTCTTCATGTGTAATCTTGAGACCTTGTGATGAATGTTTACGTTCTTGTTGTTAATCAAATTTCTCTCATCTTTCTCTTGATTTTGTTGCATCTTGACTGAGTGCTTAACTCAGTTTTGGTGTTCATGTGATAGTTTCTTAACTATCATGTGTTTGCAAAAAAACTAGGTAATGCATCAAACGTGTTTGATGTATTGTCTAGCAAGCATAAACTCTTGTATGAGGTTAATTTAAGGTGAAATAGAAGCTTAATCCATTTTTTGTTGATTGACCAAATCCTAAGTACTTACCTTGTAGAGAATTCATGCTTGGATGAGGATTTCACATGAGATTAGGCAATGCACTAAAGGTGTTTGATGAATTGCCTAACTTGGTTGAATGCTAAGTATTAGATTGATTTAGGGTTGGATGAATGCTAACTTCATCTATCATTGTTAACCAAATGCTAGATGCTTATTTAGTAGAGCATACTAAGAATCTGGTTAGTCTGTGAATGAGTCCATAGTGGTCAAGGATGAATTAAACTCAAGAGTTGTTGATTCCTTTGGATTGGTTATTTTTCCTCATTCTATTTACAGCATTTTCCAGCATTTTGATTACTGTCATTTGATTACTTTCTTTTATTTATTGCCTTTTAATTATTGTCTTTCAATTTCTGTCTTTTAATTAATTTTTTTAATTACTGTCTTTTAATCATTGTCTTTTAATTACTGTCTTTTAATTACTGTCATTTAATTACTCTTGCAACTAAACCTCTTCCCCCGTTGCTAATTTCCTAATATAATTGATTAATTGGAATGATCTAATGACTCAACTTGGTTACACTACATATTACAAGTTTTTAGTGAATTGGTAAACAAATATCTTCTAATTTGGTAGCCTCGGCAGCTATCAGTAGGGCACAGTTCTTCTATTTTGAGAGGTCCATAAGCACTAGTGCCCTTGATTGCCTTGATCTGCTCTTCATTTTCTCCATCCACTCTTCCTTCATCTTGTCTTTCTCGGTCATGGTATGACTATTCCCAGAGTAAGGTATTGTTGTCTGCCCTGGAATGGACACATGAGGTTGTTCCAAAGTAGGTCCAACATAACTAGGAATTTCATTATGAGTACCTTCCAAGGCACGATACGCTTCCCCAATTAGCATTACTATTGATGTTGTTTGATGTGGTTGCTAATGAAAGTTGCTCATCCTTACAGTGATACCTGAAGTTACAGTCGAAAATATTAGGGCTATTATCATGGAGGAGATCGGTGGCACACTCATTTATGCTTCAACCCCTTTTGTACCTCTATTTCCACTGAAAAAGCTAAGACACTCCATCACATCTTGCAGTATTGCTTCTAACCTTGCTTAGGTCTCAAACATCTCATTCATCCGCCCTATCATGTCATCAACTTCCCTGCTTAGATTTCTCCTTGCCTCAAGACTACTAGCAGTCATTCTAGTCTGAAATTTAGTATTATGAACTCAGGTTTCATTGGGCTTTTCTTTCCTAGGTCGTGTAATGGTTCCTTCAAAGAGAAATAAAATATGTAAGCAAATCGAAAAAAAAAAAAAAAAGAATGCACCCTAAGGGTACCTCTCATCAAGGTAGCTCTAAAGAATGTATCCAACAGCCTACATGGATAAACCCTTATAAGGTCGTAAATCCAAGGGGTGGCATATGATTTGCCAATTAATTTTCTCTCTTTTTTCCTTTCTCTCTCTTTTTTTTTTAGAATGCTAGGAATGTTATAAAAATGCAAGATGATGTATCTTTTTTTTTTAAATACAAAAATGAATGATATGAGGAATAGATAGATAAAGAAAAAGTATGTTCCCTTCGTGTCCTAATTAGGTGGAACCTAATCTCCTTAAGTTCATGACTCTAATTTTGGCAGTCATTATGTTCAATCTATCAGTGCAAGGTTTTTCAGGACAGATTTAAACTTGTAAAAAACATGGTCCCCAAATTGTCCCTATCTCGAAAGACAAGGACCCAACTTATGAATTAATCACAAGTAGATATAAACCCTCTCAATATGACTAATTCATGATACTGGTAACAATCTAAGTGGTGTCTCAACAAATGTCAAGTGAGCATAAGGTTCCTCAATAACAAAAGTTGAGACCTCTCCTACTCCTCGGGTTTCCACAGACTCAGGTATAGAGCTCAAAAAGTGTGTGAGGTAAGTGATAGTGATGTGTGTGAAGGAGTATATAAACTTTTACAAAATCTTAAAAAGATAAAAATTATGCCCCCAACCTACAAAAATAACAGTCAAACAGAACATACATACAACAACCAGCCAATGATTATCTATCTTAGGGTTTCAATGGTCAAGCACAAAATATTATAGCAACAGAATATATACAAGTAGATCATGAGCATCAAAGTAAACACAAGATAACGCCATAAAAATTTAAATAAAAGTACTAGATAAAAAAATTATATTTACAAACAAATAAGAAAACAAAAACAAAGACAAAAAGGGGTAAAACAAATAAATAGATGTTATTAATAATTTGCACAACTAACAATAATTGGCCTGACTCTTAAAGTTTCCCCAGTGAAGTCACCATTTGTCGTCATAGAGATTGTGACGGAAGCGATAGACAAATGGGACTTTAATAAATAAAAAAGGAGTTGCTATCAATTTTATTTGAATTAGGAAAAAAACTGAAAAACTTTTTTTAGAAAACAGTCTTTGAAACCAGATTAGCTTCGGGAGTCAATTATGTATAGGGAAGGGTAGAAACTTAATTTCACAGCAGCCTTAACACATCCGTCTTGAGACGGTTACCCTAAGTCAGTTATACAAATTTTTAATAACTCTTGAAAATATTTGTTTTATCCCTTTTGTTAAAAGATAAACTAAATAGACAAATAAATAATGAAAATTTAATTTTGACTTGACAGAATAAAGATTATGCTCCTACGTATCCCCAGGTAAAATGAGAAATTCAAAGTCGTATCGTTCTTTAGAAAATGATTGTGGGCTGGTTGATTTTAATTACCAAAGAAATAAAGTGTTAAAAAAAATATTTTAACAAAGATTCAATTAAGAACAAGTAATATGTCAACAAATAAGCACATCAACAAAGCACATCAAAAGGTTGATAAACAAACAAAAACTCAAATCAAACCAACCCAAGAATTAAAAGATTTTCTTTTAGATTTTCATTTTTATCGTTTTTTAGCATTTTTTTTCATTTTTGTATTTTCTACATTTTTAGTTTTTTTTTAAAAGTTGTAACTCTACCACTAAATATCTTACCTACATAAACAAATTAGTCTTTGCCCAAAGATAATAAAAATTCAACCCACTAATTAAAACACAGTTCTAGGCTCATTTCACTAATTTCAACAAAAACCTTTTAAACTAAAGCCCATCTGACATTTTTTTTAGTAGATTAATGAAATAAAAGATTCAGAAAAAAAAAACTTTTTCTTTAAAAATAACAGAGAAAGAGATTTTGTCTTTGAATCTGGAAATAGTAATAAAAAAGGGGGTTAAGATGGAGCATGGAGTGGCGGCGAAGCGGATCTACGCATCTGGGTGCTAGTGGTGGTGCACTTGGGAAACACAGAACCGATGTGGCAGCGAACAGGTAACGCCGATATGGTGGCGCAGCTCATGGGTGTAGGTGCAGGGGAGAGGTGCAACGGATCGAGACGGCTGGAGTAGAGGTGTTTGGGCGGAGGAAGATGGTTGTTTAGGTGCGATAGTGGGCTCACGTTGGTCTTGGTTTGGGGCTCAGCTATGGGTGGCTCAGGTCTGCGGCTACGATAGTGGTTCACGGGGAGGCTTACAATTTTGCCGACGGTGACTCGAGTGTGCAAGTGGTGGCTTGATAGGTTCTATTTTGGGTGAGTTTGTGAGATTTGTTTGGGTTTATTGATGGTTAATTTGGGTTTGGTGTGTTACGGGGGAATGATTCCATGTTTGTGGGTCTGTTATGGTCACTATGATGGTGGAGTTTGAGGTATGTGAATGTGCATGGGGTTGTGGTGGTTATGGAGCTTGGGTTATGGTTGTGGGTTAAAGATGGTGTTTGGGAATTTCTAAATGAGCGAAATTTATGTATTGATGGGCTTTCATTTGTGTCTAAGTCTGAGGGTGAAACAATGGGGGTGAAATCAGTTTCTGAGTGATGTTGATCCTAGGCTTGCTCTGTGTATGCATCTGTTATAGGGTCTTGGGTGTTAATGAAATCTGCTTGGGATTGTTAAAGGGTTTGGGCGATGAGTCTTGTGGTAAGGACATATGGTGCTGATGAGATGGAAGGAGCTGATTGTGGAATAGATGATGATGTTGTTTTGTGTGTGTGTGTGTGTGTGTGTGTGTGTGTGTGTGTGTGTGCAGTTGAACAAAGTGTGACTTTGAAAGCATCAAATCAACCAAGATCAAATGAAGCCAACTCCATTTCATGTTGGAGAGACAAGAATGAAAAGATTTAGAGTTAAAACAAAGAGAAGATTTTTACCTTTTTGAAGCACAAAGAAAAACAGATAAGAGCTTAAGACTTTTCCTCTTTCAATTACCTTTTTTCTTTATTTGATCCTTTCTTTCTCTTTACTTCTCACAAATTCAGTTTCTTACTAAAGAAATTCTCCTTTCAATCACCTTCTTCTCCCCGTATGCCTCTACTTATACATGTCCTTCTAAGCAAGAGTGTGTATGCTTGATGAGAAGGAAAAGTGGGTGAGAAAAAAAGTTAGTCATGTTGTGTAGTAGATGCTGGTTATGTACGTGAGGATGGAGGGGGAGCAGTGACTAATGTGTGGTGGGTCATGGTGGCTAGCGCTGTGGGTTGACAGTAGAATGCCAGGAGCCATGGTGGCGATTCATCCATAGCAAGTTGAGTTGCTGGGGGCAATGGTTGCTAGCTCGTGTACTGGGGAGCTCCAACGGTGATGGGTCATGGGGGATGGTGGTGGCTCAGATGGCGATGATGGTGGCTCTAGTGTGGGGCTTGGAGAATTTTGGGTTCTTGTACCTTGTGGGTCTTATGGGTTTGGATCAGATTTCGGGTTATGGGTGGTGGTTGATCCGGCATGGGTTGCATGGGAACGGTGGTGCAAGGCAGAGGTGAAGGCGAGACAATGATAGAGGATGGCGATTGGGAAGTGATATGATACACGGCTGAGGCGTCGCTAGGGTGGCTATACTGGGTTTGCAGGGCTTTGGTGGTCGCAGGGGAGTATGAGTTGTGGGTCTGGAATAGAGGGTGGTGGTTTGCATTTCACGACAAGGGTGTCATGTGTTGGATGGTAATGCTGGTTTTTTCGGGGTTTGAGACATGGTTTGAGTATAGTGTTGAGTTGTTATGTTTTGGTGATGAAAGAAAGAGGTTTTTTTGTGTTTTGGTGTTGTAGTAGAGGTTATGTTGAATGCTGGAGGCAGAGGGTTATGTTTGGGGTGTGGTGAGTTTTGGTGAGGTGGTGTTGTGGTTGGTTGACTTGGAAGGAAGATGATTGGGATATGGTTGGGGCTTGTAGAAGTTGATGAAGTTTGAGAATTCAGAAAAATGGAAGCTAAGGTGATGGTGTTGCTAAGTAATTGATAAACACATATTTTATTCATTAAGAAACCCTTATATTTAGTCATTTACACTCTCCATATTCTTAATTGATTGAGTTTGACATGATTTTGTGAGTTTGAGCTCAAATTGGTCCTAATTGAATATTTTCAGCATTATTGAGATTTTACACTGTTTCTGTATTTTGGTCATAACTTGAGTTCCTGATATCTGACAATCATGAATTTTATCTTGTAGGAAAGCTAAGAGGAAGCTCTACAACTTTGATGAGAGCTCGAAGTCTGATTCAGATGTCTAAGGGACCTAAGTTTACATGGAAGTCAGAATACGGGTTCTGTCAGTAGAATCCGAACAGTGTGCACTCAAAAAATCATATCTCAAGATGTAATAATGGAGATGGGCTGAAATTTGGATAGTGGATAGTCAAGATCCAAATAAACAACTTTCATGAAGAACACATTTTGAGAAAAAAAAGTCTAGTAGGTCATTTTGAGCTTGCAAGTCGGAACAGAGGTGCTGAAGTTGTGTTTGAGCAACCTACGATATTTGGGACATATCTTGGGCTTAAGGAAGCCAAATTGGACGAACCAGCTATCCATTTTATAGCCAAGACAAGGATCTACAACTTTTATGAAGAACACTTTTCGTGGTTCTGAAGTATAGTGGGTCGTTTTTGGCTTCCAAGTCAGACACGAAATTTTCGTCCTCAACCATCCACTCATCCATCCACTAATCCACTCATCCATCCACTAATCCACTCATCCACTCACCCACTCATCCACTAACTCATCCACTCATCCACTCATACACTAATCCAACCACTTAACCACTCCACCCACTCATCCACTAATCCATCCACTCACCCATTCATGTCCATAATTTCCCACTCACCAAAAGTCCTTTGGCATTTTTCACTAATTCAACCACTCAACCATTCCACTCACTCATCCACTAAACCAATCCACTAAACCAACCCACTAATCCATCCACTAAAACACTCCACTCACTCATCCACTCATCCACCCACTTCCCTTTGTCATTTTGTTACCTTATACTTCTATAAAAGGGCACCATTTATCATGAACAACATGTAACTCTCCTTCATTTTCTCTCAGTTTTTCTTGTGATTTCTTTCTAGCTATGTGTAACTAAACCTCCCTTGGTTAAGGGGGTGATGAAACCGCTAGTATTAATGTTGTAAACTTTGCATATTTGATTATTTCAACACAGTTATGTTTTTATTCATATATTTCTGAATCTATTGTTGGTATGAAGGTTTTTGTACTTGTTCCTACTTTCAAAGTAGTAGATCTAGGTTTATTATGCGCGGTTGCGGTAGTAGATCTAGTGGGATGTATGATGTTCATGTGGGTATAATTATCTTTGTGCTATTTGCCAGTTATAAAAGTGGTAGATCTGGGTTTATTATGCGCGGTTGCGGTATTAGATCTAGAGAAATATATGTTCTAAGTAATTTAATCCCGGTGTGTGATTAGACCTTAGTGTAATTGGTTTTCTAAATCTTAATGCAATTGTTGGATAGTTGTAAGAGCGGTTGCTTTATGACTAATCAGTGATTAGGAGTTGATTTGAGCGGTTGCTAAATTGGCCAACACGTAAGGAAAACAGAGATTTAATCTCACAATTGCATAAAAACATAATTGAGCATGTTGGAATAAAAAGGATATGTGGATTTACATTATCATATAAATCTAGTGGTGGATTCAATCTCTTAACCAATTTTCTTATATTGTTGATTTCAGTTTGTTTATTGTTATCTTTGAATTTGTTCATTGTTCATCAAAACTCCAAAACCCCCTTTTACTTGTTTATTGTTAATCGAGTCTAAATTGGGAATTGTTTAATAGTGTTAATTGAATTGGTTCTCTGTGGATCGACCCTTACTAAATACAACTAGTTGTAAGGTTTTTATTTTTGGTGGGCACGACAACTAATTTTTATCTTAATTTTAATCACTACATCCGCACGCATCGAATTTTGGCGCCGTTCTTGGGAACCAATTTTTTCAATTACACTATTAATTTATTTCCTATTTTTTATTCTGTTTTTATTTTATTTTATTTTATTTTATTTTTAACCTTTCTTTACGAGTGTTTTGTAGGTGTTGATGTCCTTTGAAGGAGTAGACGAAGGATTGCTAAATTTGAGGAACTATATTGATCAACTCACTTCACATCCTCAATTTCCCTTCCATCCAGGCTAACTTTCAACTCACACCTACCGACATTGAAGTGCCCGTTACATTGATCTATCAAGTTCGAGAGACATTTGAGCCATCCGAAATATCGAAGAAGTGACAATGGCGAGAAAACACTTTAAGGGCATTGGGTGCTCCAGATCTAGATCAACAGCCTCTTTGCATAGACATTCTTGAAAATGAAGAGGCATTTGAATTGAAATCCGGTTTAATCCATCTCTTGCCATCTTTCAATGGATTACCCGGAGAGGACCCCAACAAGCACTTGAAGGAAATCCATGTGGTATGTTCTAGCATGAAACTGCAGGAATTCATGTAGAGCAAGTCAAGTTGAGAGCTTTTCCATTCTCATTGAAAGACTCTCACTAAGGAGTGGCTTTACTACTTGCCACCCGGATCCATCCAATCATGGCGGGACATGGCCCGAACTTTCTTAGACGGATACTTCCCCGCCTCAAAAGCTGCACAATCAATCGAAAAGAAATTTGTGGTATTCAACAAAGGCATGGGAATCACTCCATGACTACTTGGGAGAGATTTAAGAAGCTATGTTTCAGCTGCCCTCATCATCAAATAAGTGAGCTTGACTTTTAATTCAATATTTCTATGAAGGCTTACAAGTGATGGATCGCAACATGATTGATCTTTGCTAGCGGAGGAGCATTGATTGATAAAACTCCTCAAGAAGCTAGAAACTTGATCTCAAGAATGGTGCCAATACTCAACAATTCTACTCTAGAAATGACACTTTGGAGTAAAGAGTAAAGTGAAAGAAGTAGAGACAACCAAGATAGATACAAAGACAAATGACTCAATTGACTTGCTATGGTTCGGCGGCCGGTTAATGGATTCGGGTAAAGCACCGGTTCATGCTTGTGGGATCTGTTGTTCATCCTGGACATCCCAACGATATGTGTCCCACTCTCCAAGAAGACACAAATGAGGAGGTAAGAGCAGAGGGGATATCTTTGGACTTTCAAAAAATTACAACCCCTACTCAAACACATATAATCGGGTTGGAGGGATCATCCAAATTTCAGCTATGCAAAGCAACCTCAAAATCAACCTCCAACTTATGGACCTCCGGGATTCCAACAAAGGCAAGTACCTTTCCCTCGAGACAACAAGCAAGTTCAAGCTCCTAAGCAATCGAGCCTTCATTAGAGGAGCTAGTAAAACAAATGGCCACTAATAATTTGCGGTTCCAACAAGAAACAAATGCAACTATACAAAGTTTCAAACAAGAAACAAGGATCGCAATCAATAACTTGCGAGAATCGGATAGGACAGTTGTCTCTGAGAATTCAACAAGTTTCAAAGCCAAGCTTCAGTGGAAACTACCCTCACAAATGCCGGAAGTGAATCGAGGAAAATGCTAGTCTTTGTCACATTGAGAAGCGGAAAGACGATGGATGAGCCTACCTCTCTTCCACCAATCATTCAAGAGAAGGATGAACCACCCAAAGAAGCAAATGATAAGGGCAAACTTCCAAAACCCCTAAGGTAAGTATTTCGAACCCCTTCCTAAATATGTCACTAAAGCTCCTTTTCCTAGTAGGTTGGTTAAAACCAAGAAAGAAGAAGCGAGAAAAAGAAATACTTGAGACTTTTAGGAAGGTAGAGGTTAATATCCCTTTGTTAGATGCCATTAGCGGTACCTAGATATGCAAAATTTCGAAAGAATTATGCACTAACAAGAGGAAGTTAAAAGGAAATGAAAAGGTCCAAGTGGGAGAAAATGTTTCAAATTTGTAATTAAAAAGAAACTCCCAACCAAATGTAAGGACCACGGCACATTCACCATTCCATGCACTATAGGTAACACAAGGTTTGAAAGGGCAATGCTTGATTTAGGTGCATCTATAAATGTCATGCCATATTCTATTTATGCATCTTTATACTTGGGTTTTTTGGAACCTACTGGTGTTGTTATTCAATTGGCTGATAGATCTAATGCATACCCTAAGGGTGTGGTTGAAGATGTTTTGGTACGGTGAATGAATTAGTGTTTAAATGCAGACTTCTATGTTTTGGACATGGAAGAGGATGAGTCTCCCAAATCTGCTCCTATCTTGCTAGGAAGACCATTTTTGAAGACTGCACGTACAAAAATTGATCTGCACTCAGGAATTCTAACAATGGAATTTGATGGGGAATTAATTAGATTCAATATTTTTGAAGCTATGAGATACCCAAGTGATGTGCACTCTGCTTGTTTAATTGATTCTTTTGATCCTTTTGATTCTTTAATTTCTGCAGCTTTTGATACTGACCATTTTGATGCTCTTGATACAATTCTAACTCATAGCTTAGATGTACAGGAGGAAAAGAAGAAGAGTGAAGAAGAGCCATGGAGTGAAGACATTGATGAAATTGTTCTTTGCCTTACAAGAGCTCTCTTCCACTCCGGAAGAGCATGAGGTAACTTTTGTTGATTTACACGTTACTACCGATATACCTCAACCTTCCTTGTGCAGGGCACTGAATTGAACCGAAAGCACTACACGATCATCTTAAATACATCTTCTGGGGGGAGAAGGACACCCTTCCAAAGTAATAATTGCAAAGTCACTCACCCAAGAGCAAGAAAGAAAAACCGGTAGGCTGTTTTGCAGAACATAAGACACCATTGGTTGGTCAATAGGCGATATCAAGGGTATTAGTCCCTCCGTTTGTATGCACGGGATATTAATGGAGGAGGATACTAAAACTGTGAGAGACCCTCGGCGGAGATTGAATCCTCCCATGATGGAGGTTATGAAAAAGGAGATCTTGAAACTCCTAAGTGTGGGGGTGATCTACCCCATTTTCGACGACAAGTGGGTAAGCTTAGTCCGGGTAGTACCAAAGAAATGCGGAATTACTTGTGGTAAGAAATGCTGAAAATGAGCTTATTCCCACTAGGTTACTGAACATGGGTGGCGTGTTTGTATTGATTACGGGAAGTTGAATGCCGCCACGAGAAAAGACCACTTTCCTTTACCTTTCATTGATCAAATGTTAGAAAGATTAGTGGTCATTCTTATTATTGTTTTCTCGGATGGTTTTTCGGGTTACAATCAGATTGCCATAGCTCCGGAAGACCAAGACAAGACTACATTCACTTGTCCATTTGGTACCTTTGCATATAGGCGAATGTCTTTTGGACTCGCAATGCACCGGGAACTTTCCAAAGATGCATGATGAGTATATTTTCTGATTACATTGAAAACATCATTGAGGTTTTTATGGATGACTTTAGTGTCTTTGGAAATGATTTTGAAAATTGTTTGGAACATTTAACTTTGGTGCTTAAAAGATGCATTGACACTAACTTGGTACTGAATTGGGAAAAATGTCATTTCATGGTGAATGAAGGTATTGTGTTAGGTCATGTAATTTCTGCTTGGGGAATTGAAGTAGATAAAGCTAAGGTAGAACTCATGCATTCTTTGCCACCACCCACTGTGCGGGAGATTCGTTCTTTTATTGATCATGCAGGTTTCTACCGGAGATTCATTAAAGACTTTTTTAAAGTCTCATTGCCCCTTTGCAGACTTCTTCAAAAAGATGTTAATTTTAACTTTGATGAGAAATGTATGGAAGCTTTCAATAAACTCAAGAAGTTGTTAACTATTGCACCTATCATCAGGCCACCCAACTGGGAGTTACCTTTTGAACTAATGTGTGATGCCAGTGACTTTGTAGTAGGAGCTGTCTTGGGACAACGAGTTGATAGAGTTCCTTATGCCATTTACTATGCATCAAGGACTCTAAATGATGCTCAACTTAATTACTCAACCACAGAAAAGGAACTTCTAGCTGTTGTATTTGCTTTAGAAAAATTTAGATCATATCTAATTGGTTCTAAAGTGATTGTGTTTTCAGATCATGCAGCCTTGAAGTATCTTCTAACAAAGAAAGAAGCAAAGCCTAGATTGCTCCGATGGATTTTATTGCTCCAGGAATTTGACTTGGAGATTAAAGATAAGAAAGGGAGCGAAAACTTGGTGGCCGATCACTTGAGTAGATTGGTAACTAAAGAGGAAGAAATGCCTATCATGGAGACTTTTTCGGATGAATATTTGATGGTTGTCAACACCATAATCCCTTGGTATGCTGACATTGTTAACTACCTGGTTACTAAGGACTTTCTGGAGGGTTTGAACAAGGCCCAAAGAGATAAATTAAGGATTGATCAGAATACTATATCTGGGATGACCGTACTTATGGAAGCATTGTGCGAGATCAAGTCATTAGGAGGTGCATTCCTGATTCTGAGACACACTTCATCCTCTCCTTTTGCCACACCTATGCATGTGGAGGACACTTTGGCAGTAAAAGGACAGCCAATAAAGTGTTTGACAGTGGTTTCTATTGGCCTTCAATTTTCAAAGACGCTTACAACTTCTGTAAGTCTTGTGACCGCTGTCAGAGAACAGGTAATATTGGTCCTCGTAATCAAATGCCTCAGACTCCGATCATTTTTGTGGAACTCTTTGATGTGTGGGGTATTGATTTCATGGGACCATTCCCTCCTTCATTTGGTTTCACATACATTCTTTTATCTGTTGATTATGTGTCTAAATGGGTGGAAGCAAAAGCCACTCGATCGATGATTCTAAAAGCTGCGAGATTTTGTTAAGTCACATATTTTCTCCGGGTTCGGGACGCCAAGGGCTATCATCGGTGACCAAGGACCCATTTCGCAACAAAACCTTTGATGCTCTATTGAAGAGATATGGAGTAATGCACAGGATTTTCCACTCCTTACCATCCACAGACAAATGGGCAAACTGAAGTGTCCAACCGGGAGATTAAGTCAATCCTTGAAAAGACAGTGAATCCCTCAAGAAAGGATTGGAGCACTCGACTTGAAGATGCTTTATGGGCTTATAAGACTGCCTATAAGACTCCCATGTCACCATTTCGGTTGGTGTATGGAAAGCCCTGTCATTTGCCCATTGAGTTGCAACATCGATCTTATTGGGCCATTAAACAAGTTAATATGGAATTGGAAGGTGCTGGAAAGCAAAGGAAGTTCCAGTTACAGGAATTGGAAGAACTAAGAAATGAGGCCTTTGAGAATGCCCTGATTTATAAGACTAAAGCTAAGGCATTCCACGACCAATTGATTTCCAGAAAGAAATTTCACAGAGGACAAAAAGTCCGCTATTCCAATCAAGACTCAAATTATTTCCAGGTAAACTGCGTTCTAAGTGGATTGGGCCGTTTGTGGTAACTAATGTTTTTCCTTTTGGTGCAGTTGAGATCAGGAGTGAAATTTCTGGCAAAGCATTTAAGGTCAATGGTCATCGTCTCAAACCATATCATGAACTTCCTGACAGTGCAGAGATGGAAGTGATGACCCTCATCCTTCCACAATATGAGGAGCATTGAAAGTATCATCATGTCGGGCTGAGGACAATAAACTAAGCGCTCATTGGGAGGCAACCCAACCAGATTTGCTCTCTTTATCCCTTTTTATTTTGTGTTTTCATTAGTTTCTTAGATTATGTTTTTATCTGTTTGTTGGTTGTAAGCATTTGAATCTCTAAAAAAAAAAAAAAAAAAACAGCTGTGTGCCCGACAATAAGGTAGGTAGTGCCATTAAATTTTGTCACTCGGAAGCATGTGAAGGTCACTTTTCTTCAACGACAACAACTGCGAAAATCTTGCAGTATGGATTTTATTGGCCTACTTTATTCAAGGTCTGTTACACCTTTTGCAAAAGTTGCGGAAATTGGTCAAAAAGGTTCTGCTTTGAGATTATCATCTGCACCTACTCCTTGAAAAATTGAGATCTAGGTGGCGCGGTTCTTTTGCTGTCAAACACGTGTATCCTTTGGGGCCGTAGATATTGAGGATCCTAGGAATGGTAATGCGCTTAAAGTTAATGGACAAAGACTCAACCATTCCTGGAAAACCAAGTTCTTAAGTTTTTTTTTTTTGTGTTGCCGGTTAAGTGGCGGATACTGACTCGTGACTCTCAAGTCGGTTTATTTTTCAGTTTCTCAAAATAACCGAATCCTTCTTCTCCTTCAAAATGGATGTCATTCTTTCAAACCTGAGAAAATATTTTCCTTCTCTTCCTCAAAATGCTCGAGAAAAATCTACAAAGTTCGATGTGAAAGATTGAGACCGTTAATGCACAAAGGTATGCCGAGAAGATGTACGTTGGATAATTGAAGCAAAGGTTCGATTAGCGGTGAGTCCTCAATTTCATTTGACTCATATATGCCCCGGTCTTGGAATAAGTTCATATTCTAAAAGGAGAAGAGCAAAAAGGTTACAAGTCTGTCACAAATGTGGACGATGGAACTGTAACAAGCGATGTCATACTTTGGGGATGGTTTCCGCAAATAGAGAAGATAAAATTTTCTTCATTAAGAATGGACTGAGTAAGAAGTCATTAGATGATATCTTATCGACTCTTGATACGCATTCTTGTGGATTGGTGCATCGTGAAATTCTTAAATTGTGGAATCTCTTCAAGGATGAAGAAAAACGCTACAGTCTTGGGAATCTGACTCTAAAAGACCCTGTTTGCCAATTTTTAAGAAAATTGAATGGGAAGCTTATCCTCGACTCATAGAAGACGTTTAAGCCGTTACTGGACGTTAAACCAGAGGCGGATGTGAGCCACATCCACAAACAATCTGTACATATCATCTTCTTCTTCATGTCATCTCTCAAAAAAAAAAAAAAAAAAAAAAAAACAAAAAAAAAAATTATGTATACGTCTTAGGGTTGGCTTTGGTAACACACACCGTGAATGGGGAAATGCATGCATCCTGATCCAGCCTTCTTAATTGAAAAACAAAGAAGGTAGATTGTATCCCACATGTGAGGCAGCCAGTCGTATTATGGCCACTTGTCCCTTTTGGGAGCCCTATGTTCTTATTTGGTCTTGAATGGGTCGAATCTCGATCAACAATGCTTTGGCACAAAGCCGAAAGAGCAGACTACCTCCATCCCAATCTTAAGTAAGTATACACTCATCTTTCATCAAGTTTTTCTAACAATTTCAAAAAAAAAAAAAAAGAGGACGTGATGTCTACTGCACTCATGACGCGCAGTATAAAGATACGCCATGGACACTGTACATACAGGTATGTCATCATTTTCTATTTCTTTTATCTTTGTATCATTTTGTTGTATTTTGATTTTTGTACAGACGATCCTTTGAGCAGGGTCCTTCAGGGGTTTCTAGACTTCTTTACCTTGATGGTTTTCTTGAAGTCAAACAAAAAAAAATAAAAATAAAAAAATAAAAAATAAAAAAAAAAAAAAAAAAAAAGGAGAAAAGATTTTGTGTTTCTTAATTTCAACCTTTTTTCGACAATGACCAACCTACCCTCATAGGTGCAATTATTCCCCTTTCCATTCTTTTTCCTACTTAAACACTCCATTTTCTCCATTTTCCTTCAACTCAGAAACACTCAAAGGGAGGAAGAGTATAGAATGGGGCCTTCTATTCGTAACCTCAAAAATGTCGTGTTTTTGTGGGTCGAGTTATGGGAAGGGATTAGAGTTTTGTAAACGCAGCTAGCACTCTTGGTCGATCACTTGCTGCGAGGAATATTCATCTTGTATATGGGGGAGGTTGTCGTGGGTTAATGGGGGCTGTATCACTTCTGTCGCTTCTATAGGAGGCGATCAGTTTTAGGTGTTATTCCTAAACCTTTGGTGAAAATAACATCACCTTTGGAAAGACAGTTGGAGAAGAAATTCGGGTAACATCTATGCATGGACGAATGAAAACAATGGTTGACAATTCGATGCATTTATTGTCTTACCTGGTGGTTTTGGTACTTTGGAAGAAATTTTTCAAATTGTCTCTTGGGCCGAACTAAACATCCACCATAGACCCATTGGTTTGTTGAATGTTAATAATTTCTTTGATCTTTTGTTATCTTTTCTTGACAAAGTTGTGGAAAGAAATTTATCACTCCTTCAAAGACAAGACAACTTCTTATCTCTGCCTCCACTATTGATGAGCTCATTGATAAATTAGAAGCTTTTGAGTATGTACGATCCAGTATTAGCTCGGATAGATTGGTCAACAGAAGCAAAGCGAAGGAAGTAACAAGAAACAAAAGCCGGATCTGCGACTTCATCTTTAATGGGTTTGATTTTATTGTACCTTGTTTCGTTTAAATTTGTGTCACTTTCTCCAACAGGTAATATCTTCTCGTCCTTTACTCATCTATATTTTAACATTGAGGACAATGTTGTGATTTAGTTGGGGGAAGGATAGTTGACCCAAAATATATATATATATATATATATATATATATATATATATATATATAAAATAAAAAAATTTGTTGTGTTGTTTGGAAAGTATGATATGATTGTCATGTACTTATTATTAAATCAATTAGTGATGGCAGAGTAAGGAGTTTTTAGGTAGTAACTAATTAGTACTAAAGTTTTATTGTTTGATTTCTTTTCGAGTCGATGCAGATCTTGACAAGTGTGTTTTTTTACGCTTGGCGTTGATTCACTTCTTATCGGGTTGTGTTGCTCTTTTCTATATCTCTCTTTCACATTGAAGGCAATGTTATATTAAGCGTGGGGAGAGATTTCAAGCATGTTCTTTTTGTAAAAAACAAAAAAAAAAAAAAAAAAAAAAAGAAAAAAAAAAGGGTTCATTGCATGATTGAATAACTTTTCTCCCTTCTTGAACTGATATGCTTGGTGATGGATGATTAAATTGATGAATTGAGTTTGATGGATGCATACCTTGTGAGATTTTGAGCCTAATGGATGGATTCAACATTTATGTCATTCTCTTCTTTCTTGTGTGATTTTCACTCATGTTAATGACCACTCTAGAACTTGCTTTGATTCTTTTTAAGGCTACATTTCACTTGCATGCATGAACATGATTGAGGCCCTCTTTCTTAATTAGCTAGTTTAACCAAATAGTCAACCTTGTTTTCAATTTGATATCAAGCACTCTTTTGACTTCTTGGAAATTCTCTGATTCCTGCCAACCTTGTATATTTTCCTTTGCTTAACCCTTTTGAGATGATAAGGTGATGGTGTTGCTAAGTAATTGATAAACACATATTTTATTCATTAAGAAACCCTTATATTTAGTCATTTACACTCTCCATATTCTTAATTGATTGAGTTTGACATGATTTTGTGAGTTTGAGCTCAAATTGGTCTTAATTGAATATTTTCAGCATTATTGAGATTTTACACTATTTCTGTATTTTGGTCATAACTTGAGTTCCTGATATCTGACAATCATGAATTTTATCTTTTAGGAAAGCTAAGAGGAAGCTCTACAACTTTGATGAAGAGCTCGAAGTCTGATTCAAATGTCTAAGGGACCTAAGTTTACATGGAAGTCAGAATACGGGTTCTGTCAGTAGAATCCGAACAGTGTGCACTCAAAAAATCATATCTCAAGATGTAATAATGGAGATGGGCTGAAATTTG
Organism: Ormosia emarginata; assembly: GCA_029884605.1. Lineage (NCBI taxonomy): Eukaryota > Viridiplantae > Streptophyta > Magnoliopsida > Fabales > Fabaceae > Ormosia > Ormosia emarginata. The sequence goes on from JAQQTP010000087.1 coordinate 6,658,358, forward strand.
GACAGTGGATAGTCAAGATCCAAATAAACAACTTTCATGAAGAACACATTTTGAGAAAAAGAAGTCTAGTAGGTCATTTTGAGCTTGCAAGTCGGAACAGAGGTGCTGAAGTTGGGTTTGAGCAACCTACGGTATTTGGGACATATCTTGGGCTTAAGGAAGCCAAATTGGACGAACCAGCTATCCATTTTATAGCCAAGACAAGGATCTACAACTTTTATGAAGAACACTTTTCGTGGTTCTGAAGTATAGTGGGTCGTTTTTGGCTTCCAAGTCAGACACGAAATTTCCGTCCTCAACCATCCACTCATCCATCCACTAATCCACTCATCCACTCACCCACTCATCCACTCATCCACTAACTCACCCACTCATCCACTCATACACTAATCCAACCACTTAACCACTCCACCCACTCATCCACTAATCCATCCACTCACCCATTCATGTCCATAATTTCCCACTCACCAAAAGTCCTTTGGCATTTTTCACTAATTCAACCACTCAACCATTCCACTCACTCATCCACTAAACCAATCCACTAAACCAACCCACTAATCCATCCACTAAAACACTCCACTCACTCATCCACTCATCCACCCACTTCCCTTTGTCATTTTGTTACCTTAGACTTCTATAAAAGGCACCATTTATCATGAACAATATGTAACTCTCCTTCATTTTCTCTCAGTTTTTCTTGTGATTTCTTTCTAGCTATGTGTAACTAAACCTCCCTTGGTTAAGGGGGTGATGAAACCGCTAGTATTAATGTTGTAAACTTTGCATATTTGATTATTTCAACACAGTTATGTTTTTATTCATATATTTCTCGAATCTATTGTTGGTATGAAGGTTTTTGTACTTGTTCCTACTTTCAAAGTAGTAGATCTAGGTTTATTACGCGGTGATTTGCGGTAGTAGATCTAGTGGGATGTATGATGTTCATGTGGGTATAATTATCTTTGTGCTATTTGCCGAGTTATAAAAGTGGTAGATCTGGGTTTATTATGCTTGTGATTGCGGTATTAGATCTGAGAAATATATGTTCTAAGTAATTTAATCCCGTGTGTGATTAGACCTTAGTGTAATTGGTTTTCTAAATCTTAATGCAATTGTTGGATAGTTGTAAAGAGCGGTTGCTTTATGACTAATCGGTGATTAAGAGTTGATTTGAAGCGGTTGCTTAAATTGGCCAACACGTAAGGAAAGCAGAAATTTAATCTCACTGATTGCATAAAAACATAATTGAGCATGTTGGAATAAAAAGGATATGTGGATTTACATTATCATATAAATCTAGTGGTGGATTCAATCTCTTAACCAATTTTCTTATATTGTTGATTTCGGTTTGTTTATTGTTATCTTTGTTTGCTCATTCGTTGTTCATCAAAACTCCAAAACCCTCCTTTTCTTGTTTATTGTTAATCAGAGTCTAAATTGGGAATTGTTTAATAGTGTTAATTGAATTGGTTCTCTGTGGATCGACCCTTACTAACTACAACTAATTGTAAGGTTTTTATTTTCTGGTGGACCTGACAACTGATTTTTATCTTAATTTTAATCACTACATCCGCACGCATCAGTAATTGATTTGCAAAGAGGAAGTTTTTAATTTCTGAGGTGCATAAGATAAATTTTTAGAAATGTTCCTCAGCTTTTAGGAATTCAAGACCTCCTTGACTCCCTATTTTTTGCTCTTTGTGAATGCTCCCCCTTTCAATAGTCACCACCCCTTTTACATGTTATGTTGTGTACGTGAGAGTGAGGTAGCTACTAATGTGTGGTGGGTCATGGGGAACACTGCAGCTTTTTTCCTCTATGCTTGTTGAATCCTTGGTGTGAAGTGTGTTGTTGTGTTGTGTATGTGCACGTGGAGCAAAATACGCCAAATGTGGCAAGCCTTATCTATACGTGAGGCCAGTGGTGTAGTGGGAGCAAAACAACATTGTCTCTTTTGTGGTGTTGTGTGTGCAAGGAAAAAAAAAAGCCAATGAGAAGTGGGGAGTAAAAAAGCTTAGTCTTTGCTGCAAGAGTGCATAAGATATGGTCAAGAAAGGAAAAAAAAAATAAAGCAAGAGAAAAAGTTTGGTTTCCACCCAAAAATAGAGAAATAGTCAAGCAGTCTTACGTTTTGGTTTTTTTTTTTTGAAAGAAAAAAAAGTATTTTTTTATTTTATTTTATTTTATTTTATTTTATAAACTAGCCTAAGATGAGTTTGGCTATAACTATTTTTTTCTTTTTTTAAAAACAAAAATAAATTAAAAAAAAAGTTTGGTCAAAATATGGTGTTCACAAATCTCTTTCTATTTCTTTCCAACCCTTGTGCATTATTGATTCACACTCTTCATTCTCCTTCCAAAACACCTTATACTTGAAACCTCCCCTTCCACTTTTCTCCTCTGGGATCATATCTAAAATAATGGGACAATGATTAGAGGAAATAATTGGGAGGGCAGAAACTATAGCATGCGGATAAGAACATCTCTAACTCCAGTTAGCCAACACCCTATCGATTCTTTCTCTGGTCACCACCCTATTTCTAGGGTTACTAAACCAAGCGAATTTGCATCCCTTGATGTCTAGATCCATAAGAGCAATGGAATCTAGAAACCTTATAAACAGCTTCATCATAGTCATATTTGGGGGCTGTAAACCCTTTTTCTCATGCTGGAAAATCATTTAATTGAAATCCCCATGCAACACCAAGCTCTGTCATGATTGGTTTGCAGGCTTACAAGTTGGTTCCATAAACGTCTTCTCTGCTAGAAAATTGGAGGGCCATAGACAAAGGTACTTTGCCAACAGTTTGATTCATCTTTATATGTAATAGAGCTATATATGAAATTCTGACAATAAAATTGAACCTCTATCTCCACTTTTTTTCTACCATAATAAATAAAGGCCACCTGAGAGTCCTCTAACTTCCATATAGAGAGCATTGTCAAACTTTAACATTTGTCTAATTCTTTCTATTGTCATACTATTTGCTTTAGTCTCCATTAAGAAGACCGCGATCAGCTTGAGCTATTACAAAGGCTTTTTAGCTCATTAACTATCGCGGAAGCACCCACTCCATGATAGTTCTAGCTTAGGAAGATCATGGCCCCATTGGGGGCATGATAAGGCCCGCCTCCTTGGCCATTTGTTTAGAGCTTCTGGTGCAAATTAGATTGGTGGGGATACCTGCCAACTTGTCAACTTGTTTGTGGCCCATTAACTCCTCCTCTACTTTATAGTTATGACTACTGACCTTGCAACCTAGAGCATTAGGACCCCATTGTGTTATGGCCAGTTCTTGAGAAATTGGATCCTCCCTACTTCCTTTTTTAGCCTTCTTTAGAGCGGCAGATAAACTTGCCCCTTCATAGACGTCCATCTAGGCATCCTCCTCCCTCTTGTAGCTCTTCAGGCTGGTGCTCTTTCAAGCCCCTTAACTAGTTGTATTTCATGGTTCTTATTCTCCTTCGTTCCTATTACTTCCTATCATTGTTCACTCTTTTGCTAACTGCAAATACACGGGTCGCACAAGTAATATAATAAAGAGTTAGATATCGTTCTCAAGTGGAATACGTCAATCTCGAGCCAAATATTAACCAATAGCTTACTTAATACTATTCAAGTACATTCAAATTATAAAAGGTTGTGTATGTTAACTATAAAGACTTAAAGGTAGTAAATCAGAATTAAAAGATATTGATTAGAGAATAGGGAATCCTTCTTCACTTCCTACTTCAATTAATAACATGCAACCCTTTTAAGCAACATTAATGAATGAGTTCAGTTAGTTTGAGAATCTAATTTAGTTAAAAGTCTATGTCTAGGTCAATCAGTCATGCTTCATTTACCTAATTCACTATGTTTTCATGAGAACTAATGCAAATTCTACTCATAAAGGTCTATTCTCAAACACCTATTACGCATGAATAAGAGGTATATTTCTATCTCATTAGCAAATCAACTCATCCCTCCATTAGAATGAAATCAAACATGCATCAACCATATATATGATCTCAAATCCAAATCTATATGTCTAGGTTCATCAGATTTCAACAAATCACTTAAAAGTTAGTCAAACTATCAAGAACATTAAGATCAATATGATTGAACAAAACCAAATCATCTATATAAACTCAAAGGATTACAAAATCATTCAATATCCATAGGAGGATCTAAAAAAATCCCTATATATAGTTTAGCTAGTCATGAAACACGAAAGTATATGACAATACATCATGTTCATGATAATGAAAAAGAGGAAGTAAAAGGAACGGAAGAGAGAAGGTCAATGATGATGATCCTTGATACTTGAATCTTCCTCCAAGATGAAGATGACCTCCAACCTTGGCTACTTCTGCTTCCTTTCAACCACGCAACGAAAACCTAATAGTTGTTCTCTAAAAATGTAAAAAGCTCCTGGTTGAAATCTGATAAAATAGAATTTATAGGCCTAGAAAATAGAGTCACGTCGTGACATTAATAAGCCTACGCCATGGAGCATGAGTAGATTAGGTCACCACACCATAGCATTGATTCCATTGCGCCACAACGTTCAATCTTCGGGTCTCTCTGTTTGCAGCAGGGGAATGCACCACGCCGCGACATTGACATGCTTGCGTCATGGCATTGTATGCTGATCTTCACACTTGGCTTTCTCTTGGGCTTCCTCTTCCAATGTTGATCCAAATCTTCCAAGTTTCTACTTGATTTGAGCCTTTCCTGCAATAGAGAAATCACTAATTCAATAAAAATTACAAATGTACTCGATTTATCAAAGATTTGAAAATATTTTCTCAAAATCATAATGGAAGACATCAAGATTGAATTAGATGAATATGAGGCTAAAGTATTTCATTAATGCATAAAAACAAGGACTAAGTGTAACACTCGTTGCCCTGCCTCCAACCAGCGTGGTATGTTCATCTACTCAGGTATTGTACACCCAAGGTTCAACCATTCAATCCCCTCATTCGGCTACAGCCTTCCTGGGATCGAACTTGGGCACCAAGGGTCTTTACATTCCCAAAGAAATCGCCTCTCACCAGTTAAGCTGCTCAACTGGTGAGAGACGTGGTCTTCAGACTAATAAAAGGCTTGGGTCACGAGTTTGATTCCCAGGAAGGTCTACAGGCCGAATGAGGGAAATTTTAACTGGCTGCGACAAGCATAACAATACCGAGTATGGTGGCAGCATACCTCGGGGGTTGTAGCCCTAATAGCAAAGGATGCTCCACTCAAAAAGGTGCCTTTTTAATGTAACACCCGCTACCCTGGCTCCAACCAGCGCGGTATATTCATCTTCTCAGGTATTGTACACCCAAGGTTCGGTCATTCAATCCCCTCCTTCAGCTGCAGCCTTCCTGGGATCGAACCCGACCAAGGGTCTTTACATTCCCGAAGAAATTACCTCTCACCAGTTGAGCTGTATAATCACAAATCAAGCACTTACTCTTTATATGCTACATAGAGATTGTCCTATCTCCAAAGGTTCGGTCAATCTAATAAAAAATAAATCAAGAACTAATACTAACAAAATTCAGCCACAAATGGGGCAGCATTCTACCTTGATAACTTCAGTCATACAAACCATCATTTCGTATTTAAAACACTAAAAATTCGAATCTTAAAACAGGCAACAATCTACCATATTAATTCAACCTCATTCTAATCACAATTTTATGCATAAATACAAGCTATATCATAGTCACAAATAGGACAACTTTCTGGCCATATTATTTATCTTTACTCAAAGCTTATATTTCAAGCAGAAATGGAACTATAACTTATCTATCATCAAGACAGCGTTTTGTTTACATTTTCTGACACAATTTTTAGTCACATAAACAAGTATAGAACCATCACAATTCCCATTCATGAACAAGGCAGCAAGTTGTTGTGAGGCACCATCAATGTTAGGTTTAGTCATAAATTTTATTACAAGTTATAAGCTTCATTCCATCCTCAATACTAGACAAATAAATTAGAGGCAATGAAAATCCCAATTTATTATATGAGTCGTGACCCACTCGTTTTGGAACACATGAAAAACTTATTTTTCTCATCTTAAATAATATCACAAGTTCAACCCACAAATCATTAAAAATGAATATACAACTTAAAATAAAGAAATCAAACAAAGAAACCATCTTCCACATTGAAAACAACTGTGGGGTTTCCTTTCCTCCCAGCCAAAATTTTACTTCAAAAATCAAAAGAAAAGAAGAGCATTTTCCGTACCTAGTCACGACTTTGCAAAATCAGTAGCATCGGATTGCTACTCCTCTTCCTCTTCCAAGCTATTTTGTTTCCATGTAATCATACTTTCCACCAATTTCCAGCACCTCAAACATTTTATGACATCAAGATATACACTTAATTCATAAATCTCGGGTTACAACTCAACCTATTCACCCATAATAATCCATTTTGTTTCTCACCAAAAATGAGAGCACAAAGAAGAAAATAGCATGACAAGCTATGAAACCCATGGTAAACAACAACATTAATCTTATCCCCATACCTTACAACCAAGATCAAACCATTATTAAACTTAAATGAGTGAAAATTTGCATAAAGTCTCGATCAACATGAAAAATCCCTTTTCCTTTTTATGGCAAAAACAGCAACCAAAGAAGGAAAAAAATTCAAGCAAGTAAGAACACATTTTCCCCTACCTTAAGCTTAGGATTTCCCTCTTCCTTTTTACTTTGACCCTCGTCTCCCTTTCTGTTTCTTTTTCTAGATGAGCAGCAGTGTGAAAGGACGGACGGCTGGGTAGCATCATGGATGGGAGGTTGGGCAATGTTGTGGACGGACGGCTAGACGATAGGAAGACGAGCGACGGTAACGGTGAGAGAGAGAATACAAACGAGTGGGAAGCTGCGAGAGTGAGAACGGCAAGCGGATGAACGAGAGAGAGAAAGGATAAGTGAGTGATAAATAAGTGAGTGATAAAGAGGAAGAAGAATGAAAACAATAAAAGGGAAGGTGAATATAGAGTGAATAGTAATAAGGATAAGAAATATGACGCTCACAATGGTGGAAATCAAACTTTATAAAACAAATTCATATGAAATTTTTATATCTCATAGGAATACATTTTTTTTTCAAAATCAAGTTTTTTAACTTTCATGTGTTTTTAAAAATCACAAATTTTAACTAATTTCATATATTTTAATTTTCATAATTTTTATTTTATATATTATCATTTATCAGATAAATTGTATTATTTTTTTAAATTAAATCGAACATGTAAAATAAGTAAACGTATATGCCTCAACTTACTTTTCATATCAAAATAATTTTCATATTCTATTTATCATCTCCAAACAGTTTCATAATTTTTCAAGCTCTGGCTATTTTATTATATTTATAAATATTTTCTCAATGTTATTAAAAATATCAAATTTATTTATTTAATCTCTAAAAGTTTAATATAGCTTATTCCAAGCATTCATGACTTAGAAATAATTTTTCATATTTATTTCTAACTTCTTAGCTATTTAAACTATTTTTTTTTACTATTTGGAGCTATTACTCACATTCAGTATTATAGATCTAGGCTTAATTCAACTCAAACAGCTATTCGATTTATTAGGTAACCAATACCAAATTTATTGAGCTACTATAACACTAATTAGTATCATTAGGTTGAGCAGAGTGTTACAAAGGAGCGGTGTGTGGAGCTGTTCGTAGGGGCTTCACGTGTGTAGGCGCGTCTCGTGGTTGCTGTGCTCGGGCTTTTGGGTTTTGGCTAAATTGGGAGAGTCGATTCCTATGTTGGGGTTGCAAGCTAGAAAGGTCGCTGGAAAAGTTGGATGGCGACAATAGCGGACAACGAGGGGCAGCAACAAAGAGCAATAAAGGAGATAGGTCTACTGGAAAGAGGACACAACAAAAGAAGAAAAAGCCAGCAAACTAGAGTGGAAACACGATTAGCCTGAAAAAAGTTTCTCACTTAAGAGCACTGGACTCATCCAGCATGTACGATTCTAAGATTGCCTCTTTTTAGACTCTAGATACCATATTGAAAGAGAAAAAAAAAGATAGATATATGAAAAAATCGTGTGTTTGAATTGCATAACAAAGACTGAATTATATAAAATTATTGTAATAAATACAAAGATTACAAAAAATCTTACTTTTATAATTACATAATTTGATTATAATTTAGTTAGTCTATATAATAAATCTAGACAATTTTGAAGAATTTAAACTTAACATCCTTCAAATTGCTCTTCATCATTTTTTCGTTAATAGGTAGACCAGACTAAAATTTTCTTTATCCTATTTCAAGCCCGAAAAAGTTTGGGTTTAATGTTGTGGGCTTACTAATGATTTAATTATTGAAATATCCACTACTTCTGGCCCGTAGTTACTTTTAGGCCTCCGTTATCACTCACCATCTTTGACCTTAGTGGATTGAGCTGCATGAATGCTCAATTACGCTGAAGAGCTCAACCTGAGATGCATAATAACTGCGATATATATATATATATATAGAGGCAGGATCAACTTACACCAGTGTAAGTCTTTTTTGACTTACATTTATTTTAATTTGTTAGATTCATTTTCATCAATAGTTCTTTTAATAAATAATCACAACCATTAGATGAAAGTGGATCTAACGATTAAAAATGAGTGTAAGTCAAAAAAACTTACACCTGTTGTGTAGAACCGTCATATATATATATATATATATATATATATATATATATATATATATATATATATATATATATATATATATATATATAATATACTAATTTTTTAACCGTGCGGGTTAATTAGTAGATTTTTTATTTATGGTTATTTTTTATATATTTAAAAAATATTTCATAAAAAATTATATTTAATTAATTTTATTATAAATTTATGGAAAAGAATCACACTTATGATATAGTATAATATTTTTTCATGTAATTATTTTTTAAATTCAATATACACATTAAAATATTTAAATATTACTAAAAAATACATATGACAGAATAAAAAACTTACATTTAAAAAATAATCAATTTAAGAATATCTCTACCAATAATTTATATTTTACTTTGTTTTATTATGTTCTTATGTAAAAACTTTACCCATGAAAAATATATTAAAAACAATATCTTTAAGAGGCATTAAATAACGTAGATATTAAAAAACCATAGCAAGTTAGTGATTGTATAAAAAATTGTAAGACAAAGATAAATTATAGATAAAAAAATATATAATTATAACTCATTCAATTAATTATATTTTCTTATAAAATTTTCTCTCGTATGAATGAAGATATTATATGTTTTCATGTAAAATATTCACCACATGCGATGTAAATATTAAAATGTTTACATATTATAGAATTAAACATATATATTTATACATACGAAAAATTAATTATAAAAAATATGATTAATTAATATATTTTCTTAATAAAATTTATTCATTAATTTCATTATGATTTCATGTAAATTTTTCACTCTTGTGTGATGTAGATATTTAAATATTGTAAAACAAATATTTTTTTAAAAATAACAAACTTTGTTAAACATATGCTTTCTTCCAATAGTTCTATATAAAAGTATTTTAATTAATTTATTTTATGATATCATAAAGAACATTTTAGTTTAATTATATTATCATGTTAATTTTTCTTTTCCATTTTAATTTAACCCTAATACTCAAGTACCACGTAAAACTAGTAGCTATTATAATCAAGTAAAAATTCAAAGAGAAATTGTATAATCTTCTCCTTTGCCGTCAAATAGTGGAGAGGAATTGACATCCTGAGTCCTTGTATATTAAATTTAGAATTTAAAATATGAAAATAATCTTAAGAACAAAACTGGCATAATAATAGAAAATATAAAAAAAATTATTGATAATAAAAAAATTCTTTGTTATCAGAAAGTTAAAAATACAATAAGTGAAAAAAATACGCAATTCGAAAATCATTGTTAACCCAAATACTTAGTTTTTTTTTTTTTCTTTTAATAATGACACATTCTTCATGTTTGGAACTCCAAAAAATATTTGCATACTATCACTTTCTCAAGGACCATTGAGGAAAATGACGATAGCTTTTTTGGTCATCTAGCTTCTTAAAGAATTTGGCTTGACCCTTGGGATAAGGGTTTTAGATGAGACTCGTTGAGAAATAGAGTAATAACTTTCTTGAAGTTGTTGTATACTTAAAATCCCTAAAAACACTTATTGAAGAAGAGTAAGAGAATTCATCAAACAAAAATTCACACACAGATAGTTCCTATTATAATTAATGAAAGAATGAAGAGTAAGTAATCCATTGATTCAGTCAAGGATATGAAGAGTATGAGGCTTCTCAGATATGCTTACATAGTATACAAACATGTTATCTGTAATATACCAAAATCTATTTTCTCATAGAAATATACATTATATCTTGAAGATTCATAGGAAAAGATGTTAATAATGATATAAGAACTTACTTTTGAATGGTGCAATAAGATACCTCCAATGACTCAAAAACACAACTTGCAATATCCTTATAAAAATTCAAATGGAAAAGGCAATATATCAAAAGAAATAGATAGGTATTACAGTTTGATAGAAAAAGTATTAAAAGAGTAAAACTCATAAAACAAATGAGTTAATGATTAAGAAGAAACTAATTTCAAATATGAATATGTAGACAATTTCTCAAAAAACTTAATACCTAAAACACTTATAAAAGAAAAACTCGCAATAAGAAAAATAAAAAATGCAGAAAAAGAACAATACCATGATGATAGTGCAATTCGAAAAAACTGAATGGAAATATAGAAGAGAAAGAATAAAAATAAAAAATGTAATTTTTACATGTTTAGGTTTGAATTTATGGGGGGCCTGTAATAATGGTGGTGTAGAAGATAAATAAGATGATTTTATATAGCCTAGCAACAACTGGAAAAAAAAAAAAAAAGATGGCAAGAAAGAAGAGAGACAAAGATAATAAAAAAGGTGACTAAAAAAAATTGAAAAGAATTAAAACAATTTCATATTTATACATAAATCCATAGAAATGGTTGAATTTGAAACTATATCTCTCTCTGTGTGTGAGAGAGAATAAACATAATAGTCAAACAATTTATTTCTGTGAATAAAAAAAATTATAAAACTATTTTTTAAATAAACAATTATTCTAAGAATTTACCCTCTCTTAAAGTTTTTAAAAGGTAATTTTTTATTATTAAAAATCAAAAAGTGGGAGTGTAAATAAGCATATTAAAGTTTCAGTAGCCACACTCATATATAATTAGTTAATTTAAATTTTTGTTAATAAATTACATTTCAATTAATTTTATTAAGTTTTCTTATAAAATTTTCCTCCCGTGATTGTACATATCAATATAATTTCAAGTCAAGCTTTTAACATCGTAGGCTATAAATATATAAAATTAATATGAAAAGAACAATGGCAGCTTCTTTTAAATTTTATCATTTTCAGAATATCATGATGGAATAGCAACCTAGTTGTGTACATAACATTTTATTAAATATTTGCATAACTAAAAATACACAACTTTTAAATGAAGCACCAAAGATATTTATATATTAAATACACATATATAATGAAAAAAAATGAAAACCTCTTTGTAGAATTAATAATTTTTTTCTTATTGATAACATGAGTCATTAAAATAATGAATGCAATATATATTTTTTCCTTGATTGATAACGTGAGTTTTCAAATTTTAAATAATCAACTAATATAACTTTAGTTCTAGTGGTAAATGAGTTTGGGTACCTTAAATATGTGGTCAAAGATTCGATTCTTAACTCATGTGTATGGAGAAAAAGTGATTGTAAGTGGTCACCCTCTTCGGAGCTAACCAGTATCGTGATAAATTAGTCTTTCGCCTATTGAACAGAGGATTTTATAAAAAAGACCAAAAGAATTTTTAAATAATTAATGCATTATATAAATTTTTTAATTAATTCGTTTGAACATATGGTGTCTTTAAATGTATGTAGACTTATTTAAAATTTGAGTTATTAGATAGTATACTATTTAAGAAAATGTTTTTGAATTAAAAGGAAAAAAGAATACACGTAAAGGTGACTTTTGTTCAAAAGTTTCCTAAAATTATCAAGCAGTGTTTTGGTGTCAATTATAATCTTAGACGTTTCACAAATTTATAAGTAAAGTCAATTTGAGTGACATTTGCATAATTTGTTTTCATATATTTTTTAAGGATTTTTTGTCAAAAAAAGAATTAACACAAATTTCATCTTGTTTTTTATAGAAAATCTTTGATGTAGGAAATTTGATTATGTACATGCATAGTTGCTTATAACATTTACTATAAACCTTAATGCCAAATATAATTTAAACATATCAAAATAGATTGACTTTTGAAGAAGTTTAAGCGAAAATATGATATAATCAAAATTTAATATGTAAATATTCATCAAATGTATGATTGTGGCTAATTGATATGAACTACTTTAATATTAGATTGTGTTGAGTGTTTTTTATGTACTTACCATTGATATGGATCGCGTAATATTTAACAGTGTGATATTTCTTATATATTCATTTATATTATTTTATTTGTTATGAATTTGGTTTATTTAGTCAATTGCATTGCTTTATTAAAAAAAATTATTTTTCACTTTTTGGTACATAATTAGTTTATCGTATATTAAAATAACTTTTTTATCTTATTTTCATTTAACTATTTCTTTCTTTTAATTTAATTCTAAATATGATTCTAAAATTAAATTCAATAAAGATTAGTGACTCAAAGCTTTGACACATACGATCAAGTACACATGGCTCAAAACCATAATAATGTTGTACCCAAAAAATGCATGTGTAAAAAAAAAAAACTTAATAATGTGAATGTTACCTTAGTAACTAAATAGTTTGAAAGTCTCCCTAGTAGGTCGGCATTGGTAGCTTAATCTTTAGAGGCTTAATATTAATAAACATTTGTCAATTATAGTTGTCAATTAATTAGCTTTGATTGGGCCATTTATATTTATTAATGTTTGAATTAATAATGACTAATCAATTAATAATAACTAATTAATTTATTATCTTAATTAATTTCTTTTTAAATATTTGTGTTTTTTAAATTTAAACTTTTTAAAACCTTAGTATTAGTAGAAAATGTTGAAAAATGATGGAAAATAAAATACCTTAAAAAATGACACGTGGCACATAATTTCTCTGATAAGAAATTTCAATTATATATTACATAAATATAGATATGGATATATATAGATAGATATAGATATGGATAATAATGCTGCTAGACTGCTACCAGAATCAATAGCCCGAATCAAGTGAGAATAATGCTACGGATATTTACAGATACATTATCTTACATGCATTTGATTATAGCTTATCTTTTGCATACATTTATCTTGTAATGATGTGAGAAAATGTTGTGTAACAAATATTTTCTTTAAATGAGATGGCAAGTGCAGTGTCATGACATGATACATAAGTTTTAATTATTTCTTTATTAAATTTAATTATTAACAAATTCAAAAGAGTTTATTAAAATATTCTATGCTGTACATATCGAATCATTATCCCACTTAACAAACGTTATATTTATACTCCTTTGGACGAGACTCCACAATTTTATAAATTGTCAATTTTATATTATTATTAAATTATTATTGTAAAAATAACATGACCCGTAGAGGAATAAAATGTCAATATTAAAATGTACAAGAATCTTACTTATCACTTGTCAGGAAATTCACTTTCACTGTATTTAAAATTATTAAAAAAAGAGTTAATTTAATCTAATTTAAAAATTAATTCTCATATTTAAATCTCAATATAAAAATAATTTAAGGTAACTTAAAAATAAATTTTTATATTTTAAACACATTAAAAATAAATTAAGTTTATTTCATTTTAATATTTTTTTATTATCTTTTCTTAAAATTGTAAAATAACCAATAAATAAAGAAAAAATCATCAAATTAAATAATTAAAATTAAAAAAAATAAAATCTATTCAAATATAACTATACAACAACAACCAAGTCTTTTTCCACTAGGTGATGTCGGCTACATGAATTAAACGGTGTTATTGTGTCCTATCATAAACCAAGTCTTTAGAAATATAATTTAAATATAATTTTTTTAATCATTTTACATATAGTCTTTCTCGGTCTTGTAATACCCTCCTTAGGGCATCACATTTCCGACTACCAACTTATAATCTTCAAATCAGTTCATAAAAGGTTTGAGTTATAAAAGGTGGGTTTTAAAATTTCTTTTTGTGGAAATATAAACTTACTGATATTTATAAGTAATACTGAAAAATAGATTTAAACTAATTAATATATATTACAGATACCACATAATATTTAACAATTATTCAAAAAATATAAAACTTACAGACTCAATTTTAAACAGTAACAAACCCCATGACGCGTCCTACTTAATAGCACGGTAAAACACTAACAAGAATACTCAACATACTTATTCCGTCTTGTATCTATCTTGATGCGTTATATATCTGCTCCTCCTCAAAACTGCACACCATTGAATCTGGGATGGTTGCTCCTTGATGTTATCACCGAACTCAAAATATTTGCCTCCGATCAAGTCTAAGAAACTCGTTTCATCTACTATATAATTTTTAACAACACATGCACAACAAAACAATATAACAAAGATGTGAGATCACCTATGCCAATACCAACATAGTAGTACAGAGATAACATAAACAGCACACCATACAGGTATATCATACCATAATTACAATTATACCATCATCATAATGTATAAAATATCAATAATTACAATAATGCCATCAACATTATTTATCATCATCATCATCATCCAATATTCCTCAATTAGAAATAAATATTCAATATTTATGATAATTCCCACAACATTTTTCAAGTATTCAACAGTTCAATTGTCATAATCCAATGCTCAATAATTATGCATGTGCACATAGACTCAATGTCCTACTCCATGGAGGTTTTCACAATTTCGAGAAGAATGCTCTGGTTAATTGCCCAGCCTTAGCTCAACAAACAATCTCCAGTCTTCGAAAGAATCGTGTTATTGTCGGGTATCGTCAATGCGTTGCAACGGACTGCATCACCAAGTGGCACATGGTCTTTTGCCAATCAACGTCCACTGGTCGACCGCCGCGCCTTGACGCCCCCAAGATCCATCATAGACCTCACTTTTCAATTCTCATTCCCTCTTCAACCACAAGGGTCACAATAGCTATCAGCTATTAATTTTTGTTCAATGCACGAATATCTCAATGCAATTCTGTTCAATTTCAACATATGCCTCAATACATATTTTTCAATTTCATCATATGCTTCACTGCATATCTTTCCAATGCACATTCATTGCACCAATGCCAATCACAAGCAAAATTCATTATTTTCTCATACAGTGTCCAAACACTAGTTCAACAGTAATCATGTTGTATATTCAATCGCGATATCATATTATCGCGTTTTCATAGTCGCAAAACAGTTTTGTCATATTTTCACAATCGTGCAATATTTCTGTTACGTTTTCACAATTCCGCAACATTTCTATTGCGTTTTCACAATTCCGCAACATTTCCGTTGCGTTTTCAAATCACGTAGCGATTTTCCATCGTTTCTCAATCACGTAAAAATATTCCATTATTTCTCAATCACGTAGTGATTTTTTAATGTTTTTTCAATCACGTCAAAATATTCCACCATTTTTAAATTGCGTAGCGATTTTTCAACAATATCTCAAATGCATACAAATATTTAAATGCTTTCCAAATTGCGTAGAAATATTTTAGCGTTTTTCAAATAGCGTGGAAATATTTAAACATTTTTTAAATCGTGTAGCTTAAAATTTACCTTTTTAAGTTACGTAAAGCATTTTTCACCATTTTACAACCACGTAAAATATTCCTCAATATTCCAAACATTATTTTGGACTTTCAAATAAATCAATGTCATTTCCAACATCATTTTTCACATTTCTCCTTTAAGAAATCATTTCCTCAAAATAATATGACTTCTCACATTATTTTTCATATTTTCTTACTCAAGAAAATCCTTTTCGCAATTTATTCCATAAATTCACCATTTCATTGAATTAAATCAATGTTTCTCACTTAAAATTCCCTAATACGCTCCAAAACCCAAAGGATGAGTTTTACGTTAGTAAATTTTAAATCATCAATGTTTCCTTTATAAATCAAAATAAATTCTCAAATTCAATCCTTTCCCAAAATAATTTGAGGTTCAAACCCTTACAACCTCTATTTTCCTTTCATAACCGAAATTTCTATTTCTCAAATGATAAAACACTCTGATTCTATTTCCAAAATTCTTGTATTAAATTAATTTATATTTCCACTTTGAAAATCACTTTGTTTCATAAAACCAACGCATTACAAGCCTTCAAAACCGTGGTACATGGCCATTGAAACTATCAAATATTTTCCTTCTAAATCAATTAAGTACCATTCTTATTTTTACACAAACAAAACCATTAAAATTTCCTTCAAAAACTGTGAACACTTGGTCTTTGAAAGCAAAACATTTATTCATTTCCTTACTTCTCTAAACATCCAATTTTACCATTCATGAAAATATTAATTTGTGAACACCTATTTTGAGGTGTTGAGGCCGAAATCCTCATGGTCATTGGAACCAAAAATGTTTTCCTTTCCAATAATTTTTATGGCATACATCACATATAATCAACATATTATATTTCAAGCATGCCATAAAAGCAAATAAAAATCATACTAAGCATGCAAGCACAAATAAACCATGCTAAGCACATAAACCACATAAACAACCACAAATAATTATATGACCATAGATATGAATCCTCACATGGATTCACCATCCATCAAATACAAAACCATCTCTCACCACCATACTTGGTTGGTGAGATAGATCTCCCTCTTACCTCTTGAAGAACCTCAAAAGCTCCTTGGTTTGCTTCTTTTTCCAAGTCCTTCACCATCAAAAGCTTCTCAAATACAAAACAAAACACAAGTTTATTAACATAGTAAGCTTGAACAAGATAAACCATGGATCAAACATGACTTAGAACATGAAAAAGAGATAAGAAATGAATTTTCCTTACACTTCAGCATAAAAAAACCCTATAACTTTGCTCTTGAAGAAAGTCCTTGAAGATGATGGATTTAGAACTTGCTCCAAACTATAAAGTGTCTTAAAATGAGGTATAGATTCAAGAAATAAGGTTGTATAAAATTAAAGAGTGATGGAAGATGGATTTTGGTGTCTTGGCCGAACCTAGCTTGGAGAACAAGTGGAGAGAAAATTTTGAAGAGCTTTGGCTTTTTGGAGGAGACAAAGATGATCAATAATGATTAAGATGGAGTAATAATGGTCTTGAAACCATGCAATGGCCTTAAGCATTTACCAAAACCATCCCCCCTTTCATGCACTCTTCAAAGTGTGACCAATCTCCTAGCCACCATCAATGGTTAGGATTAATGTAGCTTCTAGGTTTAGCCTTTAGATAGAAGACTTAATCTAGGCCATTGGATCTTTCTTCTTGAAATCCTAGCTATTAGATGTATTTCCAAAATGAAGGGTCAAGATTACTCCTTCAAACTTTACATCCAATGGTCATAAATGGTCCTAGCCACTTTGTAAGACTAAATCTCCACCGTTGATTAAATCAATGGTAGATATCCAAATCACCAATATTGACTAAGCAGTATAATATTTATTTTTTTTATCTGTTATTTGTAACATCCAAAAAAAAATTTTGTATCTCTTAAATAGTAATTTTGACAGTTAACAGAATTTTATTGTTTAGTAATTTCTGAGCGCTGTAAAATTATTTTAATTATTCCGCTAGCGTATTTGATCATTTTGAGTGATTTACTTCGTGTCAGAAAAATAAAAATTTTTGGGTCAGGGAAAACTTTACGTAATTTAATTTTTACTGTTAGGTTTTAATTATTTTACGTAATCTGATTTGATATTTGTGCATTTTCTAATATTTGTGATTTTTATGGATGATTATGAAATTTTTTACTGTTTGTGGGCCCAGGGGGTGTATGTGGGCCCAGGTGGCCATATGTGGGCCCAGGTGGGTCCCGCAAAGTGAAAATTTTTCTACGCATAGAAAAATTTGTACTGTTGAGACAGAGACAGGGAATCTTACTAAACCTGAATCCAGAAATAATTTTTGAAATTTTCTTGTACTGTGTTTTGTACTGTATTTAATTATCGGATGATAAAAATACAGTAAAAATATTATTTGTAGGGTTATAGCAGATATAAAAATAAATATTATACTGCTTAAGTCAACATTAGTGGTTTGGATATCCACCATTAATTTAATCAACGGTGGAGAAACAAACTTAATAAAGAAGTATTGGATGATCACCATTGATTATCACCATTGATTTAATCAATGGTGTGGGAGTAAACTTAGTTAGGAAGCTGTGGATGTTCACCATTGATCTAATCAATGTTGGAGATTTAATCTAAACAAGCTTAATAAGGAAGGCTTTGATATCAACCGTCGATTTAATCAACGGTGTAGAATTGGTCATATAAAGTGGTATGACCATTTGTAACCATGGATATGGATTTAATCAATGGTAGAGATTTGGTCTCAAAAGGTGACAAAGACCATTTATGACCATTGGATGAAGAATTAATCAAGGGTGGAGAATTGGTCTTGTAAAGTAACAAGGATCATTTATAACTATTGGATGTAAATTTAATCAATGGTGGAGATTTGGTCTTAAAAAGTAGCAAAGACTAATTATGACCCTTGGATTAAAAGTAAGAAGGAGTAATCTTGACCCTTCATTTTGGAGACACATCTAATGGTTAGAATTTAAAGGAGAAAGATCCAATGGCGTAGATTAAGTCTTCTAATCAAAAGTCTCTACCTTAATCCTAACCATTGATCTAATCAATGGTCTAGAATGCTCTAGATGGTGGCTAATTATGATGACAAATAATTGAATGCATTATGAAGAGGGGGGACGATTTTTGGTGGCTTAAGAGAGTAGCAAAGTGGAAGACCACGATTATTACTCATTCTTGATCTTTCTTTGTCAATTTCAAGAAGCTAACACTTCAAAAATTTCTCTCCATTTCTCTTCTCCTCCATGTTTCGGCCAAGCACCCAAAAATACCTTCCATCACTCTTTAATTTCATACAACCTTATTTCTTGAATCCTTACCTTATTCTAAGCAACTTTCATGTTGGAGACTTTCTCTAAATCATTCATTTTCATAGACTTTCTTCAAGATCAAAGTTATGGAGTATTTATGGTGAAGTGTAAGGAAACTTCATTTCTTCTCTCTTTTTCATGATCTAAACCATGTTTGATCCATGGTTCCTCTTAATCAAGCTCAGTATACTAATTTTTATGTATTTTGTTTTGTATTTGAGAAGCCCTTGGTGGTGAAGGACTTGGAAAAAGAAGCAAAATATAGAGCTTTTGAGGATCTTCAAGAGGTAAGAGGGAGATCCACCTCACCAACCAAGTATGGTGGTGAGAGATGGTCTTATATTTGATGGATGGTGAATCCATGTGAGGATTCATATCCATGGTCATGTAATTATTTGTGAGTGTTTATGTGTTTGACTTAATTGTTCATGCTTTGTATGATTTGCATGATTTATTGCTTTTGATTATGGCATGCTTATGGTAGCTTATGGTATATATGATGAAATATGTATGTGTATGCCATGATGTGATGATGGAAAGGAAATCAATTTTTGGCTCCAATGGCCAAAGGAAGGGGCTACGATTTTGATACCCATGATTAGGGTTTGTAACACCCACCGTAGGGTGCCACATTTATGTTACTTTATTACTAAATTACTCCAAGTTATAAAATATGATGTTATAATAAAATACGAGTTGTAATTTTATTTTTTTATGACTATAAATAAACTTAACGGAAAATAAAACTATTATACATCATCACACATAATGTACATCATTATACATATTACACAAGTGCTGTCAGGTTTATTTATTACAGACTATTTCTTGAAACAACAAACACACTTAAATAATTACGAGACATTATTTATATCGAGTTCAAACATGCCCAAGTTTAACTAAGGAAGACCCCTCGGATGGGTCCTCCTCGGGTTCCTCACGGTAGGAATCCGTTATGACAGTAGCCCTACGAACAGTGTCCGGTGATGACACTATCCGATTTCCGTTGGGACATAATTTCTAGTGTCCCAATGTCGCCCGATATGCAACGAAAATTCAACATGAACAAAGATAGTCACACAAAAAATGGATCCCCACGATATGACCTACTAATACTAATGATCAGTGTACCCCTCGTAAATAAGTCCTCGTTCATCTGGGACTTGTCCTCCATTCTCCAGCTCCTCCGTGAAATTGTAAACGTACATATCCGAAGAAACCGACTCTTGACGTCATACATCGTCGAACTCTGCGGTTCGATGTGAGAAGTAATTCCTCTTCTCCTTCTAAGTACCGTATCTTTCTCAACGTCTTCACCAAATATAAATACAATATACTGAGATATACATACAAAGAGGTGAGATCACCTACGCCTAATACCAAGATAATAGCATAGAGATAATACAAACAACATATTATACCAAAAATATCATATCATGATCACAATTATGCCATCATCATAGTGTAAGAATAATAATTACCATCATGCTGTAACACCCTAATTTTTGGTTAATTACGATTTTGCCCTTATTGTACTGTTTTCTGATTTCTGTGTGTTATAAAATTAATTTGACTATTTCAGTAATCGTATTTGATTGTTTTCGTGTGATTTGCTCGTAGTCAAGAAAATAATAATTGTCGGTAGGGAAAATCTTGTTTGATTATTTTGAATGCAACGATCTTACTAAACCCAATCCGAATAATACATATATCAATCTTTTAATTTTTAGAATTTTTCGTATAATAAAAATATTTATCGTCGAGAAAAATCTCATGGGACCCACATTTACTTTGTGGGACCCACGTTTGGGTTTGTGGGGCCCACTTTTAGGAAAAATTTACCAACGTAAAAGACTTGTAAAAATTCTAGACCAAAAGGTTAAAAATCCATAAAAATGGTTAGATTTAATAGATTAGTTAATTTAAAATCTAATTAAGTTAATCTAAAAGGGTTAAGTGATAATTAAATAGATTAAAACCTAATTAGTTTTTATCAAATTTTAATTAAACAATTGTATTAGTATAATTAAGTAGAAGATTAAGGATTCTAAGTAAATTAATGATTAACTAAAATACAAAGGAATCTAACTAACTTTTAATTAAACTTAATTAGAGGACTTAAGCATAAATAAGTTATTAAAAATCAATCAAATTTTGATTAGAATTTCCTATAGCTATTTTTGGATCTATGCATGCATTATGCATTTAGTTGGTCAACAAAGGAGACAAAGCTCCATTATGAGTGTCCTATGGCCATTATTAAGCCAATTTTGTCAAAAAGGATGGCTATTCTCTTATTGAGCTCTACGACCATGCATGATGGGGGGGACTAATATTCACTTTGTTATTTCATTTCATTCATTCTACCTCATCCTTTCATTTCTCTCCTACCCAAAGAAACCAAAGAAAACTCCTAAGTCCCTTTTCTCCTACCATTCGCCAACACCATTTCTTCTACTTTCATCCATCAAAAATTTCATCCAACTTCATTTCCTAAATCTAAACCATATTCTAAGAACATCTCTAGTTGTGAGTTTTTTAAATCATCCATTTGGAGCTTGGAAAATCACTTTGAAGTTTCTTTCCTATAAGGTGATAATTCTTGTTTCTTGTTTCTAATTTGATTTTTGATGTTCTAAGCCATGATTGATCCATGGTTTATCTTTTTCATCCATAGTTTATGACTTTATAATTTGTTTAAGCTTGTTAGGATTTTTCTTGAAGCTACACAAAATTTCTAAGGAGGAGTCCAAGGAGATCTTGTCTTCCTTATAGGTAAGAGGAGATTTAATCTCATCAACCATGTGTGGTGGTGAGAAAATGGATGTAATTGTGGTGAAGAATCCATAAGGATTCATTCACTTGGTTGTTTGTTTTGTGATTAATTTTGTGTGCATGTTTATTGTCTTTTCTAGTTGTGATTAATTTTGTGTGCATGTTTATTGTCTTTTCTATTTGTGATTTATTATGCATGCAAGCATGTTTATAGCTTTGATATTTGGTATGTGTTTTATTATTGCTTTAATATATGGTATGTGTTCATAAATATATGTATATGTTCATAGATCTATGATAATTATTGTTGGATGTGCAAATATGTTGAGATTTGCAAAAGTGTTCCAAAGAACACAAGATGAAGAGCTTATGGTTTTGACTATGAAAAGAGAACCAATATGTTCTCAACCATTTTCTAAAAGGATAACTTAATTGATCTAATTAAATTAAAGGATTTTTCAATGATTTAATGGATGAAAAATAATTTTAAACATGTTTGTATAAAAATGGTGATTTTCGCCAAAATATATTTTAATGTTTAATTGATCCAAAAATTTATTTTATAAGTATAAACTTGTTTATTAACCTAAAAAGAATTTATTTACAATGAATTTTCAAGAACCAAATAAGTAAACAAATTTTTATTAGAAGTCTAGTATATAAAAGAAATAAATTTTTGACACTTGAAAATACTTATCTTTGAGTTTTAAAGTATGTTAGCAATTTTTAAAGTATATTTTATGGTTATGATTAAATAAAGGAATTTTTAAAAGGAAACGTAGAAAATATCACTTAGTGGATTTTCTAAACTAAATGTTGTCAAAATTGATTAAAAATGAGTAAGTGTTGAAGAACGTTTCAAAATGGCATTTAGAAAGCAAGAAAATATTTTACGTAATTAAAGAATAAAATTATCGGTAGAAGAATTTATTAAATTTGATTTTTTTGAGAAAAACGTCAAAAATTATTACTTAGAGTAATTTTTGTAAGAAAAATAGAAAATAATGTCTAAATAATATTTTTAGTTTGGAAATTTAATTTGGAGCGTCAAGAAATATTTTATAAGTGAAAAATAGTAGAAATAGTTTACACGTATTTAAAATAATGATTTTTAAACTACGCGATAGAGAAAACGTTGAAAAATATTTACGCGTTTGAAAAACGTTTGTAAAATGTGACGTAATTGTGAAAATGCAATAAAATATTTACGCGACTTATGGAAACAATAAATTTTTACTTTCGGGTCAAAGTGGTGGACCCGGACACGTTAGGAAATAGTATTGTCAAGTGGAGACATACTGTTTTTTTTATACGAAGGGTATTTCGTAATTATGATGACAATGAGGATATTTATGTAATTATGATTCATGGTGATATCGAGGGTATTTTTGTAATTATGGATCATTACATACATAGAGTGGTATGTCAATTTGGTTGAAATTGACGATTGATCGACGAGATGAATTACACCGTATTGCGGGTGTGATAGGCGTAGTGTGTTCATGTGGAGAACTTGGAGGCGTTAGTGTGCGAGATTCACACACGCGACAATGGTAGCCTCCCGCCGCAGTAATCGAAAAAACACACACTAGCGATCTCGACAAATACTATTCTTAATCGGATCTATTGGGATCGCCCTGGTACTATGCCTGGATGTACACGACGTGTTTGATTGTGTACTATTCACACGACGTATTTGATCGTGTGTCATTCACACGACGTATTTGATCGTGTGCTATTTACACGACGTATTTGACCGTGTAATAGTGGTTGAGGCGTACGATGTGCGGACATGTCTCACCGGATCATTCTCTCCGATGTTTGTGTTTAGCTCCATGGAAAGTAGGAATGAGTCCGAGACATACATGGCATATTTAATCGCATCACCGTGTGAATAATTATAAT
The DNA here is from genome assembly GCA_029884605.1 of Ormosia emarginata. Classification (NCBI taxonomy): domain Eukaryota; kingdom Viridiplantae; phylum Streptophyta; class Magnoliopsida; order Fabales; family Fabaceae; genus Ormosia; species Ormosia emarginata. The sequence goes on from JAQQTP010000087.1 coordinate 6,682,204, forward strand.
TTGATTTATGATATTTTGCATCCGTGACATTTATACTTGATTGAGATATGATATATGTTGTGCTAACATGATTTTGTTGCTTTAATCGCTATATATGTATGTTTTGTCGTTTTCTTCGCTTATGCTTTGGTAATGATGTATATTGTCTCACCTCTTTGCATATATTTTTCGTATTATTATTTATGTTCAGAAAGTCGTTGAGGAAGTGGAAGGGAACAACTGTTGGATTGTCAATCATACAACGAGGGCAAAGAACCGAGTGACCATCGAGGAAGGTGAACCTCGAGATCATCCATATCATATGGATTGATTGCGGCGTGGTATGATGTTACCAGAGTATCACCTTCCGACAATCTTCCCGAGGAGGATTCTTCGGATAGTTTATGGTTTCTTTAAACCGAGACGGTTTGTTGTTTTTAATTAACTAGTTTGTAATATGTAAGTTAATTGTACCTATTAAAAACAAAATCATATGTATAATTATGGTGTGTATGTAATAGTTTGTTTTATTTTATGTTTCGTTTATTTTATAATATAATGTTAAAAAAAAATATTTTTACAGCTTATATTATTATATATTACGTAATAATTTATAACTTGGGTAGAGGTTATTATTATTGTTCAAAAATGTGACATCCCTATTAGGGCATGCACTATCATTGTTTAAATCACAAAATAATTACACAAACACCATCACATAGATATAGATGCTCAGTTTTATGCATGCGTACGTAGACTCACTGACCTACTCCATGGAGCTAATACTCAAGTCGGAGAAATTGATCGAAAAGATCTGTGGTACCACGTGCCTCACCAAGTGCTATAATTATATCTTGCACATCTAAGCACATACACGACGCCTTTATCGATCTCGATTAAGAATAGTGTCTCGGTCCGGATCATCGGTGTGTTGCATCGGTCTAACCCACGGTGCAGAAGAGCTACCAACTGCCATTGCGAGCAACCCGCACCCCGATGCCCCCAAGGTCAACTAGTGACCTACACTACGCGTATCGCACCCACTCAAGAGGTGTACGTTTCTCCTAGGCAATTAACCATATACAGTTCATCGGACCATTTTCAATGCATGTGTAATGCACCAATTACCAACTAAAGGTAAATCACATAATTTCTCATACGAGGTTCAAATACTATTTTACGTTCATGTATTAATGCCAATTTCAGGCAAATTTCTCAATTCTCTGTACAATATTAGTATACTGATTTTAACTATAAGTTTACTGTATAATTAACAACAAAAACACATTACCATGTTTTTCTCATTCGTAAAATATTTTTGTCACGTTTTCACGTAATCTTAATGATTTGTAACATTTTCTATTACGTTAAAAAATTGCGGAACCATTTTCTACTATATTCTAAATTGCGTAAAAATAATCTTTTATTTTTAAATCGCATAGCGATTTTTCTGATATTTGATTGTGTAAAATATTTAAACACTTTAAAAATCGCGTAGAAATATTTTAACGTTTTTCAAATCGCGTAACTTAAAAATTACATTTTTAAGTTACGTAAATTGTTTTTCATCGTTTTTACCCTTCATAAAACATTTCTTAACTTTAAAAATATTATTTTGAACGTTTCTTATAAAAATATATTTTCTTACATTATTCTCTTCCTTTTCTCAATCAAAAATCTTTTCCGTAATATATTTTCTCAAAATCACTTTTTATTGATTTAATCTTACAAAAATCAGATTTAATTACTATTTTCAAATTTTAAATTTCCTAACGTTTTCCAAAACCCAATATTTAAATTCTACGTTAGTAATTTTAAGTTACAAATGTTTTCTTTTATATCTCTAAATCACTTCTAAAAATTAATTTTCCTTTAAATAATTTAAAGTTCAACACTTTAAATCCTTTTTTTTTCTTTTTATTTATGAAAATTCCACTTGACACACTTTAATTACTTTCCAAAATCCTTATTTGAAAATTCTTATATTTTATAACATCAAAACATTTTTTCTAAATTATCAAAACCTTATAGATGGCCATTGGAACCATGAAATATTTTTCTTCTAACTTAAACAAGTTTCATTCTTATTTCTACACAAAATAACTTCATGAAAATACTACTTAAAACTGTATACACTCTTTTCATAAAACAAACCCTCTTGTTTATTTTCTTTACTTCTCAAATTATCCAATTTTATCATTTATGAAAATATCATTTTGTGAACACTAATTTAATTAGTGTCTTGGCTGAAATTTATTTTAGTTCAAGGACTAAAAATCAACTTCATTGTTCTTGAAAAATTTCAATAAAAACCCTAGTCTTGGAAGCTCAAAACCGTGACCTCCTCCATGGCCTTTGGAGTCAAAATTTTGCTTATTTCAACATACATCCATCATAATATATTCAACATATATCATCATGCATATTATAAGCATACCATATAAACAAATAAAAATTATACTAAGCATGCATACACAAGTAAATCATGCAAAGATATCAAACATAGGCAAAAATAATTTAAAGCACATAACACACATAAATTATTACATGACCATGGATAGGAATCCTCACATGGATTCACCATCCATCAAATATAAAACCATCTCTCACCACCACGCTTGGTTGGTGAGATGAATCTCCTCTTACCTCTTGAAGAACCACCAAAAAGCTTGTTGCTTTGTCTTTGGAGCAAGATCTCCACCAATACAAGTTCTTAAACATGAAACAAATACAAGAAAATTAGTATATCAAGCTTGAATAAGAAGAACCATGGATCAAACATGGTTTAGAACATGAAAAAGAAAAGAATAAATGAAGTTTTCTTACATTTCACCAACAAAAGCTCTAGAACTTGATCTTAGTAAAAGTCCTTCAAGATGGAAGAATTAGAACTTGGTGTAAACTACAAAGGTTCTTAGAATGATGAAAGGATTTAAGAAACTAGGTTGTATGAAATTAAAAAGTGATGGAGGGGTGAGTTGGAGTGCTTGGCCGAATGGTGTGTTTTTGGGAGAAAGAATGAAATTTTCTTGGTTTGGTCTTGAAACTTAAGTGGAAAAGTGAAGAAATGATATTATGAAGTATAGAAATGAATATTTTTGGTCTTCAAAGGAATGCATTACCGTTGCATGCAATTAGAGAGAATGGAAAGTGAAGTTTGACAAACATAAGCATTAATGATCAATAGTAGTTTGTCTTAACACTTGGCTATCTTCTTTATCCTTTTCCATCCTTTTTCTTTGGCCTAAAAACCTATTCTAAAATGGTCTCCCTTCTTCCTTGCTTCTTCAACCGTCCCCCTCATCATACACTCCAAAATGTGACAATTTGATAGCCATTTTTGTTTTTAGTCATTTAGGTATTAATTAAAAGATTATAGGTAGTAAGACTTATTATGAGTCATTGGATCTTTTCTCTTTAAACCCTATCCCTTAGATGTGTCTCCAAAAATGAAGGGTCAAGATTACACCTTCAAACTTTACATCCAAGGGTCCAAAATGGTTGTAATCATTTTTGATGACCAATTCTCCACCATTGATCTAAATCCAAATCCAATGGTCATTAATGATCCATCTCCACCATTGATTAATTCTACATCCAAGGGTTGATAATGGTCATAGCCATTTATAAGACTAAATCTCCATCCTTGATTTAATTTTCCATCCAACGGTTATAATTGATCTTATTCACTTTTAAGATCAAATCTCCACTGTTGATTAAATCAAGATTAAATCTCCAAGGGTAATGAAATTAATAGTGGATATCTAAACCACTAATATTTACTTAACAATAAAGAATTTTATTTTATTATTATTTTTTTCTATTTTATAACCCCACTAAAGAATATATTTACTGTATTTTTATCATCCGATAATTAAATACAGTACAAAACACAGTACAATAAAATTTTAAAAACTATTTCCGGATTCAGGTTTAGTAAGATCCCCTGTCTCCGTTAAACAAGACAAATTTTTCTATGCGTAGAAAAATTTTTGCTTTGCGAGACCCACCTGGGCCCACGAATGGCCACCTGGGCCCACAATACACCTCGTGGGGCCCACAAACAGTAAGAATTTCAAAATCACACATAAAATCACAAAAATTAGATAACTCAGAAATATTCAATCAGATTACGTAAATTAATTAAGCATAAACAGTAAAAATTAATTTACGTAAATTTTTCCTACCGAAAATTATTATTTTCCTGACACGGAGCAAATTACTCAAAACGATCAAATATGCATACAAAATATTCAAAATAACTTTACAGTACACAGAAATCACTAAACAGTAGAATTCTGTTAACTGTCAAGATTACTGTTTAATACATAGGAAGTTTGGGGTGTTACAGGGTTCATGTTAAAAAATTTTCAAGAACAAAAGAATTAATTTTTGGTCCCTAGAACATGGTGAATTTCGGCCAAGACACCTCAAGATAGGTGTTCACAAATTAATATTTTCATGGATGATGAAATGAGATGTTTAGAAAAACAAGGAAAATAAACAAAGGATTTATTTTTCAAAGAGTACATGAACATAGTTTTAGAAGGATTTTTATTGATTTATTTTATGTAAAAAGTTTCTAAGTGTTTTACTAAACATGAGTTTTAAATGAAAATAGCAATGTTGATTTTAAGGATTTGCAAAGAAAGTGAAAAAGGATTTGTTAAGAAAGTGAAAATGGATTTACAAAGAAAGTGAAAAATGAAAATAAACAAATGACTTGATTTCAAAGACCAAGTGTTCACGATTTTTATAAAGCATTTTTAATGGTTTTGTTTGTGCAAAACCATATCAATTTAGAAGGAAAAATATTTGATAGTTTCAATAGTATGTCCATGTTTTTGAAGGCTTGTAATGCCTAAATTTTTATGGAATAAAGTGATATTTTATAAAACGAAGTGTTTTGTCTCTCGAAAGATTTGTCAGTTTTCAATGAAGACGCGTTCACGGTTTTTGAAGACTTGCGGATACCTTGATTTTATAATAAAATGATTTTTGCACAAGAATTTGGAAAGGGAATTAGAAAGCGTTTATCACTTGAGAAAATCAAGTTTTTGTAAACGAAAATGTTTGAACTTCAATTTATTTTGAAGAAGGTTGTGTTTGGAAATGATTTGGGAAAAATGAAGAATATAATGATGTTTTGAAAATTTACTAACGATAACTGATTTTCGAGTTTTGAAATATGTTAGAAAATGTTAAGTTTTGAAACGCGTTGATTTATATCAATGGAAAAGTGATTTTTGTGGATTATATTTTGGAAAAGGATTTCTTGAGTAAAGAAATGTGGAAAAAGATTTTCTTGAGTAAGAAAATATGAAAAATGAAATACAAAGTCATATTATTTTGAGAAAGGTTGAAAAGGAATTTTTGAAGGTTAAGAAATATTTTCTATGATGAAATTGAGATGAAAAATATTTTACGTATCTTAAAAATAAGATTTTTAAGCTACGCAATTTGCAAAATGTGTTGAAAATAATATCGATTTATTTAAGTTCAAAATAATGTTTGGAATATTGAGAAAAATTTTATGTGATTGTAAATTATTGAAAAATATTTTATGTATCTTAAAAATGATTTGAAATACAGTAAAATATTTCTACGTGATTTGAATTATGTTTAAATATTTTACGTAATTTGAACTACTGTTGAAAAATCAATAAGTGATTTAAAAGTGATAGAATATTTTTATGTGATTGTGAAAATGACGAAAAATTGTTATGTGATTTGGAAAGTGTTTTAAATATTTAGAGAATGATGAAAAATGATTTACGCGATTTAAAAGAATGATTTTTAAGTTACGCGATTTTGAAATATTGGAAAAATACTATGCGATTTGAGAAACATATATTTTTACGCGATTGAAAAAAATGTTAAAAAATTAGTACGTGGTTTAAAAGTGCAACAGAAGAGTTACAACATTTTGAAAATATAACAGAAATGTTACGAAATTTTGTAAACGTAACAGTAGTGTTATGGTATTGTGAAAATATAATAAAAACGTTTTGGAATTTTAAAACGTAACAAAAGTGTTACGGTATTTTGAAAATGCAACAGAAGTGTTGTGGTATTGTGAAAACATAACAGAAGTGTTACAGGTATTGTAAAAATATAACTAAAATGTTTTGGAATTGTGAAAACGTGAATGTAAATGTTATGATTGTGAAAACACGACAAAAGTGTTTTATGACTATAAAAACATAATAACATGATGATTACTGTTGAACCAGTGTCCATACACTGTAGAGAAAATGACAAGTTTTGCCTGTGATTAGTATTTGGTGCATTTTATATGCATTAGAAAGATATGCATGTGATTGGTATTAGTGCATTATACATGCATTAGAAAAATATGCATTGAGGCATATGATTAAATTGAACAAATGAAATTGAAAAGATTTGGCCCTTGTAGTTGGACTTGCACTGATATATTCGTGCATTGTATAAAGTATAACTAATAAGCTATTTTGGCCCTTGTGGTTGAAGAGGGAATGAGAATTGATAGTGAGATCTATGATGGATCTTTGGGGCGTCAAGGCTGCGGATCGACCATGGTGGATATCTGTCGTGGACTAAAATTTGGACCATATCCCACTTGGCGATCTGATCTGTTGCAACCCATTGACGATACCCGACAAGAACACGATTCTTTTCAATGACCTGGGAGATTGTCGTGGGCTTAGGGTGGGCAATTAACGCAGCATTCTTCTCGAAATTGTGAAACCCTCCATGGAGTTGTTTTTGAAAAATCGAGTCTACATGTGCGCATGCATGAATCGAACATTTATATATCGTATGATATATTAATTGAGGAATATTGACTATGACAACTGTTTTGAATACTTGGATTGATATATGATTGGATGATGATAGTTGATTAATATTGAATATATTATTGGAAGTCTGGTATGATATCCCTGTATGATATTGTTGCTTGTGTTATCTCTGTCGCCGCTACGTGTTGGTATTGGTGTAGGTGATCTCACATCTTTGTTATGTTGTCTTCTTTGTGTCTCAGTATTGTTAAAATTAAATAGTAGAAGGAATGAGTTGTCTTAGACATACCGGGAGATAGATATTCTGAGTTCGGAGACAACATCAGAGAATGACGATTCCAGAGTCGATAGCGTGCAGTGTTGACAAGGAACAGATGTCTGATGCATCAAGAGGAATACAAAAAGAAATAAGTATGTTAAGTTTTCTCGTTAGTGTTATACCGTGCTATTAAGTAGGACCCGTCATAGGGTTTGCTACTGTTAAAAAAAGAAAAAAAGAGTTTGTTAGTTTTATATTTCTCTTTAAATTGTTAAATATTGATTGATGTCAATATTGTATATTAATCAGTAAAGAAAATTTTTTGAAATCGACCTTTTATAACTCAAACCTTTTATGAACTTCTTTTTAGATTTTGAGTCGGGAATCAGACATGTGATACCCTAGGGAGGGTGTTACACTATTATCCTTTGAATAATATTTTTACTATATTTTTATCGCTCGATAATTAAATATGGTACAAAACACAGTAAAAGAAAATTTTAAAAACTGTTTCCGGATTCAGGTTTAGTAAGATCCCCTGTCTCATTCTTAATAGTACAAATTTTTCTATCTGCAGAAAATTTTTCACTTTTCGGGACCCACCCTGGGCCCACATAAGGCGACCTGAGCCAACAAACAGTCCACAAATAATTAGAGAAATATAAAAATTTCATAATCATCCACAAAATCATAAAAATTATAAAACTTATGAAAATCAAATCAGATTACATAAAATAATTAAGACTTAACAGTAATAATTAAATTACGTAAGATTTTCCTTGGCCCGAAAATTATTATTTTCCTGACACGGAGTAAATCACACAAAACGATCAAATGTATTGACGGGATATTCAAAATAATTTTACAGTACACAAAAATCACTAAACAATAGAATTTTGTTAACTATCAAAATTATTGTCAAATAGTTAGGAAATTTGGGGTGTTATAGGTCTCCCTCTATTTTTAGTTATTGGGCTATCCTCCACCTGATCTACTCTTCTTACAGGGGCTTCTAAGGGTCTTCTCCTTACATGTGTAAAGCACCAACTACAAAAAAAATTACGATTTGCAAAGGATAAATTCACCGCAAATAAGCTAAATCTGCCACAAATTGTCAATTTGGGCGAATTCGTGACTGCCGCAAAAACAGTGGTTGCAAAGTAGTTTGCATCAGATTTAGTTTCTGCCGCAAATTTTGTGGTGGATTTTTCAGCCGCAAAGCCGCCACAAATCTCTCTAGCGATATGCCAGCATCCGGTGTCGGAGTTTCGATATTGCGGTGGATTTTGTAGCGGATTTTTCCACCACAAATTTGAGGCATATTTTTTTACTGCTAATTTGCGGCTGATTTTTTTGCCGCTAATTTGCGGTGAATTTTTCCATTGCAAATTTGTGGAGGATTTTTCTGCTGCAACAGATTTTTAAAATTTTTTTGCCACAATTTTTTTTAAATAAAAAAGCTTCGGTGACTAAAACAACAAGAGCTTCCAAATTTTGATTTGCTATAGAAAAATCTGAATTGTGTATGCCATTTACAGACAAATTAATCATTTTCTTGCAAAATTAAAAAAAGCAAAAACCAAAAGGGGAAAATGTGGGAAGATCTGAACCAGAGGAGATGACCGAGTTTTCGGGTAGGTCCACCTCTAGTTTATGCGACACAGTGGCGTGAGGTGGAGCTGCGACGTGCGGTGCAGTGGGAGGGAGGAGTGGTGCGGTTATGAAGGAATGGCGTGATGTGGTGCAGCAGCAGTGACGCAGTGTGGCGGTAGGGGTAGTCGGAGGCAGGGGTGGCGTAGTGGTAGGGGTGGTGCGGTGGCGGGGGCGGCGTGGTGGCGGGGGCTAAGGCGGTGGCGGAGAGCGGAGGCAAAGGTGACATTGTGAGCGTTAGGGGTGAAATTGTGGGAGATAAAAGAAATAGTGGAGAAGAAAGAAATGGTGGGAGAGTAAAGAAATGGTGGAATAAGGACTATGATTAGCTATTTAAGATCTGATACTTGATTTTGAATTTGCGACAAATTTTTTCGTCACAAACCTTTTTTTTTTAAAAAAAATACGGTCAATGTGTCGTCGAAAAAAGTTGGGATTTTTATTCAAATTTGTGACAGAAATATTCCCCGCAAATCTTTATTTTTTTTAAAAAAAAGGTTAATACGCATCTGACACTTTTTTTTAAATTTTTGTGGTGAAATTTGCGGCAGAATTTTATTTTTTAACTTATAATTTTTTTATATTTTTTTATTTAGTGGAACAAAATTCGCCGCAACATGTTTCACAAATTTATCCGACGCAAAATTCGTTGCTAACTTACAAAACATATTTCTTTAATAAGTTGTCGCTAGGAAAAAATTGGGTGGGAAAAATTCACCGCAAATTGATCCGCCACAAAATCCGCAGCAAAGTTTTTTATTTCTTATTTTTAAAAAATTTTAAGATAAATTTTTATTCTATTTAATAGTTTGCGACGGAAATATTCGTTGCAAAACATCTTTTTTTAATAATTGGGTGGGAAAAATTCACCGCAAAATCCGACACAAATTGATTCATCGCAAAATCCGACGTAAAGTTTTTTATTTTTAAAATTTAAAGATAAATTTTTATTTTATTTAATAGTTTGCGACGGAAATATCCGCTGCAAAACATCTTTCTTTAATAATTTATGGCTAAAAAAATTAGGTGGGAAAAATTCGCCGCAAAGTTTTTTTATTTTTAAAACTTTAAGATAAATTTTTTTCTATTTAATAGTTTGTGGCAAAAATATCCGCACAAAACATCTTTCTTTAATAATTTGTCACTAGAAAAAAATTGGGTGGGAACAATCTACCGCAAAATCTGTCGCAAATTGATCAGTTGTAAAATTCACCGTAAATTTTTTTATATTTTTTAAATTTTAAAATAAATTTCTATTTTATTTAATAATTTGCAACGGAAATATCCGCAACAAACATTTTTTAATGAAAAAAAAACTTTTCACGGTGAATGTGTCACAGGAAAAAATTGAGAGGGAAAAATTCGCCGCAAAATCAACCACAAATTGAGACGGATTATAATCCGCCGCAAAATATGCCTCCATTTGCATAATAGGTGTTACTCCTATTTTTTCTATAATGTATTCATTCCTAATCCTATCTTGTCTTGTATGACCACACATCCAGCACAACATCCTCATCTCAGCGACATTGATCTTATGCTTTTGCTGACTTTTTACCGCCCAACATTCGGCACCATACAACATCGCGGGCCTTATAACTGTACGGTAAAATTTACCCTTAAGCTTGAGAAAATTTTTTCTATCACATATAACTCTTGAAACGCTCCTTCATTTCATCCATCCAGTTTGAATCATATGGTTTACATTTTCCTCTATCTCTCCGTCATTTGGTATGATAGATTCAAGATAGCTAAATCGTATGACTTGTGGTATGGTATGGTCTCCAATTTTTACTGCTGAGCTAGTATTAACACGCTTCTTATTGAACTTACATTTCATATACTCTGTCTTACTCATGCTTAGACGGAAGTCATGTTCTTCCAAAGCTCATCTTCATAACTCTACCTTCCCATTTGTTTTTTCTCTCGACTCTCTAACTAAGACTATATCATTTGCAAAAAGCATGCATTATGGCACTGACTCTTGGATATGCACAGTAAGCACATCCAAGGCTAAGGTAAAAAGATATGAATTCAAAGTTGACCCTTGGTGCAGTCCTATAGTGATATTTAAATCTTCTTTGACCTCACCCTATGTTCTTACACTAGTTTTAGTCCCATCATACATATCTTGAATAACTCAAATGTAAGCGATATGAACTATTTTTTTCTCCAGAGTCTTCCATAAGACATCTCTCGGTACCCTATAGTATAAGATAGATTGCTTCATCCGATACCTCTCTATCAATCTTTATAGAAGATAGATTGCTTCTATGGTTGACCTCCCAAGCATAAAACCAAATTAATTCTTTGAAATATGAATCTCTTGTCTTAATCTCTATTCAATTATTCTTTCCCGTAATTTCATGGTATGATTCATGAGCTTAATTCCTATGTAATTTGTACAATTTTGTATACCTCCCTTATTCTTATAAATATGGATTAAAGTGTCTCTTCTCTATTCATTAAGCATTTTCTTAAATCTCATTATCTCATTAAATAACTTTGTGATTCAACTTATACTTTTCTTTCCTATGTACTTCCATACCTCAATAAGTATATTATTTGGTCCGATTACTTTTCTATTATTCATCCTTTTTAATACTTTTTTACCTTCAAATATAACTATACTTAAATATATTTTTATATATACACAACTAAAATTATAAAAATATTAAAATTAATTTTTTTTCCTCAAAATATCTCCCCGACTAATCTCCCGGCAAATCAAATTAATTTCTATTTTGTAACTTTCTAAATAAAAAAATTCCATGTTAAAATGTAAAAACACCCGCTTCCATTTTCTGTATAGGTTACTTCACTTGTACATGCCAAAGCTCCAAATTGTGTGTTCCATCCCTTCTCAAGCTCACAAACATGCAATCCCCATCTGTCTACCTCACCAAGACCTTCACCACACATCACCACCACAACCACCACCTAGGCTTCCATTACACCCTCTCTTCAACCCATAACTCCTTCCTCTCTCTCTCTCTCTCCTTCTCCTCCACCTTCCCCAAACCATGTTCCACAAGGGTCATAGCCCAAGCCCAGAAACCCTATCACAACAAGAGTGGTTCTAAACAGGGTGTGAGGGTGAAGGGCAACAAGGAGAATGTGTGGAGTATTGACAACGAGCTTGCCAAGGTGGCTGCTGAGAAGGAGAAGGGGAGAGGGAGGAAGCAGAGAGGGAGGAGGATGGTGAAGAGGAAGAGGCAGAAGGGTGGCAGAGTCATTGTCTCTGGGGCTATGTTGGTGGAGGTTGAGACTGTTCTTCAGACTCAGGTTCCATTTTCTTCACATGGGTCTCTTTAAAATTCCAATATTGATGCAAAAATGTTATCTTTTGCTTTGTCTGAGGAAGGGAATTAATATGTGTAATTGGGGTTGAGTAGTTTTATGAATGAAAATGGAACCTTTTTTCTGAAATTGTATTTGAATTGGCGAATGGACTATGAATTTATATGAATGTTGAGATTTTGTTAAGAATAAAATAAATAAGTAGATATTATATAATTGTGAATAGAGAAGCATGAACAATGCTTGGTATCAAATGCCTATGCCTTCTAAGTGAGTTTACTAGTTTAAAATAGCGGATACTGTGCTTGCGATATTCATTGGTCATTTGTTTTCATGTAGTATGGATTAATTTCTCTACTCTCCCTTTGTATTCATATATTTGCTTTTACTTTGATCGAAGATGGCAACGTTGTATGAAGCAGTTAGTTGAGGATTTAGAAATTGATAAAAGTAGGATTAAAACAAATGTAGTGAGTAATTCCTTGCAGATACTTGAGAATCAAATAATTTTGCTTGTGTAAGTAAAGGAAAGCGAACAAGGCCAAGGTCCTTCTTTGGTCATTTTTCCAAATGATGACCTGAAGAGTATTGTGCAAATAGAAGTAAATCTGTCCAAATAAATCAATTGTAATAATTTTATGAGATGTATGGTACTGTTGATCAATGGTGTTTCTTGTAATGAGGAACAAGAGCACATGAACTATACCAATTGAATGACCAGTTTTGCACTGCTTTCCATCATTTTTCCCTGGCACTCCACCCTTTCTTTTGAAGAATTTTCTCTTCTTTTATCAGACATAGTTTTGTGTTTTGTGTACGACATCTTACACTAGTAGTTTTGGAAGTCCCTACCAAACATGACAATCATGTAGTTGAATGGTAGCGGAAGCCAAGTGTAGAAAGACCATTGTTGTGAGGGGGCTGATTACCCTTGCTAGCATCCTCACATTTTAAAAATATAAATCTTTATTACCTAATATCATAAATCTCTTTTATTTTCATGCCATTTCAAATATCATTGATTTAAGAGTGATGTTTTCAGGGGTTAGTTTTGTTAATAACTTGTCAGAAACATTTGCTTGGAATTTTGAGACTATCTGATGTTTGAAATTTGAAAACATGAAACTGTTGTGCTTGACTAGATTTTGGTTCTGGATAAGTAAATAAAATGTGAAATACACAATTTAGATTGGAAAACATAGTGAGAAGTGCTGTCGTCTTCTTTATGCTCCTCGATTTACTTTTGTTTTCTTGAGTGGATTTAAATTTTTATTATTGGTAACTGATAACATCTTATGTAGATTAAACCACAAGAAAGAAAACTGATGCTTTAATGCCTGAGTATTTAAGGGGTCAATGGGTAGCTAATTGTGATTAAATTTCTCTTGATACTCTAAGGTTTTATTTTCAATTATTTATTTCCTTTTTAAAATTCGGCTCTAGATGTTTTTGTTTTGGTTGCAGATAATATGAGTGAAACCTATGTAGCACGGACACACCAATTTGGTGCCGTGTCCGAGCAGACAAGTGTTCGACATAGACACATGAATGACACATTACGACACACGTATCTGTATGTGTCCAATTAAAAAAATATTTTTTTTTTTGCTCAAACACGGCAGGACACAGCGGGGACATGCTTGGGACATGCTTGGGACATGCTTGGGACATGGCCAATTTAAAATAATAAAAAAAACTCAGTTACCATTTAAAATAAAAAGTAAAAACTGTGATATACCCAGTTACCAATTACTCAGTTACCACCTAATCTTTAGATAACTATAATTAATTTTTTAGGTTGTACATGTATTTGTACATGACTAGTTCTACTAGAACAAATTGTAGAACAAATTGGTTTAGGAGATTTTTTTTAAAATGTCAATAGAAATGATGCTCCATGTTTTTTGGGAGGGGCTTACTAAGTAGCAAATATTAACAAATATGAGATATATTAAAATATTGTAAATCTTGAAGCTTATATATATGATATTATGAATTATTTTTCCTTAAATTTTCAATTCATATATATATATATATATATATATATATATATATATATATATATGCCGTGTCTTACAATTTTTAGAATTTGGTGTGTCTCTGTGTCCGTGTCATTGTCTGTGCTTCATAGAGTGAAACTGAGAAAATAAATTGATTTTATTATTTTGGGACCTGAGATTTGTATAACTTAGTGAAAGTTCAAACTTTTCTTTAGAACTCAAGTACATTCAAATTTTGTTTGAAGATCTGGAAGGAGAGTTTATGTACCATGTACTTTGGGGCTTGAGTAAGGAATGCAAATATAACTTGGGTAGTTTCTTCCATTTGGATATTTTTAAAACTTTTTTATTGGAGAAACTATGTGAAAACAAAAAGGAATAAATTCCAGCTATTGTTTTGTGGATAAAAATCAAGCCTGGCATTCTTCAGCTGGACATTTGGTAGAAATCAACTCAATCCCATCTTATTATTGTTTTCTTTTTACTCGTTTTATATGTATATGTTATTGTTACCTGTGTTAAACTGTAGAAATTATTACTAGTTCAAATTGCAATGAACATTATACTGACGGAGTGGACATTCTTTCAGGAACCAGTAATAAAACCAGCTTGGAACACATTTGCTAGCAGTCTTAGCGGAATTTGGAAGGGTGTAGGTGCTGTGTTTTCTCCCATCACAGCCGAAATGGAGCCAATTGAAATAGGTAACAGGAATGAAAACTTATACGACTGCTATACTCTTTCCCGTATAGAGGCTGTACCATCACCTTCAGGTAAACGTACATCTCAAATCCAGAGAAAGGTTAATTGGGTGACTTTGAATCCTTATGGTGAAATACCACAGCATATTGAAGGCAGCAACATAGCTAAAGAAGGATCCAGTTATGGTAATGCTCCTACACTTAGGAAGCAAAACACCGGTGAAAATGTAATAAATCATGTTTTGCCTACATTTGAGTCCTTTGACTTTGAAAGACGTGATGTGATGGAAGAAGATGTCATGGGCTGTGAACCGGGCCTTGTTTACTTTGAAGTAAGATTCCTCCCTTTTTCATGCTAGTATTAATTTTTTTTTATCGATGTTTAGTTATTATTTACAACGAGGATATACGATAATTTTTTCTGAGTATTTATCTTGTAGTTTTCCTTGCAGAATGGAACACTGTTTTCTCACTATTACTTAAAAAAAATAAAAGGATGACCCTTTCCCTGGTTCAGTGAAGTTAAACCTCTGAAATTTTGCATAGTAATAAATAAAACATACTCTTTCTGTTGTCAAAACTTATTTATTGTGTCTTTTGGGTTGTTTCTTCTTACTTTGTTGTGGTGAGACTTTTACCTCCTTCCTGTGTACGGTCTTTCTTTTTCTTCCGTACCATCCTTATTGATTGACATTGGAATTGAGGAAGAGTATCACTAAATTACTATGCTCCATATTTTTGTTTGTTGCTGCACTGGACTTGCTCAGTGCAGTTAACAAATAGAGTTTTGGACAGTCTCAATTGTGTCACATATGCTGTTAAGTTTTCGTCAAAATATTAACATCTGTGGCTTTCAAACTCTGTCCTAGTTGTAAATAGGAAGATGCTTATTTGTAAAAGCCAACTCTCTATTAATTTGGCAGCCTCAGGCTAGTCTGAGAGGATTTTCCCCTATGTTTCACTTGCCAATCTGGTCAGGGGTAGGTCACTTTCCTTCTGACATGGGGTAGTGTGTAAGAAATTGTATATTCCTCTGATTTAGACTATACTATAATTATGTCAGTGTTCAAGGGTTGTGTCAATTGGGATATGTGATGTCTCCTCCTAGTAGGTGGTTTTGGCTTAGGAAGCAGTGCTTCTCAGCATTTGTTGGGATACCTTGGGGATGAAGTGTTAAATGCTCCCTTTCCTCTGCAGAATTGTATCACTGCACTTTTTCCTATTTTTATACACTTTGTGAAAGCTAATACAAGATTTAACTTTTCCTACAAGTTTTGTTCTATGATATTTTGTTGGTTATATAATTCCTTTTGCTAACTGAATATTATCATGTGGATTGATTGTGGTCTACAAAATATACTTGGCTTGCTTGCTACTTGTGCGAGGACAAGTGTATTTTGATCCCTTTTACTTAAGTCACTCATTCTTTGCTGTTTAACTTGTGGACTTTCATGCTATGAAAGCACAATTAGTCCCTTGAATCCAAAGTGAACTTTGTAGTCCCTCAAGTTATTAAGAGAAGAGAGTAAAAAACTCCAGAGAAAATTACGGAAGAAGACAATTCTTCAATGGTAGGTTTGTCAACTATGACATTGATAGGAACCTAGGAAACAGAGCACCTACGTTGCACGGGTATGGGTGCAGTGCAGTCTGCGGTACCGTGCAGACTGGTACGGGGTATGAAAATTTTTAAAAAACTAGGGTACGGATACGGCATATAGATATATATAAAAAATAAATAAATAATATATATATGATAAAATATGATAACATAACACAAAAATTAAAACATACAAATTTCAACATAAAATATATAAAAGAACTTAAATTGTTCAACCAAGACAACATCTACAATAAGAAATTGCAATATTTAAGTTGTTCAACATGACAACTTCTAAAGACGATTGCAAAAATCAAACTCCAACAGTCTCAATTTCATCATTTCCTTGCCCATCATCAGTGAAAAGAACAGCCTCTAAATCTGGTTCATCAAGAGAGAGACTAGCAACTTCAAGAATCCCAGCCCTTTCAAATGGATCCCATTCATCTCCACCAATGTCTCACATTTTAGTCTCTCCCTCATTATAGTTCTTATTCTTCCTTGAGAGGAGACGAAGATTTGTGTGGACAAAAACCAAATATTCAGCTCTCTTGGGATTTAGCCTATTCCTTTTCATGGAGTGGATAAAGGAATATGTGCTCCAATTCCTTTCTCAACAAGAGGAAGAGGAAGGTTGTGAAAGGAGCTTCAAGGCAATGGTTTGAAGTTTGGGGATTGAGGCTCCATACATGACCCACCATTCCTTTGGTGTCAAGTTCCACCTATCTTGCAAGCAATCAAATTGGCCAAGCTCTTCTTCACCACTTGAGAATTTAACAAACTCTGAAGTGACTGCTCGCCTTTCTTGAGGATCCGAAAAGTAATTCTTTAGGCATTTGTTTCTCCCCATACAAATCTCATTGTCCTTATGTGGGGGGACTCGTTTTGGAGCTTCCTCAAGCCATTGTCTACAATAATACCTATTATACAAAATAAGTTATGATTACTATAATACAAAAACCAAAGTACATCTAAGAAAAAGTAAAAGAACTTGGAACTTGAAAGTTAATTAAATTTACCTAGGATTAAGTGAATGAGCCAAGCAATGAAGAGGTGTGCAACTTTTATTCCATCTAGAAATTAGGATGTCATACACCACTCCATAGAAAGATGAATGTTGATTCAAATCCTTTTCCTCATGTTGATAGATGGCTAGCTTCACTTGCTCAATCATAGAATCCCATTTCTCATAAATCAAATGAAGGTTTGGCTTATCGGTGTCACAAGAACGAAGCATATTATAGATGGGCTTTGTAAAGCTTAGAATATAATCAACTTTATCCCACCAAAGGTCATTCAAAATTGTTTCTTTCATAGAGGCAGCCTTTTCAACATCATCTTCTCTATAGTGAGACCATTCTTCACTAATGACCATAGATTGGAGACCATGCTTAATAGTTCTAAACCTTTTAAGCATTACAATGACGGAGGCAAATCTAGTCTCAGCAATAGAAAGTAGCTTCAGATGCACAAATTGATTATACATGGCTAGCCTCATGGAATGATTCATGATAAAATTCTTAATGAAAAAGGCATCATCAGCAACAACAATAATCCAATGACACTCAGCATAAACACTCTCATTATTTGGATTGTTTTTAGGAGCACAAATATTTTTCAAAGCAAGATTCAAGGTGTGCACCACACACGGTGACCAAAAGATATGAGGATGAAGGGATTCAACAATTGCTCCAGCAGCCTTGCAAACAGGTGCATTATCAGTAATGATTTGCACCACATTTTGTGGTCCAACCTCATCAATGGTGGACAAAATCAAATTAGCAATGTAATGTTTGTCCTTAAACTCACCGGAGCCATCAACCGCCTTCAAGAACATAGGTCTCGAATCCGATGCAACCATGAAGTTAATCAATGGTCTTCTCTGTGCATCAGTCCAACCATCACTAACTATACTCACACCTTTTTCTGGCCAAGTGTCTTTGATGGGTTGAAGTAATCTCAATATGTGGGCTTTTTCTCTTTGCAACATTGAAGTTCTTATAGCATTGTAGCTAGATGGAAGAAAACCGGAGAGGGTAGTGTTTGCAGCATATGTGAATGAGCTAACAAATAGGGATTTCTAGTCACATTGAATGGCAAACCAGCAGAGTAGAATAGTCTGGCTATTTCACATGACAAATGATCTCTTGCCTCATTATTAAATGCCCTTCCTATTGCACTCTCAGAGCCTCTTCTTCTCTTGCTCCCATCAGAAGACATATCAACTCTAGGAGGGTTCAAACTTGTAGAGCCAGAGGGTAAAGGAACTTGCACGGCTTTGCATTCTTCTCAATAGCCTCTCTTCTCTATTTGCTTCATTTCTTGAAGATAGTCATTTAGCACAAGATTACATATGCTAATCCCATGTCCTTTTTCCCTCAATAAATGAGACCTCACTCTAAAATAAGATCCCTTGTAAGTTCCATCACAAAAATTGCATTTCCAACTTGCATTCCCTCCTCCAGCCTTTTTACTTTGCAATATAGTCACATAAGCCCAAAGAGGACAACCATTTTCAGCTATGCCAGTTGCATATTTGCTGATCAAAGAAGTAGAAGAAGCGTGCCACTACCAGACCCACCGCAGACCCAAAGACCACCACCAACACTAGCAGAACCTTGTGAAAACATGGTGGGAAAGCAAAAGAAAAAGCTTTCACTGCCTTGCTTCCTAGAAAAAAAAACTGATAGTGCCTGGGGCTTGGAATTACGGGTAGCTTTCACAACCTCCGTCTGGTTACTAGAAAAAGAAGAAGAATGGATTTCACTGCTGCCTTGCTTCCTCGTCTGGGGCTCGGGACTACAATGGGGGGGTCAAGGTCGTGCCTGGCGTTGCACTAGCAATGCCGCTTGGAGGAGGGGGTGAGGATCTGAAATAGAGGGCAGAGCGCACTGAAGTGAGGGCAGAGAACGGACTGGGTTGTGCCGCAGGTCGCCGGAGTTGCAGTCGCAGGTGCTGGATGAGAGGAGAAGAGAGGAGTTGGTCGCCAGAGACGAGAAGCAGAGACGAGTGGGTATGGAGACGAGAAGCAGAGACGAGAAGTAGAAGCACATTGCAGAAGCAAATTGCAGAAGCAGATCGCAGGAGCAGAGACGAGATCGAGAAGCAGAAGCAGGAGAAGGAGCAGATCGCAGGAGCAGAGACAAGTGGGTATGGAGACGAGAAGCTGAATCAAGAGCAGAAGCAGGAGCAGATTCAGGTGCATACGGGTAAATACCCAATATAGGCCAAACGACTGTGTTTTGGCCTCATTTTTGGTGGAGCCGTACCCATAACAATGGAGCCGTACCTCCACCGCATGGAGCCGCACCACCTGGCCGCACCGAGCCGTACTCCAAAAAAAAAAAATAAAAATTATTATTGGGTACGTGCACGTGACGCACGTACCCATCGCGTACTCCAAGACGCACTGCACCGGTATGTACTGTGTACCGCAGATTCTCCTGGGAGGAGTACCCATGCTTCAGAGCAGAGCACTATTTTATTGTAAACAGTCACTGGAATCTCTTCCCTTGTACTGTTATTAAGATGATAGGGAGATTTGTACAATAATTGATGTAAAACACTCACAAAAACATAAAAGAAAACAGAGACGTTGCAGAAACTTCAAGGGGTCTGCTTTCTCCTTTCCTAATCCTTACTCAATTCTTGCTTTCCCCCTGTCATCACCATCCCTTCCCATAAGGGTAGCAAATGGATGGATTGATTTGATTTTGGATTGGATCATAATGGATGGATTCAAAATAAACCATTAATCTATTTAAGATCCATTACCAAATGTTTAATATTATCCAATCCATCCATGACGCAATTTAATGGATGAATATTCAATCTATCCATTAATCCATTATAATGGATTGGATGGATGGATATTCAACCCACTTATTTAAAAAAAAATCTATCTTTAAAAATTTTCATTATCTCTCTAAAAAATGTTTCTCTCTCTAATATATGTTTCTCTCTCTAAAAAAATTTCTGTCTCTCTAAAATTTTTTTTAGTTAGTGTTGATGATTGTATCGGTGATCAATCAAAATCATGCGATTTTGATTTGTACAACTAGAATTAGGATATGTTGTATTTTTTCCTTCCTTTTTTAGCTACAACAATTATAGGGAGAATTATTCCTCCTGATTTTTAGGCCTAGATTAGTGTACAAAATTGATCCTTTATTCCTATTTATTCTTCCTCATTGTACTAGTTTTTAGAATCAATGAAATACAATTCACTTTTCCGCATGGTATCAGATATCGATCTGAACCATTCTTAATCTTTTCTGTCAGCCCTACCATGGAAGGTGAAAAACCAAAGAATTCGTCCAAGATGGAGACTTGTACACTTCTTACCAGCTCGATCAAAGGAACCGCTCTTCCTATCACAGGCCACAAATTGAATGGCCAAAACTTCATCCAATGGGAGTGGTCAGTTCAAATCTTCCTTCAAGGAAAGGGAAAGGAGTGGTACATCACGGGAGACTCCAAACAACAAGAAAAGGGAGTCCCCAACCTCCAAAAATGGCAACTGGAAAACAATATAGTAATGTCATGGCTCCTCAATACCATGACAAATGAAATTGGGGAGAACTTCATGTATTACGACACCGCCAAAGAAATGTGGGATGCGGTGAAGGAGACATATTCCAATGTGGATAACACCTCTGCCATCTTCGAAATCAAGAGTCTACTCCATGACTTGCGACAGGGCGAATCCTCGGTTACTGAGTACGTCAATAACCTCAGTCGACAGTGTCAGCAGCTGGATATATATGAAGAGATCGAATGGAAATGTCCAGATGACAAGAAGTAGTACAAAGGGCTGGTGGAAAAGGATAGAATCTACAAATTCTTATTGGGGCTTAACAAAGATCTTGATGAAGTGCGTGGAAGGATTCTTGGAACCAAACCACTTCCAAAAATTCGAGAAGTATTTTCAGAAGTAAGAAGAGAAGAGAGCAGGAGAAAACTCATGCTGGGAAACACTATTTCAGTCCCATCCGTTGAAATTCAGCAATGGCAGCAAAAGGAAACCAGGCTCGTCCACCACAGAAGAAGAACCGCCCTTGGTGTGATCATTGCAAGAGACCTGGCCACACTAAGGACACTTGTTGGGTCATTCATGGGAAACCATCATATGCGAAGCCATTCCGAAATAGGGAGACCAGAGGCAACACAGCCTATAATAATTCTCTGGATGCAGAAGCAAATTCAGATCCAACTCCTTTCAGCAAGGAACAAATGGAGATCCTTCAACCCCCCCAACAAACTATGCTAAGTGCAGGAAAAAATGTTGGTACAACAGTAGTAGCCTAAAAAGGTAATTTTTTACATGCTTTAAATACTAGCAAAGGGAAAACAAAATCATGGATTGTAGAC
Organism: Ormosia emarginata; assembly: GCA_029884605.1. Lineage (NCBI taxonomy): Eukaryota > Viridiplantae > Streptophyta > Magnoliopsida > Fabales > Fabaceae > Ormosia > Ormosia emarginata. Next base: position 6,703,842 of record JAQQTP010000087.1, read on the forward strand.
TCAGGAGCTTCAGATCACATGACTGGAAACGTAACTGTATTTGATCACTATTCTCCCTGTCACAATTACTCAACAGTTCGAATAGCAGACAATACTCTCTCAAAGGTTATTGGAAAAGGTGCAGTTGTTATTTCAAAGAATATCACTCTGGATTCAGTGCTATATGTATCCAAACTTGACTGCAATTTGATGTGTATTAGCAAACTGACAAAAGATTTGAACTGTATCACTAAGTTTTTCCCTAACCTGTGTGAATTTCAGATTTTGGGGTTGGGGAAGACGATTGGCAATGCTGAAGAATATGCTGGACTTTATCTCCTTCAGGTTGAAGATTCCAAAAGTGAACCCCAAGCCAATGCATGTGCAGTAGTTCCTCCAAGTAGTGAAAATTTTGTAGTGTTGTGGCACTATCGATTAGGCCACCCCAACGTTATGTACTTAAAAAAAATGTTTCCTTCACTATTCAATAAAACCTAAGGAATTTTCAATGTGAAGCTTGTCAATTATCCAAACATACCCGCAGCACTTATCCACCTCAGCCATATAAGCCTTCTCAACCATTCTCCTTGATTCATAGTGATGTATGGGGACCATCAAGGGTTAGCAACATTATTGGCACTAGATGTTTCGTTACTTTCATTGATGACCACACGAGTCACCTGGGTGTTCCTTATGAAGGAGAAATCGGAAGTAGGAAAAATATTTGAAAATTTCCATAACATGGTACAAACACAATTCCAGACTAGCATTAAAGTGCTTAGGACAGACAATGGTTGCGAGTACTATCATTCCGTGCTGAACTCATATCTTCAGAAACATGGAATTATACATCAGAGTTCCTATGTGGATACCCAACAACAAAATGGGGTAGTAGAAAGGAAAAATCGACACCTTTTGGAAGCAACAAGATCACTCATAATGGCCACAAATGTACCAAAACAGTTCTGGGGAGAAGCTGTACTTTCTGCAACCTATCTCATAAACAGAATGCCTTCCCTTGTTCTTAACTTTAACACCCCTCACTCCCCTCTCCAGACCTTCTACCCAACCAACAGAATTCTCACCTCAATTCCCTTGAAAGTATTTGGATGTTCAGCCTTTGTTCATAACCTAAACCCTCACTGCAGCAAACTTGATCCCAAATCTGTCAAATGTATCTTCCTTGGTTACTCACCTCACCAAAAGGGCTACAAGTGCTACTCTCCCTCAACCAGAAAATTTTACCACACCATGGATGTGACCTTCTTTGAGAATCAACCTTATTACTCCAAAGTTGACATTCAGGGGGAGAAGACATCAATCCCAACCGAATTGGTAGAATTCCAACTTTTGGAAACAAAAAGGGTTGAGATGGTCGAACTTGCTCCTTATACAGAACCTGCGGAGAATACTGAACCTGCAACATCTGTGGAAATTGTAGAAACTGCACCAGCAGACCCAGGAGCACCAGAAAAAGTCCAAGCTGTGGAACCAAGGGAAATAAACTCATCTCAACAGAACCAAGGTTCTACTGCACAGGAAAACAACTTGAGGGTTTACTTGAGGAAAAAGAAAACCCAGAAGGCGGTAGAGCCAAACACAGCTCCAATGCAAAGCCATGAATCCAACCGGGCTCCAGAAAATGAAATTTCCTCAGGTAATTCTGTTCCTAACTTAGAACCTGTTCATACTAGTACAACTGATCTTGATATTCCTATTGCCTTAAGAAAAGGGGTGAGAACTTGCACTCAACACCCCATTGAGAAATATGTGTCCAATGGAAAATTGTCATAGGGGTACAAGACATTTGTAGCATCACTTGACAGCACCCATATTCCAAGGAATATCCACGAAGCTTTCCAACAACCTGAACGGGCTGCAGCTGTGACAGAAGAGATTCTAGCTTTGGTTAAAAATGACACTTGGGAGATCACTACCCTACTAGAAAGAAAGAAGCCAGTTGGATGCAAGTGGATATTTTCCATCAAATACAATGCTGATGGTAGTATAAACCGGTACAAAGCCCGGTTGGTGGCCAAGGGGTTCACTCAATCTTATGGTGTGGACTCTGAAGAAACATTTGCACCGGTGGCCAAACTTAATTCCGTTCGAGTCATACTATCCTTGGCTGCAAATTTGGACTGGCCACTACACCAATTGGATATAAAAAACACCTTCCTGAATGGCGAGTTAGAAGAGGAAGTATACATGCAAATTCCTCCAGGACTTGAATCATCCAGCACCTCAAACAAGGTGTGCAAGCTCTGGAAATCTTTGTATGGCCTCAAGCAATCCCCGAGAGTGTGGTTTGATAGGTTGACTCGAGTATTCAAGGAAGATGGGTTCATTCAATGTCAATCAGACCATACTATGTTAGTCAAACACTCCTTGGAAGGGAAGGTAGCCTTATTCATTGTTTATGTTGATGATATTGTTATCACAGGATATGATCATGATCAAATTAGGCACCTGAAGAGGCATTTGGCTAGAGAATTCGAAGTCAAAGACTTGGGACAGCTCAAGTACTTCCTAGGGGTGGAATTAGTGTGAACAAAGAATGGGATCTATGTGTCTCAAAGGAAGTACACCCTGGACTTACTTCAAGAAACCAAAATGCTTGGGTGCAAGGCAGCTAATACTCCTATAGAACCAGTAAAAAGGAGCAGCTCCGAAGATGTAAGTCCTCCAGCTGATAAAGATAGGTACCAAAGCCTAGTTGGAAAATTGATCTAACTGACACACACTAGGCTCGACATTGGGTTTGCTGTAAGTATGGCAAGTCGCCATATGTCAAACCCTACTGATACTCACATGAAAGTTGTGAATAGGATCCTACAATATCTTAAAGGTACACCAGACAGGGGCCTCTACTTCAAGAAAAACTCAAACAGGGGTATTGAAGTATACACAGACTTAGATTGGGCAGGATGCGCGTCAGACAAAAAGTCAACTACTGGCTATTGCTCTTTTGTGTGGGGAAACATGGTTACTTGGAGAAGCAAGAAACAATTTGTGGTGGCAAGGAGTAGTGCAGAAGCCGAATTTAGAGCCATGGCACATGGTATTTGTGAAGGAATTTGGCTAAAAAGAATGTTAGAAGAACTCAGAATTCCCACCAACTACACAATGAGGATACTATGTGACAATAAAGCTGCTATTAGTATTGCAAAGAACCATGATAGGACAAAGCATGTGGTGACCAACACTTCATAAAGGAAAAAATTGACCATGGCATTATAAGTGTTAACCCTATACCATCATGCAACCAAACAACAGGCATCCTAACTAAAGCTCTTCCAAGACACACATGAAATTATTAGATCCAATCTAGGAATGATAGGCATTTATCACCCAGATTGAGGGGGAGTGTTGATGATTGTATTGGTGATCAATCAGAATCATGCGATTCTGATTTGTACAGCTAGAATTAGGATCTATTGTATTTTTTCCTTCCTTTTTTAGCTACAACAATTATAGGGAGAATTATTCCTCCTGATTTTTAGGCCTAGAATTAGTGTACTGAATTGATCCTTTATTCCTATTTATTCTTCCTCATTGTACCAGTTTTTAGAATCAGTGAAATACAATTCACTTTTCCACAGTTAGTAACCTTTACGTTCAGTTGTTTGAACCCAAAAATAAAATGTAAAATACATTGGATAGTTGGATTAGTTTTTAATTAGATATCCATTGGATTGGTTTTTAATTGAATATCATGTTTGGGTTGGATTATTAACTATCCATAACTAAATTTAATCAATTAGATCAAATCCAATAAAATACATTATTTTAATTGGATGGATTGGACTGGTTTTAATATGGGTGGATTAGATGAATTAAAAATTAATGGATTTTATCGCTAGCCCTCTTGTGTATCCCACTCCTTCTAATTGAATCTACCCCACCTGCCACGTGGGTAGGTTGGTACAATGGGAACCCTCATCATACTTATCACATTCTTTTTTCCCCATTTCTCATGCGACCCCCCCCCGAATTCTCTGCTATCATTCCCTTTTTCTTGACATATACCCTAGAGATAAATGGGTGTCTAACAATAGGCCCTCCCAAAAGTTTCACCTTGTCCACAAGGTGAAAATCTGGAAACAACTTCTGTATTGTCTCAAAGGATTTCAAAGAACTCTCAAATTTTGGTAAGGTGATATCATAGTACTGTTTTATTATAAACACTCACCGGAATCTCTTCCCTTCTACTGATATTAAGGTGATATAAGTATCAGGGAGAGATTTATACAATAACTGATGTGAAACACACAAATATAGAAAAGAAAGTAGAGACGCTGCAGACACTTCGAGGGGCCTGCGTCCTTCCTTCCCAATCCTTACTCAATTCTTGCTTACCCGTTTTCCTGTGTCCAACCTTTCCTTTTATCCTACTCCTTTTAACTAAATCTTACCCCTGCCCTATGTAACATCTTCCCTAACTTATTAGCTTTAGTGATTGTTATAGAAGCTCATTAACACTTGTGTGAGTTACTTGCTAATTTTGATGATTTTCTGAGTTAGTTTGGGTATAATGCTATAACATTGGACATGAAAAATAACTTATATTAGCCTAGAATTTAGCATAAATTACCTAGATGATGGAAATAAATATAGAAAATTTATTTCTAGGTTACAAACAATTAGAATGAGTTGTGATTTTTGGAGAATGGAATGAATTAGTTTGGTATTTTTAATAAAATAGAATGAGTGTATAAAGGCCAAATTAAATAGGAAAGTAGTTTGGAAAATTATGAGATTTTGTGGAAATGTCAAACAAAGGTTGGAGATTATTCTGGGAATGGTTATAGGTTAAGGCAGATACTTGTAAGCCTTATTAGTTTATCTCCTTAGGTTTATTTTTAACTTAACGAAGAGTGATAGAGCTTAGTGGCTGTCAATAGTGTATATAGATGGTTATTAAATGATGAGTATAGGAATTGAATGAAGTCCTAGAATTTCCAATGACACCTAAGGAAGTTAAAAAACTCATCAATGGAAACATCAAAGTATCCCTAAGAGACAAAATTCTTGCACTCAATAGTGACCACAACCCTTGGTCTTATCCTATTCTCTCCACCGCCTCACTTATTCTCTTTTCTCACTTTTCTCACTTTTCTCTTCACTCACACGGTCAGCAACAGAAGAGAGAAAGAATAAAGAAAGAGAGAAAGGAGAGAAGAGAAAGAAAACTCAATAGCCACATACTTCCAAACCTCACTAGGGAGCCTTCCAACACTAATCTTTCAAGGTTCTCATTAAGCATAACTCAAGTGTCATCTTCCAACTTTCATAGATTCAAAGGAGCCAAGGTAGGGGTTTTTGTGCAACTCTACCATACTTATATCCCTTCTTGTTTCCTCAAATCTTGCAAGAATGGATTAGTTGAGAATTTCTTATGAATTCTATGATGTATTGGTGGTATTTATATATATATGATTGATGAGTATGAGTTTATATACACGTCCTTATAGATTTGAGATTGAGGATATAAGAAAAACTATGGATTGATCCTTATAGTTAAACCATGTGAGTTTTGGTTTGAGAAAGTATGTTTAGACATGATAACTTGATTGTATATTGAAGGGGATGTATACTTGTGGATTGCTATATTTTAGAACTGATTCTGGTATGGAAATGCACATGATAATTGATTATCAACATGTGATAATTGATTACACAAAGGTGCTAATTGATTATTAACTTACAAAATGTTATGTTTTTGAGTGATAATCAATTAGACAAAGGTGCTAATCGATTATCAAATTCCAAAATGATATGTTTGTGGGTGATAATCAATTATCTGAAGGTGCTAATCGATTACCAAGTTACAAAATGCTATTCCTGTTAGCAGTGTTGTTAATAGCGGATGGCGGTCCATGGCGGAAAGCCAAAAATCCGCCATACAAAATGGTGGATGGCGGTTGCGAAAAATGGCGGAAGCATAGCGGTTGATTAAAAAAATAAAATATATAAAAAGAAAATACAAAAAAATCTGCTAAATATAATAAATAATAACAACTAATAACATACACCAAGAACAATAAAATTAGAAATATATTCTATCAAATAAAATTCATCAAAAGTATCACAATTCAAAAGCATAAGGGAAAAACATAACTATCATAACTCATATCTCAGTCAGTCATAAACATAAAGTCTCATAAGTCATACCATAAGCAATTAAGCATAAGCAAAAAAAGTGACACTATCAACAAGTTCAAGACAAGATACAATCACATAAGAATAAGTTAAAAATCTGTGTCCCCTTCCTCCTCCTCCGGCTCCTCCACATCAATATAATCATCGTTGTCAGTGTCAGATAGTGAGGCATATCCCTCAAGTTCTTCTCCTTTCGAATCCTCAAAATCAATTTCTTGTAATTCTTCTTCCAACTCCTCAATGTGGTCTTCAAATTCCAATTCTTCGTCATCTTCAACTTCAACCACTTTCTCTTTTCCTCTTTTGGTTGAAGATGCACTTGTTGAACCTTTCTTGGTCTTAGAAACTCTTGCAGGCTTTGTGCTTGAACCACTTCTTTGGTTCCTTTCTTTTTTTAGTTTGACGCCTAGTATATGTTCTAGGCTCTCCAACCCCCGAAGCCCTACAAACAGTTTCCCAATTAAGACCATCATCATCCTCAAAAACCCTCTCATTCGCATCATCATCATCATCACCATCCATCTCTCCAAGTAGCCACTCATTACACTCATCAATATCATCGAGTGAGATTGGGTCAATTTCATCCGTAAGATTGTATCTTCGGTTGAGTGCTTGATTATATTTGACATACACTAAGTTGTGCAATCTTTTATGCTCAAGCCTATTTTTTTTCTTAGAATGAATCTGCAACATTAAGATAAGCAATTAAAAAGTGTTAATAATTATAAGAAAGTATTGATTATTATTGAGGATTTGAGGTAGACCAAAATGAAAAGCAAATTGATAATTACTTGCTTAAATACACTCTAGTTACGTTCACATCCCGATGCACTGCATGTCAAGCTCAAGATCTTAATAGCTAGTTTTTGTAAATTTGGAGCTGACTGTCCATACATTCGCCACCATTGAGCTACAAAGCCAAAGATATTTTGTTAAGCAAATGACTTAAATTTTAAAAGTTAGAAGAACTTAGAACTCAACTTACTTAGAAGACTAGAAGTTCTATTCTTAGTTTCTCACCTGGTGCAATGGCTTTCCTCTGTAATATTGCAAAGTTATTTCCAAACATACCACTAGCAGCTTTATAAATTGGTAACTCCAAGAGTATCTTCTGTTTCACCTCTTGAGTTGGCACCAACTTCTCGATGCATGCATACAATCCATTTGTAACCTCAAAATCATATTCCATGTCGGGATTGTCATAGAAGAATTCTGGGTTTAAAAAGTGACCAGCCGCATGTAATGGACGATGAAGCTGGCAAGTCCACCTCTTATCAATGATTTCAAAAACCTCTTTGTATTTGCTTTCATTATTTTTGAAAGACTTGATAATGGCTTCTTTTGCCTTGTTCGTTGCTTCATAAATATAACCCATGGCTGTCTTTTTCTCACTATCAACAAGCCGAAGCACTTGAACAAGATGAGCCATCACTTTGAGTATAAACACCACATTATTCCAAAAAGCCGGCATAAGTACAGTTCTTGTTGCTTCCCTCCCCATAGCCTCCATAGACAACTTGTTTCTTGCCTAATCATCTGAGGTAAACATCCTTCTAAGATTTGCTTTCTCTTTATGAATCCTTTCCAATGATAGAAAGGATGTTGCAAATCGGGTTTCTACATGCCTCACCAATTCCCTCTTGTTTGTAAAGTACCTCAACAAACTCAAGGTACTTGAATGGCTATAGATGAAGCCAACAAGAGAGATTTCCCTTTGAATAGTCTTCTTTATCAAAGGAAGCTTACCAATGTCTTCCAAAATCAAGTCTATGCAATGGGTTGCACAAGGGGTCCAATAAAGATGTGGTCTTTTTTCTTCCAACAACTTACCGGTTAGGACATAGTTGCTTCCATTGTCCGTTATAACTTGGACAACCTTTTCCTCTCCAATCTCCTCCACAATAGAGTCAAGCAACTCAAATAATTTCTCACCGGTCTTCACAAAGTTAGACCCATCAATAGACTTAACGAACATTGTCCCGGCGGGTGAGTTGACCAAAAAATTGATCAAGCATCTTTGCTTCCAATCAGTCCAAGTATCCGACATAATAGAGCAACCAAAACTTGTCCATTGCTGCTTTTGACCCTTCAACAATTCTTCGGTGTACACCAACTCCTTGTTGAGGAGTGGAACTCTTATGTCATGATAACTTGGAACTCGCAAATGTGGTCCGAAGCTTCTAATGGCTGCAACCATGTCATGAAAGCTTTGCAATTTGATCATGTTAAACGACAACCTAGCTTGGTACCAAAACTGAGCTATATATTGATGGACTCTCGCTGTAGCTTCTTTATCACATGCCTCTCTAATGCTTGCTTGCCTCAACCTATCTTTCTTATTTTTTTCAATCGCAGTTTCTGGTTTTCTAAAAAACAGATCAATAGGGCCCTTCAAAGTACCCTTACCCGTACCCATTCCCCTCCTACTTGCGGATGCGGTGTAGGTCTTTGTATCTCTAAACCCATATGCTTCATCCATTGCACGTTCTTCATCACTATCACCATCAAGATCAAGAATATCCTGCATTTGCAATTAGTGATTTTGAATTGCAGCAATTGCTTCACTCTCTTGCTTCTTTTTATCTTTCAAATATCCCCACAACTCTTCTCTAACTTCCTTTGGACATTTAGAGCAAGCTGTAACATTGTCTTTCTTCCCCATTAGATGCTCTTTTGCTCTAGTGATTCCTCCCCTTGTGACTTTACCACAAAAATTGCACATACAGTTGTTGGTATCATTTTTTGCAAGCTGGTGGCAATATTTCCACCCAGGGTATGTCCTATTATTATTAGCAACAGACCTTGAAGTGTTAGAGGAGGCTTCACTTTGTCCACGAGATCTAGGTTAGGTCCTAGAAGTGAAAATAAAACAGAGACTTAGATAGGAATAGGATCATAGGAAAGGAAAATAAAGTGCAGGAACTAAGAAGTGTAAAACAGAGAGTTGAGACCGTAAAACCCAAAATGGAGAGAGGTGAAAAACCCAAAACGAAAAAAAAATGAATGTCATTCACGAGAATGACAGAACAATGAACAAACATAGTTTGAGAACAGAGAACAAAAAAAATAAAGAAAGAAGTGAAGATTGAAGAAAGAAGAAGACGTGAGGCTGAGAAGTGAGAAGTGAGAACAGAACAGAGAGAGACAGGGAGCTGAGAAGGATGTTCTGTCACATTAGCTCACCGGAGAAGGTTGTCGGTCGCCGGAGATGCCTGGGTCCTGCCGCTCAGTCGTCGGAGTTGATGGAGGAGGATGATGGGTGGGAGTGGGAGGAAGTCTCGAGAAGCAGTGAGGCAGAAGTGGTGTTCGTATGGAATGGGTTAGGGATTTAATAAATCCCTTCGTGAAAAGCCCAAAAAGCCCCTAAAAAAATGTGTTGAAATCGCTATTTCAACAATGGAACGCCATAACCGCCATGGCGCCATGACTGTGGCGGCCGCCATTTGGAACAAGGCGGAATCTGCAATTCAGCAGCTGGCGAATGACGGATTCTGAGAATCCCACCACCGCAATCCGCCATGACGTCGCACCATCGCTGCAATTTAACAACACTGCCTGTTAGTAATAATCGATTATCAGAATATGATAATTGATTATCAGTCTCCTGTTTTGAGCAAATAAAGCTCTCTACTAAATGAAAACTCAACGGAATACCTTATATTTTGAGTTGTGAAGAGATTTGATTATGGTCACTAGATAAGATGACTTATATTTATGTGTGCACACTTGGTGTACTTGAGAATGTTGATATTGTGCACTTAGTAAATTTGTGAAATGATGAATTTGTGCACTAGATATATATATATATATATGTGTGTGTGTGTGTGTGTGTGTGTGTGTGATGAGATAAATTGAGATGTACACTTGTCATGTTTATGAAGTGTACTAGAAATAGAATTGCTCCTTTAAATTGTTAAAGTTGAGCTAGTATTGAGTAATGATTTATGAATTGCTCCTTTACATTGTTAATGTTGAAGTAGTATTGAATTAACATGTATAGTGCTCAAAGCTAAAAGACATTGAACATGATCCTCTCAAATAGGGGTGATCCTTAGTTGCTATTCCCTTAGTATGAGTAGCCTGTTGATTGTGTTGGCCAGTATTGAATTTTGGAAATGATCCTTGTAAGGGGTGTTAGTAAGCCTCCAGTTAGGAGGCTGTATGTTAGAAGAGATAAGAAATGATGTAAAGGATTAGATTAGATACCATTGTTCCAGTTACTAGTTGCTGTAACTAAACTAATAACTGTAACTAGTTAGTTACAGCTGGACAGTTAGTTAGGATCCTAACTATAAATAGGAGAAGAGAGGAGAGAGTAAGCAGGAAAAGATTTAGAAATAAGGAGTGAGAAGGAGAGACTAGGAACTCTCGAAATCTGTCCTGGATTGTAAGGATTAATTCTTGCCTTTCATCTTGAATTCTGTTGTCACCTTGACTTAGAGTCCAAGGGAGAGGGTGATGAAATAAAACCTAGCATCTGTTTTCAGTATCTCTATTTCGTTTTCTGAACCAGTTTCTAACAACTGGTATCAAAGCTCACGATTCTTGGGAGTGTGGAGGGTTCATGGTACATACAAGGATGGAGGCCAGATTGGAATTCTTGGAAAGAGGTTTCGAAGCGTTGATGAATAAAGTGGAGGAGAACAATCAACTAGCTGTCAGGAACCAAGAAAATCAAGAAAATCAATTGAAGAAGCTGGAGGACATAATGGGAGAGATATCGCGGCATCTTCAGGGAACAACGATGCGATCTCCAGACGGCAGGGTTGGAAGCAACGATGGTAGGGGTGGGCAGAATCAATTGATGGAAGAACCACGGAACCACCCAGCGGCTGGTATGGGCAGTACGTCGGAGAATAATGAAGGAGGTAGTATGGGCAGAGAAGTAAGAGAGGATCGTTGGAGGAAACTTGAGATTCCTCTTTTCTCCGGCGAGGACACGTATGGGTGGTTCAACAGGGTTGAACGTTATTTCGACCTTAAAGGAGTGACGGAGGTAGAAAGGTTATCGGCGGTAATGGTAGTTATGGAGGGGTGTGCTCTGTCGTGGTTCCAGTGGTGGGAATTCTGTGTCCAGAATCCTTCTTGGGAAGATTTTCGGGTAGCAATCATAAGAAGGTTTCAACCTTCAATGTTGAAGAATCCTTATGAGTTGTTGTTGGGGCTGAAACAATTATCTTCAGTAGAGGAATATAGAGAGCAGTTCGAGATGTACGCAGGTCCCTTACGAGGTAAGGACCAAGAATACCTCAAGGGAATTTTTTTGAATGGATTGAAAGAAGAAATTAGAAATGGAGATGAGATTACATGTTGTAGATACCTTGAATGACATGATGGATGTTGCCCAAATAATTGAGGAGAAAAATAAAGCATGGAACAGGGGAGGCTTTGGTACAGGGAGTACAGGGCGAACACTCTCAAAAGGGTTCCCATCTTCAAGAACCATGACGTATGAATCTGGAGTGAGGACAGTGGCTTCACCAAACCTTCAAGGTGGGGCGTCAGTGGTAGATTTAGCTGCTAGTAGATACAATCCTCCTAATAGGAGTAGAGGGGGAGGATTTAAGCGGCTGTCCGATGCTGAACTTCAAGAAAAAATTAGAAAGGGATTATGTTTTCGTTGTGATGAGAAGTATAGTTCGGAACATGTATGTAAAAACAAACAATTACAAGTTATGTTAATGGAGGAATGGATGGAGGAAGAGGAGGTGATTGATGATTCTTTGGAGAATCATGAAGGTTTAGACCAAAAAGCTCTCCAATTATCGATGCACAGTACTATGGGATTGATGTCAAAACGATCCCTAAAAATGTGGGGTGAAGTGCAAGGTAAGAAGGTAGTGGTGCTTATTGATTGTGGAGCCTCCCATAATTTTATTTCCTCTGCTGTAGTACAAGAATTGGAATTATAGATGGTGCCAATGCCACCCTATTATGTCGAAGTAGGAGATGGTCATAAGATCAAATGTATGGGTGCTTGTCCTAAGGTGGTATTATTGTTACAGGGGATAGAAATTCAGCAAGATTTTTTTCTTTTTGAATTAGGAGGAGCTGACCTAGTTTTGGGGATGGACTGGATGGAGAGTTTGGGAGAAATTAAGGCCAATTTCAAAGAATTGATTTTGACAATTCAGATTGGCCAGAGAATGATTTCATTAAAGGGTGACCCGCCTTTATCAAAGTCTACTGCTTCTTGGAAATCCATGCTTAAGGCTTTCCGTGGAGAGGGACAAGGATTTTATTTGGAGTATAAGGAGCTGACTGCAGTTCCAGCAGTGGCAGATTCGATTCCACAAGATATTCAATTGATATTGGAGGATTTTCATGATGTGTTTTGTGAGCCGCAAGGGTTACCACCCATGAGACAGCATGATCACGCCATTGTCCTCAAGGAAGGAGCTTCCATTCCCAACTTGAGACCTTATAGGTATCCTCACTATCAAAAAGCTGAAATAGAGAAATTGGTGGATGAAATGTTGCAATCAGGAATTATTAGACCTAGTGTAAGTCCTTACTTGAGCCCTATTATTTTAGTAAAGAAAAAAGTTGGAGGTTGGCGATTCTGTGTTGATTATAGAGCTTTGAATAAAATTACAATTCTGGATAAATTCCCAATTCCCATTATTGATGAGTTATTGGATGAATTGGGGGGAGCAACCATATTTTCGAAACTGGATCTTAAATCCGACTATCACCATATTCGCATGAAAGAGGATGACATTCCAAAAACTGCTTTTCGGACTCATGAAGGTCATTATGAGTTTGTGGTCATGCCGTTTGGCCTCACTAATGCTCCTTCAACTTTTCAAGCTCTTATGAATGAGATGTTGAAACCTTTTTTAAGAAGATTTGTTTTGGTGTTTTTCGATGACATTTTGGTGTACAGCAAGAATTTGAAAGATCATTTAAGGCATTTAAGGATGATATTGCAGTTATTACAGGAACACAGCTTGTATGCCAACAAGAAGAAATGTACTTTTGGACAATCCCAATTGGAGTATCTTGGCCACATCATTTCAGCACATGGGGTGGCTGCTGATCCAAAGAAAATTGAAGCCATGTGGCTTTGGCCTACTCCTAGAGATGTGAAAGGGCTGTGTGGATTTTTGGGATTGACTGAGTATTATAGGCGGTTTGTCAAGAACTATGGTAAGATTGTTAAGCCCTTAACACAGCTGTTAAAAAAAAGACAATTTTGTATGGGGAAAAGAAGCACAAGAAGCATTTGATAATCTCAGGACAGTAATGACCACCCTACCCGTGCTAACTGTACCTGATTTTTCCAAGCCTTTTGTTTTAGAAACTGATGCCTCTGGTAAAGGAATTGGTGCTGTCTTGCTGCAAGAAGATAGACCAATAGCCTTTTTTAGTCAACCTTTGTCTGAAAGAGCACAGGCCAGATCTGCATATGAGCGAGAACTAATGGCAATTGTACTAGCTATCTAGAAATGACATCATTACCTTATGGGAAGGCACTATTATCCATACAGACCAGCGCAGTTTAAAATTCTTCATGGATCAACGATTGTTAGGGGAAGAGCAGTTGAAATGGACTTCTAAGTTGTTGGGGTTTGATTTTGAAATAAGGTATAAACAAGGGTGTGAAAATGGGGTTGCTGATGCACTGTCTAGACGTATGACATACGCTACCTTATTAGTGCTCCAATTCCCTAGTTTAGATAACTTGGTTGACGAGATTCAGCATGATGTTAGACTTAAAGGTATTATCCAAGACTTACTCTTAGATCCGGCCTCTCATCCGGGGTATCACCTCTTTGGTCATCGATTGCTGTATAAGGGGTGCTTGGTTTTGTCGCGAAATTCCCCTAGGATACCTCTACTATTGTCAAAATTTCATAGTTCAGTAGTGGGGGGTCACTCTGGTTTTTTCAAAACTTTTAAACGATTGGCTGGGTTGCTGTGTTGGGAGGACATGAGATGAGACATTCAAAATTTTGTTGCAGCTTGTGCATTATGCCAACGGAATAAAGTCCAGACATTATCTCCAGTTGGGTTATTGCAACTGTTACCAATTCCAACACAGGTTTGGTCTGATATCTCCATGGATTTTATTGGTGGCCTTCCTAGAGCAAGTGGGAAAGATATGATTCTAGTGGTGGTAGATCGTTTCACCAAATATGCTCATTTCATTCCACTTAGTCACCCTTTTAATGCCAAAGAGGTGGCTGATATTTTTCTTCGGGAAGTGGTTCGATTACATGGTTTTCCAGCCACCATTGTTTCTGACTGTGACCAACTTTTTCTCAGTCATTTCTGGACTGAATTATTTCATTCGGCTTGTACGAAATTGAAGTTCAACTCCGCTTACCATCCCCAATCTGATGGTCAAACGGAGGTGGTAAATAGATGTTTAGAGACTTATTTGCGCTGTGTGACAGGAGAGAAACCAAAGCAGTGGCCAAAATGGTTGAGTTGGGTTGAGTTTTGGTATAACACTAACTACAATGCTTCTACCAAGCTTACGCCTTTTAAGGCTCTCTATGGTCGTGATCCTCCTATTTTGTTAAAGGGTACTACTTTCCCTTCTGCTGTCAAGGATATTAACCAGTTAGTGGCTGACCAGGATGCCATGTTAGCTGAATTGCGTGCTAATCTATTGAAGGCTCAGAATAGAATGAAGTCTCAGGCTGATAAGCGCCGTAGAGATGTGCAGTTTCAGGTGGATGATTGGGTTTTTCCAAAGCTGCAACCATATAGACTACGTTCCTTGGCCAAGAAGCGTGATGAAAAATTATCTCCTTGGTACTATGGTCCTTTTCAGATTCTGGAACGGATTGGTTCGGTTGCCTATCGACTTCAATTACCTGCTAATTGTCGTATTCACCTAGTTTTTCATGTTTCCCTTCTAAAGAAAGTTGTTTATCCTCACATTCCTGTTCAGCCATTACCTCCATTGTTATCTGATGAATTGGAATTGCAAGTACAACCGGCTCATGTTGTGGCTATTCGCACTGCTCCCTTGGGTCTCACGGAAGTTTTAATTCATTGGCAGGATCTCCCTGGTTTTGAAGACTCTTGGGAATCTGCTACTTCTATTCAGGAAAGTTTTCCTTCATTTCACCTTGAGGACAAGGTGGCACTTTTGGGGGGGGAGTATTGTTAGTAAGCCTCCAATTATGAGGGTGTATGTTAGAAGAGATAAGAAAGGATGTAGAGGATTAGATACCACTGTTCCAGTTACTAGTTATTGTAACTAAACTAATAACTGTAACTAGTTAGTTACAGCTGGACAGTTAGTTAGGATCCTAACTATAAATAGGAGAAGAGAGGAGAGAGTAAGCAAGAAAATATTTAGAAATAAGGAGTGAGAAGGAGAGACCAGGAACTCTCGAAATCTGTCCTGGATTGTAAGGATCAATTCTTGCCTTTCATCTTGAATTCTACTGTCACCTTGACCCAGAGTCCAAGGGAGAGGGTGATGAAATAAAACCTAGCATCTGTTTTCAATATCTCTATTTCGTGTTCTGAACCAGTTTCTAACAAGGGGTGATCTTAAATTCTTAGTTATGAATTTTGGAAATGATCCTCGATAGGGAAGGTGATCCTAAATTCTTAGATGTAATTCCTCATTAGTTATGGCCAGGGTTACTGGTAGTGTGAGGATGCAATATTCCCTCATTTCCTAGTGATATAAAAGAACCCTTCCTTCCAGGGTAGTATGAGGAAGCTCTACCTATTTGAGGTATAAGGATATGGGTTCTAGGAATATGCTTAGAGAGATGATAATCAAATGAGCACTAAAGAAAGATTTATACATGTTTGAGCATTTCCACATCATCGTGAATATGTTATTTATATAGATCAGATAATTGGTAATGAATGTTTACATTATGAGAGAATGTAAATATTCTAGTGATAGTGAGTTATGACTCATACTTGATATATTCTTGATGAAATCTATGATTTATTGATGATGTATTGAAACTAATTATATTAGTTGAATAAGTAATATTAATCAACAATTAAAATTGAATTTCTGTCTCGGGAAGAGAAAAGGAACTATTTTTGGCTTTACCCACCTTTCTATATGATATTTATAATATTGATTTGATTCCCCAAAGCAGCTGGAGTTATTATGACGACATTTTATATATTAGATCTACTGAGAATTTCTAGAATTCTCACCCCTTGTATCTTTTCTTTCCATGATAATTCCAACACAAGATCCACCTATACAATAGAAGAGAAGAGGCTGAAGTAGTATTGGATTATTAATCATTTTGACCATTGCCTTGTGCTTATAGTTATGCAATGGATTGTATATAGTTTATCTTTACATGCATCTATAAAGGCTTAGTTTGGACATTAATGTTCTAGATTTTATGGACTATTAACGTCAGTATGGATCAGACTATTCAGTTGCATATTCATATCTTGAGATATTATTATCCCTCACAAGACTCAAATTAGTGATAAAATTAGTATATTTAATTATTAAGAAATGATAATAGTTTAGTTGTGACGTGCTTAATTCTAAATACTTTTGTGTAATCCAGATATGCTAGGGGTATTAGTTTTGGGGTGCACCCCACCTGCCATGTGGGCAGGTTGTTACAATGTGAACCCACATCATGCTTACCACACTCCATTTCACCCATTTCCACATGAGCGCCCCCATTCCCCCCCCCCCCCATAAAAAAAGATTTCTATGCTATCATTCCCTTTCTTCTTAACATATACCATAGAGATAAGTGCCAATTGATTGGTGTTAGACTTGTAATTAGTATATTGCTTTGTAACTTAGTATTAGTGTCTAGATTCAATATACATATTGTTGAAAGAGAGAAAAGAGAGAGACATATGAAGAAACCGTGTGTTTCAACTACATAACGGAGGCTGAATATATACTCAATAAGTAATAACTAATTACACAATTTACATGATGTGGGACTAACAGTTGTACTACTAATTACACCTAATTACATATGTTTCCAATACTCTCCCTCAAGCTAGAGCATATAAATTATATGCACCAAGCTTGTTGCACAAATAACTTATTCGTGGACCTCTCAGGGACTTGGTGAAGACATCTGCTAGCTGATCATTTGAGTTGACAAAGTTTGTGGTGATGTCTCCTGATAGAATCTTTTCCCTGATGAAATGACAGTCAACCTCAATATGTTTGATCCTTTCATGAAACACCCTTTCATGGAACACTGGATTGGAAGCTATATGCAAAGCAGCTTGATTGTCACATATGAGTGTCATTTTCATAACCTCATCAAATTGAAGTTCTTTGAGGAGTTGTTTCAACCAAACGAGTTCACAAGTGACTGAGGCCATAGCTCGATATCCTCGCTTCTAAGACTAGATCTTGCAACTACATTTTGCTTCTTACTTTTCCAGGAAACTAGGTTGCCTCCAATGAGTACACAATACCCAGAAGTGGATCGTCTGTCAATAGGAGAACCTGCCCAGTCAGCATCTGAATATCCAACGACTTGAGTATGTCCCTTATCTTCATAGATGAGGCCTTTTCCAGGAGCTGCTTTAATATACTTTAGGATGCGAATCATTGCATCCCAATGTGCATCACAAGGTGAATTTAGAAACTGACTTACCACACTAACCACAAAGGAGATGTTAGGACTGGTAACAGTGAGGTAGTTCAGTTTTCCAACTAACCTTCTGTATCTTCTTGGATCCGAAAATAGCTCCCCCTGATTTGGTAAAAGTTTAGCATTCGGATCCATAGGAGTGTCGACAGGCTTTGCATTCAATAGACCTGTTTCCTCAAGAATGTCCATGGCATACTTCTTCTGTGAAATTACTATACCATCATTGGATTGTGCCACCTCTATTCCCAAGAAGTATCGAAGTTTGCCAAGTTCTTTGGTCTGAAAGTGATGACCAAGATATTGTTTTACCTGATATTATGCCATGGTGATCACCTGCCAGTGATAACAATGTCGTTGACATATACAATCAAATAAATACACCCTTGAGCTGAATGGCGATAGAAGACAGAGTGGTCAGCCTCACTGCGTGTCATACCAAACTGCTGAACTACAATACTAAATCGGCCAAACCAAGCCCTAGGAGACTGTTTAAGGCCATACAAAGATTTGTGAAGACGACAAACTAGTCCAGAAGACTCCCCCTGAGCAACAAACCCTGGTGGTTGCTCCATGTAAACCTCTTCTTCTAGATCACCATGGAGAAAAGCATTTTTGATGTCCAACTGATGAAGGGGCCAGTGGCGAATAGCAGCCATTGACAAAAAAAGTCTAACCGAAGCCATCTTCGCCACAGGCGAGAAAGTATCCCCATAATCCAAGCCAAAAATATGAGTATATCCTTTGGCCACCAGACGAGCCTTGAGGCGATCAATCTTGCCATCAGGGCCAACCTTGACCGAATAAATCCACCGACAGCCTACCACAGACTTCCCGGGAGGAAGAGGAACAAGTTCCCAAGTACTACTGCTCTGAAGGGCACACATCTCATCGATCATAGCTTGTCTCCACTCAGGATGAGATAAAGCGTCACCTGGAGAGTTAGGAATAGATACAGAAGACAAGGAAGAAAGGCAAGCATAATGCGAAGAAGATAGGCGATGATAACTCAAGTTAACATAATGAGGAGAAGGGTTACGAGTAGACTGTATACCTTTTTGGAGAGCAATGGGAGGGTTAGGAGGCAGTGCCGGAGCTGGTAAAGGAAGTGGTACCGGAGGAGAGTCCACAGTGACCTCTGCAACTTCTGGTGGAGTGTATGGTGGCTGACGATGATAGACTTGTAAGGGACGAATAGTAGTGGTGGTGTGCTCAACATAGGGGGTCGGAGGTGCAGCAGACTCAACAGAGATAAGAGGAAAAGGGACAGGTAAGACCTCAGAGATAGGCTCAAGAGTCGATGAAGGAGACTGGAAGAAGGGAACAGACTCAAAGAAGGTAACATCAGCCAAGATGAGGTAACGTCAGAGATCAAGGGAAAAACAACGATAACCTTTTTGGGACCGATGGTAACCAAGAAAAACACACTTAATAGATCGGGCGGAAAGTTTATCAAGACCAGGAGTGAGATTATGAACAAAACAAGTAGACCCAAATATACGAGGTGGTAGGGAATGCAGAGGTTGATGGGGATATAAAATAGAGTAAGGGACCTGGTGATCAAGCACAAAGGAGGGCATACAGTTAATCGGATAACAGGCAATAAGAACTGCATCGCCCCAGAAGCGAAAAGGAACATTACCATGAAGTAAAAGGGTCCGAGTTGTTTCTACGAGATGTCGGTTTTTACGTTCAGCAACCCCATTTTGTTGAGGGGTATGTGCACAAGAGGTTTGTGTGAAGAATGCCATGAGAAGCCATAAAGGATTGAAATGGTTGAGACAAATACTCACGGGCATTATCACTACGCAAACTACGTATAGGAACACCAAATTGAGTTTTAATTTCATGATAAAAGTTTTGAAATATGGAAAACAACTCAGACCGATTTTGCATAAAAAATAACCAAGTGCAGCGAGAGTAATCATCAATGAAGGTGACAAAATATCTGGATCCTAGAGTAGAAACAGTACGACTAGGACCCCAAACATCAGAATGTACTAAAGCAAAAGGAGAAGACGCTCGATCGCGATTTTACCAGAAACGGACTACGGGTGTGTTTTCCTAGTTGACATGACTCACAAGGAGACTAGACAACTTAGAGAGGTGGGCACCAATTTTTGGAGTTTAGGAAGGCTAGGGTGACCCAACTGCGCATGGATGGTGAGAGGGGAATCCTTGACAGCGCAAACACGAGAAGAGTTGGAGAGCTGGTAGAGGCCATGGGACTCACATCCGGTGCCAAGTATCCGTCCCGAACTCCGGTCCTGCAGAATGACAGAGTCTTTAGTAAAGGTAATCATACAATCAAGAGACCGGGTCAAACGACTAATGGAAAGCAAATTAAAAGGAGACCCAGGAACATAAAGGACAAAGTCTACTGAAAGGGAAGGGAGGGGATAGGTAGTGTCGATCCCTTGGGATTGAGACTTGGAACCATTTGCTAAAGTGACAGCAGGCAAATAACCATTGTGAGAAAGGTTGGAGAAAAGAGTCTTATTACCAGAAATGTGGTCAGTTGTACTAGAATCAAGAACCCAAGTACCAATGGATGGGGAACGAGAGAGACAAGCAAATGAAGTACCAATATGTGCAACAGAGGCAGTGGAACTGGAGATCTGATGTTGCTCAAACCATTTCAGAAAGTCGGCATTGGCAGTTGTTGGAGTAGAGAAACCAGAGGACTTACATTGTGCAAACCACTGTAAAAAATCTGCATACTCAGCCTTCGGGGCGTCCTTAGAGCTAGTTGAGGAGGTAGAACTAGCCATGGATCAGTAAGCAACAACCAAACAGTACCTGAATGCACCGAATCAAAAGGAGGGGTCGCGACAAACGGTCACCAACACAAAAGGCGAGGGCAGATCCAGACAGAAGAGAGAAAGGCGATCACGGCGGTACAAACGGCGGCCGGTGGGGGTGGCTCATGCACCGTCACGAGCCGGAAAATGGGCCGTGCAGTGGCTGTTTGGCAGGCGCGAAGGGCGGCGCGTGGGGGCGCTTCCCTGCGACGTTGTGGCTGGGCTTCTGGGGTCCGGCCGGTCGGCGGGAGACAGTTCTGATGGTGTGGTCGGCGGCCAGAAAGGAGGCGGCGGACGGCGGTGGCAGCAGCGAACAGGAAGAAAAAGAGGCCGGAAAGACGTCACGGCAAGGGAGAAAGGTCGGCAAACGGGAAGGGAAACACGGTTGGCCGGAAAAATTTTCACCGGAGTGCAGTGGGCTCACCCGGCGTACACGGTTATAGGATTGCCTCTCTTTAGGCTCTAGATACCATGTTGAAAGAGAGAAAGGAGAGAGACATATGAAGAAACCGTGTGTTTCAACTACACAACGGAGGTGAATATATACTCAATAAGTAATAACTAATTACACAATTTACATGATGTGGGACTAACAGTTGTATTACTAATTACACCTAATTACATATGTTTCCAACACATATAATGTCTAGATTCATTGTATTAGATTAATATATATATTCAGTTATCCGTAGTGTAATTAACACGGTTTTCGTCATATGCCTCTCTTTTCTCTCTTTACTTTTAACAACAACAAACTGGAATCAGACTAGTAGTATTATTGAATATTCACACTGGAAATGCCTTCTCTACTGATATTGACATGATGTCAGTATTAGATCGAGCTTTACACGCCAGACAAAATGGAAAACTCTCACACTCACCGAAATAGAATGACAGAGATGCCACAGACACTTCTAGGGGTTTGCTTCCTTCCTTCCCAATCTTACCCTGCAGGTTGTTACAATGTGAACCCACATCATGCTTATCACACTCCGTTCCCCCATTTCCCACAAGAGCCCCCTGCTCCCGCTGTGTCCCCCTAATTCTCTGCTATCATTCCCTTTCTTTTTAACATATACCCTAGAGATAAGTGGATGCTTGCATCTCTTTTTATATTTTTACTATATAGTTCCTCTCAAGATGGAACTTATGTACCATGAGTTCTTAGCTTGCTAAAACATACAAAATAACCTGAACCCAATGTAAAAAAATTTAAGCTCTTGGAACATGTTCTTGACCAGGTTATGGGTTCGTGGATCTGGAGCAACCCGACTTGTCAGAGTGAACATTCTAGACACCACTACGCGCGTGATGCGGCCTACACACTAGGCATAACTTCCTCAACAGAAAGGAATATTCATCATGCCTCGCATAAATAGGAGATTAATTATAGGGAATAACGATTTTCGCAATTCCAGGTAACAACATTTAATACACACTGAATACTCAGATTATTCTCACCCTAAAAGGCTCATATAAATACACTCAGCAAGGTAAAAAAAGTATGACCTAATTCCCAATACTACACATTACCCTCCTTGCGCACATACTAACTTGAGCGTTGGAGTGCTTTTTGCCGGTACCCACCCCCTCGCTCCATTGCTGTCGCTGTTGCGTCACGGAGGAATTCACCATCTCTTATCTTCTCAGGGAACCCTCAGAACCTAGTTCTGAACATTGGCGACGTCTGTGGGAAAGATAAATTTCTACTCTCAACACCACTAGCAGCTCTTCTACCACCACCATCGTCATGGTTAATACGAGGAGGAGACAAGCCTTAACTAATCAGAACCATGTTTCTACTGCGCGCAACCCACTTTTTGCAATTTGTCGTCCAACATCTGTCTTTACTACTTACGAACCAGTCCCGGAACCAGTCGTAGCTCAACTGGAACCCAGGCAGGAGACTTCTTTCTCTGGAGAGAATCTCCTCCTTCCTCCCCCGAGAGTTCTGGTGAGGCAATGCTTTGGTCCTCAAGGGGCACCTTCTGGGGATGCTAGACATCGAGTATCAGCGCTGCGACACCTTAAAAGTCGAGCAGAGAATGAAGTTCAGTCTCGACATGCTGAATCTGATCATCAGGAGCTGTCCAAGGTAGAATTGCTCTCTTTGGTCAGACTTCAGGATGAAAAGATTCATCTCTAGGAGGAAAGAATTCACAACCTGGAGAGAAACCAGGATTATGAGGGCGAGAACCAATCTTCGAGAAGGAATCATGAAAAAAGAAGGGGCAAAACTCAGGAAGATGACTGCCATCCGGAAAACTCTAGGGTCGCAGACTCCGGTCATAATGTTGAACCTGTCCATACAAGAGAGCAGGGACAAGGAGTTAGGAGCTCGGTTTCTTAGAATCAGCCCTTCTCTAATAAACTGATGGCCTATGAGATCCCTAGGCATTTTAAGTATTCTTCCAATATTGAAGCCTATGATGGAACCACGGACCCCCAGGAGCATTTCCACGCCTACGTCTCACCTCTCTTATTTGTTGGAGGAGATAATCCTCTCATGTGCCGTGCTTTCCAATTGTCTCTCAAGAAAGCTGCCTTAAGATGGTTCACCACCATACCTCCTAAGTCCGTTGTTAACTGGGAAAGCCTGTCCTCGAGATTTTTGTTGCACTTCACCACCAGCAAAGTGTAGCCTAAATTCATTTCATGCCTTTCCCAAATTAAGTAGGGAAAGGAGGAGTCTCTCTGAGACTTCATATCCTGGTTCAACAAGGAAATCATGAACATTGGGATGAAAGGCTCGGATTGTACTACATTAGAGAAGGACTCCGACCAGGACCGTTCTCCTTCTCACTGGCAAAGGAGCCCAAAATTATGGATGAGTTCCGCGCCCGTGTTGACAAGTATATTAATGCTGAAGATGTTCTCTGGGTTAGGAAGCATCTCGAGAAAGGAGAAGATGTTGAGCCCAAATTCGAGGAGCAACCAAACCAACAAGGTCGGAGTTCGAAGCCACCTTTCAAGGGGAAGTATGAGAAATATACTCCCCTCAATGCACCTTGGGCACAAATCTACCAAGAGGTCATGAACACCGAGCTCCGAGATGTGCAAAGACCTGCCCCCCATGAAGAAGCATTCGTAGAGAGGGACAAATCCAAGCACTGCGCTTGGCAAGACAGCCATGGCCACAACATGAAGGGCT
Organism: Ormosia emarginata; assembly: GCA_029884605.1. Lineage (NCBI taxonomy): Eukaryota > Viridiplantae > Streptophyta > Magnoliopsida > Fabales > Fabaceae > Ormosia > Ormosia emarginata. Next base: position 6,727,511 of record JAQQTP010000087.1, read on the forward strand.
GTATCAACCTCTAGGATGCCATCGAGTCTCATTCGAGACGGACGTTTGGGTTGATATGTACGCCAAACCCGGAATAGCAATTGGAGGGGAAGCCATTACAGAAAGCGAAGTTATAGCCCTCGAAGTCCCTCTCCTCCCTGCCAGAGAAGATGTTCTCCAATTAGGAATGACAACCCTGACCCAAGCTCACCTCGGGTGAACGCCCAAAATCAAGACAGGGCTCCACCTGGAATGACAACCATGAGAACAACCATCATCGCACTGAAGTAACCTGGACAATTATGTAGTGCATTGTAATTATTGCTTCTACTATGTAATAGACATCTCTTGACATGAATAAAGTTATTTTTCCAATTATTGTATCATTTAAAGCCAGCACATTGGCCACGACTTAGCATACGCACACTTTGGCCCGACATCATTTAAGCCAGTACCTCGGTAGTGACCTCTAGTCCACGAGTACTTTGGCCTCTTCTCACCTCAGCCAGTACCTTGGCTGTGACCTTGAGTCCATGAGTACTCTAGCCTTACATAACCCACAAGGTTACCACACCTTGGCGAGGTCCGAAGAATACAAGGTTCGAAGAATACAAGGTCCGAAGAGGATCAGCTATTCGGATATTCATACATGATAGTCTGACAAGGGAATCCTCTTGACTCTATCCTGAAGTCAAGGAGTGCATTCAAGGGTCTTCACCCGTACCTTTAGGGCCTGACCTCAACTCATAAACCGACCAGGTTTATAGAGGTTGAGTGTATTCTAACATGAAGGCCAAATAGGGGAATCCGCTTGACAACCCTCTGGGGTCAAGCAGCGCTTTCAAGGGTTTTCACTCGTGCCCTTATGGCGTGACCTTAACCTATAAACCAATCAGGTTTACAGAGGTTAAGCATAACCGACCATAGCCTGGGACTTTGGACCCACACCAAGAGGCTTCCATGTCACTCTCACCTAAAGTTCGACGGTCCACTATTCCTAAATGAACCCAACTACTGAGATTGAGCTTTGGACTCATCTCAGTTAGGCAAACGAGTGTTCGTCAACCTGAAATATAGACACTGAGGTCGAGCATTGGAACCATCCTGATAAACCGCACGAGTAAGTTGCTAAACATCGAGATCAAGTGTCCAACCCATCTCGACATGACAAAGGCAAAATATACAAAGTATAAAACGCGATCATCGGGATTGAGTGTTGGACTCATTTCAGTGAAGGGAGCAGACAATGAAAAATGGAACATTCAAAGAAGCAAACTTTCTATTATTCACATTCCAAACATCATTGACTTTACAAGAAGTGCCTATAAGCTACGCTTTTCCAAGAGTGCCCACTTGAAGGTAGCTTGGTGAGATGATGATCAAGCACTGGCCACGGCCACCTCAATGATTCCTCAAGATGCGAACACCCCTCTCCTCCTTCTTGATCAACATGAGGAGAAGGCTTCACAGTCCCACGACTCCAAAACACTCTTGCACACCCAAGGCATGGTAAGCACCTTCAGTGACAGTCAGGAGCGCAAAGAAGGGAGAGTGGTGAAACCCCTTCCACGCCTCACAGGAACTACAACAGAAGTCATGAACCTTCCCGACAAAAATAGGATCAATTGAACTTAAGGATTTGTGAAATGCTTAAGTCAATCATCCACTCAGCAGATAATCTATTTATATACATGATCAATACAATTTACAAGAAGAGGAATTAATTCTAACATTAATTCCCAAGATACAATGAATCCTAAGGATACAATGAATTCTAAGATACAATGAACTCTAATTAGTGGAATAATAATTATATCCTACTTCCAACATAATTATCTATTTCCAACACTCCCCCTCAAGTTAGAGCGTAGATATCAAATGCATCCAGCTTGTTGCAAATATAAGCTATCCTTGGTCCCCGAAGAGCTTTGGTAAGCAAATCAGCCAATTGGTCATTTGAGTTGACAAAGGATGTGGTAATCTCCCCAGAAACAATCTTCTTACAAATAAAATGGCAGTCAACCTCTATATGCTTGGTTCATTCATGGAAGACTAGGCTAGAAGCAATATGGAGAGTTGCCTGATTATCACAAATTAATCTCATAGTTCCAACTTCACAAAGCTTTAACTCTTTAATGAGCTGCTTTAGTCATATTAGTTCACATGTAGTGAGAGCCATAGCGATATTTTGCTTCAGCATTTGATCTTGCGACTACATTTTGTTTCTTACTTTTTCATGAAATGAGGTTTCCTCCAAAGTAAACACAATATCCTGAGGTGGATCTCCTATCACATGGAGATCCAGCCCAATTTGCATCAGTGTAAGCAATAATTTTCCTATGCCCTCTATTTTCATATACTATCCCTTTTCCTGGTGATCCTTTAATGAATCTCAAAATTCTGATGACTACATTCCAATGATCAATACGGGGAGAATTTAGGAATTGACTCACCACACTAATGGCAAAAGATGTTCGGTCTGGTAACAGTAAGATAATTCAGCTTTCCTACTAATCTTCGATATCTGCTTGGATCTGAAAATAATTTACCTTTATTAGGAAGGAGCTTAATATTCGAATCTATGGGAGTTTCAACTGGTTTACAATTCAGCATTCCAGTTTCTTCAAGAATATCAAGAGCATACTTTCTTTGGGAGATAGCAATTTCTGATTTTGACTGAGCAACTTCAATTCCTAGAAAATATCTCAATTTGCCCAAGTCCTTTGTTTCAAAGTGACGAAATAGATGCTCCTTCAATTGTTGAATTCCAACATGATCATTTCCTGTTATGACAATGTTATCCACATAAACCACAAGATAGATACACAAATTAGATGAATACTTATAAAATATTGAGTGATCCAATGCACTTCTAATCATTCCAAATTTTTGTAAGACCAAGCTGAATCGTCCAACCCAACATCGGGGAGATTGTTTAAGACCATATAGTGATTTGTGAAGTTTACAAACTAAACCTGACTCCCCCTGAGCAACAAACCCAGGAGATTGCTCCATATAGATCTCCTCAGTCAAGTCGCCATGCAAGAAAGCATTTTTGACATCTAGTTGGCGTAGAGACCATTGATTCATGGCTGCTATGGATAGAAATACCCTGACCGAAGCCATTTTCGCAACAGGAGAAAAGGTATCACCATAATCTTGCCCCAAAATCTGAGTAAAACCCTTGGTTACAAGACTAGCCTTAAGACGATCCACAGTACCATTAGGGCTAACTTTTATAGTGAAGACCCAGCGATATCCCACAGGATTTTTACCCGAAGGTAAAGGAATCAAAGACCAAGTACGGTTGGATTCCAAATCTTGCATTTCCTCAATCATTGCCTACCGCCATCCTGGATGGGAAAGAGCTTCCTAAACACTTTTAGGAATAGAAACAGTAGACAAGGAAGAGGTGAAAGCATATTGAACAGGAGAAAGACAATGATAACTAACAAAATTATAAATAGGGTGAGGATTATGAGTAGAACGAATACTTTTACGAATAGCAATTGGGAAGTCAGAAATGGGTGAAGGCGGATCCGGAGACAGTTGAGAAGCTGGTTCAGGCACTAAAACACTGGGCTCGGGATCTGGTGGAGATGTGGAAGGTTCATGATGACGACGATGATAAGTGATCAATGGACGAGAATTATCTTCATGAGTGGTGGTCGATGGACTAAGAAAAGGAACAGGTAAAATTGTAGAAGGAGTGATTGTTTCTTCCGTTGAAGTGAAGATTGGAGAATCTTCAAAGAAAGTCACATCTGCAGAAACAAAGAAACGATGTAATGAAGGGGAGTACCACCTGTAACCTTTTTGTACTTTGGAATATCCAAGGAAAATACACTAAATTGCACGAGTAGTGAGTTTATCTTTTCTTGAAGACAGATCATGAACAAAACAAGTACAACCAAAAATGCGTAAAGGAAGTTTATATGTAGATTCATCAGGAAATAAAATGGAATGAGGAATCTGGTTATCCAACACAGAAGATGGCATCCTATTGATCAAGTAACTTGCAGTAAGAACTGCATCTGCCCAAAATTTTAAAGGAACATTTGCTTGAAGTAACAAGGTACGGGCTGTATCAAGCAAATGTCGATGTTTTCTTTCTGCAACCCCATTCTGTTGTGGTGTGTGTGGACAACTAGATTGATGAATCATACCTTTTGAGGACATAAAAGACTTGAATGAGGTAGAAAAATACTCTTTAGCATTATCACTTCTTAAAATGTGAATTGTACGACCAAATTGAGTAGAAATCTCAGACCAAAATTTCTGAAAGTTTTCAAACAGTTCAGACCGATCTTTCATTAAGTAGATCCAAGTACATCTTGAGTAGTTATCAATGAAAGTTACAAAATAACGAAAGCCTAGAATTGAACTAGTGCGACTAGGCCCCCAGATATCTGAGTGAACTAAGTCAAAAGGAGACTTGGACCGACTTGTTTCTTTATTGTAAAAGGAAGAACAGGCATGTTTGCCAAGTTGACAAGATTCACATTGAAGAGGCTGTAAATGAGAAAGACTAGGGACCATTTTCTTCAATTTATTTAAACTTGGATGACCCAGACGATTATGAAGGATACTTGGAGAATCAACCACAGCACAAATGGTTGAGGAAGAAGGTTGAAGATAATAGACCCCACGTGATTCAGAGCCTTTGTCAATCATCTGTGTCGTACTTCGGTCCTGAATATAGAAAGAAAAGTTACTAAGCAATTAAGAGTGTGAGTCAATTTGCTAACTGAGAGTAGATTAAAAGGACTGCCAGGAATGAGAAGAACAAAATCTAAATTTAAGGAGGGAAGAGGAGAAATTTTGCTAATGCCAGTGGCCTGAACTTTCGACCCATCTGCAAGGGTTATTGAATGAGGAATTTTTGTAGGAGATAAATTTTAAAATAATGAAGAATTATTGGCAATATGATCTGATGCACCAGAATCCAAAATCTAGGATCCAAAAGACAAAGATTGAGAAAAACAAACTGCGGAATTACCAGATTGAGGTACTGAGGATAAGACATTATTAGAAGTCGCCTTTAACTTGAGGTACTCCTTATACTCATTATCAGATAAGAGAATCTTATTTTCTTGTGGAGGATCATCCTTCTTTGCGGTATCCGGTGCCTGCATTTGTGACATATTGACAGTTTTTCCCGGAAAGCCATTCATGGAGTAGCATCGATCTTGAGTATGCCTTATTCGTTTACAATAAGAGCATTGTGGTCGATTACCACGACCACCTCTTCCACGGCCACGACCACGTCCTCCACGACCAGAATTTGTCAAGAAGGCTAGAGTCTTCTTGAGGATCAGGTTTGAGAGATTCATTAGTCAATGGAACACGGAATAATTGATCAATCAGTTCATCAACAGTAGGAATGTTTGGATTTGTCAGGACTTGATTTCTAACATTTTCAAAGTCCTTATGCAAGCCATGAAGAACAAAGACCATGTACATTTGATCTAACTTGTCTACCACCTTTTTAGGATCACTATCTGTTAGATGCATCTTGACTTGTTGAATTGTGGACTGAGCTTTGTTCAAATAGGAAATTAAATCATGATCCTGCATTTGAAGAGTTGCCAAATTGTGGATAGAGTCATAGAGTTGCTGAATGTCATTAGCATAAACACTTTTAGCCTTCTTCCAAATATCATAACAAGACTTACAGGAACGGTAGTGAACCAGTAGTGATGGATCAATGGACTGCCAAAGAAGAGACACTAACTGATAGTCAACCTTTTGCCATTCATCCTTTAATGCAGCATCAATTTTCTCTATTTGAGTTGTCAGATGATCATAAAGTCCCCGACCGAGGAACCAAATTTCCACGGCTGAACACCAATCCATATAGTTTTTGCCATTAAGTTTAACAGAAGTAATTGAAGGAGTTCCTGAAAAGGCAAATGAGATAGGACTTTTCTTGCCCTTGTCAGAACTTGTTGCTGATGCCATTTGGTAGAAAAGAAATTAGAAACAGAAATACTTAAAGACAGAGGCTCAAAAAACACTTAGACCCAGTAACCAAACAGCAGAAAATGACCAGTCTAACCACCTAAACAGACAAAGGAGAGGCCGAAAAGATGTTCTGGGCAGTCGTAGAAATTTTTCGATTGCAGGAAGGTGGCGCGTGACCTACACACGCCGGGAGGACAGAGGCGTGTGATCGGTGCGTGGTGACGCATGCGGCATTTTCCGGCAATGGCGGTTGGTGGGCAGGCCGGTCAGCGACTTCCGAGGCAATTTCCGGTGACAGTGGGAGCTGGGTTGATGGTGATGATGACTTTCTAGGAAGACTAGATTAGGAGACTAGATGGCAGAAAAAAAAAACTCCGAGGAACAAACCAGCAGAACGAACCTGCTTTGATGCCAAGTTGAACTTAAGGATTTGTGAAATGCTTGAGTCAATCATCCACTCAGCAGATAATCTATTTATATACATGATCAATACAATTTACAAGAGGGGGAATTAATTCTAGCATTAATTCCCAAGATACAATGAATTCTAAGATACGATGAACTCTAATTAGTGGAATAATAATTATATCCTACTTCCAACATAATTATCTATTTCCAACAGGATCTTCTGCCTACGCTTGGGAAGAAAAGGCTTTTGCTGCTTGGAGACATGTTGACCAAACTACGTAAAGCAGTTACTTGGCTCTCACCGAGCCATTACGCTTGGAGAGAAAGGCCTCCACCATAAAAACATGCAGGGAAAAAGGGTACACCTTTAAGAATTTGGGAGAGAAAGATGATTTTAAAAAGAGACATGGCTCTCACCACGCCCACAAGAAACAAAAAAAGGGCCTCCCTCTGGAAAAGACCCAGCCTCAAACGAAAGCCAGAAAACAAAAGGAACAAGTGACAACCCCACTGTAAACATTCCCTATTTATAGAGGGAGTAATGCGCTTTGATTGGCTCCCAACAAAGTAAACCAACTGCACGTTCGAAGCCACGCTTAATTGTTTCTCCCTTGTGATTGGTCGCAAGGGTAGCGGGCGGTTGAGAAACGAAGCAGAAAATTGCTATCCCCTTTAAAGCGGTTTTAATTCCCAATAAATTCAAAGCAACGGTTTCTAAGCAAGCACAGACTGCTACAAATCGTAGAGTAAAGGCTGTTAAAAGAACATCAGATCCCTAAAAGCAATAAAGTCTCTGACCCCCTTCAAGTAGCAATCAACAGACTATGGAGGAGCGCATTGGAAATTGACCTACGATTACGAACCCCGAACCCCAGCGGGGAAGCGGGCTTCTAAATACTTCAACCAAAGTCTTGCTACCGAGATCGAGTGTTGGACTCGTCTCAGTGAACTACGTGAGCAAACTGCTGAATGCAAAACGAATACTGAGATTGAGCATTGGACCCCTCTTGGCTCTACAAAGGCTAAAATTCAACCAAGTACAAAAGAGGCATCAAGAATGAGCATTGGACTCATCTCGGCGAAAGAAAGTAGACATCGTTATGGAGGAAATACCAAGTGTTAAAATTAAACAGAAAATGCCCGAGGTCGAGACTTGTCCAAATGCATCAGTAAAACCCCTCACAGGGGGTAATGAAAAAACAATTAAGTTGGACATCAGAAAGTGGGGCTTGGATCTTTCAGAGTCTCCACCGCCGCCTCAGACCGCACTGCCTCGGTCTGTATCTCCTCAACTTGCGCCACCTCGGTCTGTACGACCTCGACCACTACAACCTTGGCCTTTTCTCGTCTAGCCTCTGATGCAGCTTCAGTCCATCCTCCGCCGTCTGCCCTTCAGTCTACTTGATCATTTGGGGCAGCCACAGGAACAACCATATTAACAATCCGGCCTTCTCAGACCTCCCTCAGTGGACCGACCCTCTCCTCATTAAGACTGGGGTTAAGAGGGCGGAGTTGGTTAAGGGCATTCTCAAAGGACTCCTCCATGGACTTCGATCAGTCATCTACCATTTGGATAAGTTCTTCATTCAGCCTAGTCTCGGTCTGGCGCAGAAGTTCACACTGAGCCTAGATACCAGTGAGAACAGACTCAGTCGAGGCTAAGCTCCCCTTCAATGCATTCTCTCGAGCCACTGCTTCATCAAGTTGGACTCGAAGCTCGTCGGCCTCAACAGCCTTAGCCCGGAGAGAAGTAACCAATAACATCTGTAGTGAGGCGGGCGACCTCAGCTCGGAGTCGCGCAACTTAAGATCTCTGATAGCCTGGGCTAGTTGTGCGCCCTTCTAGATGACCTCTATGGCAGCTTGTGCTAGCTGCACATCCTTCTAGGCAACCTCTGTGGCAGCCTGGGCTAGCTACCCATCCTTCCGGGCGACTTCCAACTCAAGAGTTTGCTTTTCGTCCCGAAGGGCACGAAGCTCCCTCTCCAGGATAGAGGCCTCTCGGACAGAATCCCAGACTTCCTCCATGAATCGAAGGAAAGAGGCATGGTGCAAATTCCCAAGTAAGGCGCCATCAATGAAGCTAGTGGGGCCAGCCTTATTAGTCCACACCGATCCTGACAGAAAACGGAGCGGCGCACCCTCAGACCTCGGGCCGGTTGGGACTTCGAACACTTAAAGGTCCTCCGGGATGCTCTCATTGATTGGTCTCTTCTGCCTCGGATCCCTGCTACTTTCAGCTCGCCTCTTTCGAGATCGCAAGGGTTGGACAGGGGAACTAGTACCAATATCTCAAACCTTGGTGGGCAGAGGGGGAACCACCTCAGGGACCACCTCGGCCGTGGGCTGGGACGCTACGCTGCTCGAAGGTGGAGGAACAACAAGGGTTACCCGTGAAGGGCCTGTCGTGGTCTGAGATCCGAATGCCCCATCATTCTTGGCTGCCAACTTCTCAACCAACACAAAAGTCTAGTCTGAGGAGCCATGCTTTCTACAAAAGGAGAAAAAGTGTTACAATACTTGGACAAATACTAAGTGTAAGAAGATAATTGCAGAAAGAAAAATGTGCAAGGCGAGATACCTAGCAAGGCCTTTACAGAATTGGCGGGCTTATCTAGGATATCTTTATAGGAGATGGCCCCTTTTTCCTTGGTCCAATCAATCAGGAAGCGCAAGACCATGACCTCAGGAAGGGAGATCTCGGAGACCGAAGTCTCTAACTCTTTATTCCTCTGCTCCCAACCAGCTTCGCTCCAGTATAGAGGCGTGGCTGACCTTCTGGGGTGACGAAAAAAGGTGTTGTTCCCGGAGCCCCTTCTACCCTAAAGAAGTCCCTTTTAAAATTCTTGAAGGACTCTTGGTATGGTTTGAAAACTCCGCGCCCATTATGCACCCGCAGTGTGACCCATCTTTTGGTTTGGTTGCTCCCCGAGGTCGACAACCGAGAAAAAAGGAAGAAGGACTTGACTGAGTACGGCCATTCAAAGACCTGTGGCACACGAGCTCGAACACTCGGACGAACTCCCAAGCATTCGGATGGAGTTGAGTAGGCACCACTCACAAGTGAAGAAGGACGCCCATCTCGAACTCATTGAATGGCAATCGTACCCTAATCTGAGTAAAGAGAGCCTCATACATGTACATGAAGTGCTCGCCTGCAGTATGGATCGAGCACACCCTTTCTTCCTCTGGTGGGTGCTAGATTGCGAACTCTCGGTCTCGTAACCCGTCCACGGTCAGCTGTAAATATTGCTGCTTCTCGTGGACGTCTTTTGCAGTCCTCACATTGGACTGGGTGCCCAATACCTCTTGGTCTACCCATCCGTATATGTTGATATCTCGGGGGGAAAGTGAGATTCCTTTGCCCTGCAAGATCCGCCCTCTGAGTTCGCGCCATAACGTCACCTACAGAGGACGCGCCCGAATTAGATTAAGAAGAATCACTCGTGAAGAATCACTCATGTCTCCTATTGCCATCAGTTCTCTGGCTTGGTCTACCCTTTGGAATGTCTCCAAGATTCTCATCCTAGTCAAGGAAGTCGGACCATCACTAGAGTCCCCACCGTGGTTGAGGCGGTGGAGACTAGGGAGGACTTGAGACCTCCACTGACAGGCTGCTATTCTGCACCGTCTCCTCACTCCCAGACATTTTTCCCCTACTAAATGTTGAGAAAAAAGGGCGAAAATGAAAAAGGGTGAAAACAAGGAGTACCTTGAGTCTTGAAAAAGAAGAGAGGCTTCGAAAGGTGGAAAGAGTGCTGAAAAAGCCTTAAATCACCAACAGCCGCCACGAAAGATGCCGAAAATCGCCTAAGTCGTCGAAGAAGGAAATCTAGTGTGCAAGAATGAGTAAAGAGTGGGAAGGGTTAAACCCAATCCCTATTTATAAGAGCGGAACACCACCCCAAATCGCTACCATTAATGGGAGTAGATACGCCTTTTCAATTGAACGCCTCGTCATAACGCTTTTTCTTTTTGAAATTTGAAAACGGCTAATCATGACACTACAAACCCTAAACGACGACTTCCACTGTTCTTCAACCACGTGGCGTATCATTTTTGAACAAATGCATAAGAAAGTACGATACGCAGAACATTCAAAACTGAAATGACGCGTGACGTTTTGAGAAGGACACCTAAGCCAGACCACGGAATTTTACCAAGACCGTGGCAAAACCAAATCTCGGATCTCAGTTCTAAACCAAACTACTCTTTCAACGCGAACCCCACAAACTACACATTGGGGCAACCTGTTACATAACCTAGTTAGTGGAATGATATAAGTACAGCGATCCAACTCGGATCCCGACCTTACTCACTAACCTCGGGAAATGTACAATGACACATCACAGACCTCGGTCCTTTGGAAGAAACATCACGAGATCCAACGTTAACACTATGACTAGGATCCCTTTGTCCATTGCACATCATGTGCTCCTATCAAACTCAAATACTTTGACACTTAGCTATCCCATCCAAGCGCCAAGCTAGGGGCAACTGTTTTGGATTGAGTTTTGGATCCGTAGATCTGGAGTAATCCGACCCGCCAGAGTGAACATTCTAGACACCACTATGCGCGTGACGCGGCCTGCACACTAGGCTTAACTTCCTCAACAGAAAGGAATATTCATCATGCCCGGCATAAATAGGGGATTAATCATAAGGAATAACGGTTTTCGCAATTTCAGGTAATAACATTCAATACGCACTGAATGCTTAGATTATTCTCACCCTAAAACGCTTATATAAATACACTCAGTAAGGTGAAAAATGTATGACCTAATTCCCAATACTACACACTATCCTTCTTGCGCACATACTGACTTGAGCGTCGGAGTGTCTTTTGCAAGTACTTCCCCTCGCTCCATTGCTATCGCTGCTGTGTCACTGAGGAATCCACCATCGCTTACCTTCTCAGGTAACCCTCAGCATTCAGTTCTGAACAGAACAATAACTTGTAAATCAACAAACTCAATGTAAAACAATTTTACTCATAATAATATAAGGAAAGAAGGATAGGAACAATTTACTCTCACTTGAATGAATCCCCATACTTGGAAATTAATGAAACGAACCAATTGACAGATAAAGGACAACTTTTGAAGATCTAGGGGGGGAGAGCCGCAAACTTCAACTCGTAACTTCTGATCAAACTTAAAGTTGGACCTCCCTATCAGGGAAAAAACAGTATATTTTCTGAAACAACATGTATCATTTATGGCTGATAAAAATAGCAGGGGTACTGACATACTAGGGCAGCATGATTTTGTCAACAAATCTTGAGGGGTAATGCCAAATATGAAGAAGTTATAGGGTTGCCCCATACTAGCTGGTTGACTTCTCGGTGAACATGGTTAGTGATCTATTAGAGAAATGCTAGAATGTCGTGAAGAGGACAGATCATGTGTTAGGCAGATTGGTGTGTCTGATCTGAAAGGTTTTGGCAACTTTCTGTGCAAAGGGCCCCTCATGTTTGACCACCTTGTCTTTTACCTTTCTTCTTGATGAAAATTCATCGCTGGCTGTTTGGCGGGACTTGGTTTTCTAACTGAAAAAATTGTTAGAGAATGTTCCTGCAAATCCTTTTTTTGTTTGTCCCCATGCCCTTTGGTTTATTTGCTATAGTTAGATAAAAAGGCCTGCATTCTATAACTGCTATGGATGAGATTGTATTGTTGCATTAGACTTTCTAATGAAATTCAAAGATAGTAAATGACCAATAATTGGTTGGTTCTTGCTAACATCTACATAATAGTTTGAGACACTTACAGTATATAGTAGTTTTAACTTTAATCTTGCAGAAGTCATGCAGTATAGAGAGCATATCCCTAAATTTTAATGAAAGTGATCATATGATATGTCTTATGATGTTTAGTATCCAAGTGATCTGCATATATATATTTAATGGACTACTAATAGTTCGTTTCTGTCCTCCCCTTTGTATTCCATCAATAATTATGAATTTATGATTAATAATTTGCAGGACGGGTCTTATTCTAGGGGTCCTATAGATATCCCAGTGGATGAAGATGATGATATAAAGTACTATATCACACCGACTTTCAAGTTAGAACAAGTAAGTCTAGCATGCTACTTACAGGATATCATATTTATAGATCCTTCCCTGGTGTCAGTTATCATAGTAGAAAAGAGACTTTAGAGACTTAGAGAATTTAGAAGGGAAGATTTTTGAATTGCTTGAGTGATTAGCACTAAGCAAGAATGATATATATATACTGTGAAATAAATACTACTTTACATTTTCAAGAACATTATTACCTATGTACATGAATCACTTTTCCTATGTACATGAATCATCATTAACTACTATTTCCTATAACGTTATTTCCAATACTCCCCCTCAAACTGGTGCATATAAGTCAAATGCTCCAAGCTTGCAACAATATAATGGCTTCGAGGTCCTCTAAGGAGTTTTGTAAAGATATCTGCTAGTTGATCATTTGAACTAGTAGATTCAGTAATAATTTCCTTAGAAAGGACCTTCTCTCAAACAAAGTAACAATCAATTTTAGTATGTTTAGTTCTTTCATGAAATACAAGATTAGAGGCTATGTGAAGAGCTGCTTGATTATCACAGCATAGTTTCATTTGTTGAACATCTCCAAACTTTAATTCCTGAAGAAGTTGTTTAATCCAAATAAGCTCATAAGTGGCCGTAGCCATAGCTTGGTATTCAGCTTTTGCACTAGACCGTGCAACAATATTTTGCTTTTTAATTTTCCATGAAACAAGATTTCCACCAACAAGGAAACAATATCCTGATCTGGAACATCTATCAATAGGAGAACCTGCCCAATTTGCATCACAGTATCCAATTATTTGAGTATTCCCTTTATCTTCAAAGAGTAATCCTTGTCCAGGAGCCTTCTTGATGTATCTCAGAATTCTTATCACTGCATCCCAATGATCTGTGTGTTGAGTTTGCATGAATTAAATCACTACCCCAACTGCAAAAGAGATGTCTGGTCTTGTTATAGTGAGATAGATAAGTTTTCCAACCAGTCTCCGATACCTTTCAAGATCAGAATAGAGCTCTCCCTGATTTGGTAACAATTTATAATTTGGATCCATGGGACTATCAACAGGTCTACAATCCAACATGCCAGTTTCCTTGAGAATATCCAATGCCTTTGTGAGATAGCTATGCCATTCCTTGATTGGGCAACTTCAATACCCAGGAAATATTTTAATTTTCCTAAATCCTTAGTTTGAAAATGATTGAACAAATGTTTCTTCAACTGAGAAATTTTCTTGTGATCGTTTCCTGTGATGACTATATCATCTACATACATCACCAAGTAAACACAAGTGTCTAGAGAACTATGGCAATAGAAGACTGAATGGTCTGCTTCACTGCGTTTCAATCCAAATTCTTGAATAACAGAACTAAATTTTCCAAACCATGCTCGTGGAGATTGTTTGAGTCCATAGAGTGAACGCCGTGGTTTGCAAACTAATCCAGACTCTCCCTGAGCAACAAAGCCTGACAGTTGCTCCATATAAATTTTCTCTTCTAGCTCTCCATGAAGAAATGCATTTTTAATGTCCAACTGATATAGTGGCCAATGACGAATGACTGCCATGGCAAGAGACGAACTGAAGTGATTTTTGCAATAGGAGAAAAGGTATCCCAATAGTCAAGGCCATAAATTTGTATATAACCTTTGGCCACTAAATGAGCTTTAAGACGATCAATCAGGCCATCTGGACCAACTTTTATAGTATACACCCACCTAAATCCAACAGTTTTACTTGGAGGAAGAGAAACTAACTCCCAGGTACCATTTTGTTCGAGAGCTTGCATTTCATCAATCATGGCTTGTTGTCATCCTGGATGATCAAGTGCCTCACGAATATTTTTTGGAATTGAAACAGAGGACAAGGATGATACAAAAGAAGAATAAAAAGGAGATAAACGATGATAGCTTAAGAAATTATAAATGAGATGAGGAGTCAAGGTGGATCGAGTACCTTTTCTAAGGGCGCTTGGCAAGTCAGCATTGGGTTTAGAAAGGTCTATAGTAGAGGTGACTGGAGGAGTAGGACATGATTCTTCTGGGTCTTCAACTCCCTGTAATATTGGATCAGGAATATGTGGGTGACGCTGATACGTGACAAGAGGAGGTGAAGATGACTCGGTGGTTGCATGAGGAACTTCTTGTTCATTGGGGGCTTTAAGAAAGACTTGTTCTGCAAAGGAGAAAGGGATGGACCAAAATAGGGAACAGGTAAAACGTCAAGGATAATGTTAGACTTAGAAGAAGAAAAGTATGGAGTTTTTTCAAAGAAGGTGACATCTGCAGACATGTAATAATGATTATTGGTTGGAGAATAACGACGGTATCCTTTCTGCAGTCTTAAATACTCAAGAAAAACACATTTAATTGCTTGAGCCGAGAGTTTATCTAAACCTGGAGAGAGATCATGAACAAAACAAGTACAACCAAAAACACAAGGAGCAACACGAAATGATGGTTCTTTAGGAAATAAAATGGAATGTGGAACTTTATTACCAAGAGAAGAAGGCATTCGATTTATTAAAAAACATGTAGTTAGAACTCCATTTGCATGAAGTAACAATGTCCGAGCAGATTCAACTAAATGTCTATTTTTCCTTTCTACTATTCCATTTTGTTGGGGTGTACGAGGACAAGCTGACTGGTGTAAAATTCCTTTTGAAGTCAGAAAAGAAGAGAAAGCAGTAGAAAAATATTCTCTTGCATTGTCACTTCGAAGAACTTTAATTTTCTTACCAAATTGGGTTTCAACCTCTGTATAAAAGGAGATAAAAATAGAAAATATTTCAGAACGTTCTTTCATTAAGAATACCCAAGTACATCTTGAAAATTAGTCAATGAAAGTAACAAAGTATTTAAAACCCAAAGATGTAGTTACACAACTTGGACCCCATATGTCTGAATGAATAACAAAAAAAGGAGAATTTATTCGACTTTCAACCTGACTTGGAATAGAAGATTGAACATGTTTTTCGAGTTGACATGACTCACAGTTAAGAGTTTTTATTTTCTCAAGACTTGGAACCAATTTTTGCATTTTTGACAAACTTGGATGACCTAGACGTTCATGAAGAAGATTGACAGATGCAGCTGCAACACAAGTTTCAGAAGGAGCTGATTGGAGGTAGTAAAGACCCCGAGATTCATGTCCTACGCCAATCATTTGACCCTACCACGTTCTTGTATGACAAATGAATTGGCATCAAATGTTACAGAACAATTAAGAGAGCGAGTAAGTTGGCTAAGAGAGATTAAATTAAAAGGACAGTCGAGTATGAATAAAATAGATTTTAAAGACATAGAAGGAGTAGGTGAAGCATGACCTATTCCTTTGGCAACAACTTTGGAACCATCTGCTAGAGTAATGAAATGCAGAAATTTAAGTAGAGATATGGTGGAGAATAAAGAACTATTACCAGCAATGTGATCAGAGGCACCTGAATCAATAATCCATGGACTTTGAGAATTACCAGATTGAGAAATGCAAGCTATAGAATGATGGGCACCTACGTTGCACTGCACGGTATGCAGATTTCGTGCACCCGTGACGTGACGTGCACGGTACGGGTACGAAAATTTTTAAAAAACTAGGGTACGGGTACGACATATAAAAATATAAAAAAAAATAAAATATATATATATATATATATATATATATATATATATATATATATATATATATATGTATAATAAACTAAAATCTCACACAATAAAATATGATAACATAACACACAAAATTAAAACACACAAATTTCAACATAAAATATATAAAAGAACTTAAGTTGTTCAACCAAGACAAATCCACAATAAGAAATTACAATATTTAAGTTGTTCAACATGACAACTTCTAAAGATGATTACAAAAATCAAACTCCAACAAGTCTCAATTTCATCATTTCCTTGTCTATCATCAAAAAGAAACGACTTCCAAATCTGGTTCATCAAGAGAGAGACTAGCAACTTCAAGAATCCCATTTCTTCAAATGGATCCCATTCATCTCCACCAATGTCCCACATTTTAGTCACACCCTCATTATAGTTCTTATTCTTCCTTGAGAGGAGACGAAGATTTGTGTGGACAAAAACTAAATCTTCAGCTCTCTTGGGATTTAGCCTATTCCTTTTCATGGAGTGGATAAAGGAATATGTGCTCCAATTCCTTTCACAACAAGAGGAAGAGGAAGGTTGTGAAAGGAGTTTCAAGGCAATGGTTTGAAGTTTGGGGATTGAAGCTCCATACATGACCCACCATTCCTTTGGTGTCAAGTTCCACCTATCTTGCAAGCAATCAAATTGGCCAAGCTCTTCTTCACCACTTGAGAATTTAACAAACTCTGAAGTGACCGCTCGCCTTTCTTGAGGATCCGGAAAGTAATCCTTTAGGCATTTGTTTCTCCCCATACAAATCTCATTGTCCTTATGTGGGGGGACTCGTTTTGGAGCTTCCTCAAGCCATTGTCTACAATAATACCTATTATACAAAATAAATTATGATTACTATAATACAAAAACCAAAGTACATCTAAGAAAAAGTAAAAGAACTTGGAACTTGAAAGTTAATTAAATTTACCTAGGATTAAGTGAATGAGCCAAGCAATGAAGAGGTGTGCAACTTTTATTCCATCTAGAAATTAGGATGTCATACACAACTCCATAGAAGGATGAATGTTGATTCAAATCCTTTTCCTCATGTTGATAGACGGCTAGCTTCACTTGCTCAATCATAGAATCCCATTTCTCATAAATCAAATGAAGGTTTGGCTTATCGGTGTCACAAGAACGAAACATATCATAGACGGGCTTTGTAAAGCTTAGAATATAATCAACTTTATCCCACCAAAGGTCATTCAAAATTATTTCTTTCACAGAGACAGCCTTTTCAACATCATCTTCTTTATAGTGAGACCATTCTTCACTAATGACCATAGATTGGAGACCATGCTTAATAGTTCTAAACCTTTTAAGCATTACAATGACAGAGGCAAATCTAGTCTCAGCAATAGAAAGTAGCTTCAGATGCACAAATTGATTATACATGGCTAGCCTCATGGAATGATTCATGATAAAATTCTTAATGAAAAAGGCTTCATCAGCAACAGCAATAATCCAATGACACTCAGATAAACACTCTCATTATTTGGATTGTTTTTAGGAGCACAAATATTTTTCAAAGCAAGATTCAAGGTGTGCACCACACACGGTGACCAAAAGATATGAGGATGAAGGGATTCAACAATTGCTCCAGCAGCCTTGCAAACAGGTGCATTATCAGTAATGATTTGCACCACATTTTGTGGCCCAACCTCATCAATGGTGGACAAAATCAAATTAGCAATATAATGTTTGTCCTTAAACTCACCAGAGCCATCAACCGCCTTCAAGAACATAGGTCCCGAATCCGATGCAGCCATGAAGTTAATCAATGGTCTTCTCTGTGCATCAGTCCAACCATCACTCACTATACTCACCCCTTTTTCTGGCCAAGTGTCTTTGATGGGTTGAAGTAATCTCAATATGTGAGCTTTTTCTCTTTGCAACATTGAAGTCCTTATAGCATTGTAGCTAGGTGGAAGAAAACCTGAGAGGGTAGTATTTGCAGCATATGTGAATGAGCTAACAAAATAGGGATTTCTAGCCACATTGAATGGCAAACCAGCAGAGTAGAATAGCCTAGCTATTTCACATGACAAATGATCTCTTGCCTCATTATTAAATGCCCTTCCTATTGCACTCTCAGTGCCTCTTCTTCTCTTACTCCCATCAGAAGACATATCAATTCTAGGAGGGTTCAAACTTGTAGAGCCAGAGGGTAAAGGAACTTGCACTGGCTTTGCATTCTTCTCAATAGCCTCTCTTTCTATTTGCTTCATTTCTTGAAGATAGTCATTTAGGACAGCATTACATATGCTAATCCCATGTCCCTTTTCCCTCAATAGATGAGACCTCACTCTAAAATAAGATCCCTTGTAAGTTCCATCACAAAAATTGCATTTCCAACTTGCATTCCCTCCTCCAGCTTTTTTGCTTTGCAATATAGTCACATAAGCCCAAAGGGGACAACCATTTTCAGCAATGCCAGTTGCATACTTGCTAGTCAAAGAAGCAGAAAATTGAGAAGGGAAGGAGGCAGACCCACTGCCTGACCCACCACCACGAACACTGCCAGACCCACTACCAGACCCACCTTGTGAAAACATCTGGACTCAAACGGAAAGAAGAGAGGGAGGGCGCACAGAGGCTTGAAAGACGACAGGGAGGGCGCACAGCAGATGGAAAGACGAGAGGGAGGGCGCACAGAGGACAGAAATAATGAGGCTCGAATGGATTGAAGCAGAGGCTCGAACGGGCTGAGAAGAGGGTGCCAAGCAGAGACTCGAATGGACTGAGAACAGAGGCTCGAACGGATTGAAGCAGAGGCTCGAACAGATTGAAAAGCAGAGGCTCGAACGGACTGAACAACAGAGGCTATGAACGGGATGAGAACAGAGGCTCGAACGGATTGAAGCAGAGGCTCGAACGGACTGAACAACAGAGGCTCGAACGGGCTGAGAAGAGGGTGCCAAGCAGAGACTCGAACGGACTGAGAAGCAGAGGCTCGAACGCTGCAGTCGCCGGAGTTGCAGTTGCCGGAGTTGTAGTTGCCGGAGTTGCAAAGCTGAAGGTGAAGGTTGGTTCGCGTGGGTAGAAGGAAAGCAGAAGGAATGTGGAATGGAACGGCTGAACGGGTTAGGGCAGGAAGAAGAACGAAAAACTGAAGCAAGTACCAGCCACCAGCAAGAAAAACGACTGTGTTTTGGGCAAAAAATGGGCCAAGCCGTACCAGCCACTTTGGAGCCGCACCCAGCCGCACCCACCGTACCCGATGGCTGAGAAGCCGTACCCAAATGCTAAAAAAAAAAAATTTGGGTACGCACCCAGGCACGCACCAAGGCGTACCCACGCCGCACGTCCGCACCCTGCACGCACTGCACGGCACCCAGGTACTTCTCCTCGAGAGGAGTACCCATGCTTCAGAGATGGGCACCTATGGTAGTGGAGGGCTGAGATTGGTTAGCAGCCTTCACTTGAAGATATTCTTGATATTCATCCTCTGTGAACTATCCTTTAGTCTTAGAGACATTCACAGACTTTTCTGGAAATCCACGAAGTGAGTAGCATGTATCTTGGGTATGACCCATTGTTTTGCAATATGAACATTGAGGACGACTACCTCTTCAATTTCCACGACCTCCTCGTCCTCCACGATCAGATACCATTGCAAAAGTTTCAATTGAATCAATAGAATTACCTCCCACTTTTGGTGAAGGGACTCGAAGAAGTCTAGTAATTAGATTCTCCATTGAAGGGACCTCTTGACCAGTTAAAATTTGGTCATATTCATGATCAAAATCTGAATTCATCCCACGAAGGATCAACACCATATATAGATTGTCAAGTTTTGTCTTTATACCTGCAAGGGTGTTAGCTTCCAAGAACGTTTTTAACTCCTCAATTGCAGATTGAGCTTTTGAAACATAGGAAATCATGTGATGGTCTGATTGTTTGAGTGACCAACTTTTGCACTGAATCATTAGCAAAAACACTTTGAGCCTTCTTCCAAAAAGTATGACAGGTTTTAAAGGTTCTGAAGTTTGCTAGGATGGTTGGTTCAACGGATTGCCACAACAAGGCACAAAGCTGATAATCAAGTTTCTCCCTTTGACTATGATTTTCTTCTGGAATATCATCAGAGGATTTTTCCAAATGATCAGACTCCTTGACCAAGAAACCAAAGCTCTACAGATGCTGACCAAGCCAAATAATTTTTTCTATTTAGCTTTTTTGAAGTTATTGTTGGGGTTCTAGAAACAGAGAAGGAAGGGTTGTATGTAGGTATCTGACTTGGTTGAGATTTTGTAGGTATCTGAGAGGCAGCTTCGGATTCCATCTTGGTTTTGAGAGGTTTCCATAAATAAAGGTGAATGGGTAGTGAAGAGGCACAAGGTACGATTGGGGAAGGTGATGGCAGGAATGGAAAGAGGAAGAGACGGCGATTCAGATGGCACTGGTGTGACGGTGACTGGACCCCAGGAAGGTCGCGTGTGAAGCTCGCGCCAACAGGTAGAGGCGCATGTGGTGGCGTGTGGGGGCACGTGAGAACTCCGTTGGTGATGGGTCTTGGTGGGATGGCCGGTTGGAACCTTCTGAGTCGTCCGGTGGTGTGCGTACAGTGTCTCTGGTGGTGGACGGTTGGGACAGTGGCTGAGTGCGTGTGCAGTGTGTCGACCTTGAACCTTTTGACTGGAGATTGTTTGTGACTACTGCTTGTGATAGGAACAAGAGACGGGTGACAAATGATTTGTTAAGGAATTTTTTGCCAGACCAGATGGCAGAGATTCTAAGACAGTAACCAGAGGCAGGATCGAACCCACTCTGATACCAAGTTGAAAAGAGACTTTAGAGACTTAGAAAATTTAGAAGGGAAGGTTTTTGAATTGCTTGAGTGATTAGCACTCAGCAAGAATGATATATATATATATATATATATATATATATATACTCTGAAATAAATACAACTTCACATTTTCAAGAACATTATTCCCTATGTACATGAATCACTTTTCCTATGCATATGAATCTAAAGAATCATCATTAACTACTTCTATTTCCTATAACGTTATTTCCAACAATAATTAACGCAGATCATGCATTTATTATTTTGAGAGGCTTTTTCCCCCTTTAGATTGTTCTTGCATGCCACAAGTTTAAATTTACTTGTATGGGCAAAAATGAAAATTGAATTGATTGCTCAACTATTCTGCTTACTTAATACAAAAGTGCAACTTATTGTTATGGTTGGCAGTGCATGATAAATTTCTAATTTGATAATTAGCACCCTTGTTATAAACCTTAAGGCTCTGTTATATAATATATGGCTCTTGTTGGTATTAGAAACAAGCTCTTAAAATCTGAATTCCTTGTTTAAGCGTGGCTTTTATGACAACAAGAAGATATATATTCAATTAATATTTCATCAATGAGAGTTATAATTTCTTTTTTCATTTTACGAATTCTCCTTTTTCAGTGCTTGGTTAAAGGCTGCCACAAAAGGATCCGTATCATCCATACCATACAATTCATTAATGGTGGTTCAGACATACAGATAATGAGAGTTGCTGTGTATGAAGAAGAATGGGTCAGACCCGCTTGTGTTGATGATCAGAGGTATTTGTGCTTTGTTTACATTTTGTAGTAAAGTTTGTCACTATATGCAATTTTTTTTTTGGTGATAACTACATGCACTTATTTTTAAATGATCTAAATGTGGTAAAAGTAATGATACTTGCACATACTACATCCTCACAAACCCCTCACAGACTCCAAAGACTCAACTGGACCATTCAGAAAAAGTTACAGTGGAACCAAGGTGTTATCCAATGACTTGCATGGGAGCGAGAGTTTTATGCTGATAAAGTCTGTGCAAGTATCATTTTCATTCTATAAAATTCAAAATACCATGCAGCAGGGATATGTAAAGTGAAGCCCAAAAAATTGGGTTTAAAAAATAGTTTAAATGATATAACTGCTATATAACATGGATCTTGATCGTATCATATGCATGTGTTTATAGTTTGTCACTATGCTTCATCAAATTCTGCACTATTGTCTTTCTCTTCTCCTTCCTACTGTTCAAGAAAAAGAACTAAATGCCTGTTGCATTTGAAACAGTAATCTGGAGTTTGATTCAAAGCTGTTTTCTCAAAGAAAACGAACCCAGCCATCAGAGTTGACAGGGTCATGGAAAGTCTTTGAGGTCAGTGCTACTCCAGTGTATGTTGAGGAGGATACAGTGGAAGAAGGCAACAGTGCCTCGTATGTCTACCTTTGTACAGAAACTCTAAAGAAGAGGAGCTTCCCTGGGAGTTCCAACTACTTTGGAGAGGAGGAGATGCTCAACATGCAGGATGTGACCATGCTATGGCTTCCTGGGGGTGTAACTTGCTATGTTGACATTAATAAGGATGGCATTCTTTGTATTGGAGTTGGTTGGTATTCTGATGAAGGAATCAACCTTGTAATGGAGAGAGACTATGGGTTGGATGGAAAACTCAAAGAGGTGAGATGGAAATCGGAGGTAAAGAGAAGGTGGTCTAATCCACCCCATGAATAAATTCTGAGGATTAGCGGCTTGAAAATTGTTTAGTGTGAGAAATACAAATGTTATACAAAATTCAAGTATAATAATGTTCAAAAGTGGTGTGCATATACATTTTTATTATCATTTATCATTTTTTTTCCCTTTTTTGTGATAATTTATTTGGTCATAAGCTTGGGCAGTGATCATTGCAAAGGTTTACCTGTGTGGATTTGGATACTAAAATGCAAGATAGTTGGATTGAGTTCCGTATGCTACTCCCTCAACAAACTCAAACTGGGGTTGAAAAAATCACTACTTGGATTGGTTGTTTCGGTCTGGGCACTTACTGGCTATGCAAAGTACGTATGGTTTCAAGCGTCAAGGCATAACTATTATAAATTAGGGAAAGTTAATGTAAATGATCAATGGTCTGGACTGTGATTTGGATTATGTCTAGTGGATTAATCAGGCATGCGGATTACCGGAGTTTGCCATGGATATTTTAGCTAAGCACTAGTGACACATTGTTAGAACCTTGGTATCATGTACATCGGGCTGTGGCATTGGAAAATTGCATCATGATCACGAGATTTACGTAATGAATAAATTTCAAAATATTTGTAATTGTCAATTACGATTTTATGAAATTATAACGCCAATAACTGTTCAAAGTGCTCATGACTATAGTATCAGTGTTTTGATCTTAAAGGAATTTTTTGCCACAATTAAGGGAGACAAAATCTTAATTGCACTTTATAAATACTGGGCTATTTCACCTTCTATAGGTGCTGCATAAACCCTTATTGTGTACAGCCTAACTTGAGCGTTGGAGCCCCTTTGTAGGTACCAACCACCCTCGTTGATCAAGCTCTATTGTTGCTCAAGGAGGAAACCACTGCGTGCGTGTCTTCTTAAATACATCTCAGTATCCACTACTGAACATTGGTGCTGTCTATGAGAATCCATAAACTTCTATTCCCATTCAATCATGGTGAATACGAGACAAAACTCAAGGAGATGAGAGGCTGCACAAACTTCTGCAGGCCAAAGGCGAGGGACCAGCGGCGCACCATCCTCCCCACCCTGTTCAACCACCAGTTATTGAAACTTCCGTTGCGAGAAACCAGGCACCCAATGCTGAACCACTACGTGATAGACATGAAACTTCGCTTTCTGACGAAAGCCCACACCTATCGCGTATGGTCTCTGTGAGGGAAAGACTTGGTTCTCGTGTGCATGGAGCCTATCCTAACGTTCTTGGGCCTAGAATCCCAATGCACTAGTGCCTAAGACCCAAGAACGACGATGCAGAAGATCGCGTGTCCCATCTAGAGGGCACGATCTAGCCAGATATGTCTAGAAATCATCTCTTGGACTTAGTGCAACGACTAAGGATGATACTTGAAGAGCAGCATCGTAGATTGGAAAATCTAGAGCGATCCATGCATGAGGGCCAGTCTGGACCTCACTGTGATAAAGGAAAGTGAAGTGTGGGTAATGATCAGAGGAGAATATTGCACACTAACGTCGAAATGTTCAATGTTGTTAATAACATCCCAGACCTCGATGATCAGGAGGAGCCCTTCTCTGCTCAGCTTATGGAGTTTAGGGTTCCAAGAAACTTCAAGTTTCCCGCTAACATGGAGCTCTATGACAGGACCGCGGACTCTCAGGAGCACGTAGATGTTTACATCTAGTCTATGCGCTTCCATTGAATCTCTTTTCGAGATTCGCTAAGGGCGCAATGAGCCCCTTTGCGAGTACCTTAAGAGATTCAATACAACTTGTATCAATGTGGAGAACCTTGATGACAGGATTACTCTCCACTATGCCAGAAGCGGCCTCCGGACCAATTCCCAGTTTTTTTGTATCTTTTGGCAAAGAAAAAGCTAGAGAATATTGAATAATTTTGGCAATGGTTCCTGAAGTACATAAACCTTGAGGAGGTTACTAAGGCTAAGAAGAGCCTAGAGAAGGGTGAGCTTTCTCACTAGAAAGACAATCAAAACTCCTCACAGCCTTGGAACTCCTCTAAGGATGATCCACCCCGAACCACGTACTCTAGCTATACTCCTCTGAACACTCCACATGCAACTATTTTAAGGGAATTGTTACAGACTGAATTATGAGGTATCAAGAGGCCACCCCCTCTGAAGAAACATGCGCAGAAAGATCGTAACAAGCATTGTTCATGGCATAAGAGCTACTACTATGACATTGAAGATTGTTTTCAACTCTGCGACGCTATCGAATCCTTAATTAGGACAGGACGGCTAGATCAGTACATCAGCCATGTCTAAAATGATGAATGCTGCAGAGGACAGAGAGAAAGAAGACGCTACCCTCAGTGAAGCCTATCTCCGCTACAAAGAAGAAAGACCCAGAGTCCTAGGAGAAGATCCTGGAGTCCACCTTGCCGTGATACTAAAAACCAACAGGATTGGAACCAGGACGCTCCATCTAAAGATAACAATAACCGTCGTGCTTAGCCTAACCGAACCATCAACACTATTGCAGGTGGGTTCGCCAGTGGTGGGTAGTCCAACGGTGCCTGGAAGAAAGCGCTCAGGATGGCGGTGTTGAGTGTCTACCACTCCGCACCCGAGTCACGGGCCGAATATTGGAAGTCGTCCCTCATCTCCTTTTCAGACGAGGACTATGGCGAAATTATTCCAGAACATGATGACCCATTGGTTATCTTGGGAATAATCTCCAATGCCGAGGTCCGATGCATCTTTGTTGACCAAGGGAGTTCAGTGAATATTATGTTCATGGACCTATACCAAAAGCTAGAAGTTCCACGCTCAGAACAGACTCCCTATGATGGCGAACTTACCAGGCTAATTGGAGAAAAGATCACTCCGACAAGATATTTGGAGACTCACCTGACCCTAGGGAGCACTGAACTCATTAGGACTATCAAGGTCAGGTTTCTAGTCGTGGACTGCCCCTCAATATATAACATCATCTTAGGTCATCCTGCTTTGAATGCCTTTGGTGCCGTGGTATCTACTACCCACTTGGCCATGAAATTCCTCAACAAGAATAATGAGGTCGTCACGGTAAAGGAGGATCAGATCATGGTACATAAATGCTACAATGAGAGCCTCAAGATCGGCCAGACGACCAAGAAAGCAAAAGTCGACATGTCTACCCCAGTTCTGGACCAAGTTAACATTCTTATGATTGAGTTGGATGTATGAGAGGAAATTCGGGGTACTAGACCCTAACCAGAGGAAGAACTACTGCCCCTCTAACTTGGTGCTAAGCCAGATTAAGTCACCAAGATTGGAGCAAATTTAGAGGAAGAAGAGAGGCGCCAACTGATTGAGCTCTTGAAGAAAAACAAAGAACTCTTCATCTGGATGTCCTCCGATATGCCTGGGCTAGACCCTGCCTTCATCTGTCATTACCTATCCAAAAAGAAAGATGCAAGGCCGATCTCCTAGAAGAAGAGGAAAGTTAGCCTGGAGAAGCATCAGGTCATTGAAGAACAGGTTAAGAAGTTGCTCAGTGCCGACTTCATTAGGGAAGTAGCCTACACAACTTGGTTATCTAACGTTGTCATGGTGAAGAAGTCCAATAGGAAGTGGAGGATGTGCTTGGACTACACAAATCTAAACAAGGCCTGCCCTAAAGATCCATACCCACTTCTCAATGCTGTATTTCATGGATGCATACTTCGGGTACAATCAGATCCCAATGTACCTTGGAGATAAGGACAAAATCACTTTCATCACTTAGAAGGCGAGTTACTTCTACTGGATTATGCCCTTTGGTATGAAAAATGCAGGAGCCACCTATCAAAGAATGATGAACATGGTTTTTGAAGGCCAAGTGGGGAAGATGTAGAAGTATACATTGATGATATGATAGTGAAGACTCCCCAGGCCAGATCGTACGTCTCGGACCTCGAGGAAGTGTTTGTACAGCTCCGAAAACATAACATAAGGCTCAACCCGGAATCCAACCCAAAAAATTCTTGGGCTTCATGCTGACTCACCACGGGATAGAAGCAAATTTGAATAAATGCTAGATGGTACTTAACATGCGTAGCCCACAAAGCATTAAAGAAGTGCTGTAGTTGACAGGCCAGATTGCTACCCTCACACGTTTCCTAGCTAAAGTTGCTCACAAATCTCTTCCTCTCTTTAAATTGCTTAAGAAGGGGAAATGATTTGAATAGACTCAGGAGTGTGAGGAAGCCTTTACATCTCTGAAGAATCTTCTGTCCTCTCCCCCTATTTTGACAAGATCGAAACCCGGTGAGGCACTGTATTTGTACCTTTTAGTTCACGAAGAGGTTGTAAGTTTAGTGTTGATCCGAGAGACGGCGGAGAGGCAGAAGCTGGTCTACTTCGTGAGCAAAGTGTTGCAGGGCCCAGAGCTCCGTTATCAGAAAATAGAGAAGGTTGCCTTCACACTCTTCACTGCGGCCAGAAGACTTAGACAGTACTTTCAATGCTATCCCATGGTGGTGAGGACAGACCAGCCTGTTCGTAAGATACTGCACAAGCCAAACCTAGCAGGAAGAATGGTCGCCTACTCTATCGATCTTTCTGAGTTCGGAATAGTATGTGAGCCCTAGTTAGCAATAAAGGCTGAAGCGCTTTCGGACTTCCTGTCAAAACTAACTTTGAACCCCAGCAACCCTAAGGGAATTTCTTGGACCATATTTGTTGATGGCTCTTCAAACCCCAAGGGAAGTGGTGTCGAGGTGATTTTAGAAAATTTTAAAGGGGTAACAATTGAGAATTTCCTAAAGTTCGAGTTTTTCACCTCAAACAACTAGGCGGAGTACGAAGCATGCATCACCGAATTAGTAATGACCAAGGACATGGGAGCGGCTAAGATCATACTTTGCAGCGACTTCCAACTTGTGACCTCCTAGATACATGGTGATTATCAAGCAAAGAAGCCTTTCCTTCAGAGGTACTTAGCCAAAGTCCAAGAGCTCCTCAAGAACTTCCAGGATTCCAAGATAGAGCATATTCCCAAGGAGCAGAACTCCAGGACGGACCTCTTATCCAAACTAGCCTACACTAAGAGCTCATGCAATAACCGTTCCGTGGTCCAAGAGACCCTCTCTTAACCTTCCATCATAAACACATCCATTTTCAAAGTGGAAGCAGAAAAACACATTTGGATCACCTTAATAATGGAGTATCTATAGTCCAGAGCCAGGCCAGACGATCCAAAGGAAGCCTCCAAATTGATTAGAACCACATTCAGGTAGACCATCTATGATGGGCAGTTATACCGATGCGGGTTCTCCTCACCTCTTCCTAAATGCCTCACGCTAAAAGAAGCAGAATATGTACTGACTGAGGTCCACGAAGGGAGTTGTGGACACCACATGGGGGGCAAAACCTTAGCTTTAAAAGCACTCAGGGATGGATACTATTGATCAACAATGGAAGCTGACTCCCTCGTATATGTCTGGTTTTGTGATAAATGCCAACGACACTCGGATCATTATCAAGCTCCACTTGAGGAACTATCCGCGACATCCATACCTTGGCCATTCTACAGATAGGGTATATATATCCTGGATTTGTTCCCACAAGCACTTGGACAACTAAAGTACTTGGCAGTAGTCGTGGACTACTTCACCAAATGGATCGAAGTAGATCCCTTAGTCACAATTACCTCTTCCCGAATCCAAAAATTCACTTGGTATCATATCATCACCAGGTTTGGAGTTTTGGAGTCCATTGTGACGGACAACATAACCTAGTTCAAAGACAAAGCTTTCAAAGAGCTATTTGTTGAGTTAAAAATTAAGCATCATTGTAGTTCAGTGGAGAATCTTATGACAAATGGACGAGTTGAAGCCGCCAATCGGGTTATTGTTTGAGGAATTAAAAGAAGGTTGGACGAAGCTAATAGAAATTGGGGTGAACAACTAGACCATGTCCTCTGGGCCTACTGGACTACACCTTACTCTACGACAAGTGAAACTCCCTTTAAACTCACTTATGGGTGTAAGGCTATGATCCTGGTAGAAATAGGGGAACCTAGCTGGCGCCTCTAATAGTTCTCTCCTGACAACAACCCAGGATTGATAAAAGAAGGCCTAGATCTTCTAGTAGAAAGAAGGCGCTTGCTCATATACGTGACGCCACCATCAAACACAAGACGGGGACTCGATAAACTTGAAGGTTGTCCCAAGGAAATTCCAGCCAGGTGACTTAGTGCTCTGGAAAGCAGACATCAGTGGTAAGAATACCTCCCAAGGGAAGTTAGCCCCTAATTGAGAAGGTCCTTACCATATCATAATTAGCACTAGCAAGGGAGCTTACACCTTGGAGACATTAACTAGCAAGCCAATGAAAAACTATTGAAATGCAGGCAAACTTAGAAAGCACTATAGCTAAGTGTCTTTTAAGGCCTAATCTCTTAGTTTACTTTATGTTTGATCTGCCCTAGTTTTTGTGGGTATACATTATATGGGCTTCTTGTAACATCCTGAGAAACACGTTAGGCTTGTATATGGTCTCAGAGGTACTATTATACTTGTTTAACATGTTAGTTCAGTTTTGTGACAAACTGAGTCAATTTAGGCACTTTCTTGCCACACAGAAGTTGAAAACTAGCTTAAAATGACTCAAATAGTAACATAAATTGCTGGAAACATGTATGAATAACTTGTTTCTAAGTAAAAAAATGAGTTAAATAAGGTACATTTAAAATTTGAGAACAATTGGAGTCAGTTTGGTATTTTTAGGCATATTAGTTGTGGTTTTAATACCGGATTGACCCCAACAGATATGGAAAATTAGAAAAATGGTGAACCAATAATTTAGAAGAATCCTAAGATTTATTCTAAAGTTGTTGGAAGCTGGAAAACTTGAATTAGCATAATTCAGGTTTTATTAGTAAATATAAGTTTCAGCACAAAAAACTTAAGTTAAACTTTCCTCTTAATTCCCTTTTGTCCCACGGTTTCAAGACAAAAACGATAGCAGAAACAAAAAGAGATGGAACCCTTATGCAATATGATTGAACCCTAGTAAATTAGCTCTCTTATGTAATAAGATTGAACCCTAGTGAATTGGCTCCCTTATGTAATAAGGTTGAGCCTTGGTGAATTGGCTCCCTTATGCAATAAGGTTGTTGCATAAGGTCGAACCTTAGTGAATTGGATCCCTTATGCAATAAGGTTGAACCCTAGTAAATTGGCTCCCTTATGTAATGAGGTTGATCCAAAAGAGATGGAACCCTTATACAATAAGGTTGAACTATAGTTTATCACAATTCTGACCTGAGGGAGCGAGGCAAGCCCCTTGACCTTGCGAAGAAGTGAGTAAAACCCTTTGCTAAAGGTGGAGTTGTGACTGGTTATGTCCTAAGCTAGGCAGTGGATGAGCATATCCTATGCTAGGTGGTGGACCAGTTACGTCCGGTGGACTAGTTACATTCTAAGCCAGGCAGTGGATGTGGTGGACCAGTTACATTCTAAGCCAGGCAGTGGATGAGCATATCCTATGCTAGGCAGTGAACTAGTTACGTCCTAAGCTAGGCGGTGGATGAACATATCCTATGCTAGGCTAAGGGTGAGATAAAATATAAGCATTTTGCTTAGTGAGATTAATATTTTACATTTGAATAGCCATTTGTTTAATATTAGTAGTAAGTTGAGTTATAGTTTTATAATTATACATTTGTGTATATTTATATTAGTGCCATGAAATATTGTTATATTGTAACACCCCAAATTTCCTAACTATTTGACAGTAATTTTGACAATTAACAAAATTCTACTGTTTAGTGATTTCTATATACTGTAAAATTATTTTGAGTATTCCGTAAATACATTTGATCGTTTTGTGTGATTTACTCCGTGTCAAGAAAATAATAATTTTCGGGCTGAAAAAAATCTTACGTAATTTAATTATTACTGTTAAGTCTTAATTATTTTACGTAATCTGATTTGATTTTCGTAAGTTTTATATTTTTTATGATTTTGTGGATGATTATGAAATTTTTATATTTCTTTGATTATTTAATGTTATCCGTGGGCCATCTGTGGGCCCATGGGGGCTGTACGTGGGCTCAGGTGGGTCTGAAAAAGTGAAAATTTTTCTGCAGCTCGAAAGTTTTGTACTGTTGAGATGGGGACGGGGGAACTTACTAAACCTGAAACCGAAAATAGTTTTAAATTTTTTTTGTTACTGCATTTTGTACTGTATTTAATTATCGGGTGATAAAAATACAGTAAAAACATTATCCGTAAGGTTATAGCAGATAAAAATAAATATTGTATTGCGTAGTCAACATTAGTGGCTTGGACATCCACCATTGATTCAATCAACGTTGGAGATTGGTCTTATAAAATGGCTAAGACCATTTATGACCATTGGATGTAAAGTTTGAAGGAGTAATCTTGACCCTTCATTTTGAAGATACATCTAATGGCTAGGATTTCAAGGAGGAAAGATCTAATGGCCTAGATTAAGTCTTCCATCTAAAGGCTACCTAGGATCTATATTAATCCTAACCATTGATCTAATCAATGGTTAAGAATGTTTAAAATGGTGGCTAGTAAAATTTGTCACACATTTAGAGTGCATGAAGGGGAGGGTTCGGTTTTGAGAGGCCTTAAGGCATAGCAAAGTTTCAAGACCATTATTGCTATCCTTGATCATCTTTGTCTCCTCCAAAAAGCCAAAGCTTCATCAAAACTTTCTCTCCATTTCTCTTCTCCTCTAGTTTCAGCCAAGACCACTAAACCTACCTTCCATCACTCTTTAATTTCAAGTAACCTTACTTCTTGAATCTATACCTCATTCTAAGACACTTTGTAGTTTGGAGCAAGTTCTAAATCTTTCATCTTTAAGGACTTTTTCTAAGAGCAAGTTCTAGGATTTTTGAGGTGAAATGTAAGGAAACTTCACATCTTATCTCTTTTTCATGTTCTAAGCCATGTTTGATCCATGGTTTTCCTTATTCAAGCTTAATATACTAATAAACTTGTGTTTGTTTTATGTTCAAGAAACTTTTGTTGGTGGAGAACTTGTGCAAAGTGCAAAGCAATGAGCTTTTTGAGGTTCTTCAAGAGGTAAGAAGGAGATCCATCTCACCAACCAAGCATGGTGGTGAGAGATGATTTTGTATTTGATGGATGGTGAATCCATGTGAGGATTCATATCCATGGTTATGTAATTATTTGTGGGTGTTTATGTGTTTATGTGGTTTATGTGCTTAGCATGGTTTATTTGTACTTGCATGCTTAGTATGATTTTTATTTGCTTTTATGGTATGCTTGAAATATAATATGTTGATTATATGTGATGTATGCCATAAAAATTGTTTGAAAGGAAAAATAATTTTTGGTTCAAGGACCATGTGAATTTCGGCCAAGATATCTCAAAATAGGTGTTCACAAATTAATATTTTCATGAATGATAAAATTGGATGTTTAGAAAAGTAAGGAAAATAAACAAAAGGTTTGTTTTCAAGGAATAAGTGTTCACGGTTTTGTTGAGGAATTTTAATGGTTTTGTTTGTGTAAAAACAAGGATGGTACTTAATTGATTTAGAAGGA
Organism: Ormosia emarginata; assembly: GCA_029884605.1. Lineage (NCBI taxonomy): Eukaryota > Viridiplantae > Streptophyta > Magnoliopsida > Fabales > Fabaceae > Ormosia > Ormosia emarginata. The sequence continues at coordinate 6,759,564 of JAQQTP010000087.1, forward strand.
AAAATATTTGATGGTTTCAATGGCCAAATACTCCACGGTTTTGAAGGCTAGTAATGCCTTGATTTTATGAAATAAAATGATTTCAAAGTGGAAAAATAATTGATGAAGTACAAGGATTAAAGAAATGGAAACAAAGTGTTTTGTTACTTGAAAATTGGAATTTTCATATGAGAATGGAAAAGAGAGGTTGAAAGTATTTGAACCTCAATTTATTTTAAAGAGGATTGATTTTTAGAATTGATTGGAATTATAAAGAATACGTTGGTGACTTGAGATTTTCTAACGTGTAACTTATCCTTTGGGTTTTGGAGAGCGTTAGTAAATTTTAAATTAGAAACATTGGTTTAATTCAATGAATTGGTGAATTTATGAAATATATTGCGAAAAGGATTTTCTTGAGTAAGAAAATGTGGAAAATAATGTGAGAAGTCATATTATTTTGAGAAAGGTTGAATTGAGATTTTGAAGGTTGAGAAATATTTTACGACATTGAAAAATGGAGAAAAATGATTTACGTAACTTAAAAATCTGATTTTTAAGCTATGCGATTTGAAAAACGTTAAATATTTCTACGCGATTTGGAAAGCGTTTAAATATTTTTACGCGATTAAAATATTGTTTAAAAATCACTATGTGATTGAAAAATGATGGAGTATTTTTACATGATTGAGAAAACAATAGAAAATGGCTACGCGATTTGAAAACGCAACAGAAACATTGTGAAATTGTGAAAACGTAACAGAAATGTTGCGCCACTATGAAAACGCGATAATATGATTTCGCGATTGAATAAACAGTAGGTTTACTGTTGGACTAGTGTATGGACACTGTATGAGAAAATGATGAATTTTGCCTGTGATTGGCATTGGTTCATTGAACTTGCATTGGAAAAGTCCGATGGACTGGATAAGACTATTTGCCTAGGAGAGACGTACACCTTTTGAGTGGGTGCGATATGCATAGTGTAAGTCATTTATTGACCTTGGGGGCATCGGGGTGCGGGTTGCTCACAATGGACAGTTGGTAGCTCTTCTGTACTGTGGGTTAGACCGATGCAACGCATCGATGATCCTGACCGAGACACTATTCTTAATCAAGATCTAGTAAAGACTGTCGTGTATATGCTAGATGTTCAAACACATATGAGAAATGTGGCATATGGTCTGAGGCATGTTGGTACAGACAGATCTTTCAGATTAATTTCTCCGAACTGAGTATTAGCTCCATGGAGTAGGAAATTGAGTCTATGTGCACATGCATAAATTTGAGTATTTATATCTATATGATATAATAATTGAGGAATATTGGATGATGATGATGATGAAAATAATGTGATGGCATTATTGTAATTATCGTGTGATTTGAATAATGTTAATGGCATGATGGTAATTATTATTTATTATATTTGTTGTGATAAATAATGATTGAGGGCATAACTGTAATTATTGTATCTGTGATGATAAATAATGTTGAGGGCATTATTGTAATTATGGTATGATGTATCTGTATGATATATGTTATCTCTATGCTACCATATTAGTATTAGTATAGATGATCTCACCTCTTTGTATGTCTATTTTGTACTGTATTTATATTTGGTAAAGACGTTAAGCAAGGCATAGAACAAGAGGGTGAAGAAGAGCAGGTTCTTGTGGAGGAAGCAGAGTTTTGAGAGGATGACATCAAGACCTAGTTTCTTTGGTTATGATAGACTACAGTTCCATGGTGGAGGTGGAGCTGGAGCGTGGAGGACTAGTCCCAATGAGAGGGGACTAATATATTAGGGAAATATGATGGTCAACATGAGCAGGGAATTTCATGGAGATCCGTTTCTTTCCGTAACTATTTATGTACATGTCGAATTTCCGCTGTCAATCAGGCAGTATTGGGATACTAGGTATTATGTCCCAACGGAGATTAGTATTGTGTCATCTGCTTGGACACCTGTCCGTAGGACTTCACGTCGATCTGGATTCCTACCTGCTGAGGAATCTGAGGAGGACCCGTCTGAGGGTTCTGCTATTTAGTTAGACTTGGGCGAGTTGTTTAAATATCTAAGTATGTCAACTACTTTTGAGACTTGGTCTGTATATAAATAATGTCAACAGTACTTCTATAATGTACATGATATAAATTATGTGTGATGATGTATAATATTTTTATTTTTTGCTAAGTTTATTTTATCGATATCAAAGAGGAAAAAAGTTTACAACTCGTATTTTTATCACAACATCACATTTTATAATGTGGGATAATTTGGTAATAATAACGTTTAAATGTGGCATCCTATGGTGGGTGTAACATATATTACTGAGAATTTTATGTTCTCACCTCTTTATGTTTCATGGTTAGCAGGTCAAGGCCCTACAAGAGGGTAAGAAGATGAAGATAAAAGAAGAAATAAATTAGTTTAGTTTTAATATATTCACTTCAAAGCTTATGTAATTATTTATATTTGCTTTGAGAATGTAAAAGTTGTATATTTGTGTATGACTTTTAGATATGACTCTCCATAATGATTTGTTTAAATATTATGGATTAGTTGATGTTTAGTTAGAAGTGGCAGAACTGATACTGTTTATCCATGTATACGTCAGATATACTAGGGTACATATATTATTAGGTTGTTACACTTCGATCTTTTACTCAATCAATAAAACAAAGTTCTTTTTATTCATCTACTTATACTTTCCTTAAAAAGCCTCAAAAGACCCTCAAGTCACAATCTATCTTGAGAATGTCTACTGAGCCCGTTCCTTATAGGATCTGAGTTCTTTTTTTTAGAGATTTTAGGACCTTTAAGCCAGAATCCGCCTTGAGAATGCCTATAGGAGCCCGCTCTCGATAAGATTTGGGAATGCCTTAGATTTCAAGTTAAGAGGAAAAATCCACAAAACCCTTTTCTGCAGTTTTGTTGTGAGTTGTAGGGTCCATACCCAAATCCTCAACACTTGTCCATAACCATTATGTGGTTATAAATAATTGGCAATACAGGTTACGAAATCTGTGGTCCACTATTTGGTACATATTGTGAATGTCTTGTGTTAAACTAGTTCTGAAGTTGAAAATTCCTAAGTGTTAGGCGATGTTTTGAACTAGACCGTACGCGTTAAAGACCCTGATTATGGATCACCTTAAAATTATGCCTAAGTCCTCAGCAGAATTCTGAGTGCTTAAGTGTTTTGGGCATTGGAACCAAGACCATGGTTTTACATGATTAAAATTTCCCTAAGTCCACTAAACGACTACGAAGTGCACAATGATGGGCGTTGGACCCAAAATGGACCATGAAAAACAAAGAAGGATATAACACTAAGTTATAAGTACAAAGGAAATGCATTTAATATACCCCAGTGATCGAGATGATTGTCTTTACAGAAATAAAATGCCCCACGCAAGGGGCACAAGAATGCAATAAATGAAAATGAAAAGGGTAAAGGCAAGTTAAACTTCAGTTCCATCTCCCTATGGACTCTGCCAGTCCTCATCTGATGCTTCACCATCACCTTCTATCAGATCAAGCACACCAGTTGAAGGCCTGGTAGTGGGGACCTTGGCAGCAACCTGATTAACTTCCCCCGCCATCACTAGGCAACCATCTTGGATTAGCTTTTTAGGATTCAATCCTTCCAAGGCCAGGGTGACATCAAGATTGAAATGCTGGACCTGGGCAGCTACGTTATGGAACTGTTCACCACCGATATTCATGTAGATTACTTCCAGCTCCGCATTATCCCTTTCTAGTTGTGCCGCTTTGGCCCCGAATCCTGAATTTGAACTTGGAGGTCAGTGTTGGCCTTTTCAAACTTGGCCTTCTCTCTCTTGAGTTTGGACTTGGAGTCGACCACCTTCTTTTTCATGTCTTGGGCCTTTGATCCAGCTTCCTCCTTGTACTTAAGATCCAGATCAAGCTTTTGCTTCCCTTCTTTCTCGACTGCCTTCAATTGCTCAGCCGACTTCTTTTCATACTCCCCCAAGGTCCTCTTAAGACACTTGGCTTCAACAGTGGCCCGAAGTGAGAAGGTCTGAAACCTCAACAGAGTCTCTGGCAAACTCCTGTGGGTAATATGTCTCACAACCTCATCACTCAGGAGTCGCTCATTGATGAACTCTCCAAGGTTTGTGTGTCTGGTAATCAAGGGCATTAGATCTTCTCTTTCCTTTAGTTCCCTCAACATCTTTTCTCTTCCTCTTCTGGAGAGGTTGTGTAGGAGATCCCAGCTGATCAGGAGCCACTTCAATAACAGAAGCCCAGGCTACGAAAGCCAGAGTAATGGGTATAGGAGCATTAGAAGGTCTAGCCCCTCTTTCCTTGCCTTGAAAGCTTGAAGGGCGACAAGAGAGGATTCAGATGCCATACTTTCTATAAAATATGAGAAGGAAATAAGTTAGAAAAAATTGGAATTAAAGATACTAAAAGCAAAAAGTAAGACGAACTATGGACTAAGTTCCTACTCAACATGACCTTAAGTATTTCATCATTGGTGGCATCTAAAAGATCCTTGTAAGAAATGAACCCGACGTCTTGAGCCCAAGCCTCCATAAAATTAACACACTCGGCATCATCTAGACTAAGATCGAGCTTCTCCTTCTCAATCAACCCAATGAGGGTGCTCCATGCTTGGGTTGTCTAGTACAAGTGAAATACCGGGTCCCCATTAGCATCTAGGAAGAACGGACGGGTATTTGGTGCTCCCATCAACTTAAAGAACTTCCTCTTGTAATTCTTGAAGCTATCCTGGAAGACTCCAAACACCTTTCGTCCGAACCTAGACCAGAATGTCAGCCAATTCTTTTGCATTGCTCCCCCCTTGAGGGCACCACATAGTATAGAAATAGAAATCAGAGGACAAAAGGAATGTCAGCCTCAATGCAAACATTCCCCCATTTATAGAGGAAATGAAGCATTCTGATTGGCTCTTGAGAAGGCAAACTGACTGCATGATTGAGGCCACATTTTAATGCTCTTTCTCTATGATTGGCCACGAGAGTAGCGGGTGTAACATCCTAAAATTCCGTATCTCTTAAACAGTAATTTTGACAATTAACAGAATTTTACTGTTTAGTAATTTCTGGATACTGTAAAATTATTTTGATTATTCCGTCAACGTATTTGATCATTTTGAGTGATTTACTTCGTGTCAGAGTGCAAAGCAAGGAGATGGTCTTATATTTGATGGATGGTGAATCCATGTGAGGATTCATATCCATGGTCATGTAATTATTTGTGGGTGTTTATGTGTTTGATTTATTTGTTCATGCTTTGTATGATTGGTATGATTTATTGCTTTTGATTATGGCATGCTTATGGTAGCTTATGGTATATATGATGAAATATGTATGTGTATGCCATGATGTGATGATGGAAATGAAATCAATTTTTGGCTCCAATGGCCAAAGGAAGGGGCTACGGTTTTGATGCCCTTGATTAGAGTTTATATTGAAATTTTTCAAGAATAAGGGAATTGATTTTTGGGTCCCTAGAACATGGTAAATTTCGGCCAAGACACCTCTAAATAGGTGTTCACAAATTAATATTTTCATGAAGGATGAAAATGGATGATTTGAAGAGTATGGAAAATAAACAAAGGGTTTGTTTTTCAAGAGAACAAGAACACAGTTTTTGAGGAATTTTTATTGATTTATTTTGTGTACAAAGATCCTAAGTATTTTTCTAAACATGAGTTTTAGACAAAATGGGCAATGTTGTTTCTAAGTGTTTATTAAACTTGATTTCGAAAAACGAAACGGGAAACGTTGATTTTAAGGATTTGCAAAGAAAGTGAAAAAGGATTTCAAAGAAAGTGAAAAAGGATTTGTAAAGAAAGTAAAAATGAATTTGAACAAATGAGTTTGGTTTTTATGACCATCGGTATTTCAGTTTTGAAAACAAAGATTTTAATGCTTTTGTTTGTGTGAAAACAGAAATGATAAATAATTGAGTTAGAAGGAAAAATGTTTGATGGCTTCAATGGCCAAATACCATACGGTTTTGAAAAACTGGTTATGCCTAAATTTTTATGGAACAAAATGATATTTTATAAAATGAAGTGTTTTATTACTCGAAAGATTTGACAGTCTTCAATGAACACGTTCACGGTTTTTTGTTAAAGAATTTTTAATGGTTTTGTTTGTGTAAAACCATATCAATTTAGAAACAAAAATATTTGATGGTTTCAATAGTCATGTCCACATTTTTGAAGGCTTGTAATGCCTTGATTTTTATGAACAAAGTGATTTTCAAAGTGAAAACATAACTTGATTTAATACAAGGAATTTAGAAAGGGAATCAGAGTGTTTTATCACTTGAGAGAATTTTGTAAACAAAAGACAAAGAGAGGTTGAACACGTTTGAACTTCAATTTATTTTGAAGAAGGTGGTGTTTGGAAATGATTTGGGAAAAATGGAGAATATAATGGTGTTTTAAAAATTTACTAACGTATAACTGATTTTCGAGTTTTGAAATACGTTAGAAAATGTTAAGTTTTGAAACGTTGATTTATATAAATGGAAAAGTGATTTTTGTGGATTATATTTTGGAAAAGGATTTCTTGACTAAAGAAATGTGGAAAAAGATTTTCTTGAGTAAGAAAATGTGAAAAATGAAATACAAAGTCATACTATTTTGCAAAAAGTTGAAAAGGAATTTATGGAGGTTAAGAAATATTTTCTGTAATGAAATGGTGATGAAAAATGTTTTACGTATTTTAAAAATGTGATTTTTAAGCTACGCAATTTGAAAAATGTGTTGAAAATGATATTGATTTATTTAAGTCCAAAATAATGTTTGGAATATTGAGGAATATTTTATGTGATTGTAAAATGTTGAAAAATATTTTACGTATCTTTAAAACAATTTGGAATACGTTAAAATATTTCTACGCGATTTGAATTACGTTTAAATATTTTACGTGATTTGAAATACTGTTGAAAAATCAACATGTGATTTAAAAGTGATAAAATATTTTTACGTGATTGTGAAAATGACGAAAAATTGTTATGTGATTTGGAAAATGTTTTAAATATTTTGAGAATGATGAAAAATGATTTACGCGACTTAAAAGAATGATTTTTAAGTTACGCAATTTTGAAACAGTGGAAAAATACTATACGATTTGAGAAATGTATATTTTTACGCAATTGAGAAAAACGTTGAAAAATTAGTACGTGGTTTAAAAGTGCAACAGAAGAGTTGTAGCATTTTGAAAATGTAACAGAAATGTTACAAAATTTTGTAATCATAACAGTAGTGTTACGGTATTGTGAAAACGTAATAAAAATGTTTTGGAATTTTAAAAACATAACAAAAGTGTTACGGTATTTTGAAAATGCAACAAAAGTGTTGTAGAATTGTGAAAACGTAACGAGAATGTTGTGCAATTTTGTGAAAACACGACGAAAGTGTTTTATGACTGTGAAAATGTGATAACATGATTTTGCTATTGAAAGTACAGTATGAATACTGTTGAACCAGTGTATGGACACTGTATGAGAAAATGACGAGTTTTGCCTATGATTGGTATTTGGTGCAATTTATATGCATTGGAAAGATATACCTGTGATTGGCATTGGTGTATTATACATGCATTGAAAAAATATGCGTTGAGGCATATGATTACATTGAACAAATGAAATTGAAAGATTTGGCCCTTGTGGTTGGACTTGCACTGATATATTCGTGCATTGTATAAAGTATAGCTAATAAGCTATTTTGGCCCTTGTGGTTGAAGAGGGAATGAGAATTGACAGTGAGATCTGTGATGGATCTTGGCGGCGTCAAGACGCGATAGTTGACCAATGGATATCTGTCTGTGGGCTACGGCTGGACCATATGCCACTTGGCGATGCAGTCCGTTGTAACGCATTGACGATACCCGACAAGAACACGATCCTTTTCAACGATTGGGAGATTATCTGTGGGCTTAGGCTGGGCAATTAACCAGAGCATTCTTCTCGAAATTGTGAAAACCTCCATGGAGTTGTTTTTGAAAAACTGAGTATATGTGGATATGCATGAATCTGAACATTTATATCTGTATGATATATTAATTGAGGAATATTGGCTATGACAACTGTTTTGAATACTTGCATTGATATATGATTGGATGATGATAGTTGATTAATATTGAATATATTATTGGAAGTCAGATATGATATCCCTATATGATATTACTGTTTGTGTTATCTCTGTGCTGCCATGTTGGTATTGGTGTAGATGATCTCACCTCTTTGCTATGTTGTCTTGTTGTGCCTGTATTGTTAAAATAATACAGTAGAAAAAACGAGTTGTCTTAGACATAACAAGTGGTAGATATTCTGAGTTTTGGTGACAACATGGAGGAATGGTCATTCAGGACTCGGTGGTGTGCAGTGTTAATAAGGAGCAGATATCTGATGCATCAAGATGGATACAAGAAGGAATAAGTATGTTAAGTTTTCTCGTTAGTGTTGTACCGTGCTATTAAGTAGGACCCGTTATAGGGTTTGCTACTGTTAAAAAAAAAGAGTCTGTTAGTTTTATATTTCTCTTTAAATTGTTAAATATTAATTGGTGTCAATATTGTATATTAATCAGTTTAAATATATTTTCAGTAATACTTATGGATTTCAGTAAGTTTATGTTTCAGTAAGAAAGAAATTTTAAAACTCATCTTTTATGACTCAAACTTTGTGCGAACTTCTTTTCATATTATGAGTCGGGAGTCAGACATGTGATACCCTAGGCAGGGTGTTACATTGTTAGTATCAGAGCACGGTTCGAGTCTTTTGGGGTTTGTGGTTAGGTCTATTTTGCTTGTGTTGTGTTCTCTGTGTTATTGTTTTCTGAAAGGAAACAATGTTGTTTATAATGGATATCAGATCCATTGTATTTCGATTCGCTCGTCTCTAAAGGAAAAGAAAAAAAAGGGAAATGGCTCGGGATAGTTGTACTTGTGTGGAAGTGGAACATGTTACTAGTAATGCAGTTGCGGCTACGGGAGCAACGAGAGCAATGTGGAAAGACGATTGCACGAACAGAGGATTGCTGAACAGCCGAAATTGGAAGTTGAAGTTCAGGATCTGATGGAAGAGAATCAGTCTTGGAATATAAGATTTCGTAATTTTGGAACCTGGTATTTTTTTTAGGATATTGAGGAAAGTGATTGATTTCAATGGAAAATATATTTACAACCACTGAGGAAACCAAAAGCAGTAAGTGATGTGAAAGAACGTACTTAACGAAGGATTGTATGTCAAGGAAATAATTTGCAAAAAGTTTGGACACATTTTCAGAGATTGTGTTTCTTTGAAAATAGAGTTTTCTGTTAGTAAAATCTTGGATGATAAGGAAAAATTGTTACTCTGAATGGAACGGGAGTGTTCTGAGCTGAAGACCTAAACAAGGGAGACTGTACTGCAAGAGGTAATTCTTTAATCATAGAGTATATCTTTGTGAGAAAACCTGTTCTTTGTGTAATATGATTGAGTAGATCAATTATATTTTAGAGTTATTCGTAATCGTCTGGTCTGTTTCTTTCTGTTTCTATTCTTAGCCGATCGAGCTACTTGTGTTATTCAAATATTGTTATAGATCAAATCTTTGTGTTAGTTTGATCTGTCGTTCAAAAATTTTGTGTTAGTTTAATCTGTTTCATAAACAGACGTGATCTTTGAAAATGGATTGGTTATTTTCCAACCATATCCTATGAGATTATTTCAACAAAATGTGAGTAATTAAGAGAAAATCTATTTTTGAAAATTGGGGTTACATTCAATTCTTTGCTGGATATGTTCGATAACATATTCGATTCGTTTTGTTATTTTTCATGATGTTTTCTTTCATCTACTGCAATTAAAGGAATATCTTGCAAGAAAGAATATTCCTATGTTTATATCTATGTCATCGTATCAAAGTGGTGCAGCGGAAGCGTGATGGATTCTTCAAAAGTTGAAGAGATTCGTTAGTGTGAAAAGTTAAGACGGTAATGGAAATTCGTAGAAGTGATCAGTAGAAGTGAACAAGAGATAAAGAACTTTCATTGGTTAAAATCGTTTGAATAACGTAAGAAGTGAAACTACATGGAAACTGGAAGAAAAGATGGAAGAGGAATATTTATATATATTCCGAGGATGTGAAATCATGGTTATGAAATTTCGAGGACGAAATTTCCGTAAGAGGGGGAGTATTGTAACATCCTAAAATTTCGTATCTCTTAAACAGTAATTTTGACAGTTAATAGAATTTTACTATTTAGTAATTTCTGGATACTGTAAAATTATTTTGATTATTCCGTCAGCGTATTTGATCATTTTGAGTGATTTACTTCGTGTCAAGAAAATAAAAATTTTTGGGCCAGGGAAAACTTTACGTAATTTAATTTTTACCATTAGGTTTTAATTATTTTATGTAATCTGATTTGATACTTGTGCGTTTTCTAATATTTGTGATTTTTGTAGATGATTATGAAATTTTTTTTACTATTTGTGGGCCCAGGGGGTGTATTGGGGCCTAGGTGGCCATACGTGGGCCCAGGTGGGTCCTGCAAAGTGAAAATTTTTCTACGCATAGAAAAATTTGTACTGTTTAGACGGAGACAGGGGATCTTACTAAACCTGAATCCGGAAACAGTTTTAGAAAATTTCTTGTACTGTGTTTTGTACTGTATTTAATTATCAGGCGATAAAAATACAGTAAATATAATTTTGTGGGGTTTAATAGATAAAAATAAATATTATACTATTAAGTCAACATTAGTGGTTATGATAATTTTTGATGGACCAATAGGAAGCAAGTCCAATATTGGAGACTTTGATATCAACCGTCGATTTAATCAACGGTGTAGGATAAGTCTAATATAATGGCTATGACCATTTATAACCATTGGATTTAGAATTGATCAAGGGTGGAGATTTGGTCTTGCAAAGTGGCTAGGACCATTTGTGACCATTGGATTTGAATCTAATCAACGGTGGAGATGGATCAATTATGACCATTGGATTTAGATTTAATCTATGGTGGAGATTTAGTCTTAAAAAGTGACAAAGACCATTTATGACCCTTGGATGTAAAGTTTGAAGGAGTAATCTTAATCCTTCATTTTGGAGACACATCTAAGGGCTAGAATTTAAAGGAGAAAGATCCAATGACCTAGATTTAGTCTTCTAACTTAAAGTCTACCTTAATCCTAACCATTGAATTAATCAATGGCCTAGAATGCTCTAGATGGTGGCTAATTATGATGACAAATAATTGAATGCATTATGAAGAGGGGGGACGGTTTTTGGTGGCTTAAGAGAGTAGCAAAGTGGAAGACCACCATTATTACTCATTCTTGGTCTTTCTTTGTCAATTTCAAGAAGCTAACACTTCAAAAATTTCTCTCCATTTCTCTTCTCCTCCATGTTTCGGCCAAGCACCCAAGAGTACCCTCCATCACTCTTTAATTTCATACAACCATATTTCTTGAATCCTTACCTTATTCTAAGCAACTTTCATGTTGGAGACTTTCTCTAAATCATTCATCTTCAAGGACTTTCTTCAAGATCTATGTTATGGAGTATTTATGGTGAAGTGTAAGGAAACTTCATTTCTTCTCTCTTTTTCATGATCTAAACCATGTTTGATCCATGGTTCCTCTTAATCAAGCTTAATATACTAATTTCTTTGTGTTTGTTTTGTGTTTAAGAAACTTTTGTTGGTGGAGATCTTGTTCAAAGTGCAAAGCAAGGAGCTTTTTGAGGATCTTCAAGAGGTAAGAGGGAGATCCATCTCACCAACCAAATATGGTGGTGAGAGATGGTCTTATATTTGATGGATGGTGAATTCATGTGAGGATTCATATCCATGGTCATGTAATTATTTGTGGGTGTTTATGTATTTGATTTATTTGTTCATGCTTTGTATGATTTGCATGATTTATTGCTTTTGATTATGGCATGCTTATGGTAGCTTATGGTATATATGATGAAATATGTATGTGTATGCCATGATGTGATGATGGAAAGGAAATCAATTTTTGGCTCCAATGGCCAAAGGAAGGGGCTACGGTTTTGATGCCCTTGATTAGAGTTTATGTTGAAATTTTTCAAGAACAAGGGAATTGATTTTTGGGTCCCTAGAACATGGTAAATTTCGGCCAAGACACCTCTAAATAGGTGTTCACAAATTAATATTTTCATGAAGGATGAAAATGGATGATTTGAAGAGTATGAAAAATAAACAAAGGGTTTGTTTTTCAAGAGAACAAGAACACGGTTTTTGAGGAATTTTTATTGATTTATTTTGTGTACAAAGATCCTAAGTATTTTTCTAAACATGAGTTTTAGACGAAATGGGCAATGTTGTTTCTAAGTGTTTATTAAACTTGATTTCGAAAAACGAAACGGGAAACGTTGATTTTAAGGATTTGCAAAGAAAGTGAAAAAGGATTTCAAAGAAAGTGAAAAAGGATTTGTAAAGAAAGTAAAAATGAATTTGAACAAATGAGTTTGGTTTTTATGACCATCGGTATTTCAGTTTTGAAAACAAAGATTTTAATGCTTTTGTTTGTGTGAAAACAGAAATGATAAATAATTGAGTTAGAAAGAAAAATGTTTGATGGCTTCAATGGCCAAATACCCTACGATTTTGAAAAACTGGTTATGCCTAAATTTTTATGGAACAAAATGATATTTTATAAAAGGAAGTGTTTTATTACTCGAAAGATTTGACAGTCTTCAATGAACACGTTCACGGTTTTTTGTTAAAGAATTTTTAATGGTTTTGTTTGTGTAAAACCATATCAATTTAGAAACAAAAATATTTGATGGTTTCAATAGTTATGTCCACGTTTTTGAAGACTTGTAATGCCTTGATTTTTATGAACAAAATGATTTTCAAAGTGGAAACATAACTTGGTTTAATACAAGGAATTTGGAAAGGGAATCAGAGTATTTTATCACTTGAGAGAATTTTGTAAACAAAAGACAAAGAGAGGTTGAACACGTTTGAACTTCAATTTATTTTGAAGAAGGTGGTGTTTGGAAATGATTTGGGAAAAATGGAGAATATAATGGTATTTTGAAAATTTACTAACGTATAACTGATTTTCGAGTTTTGAAATACGTTAGAAAATGTTAAGTTTTGAAACGTTGATTTATATCAATGGAAAAGTGATTTTAGTGGATTATATTTTGGAAAATGATTGCTTGAGTAAAGAAATGTGGAAAAAGATTTTCTTGAGTAAGAAAATGTGAAAAATGAAATACAAAGTCATATTATTTTGAGAAAAGTTGAAAAGGAATTTGTGGAGGTTAAGAAATATTTTCTGTAATGAAATGATGATGAAAAATATTTTACGTATCTTAAAAATGTGATTTTTAAGCTACGTAATTTGAAAAATGTGTTGAAAATGATATTGATTTATTTAAATCCAAAATAATATTTAGAATATTGAGGAATATTTTACGTGATTGTAAAATGTAGAAAAATATTTTACATATCTTTAAAACGATTTGGAATACGTTAAAATATTTCTACGCGATTTGAATTACGTTTAAATATTTTACGTGATTTGAAATACTGTTGAAAAATCAACATGTGATTTAAAAGTGATAGAATATTTTTACGTGATTGTGAAAATGACGAAAAATTGTTATGTGATTTGGAAAGTGTTTTAAATATTTTGAGAATGATGGAAAATGATTTACGCGACTTAAAAGAATGATTTTTAAGTTACGCAATTTTGAAACAGTGAAAAAATACTATGCGATTTGAAAAATGTATATTTTTACGCAATTGAGAAAAACGTTAAAAAATTAGTACGTGGTTTAAAAGTGCAACAGAAGAGTTGCAGCATTTTGAAAATGTAACAGAAATGTTACAAAATTTTGTAATCATAACAGTAGTGTTACGGTAATGTGAAAACGTAATTAAAATATTTTGGAATTTTAAAAACGTAACAAATGTGTTATGGTATTTTGAAAATGCAACAGAAGTGTTGTGGAATTGTGAAAACGTAACGGGAATGTTGCGCAATTTTGTGAAAACACGACAAAAGTGTTTTATGACTGTGAAAATGTGATAACATGATTTTGCTGTTGAAAGTACAGTATGAATACTGTTGAACCAGTGTATGGACACTGTATGAGAAAATGATGAGTTTTGCCTATGATTGGTATTTGGTACATTTTATATGCATTGGAAAGATATACCTGTGATTGGCATTGGTGTATTATATATGCATTGGAAAAATATGCGTTGAGGCATATGATTACATTGAACAAATGAAATTGAAAGATTTGGCCCTTGTGGTTGGACTTGCACTGATATATTCATGCATTGTATAAAGTATAGCTAATAAGCTATTTTGGCCCTTGTGGTTGAAGAGGGAATGAGAATTGATAGTGAGATCTATGATGGATCTTGGAGGCGTCAAGGCGCGACGGTTGACCAATGGATATCTGTCTGTGGGCTAAGGCTGGACCATATGCCACTTGGTGATGCAGTCCGTTGCAATGCATTGACAATACCCGACAAGAACACAATTCTTTTCAACGACTGGGAGATTGTCTGTGGGCTTAGGCTGGGCAATTAACCAGAGCATTCTTCTCGAAATTGTGAAAACCTCCATGGAGTTGTTTTTGAAAAATTGAGTTTATGTGCACATGCATGAATATGAACATTTATATCTGTATGATATATTAATTGAGGAATATTGGCTATGACAACTGTTTTGAATACTTGGATTGATATATGATTGGATGATGATAGTTGATTAATATTGAATATATTATTGGAAGTCTGGTATGATATCCCTGTATGATATTGCTGTTTGTGTTATCTCTGTGTTGCCATGTTGGTATTGGTGTAGGTGATCTCACCTCTTTGCTATGTTGTCTTGCTGTGCCTGTATTGTTAAAATAATACAGTAGAAGGAACGAGTTGTCTTAGACATAATGGGTGGTAGATATTCTGAGTTTTGGTGACAACATGGAGGAGTGGTCATTCAGGACTTGTTGATGTGCAGTGTTAACAAGGATCAGATATCTAATGCATCAAGATGGATACAAGAAGGAATAAGTATGTTAAGTTTTCTCATTAGTGTTGTACCATGCTATTAAGTAGGACCCGTTATAGGGTTTGCTACTGTTAAAAAAAAAGAGTCTGTTAGTTTTATATTTCTCTTTAAATTGTTAAATATTAATTGGTGTCAATATTGTATATTAATCAGTTTAAATATATTTTTAATAATACTTATGGATTTCAGTAAGTTTATGTTTCAGTAAGAAAGAAATTTTAAAACCCATCTTTTATAACTCAAACTTTGTGCGAACTTCTTTTCAGATTATGAGTCGAAAGCCAGACATGTGATACCCTAGGGAGGGTGTTGTAGCGGGCAGTTAGGAAATAACTTGAAACTACTATCCTTTTTAAAAGGGTTTTTAATTTCTAATAAAGTCAAAGCAACAGTTCCCAAGAAAATTCAGATTGCTACAAACTGTAGAATAAAGGCTGCAAGAAAGGACAACAAATACCCCGTGAACTACACATGGGGATAACCAATAACATACCTCGGGTAACAGAATCGATGACTTGAGCGAAGCAATCCAACTCAGATCTCGACCTCACTCTAACCTCGGGAACATACTATGATGTATGACAGACCTCAGCCCTTTGGGAAAAACATCGTGAAATCTAGCATTAACTCTGTCTACGATCCCTTTGTCCATCAGGTGCCTTGTGTTCCTATCAAACTCAGGTACTTTAACACTTAGTTGTCCCATCTAAGCGCTAAGTTAGGGATTGCTGTTCTGGACCGTGATTCGGACCATTTCTAGTGGATTAATTCAGCACGTGTACCACCGAAGTCTGCGATGAATATCCCATCTAAGCACTAGTGACACATTGTTAGGATCTCGGTACCACGTATGTCGGACTGCGACATTGGGCAACTGTATCATGATCACGATATTTGTGCAGTGGATAAATCCCAAAATATTCGTAACTGCCAATTACGATCTTACGGAATTATAGCGACCATAACCACCCAAAGTGCTCGTAAGTGCAATATTATTGTTATGATCTTATAAGGATTTTCTGCTATAATTAAGGGAGACAAAACCCTAATTGCACTCTATAAATACCAGACTATTTCACCTTCTACAGGTAACTTATTGCTTTTGCATAAATCCTTCTTGTGCACAACCTGACTTGAGTGTTGGAGTTCCTTTCTAGGTACCAACCACCCTCGTTAATCAAGCTCTACTGTTGCTTAAGGAGGAAACCACTGCATACATGCCTTCTCAGGTACACCTCAGTATCCATCACTGAACAACCAATAAGGAGTATTTAATCTTAAATAATATAAAAAGTAAAGTTTAAATTATTAAGAAAGATCACACAAAATTTATTTAGATAGAATGATCATTAGATTTTACCTAATAGACAAAAATATCCTTATAAAAAAATTTGTAAAAGATTATTACTTGTTAATGAGTAATTATTTATTTTTACTTAATGGTTAATAATTATAAATGAAATTTGATACAAGATATACACTGTCAAACCACCTCAGTTGTGAACTTGTCAGAGTCACATGACAATCACCTTCACGTGCATCTAACTGTCTTTGTAACTAACTCTGCTAAGCTGGCATTATCATAGTTAGAAGTCAGTCTCTATCATTATAAATGTGTGTGATAGTGTAAACTTTCATAGCAAGATTGAAGCTAGTAAGTTGAGACTATAAATTGTACAATTGACAATTCAATGAATGAGATTACACATTTTCACAAATTCATCGAAGACCTATGCTATGCTCTTGCTCCACATTGCTAATTTTCCCGAAAAATCTGATATTCATCTTTTCCTTTATTTTCTCTCTTTTGATTTATGGTTGATGTTGCTATGGTAGATGCTCCTATGGTTAGAAACTCCATGGATCTACTTCAGAATCTAGTGAGCCCTTATTATCTGCATCTGAATGAGAGCCTTGCAATAGTGTTAGTCACACCAGTGTTAGATGGATGATGGTCCCGAGCGATGATGATGGCTTTAAGCTCCAAGAACAAATTAGGGTTCATTGATGGATCTTGTCAAACACCAAATGCCAATTATCCCATGCAAAATGCATGGGACTGGAACAATAGCATGGTTTTGTCTTGGATCACCATATCTTTATCCCTAACTATTGCACAAAGCATATTATGGATGAACAAAGCCATTGATGTTTGGAAATACTTACGAGATTGTTTTTCGCAAGGAGATTGTTTTATGCAAGGAGATCGCTTTAAAATCCTCGAGTTACAAGAAGAAATTTCCATGTACAGTCATGGTGATCTTTTAGTCTCTGAATATTTCACGGGCTTGAAAATACTTTGGGATGAATTAGAGACTTATAGAACACTTCCTCAATGTTTGTGTGCAATTCCATGTGTCTATGGTGCTTTGAAATTGGTGCAAGATTATGACAAAGTGATTATGTGATCAAGTTTTTGAGAGGCCAAAGTGATAAATTTTCAACAGTGAAATCTCATTATGTTGCTTGAACAACCTTTAATAAGCAAGGCTTTTTCACTAGTAACACAACAAGAGAGGCAAATAAATGCCAGTGCTAATCCTGATCTAAGAATATTTGCTACATAAGCTGCTGATAATGCTGCCACAACTGGTAGAGGGTATAATAAAGAATCAAATACTAATTTCAACACCAGAAGAGGCTTTGGTCGATGTAGAGGCAAAGGTTATGGTCGAGGTATGCAAGGTAGAGGTCAAGGTTCAAAGCTTTGCACCTTTTATAGAAGAAACAATCACACAGTAGATGTGTTACTGGAAACATGGATTTCCATCAGGTTTTCAACCTAGGAAACAGAATTCCACTGTCAATTTTTCTCCTACTGCTGAGACTTCTACTACTGAGCAATTAGGTAATCCACAAGTATGCAATGAGAACTCAAGTTATACTCTAATTAAGGAGCAGTATTAGTCTATCATGGCTCTAATCCAACAATTGAAGTCTGATCTAACTTGTCACCCCACCAACCAAGTTACAAGTCACACAGATCTTATTCTCAAGCCCAAATAAATCAGTCAGAAAAAATCAACTACCACAATTGTAATCAGCAAATCCTAGACATAGGATCCACTAATCACATATGTTATACCATATGGTAGTAAATTGATAGCTCAGTTCTCTGGAACTATACATTTGATCACATATATTATTTTGACTGATGTCCTCTATATACCTATTTTTTTTTTTAATTTGATTTATGTTTCCAAATTAAACTCATCATTGCTTTGTCACCTCATTTTTCATCCTTCTCATTGTGATATTCAGGATCAGGTTATCTCATGGAGGATTGGTTTAGTTGAGGCTCACAGTGGTTTATATGTTTTGATAATCCCTAATCATTCTTCAAGATCATCATTATTTGTATTGTCTAATTCTTCTATTTTAGTTGTAAATTATGTTCCCCACTATACTATTTATGTATCTCTTGTTATGAAGTGGATTCAGAGGTGTACCTGAGATAGGCACGTTAAGGTGGTTTCCTCCTTGCGCAACTGTAGCAGAGCGTATTGAACCAAAGGGGTGGGTACTTGCAAAGGGACTTCAACACTCAAGTCAGGTAGTGCATAAGTAGGGTTTATGTAGTGAGATACAAGATATCTGATTAAGATGACTTAGCTTGATATTTATAGAGGTTGGATAAATACGTTCTCATAATGGAGAGATACGTTCTTATTATAATTGCAAGAGGAGATATGTTCCTTATTTAGTTGCTAAGGATCCCTACATTATCGGAATATTGGTATAGTAGTTATGGTGCTATTATTCCGTAAGATCATGATTGATAATAACAGATATCATAAAGATTTATCCATTGCGCAAATCTCATGGTAAAGCTGTTACTATCCAATACCAAGGTCAGATATATACTTCTGGAGTCCATGGTAAGCTTATTCCTGCCGAGGACGTTGATGTCAGATTCCGGCAGGCATACGTGCCGGGTTGGTCTGCGAGTTATGAACCCGGATTACGGTTCAGAATAATTGCCTCCAGCTTGGAGCTTAAGAGAAATAATTAAGTCTCAAGATACTAAATCTGAGGCGAACACACAACGTGCAGTAGATATAAAAATCCAAAAGGGGCCGAAGTTTGTTATTATAGAGTTCCTCTGAGGTCGGGCATGTGTTGTCATCCCGTCATCTGAGGTATGTCCGTTGTTGCCCCCGTGCATGGTTTCACAAGTTTTTTTTTTCTTTTTGCAATTTGTAATAGTATAAGCTGTCTTGGGAAATTATTGCTTTGACTTTATTAGGAATTAAAGATCCTTTAAGAAGATATCAGTTTACTATTTCCAAATCGCCTGTTACTCTCGTGACCAATCAGAAGTGAGGAGCATCTAAACGTGGCTTCCATCATGCGATCAGTTTGCCTTTCTTGGGACCAATCAAAATGCTCAATTCTCTCTATAAATAAGGAATATTTGTATTGAAGATGACATTCCCTTTGTTTCATAACTTTTGCTTTGTGATTCTATTTGAGGATGATCCTTTTTCCAGATAATGATTTTCTTTTCATTTTCTATTCATACAAGGAGGGTTTTTCCCTCTGCGAAGATCATCTTCTTGTTTTTTCCAAATTCTTTGAAGGCATTTGTCTTTTTTGCAAAATATCCCTCTAACTGAGGCTTTTCTTTCTCAGCGTAATGGATGACATAAGCCTTTCTTTCCTGGAATATGTGGGTGCGTTTGATCTACGCTCTGTTGCTAGGGAGATTTATGATACCTGTCGTGTTGGACAGAGACACTCGGAGCTGCCTTGCTCTTGCCCCTCCTCATTCCTGAGTGATTTGGAGGCACCAAGCCGTTTCTTTTGGTAGGTCCTCTAAGTGCAGTTGAATAAACAGGATGGACTATTGGGGAAGTTCTTCGTGATTTGAAGCAACTTGGGGTGATTGTGAAGCTAGCTGGAATTCCGGTGAAACAATCTTTTGAGGAAAGGATGTGTCCTGTCCTACGGGGGAAGGTGGGTGCTGACCTTTTTTATCATTGTGGAGGAGGCACTGAAGAAGAATTGGTAGCGATTCCGGAGTCCGAAAACAATGTTCCTTTCTAGTTTACCAAAGTTCTTCAAAGCCTGTTTAACAAGGAAGAGACCAGTGTTGGTTCCGAAGGAACTGTGGAGGTGGCGATGATCCAAGATGTCATGACATTGATGTTGGTTCCCTTCCCCGAGTTCTCCAGTGGTTACTTTTTCCTAAGAACTTTTGATTTCAATATTTTCCTTTCCTTTTGATGTATGACGATGTATAAAATGAGAATAATCAATAAAAAATATTTTCTTTTGAAATTTGTCTTGTATCTTCTCTTTTCTTTTTCCTTTTTCCTATATTTGCGTTGTTTATCTTTTACCAGGGTAAGTCCAACACTCACCCTATAGTAGTGCTAAGTAGTTGCCCTCAACTTGGTACCTGATTAGTACAGTGAAGTGGCGAGCTTGAATTCTTGTCCCCGGGGTCCGTGTACTAAGTGAGGTCATGAATTTTAACCAGATCATTGATTACTATTTAATTTTTTTTTGGGATAGCCGGGATCCGAATAGACCTCTCTTCTCCATATTGTAGATGGGCATGATAGGTGAGGCTAGGGTCCGTAGATAAAAAACCATGGTATGTGGAAAAAACAGTTGGCTAGTGTGACGTTTGGTTTTGCGCACGTTCGTTGCTTCAACTACTGTGACAGCTGGAGAGGCTACGTGGTATGCTTTTAATAGATGGACGTGCTTAGTACTTTGCATGCCATGATGAGGGTTTATTTCAAAACCGAAGGGGTGTTGACAGAAATGTCCTTTAACCGTCTCATCCCTTCCCTATAAATAAGGGCCAAGGTCGTGTTAAACACACTTTACTATTTCCAAACACTGAGGGAGATTTCAACGAGCTTTTACGGCCAAAGGGGTACAATTTCGAGTGGTTTGCTTTGGTTATTAGTGGCTCTCGCTTGAATCTTCAAATCCTCTTTTTCTTCTGGATTTTATAGGTATATCTCTCTCTATCCCTTGTCATTTGCTTTTTGGTTTTCTTTCTGCCCTCATTTTTGGATTATCTTCTTTTTGGAACACCAATTCTGTCGTGCCATAAGCGGCCAAAAAGTCCTACTGGGGTTTAAACCTTTGTGGGCTTCAAGGTCGTAATCCTAGGGTTTGAGGACTAATGTGAATCCTCTGGGCTCCGCTCTTTCTTCGTCTAAATCAATAAGAACTTTTGATTCTGAAATTAGTTTAACGGCCTCAATGGGTGTTTTCCAAGTGTCTAATGGTTAGGAAAAGAACGACGAGGCAAAGGAAGGCGGCTGTGGAGGCACCTCTGATTCAAGGAACCAGTAACACACCTGGTGAAGAGACGGATATGGCCGCAACTTTTATAGCAATGGCCAATGCCATGACACATCAAATAGAGCAGGCAACCATTACTGCCAATACAATGAGAGAGCAAGCAAAGGTAACTGCTAGAGTGCTAGAAAGGTTGGGACCACAGTAACCAGTACCACTACCAGTGCAGGAGGTACCAGTTGGGAGAAGCCAAAATTTTCTGGATATTTCAAAATTCAGAAGGATGAATCCTCCAATGTTTAGGAGCGACTATGATCTGGTGAAAGCTGAGGAGTGGTTGGCCAGGTTGGAAAATTTTTTTGAGGTAATGGTTTGCTCAGATGAGCAAAGCGTTTCCTTCGCTTCCTTTATGTTAGAAGGAGAAGTGGAACAGTGGTGGCAAAGTGCTAAGAGATTGTTGGTAGCAGCTGGGACACTGATCGCCTGGGAAGTATTCAAGGAAACCTTTTTGGAAAAGTACTTTCCAAGAAGCCTACATGGGGACAAGGAAATGGAATTTCTTAGTCTTCAACAAGGTGATATGACCATTGCGTAGTATGAGGCTAAATTTCATGAGTTATCCAAGTTTTCTTCTCAATTTAGACTCAATCCAAATGAGAACTAGAAGTGCATCAGGTTTGAATCTGGGTTGAGGGGAAATATAAAGAGGGCAGTGAGGCCTTTGGAAATCAGGGATTTTCTATCCTTGGTGAACAAGTGCAGAATTATAGAGTTTGATAATCTCCAACTTCAGGCAGAGCGAAGATTGCAAAACCTTCAGAAGAAGAAAAATGTGGATGGTGGATTTGGAAAAAAGTATTTCTAAATTCAGCCACCCACAAGAGAAAGGCAGGCGGGTTCAGATGGAGGATCAACAGGAGAAGTGTACCAAGTGTGCCAGGTACCATGAGGACAAATTTTGTACACTTGACCAGATCAAATGTTTTCAATGTGGCAAGACATGCTGTAACGCCTCTTTTTCTAGGAGAAGAAGGAACGTCACACCATAATAAAATGCAGAAAAGAATAAATAAATCGTAAAATAAGGCCCAGTTCATTTATCATATATAATTAAGCCTCTTCAAATAATAAATGTATAATGATTGGGTAGTGTATATATTTTTTTTTGTTGTGAGAGAATGGTAAACATAGTTACAGTAGAAATCGGCATGAAAGAAAACCATAGATCCATATTATATATATATATATAATTGGATCAAGCCTGTTTAATTACATAATCAAGTATACAAAAGCAAAAGCTTTACCCACCCTAAGATGTTTACAAATGTATAGTCCATCAAAATAGCAAAACATCAGGCTTCCCAAAAAGATATACGGATCGCCATCAGTAGCCACCGACAGTACCAGTCCCCTACGACTGACGAGAAGGAACCGTAGTAGGATCCTCCTATAGGTCTTCCTCATCAGATGAAATCATCATCAGAGCAACTGAATTTCGAGCAGAAGCTCAAGCAGTAGAAAGGAATGAATCCTCCTGTGGGGTGTAATAGAGATCATCCCACAAATCACGGATTGGTAGGTAAAACTCCATATGAACAAAAGTAATAAAGTTAAAAACAAGTGGGTCATAGCGACCGCAAGCTAACAACACCGTCAAGTCCCCATGATAAATGCAACGGTCCGTGCACAGGTTTATATGCCAATAATCAGGACCTCCGTGGATAGTCATCCTCGCATATCCCAGAAATCTACGCTGACGAGATGACATCTTCAAGTAAGCACTAGTCGTAGTCTGGCCAGAAACCAAGGAACTCGGGTGCTTCCCCTTCTTCACGAATGTCTTCTCAGAAGCACATAAATAAAACAGAAATATAGGGATACAGGAAAGAGGTGAGACACCCAGCATTCAATACCAATATGACAGTAAGAAAATAGAACGGTGCAGAGTGCCCACATAGCATCACAACACATACATTCATACATACATACATATATATGCATATATATATATATATACATATATATATATATGCATATATATATATATACATATACATATATATATATATATACATATATATATATATATATATATACATATATATATATATATATATATATATATATATATATATATATATATATATATATACATATACATATATATAAGCAGCAATAACGAAATAAGCAATAAAAGGGAAACAATAATAATATCTCAAGCAGTAAGCAGTTCATCAATCAGATAATTATTTCAATAATTAAAGAGACAATTTAATAGTGTATACACTCATGCCTGAAGAAATATGAAACTGACAATGCATAATGCATATGGTACCAAAAATCCTACTCCATGGAGGTAGACATAAACATTCGAAGAGAATGATCAGTGAGTCATGCCAGTATCTTGTTAGCCTATAAATAAAGTGCTTATAAGAAAAAATAATATTTTGCACAACATGGCTTATACATGACACTCTCAACAAGATCGCAATATAGGACAATGTCTCGGTCCGAATCGTCGGTGTATTTGTATCGGTCTATCCCATGGCCCCAGTGGAGCTACCACTATCTATTATCAGACACCCACACCCCAACGCCCCCAAGGCCAACAATATGACCTACACTTAGTCTACTCGCACCCGCACTAAGGTGTAATTCAATCTCCTAGGCATGCACCGCCTTAACAACAGAGTCCAACAGACTTTCACAAATGCATGATGACTCAATGGATATCATGTATATTCATCAATAAAATACTTCTCATGAAACATACCACAATTTAGTCAATTTAAACATCAACAAGTCTTTGGTCCCACACATGGACTCACAATGACATATAATCAATTCTCAATAACAACATACATTTATAAGGTTCAACACAACCACAATTTCATTTTATGAATCCAAAATTCTTAATTACCTAAGTCTTGATTAATCACACAAGTCTAGGTCAAATAGACCCTTGAGGCCGTGGCCTCTCAAGAACAAAATCTAACCATTTTTCTTTCATTGCATTATTGATTTCATAACTCTAAATTGCTTAAGTCCAAAGGTTGCACAAAAGCACCACTTGGACCCTAAAAACCCCTTAGAGGCCGTGAGCCTCCCAAGAGCATAAAAACCCAATTTTTCCATTACATGCATAAAATCTTTAACACCTAGTTACCTAAGTTCTAATTCATACAAGAATCAAATTCAAACCCCCAAATTATAGTCCAAAACTTTGACCTCCCCAAAGGGTAGGAAACCCTACATTTTTCCATTCATCCAATCCAAGCAATCCAACATCATCAAGGCATTCAAAACAACCAACATTTTCATATAAATCAAATATACACAAAAGCATGAAAAACAAGCATACAAAGTGAGCAATCCAATTCCTCCATCAACAACCACTCAAAAGTTCCCTCACCACCAATGAAGGTTGAAGTGAGTAAATCTCCCTCTTACCTAAAGGAAGAACACGAAAATCACCCCTTGAAGTGCTTGTGAGATTTTCGTCCAAAGCTCCACCAAACCCTAAGAATCATAACTTAAAAAAATCACCACCAGTGGCTTGAAAAAGAAAGGATCCATGGCCATGAAAATGACCATAGAAACAAAAAAGAAGAAGAGAAAGTAAAGAATCAAAGGTTTGCCTCAAAAGCTTCAAGCTTTGTTCTTGAAGAAAAGTAAAGAAAATGATGGATTTGGAAGATGATCACTAAAGAGAAAAGGTTTAGAATAAGAAAAGAAATGTAGGAATGGTAGTAGTGAAGCAAGAAAATGGAGATGGCCACATGGATGGGGCTGCTGCCGTGGAGAAGAGAAAAGGAAGAAGAATAAGAGAGAAAAATGTGAGAAGAGGAAATGAAGAGAAAAGAGTAATAGCTTTTGTTAGTTAGAATTTTGAAGTAAAATGATAAGGTAAAAGCTAATATTTTTGGCTCCTCAAAGGCCCTAAGCCGCAGCATCAAGAGAGAAGGAGAGGGAGAGATTGGCTTCTCTTGCAAGTTTTGGGCATTTTGGCCATTTTTGGTCAAAGATTCCTTGAGAAGCTTTGATTAAAATACATTACTTTTTGAATTAAAGTTGATTTGATTTGACATAAAGTGAATTTCCTTTGGATAAGATAAGATTTTTACTACAAACTATTATTCAATGGACAATGGTTACAGTTGACAGAAGTCAGTGTTAATTGTCTAACAGATAATAAAATATACAATAATTTTTATTTATCAGATAAAAATCTCGAAAAACATAAAATCTCGTAAATTGTGTCCAGTCTCGAGTTTAGTAAGATCTCCTGTTGACGTTTTCATAGATCAAAGTCCTCGGGGAAAATATCTCATTTCCCCAGCTCCGCTCAGTGTGCACATAAAATGAGAAATAATATTAAAATATTCCACATTCTCAGAAAAATCTAAAAAATTTCACAAAAATAAAAAATATTATAAAATGACTATTTATCATTAAATTACAAATTTTTGGAGTGTTACACATGCCATTATGCAAGGAATTGCCCTCAGAAGAAAGAAGCAAAGCCAGAGGTTAGACCAGGAAGAGTCTACTGGTTGGAGGGTAAGGAGACAACACAATCTCCTAATTCTAGTAAAAGTGAGTACTTTATTGTACATGTTTAGTAGTTTTGTTTTCTTAAGATTTGATTGTATTTGTGTTTGTATGTCAGTTGTTAGGACTTATTACATTAGGTAAACTAAATTTTGAGGACAAAATTCTAAAATAGAGGGGTGAATGTAACACCCTAGAAAAACATGTTAGGCTTATATATGGATATGGAGGTAGCATAATACATGCTTAACATGTATGTTAAGTTTTGTGACTATCTAAGCACGTTTAGGCACTTTGCTGCAACGCTATGTGTGAAAAATAACTTTTTTTTTAGCTCCAAAAAGGGTTTAAACTGCTTAGTTAATGGAAATATATGTGGGAAGTTTGTTTCTAGGTCACAAGTGTGTTGAAGATAGTGTAGTAAAAATTTGAGATTAATCGGAGTTAGTTTGATATTTTTAAACATACTGGTTGTATGTTTTAAAACTAGATTGACTGCCAGCAGATATGAAAAATTGTTGAAATGGTGAAAATAGATTTTTAATGAATCATAAGATTTATTTAGGTCTGTTGGAGGTTAGAGATTTGGATTTGGTGAAATCTGAGTGTTCTTAGCAGATCAGGATTTTTGGTACAAGTTAGTACCCATCCTGTTAGTAGTAAAGTGAGACTTTGCTACACAAATATCCTATGGTTGGGAAGCAGAAAACAGAAAAGAGAAGAGAGAAAAGAGAAAAGAGGAAGGAAGAAGAAATGAGAAGGAAAAGGAAGATGGAGGAGGAGCAAGTGAGAGCTTGGGACTTCATAGCCAACCCTTGATCATCTTCATCATCTTGGTACCAAGAGGTAGGGGAAAACTTGTTGTTATTTCTGAACTTCATCTTTTTCATTTGGTTCATGAGGAACTTGATAAAAGGGATAGGGTTTTGAAGTGTGATGTTTGTATTTATGATGGTAAATGCTTGATTCTTGTTAGAAAACTTGAGAATGACATAAGTATGAGTTGTTGGTTGCATGGTGATGCATTTTTCATCCTTTAAACTCTTAGGACTCCATTTGAGTCAAAAATGGGGTTTTAGGTTTTTATGGTGATGGATGATGCATTGATGCATGTTTAGTGTTTTATACAATGGTTTGAGAGATAAAACATGTTTTTGGACCTTGTGTGAGGTTGGAAATCACTTGGTTTTGATGTATGATGGTGTGGAACACCATTATTCCTTAATGGAATAGTGAATTTTTTGCATAATTCTGTAGAAAAGTCATATTCGTTAGGTCACGCCTAGGCGTGACTGAACCACGCTTGGTTTCAGTTTTCAAGTTTTGTAAGGCTGAGAGCATCACGCCTAGGCGTGACTAGACCACGCCTAGGCATGGGTGTCTGGTAGAAACGATGGATTTTGTTTGATGAAATGGAGTTCTCAATGGATGTAATTCCTTCTTTTATGCTTCTTACTGAGTATTGAGGCTCTAATAGGAGTATTTAATGAAGTGAAATTGTAATGAATCAAAGTGATTTGTAATGCTAATTATGTGAGATAATTAGGCATGGATATGTATATCTATACATAGATTTTGATATTAAGAAAATGAGTTTTCCTAGGAGTTGGAATCACTTATGTGTACTCTTTCAAGAGGGTTAAAGTACTTTAAGCAGTTTTTGGATGAAATGGTTGTGAAATGAACTTGAGATGCATGTAAATCAATTGTGGAGCTAATTATGGGAAGTAATTAGTAATTGTGTTGCATGTGATGTTTGTGAAACATTTTGAGGTGAATAATATCCTCTTAATGTTGATCTAATTATATTGGGGTGAGTAAGAGGTTTGTTGAGTAATAGAAGTGAGTAATATCTTCCCTATTTTTGGTAGTATAGTGAGGTGAGTAATATGCTCTGTTTGTGTTGATGGATAATGTAGGTGAGTCATATCCTTACTATGCCTTATAATTCATAACATTACCATGGAATTGGAGTTCCTGAATATGGTAACATAACATGACCATGGATGTGGTTATATAACATTGCTCATTTCATACTTAAGATTTGCATAGACATAATCACTAGACATAATTAAGCATAAAATGATAATTGTATGGACGATTGTCATCATAACATAAACTCATGGCATTACAATTGTATGAGCAATTGTGTACTTCTGTGATTGAAGTGTTAACTTGCTAGTGGTGTAATGTATATGTATAAAATGCTGGTATTAGAATACTTCTACTAAGAATTGTGATTTCTCACCCCGTTTGTGTTGCCATGTAAATCCAGGTACTAGTTCTTCAAAAGAGAAAAAGAAGATGTATGAGGACTAGCATAATTTAGATGATGTTTTGGACTGAGTTTGTATTTATTTTATATTTGCTTAGTTTGTTTCGAGTTATGTATAACAATATGCCCTTTTTGTGGTTGTGATGTATATATATAACTGTTGGTAACGTAGCTCTCCATAATTATTTATTTATGTGAATATTTTGGGATTGGTTATTAGTGGTAGCATGCTCAATACTGGATATTCTTGCATAGATCAAATCTAACAAGATATCATAATTGGGATGTTACATCCTGCGTAGGGCTTTTAAATATTATAAATACAATTTCCCCAGGTTTTGGGGTATTGAAATTATTTATTTTGTTAATTTCCGTGGAGCCATGGTCTTTGTTGGGTCCAATGCCTATTGTGTTGCTCTTCACAACCATGTTATAGACTTAGGAATCTTTCTAATCAAAAGAGTGTCGTGGTCCGGATCCAACGCCCATTATATTTGAGTGGTCAGAGTTCCCTTTAGGACTTAGGCATAATTTAAAATTAGAACCTTAGCTCAGGGTCCGATGTGCAAAACGCGTTAGCATTTAGGAACCTACTTGCCTTAGGTTACCAGTGAAAACCTTGTCTGGGCTCCGATACTCAATGCTTTAGTATTTAGGATCCCTCGTGACTTAGATATATTTTTAAGTGGTCCTTAGCCGAGGTCTTTTAATGTTTACGGCTTAGTGTGTGAATTTTCCCAAGACTTAGGATTTTTTTTACTACACAACCTATTTAACATAAGACAACTCATGGAAGGTACCATAATGACTTAGGATGTCAGTATCCTATGCGATCCGCCAAAAAAAGGAAGTTTGATAGGTTATCCTCTTAACCTACAGGGTCTTTCACCTTTATAGTCCAGGTCTAATCAGGAATGGGCTCAGTGGACACTCTCAAAGATGTCTATAGCCTTGAACGTCCTTCGAGACTTTTTAAATGCAAATGGATGTGTAAAAATCACTTTGCTTTATTGATTTAATAAATGACTAAGGTCCATACAAAGTGCTCCCATGACGATTGGGATAGATCAAACATGAAGTAAACTAAAAGACTAGGCTTTAGAAGACACTTAGCTATAGTACTTTCTAAGTTTGTCTGTGTTCCAGAAGTTCTTGACCGGCCTGTTTGTTAATGTCTCCAAGGTGTAAGCTCATTTTCCCGTGCTAACCATAATATGGTGTGGGCCTTCCCAATTAGGGGCTAACTTCCCTTAGGAGACATTCCTTCCTCCGATATCAGCTATGCGGAGAACTAGGTCGCCTGATTGGAATTTCCTTGGAATGGCTTTTAGGTTATATGTAGTTGTCATCCTCTGCTTGATGGTAGCATCGCGTATGTGGACAACACGTCTTCTTTCTTCTAGAAGATCTAGGTCTTCCCTGATCAACCTGGGGTTACTGTTAGGTGAGAAGTTTTGAAGATGCCAGCTAGGTTCCCCTATCTCCATCGGGATTATAGTTTCACACCCATAAGTAAGTTTGAAGGGAGTTTCACTGTCGTAGAGTGGGGCATATTCCGGTAGGCCCATAGGACATGGTCTAATTACTCAGCCCAGTTTCCTTTGGCTTCATCCAACCTTCTCTTTAGTCCATGGATGATAACTCGGTTGGCAGCTTTAGCTTGTCTATTTGTCTGGGGGTTCTCCATGGCGCTGCAGTCATGTTTAATTTTTAAACCAGTAAGCAGCTCTTCTAACCTCTTATCTTTGAATTGTGTCTCGTTATCCGTCACAATGGATTTTGGGATTCCAAACCTAGTAATGATGTGGTGTCAAGTAAATTTTTGGATTCGGCCGGAGGTGATAGTGACTAGGGCTCTACTTCAATCCATTTAGTAAAGTGATCTACGACTACCACCAAGAATTTCAGTTGTTCAGGTGCATGAGGGAATGGACCCAAGATATCTAAACCCTACTAATAGAATTGCCAAGGTACAGACGTCATGGATAGTTCCTCAGGTGGAGCATGATAATGGTCAGAGTGTCGTTGGCATTGGTCGCATACTTAGACATGCGCAAGAGAGTCTGCTTCCATTAGACATGTGCAAGAGAGTCTGCTTCCATTGTTAGCCAGTAGTATCCAGCCTTGAGAGCCTTCAAAGCTAAAGCTTTGCCTCCCAAGTAGTGTCCATAACTCCCTTCATGGACTTTGGCCAACACATATTCTACTTCTTTTGGCATGAGACATTTAAGGAGAGGCGAAGAAAATCTATGCTGGTATAACTGTCCATGGTAGAAGGTGTACCAGACCGCGATTTTTACTAGCTTGGAGGCATCCTTTGGGTCCTCAGGACGGGCACCAGACTGTAAGTATTTTATAATCGGTGTGATCCAAGTGCACTCTTGTTCTTCCACCTGATATGGGTGTGTCAAAGATGGCAGTTATGAGAGGGTCTCCTGGCTCACTGAACGGTTGTTACCTGAGCTTTTGGTGCTAGCCAACTTGGATAGGAGGTCGGCCCTTGAATCTTGTTCCCGAGGTATGTGCTCTACCTTCAGTGTTTGGAAGCTTTTGAGGAGCCCTTGTACCCTTACTAGGTACTTTTGAAAAAGAGGCTCACTATCCTAATAATCACCTTGAATCTGGGAAGTCATAAGCTGAGAGTCACTACAAAGTGTGATCTTTGTTGCTTCCAATTCTTTAGCCATAACAGTTCGGTAATACAAGCTTCATATTTCGCATGGTTGTTTGAAGTGGGGAATTCAAATCTCAGGGAGTTGAATACGATACATGATATTCCCTTGAGATCACTGGGGTTCGAAGTAAGCTCAACAAGGAAATCTAAAAATGCATGTTGTTGGTGTATGTCCTAGAGGCCTATACATTTTGTCTATATTTACATACATTGTATTATGCTATTTTTTAATATACGAGACATTTTATTTATTGTGTTCTTTTTGATAAACATAATAAAGTCTTTAGAATAGTAAGTTTGATTCCATAGGACATCAAGTGGATGACTTGATTGTGAGATCCTACTGGATAAAATACTATTTTTAAATGTCCTTGGTCAAATATTATTGTTAATTAGGACAACAATAATGTATTAAGACTAGTATATGCGTAGACTGATGGCCACATCTCACGGGTCATGGATATGAGATATCAAGTCTCCACATAGGTACATATTAGAGTAATAATGTACTGGACAGACCTGCCATGAGAACGCTACATGGATCGTTACGTGAGTGTCATAAGCGATTCTCATAGTGACAATGGTGGTGTGGTCCTTTGACCAAAAATCACGACGATTCCTACATGAGGAGTTATGTTTTAATGCTGTCAAATGTCATCTATAACAAGGTGACTATAAAGTCAGTTATTGGACATACCACAAATCATGCGGAGGGATGTGAGTGACCTAGATGGGATTTGTTCCTCCTACATAACAGAAGCGATATCTTCGGGCACCCTGATTGAGTGAGACTATGAAATGCATGACCATGCTCAAATGATTCGATATGAGATATTGATCTCATTTGTTGTTATTTAGTCTACTCAGGTATCAAGAAACGAAGGATTGAACTATACAAAGGTGACGCATTTCATGCCTTGTGTTCAATCTAGATATCTGGACAAAGGGACTAAACTACACGGTAACATTGATCACGGAAAGGTTATGTTAAATCACTGACATTCTCATTACTTGGGTGGCAGTGATTTATTGTTAGATACCGCTCACTGTTTGTAATATTAAAATGAGATTTTAATATTACTGCCAATGTCATGAGAACCTGCTAGGTTGCATACTTAGAATAGACTAAATTGGAGCAATAAGGATCCAAGTTGGACTCGGATTCAATTGTGGGCTTGACTTATAACAGATGAGTCTAGGGTTGCATAGCTTACCTTGCTGCTGCTTTCACTCACTTAAAGTAGTCAGCTATTATAAATAGCATTGCTAAGGGGCTGTCAAGGCATGTATTACAAAACCTGACCACACTTGACAGAAAAGGTGAGTGAGAGAGTGACATGTTTATTTTCTTCTCTTTGCAGCTAGCACTGTGTGAGAGAGGTGTAAATCCTATTTGCGGACATTGGACATTCGTGGGTCTATTCGTGTGGATACCGCAGAGGCATCGTCACTGTTACAGTGTTAGTGATTCATGCCACTTGTTTTGATCACACTTCAAGAGGTAAACAATTTTTAAAAACTCGGATTATGGCTTTTTCTCATGGATCCTTGGTGGGAATTTTGTTTTTCGCTACGTGATGTATCTGTGATTCCCAACACTTGTGCATTGATTGCTAACCTAGGCTTGTACATGATTTCAAACTCAAAATGCTCAATGGACCAGGTATCATTCTTCCTCTAGGTCCAATTTATGTAGTATTTATCGGATAAACTGATTTGTCCTTACCACTATCAAATGGCATTGGAAGTACTTTCTTATTCTTCTTGCCGTGATGATAAGGGTAAATGCAACCTTTTTTATTTTCTGATAGCGGAGATCGGGACCTTGCAGTGCCTTACTCACAAAATAACCTAGTTTCTAACCTTTAACTGTTTCTTGGATAAACACCAAACTCACAGTCTCCTCATGAACTGAGAGGTATATATACAATGTTTCACCTTCAACCGACCGTGTCAGAATGGGAAGAGAAGACAAGAGACTCTTCAAAGATGTAAAAGCATCCTCACACTCTTGAGTCCACTCAAAACATGTCCCCTTTTTTAACAGCTTGAAGAAGGGAAGAGATTTGTGAGCAGCTTTCGCAAGAAACTGTGTGAGGGCCGTGATCCGTCCTGTCAGTTATTGTACCTCTTTAACGTTCTGAGGGCTATGTATGTTAAGCACCGCCTGACATTTGTTTGGGTTAGTTTCGATTCCATGGTGAGTCAACATGAAGCCCAAGAATTTTCCAGCCTGGACCCCGAATGCACATTTCTCTGGATTAAGAATCATGTTGTGCTTTCTTAGTTGGGCGAACACTTCTTCGAGGTCCGAGGTATATAATCCGAACAGTGGGGTTTTAACTATCACATCATCAATGTAGACTTCAAGCATTCTCCTCACCTAATTTTCAAAAACCCTGTTCATCATTCTTTGGTAAGTGGCTTATGCATTTTTCAAGCCAAATAACATTACCCTATAGTAGTAGCTCACTTTCTCAATGATGAAAGTAGTTTTATCTTCGTCTCTGGGGTACATTCAGATCTGATTGTACCCAGAGTAAGCATCCATGAAAGACAGCAGTCAGAAGCTGGAGGAGTTGTCAACCAATTTGTCAACATTAGGGAAGGGGTATGGATCTTTAGGGCAAGCCTTGTTCAGGTCCTTGTAGTCCACACACATCTTCCACTTTCCATTTGATTTTTTCACCATGACCACATTGGAGAGCCATGTGGTATATAAAATCTCCCTGATGAAGCCGACACTGAGTAGTTCTTTGACTTGCTCCTCGATGATCTATTGTCTCTTAGAGCCATCTTTTCTTTTCTTTTAGGAGACCGGCTTTGCATCTCATTTAATAAATAAATGATGACAGATGATAGCGGGGTCAAGCCTAGGCATATCGGAGGACGTCCATGTAGATAGGTCCTTGTTTTTTTGCAAGAGCTCTCTAAGCTAGAGCCTTTCCTGCTCTTCTAGATTTGTACCTATTTTGGTGACTTGATTAGGTTTGTCACCGAGCTGGAGTAGAAGCAATTCTCCTTCTAGCTGGGGTCTGGTACCCTAGATTTCTTCGCGTACGTCTAACTTAGTCATGAGGATATTGACTTGATCCAAAGCCAGGCTAGATGTGTGCGTTCTAGTCTTCCTGGGGGTCCTACATATTTTGAGAGTCTCATTGTAGCATTTGCACGTTGCAATCTGATCGCCCTTAAAAGTGACCACCTTATTATTCTTGTTGAGGAATTTAATGGCCTAGTGAGCGGTAGACACTATAGCGGTAATAACATTCAGCGTAGAGCAACCCAGGATAATATTATATGTTGATGGGTAATCCACAACTAGAAACCTGACCTTGATGGTTCTGTAAACTTTGTCGTCGCCCAGGGTTAAAAAAGTTTCAAAGTAACCCATATGGGTAACTTTTTCCCAATAAAAGCCAGTGAGCTTGCCTTCATAAGGGGTTAAAGAAAACAAAGGGAACTCCAATCTTTCGAAGGTATTCATGAACATGATATCTGCTGAGCTTCCTTAATCGACGAAGATATGCCAGACCTCGGCATTTGATATTATTCCCGATATAACCAGTGGGTCGACGTGATCCCGAATAACATCGTCGTAGTCCTTGTTTGAGATGGAGACGAGAGGTTCCTCCCTATCTTCTGTACTGGGTTTGGGCGTAGAGCTGGAAACGCTTAATACCTCTATCTGGAATGCTTTCTTTAAGGAATTATTTTACAACCCACCATCTGCGAATCCTCCTAACATAGTGCTCACTAACCAGTCTTTCTTAATGCCCCCACTTTAAGTATCATGGATCCGATCCTGCAGGTTTTCGATAGCACGGTGGGGTGGAGTCTGAGATTTTCTTATGGGGCTACGAGTTCTTCTCCTCTGACACAGGGTTAGACTTCGCCTCGGACTGCGGGTTTGTCTTCTCTCCCTCTATCTTCCGTGGTTCTCATGTTTTTGGATACCATTGATATACTTTTGCAGTTGTCCCTCCTTGATCAGGGATTCAATGACATCGCAGAGCTGGTAGCATTCTTCTGTTTCATGGCTATAGCTTTTATGCCATTTATAGTGCTTCGAGTGATCTTTCTGAGACTGTTTCTTAAGATGAGGCAGCCTCTTGATATCCCAAAACTCAGTTTGAAGCGCATCCCTCAGGATTGTCTCTCATGGCGTGTTCAAAGGAGTATAATCAGAATGTTTAGGCCGATAAGGATCGCTTTTAGAGTTTCGAGGTTAGTTAGAGTTTCGATTTTTTTTTTGTTGAGTGGGCTCACCTTTTTCCAGACTCTCTTTAGCTTCAAAAACTTCCTCTAATTCGATATATCTCTAGAAGCGCAAGTAAAGCTCCTTCAAAGCTGTTGGCTTCTTTTTTGCTAAAGACCGGAAGAAGTCTGAATCAGTCTAGAGGCCGCTTCGAGCATAATGACGAGCAATTTTGTCATTCAGGTCTACTACATAAATGCAAACATTAATGAATCTCTTAATGTATTCACGAAGGGGCTCATGGATCCCTTGGCGAATTTTAGAAAGAGAATCGATCGACTTGAGCTGCTCTTTGGTGGTAGTGTAGTGTAGCAAGAAGCGTTGTCTGAGGTCCTCCCCGCCCAGTGACAGATTTTGCTCGTAGAGTGGAAAACTAATGGAGGGCACCCTTCTTTAAAAATAGGGGGAAAGTATGGCACAACAGCTCTTGGGATCCCCTATGGAACTGCATAAAGTGAGTGTAGGTGTCTAAGTATTCCTGAGGGTTTGTTGTCCCATCATAGGCCTCCAAGTTGGAAGCAGGCTTAAAGTTTCTTAGGACTCTATACGCCATTAATTCGTTTGAGAATTGCTGCTGCTATCCACTAGGGGTTGGAATGTTATTTCCAACGACCTCAACATTGTCATACTGGGCCCTTCTCCGATTGTCGTGGGTATTCTGCCTTCCGTCATAGTTTTCATCAAGTACAGACCTTTCAACATCATCTAGGCAATGACGTTGATCGTCCAACTGTCATTGTTGTTCATTGATCAGCGCTGTTTACTGACACAACAATTCTTAAAGGTAGTTTCTCGTCATCTCAGACTGGATGGTGTCCTCATGATGTGACTTACGATCTGCGACATCATTCGAGGGCCTTAGGCGAGCATGGACTGGGATCCTGGGCCCTTGAACAACATTGTTATCTCCTTCAGCAGGAGGGAACACGAGTCTATCTCGAACAAACACCCTTCACGATGGGTTAGGACTTTCGGTGGAAACCAAAGTCTCGTACCCCTCGTTAAGAGTCTCGACGAGAACTGCCCGGCTTCTAGCGGCGCAGGTTTTTGCATGTGCTAGTGGTGCAGAAACTGGTGGGGGATTGTAACACCCTTATGGGGATGTCACATTTATAAAGAAAATAAAAGAAAATTAAATATAAATCTACCCAAGTTGTGAAACATTTGTTATATAATAATATGAGTTGTAAAATTTTTCCGATTACACAAAATATTACGAGATAAAATAACACGGAACATAAAATAAGCACACTATTATCACACATAATATACAGATTGTTGCATTATAGGTTATACAAATAATGTACAACTATAATTATTTAAACTAAAACAGTAAACACACCAGTAAAAGTCAATATATACAAATGCAAACGCGCCCAAGTACACATCATAAATATCTAACCCTCTGAAGGATCACTCTCAGATGAAACTTCAGGTGATAGATATCCAGGATGCCTCGACCCTCTATGGACACGAGTCCGTGCAGTCGATACACTGCTGATCTCACTAGGCGCCTCAAACATACCATCCCAATGACGCCTAAGAGATAGCGGCAACTCCACATGTAAGTACAACATGGTGGAAAAGATCGGCACTCCATCAAACTCCATCCGTATGGCCACAGTCAGACGCCCTACGTACGTCACCGAGTCTCTATCCTCTCGCAGACGCCAGGCTTCAGAGCCTCCGTGAAACTCAAGTTGCACGAATCCAAAGAATCCTGGTAGTGTCATACTCACACAATCAATCCAAAGGATATGGATGATCGGATGGTTCTTGATCGTAGAACTGATCTTCAGCTTGCTGCTCTTCCTCCTCCTCGGGATATTCACACTTAAGAGGCTGTTCCTCTTCCTCAAACTCTTTATCACATAATTTAAAATATACAGATAACACATACAAGAAAGAGGTAAGACAATCTATATCACCACAAACATGGTAAATAAGAAAACGACAATACAACAAGTATAACAGTTCATACAATATAGCATACTATAATAGCATAAATAAAAATACAAGATAACACAGATGTAATATAACACAGAACTCAATGTAACAACAACATATAATGGTACAGATAGATAAAATGTTACAGATGGATAAAATGTTATAGATAAATAACATTAAAATGTATGACATAATAGTATATGAAATGTGACTCAACCCTACTCCATGGAGCTAAAAACACAGATATCAGAGAGAATGACCCGCAAAATCTATTAGTACCGTCGACTGCCCATAATTATTCCGTTGTCTCACGTTGCGTCTATAGCCCACTGTCAAAACGTCGTGGTGTAGCACACTGTCATAACGTCGTGTCACTACAGGCTTGTACTAAATAGATTTCACAAGATCTTGATTAAGTATAGTACGTGTCAAGTCCATTAGTGTGTTACCAGTTACCACGGCCCAGAGGAGCGACCAACTGCCCACAAATGGAATAATTCGCATACTAATGTCTCCAAGTTCATTCAAGTTTGAACCACACTACGCTTATCACACCGACAACACGATGTAATTCACCTCATCAATCAATCCACCAATTATCAACCAAATTGGCACAACTCAATGCATGATAAAATTACCAATATGCCCTCAATGGCAAAAATTTCCAATATGCCCTCAATGGCAAAAATTTCCAATATGCTCTCAATTGTAAAAATTACCAATATGCCCTCAATGGCAAAAATTATGAAAATGCCCTCACTGGAAAATTTCATATATATACAGTATGTCCCACCTGACAGTACTGTTTCACAATCTGTCTGGGTCTACCACTTTGGCCCGACAGTAAAAACTTGTTGTTTTCGTTAATCGCGTAGAAATTTTATCGCGTTTTCAAAATTTTGTCGTTTTTACAAACGTTTTTAAATTGCGTAAATATATTTTACTATTTTTGAAATCGCGTACTATTTTTCAAATGTTTTCTCAATCGCGTAAGATTTTTAAATTATTTTCTTGTTCGCTTTCCTTAAAAATCACTATTTAAATAAACAAAAAATAATATTTAATATGTTTGAACTACGTAGAATATTTTTCATACCGTATAAATTATATTAGATATCTTTTCTATCTTATTTGTCTTTTTTTAGCAAAAATTGACAGTATTTTGCTTAGAAAAGGTATGATAATGGTTTCCTAAGTTTTCTGTAAAAATTTCCTTTTATTTATATTATAACCATTTAATTATACTTTTGAAAACTACTAACGTGTTTCAAAATATAAAATGAGCTCTACGTTAAAAATTTTACAAAAGCTACTGTATTTCCTTTTAAACATTAAAATCATTAGTTTCAACTTCTTTAACTTAATCTAATCATTTTATTTCCTCAAAACTCATTGTAATAAAATTCCTTTTAGCATTATTACTTAACCTTGATTGGAAATAATTTTAGAAATCAAAACATTCAACTTAGGCATATTGGCCGAAATTACCAAAACTTTGATATTTGATCTTTGGATCATTTTTCTTCTTCTAAATCATGTTGTACTTTGTCATTTTACCTAAGTCAATTAAATCACTCTTTTAGAAAATTGTTGAGAACATTTTGGTTCCCATTTTAGGTTGAGGCCGTGAGCCTTGATTTTGTGTTCTTTGAAACACTCATGCAAACCTTAACATGTTATTCACATCCTACCAATTATCTATGTATTTCTAACACATACAATATTTTTAAAGCTTGTAGACATACATATTAATACAAATCACAAATAGGAAAGCTATTAAAACAAACACACAAATGAATCCTTATGGATTCTACAATCACAAACAATTCCATTTTCTTACCACCACCCAAGGATGATAAGATTCAAGTCTTCCTCTTTCTTTAAGTGAAGACAAACACTCTTTCACTTCTTTCTATGGTTTCGGTTTTCACCCTCAAAAGTCACCTATCAAACTTAAACAATTTCTACAAGTTACTAACATGAAAGAAAGCTTAAACCATGGATCAATCATGGCTTAGAACCTTGAAAAAAAGAATTTAGAAATGAAAAATAAGAAATTTCACCTTCAAGGTAGAATCTCCAAAGTAGTTTTTCAAGCTTAAGATGATGGATTTTGCAAGAACTCTCAACTAGAGATATTCTTAGAATTGTGTTTAGGTTTAGAAAAGTAGGTTAGAAGAAATTTTGGGTGGATGGATGATGAAGAATGGTGCTTGGCCGAATAGACCTTCAAAAAGACATCAATGGAGTTTGGTATTTTTGGAAGAGAGAAAAGAGAGAAAGTGTTAGAAAATTAAGTGATAATTACCCTCCAAGGAGCCATATGGCCGTAGACTTCAATGGCAAGGAGGTGTCCACTTGGTTGGCTCCATCCAAGCCTTAGGAATGATCAATGGCTAGCATAAACCCTTGGCCTCCAAGCTTAGTTCCTATTGGTTAATCCAAGCCTTGTCATTAAGCCTTGTCATTAAGCCTTGTCATTAAGCCTTGTCACTAATTAAGCCTAGTCATTAAGCTACTACTCCAAAACGTTAACTGTTTCGCTAAACGTAGGTCTCGCAAAACATTTTCGGGTCCATTACCGCTTATTTGTACTGACTAATAAAATAATATTATAATAATATAAAATTATTTTATTATACAGTTAAATCCTAAAAATTAAAAGATTACTAACCGTATCATTCAGAATTGGGTTTAGTAAGATCCCCCAGCTCCGAATAATTAAAATAAGATTTCTCTGGCCCAAAAAATATTATTTTCCTGTCCCGGAGCAAATCACACAAAAAGTTTAAATAAAATCATAGACAGTAAAATAAAATAGTATTTCATACAGAAAAACAACAAACAATACAAAAAGGACATAATGGTCATTTATCCTAAAGTTGAAAAACAGAAAACAGTACCTTCGGGACACAACGGTAATTCACCCAAAAGTTTAGGGTGTTACAAGAATTGTGCTGCGCTGCCGAGCCCTGTCCTTGAGCAGGGGCAGCGGGTGCAATACCTCATTTTCTTGGATGTTGTCTTGTGCTCACCATAGTTGAATAGGAATAAAAGTTTATCTTTGTCACAGATAGCGCCAATGTTCTAAAGTGGATTCAGAGGTGTACCTGAGATAGGAATGTCAAGGTGGTTTCCTCCTTGCGCGGCTACAGCAGAGCGTGTTGAACTAGGGGGTGGGTACATACAAAGGGACTCTAATGCTCAAGTCAGGAAGTGCACAAGTAGGGTTTATGCAGTGAGATACAAGATATCTTATTAGGGTGACTAAGCCTGATATTTATAGAGGTTGGATAGATACGTTCTCATAACAGAGAAATACGTTCCTGTTATAATTGTAGGAGGAGATATGTTCCTTATTTAGTTGTTGAGGATCCTATTGGTGTATGCCCTAGAGGCCAATACTTTTTTTCTGTATTTACATACATTGTATTATGCTAATTTTAATATATGAGGCATTTCATTTATTGTGTTCTTTTTTGATAAACATAATAAAGTCCTTAGAATAGTAAGTTTGATACCATAGGACATCAAGTGGATGACTTGATCGTGAGATCCTATTGGGTAAAACACTATTCTTGAATGTCCCTAGTCAAGTATTATTGTTAATTAGGACAACAATAATGCATTGAGATTAATATGTGTGTAGACTGATGACCACATCTCATGGGTCATGGATATGAGATATCAAGTCTTCACATGGATACATATTAGAGTAATGATATATTGGACAGACCCGTCATAAGAATGCTACGTGGATCGTTACATGAGTGTCATAAGCGATTCTCATAGTGATAATGGTGTATGTGGTCCTTTAACCTGAAATCACTACTATTCCTACATGAGGAGTTGTGTGTTTTAATGCCATCAAACGTCATCTGTAACAAGATGATTATAAAGTTAGTTATTAGACATACCGCGATTCATGTGGAGGGATGTGAATGACCTAGATGAGATTTGTCCCTCCTACATAACAGGAGTGATATCTTTGGATCCCCCTGATTGAGTGAGACTACGAAATACATGACCATGCTCAAATGAGTCAATATGAGATATTGATCTCATTTGTTATTACTATGTCTACTCGAGAATCAGGAAACTGAAGATTGAACTAAACAAGGGTGACACGTTCCATGCCTTGTGTTCAATCCAGATATCTGGACAAAAGGACTAAACTACACGAAAACATTAGTCACGGATAGGTTATGTCAAATCACTGACATTCTTATTACTTACGTAGCATCGATGTGTTGCTAGATACCGATCACTATTTGTAATATTAAAATGAGATTTTAATATTACTACCAACGTCATGAGAACCTGCAGGGTCGCACACTTAGAGTAGACTAAATTGGAGCAATAAGGATCCAAGTTGGACTCGGATTCAATTGTGGGCCTAACTCATAACAGATGAGTCTAGGGTTGCACAACTTACCTTGCTACTGCTCATACTCACTTAAGGCAGTCACTATTATAAATAGTATTGCTAAAGGGGCTACTAGTAAGACGTTACAGAACCCTAGCTGCACCTACAAAAAGTGAGTCAAAGAGTGACAGGTTTCCTTCTCTTCTCTTCATAGACAGCTAGCACTGTTGTAGAGAGGTAAGACTCCAAGACTACGAACGTTAGACGTTTTGCAAGTCTATTCGTGTGGATACCGCAAAGACATTATTGCTATTACGGTGTTAGTGATTCACGTCGCTCGAGTTTATCACGTTTCAAGAGGTAAATGTTTTAAAACTCAT
The DNA here is from genome assembly GCA_029884605.1 of Ormosia emarginata. Taxonomy (NCBI): domain Eukaryota; kingdom Viridiplantae; phylum Streptophyta; class Magnoliopsida; order Fabales; family Fabaceae; genus Ormosia; species Ormosia emarginata. Next base: position 6,801,315 of record JAQQTP010000087.1, read on the forward strand.
ATTATGACTTTTTCGCATGGATCCTGTGAGGGAATTTTGTTATTCCGCTGCGTGATTCTTATCCGCAATTCCCAACAGATCCCTACATTATCAGAATACTGGTATGGTAGTTATGGTGCTATTATTCCGTAAGATCATGATTGGCAATAACAGATATCTTAAAGATTTATCTATTGTGTAGGTCTCACAGTAAAGTTGTTACTATCTAGTACCGGGATCTGACATATACTTTCGGGGTCCATGGTAAGCTTATTCCTACCGAGGGCGTTGATGTCAGATTCTGGTAGGCATACATGCTGAGTTGGTCTATGGGTATGAACCCAGATTACAGTCCAGAACTTCTCCCTTTCACCGGTGGCACTAAAGATTAGGACACTTGTCCAATAATAGACTCCATGTAATGCACAAACATCACTCTTACCTTCTTGTTAATAAAATCAGTGCACGTGATACATGTCATTTTGCCAAACAAAAATGTCTCTCTTTCCCTATCATTCAATCTAAAATTGCTTAGAAATTTGAATTGGTTCATGTTGATATTTTGGGGACCATTTGTACCTCTTCTTTACATGGCCACCGATACATCCTTGCTATAGTAGACAATTTTTCTTGATATACTAGGGTTTATCTAAAGAAGCAAAAATGTGAGACAACTTCTTTGATTAATTCCTTTGTTTCCTTCATAGAAAATCAGTTTGACACTTATGTTAAAATTCTCAGGACTCGTAATGGTCCAAAATTCATTTTAAAATCCTTTTATGCCTCTAAGGGTATTCTCCACTAGACCTCATGTGTTGAGACACCGCAACAAAATGGTATGGTCGAAAGGAAACATCAACACATATTAAATGTGGCTAGGGCTTTACTTTTTCAAGGAAATTTGCCCAAATAGTTTTGGTGTTATACAGTAACCCATTCTGTTCATCTCTTTAACTGAATTCCTTCTCCAATTCTTTCAAAAATATGTCCTTATGAATTATTTTAGTAGCAACTACCTGAGCTTTCTGGTCTAAGTTTTTGCTGCCTTGTGTTTCTCCACCACCCTACTGTCTCATAAAACCAAAGTCGATTCTAGATCTTGAAAGTACATTTTCCTTGGCTTCAAGCTTAGAACCAAAGGGTATAATTTGTAAGGTCTTCTTAGTAGAGAAGGTTTTTGTCCCTTAACATGCTCTTTTTCATGAACAAATCTTTTATTTCCCTCTTTATTCTAATGCCACCTTAGCTGGTGATTTCTGTTGGGCTACTAACCTTGTTGGTAACTTTTTTGCTAATCGCAAGTGCACGAGTCGCTCAAGTAATAAAAATGTTGAGTAGAGATCGTTCCCACGAGGACTATGGTTACTTTCTAAAGCTAAATATTAACCTACAACTTAACTAATTCTATTCAAGCAATGTAAATTGGAAAATTGGTTGATTAATTAAACTACAAAGCATAAAGAAAAGATAAAGATATGGTTGAGAAAATAGGGAATCTTTTTTCACCCCCTACTTCAATTGATAACATGCAATCCTTTTAAGCAATAAATCGATTACATTAAGTCAACCTGAGAAACTAACTTAGTGAAAAGCCTATGTCGAGGTCAATTAACCATATGTCACTTACCTAGTTCTTTATGCGTTTATGAGAACCAGAGCAAATAACAAGCATTAAGATTGATTCTCAACTATGACTATGCATGGCTAAGAGGTATATGTCTATCCTATTAGCGAATCAATCTATCCTGCCATTGGAATGAAATCGAACATGCATCTACTATACGTATGATCTAAAACCCAAAGTCCTATGTCTAGGCTTATTAGATTTCATCAAATCACCTAAAAGCTGATTAAACAAATAAGAGCATTAAGTGTAACACCCCTTGATGTAGCAACCGGAGCGTAATCATCATTACACCATAGTTACTAAATCCAAGTGTGTCACAGTCATGATAACAGTAATTTAAATTCTCAAGAGAGTATATTTTTTTTTTGACAATTTACATAAGTAGAAAATACGAGCCTCGAATGAAATATAAATATATTCAACCCATAATACAACCATTGAAATAAAATCATATTCCTTATATATATAATTTATAGTCAATTTACACAAATCACCAATGACATAGAATATAATAATTACAGAGTCCAATAAAATACAGCGGGAATAAAAACACTAAAGGGGGAAAAGTAGTAACCCAGGGATGGGTACTACCAGCAGACAAAGCCGCAACCCCATATGTACATGACGTACGACGTCCCAGTTGACACGACAGGCATCAATGCCTCCACGCAGCTACACTCTTACGTAGTCGAAGAAATCTTGTCCAGATGCTCAAGCCAATCAACCAAGGTGTGGTCCCTCTTTATCTTCCTCACGATCTTTTATCAAATATAAATATAAAACAGAAATGCACAAATATAGGAAAGAGGTAAGACATCCTACCATCATTACTAATTATAGCAGCCAGAAACAAAACGGTGCAACGCGCCCAAATAGTAATTCAAAACAACATTTCCAATTAATAAATAGTAGACCTAACAGTAAGCAAATAAACAATTCCAGGTAGATGTTCATTACAGTAATGGTCAGACAATTCATAGTTACAGAACATAATGATTTACAATGACAGATTATTTCATGATGCACATGCATGCTTTCCCAAATTCCTACTCTATGGAGCTAGACACAAACAGTCGGAGAGAAAGATCAGGAGACATGTCTATAACTTGGCTGCCGCGGTCAAAGTGCTAAAATCAATAATTCTCACGTGCACATCTAGGCATTGTACAGACATTCCACACTCGATCACGATATAGGACAATGTCTCGGTCTGGATCATCAGTGCGTTTACATCGGTTTGCCCCACGGGTAGGAGAGCTACCAACTACCCATTGTGAGGGACCCGCATCCCGACGCCCCCAAGGTCATAACATGACCTACACTAGTCTACTCGCACCCGCACTAAGGTGTGTTCAATCTCCTAGGCAACTTGGCCTTATAACAATCCACAGGACAATCATAATGCATAAGACTCTATGCATGAGCATGTATGATTCACAATTTCATACAATTCCATAATATGCCACATTTGGCCAAGATAAGCATCAACACATAAATGGTCACTCACATAGACCCATAATGTCATAATATTGAAATCAATTACGGTAATACCTTTCTAAGGTCCATTATGCATTCTTATTCAAGATTTGCCAATCATACAAGAATCCGACACTAAGTAAGTTTTCATAATTAATTGAATTTTCTAAAGTAATTTATTCTCATACACTTAGAATGATTATTCTAAGATCTCAAATCTCACACTCTCTTGTTCTTACTCTTGTAAAATTTTCTCAAGTTTCATCTCAAATCTCACACTCTCTTGTTCTTACTCTTGTAAAATTTTCTCAAGTTTCATGACAAGTTCCTTCTTTAGTCCTTTAAAATTTATGAATCTCCAATTGTATTTAATTCTTCCAAATTTGCTACCTTACTAATTTATTGCCTATGTTCCAATCATTTAATTTTCTAAATTCTAAGATCACCAAAAATTACATAATTAAGTCCTAAATAGCCCTAGAGGCCGTGGCCTCCCTAGTGGATTCAATTCTCAATTTTTCCATTCCATTGATTTTATATTACACACTTGATTAATTTAGTCATTCACTTGTTAAAATTTGTTTACCAAGAACACATCAATTTTCACTTCAAAACCGTGGCCACCCAAGAGCCCTTCCAAATTCATTTTCTTCCATTTCAAGCCATCCAATCCAATCCAACATATCAATATACACAATAAATCAAATCAAGGTCATGAACTCCATAAAATCAACATGTAAGCATTTAATTTAGCAAATCAAAGAATAACCCTCATTAGGGTTTTTCCACAAACAATACAACCAAGGTTCCTAGATGCTAATAGAGGTTGAGGAGGAGTGTCTTCCTCTTACCTAAGTGTAGAAATCAAGGAGAACCACCAAGAAACTCCTTGTAAATTCGGATTGGGTGCCACCAAAACCCTAGAAATTTCAACTTAGTTAAAACAACACCAATGCTTGAAAAATAAAGCATGGATGGTCACCAAGAGGACCATGAACACGAAAATGAAGAGAGGGAAGGAAGAATAAAAAATCTTACCCAAGAACTCAAAGCTTGAAGCTTGAAGAAGATGGTGAAAATGGTGGAATCTCAAGATGCTCCAAGCAAGAGAAGTGTTTAGGAGAGGGAGAGGATTAAGAAAATGTAGTTGGATGAAAATTTTGTGAAGAATGAGTAGGGGAGAGGGCTGCTGGCCGTAGCACACCAAGAATGAGGGAGGAGAAAAATGAAATGAAGAAAGAAGAAGAAGAAGAAGAAAGAGAAAGTGCTTTTAGGTTAAATGAATTTTGTGATGTGTAATTGGTTAAGTGAAGCAAATTAATTTTTCCCCCCATAATGGGCTGCAGCCGCGTGGTGTTGGAGAGAGAGGAGGGAGAGTTTGTGGCTTCCCTTGAAAGTTAAGGGCTTCTTGGTTATTGTTTGGTCAAACTTCTCAAAGAAGCTTTGATTATTTTACATTAAATTTGAATTAAAGTGAGTTGATTAGACATAAAGTAGATTGCATTAGGATAATGTGATATAATTTTTATTACATGCTATTATCCAATGGATAATAGTTACAGTTGATAGAAGTCAGTATTTAATTAATCTGACAGATAAATTTCATGCAGTATTATTTTATTTTATCTGTTAAAATTTCTTCAAAAACGTGAAACCTCGTAAACTGTGTCCAGCCTCGGGTTTAGTAAGATCCCCCGTCGACGTGTCCATAGTTCCAGGTTCACAGAGAAAACATTGCGTTTCTCCAGTTTTGTTCAGTGCACACGCAAAATGAGGAATATATTAAAATATTCGACGTTTTCGAAAAAATCTCAGAAAATTCTAAAAAATTGTAATATTGTAAAATGACTATTCGTCTAATCATTTCTCAATTTTTGAAGTATTACAGTCGTTTTCCCGACTCTGCTCAATATGCACGCAAAACAAAAAATATATTAAAATATTCGTCGTCTTCGAAAAATTCTAAAAGAATTCACATAAATCACAAATATTAGGAAATGACTATTTATGGTAAAATAATTAATTTCTAGAGGTTACACTGACCCCAGCAATTCTCAGCTCAGTGTACACGCAAAACGAGTAATATATTAAAATATTTGACGTTTTCGGAAAATTCCAGAAAAATTCTTAAAAATCAAGAATATTATCAAATGATTATCTATAATTAAACAGATATTTTTTGAGACGTTACATTAAGCACCATAGGATAGAACAAAACTTAAATCATTTATATAAACTCAAAAGAGTACAAATCATTCAATATCCATAGAGGGATCCAAAGAATACCCTAAACACATCTTAGCTACTCATTGAATACGAAAATGCATTACCAAAATTCATATTTAAGATAAAGGGGAGAGAGAAAGGAGAAGGAACAGAAGAAGAAGCCCAGCGGGGTGAGCCTTGAAACTTGAATCTCCCTCCAAGATGAAGATGACCTTCAATCTTGGCTCCTTCAGCTCTCTTTCAGCCCGAAAATGAAGTCCTAGCCACTGGGTTCTCGGAGAGACAAAAGCTAAAAGAGTAAAATAAAAGTCCTAAAAAAAACTCTCCTTTAAAATCTTCGTACAAAGTATTTATAGGCCCACAAATTTTGCGCTTCACGCCACAGTGCGCAAAAATGAGGTCACCACCCCCACGACATTCAATTTCCTAGTGGCGCGGCGTAAAGACCTTAGGTTATTAGGGTGCATAGGAAGAGAGCATTACACTGCGACATGAACATGCCAGTGGCGCGACGTGAGCTACTTAAGCTTTTCTTGTGATTCCTCTTCCAATGCAGGGCCTTGGCTCACATTAATTTGGTTCTTTTGGGCCCATCTGCAATTGAGAAATCAACCAGTCAAATACAAATGTAATCAAACTCAGTCCAATCAAAGATTAGGAAGAATTTTAACAAGATTGATAAGAAGGAAGACCTTAACATGGATTTTGCATGAAAATAAGGCTAAAGCCTTCCAACAATGCATAACAAAAAGAACAAAGCAATCAATAATGCACAGAAATAGAGAACAAATAACTACATTCTATGGAGTTATCACACCCCTAAACCTAGATTTTTGCTAGTTCTCGAGTAAAACAAAGTCAGACTGTAACGCCCCTTTTCCTTGTGTTTCACGAAGAAGGAACGTCACACCATAATGAAATTAAAACAAAAATGCGAAAAAGTATAATTACTTTGATTAATTAAGACTCGGTTCATTTTTAACATGTGATTAAATAGTTTGCGTTCTTGGATTGTAAAGTAATTTGAGTATTGAAATATGTGTACATTTTTTTTGAAATAACGGTAAAGCGATAATAATAATTATAGATACAATGGAATTAACACAGAATTAAAAGTCATACATTCACAATTCATATATGACATTATATGCATCAGCCTGTTTAATTACATCATGATTTACACAAAAAGCAAAACATGTACCCACCCAAAATGATACAAATATACACCCATCAAGTACGGTAAAATGTTAGGCTTCCCCAAAAAGATAAACGGTTAGCCATCAGTAGCCACCGACAGTATCAGCCCCTAAGACTGACGAGAAGGGACCGTAGTCAGGTCCTCCTCAGGGTCCTCTTCGTCTGATGAAATTGCCATTGGAGAGACTGAATTTCGGGCAGAAGCCCGAGCAGGGGAGAGGAAAGAGTGCTCTTGTGGGGTGTAGTAAAGGTCATCCCACAAATCTCTAACAGGCAGGTAAAATTCCAAGTGGACAAAAGTAATAAAATAAAAAATAGGCGAGTCGTAGCGGCCTCATGCCAATGACACAGTCAGCTCCCTGTGATAGATGCAATGGTCCGTGCTCAAGTTAACGTGCCAGCAATCGGGTCTTCCATGAAAGGTCATCCTAGCATACCCCAAAAATCAGCGCAGACGTGAAGACATCTCTGATCAGCACTAATCGTAGTCGGGCCAAAAGCCAGGAAACTCAGGCACTTCCTTTTCTTCCTCTCGAACGTCTTCTTGATAGTACATAATTTAAAATAGAAATACAGATACATAAGAAAAGAGGTGAGACACCCAGTTTTCATTACCAATATGGTAGCAAGAAAACAGAACGGTGTTGGACGCCCACATAACATTACAATACATATATTCATCAACAGAATAATTAAAAATAATAGTAATAATTAATTAAGCAATAAAAGAGAAATAACAGCAGAATCTCAGGAAGTGACAGTTTATCATCCAGATAATTATATAGACAGTAAGAACAGATATTTCAACAGTTAAAAGTGCTCGTGCTCAATGAAATATGAGACTAACAATGGGCAATGTACAATGCATTATGGTACCAAAAATCCTACTCCATGGAGCTAGACATAAACATTTTCGGAGTAAATGATCAAGGAGTTATGCCAGTATCTCGTTAGCCTTAAAAATAGTGTGCACCATCTCATAAAATGTTTGCGCAATACGACTTATACATGGCACCTCAACAGTTGATCACGATATAGGACAACGTCTCAATCCGGATCGTCGGTGTGTTTGCATTGGTCTATCCCACGGCCCTAGTGGAGCTACCACTGTCTATTGTGAGACACCCGTACCCTGATGCCCTCAGGGCCAACCACTATGACCCTACGCTTAGTCTACTCGCACCCGTACATAGGTGTTATTCAAACTCCTAGGCATACATTGCCTTTCCAATAATGTCCAACGGACAACACATATGCATGACGACGCAATGTACATCATGTATGTTTATCAATGATACATTTATCATAAAACATACCATAATGGCATATGATCATTTCTCAATATCAACCTGTCATAATTTCCTCAAGTACACAATCAACAAATAATTAGCCCTACATAGGGACTCGTAATAACATAGAACCAATTCTTAACATCAATATATATTCATGGTTCATTAATTATCACAATTTTATATTATGGAATCCAACATTTCCAATGTCTTAAGTCTTGATCAATTATGAAAATTTTAGGCTAAATAACCCTTAAAACCGTGGCCTCCCTAGGTCTTCAGAGTTCCAATTTCTTTCCATATTATGCATTAGTCACTTGATATCTAATCACTTAGCTTTTATTTCACACAAGATCAATCCAATCCCTCAAGATCTAAGCCAAAACTGTGGCCTCACATGAGGGTAAGAAACCCTCAAAATTTTTATTTCATGTCTTAATCGTTTTATAATTAATCACATAAGTTTTGTTTTGCACAAATCAATTCCAACCCTAGGAATTTCAAGCCAAAACCATGGCCTCTAAAATGGGTAGTAAACCCTCAAAATTTTCCATTCATTAATTCTATCATTATTAAATATTTCAACACCACCAATGCATTCAAAATCATTATTCAATCATCAATCTCAATTAAGAACATGTACACATACAAAATCATCAAACAAAGTAAGCATAGAAATATGGATTTCTCCATCAAACAATCACACAAGGTCTCCTCACCACCAATAATGGTTGAAGTGAGTAAATCTCCCTCTTACCTAAAGGAAGAACACAAAAATGATCTCCTATTTGCTCCTTGGTGGATTTAGTTTTGAGCTTCCAAAACCCTAGAAATTTCAACACAAAGAATCAACACCAATGGTTGAAAAAGAAGAGTCTTTGGTCTCCAATGAAACCATAGAACACGAAAATGAAGAAAAGGAAAAGAAAAAATGGAAACTTTACCTTAAAGTTTGAAGCTTGGTCTAGGAAGACAATAGAAGAAGTGATGGATTTTGAAGAAACTTTCTAAATAGGAAGTGTAAAGGAGGTTGAGGGGAGTGTAGAAATGATGTTAATGATGAGAAAAGTGAGGAGAAGCGGTCTCTAATGGGGGCTACAAACCATGGTCAAGGAGAAGAAGAAGAGAGAAGGAGGAGAGAAAATGAAGATGAAAACTAGAGAGAGAAATGGATAGATGAAAAATGAGTGAAATGTGATTAAGTGTGTTAAGTGTGCAGGAGCAAAATTTTGCTCCCCTTGGGCTATGAGTGCCGCGGCAATGGAGAGAAAGAAGGGGGTGGAGAGGCTTCTCCAACAAGCCAAGGGTAACTTAGACATTTGGTGATCAAAGCTTCTCAAAGAAACTTTGATTAAAATACTCTAAATTTGAATTAAAGTGGATTTGATTAGACATAAAGTGGATTATATTAGGATAATGTGATAAGATTTTTAATACATGCTATTATCTAATGGACAATTGTTATAGTTGACAGAAGTCAGTATTAATTGTCCAATGGATAAAAATTACACAGTAATTTATTATTCTGTCAGATAAAATTTTTCTCAAAAAATGTGAAACCTTGTAAACCGTGTCCAGTCTCGGGTTTAGTAAGATCCCCCGTCGACGTTTCCACAGATCAAGGTTCTTAGGAAAAATATCTCATTTTCTTGACTCCGCTCAATTTACACGTAAAACAATGAATAATATTAAAATATTTCGCATTCTCAGAAAAATTCATAAAAATTCTCAAAAATGACAAATATTATAAAATGAATATTCATAATGAAAAAAATAAATTTTGGGGGTGTTACACAGACTACACTAGCAAAGACAATTTCTGCTTCAACACTAGTGTTTGATGATTGCATTAACCCTCAAAGAATACACATGCCTCATAATCAGGTCCACAATCCTTATCATACCAACAATCAAAGCTTCAAATCATACATAACCTATTTTCCACTAACATGCAAGCAAAACCTCTTCAATTCAAATCATACTCAATTGGATAAGTTTATGAGCAAACACATGGATATAAATCAAAAGAATCCACAAGATTGTAATGCAACTCTCTCCCCATTAATGTAAATTACACATAATTGAGGATCAAAAGAGTCTTTAATAGATTGTAATGTAAGGCAATGGTTATGGGGTGAAGAACAATGGGGAAATGATAACAAACAAATATTAAGAAACATAAATATGCGATTTCAAAACTTTAGTCACCATATAACACAGTTAGAGTATGCAAAGTGAAATAACTAGACTCTTCAGAACCAATCTTTCATTTGTTTTTGCCTTTTGGAGTTTGGTTTTAGATTTTCTTTTCTTTTCTTATTCTTATTCTTTTTCTCTTTTCCTTAACCAATTTCTTTCACAACACATGGTTCCTTCAAATCACTTCTATACCAATACCAGCACTCATACCCTTCAATCATAGGACTCAAGTCAAGAAATATTATATCATGCACTCAACAAACAATGATGGTAGGAGAAAGAATGCAATGTTTTCACATGCATTAGAAAGGCTACATGGGGTTAAGAAAATGAAGGTGATGAAAAACATATAAGGCCAAACAATTAAAAAGCTTTAAAGGGGACCTATGGATGTCATCATGTAAGGGTAAGCTTGAAAGGTTCAGTCCGTCCAAACAATACCCTAATCATTTCTTCAGTCATACACAATCTAGGATTTCGCTTCAAGAGGGTTGCAAAACAATTTCAAAGATAAAAGACATCTCCACATGTACTAACCATAAACATTCTCTAGAAAAGCACTCAAATCTAATCTGAAGCTAAACAAGCATACAAACGGAAAACACATCATGCATAAAAAGAATCTAGATTGATCGACATGTTTCAAAGATTGCATAAGGATTCACAAAAAAAATTGAGGTTAATTTGCATCCCTAATTATCATTGAGCAATCATTACACTAGCTAATGGCATCATGTTATGCATTCAAATAATTTCACAATATCGAACATGCAAATCAGCCATTGCGTGCACCAAATCACATAATAAACAAATAATTTAACCAAAAATATCAATAACTATACTAATAAAATTTCAACAAAATAACCAGTCAATATCAATCAAAATAACTAAACACCTCCCAAACCTGAGGGAAACAATGTCCTCACTGTACAACATACATAATAAGAATAAATAATAACAAAATAAACTAGGATGCCCTGAATGCATCAATATACTCATCATCATCATCTAAAAAGGGCTCAATATCACCACCGCTATCATCATGATGAGCCGCTGGATCTTGGTGCTGATGTGAAGGGTTGGCACCGTCATAAGGAGGGTAGGGTGGGATGGGGAAGTCATGAGTTGACACATGAAGGCGCTCCGCCAGCCACCTAATAGTCTCGACTGTGTAAGTTTGCAAGGAGGCCACCTGGCAAAGCTCGACACGTACATTATCCACATCCTGGGGAAGCTGGGCCGCACGGGCTGCTCTCTGCGCCTGCCTCTGGGCTTTGCGGGGTACTACCGCGGCTGGGGGAGCTGCACCAACCCCCCTAAATGAAGAACTCATCAAAAGACTGTTTGATGTCAGTAAGCTACTCGTGTGGGTCTGTGGGCACACCCCGCCTCTGGCATAGTGCATGAATGAAGGAGGGGAAGAAAAGGTTGCGATGCTCGCTGGCCGACCTTCGCAGCTGTCTTTGGAGAATCTTTGCTACATCAATCAAACGCCGCTCCAGTATGGCATAGATCAAAATGGCCCTGTTGTAACGCACCCCGATCAAATAACCGCAGCACAATCGTCATTACACCACAGTTACTAAATCCATGCGTGGCATAACCTTAATATCAGTAATTTTTCAAAATTTAAAGTTGTTTCCATTATGCGTAAATAGAAAATACAAGCCACGATATAAAATAAAATTATATTGACTTACAATTCGAATACAACATTAGTTTAATATAAAATACATATCTTATGTTTACCCTTTGTAATGAGGAGAATCTGTAACCTCATACTACATGTAACCTTAGCATTTGGTTAGAAATACTTGTCCCCTTAGGAACTTCTCTGATTTTTTACCTTCTTAGCTAAATAACCTTGCGTCATATAACGTTACATTCTCAGGTACACATTACTAGACCATTTCTCATACTTGTACCTAACTCCACCTCATCACTTATATCTCTTAAGTGATTTTTAATGCAACACTATGTTGCTAAGGTGTTAGGTACTCACCTATGGCACACCACTAATCTTGGTTGCACTAAGGTTCTTACTCTTCACATACATACTAGATTAATTAACTAGTGTGTGAAAAGCTTAATGTTATGCTTATCTCTTACATAACCACTATCTTAACTTTCCTATAGACTCAACTCATCCTAGTGAAAGAGTCTATCTTAACTACTGTCTCATCTACCCTTGCTTAAGGAAATAAATAAGTATTTCTCTAAAACTTTGAATAATTAACTCAACTTTAACTAAAGCGAGTAAGTCATGCATCTAGATAAGTATAACATACTTATTCTGGTTGTATCTAGTTTTCCCTTCCATCACACTTCTAGTAGTAGCTTATACTACACTTGTGTGTTTAAGGTTCCAGATACCTCTTTAATTATTCCAAACTCATGGAATGCTTAAGAACTTAACTTCCATACTTTCATTAGTATCTAAGGAAGTAAATTCCCTTTATCTTGCACTTCTAACTCATCTTTGTTAATGCATGAGTTATTGCACATTTCTACTATACCTTATGATTATGACATCTTCTTAGTCACAATTCATCTTATTGTGTATTTAGTAATGCACAAAGTCCCACTTAACTAGAGACTTAGTACCTAAACATTCCCTTTTTGGAACTAATACACAATCTTGTCTTCACTCAAGTGAATCTAACTCAAGTGTGATTTCTACTTATAATTCTTGTTGTTCAAGGTCTTAGGTATCTTCCTAAGATAATCCAATTCTCTTGGATATTCTAAGGTTCATATCTTTCTCATTCTCTACTAGAGTGCATACTATTATGCATACTAGTATACTTATCTTCATTGCACCATCTAATCACATCTTAAGTGATATCTAATGCAACACTAAGTTGCCTAAGGTGCTACTAAAGATTCTAGTGTTCAACTTTCTCAAAAACACCTCAAATCTTGCCTAAAAAGGTTGATTTTCAAGATTGCACCAAACATGCATCATAACGTCTAAAATTCTGAATTTTTATGAGCACATAGCTCTTTCTCATATCTTTCCAATGCCACAAATCTTGCTTCATTTGGCTAAGTATAGCCAAAGTTATGTGACATTTTGCAGAGGCCAAAACAGGGCATTCTTTGATTTACCCGATTTTGACTTGACTTTAAACTGAAACTGGGAATAAACCACATATGGGAAAATTCTGAAATTTTTACCACATGAATCCTTATGTCTTAGCTTTCAAATGGCACTGGTTTCATGTCCATACGACATCAGAGCAAGAAATTATACAATCTGGTTTACTGACTGCCAGAATGCCTTTTTCTGTAGAATCTGCCTTGGATTCAAACAGAAACTGGTATTGATTGGCTTGGTGAAAAATTCTAAAATTTTTACCACAAGAAGCCTTATGTCTTAAATTTCAAATGGCACCAGAATTAAGTGATTTTGATATCTACATCCCAAGTTATGCAACAAACACTGCAGGCTGTTCAGAATTTTCCTGTTCTGGTTTCAGGCCTCACGCCGCGGCGCCACACTCCCCATGCCGTGGCGCCCATAACAGAAGCACGATTCTGCATAATTCGACAGGGCGTGGTACTGTTCTAATGGTCATTTGCACGGATTTTGGCCATTTCCAATCAGTTTCTAAGTGATTTTAAGTTCCTAACTAGTTCATTAACACTTAGGAAACATCAATCACCATTCTAAACCTTTTGATTTGGATTCTTGAACCAAAATCATGCATGCTTGACCTAAACCCCAAAATGGGCATCAAAGGTTTAAATGAATATTTCTAGGTTTCTAAATTCAGTTTATGACATGAACAAGTCATAATTGATCTAAGAAACATATCCATGCAAACCAAACACATCAAACTCATCTAGAACTCAATTTAGCATACTAGGATGTTTACATGCATACATAGAGAAAATAGATGAGTAAAGGCTCTAAACCCCTACCTCTTAAAGACTCTTGATCCTGAAGCATGATCCTTGATCTTCTTCCTCTTCTTCTTCCCTTCTTCCCATTTCTCCTTCTTCCTCTGCCCTTTCTCCCTTTTCTTTCTTTTTTTTCTCTGTTTTTTCGGTTCTCTGCCGAGAGAGAAGAGAGAAATAGGGGGTGGGATGTAAAGGAAATTAAGGAAAAAGATTAACTTAAGTTTTTACACTGAAACTTATATCTGCTAAGGACACTCGAATTGTGCTAATTCAAGTTTTCCAGCTTCCAACAACTTTAGAATAAATCATAGGATTCATCTAAATTGTTGTTTCACCATTTTCATGATTTTCTATATCTGCTGGGGATCAATCCGGCATTAAAAACACAATCTATATGCCTAAAAATACCAAACTGACTCCAATTCTCTATTCTTGGATACAATGGCTACTCTACCCATTATACTTCTACTTAAACTCTACTAAAATTCTCTGCAATTTCTATCTTGAGAAATTACATGGCCCTTAAATTGTACCCCTTATAATCCAAAACTGACTTTCGGCTTACTTGGTACTTAACCACTTCTTTTCCAAAAGTTTCCAAAACTACCTTTGACATACTCTTCATGTCCTTTCGTAATCCTGGAAAACTCTCAAAGATATGTTATTCTTTACTTTATTTCTATGACAACCAAGTCATAGATCATCTCCTGAGAAAATTCAAAGCTTCTCTCAACTGATATACTTGATCATCCTTCTCTTAGACAAAGACATTTATTCTTGATATTTCCTTTGTTCAACTTGCCTTTAACTTAAGGCACAGTCTCACACACCAATTAAACAAGAACATAACATCATTTGTCTCTCTAAAACAACCAAACCATACCAATAAGGTAAGCAAACTAGATTCACAAAGTAAATCAACATGATCTACAAAGTAAATCTATTCTCTCTTTATACACATCTTAAAAGATTTCTCTTTATATGTGTTCTCATCTCATACCAAGTTGGAAGATTTCATCGTTTCCTTTGTCCAAGAATCATCTCCCTTACGATGTCCTGGTTACTCACTTATGCAACACATGGATTACCCATCAAAAATAGTCTACATCCATATATCTTACCACATCTAGCACGTCTTGGTGACTTGAAGCTTGATATACCTCTTTCCTTAGAGTTGCTCATCTAAAAGCACTCTACTTATACTTATCATCACTCCAAGCTTCCACTGCGCAACTCTGACATAAATTGAGATCAAAAGGCACCCTTACTAATCTCAACATCTGATCTTTTCCTCTTTAGGAACTTTCTAACTCTTGTTCCATCGAGGTTCTGAGATTATCTACTTCTACAACTCTACATTTACTGACTAGAGTGAAGAAGTCCTTAACCTCCTTTTGCATCGCAATTCTTCTAATGCCCTCTCCAAGTTCTACTTCAAATTTTACTTACTTCCAGTCTTCATCTGGATTGGACATAAAATAAGAAAAGAACTTTTGACATTCTTTGAATTGCTTCGCATACTGGTCTTTAGTAATATCCCCTTGCTCCAACTTTAGGAATTCCTATTCCTTTGCTTTCTAAATCTCAAGGGAATAATACTTATCTAGGAAAGTAACTCTAAACACCTCTTAGGTGGCTTGAGTACTAACCATCTCTAGTAACCTCTCTACTCCATCTCATCAGCTTTCGGCTTCTCCTACTAACCCTTACGAAGCAAGGTCACCTTCTGTTCATCAGCACATAACATGACCTCAGAGATCTTTTTCATCACATGAAGTCATCTTTTGGCTCTGACAAAACCAAACTCTCCCTTGAAAACAAAGGAGTAACTTTCTTAAACTCTGAGAAATACTGATTCCTCAAAAGTTCCTTCTCGTCCCTGCAACTAACTATGCGAGTCCTATTCTCGCTTCTGATAGACTTCTACTAATGGCAGTCTGCTCTCTCAATACAGCAACCATTTCTCTAAGAGCTCTGGTTATCTCCTCATTTACTAGTCTCCTAGTCTCATAGGTTCACCTGGTAGTTGCCATAGTTTCCTGTACATGCAACACAATACATATTGAGTTAGCTAGACTCAATATCATGTACTTGTGTGACAGTAGCTATTAGCACACATACCTAAGGCTAGTCATGCAATTCCATCTACATATCTGAAAACGAGATAAAAGAATGCATAACTTTCTACTAAACTGCTACTTATGCCTAAGCATAGTTAGTCCATACCCCGGCTCAACAGGATGAACTGCTCTGATACCATAATGTAATACCCTAATACAAATATCTGGATATATCATAGTTACACAACGATATATAAAGATAACGGTATTAGAAACGTCACTTCCTCATACTATATTCTAACATATATCTATAATCACAACTGAGTAATTATAGAAAGTCTTGAGAGATTGCGGAAAAACTTAAACTCAAATACAAACTTAGCCACAAAAGGGCTTATTGTAATACATATAATAAAATTTACAGAACAAATATAAACTGATTACATAAGTTCTGTCTACTTAAACCAATAAAAACTACTCTAGTCTTCATGCTTTCTCTTCTCACCCTTAGCAGGGTCTGCACCTCTGTACCTGCATCTGTGCCTGCATCTGGATTTACATGGAATAACAATTAGGGTGAGAATTAACATTCTCAGTAAAAGCAATTCCAATACCATCTAACTATAACATTGCATAAAACAATTATATAACAGATGCTATAATTCTAACTTAGGAGCTTCCTCCTCTTTTCTCATATCTGCACACTTTCTTATAGTGTGATATCAACCAATAGCCTACACACTGTTAATATATACAACGCCCATATAGCTGTAAATACCAACAGTGATGGACAATGCCCAAACAACTATCCGTGAATACAATGAGAATGATATGTAATATGAATATGTCTAAGAAGGTCCTAAAAGTATGTGGATGAAATGCAAATGCAGGGTTTTGTTTTGAAATATATGTAAAAGTTTATTTTGAAAACAAAGAAATTTGCTAGGAACTAGTCAGTATATCATCCAGTGGTAATTAGAGGGAAAGCTCATCCTCACATTACACATATTCTGGCACGCTGAGAAATTCAGGCTTCATCCTTGCTCAAAGAGCGTCTTTGGATTTCCCACTTATCTCCTTTGGCCTTGGCACTATCGAGACATCAGGGTTATGTCCTTCTCAAAAGTCCTTCGGACACCCATATACCTCTTTTTGCCTCCATGAATGAACATCAAAGGATACTCACCAAGATTGATACTACTTGACTAATTCGTAGACTTACATATGTACTTATATACATAGTTCCTTTACGATCTAAGCATATTCTCCTAGGAACTTTGGCTCCTTATGTTTACCCTTTGTAATGAGGAGAATCTGTAGCCTCATACTACATGTAACCTTAGCATTTGGTTAGAAATACTTGTCCCCTTAGAAACTTCTCTGATTTCTTACCTTCTTAGCTAAATGACCTCGCGTCATATAACGTTACATTCTCAGGTAAACATTACTAGACCATTTCTCATACTTGTACCTAACTCCACCTCATCACTTATATCTCTTAAGTGATTTCTAATGCAACACTATGTTGCTGAGGTGTTAGGTACTCACCTATGGCACACCACTAATCTTGGTTGCACTAAGGTTCTTACTCTTCATATACATACTAGATTAACTAACTAGTGTGTGAAAAGCTTAGTGTTATGCTTATCTCTTATATAACCACTATCTTGACTTTCCCATAGACTCAACTCATCCTAGTGAAAGAGTCTATCTTAACTACTGCCTCATCTACCCTTGCTTAAGGAAATAAATGAGTATTTCTCTAAAACTTTGCATAATTAACTCAACTTTAACTAAAGTGAGTAAGTCATACATCTAGATAAGTATAACATACTTATTCTGGTTGTATCTCGTTTTCCCTTCCATCACACTTCTAGTAGTAGCTTATACTACACTTGTGTGCTTAAGGTTCCAGATATCTCTTTAATTATTCCAAACTAATGGAATGCTTAAGAACTTAACTTCTATACTTTCATTAGTATCTAAGGAAGTAAATTCCCTTTATCTTGCACTTCTAACTCATCTTTGTTAATGCATGAGTTATTGCACATTTCTACTATACCTTATGATTATGACATCTTCTTAGTCACAATTCATCTTATTGTGTATTTAGCAATGCACAAAGTCCCACTTAACTAGAGACTTAGTACCTAAACATTCCCTTCTTGAAACTAATACACAATCTTGTCTCCACTCAAGTGAATCTAACTCAAGTGTGATTTCTACTTACAATTTGTAACATCCCGAAAATTTATAATTTTAGGATAAATGGTCATTTTACAATATTTAGGATTTTTAAGAATTTTTCTGGGAACGCAGAATATTTTAATATTATTCCTCGTTCTACGTGCACATTGGACAGAATTGGCAGAACAACTATAACGCTTCCAAAGTTAGAAAATTTTATTACGAATAGTCATTTTCTAATATTCGTGATTTATGTGAATTCTTTCAGAATTTTTCGGAAACGATGAATATTTTAATATATTCTTCGTTTTGCGTGCACACTGAGTCGAACTGGGAAAATAAAATATTTTTCCCGAGAACCTTGAACTATGGAAACGTAGACGGGGGATCTTACTAAACCCGAGGCTGGACACAGTTTACAAGATTTCACGTCTTTCGAGAAATCTTAACAGATAAAATAAATCAATACAGCGAAATAAAATTCATCTGTCAAGTTAATTAAATACTGACTTCTGTTAACTGTAACTATTATCCATTGGATAATAGTGTGTAATAAAAATCCTATCACATTATCCAAATGAAATCCACTTTATGTCTAATCAATCTACTTTAATTCAAATTTAATGATAAATTAATCAAAGCTTCTTTGAGAAGCTTTGACCAAACATTTACTCATATACCCTTGGCTTCTCTTGGAAGCCAATTCTCACCCTCCCTCTTCTCCCTCTTCACGGCTGGAGTGCAGCCAATGCTAGGAAATATTAGCATTTCCTTTAGTTAATTTCACTCCATCTTATTCATTATTTACCAAAGCACCTCCTCTCTTCTTTCTTTCTTCTTCTTCTTCTTCATTTTCGTTTTCTTTTCTTCACCCTACATGCTCCACGACCAACCTTCATCTCCCCACTCAATCTCCACCAAATCTTCATCCAACTACATTTTCTTGATCCTATCCTTCTTTTAAACACTTTTCCCTCTTAGAGCATTTAGAGATTCCACCATTTTCATCACCTTCTCCAAGCTCCAAGCTTTGAGCTTTTTGGGTAAGTTTCAAGACTTCTCCCCCTTCTCCTCCATTTTCGTGGTCATGGTCTCCAAGTTAGCCATCCATGTTTCATTTTCCAAGCCATTATGCTATTCTAACAAAGTCACCATTTTTAGGGATTTTGGAGGTCAAATCCAAAAATTGCAAGAAGCTTTCTTGGAGTTCTTTTGATTTCTTCTCTTAGGTAAGAGGGAGATGATCCTCTTCAACCAATCTTGGTAGTAAAGAAATGTCTTGTGTGTTGTTGTTGATGAG
Organism: Ormosia emarginata; assembly: GCA_029884605.1. Classification (NCBI taxonomy): domain Eukaryota; kingdom Viridiplantae; phylum Streptophyta; class Magnoliopsida; order Fabales; family Fabaceae; genus Ormosia; species Ormosia emarginata. The sequence continues at coordinate 6,820,758 of JAQQTP010000087.1, forward strand.
GGAATCCATGTTGGATTTCTCTCTTTGTTATATTGTGTCATTTCCATGATGTTGTAGTTGTTTGATTTGTATGAATGTATGGATGTATATTGTGTGCTTTGATGATCATGAACTTATATATTGTTATTTTGTATGTAGAGGACATGAATCATATTTTGGATTGTGGAAAATAAATGGGAAATTATGATAAAGGATAGGCCAGGGCTCTGCAGAAACGAATTCTGCAGAACCCCTGTTAATACACTAGCGCCCAGGCGCTGTGCATAGAGCGCCTAGGCGCTCCATGCCCAGAAAGTTTTCCCTGTGACGCGGCCTGGTTAGCGCTCAGGCGCTTCGTGGTCAGCGTCCAGGTGCTCCACCAGCGCTCAGGCGCTACAGATATGGCGCCTAGGCACCCAAAACAGAACCAACTAGGTAACTGTGAGATGAAGCTAAGTAATTGGAGATGTGAATGTTAATGTTGGAACTTGAGATGGAGAGTTTTAAGGGTTATTTAACTCAATTTGAAGCCACGGTTTTAGATGAAAATTATAAGGAATTGGAATGAACTTAGTGAACTAAAACTTAAGTAGGAGATATCAAGAAATCAATGCATAAAATGGGAGAAATTGATGTTAGTAGTGGACTTTAGGAAGCCACGATTTGGATCATGAATTTTAGGAATTGGATTAATCCTATGTAGAATAAAAAAAAAACTAAGTGATTTGGTATCAAGAGACTTGAGCATAATGCGAGTTGGAAACTTACTTAGTGATGGATTCTTGTGAGAATAGAAAATCTTGAATAAGAACGCATAATGGACCCTAAAAGTATATTACCTTATTTGATTTCAATGTTATGATATTGTGAGTCCATATGAGTGACCAATGTTGTATTAATGCTTATTTGAGCCAATTGTGGCATATTATGGAATAGTATGTGATGTTGATCATACATATTCATGCATAGAGTCTTATGCATTGTGAATGTCCTTGTGGACTGTTGTAAGGCCGAGTTGCCTAGGAGATTGAACACACCTTGGTGCGGGTGCGAATAGACAAGTGTAGGTCGTGTGATGACCTTGGGGGCGTCGGGGTGCGGGTCCTTCACAATGGGCAGTTGGTAGCTCTTCTGTCCGTGGGGCAAACCGATGCAAACGCACCGACCATCTGGACCGAGACACTGTCCTATGTCGTGATCGAGCGTGGACTGTCTGTACAATGCCTGATGTGCACGTGGAAAATAATGATTATAGCACTTTGGCTGCGGCAGCCGAGTTACAGACACGTCTCCTGATCTTTCTCTCCGACTGTTTGAGTCTAGCTCTATGGAGTAGGAATTGGGAAAGCATGCATTGTGCATTGTTCATTACTGGTCTTATAAACTGTTGAGTATGAATACCTGTAAATGATTATCTGATTGTTGTCTTTGATTTCGGAAATACTATTGTGATCTGCCTGCTATTGCTTACTGTTGTTATACCTTTACCATAAACATCATTGTTATTATTGACTCGATTATTGCTTAGAATTGAATTGCTTTTATTATAAATTCCGTTGTTGCTATTGATGCAAATATGAACTGTATTGCTTGGTGGGCGCTTTGCGCCGTGCTATTTTCTTACTGCCAATAGTGGTAATGAATGACAGGTGTCTCACCTCTTTCCTATATTTCTGCATTCTCTGTTTTATATTCATATTTGATAAAAGATCGTGAAGAAGATGATGAGAAATCACACCTTGCCGATGGGGTTGGGAACCTGGACAATATTTCTTCGATTTTCCTAGGAGTGCATCAGCATGGAGGCATTGATGCCTGTTGTATCAATCGGGACGCTGAATGTCATGCGCATATGGGGTTGCGGACTTGTCTGTTGGTAGTACCCATCCCTGGGTCACTACTTCTCCCCTTTTATGTTTTTATTTCCGCTGTATTTTACTTGACTCTATAATTATTATATTCTATGTTATCAGTGATTGTGTAAGTTGGCTATAAAATATATATGTATAAAGAATGTGATTTCATTTCAATGGTTGTATGAAGGGCTGAATACATCTATAATTCATTCATGTCTCGTATTTTCTACTTATGCATAAATGCGAAGAAATAAACTTGTTAATTTTTGAAACTACTGTTATCATGACTGTGACACGCCTGGATTTAGTAACTGTGGTGTAATGACGATTGCGCTGCAGTTGGTATATTTAGGTGCGTTACATTAGGTGGTATCAGAGCAGTTCATCCTATTGAGCCGGGGTAGGGACTTGCTATGTTTAGGCATATTAGAATTTGGTCTGTTGTGCACTTCCTTGTCTCTTGATTGAGATGATGGGAAAGGAATGCATGGCGTGCCGTAGGTTGAATGTTGATGGCTACTGTTATACAGTTGCATGATATTGAGGACTGGCCTACTCAATATGTAATGTTCTGTGTGTACAGGAAACTATGACTTCACCTAGGCGTACTGTGTTAGGAAAATAGGAATTCTTTTGTGAGGAGATCAAAGGATTTTGGAAAACCGATTTTCTGGAGAAAGAAATAGTTGGTGTAAACTAGGTTCGAGAAGCAGTTTGGAAGTTGACGGCTTTTGAGGGATTACGCTGTGGAAGCATAACGAAGAAGTTCGAGCTAGAGATCGTTAGGATTCGTGGATTGACTTGTCTTGTTTGAATTGTGTGATTTTGTGGGTTTAGTTTTCGAGAGGAGACAATGTTGATTGAAATAAGTATGTTTGTTTCATTGTGTCATGCTTTGTCCATCTTTGAAGAAAGTCAATGGCTCGTGACGGACGTACGCATGTGAGTGCAAGACAAGACAATAGGAGTATGGCTGCGACTGCAGAAGAAAGGCAAATGATAGCTGAGATGATAACTTACCAGGATCAGAGGATCACGCAACAACAAGAATTGGAACTTGAGGTTCAGAATCTGTTGGAGGAAAGCCAACTTTGGGGAAACCTCGGATTGCCTAGATTCCAAAAGAGGAATAATAGAAAAGTTAACCAGTTTAAGCGGAAACCATACGCACGGGTATCAGAGAAACAACAACAACAACCAATTCCTGGACAAAGTACTAGTGGTGGTGTATCTAGTCAGATCTCGACATCTTCACCAAGATGTATGAAATGCGGAAAAGAACACTTCATGAGGGAGTGTAAGATCAAAGGGATAATCTGTTTTAAATGTGGAAAGCCTGGACACGTCTCCCGCAACTGCGACCAAGCAAAGGCAAATTCTTCCGTCAATGTTGTAAGGGCTGTAGAACCACAAGCAGAAGCCAGAACTTATACCTTGGGAGGTGTGATAATCACATATTTTATTCATTAAGAAACCCTTATGTTTAGTCATTTACACTCTCCATATTCTTAATTGATTGAGTTTGGTATGATTTTGTGAGTTTGAACTCAAATTGGTCCTAATTGAATATTTTCAGCATTATTGAGATTTGACATTGTTTCTGTATTTTGGCCATAACTTGAGTTCGTGATATCTGATAATCATGAATTTTACCTTGTAGGAAAGATAGGAGGAAGCTCTACAACTTTGATGAAGAGCTCGAAGTCCAATACAGATGTCTAAGGGACCTAAGTTTACATGGAAGTCAGAATACGGGTTCTGTCACTAGAATCCGAATGGTGTGCACTCATAAAATCATATCCCAAGCTGTAATAATGGAGATGGTCTGAAATTTGGATAGTTGATAGTTAAGACCCAAATAAATAACTTTCATGAAGAACACTTTTTGAAAAAATGAAGTCTAATGGGTCAGTTTGAGCCTGCAAGTCGGAACAGAGGTGCTGAAGTTGGGTTTGAGTGACCTACAGTATTTTGGCTATATCTTGGGCTATAGGAAGCCAAATTGGACGATCCAGATATGCATGTTATAGCCAAGACAAAGATCTACAACTTTCATGAAGAGTACTTTTCGTGGATCTGAAGTCTAGTTGGTCGTTTTTGGCTTCCAAGTCTAATATCAAAATTTTCGTCCTCAACCACTCCTCTCACCAACCCACTCAACCACTCCTCTCACCAACCCACTCAACCACTCCACTCACCAACCCATTCAACCACTCCATTCAACCACTCCACTCACCAACCCACTCAACCACCTAACTCAACCACCTACTCCCCTTTGTCATTTTGTTACCCTAGACTTCTATAAAAGGACACTATTGGTTATCATGAAACACAAGTTGTATTCTCCTTCAATTCTCTTATAGTTTCCTCTTGTTTCTTTATAGTTTCTCATAGCTCTTGTATATTTTGATGATTTCCTTCATTGTAATGGAGAGCTAAGTTACTTTCAGTCAATTCGGGACTCTTGAAGAGATTGTGGTTTGGATTCTTAAGACCTTGGTTATGTAATGTATTTGATTTATATTTGAATTCCTCTTCTCTTCTTCTTCTGTTCTCTTGATCTTGAATGCATGAATGGTAATTTTGTTTATGTTTGATCTGATTTGATCTTGGTTTAAGATTAAGTATTGTGATGAAATTTAGAACTGATTGATCTGAATTAATCACATAGCGAAGATTGAGATTTGTGATGAAACTTAGAACTGATTAATCTAAACTAATCACGTAATTGAAGAGGTTAGGTTACTGATTGGTGCCTAGGTTAATTGAATTCGGTGCTTAAATTGACATATATCTACATGAATGGTGCGATTGCAGATTTGTGTTTATTACTTGTCAATTGAATTCTGGACGATTGTCTAGTATGAATTCTGGATCTGATGCAGAGATCTCGGTTAGATCCAAGTTAACCATTCAAATGTGTTTCAAGTGTTTGTTGAAAGGTTTATGGTTGAATCCACCCAATCTCGGATAGATTTCAGAATTGACTGTTCTTTTAATTGTTATTTCTCTTTAAATCTTGTCACTGTGATCCTTGAACCATCAAAACCCCCCTTTTTCTAACTTAACTTAGTTTGATCAAATTGCATTTACGATCCTTGAGGAGACGATCCGGTGTTGTTCACTATACTACAAGTTTAGGTAATAACTTCGGTTATAATTTTGACTGAGTTTGGCGCTCGTCAAAATTTTGGCGCCGTTGCCAGGGATTAGTAAGTGTAATCTTTTCATTTTAAGTATTTTTTCTAACTTTTGCTTTTTAATAGTTTTTCTAGCATTTTTATCCATTGTCTAGTGTATTTTGCTTATTTATTTGTTTTTGTGTGATGCATGACTAGGTCCGAGCCTGATAACTTAGTTGACTTTGATCCTGAGATTGATAGAACCTTGCATAGGTTGATTAGAGCTCGTAGGCTAAGTGTAAGAACTGCTTCTGAATTTGATCTTAATATTGGGAGTGAACTTGAGATCTTGAATAATTTTGAAACCATGGCTAATAACATGCAAAATAGAACTCTTAAGGAACTTGCTACTCCTGATATAACTAACCAGTCTTTATGTATTCAATACCCAGATCTTGATGCTGATTTTGAGTTAAAATCTGGATTGATACATTTGTTGCCCAAGTTTCACGGTTTTGCAGGTGAGGATCCCTATAAGCATCTAAACGAGTTCCATGTAGTTTGTTTAACCATAAAGCCACATGGGATCTCAGAAGAGCACATCAAGCTGAGGGCATTTCCTTTCTCACTTGCCGATACAGCCAAGGATTGGTTATTTTATCTTTCACCAGGTTCAGTAACAAGTTGGAATGACATGAAGCAGTTGTTCTTAGAGAAATTTTTCCCTGCCTCTAGAGCTGCTGCCATTAGAAAAGATATATGTGGCATAAGACAAATGACAGGAGAGACCTTGCATGAATATTGGGAAAGATTCAAGAAGGCGTGCTCGAGTTGTCCCCACCACCAAATCACCGATCAACTCTTAATTCAATATTTCTATGAAGGCTTCTTTGCCAAATGACGAAGCATGGTGGATCTTTGCCTCCGGAGGAGCCTTAGTAGACAAGACCCCTGCGGCGAGAGATTTGATAGCAAACATGGCAGCCAACACCCAACAATTTGGCACACAAGTTATTACCTCAACAGAGGAGTCAATGAGATTCAATCGCCTCATGTAGACCAACAGAGAATGGAACACGAGACTTGATGAATTGACTTCTTTGGTGAGGCAATTGCTGATGGGACAACAAGCACCAATGCAGATGGCTGCAGTGTGTGTGGCATTTGCTTTTGTTCATCTCATCCCTACCGATGCATGCCCCACACTTCGGGATAGTGGTTCTACTTTTCCAGAGCAATGCATTTGCGGCGGTGGTATTTTTCCTGGTAGACCACAATATCGGCAATCACGGCAAGCCGAGCCCGGGTATGATCCATTTTCTAATACCTATAACCCCGGGGTGGAGGGACCATCCCAACCTGAGATATGGAAATTCTGGTCAACAACAACAAGCGCCCTACCAACGAAGCAACCACAGTTTAGATACCAAGCTACAGGCCCTAGCAACAAGTACCAACCACCTGTATTTAGGCAAGCACAACCTGCGCCGCCACCCATGCAGTAGCTACCTGTTCCAGCAGCCACTCCAGCTGAGCCACCTTTCGAAGACTTGATGAAACAGTTTCAGCAGAATGTCAATGCCACCATCCAGAATTTACAAACTCAAATTGGGCAAATGACAACCACTCTGAGTGAGATGAAAAGTCAAGGGTCGAACCAATTGCCTTCACAAACAGTCAATAACCCAAAAGGCAATGTAAGTGCCATTAGCTTGAGAAGTGACAGAGAAGTTGACGGTCCTACTCCACCACAACCTGAACTATAAGTACAGCAACCAGAAGGTGACCAGAAACAGAAGAAAGTGGATAGCTTAGTCCAAAAATCTGTGACACAGAAGAAATGTGCAGAGAATTCAAATCTGGCCATTCCACTACCTTTTCCAAACAGAGTCACACAGTCCAAGCATCGCGCAAACAGAAATAGAAAGAGAAGTCATGGACACATTCAGGAAGGTGGAAATCAATATTCCTCTCTTGGATGCAATCAAGCAAATTCCTAAGTATGCTAAATTTCTCAAGGAGCTGTGCACTCACAAGAGAAGACTTAAAGGTACTGAGAAGATTAGCATGGGCAGAAATGTTTCTACAATGATTCTGCCAAGCATGCCACAGAAATGCAAAGATCCTGGAACTTTCACAATTCCTTGCACGATAGGCAACTCCAGATTTGAACATGCAATGCTAGATTTGGGTGCTTCAATAAATGTCATGCCTATGTCAGTTTATAAGTCATTGAACATTGGCACTTTGCAACCCACTGGTATCGTGATTCAATTGGCGAATAGGACCATTGCTCATCCAGTAGGAGTGCTAGAAGATGTGTTAGTTCGGGTGAATGAGTTAATTTTTCCAGCGGACTTATACGTCTTGGACATGGAAGATGAGTCTTCAGCAAACCATGCTCCATTGATTCTAGGCAGACCATTCCTCAAGACCGCCAAGACCAAGATAGATGTGCATGCTGGCATCCTTTCTATGGAGTTTGGCGATGATTTGGTACAGTTTAACATTTTTTATGCCATGAGACATCCCCTAGAGGAGCATTCTATTTTCCATATTGATGTAATTGAGATCTTTGGTTGATGATGTTTATCTTTGATTTATATCTTGAATTCCACGATATTATTGACTTTTACGGATTCTGTTTCTTGTGATACATGTACTGCTTGTGATATTGAGCCGTGTGCTGCATGTGCTGAGATTTATGCCGGTATAAGTGATGATGCAACTGCTGACTTGAATGATACCGCATGTGAAAATAGAAGTCAGAACTGTGCTGAAGTAGTTGTTTCAAATAGCTTGCTGCCTTCCATTGTACAGCCCCCATCCTTAAAGTTGAAGACTTTGCCAGACCATCTTAAATATGCATATTTAGGAGATGGTGAGAAGCTGCCAGTGATTGTTGCTAAGAATCTGCAACCTGAATAAGAAGAAAAATTGCTGCAGGTTTTGAGGCAGAATAAGCAAGCCATCGGATGGACACTTGCAGATCTTCCTGGTATTAGTCCCTCCACATGCATGCATAGGATTTTATTGGAGGAGGACACGAAACCAGTAAGGCAACCCCAAAGGAGACTGAACCCCTTGATTCTAGATGTGGTGAAGAAGGAAGTAACCAAGCTACTTCAAGTGGCATTATTTATCCCATCCCATATCAGACAGTAAATGGGTGAGCCCGTGCAAGTTGTTCCCAAGAAATCTGGGGTCACAGTAGTTGAGAATAAGAATAATGAACTTTTACCCACAAGAGTTCAGAACAGTTGGCGGGTTTGCATTGATTATAGGCGGCTTAACCAGGCTACCAGAAAAGATCATTTTCCGCTACCTTTCATTGATCAGATGTTGGAGAGGCTAGCTGGCAAGTCGCATTATTGTTTCCTGGATGGATATTCGGGCTATTTTCATATTCATATAGCCCCAGAAGACCAAGAGAAGACTACTTTCACTTGTCCATTTGGCATATTTGCATACAGGAGGATGCCCTTTGGTCTGTGCAATGCTCCGGGCACCTTTCAAAGGTGTATGGTAAGTATCTTTTCTGACTTTTTAGAGAATTGCATGGATGTTTTTATGGATGATTTTACTGTCTATGGCTCTTCCTTTGATGCATGTCTGGATAGTCTGGCTCAGGTTTTACATAGATGCATTGAAACTAACCTTGTTCTGAATTTTGAGAAATGTCATTTCATGGTAGAACAAGGCATAGTTTTAGGGCATATAATATCTAGCAAGGGTATTGAGGTAGATCCTGCGAAAATAGATGTTATTTCATGCCTATCTTACCCCACATGCGTGCGGGAGGTTCGTTCTTTCCTTGGTCATGCAGGTTTCTATAGGCGATTCATAAAAGATTTCAGCAAAATTGCTCTTCCACTATCCAACTTGCTACAAAAAGAAGTGGAGTTCCATTTTGACTAGAAATGCAAGGATGCCTTCAATCACTTGAAGCAAGCATTGACTAGTACACCTATCATCCAATCACCAGATTGGACACTCCATTTGAGCTCATGTGTGATGCCTCTAATTATGCTTTAGGAGCTGTTCTTGCACAAAGGGTCGACAAAATATCTCATGTCATCTCCTATGCTTCAAGAACTTTAGATCCTGCACAAGTCAACTACACCACCACTGAAAAGGAACTTTTAGCAATTGTTTTTGCTTTAGACAAATTTCGATCATATTTGCTTGGTTTTAGAGTGGTTGTGTTTTCAGATCATACAACTCTGAAGTTTCTCCTGAAGAAGCTTGATGCAAAGCCTAGGTTGATTAGGTGGATTTTGCTCCTCTAAGAGTTCGATATTGAAATCCGTGATAAAAGTGGAGCGGAGAATTTAGTGGCTGATCACTTAAGCCGAATTGAAAGGGAGGCAGATACTTTTCCTATCCATGATGTCTTCCCTGATGAGCAGCTTTTCAAGCTGCAAGGTAACATTCCTTGGTTTGCTGATTTGATAAATTTCTTAGTTGCTGGTGTTTTCTCTGCACATTTTACTAGGGCTCAGATTGATAAATTGAAGAGTGAGTCAAAATATTATGTGTGGGACGACCCTTATCTATGGAAATTTTGTAGTGACCAAATCATTAGGAGATGCGTGTCTGATAATGAATTCCATTCTATTCTTAGCTTTTGTCATACACTTGCATGTGGCAGTCATTTTGGTCCCCAAAGGACTGCTAGGAAAGTTTTGGAATCTGGATTATATTGGCCCACTCTATTTCATGATGCATATGTGTTTTGTAAATCTTGTGATCAGTGCCAAAGAACAGGAAACACTTCTCGAAGGGATGAGATGCCCCAGAAATCCTTATTGTTCTGTGAGATTTTTGATGTATGGGGTATTGATTTTATGGGACCCTTTCCTGTTTCTTTTGGTTTTGTTTACATTTTGCTAGCTGTTGATTATGTATCCAAGTGGGTGGAGGCGAAAGCTACTCGGACTGATGATTCCAAAGTTGTTGTGGATTTTGTTAGATCACAGATTTTCTGCAGGTTTGGAGTTCCGAAAGCCATCATCAGTGATCAGGGTTCACATTTTTGTAATCGAAGCATGGAAGCTTTGATGAAAAAGTATGGGGTCTTGCACAGAGTTTCTACACCTTACCATCCCCAAACTAATGGGCAAGCCGAGATTTCCAACAGGGAGATGAAGCAGATACTCCAGAAGACAGTTCAACCTAACAGAAAGGACTGGAGGAAGAGGCTTGAGGATGCTTTATGGGCTTACCGGACTGCTTATAAGACACCAATCGGGATGTCTCCGTATCATATTGTTTTTGGAAAAGCCTGCCACCTGCCGGTGGAAATTGAGCATCGTGCATTCTGGGCGATGAAAAGGTGCAACTTGGACCTAGATCAAGCAGGTATGGAGAGGAAGCTGCAGCTGCAGCAATTGGAGGAGATCTGCTTGGAGGCTTATGAAAGTTCCAAACTTTATAAGGAGAAGACCAAAGCCTTCCATGATAAGTTGATTATGAGGAAAACATTTGAGATTGGTCAAAAAGTTCTCCTCTATAACTCCCGCTTCCGACTCATGCCTGGAAAATTAAGGTCTAGATGGGATGGACCATTTATTGTTACTAAGGTTTTTCCTTACAGTGTTATTCGGATTAAAAGTGAGGTCACTGCCAAAGCTTTCATCGTAAATGGACACCGCCTCAAACAGTATCATGAACCTCCAGAGAATGTAGAAGTGGAGGTGATGAACCTTCTCCATCCGTATTATGAATAAAAAAAAAGAAAAAAAAAGAAAAAAAAAGAAAAAAAAAAAAAAAAAAAAAAAATAGCTTTGTGCCCGACAATGAGGTAGGTAGTGTCACTCAGAAGCATGTGGAGGTCATTTTTTTCTTCAGCGACAACAACTGCGAAAATCTTGCAGTATGGATTTTATTGGCCTACTTTATTCAAGGTCTGTTACACCTTTTGCAAAAGCTGCGGAAATTGGTCAAAAAGTTCTGCTTTGAGATTATCATCTGCACCTACTCCTTGGAAAATTGAGATCTAGGTGGCGCGGTTCTTTTGTTGTCAAACACGTGTATCCTCTGGGGATGTAGATATTGAGGATCCTAGGAATGGTACTGCGCTTAAGTTGATGGACAAAGACTCAACCATTCTGGAAAACCAAGTTCTTGAGTTCTTTGTGTGTGCGGTTAAGTGGCGGATACGGTGCTCCGTGACTCTCGAGTCGGTTTATTTTTCGGTTTCCCAAAATAACTGAACCCTTCTTCTCCTTCAAAATGGATGTCATTCTTTCAAACCTGAGAAAACATTTTCCTTCTCTTCCTCAAAATGCTCTGAGAAAAATCTACAAAGTTCGATGTGAAAGATTGAGACTGTTAATGCACAAAGGTATGCCAGAAGATGTACGCTGGATAATTGAAGCAAATGTCCGATTAGCAGGTGAGTCCTCAATTTCATTTGACTCATATATGCCCGGTCTTGGAAGAAGTTCATATTCTAAAAGGAGAAGAGCAAAAAGGTTACAAGTCTGTCACAAATATGGACGATGGAACTGCAACAAGCGATGTCGTACTTTGGGGATGGTTTCCGCAAATAGAGAAGAAAAAATTTTCTTCATTAAGAATGGACCGAGTAAGGAGTCATTAGATAATATCTTATTGACTCTTGAGACGCATTCTTGTGGAATGGTGCATCGTGAAATTCTTAAATTGTGGAATCTCTTCAAGGATGAAGAAAAACGCTACAGTCTTGGGAATCTGACTCTAAAAGACCCTGTTTGCCAATTTATAAGAAAATTGGATGGGAAGCTTATCCTCGACTCATAGAAGACGTTTAAGTCGTTACTGGACGTTAAACCAGAGGCAGATGTGAGCCACATCCACAAACAATCTGTACATATCATCTTCTTCTTCTTCTTCTTCATGTCATCTTTCAAAAAAAAAAACAAAAAACAAAAAATCAAAAAAAAATTATGTATACGTCTTAGGGTTGGCTTTGGTAACACAAACCGTGAATGGGGAAATGCATGCATCCTGATCCAGCCTTCTTAATTGAAAAACAAAGAAAGTAGATTGTATCCCACATGTGAGGCAGCCAGTCGTGTTATGGCCACTTGTCCCTTTTGGGAGCCCTATGTTATTTGGTCTTGAATGGGTCGAATCTTGGTCAACAATGCTTTGGCACAAAGCCGAAAGAGCAGACTACCTCCATCCCAATCTTAAGTAAGTATACACTCATCTTTCATCAAGTTTTTCTAACAATTTAAAAAAAAGAAATAAAAAAAAAACCAAAAAAAAAGGGACGTGATGACTACTGCACTCATGACGCGCAGTATAAAGATACGCCATGGAAACTGTACATACAGGTATGTCATCATTTTCTATTTCTTTTATCGTTGTATCATTTTGTTGTATTTTGATTTTTGTATAGACGATCCTTTGAGCAGGGTCCTTCAGGGGTTTCTAGACTTCTTTACCTTGATGGTTTTCTTGAAGTCAAAAAAAAAAAAGATTCTGTGTCTCTTAATTTCAACCTTTTCTGACAACAGTCAACCTACCCTTATAGGTGCAATTATTCCCCTTTCCATTCTTTTTCTTATTTAAACACTCAATTTTCTCCATTTTCCTTCAAACTCAGAAACACTCAAAGGGAGGAAGAATATAGAATAGGGCCTTCTATTCGTAACCTCAAAAATGTCTGTATTTTTTGTGGGTCGAGTTATGGGAAGGGATTAGAGTTTGTAAATGCAGCTAGCACTCTTGGTCGATCACTTGCTGCGAGGAATATTCATCTTGTATATGAGGGAGGTTGTCGTGGGTTAATGGGGGCTGTATCACTTACTGCCTTTTTAGGAGGCAGTCAGGTTTTAGGTGTTATTCCTAAACCTTTAGCTGAAAATAACATCACTGGAAGGACAATTCTGATGCATTTCTTGTCTTACCTGGTGGTTTTGGTACTTTGGAAAAAAAATTTCAAATTGTCTCTTGGGCTGAACTGAACATCCACCATAGACCCATTGGTTTGTTGAATGTTAATAATTTCTTTGATCTTTTGTTATCTTTTCTTGACAAAGCTGTGGAACAGAAATTTATCACTCCTTCGACAAGACAACTTCTTATCTCTGCCTCCACTATTGATGAGCTCATTGATAAATTAGAAGCTTTTGAGTATGTACCTGATCAGGTATTAGCTCAGATAGATTGGTCACCAGGAAGCAGTGAAGGAAGTAACAAGAAACAAAAGCCAGATCTGCGACTTCATCTTTAATGGGTTTGATTTTATTGTACTTTGTTTCTGTTTAAATTTGTGTCAGCTTTCTCCAACAGGTAATATCTTCTATCCTTTACTCATCTATATTTTAACATTGAGGACAATGTTGTGATCTAGTTGGGGGGGAAGGATAATTGACCCAAAAAAAATAATAAAAAAATAAAAAATAAATAAAAAAATAAATTTGTTGTTTTGTTTGAAAAGTATGATATGATTGTCATGTACTTATCAAACCAATTAGTAATGGCAGAGTAAGGAGTAATTTTACTCTTGAGACGCATCTTAATTGGTGGCAGAGTAAGGAGTTTTTAGGTAGTAATTAATTAGTACTAAAGTTTGAAATTTGTTTGATTTCTTTTCGGTCGATGCGACCGACGGTGTGTTTCTTTCTACGCTTGGCGTTGATTCACTTCTTATCAGGTTGTGTTGCTCTTTTCTATATCTCTCTTTCACATTGAAGGCAATGTTATATTAAGCGTGGGGGAGAGATTTCAGCATGTTCTTTTAGTAAAAAAAAATCAAAAAAAAAGGAAAAAAAAAGGGTTCATTGCATGATTGAATAACTTTTCTCCCTTCTTGAACTGATATGCTTGGTGATGGATGATTGAATTGATGAATTGAGTTTGATGGATGCATACCTTGTGAGATTTTGAGCCTAATGGATGGATTCAACATTTATGCCATTCTCTTCTTTCTTGTGTGATTTTCACTCATGTTAATGACCACTCTAGAACTTGCTTTGATTCTTTTTGAGGCTACATTTCACTTGCATGCATGAACATGATTGAGGCCCTCTTTCTTAATTAGCTAGTTTAACCAAATAGCCAACCTTGTTTCCAACATGATATCAAGCACTCTTTTGACTTCTTGAAAATTCTCTAATTCCTGCCAACCTTGTATATTTTCTTTTTCTTAACTCCTTTGAGCTTATTTGACCATTCCTTGTTTCCAGCTCATTATGTGCCTTAAATGAAAAATCGTGTTCTTACTTTACCTTAGGGAATAAAAGAACATTATCTTGGTTAATGGATGAGTTTTTGAACAAGTGTGGGGGTGTGTGTACAAAATGGTTGTTGAAAAAGGAAAGAGTGCCTATAAAAAAAAATATATGTTTATAGTTATGTTCATATATATATAAAAAAAAAAGAGAAAAAAAAAGAGAAAAAAAAAAAGAAAAAAAAAGGATTGGGAAATGAATATGTAAAGGGATATACATTAGAGTTGGGATGAACTTTTATGCTTGTTATTTGAACTCAGCTCTCATTTGCTTTTATTCTCTTTGGTATTTATCTTCTCATATCCATTTTATCCTCTTCTATTACCTTGACCTCACTACAACCTTGAATAAAGTCCTCATGATTTGTGCATGCATGTGTTTTGAGTAGTGGAGAAGTAGAAGATAAGCAAGCTTATGGTAGTGCAATTTTCATGGGTTGAATTGAGTGAAATACCTACCTTTTAAACACTTGAGAGATTGAGAGGGAATCTTGTGAAGATCTATCATTCTCGATTCATGTTGAAGATACCTTGCTTGTTGGTTTGAGATGTGGAGAATTGTTAACTCATGAATGTTTTGATCCCTTGAACCTTTGGTTGTTCTTCTTGATTGTAAAATTTTGGGCTCTTGAATGTCGTTGGAATTTAAATTTTTGTTAATCTCTTATGTCCTTGTTTTGGTCTTGAGTTTTGCCCAGGAGTGCAAAAAGCTAAGTGTGGGAGAATTTGATAATCACATATTTTATTCATTAAGAAACCCTTATGTTTAGTCATTTACACTCTCCATATTCTTAATTGATTGAGTTTGGTATGATTTTGTGAGTTTGAGCTCAAATTGGTCCTAATTGAATATTTTCAGCATTATTGAGATTTGACACTGTTTCTGTATTTTGGTCATAACTTGAGTTCCTGATATCTGATAATCATGAATTTTACCTTGTAGGAAAGCTAGGAGGAAGCTCTACAACTTTGATGAAGAGCTCGAAGTCCAATACAGATGTCTAAGGGACCTAAGTTTACATGGAAGTCAGAATACGGGTTCTGTCACTAGAATCCGAACGGTGTGCACTCATAAAATCATATCCCAAGCTGTAATAATGGAGATGTGCTGAAATTTGGATAGTTGATAGTTAAGACCCAAATAAACAACTTTCATGAAGAACACTTTTTGAAAAAAATGAAGTCTAATGGGTCAGTTTGAGCCTGCAAGTCGGAACAGAGGTGCTGAAGTTGGGTTTGAGTGACCTACGGTATTTGGGCTATATCTTGGGCTATAGGAAGCCAAATTCGACGATCCAGATATGCATGTTATATCCAAGACAAAGATCTACAACTTTCATGAAGAGTACTTTTCATGGATCTGAAGTCTAGTTAGTCGTTTTTGGCTTCCAAGTCTGATGTCAAAATTTTCGTCCTCAACCCTTCCTCTCACCAACCCACTCAACCACTCCTCTCACCAACCCACTCAACCACTCCACTCACCAACCCATTCAACCACTCCATTCAACCACTCCACTCACCAACCCACTCACCAACCCATTCACCAACCCACTCAACCACCCAACTCAGCCACCTACTCCCCTTTGTCATTTTGTTACCCTAGACTTCTATAAAAGGGCACCATTGGTTATCATGAAACACAAGTTGTATTCTCCTTCAATTCTCTTATAGTTTCCTCTTGTTTCTTTATAGTTTCTCATAGCTCTTGTATATTTTGATGATTTCCTTCATTGTAATGGAGAGCTAAGTTACTTTCAGTCAATTCGGGACTCTTGAAGAGATTGTGGTTTGGATTCTTGAGACCTTGGTTATGTAATGTATTTGATTTATATTTGAATTCCTCTTCTCTTCTTCTTCTGTTCTCTTGATCTTGAATGCATGAATGGTGATTTTGTTTATGTTTGATCTGATTTGATCTTGGTTTAAGATTAAGTATTGTGATGAAATTTAGAACTGATTGATCTGAATTAATCACATAACTGAAGATTGAGATTTGTGATGAAACTTAGAACTGATTAATCTAAACTAATCACGTAATTGAAGAGGTTAGGTTACTGATTGGTGCCTAGGTTAATTGAATTCGGTGCTTAAATTGACATATATCTACATGAATGGTGCGATTGCAGATTTGTGTTTATTACTTATCAATTGAATTCTGGACGATTGTCTAGTATGAATTCTGGATCTGATGCAGAGATCTTGGTTAGATCCAAGTTAACCATTCAAATGTGTTTCAAGTGTTTGTTGAAAGGTTTATGATTGAATCCACCCAATCTCGGATAGATTTCTGAATTGACTGTTCTTCTAATTGTTATTTCTCTTTAAATCTTGTCACTGTGATCCTTGAACCATCAAAACCCCCCTTTTTCTAACTTAACTTAATTTGATCAAATTGCATTTACGATCCTTGAGGAGACGATCCGGTGTTGTTCACTATACTACAAGTTTAGGTAATAACTTCGGTTATAATTTTGACTGAGTTCGGCGCTCGTCAAGGTGCTGAGACTTCAAAATTCGGAGATCTAAACCATGGAAGTTATGCCTCAAATGATGATCATGTAATCGTACTGTATAAGTCTGGGGGTAACCCCTCCTTTTACCATTTGTACCGTATGGATCATTTGGATTCATCTATATCTTTCTTATCTTCAACTTAAGTTACTTCTATTTCTGTTACTAAGACTTGTCGTTGACACCTAAGTTGTGTAATCTATCCTACTTCTACTAAAGATCGAGTCTTTTGTTAACCTATCTTGCTTACCTTAAATCATATCTGTTCGAGTTCATGATTTTAGAAAGTGATCGGTCGTTTTCTGATTATTATCTGCTAGGTCGTTCCGATAAAAACCTTAGTGATTTTTGAAACTAAGACTTTTGAATTCGTGACAACCAACAAAGTCTAAGCTTCATAAGGGAAAGGAGCTTGAGGGTATATGTTAATGTTCTCCATAGAGGACCAAGAGTAAAGGGAATATAGATGCCGCTCTTGTAGTCGAAGGGAGTCACATGTCAAGTTACGATGCTGTTAGTTAAGGAGAAGAATGAAATTTCTCAGTGAGACGAGGACCGTCACAAAATAAACAAGGCTTCGATCAAGGATGAGTGTCCTCGGGGAAAGATGAGCGATTCAATAGGCTGGTGAGGAAAGAGTCGTTGTTCTCTCCAAGATCGATGTATGACCTGGTCATCGATGGATTCGTGGAAATTGAGAATGTTCCCAAAATGATTCTTTCGAGTGTGCTTTCAACATTATGGGTATCCCGTGATATCAATCAGAGTGACAAACGCTCCTATTGTATTCATGGACAATATAAATTGTGTTTCCTGTCCTTACCTAGAACAGAATCGTCGTTGTCATTGATGATGACATTCTGATCTATTCTCGAAGATATGGGGAGATACGTCGGACATCTCGGTATAGTTTTCCTGACTTTAAAGAAGAGGAAGTAAATGCCAAAGTATCAGAGTGCGAATTCTCGTGTAAGGAGGTTCCGTTTCGGATCATGAAATTCCAAATGGAGGAATTGTTGTGAATTCACCAAAGGTTGGAGCAGTTCTTCAAAGGGAAAAATCGAAAACCGTAAAGGAGACTCATAGCAGACGAAATTAGTTGGTTTTTATCGAAGGAGCGCTGATGAGTTCTCCAAGAGAGTAGAATCACTTACGTGGCTTATAAGAAGAGGATCAAATTTCTACGAGCTGGCACAAGTAAAGAAGGTTTTCCAAGAATTGAGGAGAAATTTAGATGCCCACTAGTTTTGACTCTACCTAATCTCGAGAAACCATTTGAAATACCTTGTGATACTTCGCATTAAGGTTTAGGATGTGAGCTCATGCAAAGATGGGAAGTTATGGCTTGCGCCTCAAGGTTGTTGAGGGTGCGTGAGGAGAGTTACACGATCCGTGACTTGAAATTGACCACTGTTGTATCCACTCTGAGAATATAGAGATACTTTCTATATGGAGAAAAATTCAATGCCCTTAGCTGTCACAAGAACCTAAAGTACTTAATCGACGAGAAGGAACCAAACATGAGGCAGAAAGGTGACTAAAGATTTTGAAGGAACATGATCTCTAACCTTAGAGTCATCTTGGAAAAGAAAATTCCATGGCGGACGCTTTGAATCGAAAACTTCCTAGTACCTTCATTATGATGGTCGAGAAGAAGGAATTAGTAGAGTAATTCGAGGACAGGTGGCTGTCATTGGAAATGACACCGGATGAGGTATGTCTAGATATAATCGTTATTTCAAATGATCTGTTAGGAAGGATTCGAGAGAAGTAGAAACAGTGACCAATTTCTACAACACAAAAAAGAGCTATTAAGACAAGGCTTGGTGTCAGAATATGAGGAAGGAACTCGACAGAATCTTAGTGTTCATGAGTGAAGGTTGCATACCAGATGATTCAGAACTTAAGGAGTTTATTCCTAATAAAAACTCACAAGAGTAAACCGAGTTTACCCATCAGAGCGATCAAGGTATATCAAAGTCTAAAACAGAAGTAATGGTAACAAGGGATGAAAAAAAAAGGCATTGCTAAAGGTGTGTCATCTTGTCTAAGTTGCCAGCAAACTCAATCTTGAATTCTACGTGCTATATCAAATTATTTTTTCGGATTGGTCCACTGGCCATAACTAATCTTTGCCATCCTTTCTTTTTAAATCTTCATGATATCTTCCGTATGTCATGATCACGAAAGTATATCCTTGGACCTAGCCATGTTATCGAACGGGACACAGTACGATTGAAAGAGAGTTTAACCCATGGAATGCTTCCTGTGAGATCGAGAATAGAATAGCAAAGCGACATGGAGGTCAGAAGATAAGGTGAAGAAACAACGTCGATATTTATCCTGAGGAATGAAAATTTCGAGGATGAAATTTCTATTTGAAGGGGAGTGTTGTAACATCTTGAAAATTTATAATTTTAGGATAAATGGTCATTTTACAATATTTAGGATTTTTAGGAATTTTTTTGGATTTTTCTGGGAACGCGGAATATTTTAATATTATTCCTCGTTCTGCGTGCACATTGGACAGAATTGGCAGAACGTCTGTAACGCTTCCAAAGTTGAAAAATTTTATTACGAATAGTCATTTTCTAATATTCGTGATTTATGTGAATTCTTTCAGAATTTTTCAGAAACGACGAATATTTTAATATATTCTTCGTTTTGCGTGCACACTGAGTCGAACCGGGAAAATGAAATATTTTTCCCGAGAACCTTGAACTATGGAAACGTCGACGGGAGATCTTACTAAACCCGAGACTGGACACAATTTACAAGGTTTCACGTCTTTCGAGAAATCTTAACAGATAAAATAAATCAATACAGAGAAATAAAATTCATCTGGCAAGTTAATTAAATACTGACTTCTGTTAACTGTAACTATTATCCATTGGATAATAGTGTGTAATAAAAATCCTATCACATTATCCAAATGAAATCCACTTTATGTCTAATCAATCTACTTTAATTCAAATTTAATGATAAATTAATCAAAGCTTCTTTGAGAAGCTTTGACCAAACATTTACTCATATACCCTTGGCTTCTCTTGGAAGCCAATTCTCACCCTCCCTCCTCTCTCTTCTCTCTTCACGGCTGGAGTGCAGCCAATGCTCGGAAATATTAGCATTTCCTTTAGTTAATTTCACTCCATCTTATTCATTATTTACCAAAGCACCTCCTCTCTTTTTCTTTCTTCTTCTTTCTTCTTCTTCATTTTCGTTTTCTTTTCTTCACCCTACATGCTCCACGACCAACCTTAATCTCCCCACTCAATCTCCACCAAATCTTCATCCAACTACATTTTCTTGATCCTCTCCTTCTTCTAAACACTTTTCCCTCTTGGAGCATTTAGAGATTCCACCATTTTCACCACCTTCTCCAAGCTCCAAGCTTTGAGCTTTTTGGGTAAGTTTCAAGACTTCTCCCCCTTCTCCTCCATTCTCGTGGTCATGGTCTCCATGTTGGCCATCCATGTTTCATTTTCCAAGCCATTATGCTATTCTAACAAAGTCACCATTTTTAGGGATTTTGGAGGTCAAATCCAAAAATTGCAAGAAGCTTTCTTGGAGTTCTTTTGATTTCTTCTCTTAGGTAAGAGGGAGATGATCCTCTTCAACCAATCTTGGTAGTAAGGAAATGTCTTGTGTGTTGTTGTTGATGAGGGAATCCATGTTGGATTTCTCTCTTTGTTATATTGTGTCATTTCCATGATGTTGTAGTTGTTTGATTTGTATGAATGTATGGATGTATATTGTGTGCTTTGATGATCATGAACTTATATATTGTTATTTTGTATGTAGAGGACATGAATCATATTTTGGATTGTGGAAAATAAATGGGAAACTATGATAAAGGATGGGCCAGGGCTCTACAGAAACGAATTCTGCAGAACCCCTATTAATACACTAGCGCCCAGGCGCTGTGCATAGAGCGCCTAGGCGCTCCATGCCCAGAAAGTTTTCCCTGTGACACGGCCTGGTTAGCGCTCAGGCGCTTCGTGGTCAGCGTCCAGGCGCTCCACCAGCGCTCAGGCGCTACAGATATGGCGCCTGGGCGCCCAGAATAGAACCAACTAGGTAACTGTGAGATGAAGCTAAGTAATTGGAGATGTGAATGTTAATGTAGGAACTTGAGATGGAGAGTTTTAAGGGTTATTTAACTCAATTTGAAGCCACGGTTTTAGATGGAAATTATAAGGAATTGGAATGAACTTAGTGAACTAAAACTTAAGTAGGAGATATCAAGAAATCAATGCATAAAATGGGAGAAATTGATGTTAGTAGTGGACTTTAGGAAGCCACGATTTGGATCATGAATTTTAGGAATTGGATTAATCCCATGTAGAATAAACAAAAAACTAAGTGATTTGGTATCAAGAGACTTGAGCATAACGCGAGTTGGAAACTTACTTAGTGATGGATTCTTGCGAGAACAGAAAATCTTGAATAAGAACGCATAATGGACCCTAAAAGTATATTACCTTATTTGATTTCAATATTATGATATTGTGAGTCCATATGAGTGACCAATGTTGTATTAATGCTTATTTGAGCCAATTGTGGCATATTATGGAATAGTATGTGATGTTGATCATACATATTCATGCATAGAGTCTTATGCATTGTGAATGTCCTTGTGGACTGTTGTAAGACCGAGTTGCCTAGGAGATTGAACATACCTTGGTGCGTGTGCGAATAGACAAGTGTAGGTTGTGAGATGACCTTGGGGGCGTCGGGGTGCGAGTCCTTCATAATGGGTAGTTGGTAGCTCTTCTATCCGTGGGGCAGACCGATGCAAACGCACCGACGATCCGGACCGAGACACTGTCCTATGTCGTGATCGAGCGTGGACTGTCTGTACAATGCCTGATGTGCACGTGGAAAATATTGATTATAGCACTTTGGCCACGGCAGCCGAGTTACAGACACGTCTCCTGATCTTTCTCTCCGACTGTTTGAGTCTAGCTCCATGGAGTAGGAATTGGGAAAGCATGCATTGTGCATTGTTCATTACTGGTCTTATAAACTGTTGAGTATGAATACCTGTAAATGATTATCTGATTGTTGTGCTGATTTCTGGAAATACTATTGTGATCTCCCTGCTATTGCTTACTGTTGTTATACCTTTACCATAAACATCACTGTTATTATTGACTCTGATTATTGCTTAGAATTGAATTGCTTTTATTATAAATTCCGTTGTTGCTATTGATGCAAATATGAACTGTATTGCTTTGTGGGCGCTTTGCGCTGTGCTATTTTCTTACTGCCAATAGTGGTAATGAATGACGGGTGTCTCACCTCTTTCCTATATTTCTGCATTCTCTGTTTTATATTCATATTTCATAAAAGATCGTGAAGAAGATGATGAGGAATCACACCTTGCCGATGGGGTTGGGAACCTAGACAATATTTCTTCGATTTTCCTAGGAGTGCATCAGCATGGAGGCATTGATGCCTGTTGTATCAACCGGGACGCTGAATGTCATGCGCATATGGGGTTGCGGACTTGTCTGCTGGTAGTACCCATCCCTGGGTCACTACTTCTCCCCTTTTATGCTTTTATTCCCGCTGTATTTTACTTGACTCTGTAATTATTATATTCTATGTTATCAGTGATTGTGTAAGTTGGCTATAAAATATATATGTATAAAGAATGTGATTTCATTTCAATGGTTGTATGAAGGGTTGAATACATCTCTAATTCATTCATGGCTCGTATTTTCTACTTATGCATAAATGCGAAGAAATAAACTTGCTAATTTTTGAAACTACTGTTATCATGACTGTGACATGCCTGGATTTAGTAACTGTGGTGTAATGACGATTGCGCTGCAGTTGGTATATTTAGGTGCGTTACACAATTCTTGTTGTTCAAGGTCTTAGGTATCTTCTTAAGATAATCCGCTTCTCTTGGATATTCTAAGGTTCATATGTAACACCCCAAATTTCCGTATCTCTTAAACAGTAATTTTGACAATCAACAGAATTTTACTATTTAGTAATTTCTGTGCACTGTATAATTATTTTATTTATTCCGTCAGCGTATTTGATCGTTTTGAGTGATTTACTCCGTGTCAGGAAAATAAAAATTTTCAGGCCGGGGAAAACTTTACGTAATTTAATTTTTACCGTTAGGTAATTATTTTACGTAATTTGATTTGATATTTGTGCATTTTATAATTTTTGTGATTTTATGGATGATTTTGAAATTTTTCCTATCTGTGGGCCCCGCAAGGGGTATGTGGGCCTAGGTGGCCATACGTGGGCCCAGGTGGGTCCCGCAAAGTAAAAATTTTTCTACGCATAGAAAAATTTGTACTGTTTAGACGGAGACAGGGGATCTTACTAAACCTGAATCCGGAAACAGTTTTAGAAAATTTTATTGTACTGTGTTTTGTACTGTATTTAATTATCGGATGATAAAAATACAGTAAAAATATTATTTGTAGGATACAAGGATAAATATTATACTGCATAGTCAACAAAGAGAGCTTGACTTGATTTATACCCTTGGATGAGAATACTTAGTTTGAATATTAACCATTGATTTAATCAAAGGTTAAGAAACAAACTTAATAAAGAAGCCTTGGATAATAACCATTGATTTAATCAATGGTGTGAGAATAAGCTTAGTTAGGAAGGCTTTGATATCAACCATAGATGTAATCAAAGGTGTAGAATTGGTCTTGAAAAATGACAAAGACCATTTATGACCATTGGATGAAGAATCAATCAATGGTGGAGATTTGGTCTTCTAAAGTAGCAAAGACTAATTAGGACCCTTGGATTTAAAGTTTGAAGAAGCAATCTTGACCCTTAATTTTGGAGACATATCTAAGGGCTAGAATTTAAAAGAGAAAAATCCAATGGCCTAGATTTAGTCTTCTAAATTAAAAATCTACCTAAATCCTAACCATTGAATTAATCAATGGCTAGGAATGCACAAATAATGGTGGCTTGAAAATTGTCACATTTTGAATGCATAATGAAGAGGAAAGGGATGGTTTTGGCTTGTTTAGAAGACAAAGGGACAAGCTTTTTGCATGTCTTGATCATTTAGGTATTATATTGACCAATATTGATAACTTGCACATCAATGAGAAGCATATGAAGAGGGGGGAACGGTTGGTGTTGCATTAGGAGCTTTGGAAGACCATAATTGCATGCTTTAGTCATTATTGTCTTCCTTGGTCTTCATTGAACATCTTCAAGAAGGAAACTTAGCAAATTTTCTCTCCATCTCTCTTCTCCAAACACCATTCGGCCAAGCACCTTGAAATGCCTTCCATCACTCAAAAATTTCATCCAACTTGATTTTCTAAACCTAAACATCATTCTAAGAACATCTCTAGTTATGAGTTTTTCCAAAATCATTCATCTTGGGCTTCAAATCCAAGCTTCAAGTTTCTATCAAAAAATCAAAAATTTCATCTTTGTGCTTCATGAGAAACCATTCGGTTATCTACCCTAAAATCACCATCCAAGTTCTTTTAATTTCATCCAACCATAGATCTTGAATCTACATGATATTCTAAGCAATTTTCATGTTGAAGACTTTCTCTAAATCACTTATCTTCAACCTTATTCTTCAAGCTAAAGATTGAAGCTCTTAGATAATTTTCTCTCTTTTCTCTCCTTGGTGGATTTGGTCATGACACCTAAGTATGGCTTCCATCACTCTTTAATTTCAACCAACCATATTTCTTGAATCCTTACCTTATTCTAAGCAACTTTCATGTTGGAGACTTCTTCTAATTCATTCATCTTCAAGGAGTTTCTTCAAGATCCATGTTATTGGGTTTTTGAGGTGAAGTATAAGGAAACTTTATTTTCTTCTTTCTTTTTCATGATCTAAACCATGTTTGATCCATGGTTCCTCTTAATCAAGCTTGATATGTTAATTAACTTGTGTTTTGTTTTGTATTTGAGAAGCCCTTGGTGGTGAAGGACTTGGAAAAAGAAACAAATCAAGAAGCTTTGGAGGATCTTCAAGAGGTAAGAGGGAGATCCATCTCACCAACCAAGCATGGTGGTGAGAGATGGTTATATATTTGATGGATGTGGAATCCATGTGAGGATTCATATCCATGGTCATGTAATTAATTTGTGGGTGCTTATTGTAACACCCCAAAATTTCCAATCTCTTAAACAGTAATTTTGACAGTTAACAGAATTTTACTGTTTAGTAATATCTGGATACTGTAAAATTATTTTGATTATTCCGTCAGCGTATTTGATCATTTTGAGTGATTTACTCCGTGTCAGGAAAATAAAAATTTTCGGGCCGGGAGAAAACTTTACGTAATTTAATTTTTACCGTTAGGTAATTATTTTACGTAATCTGATTTGATATTTGTGCATTTTATAATTTTTGTGATTTTATGGATGATTTTGAAATTTTTCCTGTCTGTGGGCCCCGCAAGGGGTATGTGGGCCTAGGTGGCCATATGTGGGCCCAGGTGGGTCCTACAAAGTGAAAAATTTTTCTACGCATAGAAAAATTTGTATTGTTTAGACGGAGACGGGGATCTTACTAAACCCTGAATCAGGAAATAGTTTTAGAAAATTTCTTGATCTTGTATTTTATATCGTATTTAATTATCGGATGATAAAAATACAAGATAAAAATATTATTTGTAGGATACAAGAATAAATATTATATGCGTAGTCAACAAAGAGAGCTTGACTTGATTTATACCCTTGGATGAGAATACTTAGTTTGAATATTAACCATTGATTTAATCAAAGGTTAAGAAACAAACTTAATAAAGAAAGCTGGATAATAACCATTGATTTAATCAATGGTGTGAGAATAAGCTTAGTTAGGAAGGCTTTGATATCAACCATAGATGTAATCAAAGGTGTAGAATTGGTCTTGAAAAATGACAAAGACCATTTATAACCATTGGATTTAGATGAAATCAAGGGTGGAGATTTAATCTTAAAAAAGTAACAAAGACCACCATTTACCATTGGGATGAAGAATCAATCAATGGTGGAGATTTGGTCTTCTAAAGTAGAAAGACTAATTAGGACCCTTGGATTTAAAATTTGAAGAAGCAATCTTGACCCTTAATTTTGGAGACACATCTAAGGGATAGAATTTAAAGGAGAAAAATCCAATGACCTAGATTTAGTCTTCTAAAATTAAAAATCTACCTAAATCCTAACCATTGAATTAATCAATGGCTAGAATGCTTAAGATGGTGACTTGTGAAATTAGTCACACTTTGAAGAAGCTAGAGAAGGGGGGGACGATTTTTGTAGTGAATTAGGAGCTAAAGGAGACTTTATGACCATTATTACATGTCATGGTCAATATTACATCATCCTTGATTATGATTTCTTTGTATGCATCCTTAGGAAATTTCTTGGAGGGAGGCCAAAATTATTTCATTGTATTACCAACTTTTCTTTCAATTATTTTAGTAACTTGACTATCACTCAAATAAATAAATAATTCACTCTTCACTTTCCAATTAAGGCTACAACTATGCAAAGAAAAAGGGGAGCCAATTCGATTCAATCAATTCCAATAATTCATGTTCCATTATTTATATTATACAACAAAGCAAGCTAGTCAATTATGGTGACTCTCCATTTTGTTTCTACGGTCATGCACTTCTTTTTGGAGACAAACCATCCATAATTGATTCATTTTTTCTTCTTCATCAATGGTCATGCAATGAATAATGCAAGACAATCTTTCCTATCAACTTTTCTTTCATTCTTATCAAAGAAAAACAAAAAGCTATATACATAATATTACCTTTCTCTCTATGCACTCCACGGCAACTACTAGGTAGGAGGAGTCTTGATTTCTATTTCATTTCTATCTTCATTTTCATTCTACCAAAGACTAAAAATAATTCACTCCATTCTCTCTCTTCCAAGAACAAGAAAAGAAAACTCCATTTTCTCTTCCAAAGAAGGCCATTCGCCAAAACACTCAAACCACTCTCCAATCTCTTTTAATTTCATCCAACCTTAGATCTTGAATCTCCATGATATTCTAAGCAACTTTCATGTTGAAGACTTCTTCTAAATCATTCATCTTCAAGGAGTTTCTTCAAGATCAAAGTTATTGGGTTTTTGAGGTGAAGTATAAGGAAACTTCATTTTCTTCTCTCTTTTTCATGATCTAAACCATGTTTGATCCATGGTTCCTCTTAATCAAGCTTGATATGTTAATTAATTTGTGTTTTGTTTTGTATTTGAGAAGCCCTTGGTGATGAAGGACTTGGAAAAAGAAGCAAAACAAGAAGTTTTGGAGGATCTTAAAGAGGTAAGAGGGAGATCCATCTCACCAACCAAGCATGGTGGTGAGAGATGGTATTTTATTTGATGGATGTGGAATCCATGTGAGGATTCATATCCATGGTCATGTAATTAATTTGTGGGTGTTTATGAGCTTTGATTAATTTTCTATGCTTGATATGCTTTGCATGATTTTATAGCTTTGATGATATGCTTGATATGCTATACATGCTTTTATGGCTTTGATGTTATGCTTATATTATTTATGATGAAATATATATGTATATGCCATGACTTGATGGTGGAAAGGAAATTGATTTTTGGCTCCAATAGCCAAGGAAGAGCTACGGTTTTGATGCCCTTGATTAGGGTTCATGTTGAAAATTTTCAAGAACAAAAGAATTGATTTTTGAGTACTTAGAACATGGTGGATTTCGAACAAGACACCTCAACATAGGTGTTTATAACTTAAGATTTTCATGAATGATGAAAACGGATGATTTGAAGAATTTGGAAAATAAACAAAGGCTTTGTTTTTCAAGAGAACAAGAACACGGTTTTTAGAAGGATTTTTATTAATTTATTTTGTGTAAAAAGTTTTTAAGTGTTTAACTAAACATGAGATTTAAATGAAAATAGCAATGATGATTTTAAGGATTTGCAAAGAAAGTGAAAAAGGATTTGTAAAGAAAGTGAAAAAGGATTTGCAAAGAAAGTGAAAAATTGAAAATGAACAAATGATTTGATTTTCAAAGACTATGAGTCTTACGTTTTTGTAAAGGATTTTTAATGGTTTTGTTTGTGTAAAACTATATCAATTTAAAAGGAAAAATATTTGATGGTTTCAATAGTCATGTCCACGTTTTTTTTAAGGCTTGTAATGCCTTGATTTTTATGAACAAAGTGAATTTCAAAGTGGAAACGAATGGATTTAATACAAGGATTTTGGAAAGGGAATCAGGCGTTTATCACTTGAGAAAATCAAGTTTTTGTAAACGAAAATGTTTTCGAACTTCAATTTAGTTTGAAGAAGGTTGTGTTTGGAAATAATTTGGGAAAAATGGAGAATATAATGGTGTTTTGAAAATTTACTAACGTATTACTTATTTTCAAGTTTTGAAATACGTTAGAAAAATGTTAAGTTTTGAAACGTTGATTTATATCAATGGAAAAGTGATTTTTGTGGATTATATTTTGGAAAAAGATTTTCTTGAGTAAGAAAATGTGAAAAAATGAAATACAAAGTTATAATATTTTGAGAAAAGTTGAAAGGAATTTTTGATGGTTAAGAAATATTTTCTGTAATGAAATTGTGATGAAAAATGTTTTACGTATCTTAAAAATGTGATTTTTAAGCTACGCAATTTGAAAAAAACGTATTGAAAATGATATTGATTTATTTAAGTCCAAAATAGTGTTTTGGAATATTGAAGAATATTTTACGTGATTGTAAAATGTTGAAAAATATTTTACGTATCTTAAAAGTGATTTGAAATACAGTAAAATATTTGTACGCGATTTGAAAAATGTTTAAATATTTTACGCGACTGAAATATTGTTGAAAAATCACTACGTGATTTGAATAGTGATAGAATATTTTTACGTGATTGTGAAAATGACAAAAAAATCGTTATGAGATTTGGAAAGTGTTTTAAATATTTTGAGAATGATAGAAAATGATTTACGTAACGTAAAAGAATGATTTTTAAGTTACGCGATTTTGAAACAGTGGAAAAATACTATGCAATTTGAGAAACGTATGTTTTTACGCGAGTGAGAAAAACATTAAAAATTAGTACGTGGTTTAAAAGTGCAACAGAAGAGTTGCAACATTTTGAAAATGTAACAGAAATAATATGAAATTTTGTGAACGTAACAGTAGTGTTACAGTATTGTAAAAACGTAATAAAAATGTTTTGGAATTTTAAAAATGTAACAAAAGTGTTACGGTATTGTGAAAATATAAAAGAAGTGTTGTGGTATTGTGAAAACATAACAGAAACGTTTTTGGATTGTGAAAACGTAACAGCAATGTTACGCGATTGTGAAAATACGGTAAAAGTGTTTTACAACTATGAAAATGTGATAACATGATTTTCACTGTTGAAAGTACAATATGATTACTGTTGAACCAGTGTCCATACACTGTTTGTGAGAAAATGACATATTTGTTTGTGACTGGATTTGGTGCATTATACATGCATTGGAATGGTCCGATGAGGACTGGATATGGGTGAGTGCCTAGGAGAAACACACCTCTTGAGTGGGTGTGATATGCGTAGTGTAGGTCACTTGTTGACCTTGAGGGCATCGGGGTGCGGGTTGCCTACACGGGTGGTTGGTCGCGCTTCTTCTCGTAGGTTAGACCGATGCAACACACCGATGATCCTGACCGAGACACTATTCTTAATCAAGATTTGATAAAGACTGTCGTGTATGTGCTAGATGTGCAAAAATTGAAATAAGAATTAAAGCACGTGGTCTGAGGCACGTGGTACCGATAGGTCTTTTCGATCATTTCTCCGACCTGAGTTTTAGCTCCATGGAGTAGGAAATGGAGTCTTGTGTACATGCATAATCTGTACATTTATATCTGTGTGATATATTAATTGAGGAATATTGGCTATGACAATTGTTTTGAATACTTGGATGATGATGATGATAATGCTGAGGTATGATCGTAATTGTTGTTTATGATAATTTAACTGATAAATGATTGGATGATGATAGTTGATTAATATTGATGCATGTTCATATTTCTGGTATGATATCCCTGTATGATATTGTTGTTTGTGTTATCTCTGTGCTACCATGTTGGTATTGGTGTAGGTGATCTCACCTCTTCGTTATGTTGCTTTGCTGTGTCTGTATTGTTACAATTATACAGTAGAAGGAATGAGTTGTCTTAGACATAACGGGTGGTAGATACTCAAAGAATGATGAAAACAATGAAAAGTGGTTGTCTCCAGTTCGAAGATGTGCCGGGTAAACAAGGAGTAGAGTTCTGATGCATCAAGTTGATACAAGAGAAGGAATGAGTATGTTAAGTTTTCTCGTTAGTGTTGTACCGTGCTATTAAGTAGGACCCGTCATAGGGTTTGCTACTGTTAAAAAAAAAAAGAATCTGTTAGTGTTATATTCTCTTCAAATTGTTAAGTATTAATTGGTGTCAATGTTGTATATGAATCAGTTTAAATATATTTTCAGTAATACTTATGAATTTCAGTAAGTTTATGTTTCAGTAAAAAAAAAATAATTTAAACCCACGTTTTAACTCAAACCTTTTATGAAAACATTTTCAGATTATGAGTCTGAAGTCAGACATGTGATACCCTAGGGAGGGTGTTACACTTATGAGCTTTGATTAATTTTCTATGCTTGATATGTTTTGCATGATTTTATAGCTTTGATGATATGCTTGATATGCTATACATGCTTTTATGGCTTTGATGGTATGCTTATATTATTTATGATGAAATATATATGTATATGCCATGACTTGATGGTGGAAAGGAAATTGATTTTTGGCTCCAATAGCCAAGGAAGAGCTACGGTTTTGATGCCCTTGATTAGGGTTCATGTTGAAAAATTTCAAGAACAAAAGAATTGATTTTTGAGTACTTAGAACATGGTGGATTTCGAACAAGACACCTCAAAATAGGTGTTCACAAATTAATATTTTCATGAAAGATGAAAATGGATGATTTGAAGAATATGAAAAATAAACAAAAGATTTGTTTTTCAAGAGAACAAGAATATGATTTTTGGAGGAATTTTTATTGATTTATTTTGTGTAAAAAGATGCTAAATGTTTTTCTAAATATGAGTTTTAAATGAAACGGACAAATGTTGATTTTAAGGATTTGCAAAGAAAGTGAAAAAGGATTTGCAAGGAAAGTAAAAATGAATTTGAACAAATGGGTTTGGTTTTTATGACCATCGATATTTCGATTTTGAAAATAAAGAATTTTTAATGGTTTTGTTTGTGTAAAACCATATCAATTTAGGAGGAAAAATATTTGATGGCTTCAATGGCCAAAGACTCTACGATTTTTGGAGGTTGGAATAATTTTGGTTTTATGAAACAAAGTAATTTTAAAGTGGAAACAAAATGTTTGAACAAAATGTTTTAGTATAAGGATTTTGGAAAGGGAATCAAAGTATTTTATCACTTGAGAAATGAACTTTCATATGAAAATGAAAAAGAAAAGTTGCAAGGGTTTGAATCTTAATTTGTTTTGAAGAGAATTGATTTTAGAATTGATTTGGGAAAAATGGAGAATATAATGGTGTTTTGAAAATTTACTAACGTATAACTTATTTTCAAGTTTTGAAATACGTTAGAAAATGTTAAGTTTTGAAACGTTGATTTACATCAATGGAAAAGTGATTTTGTGAATTATATTTTGAAAAAGAATTTCTTGAGTAAAGAACTGTGGAAAAATATTTTCTTGAGTAAGAAAATATATTAAATGAAGTATAAAGTTATATTATTTTGAGAAAAGTTAAAAAGGAATTTTTAAAGGTCAAGAAATATTTTCTGTAATGAAATTGTGGTGAAAAATTATTTACGTATCTTAAAAACGTGATTTTTAAGTTACGTGATATGAAAAAATATTTCTATGTGATTTTAAATACGTTGAAATATTTATACACGATTTGAATTTACGTTTAAATATTTTACGTGATTTGAACTACTGTTGATAAATCACTACGTGATTGAATAGCGATAGAATATTTTTTTTTATACGATTGTGAAAATGGGGGAAAATTGTTATGAGATTTGGAAAGTGTTTTAAATATTTTGAGAATGATAGAAAATGATTTACGTAACATAAAAGAATGATTTTTAAGTTACGCGATTTTGAAACAGTGGAAAAATACTATGCGATTTGAGAAATGTATGTTTTTACGCGATTGAGAAAAACGTTAAAAATTAGTACGTGGTTTAAAAGTGCAACAGAAGAGTTGCAACATTTTGAAAACGTAACAAAAATGTTACAAAATTTTGTAAACGTAACAGTAGTGTTACGGTATTGTGAAAATATAAGAGAAGTGTTATGGTATTGTGAAAACATAACAGAAACGTTTTTGGATTGTGAAAACATCGCGATTGTGAAAATACGGTAAAAGTGTTTTACAACTATGAAAACGTGATAACATGATTTTCGCTGTTGAAAGTACAGTATGATTACTGTTGAACCAGTGTCCATACACTGTTTGTGAGAAAATGACATATTTGTCTGTGATTGGATTTGGTGCATTATACATGCATTGGAATGGTCCGATGAGGACTGGATATGGCTGATTGCCTAGGAGAAACACACCTCTTGAGTGGGTGCGATATGCGTAGTGTAGGTCACTTGTTGACCCTGGGGGCATCGGGGTGCGGGTTGCTTACACAGGTGGTTGGTCGCGCCTCTTCCTGTAGGTTAGACCGATGCAACACACCGATGATCTTGACCGAGACACTATTCTTAATCAAGATCTGATAAAGACTGTCGTGTATGTGCTAGATGTGCAAAAATTGAAATAAGAATTAAAGCACGTGGTCTGAGGCACGTGGTACCGATAGGTCTTTTCGATCATTTCTCCGACCTGAGTTTTAGCTCCATGGAGTAGGAAATGGAGTCTTGTGTACATGCATAATCTGTACATTTATATCTGTGTGATATATTAATTGAGGAATATTGGCTATGGCAACTGTTTTGAATACTTGGATTGATATATGATTGGATGATGATAGTTGATTAATCTTGAATATATTATTGGAAGTTTGGTATGATATCCCTGTATGATATTGCTGTTTGTGTTATCTCTGTGCTGCCATGTTGGTATTGGCGTAGGTGATCTCACCTCTTTGTTATGTTGTTTTGCTGTGTCTGTACCGTTAAAATCAAATAATAGAAGGATCGAGTTGTCTTAGACATAATGGGCGATGGATACTCAGAGATTGATGAAAACATTGAAGAGTGGCTGTCTTAAGTTTGAAGGTGTTC
This sequence comes from Ormosia emarginata, assembly GCA_029884605.1. Classification (NCBI taxonomy): domain Eukaryota; kingdom Viridiplantae; phylum Streptophyta; class Magnoliopsida; order Fabales; family Fabaceae; genus Ormosia; species Ormosia emarginata. The sequence goes on from JAQQTP010000087.1 coordinate 6,853,708, forward strand.
TGAGTAGACAAGGAGTAGAGTTCTGATGCAACAAGCTGGATACAAGATAAGGAATGAGTATGTTAAGTTTTATCGTTAGTGTTATACCGTGCTATTTAGTAGGACCCATCATGGGGTTTGCTACTGTTAAAAAAAAAGAGTCTGTTAATTTTCTATTTCTCTTTAAATTGTGAAATATTAATTAGTGTCAATATTGTATATGAATCTGTTTCAATATATGTTTTTTTCAGTATTACATATAAATTTCAGTAAGTTTATATTTCAACAAGAAAGAAATTTTTAAACCCACGTTTTTAACTCAAACCTTTTATGAAAACATTTTCAGATTATGAGTCGGGAGTCGGAAATGTGATGCCCTAGGGAGGGTGTTACATTAGTTGGTATCAGAGCACGGTTTGAGTCTTTTGGGATTTGTGGTTAGGTCTATTTTGCTTGTGTTGTGTTCTTTGTGTTGTTGTTTTCCGAAAGGAAACAATATTATTTATAATGGATATCAAATCCATTGTATTTCGATCCGCATGCCTCGAGAAAGAAAAAAGGAACTGGCTCGGGATAGTTGTACTTGTGTGGAAGTGGAACATGTTACTAGTAATGCAGTTGCAGCTACGGGAGCAATGGGAGCAACGTGGAAGGATGACTGCAGAAACAAAGGACCGTTGTTCAGTGGGAAAGAAATGAAAGTTGAGGTTCAGGATCTGATGGAAGAGAATCAGTCTTAGAATATAAGACTACGTAATTTTGGAACCTGATATTTTTAAGGATATTTGTAAAGTGATTGAATTCAATGGAAGATGTATTTACAACCATTGAGGAAACCAAAGGCAGTAACTGATGTGAAAGAAGGTACTTAATGAAGGAATGTACATCAAGAAAACAAACGTTTATTTGAAATGGTTACATCTGGTTTCCATTTTATTTTGATTCGTCCATCTTTGAAGAAAAGAAATGACTCGTGATAGACGTACGCGTGTGGAAGCGAGACATAATGGTGGTGATATAACTGCAACTTTGGAAGTAATACAAACAGTTGGTGAAGCAATTATACACAAACTCGAAGATTGTTCAAGAAGAATTGATTTCTTAAGCTAAGATTTTGTTAGAGTTAAATCAATCTCGGGATGAGAAACCCATGTAATTTGGACTATATTGGTTATGAAAAAGGGAAATCATAAGGTCAAGTGATTCCAATATAAAACGTACTTGCAATCTCCAAGAAGTCAACAACAACAACAATCTTGTGGAGAAAGTACTAGTAATGACAGGTTTAGTTTGACTGTGACATCTGCACCGAAATGTAAGAAGTGTGGAAAGGGGGCACTTAACGAAAGATTGTACGTCCAAGGAAATAATTTGTTTTAAGTACGGGAAGTTTGGAACACAATCTTTGAAAATAGAGTTCCAATGAAAACAGAGTTTTCTGTTAGTAAAATCTTGGATAGTAGGGAAAGTCGTTGCTCTGAATGGAACAGGAGTGTTCGGAGCGGAAGATTTAAACAATGGAGATTGTGTCATTGAAGCTAATCCTATAAACCATACTGAATATTTCTGTGAATAACCTATTCCTTATGGCATATGATTGAGTAGATCAATTATATGTTAGAGTTATTCGTAATCCTCTGATTTGTTTATTTCTGTTTCTATTCTTAGCCGATCGAGCTACTCAAGTTATTCAAATCATTGTTATAGATCAAATCTTTGTGTTAGTTTGATCTGTCGTTCAAAATTTTTATGTAGGTTGATCTGTTTCCTAAACAGATGTGATCTTTCAAAACTCAAAACTTTATATTAGTTTGATCTGTTTTATAAATAGACGTGATCTTTGAAAATGGATTAGTTATTTTCCAACCATATCCTATAAGATTGTCTCAATACAGTGTTAGTATTTAAAAAAAAATTCATTCCTGAAAATCAGGCAAAATCAAATTCTTGTTGAATATGTTTGGTAACATATCAGATCATTTTGTTACTTTTTCTTCCTAAACCTCTATAATGTTCTTTCATATATTGCATCTGCAAGAAAGAATATTTTGCAAGAAAGGATATTTCTATTTAAAATCCATGTCATAGTATCTGGTATAAAATGCGGTTGAAAGGAGAATTCGGCTAGTGAGACGTTTCCTGTTAAAGAGCTAAAGTTGGAGAATAAAGTGATATGAGGATAAGAAAATCTTAAGTAATACATTACATTAGTTGGAAGTTATCTGAGAAAAACAATTCTAGGCATGAATGAAGGTTGGTAGCCGCTATATTGGTATCAGAGAATTCATTCTTGAAGATCGAGTTACATCCAATTCTTTGCTGGATATGTTCGATAACATATTCGATTCGTTTTGTTCTTTTCTATGATGTTTTCTTTCATCTACTGCAATTGAAGGAATATCTTGCAAGAGAGAATATTCCTATTTATATCCAGGTCAGAGTATCAAAGTGGCGCAGTGGAAGCGTGGTGGATTCTTCAAAAATTGAAGAAGTCTGTCTATGGGAAAAGTTAAGACGGTAATGGAAAACCGTAGAAAAAAAATTTATTAAGATATTTGTTTGATCAGGAGAAGTGAACAAGAGATAAAGAACTTTCAATGGTTTCAAATCGTTTAGAATAACGTAAGAGGTGAAACTACATGGGAACTGATGAAAAGATAAAGGAATAATGTCATTATTTATTCCGAAGGGGTGAAATCATGGTCATGAAATTTTGAGGACGAAATTTCTGTAAAGAGGGGGAGTATTGTAACACCCCAAATTTCCGTATCTCTTAAACAGTAATTTTGACAATTAACAAAATTTTACTATTTAGTAATTTCTATGCACTGTAAAATTATTTTGTTTATTCCGTCAGCGTATTTGATCGTTTTGAGTGATTTACTCCGTGTCAGGAAAATAAAAATTTTCAGGCCGGGGAAAACTTTACGTAATTTAATTTTTACCGTTAGGTAATTATTTTACGTAATTTGATTTGATATTTGTGCATTTTATAATTTTTGTGATTTTATGGATGATTTTGAAATTTTTCCTATCTCAGGCCCCGCATATAGGTATGTGGGCCTGTGTATACGTGGGCCAATGTGGGTCCCGCATAGAAAGTAAAATTTTTTCTACGCATTAAAAAAATTGTACTGTTTAGATGGAGACAGGGGATCTTACTAAACCTGAATCCGAAAATAGTTTTAGAAAATTTTATTGTCTTGTGTTTTATCGTATTTAATTATCGGATGATAAAAATATAAGTAAAAATATTATTTGTAGGATACAAGAATAAATATTATACTGCGTAGTCAACAAAGAGAGCTTGACTTGATTTATACCCTTGGATGAGAATACTTAGTTTGAATATTAATCATTGATTTAATCAAAAGTTAAGAAACAAACTTAATAAAGAAGCCTTGGATAATAACCATTGATTTAATCAATGGTGTGATAATAAGCTTAGTTAGGAAGGCTTTGATATCAACCATAGATGTAATCAAAGGTGTAGAATTGGTCTTGAAAAATGACAAAGACCATTTATGACCATTGGATGAAGAATCAATCAATGGTGGAGATTTGGTCTTCTAAAGTAGCAAAGACTAATTAGGACCCTTGGATTTAAAGTTTGAAGAAGCAATCTTGACCCTTAATTTTGGAGACATATCTAAGGGCTAGAATTTAAAAGAGAAAAATCAAATGGCCTAGATTTAGTCTTCTAAATTAAAAATCTACCTAAATCCTAATTGAATTAATCAATGGCTAGGAATGCACAAATAATGGTGGCTTGAAAATTGTCACATTTTGAATGCATAATGAAGAGGAAAGGGATGGTTTTGGCTTGTTTAGAAGACAAAGGGACAAGCTTTTTGCATGTCATGATCATTTAGGTATTATATTGACCAATATTGATAACTTGCACATCAATGAGAAGCATATGAAGAGGGGGGGACGGTTGGTGTTGCATTAGGAGCTTTGGAAGACCATAATTGCATGCTTTAGTCATTATTGTCTTCCTTGGTCTTCATTGAACATCTTCAAGAAGGAAACTTAGCAAATTTTCTCTCCATCTCTCTTCTCCAAACACCATTCGGCCAAGCACCTTGAAATGCCTTCCATCACTCAAAAATTTCATCCAACTTGTTTTTCTAAACCTAAACATCATTCTAAGAACATCTCTAGTTATGAGTTTTTCCAAAATCATTCATCTTGGGCTTCAAATCCAAGCTTCAAGTTTCTATCAAAAAATCAAAAATTTCATCTTTGTGCTTCAAGAGAAACCATTCGGTTATCTACCCTAAAATCACCATCCAAGTTCTTTTAATTTCATCCAACCATAGATCTTGAATCTACATGATCTTCTAAGCAATTTTCATGTTGAAGACTTTCTCTAAATCACTTATCTTCAACCTTATTCTTCAAGCTAAAGATTGAAGCTCTTAGATAATTTTCTCTCTTTTCTCTCTTTTCTCTCCTTGGTGGATTCGGTCATGACACCTAAGTATGGCTTCCATCACTCTTTAAATTCAACCAACCATATTTCTTGAATCCTTACCTTATTCTAAGCAACTTTCATGTTGGAGACTTCTTCTAAATCATTCATCTTCAAGGAGTTTCTTCAAAATCCATGTTATTGGGTTTTTGAGGTGAAGTATAAGGAAACTTTATTTTCTTCTTTCTTTTTCATGATCTAAACCATGTTTGATCCATGGTTCCTCTTAATCAAGCTTGATATGTTAATTAACTTGTGTTTTGTTTTGTATTTGAGAAGCCCTTGGTGGTGAAGGACTTGGAAAAAGAAACAAATCAAGAAGCTTTGGAGGATCTTCAAGAGGTAAGAGGGAGATCCATCTCACCAACCAAGCATGGTGGTGAGAGATGGTTATATATTTGATGGATGTGGAATCCATGTGAGGATTCATATCCATGGTCATGTAATTAATTTGTGGGTGTTTATGAGCTTTGATTAATTTTCTATGCTTGATATGCTTTGCATGATTTTATAGCTTTGATGATATGCTTGATATGCTATACATGCTTTTATGGCTTTGATGGTATGCTTATATTATTTATGATGAAATATATATGTATATATGCCATGACTTGATGGTGGAAAGGAAATTGATTTTTGGCTCCAATAAAGCCAAGGAAGAGCTACGGTTTTGATGCCCTTGATTAGGGTTCATGTTGAAAAATTTCAAGAACAAAAGAATTGATTTTTAGTACTTAGAACATGGTGGATTTTGAACAAGACACCTCAAAATAGGTGTTCACAAATTAATATTTTCATGAAAGATGAAAATGGATGATTTGAAGAATATGAAAAATAAACAAAGGATTTGTTTTTCAAGAGAACAAGAATATGATTTTTGGAGGAATTTTTATTGATTTATTTTGTGTAAAAAGATGCTAAATGTTTTTCTAAATATGAGTTTTAAATGAAACGGACAAATGTTGATTTTAAGGATTTGCAAAGAAAGTGAAAAAGGATTTGCAAAGAAAGTGAAAAAGGATTTGTAAGGAAAGTAAAAATGAATTTGAACAAATAGGTTTGGTTTTTATGACCATCGATATTTCGGTTTTGAAAATAAAGAATTTTTAATGGTTTTGTTTGTGTAAAACCATATCAATTTAGGAGGAAAAATATTTGATGGCTTCAATGGCCAAAGACTCTACGATTTTTGGAGGTTGGAATAATTTTAGTTTTATGAAACAAAGTAATTTTAAAGTGGAAATAAAATGTTTGAACAAAATGTTTTAGTATAAGGATTTTGGAAAGGGAATCAAAGTATTTTATCACTTGAGAAATGAACTTTCATATGAAAATGAAAAAGAAAAGTTGCAAGGGTTTGAATCTTAATTTGTTTTGAAAAGAATTGATTTTAGAATTGATTTGGGAAAAATGGAGAATATAATGGTGTTTTGAAAATTTACTAACGTATAACTTATTTTCAAGTTTTGAAATACGTTAGAAAATGTTAAGTTTTGAAACGTTGATTTACATCAATGGAAAAATGATTTTGTGAATTATATTTTGAAAAAGAATTTCTTGAGTAAAGAACTGTGGAAAAATATTTTCTTGAGTAAGAAAATATATTAAATGAAGTATAAAGTTATATTATTTTGAGAAAAGTTAAAAAGGAATTTTTAAAGGTCAAGAAATATTTTTACGTAATGAAATTGTGGTGAAAAATTATTTACGTATCTTAAAAACGTGATTTTTAAGTTACGTGATATGAAAAAATATTTCTATGTGATTTTAAATACGTTGAAATATTTATACGCAATTTGAATTTACGTTTAAATATTTTACGTGATTTGAACTACTGTTGATAAATCACTACGTGATTGAATAGCGATAGAATATTTTTTTATACGATTGTGAAAATGGGGGAAAATTGTTATGAGATTTGGAAAGTGTTTTAAATATTTTGAGAATGATAGAAAATGATTTACGTAACGTAAAAGAATGATTTTTAAGTTACGCGATTTTGAAACAGTGAAAAAATACTATGCGATTTGAGAAACGTATGTTTTTACGCGATTGAGAAAAATGTTAAAAATTAGTACGTGGTTTAAAAGTGCAATAGAAGAGTTGCAACATTTTGAAAATGTAACAAAAATGTTACGAAATTTTGTAAACGTAACAGTAGTGTTACGGTATTGTGAAAATATAAGAAAAGTGTTATGGTATTGTGAAAACATAACAGAAACATTTTTGGATTGTGAAAACATAACAGAAATATTACGCGATTGTGAAAATACGGTAAAAGTGTTTTACAACTATGAAAACGTGATAACATGATTTTCGCTGTTAAAACTACAGTATGATTACTGTTGAACCAGTGTCCCTACACTGTTTGTGAGAAAATGATATATTTGTCTGTGATTGGATTTGGTGCATTATACATGCATTGGAATGGTCCGATGAGGACTGGATATGGTTGATTGCCTAGGAGAAACACACCTCTTGAGTGGGTGCAATATGCGTAGTGTAGGTCACTTGTTGACCATGGGGCATCGGGGTGCGGGTTGCTTACACGGGTGGTTGATCGCGCTTCTTCCCGTAGGTTAGACCGATGCAACACACCGATGATCCTGACCGAGACACTATTCTTAATCAAGATCTGATAAAGACTGTTGTGTATGTGCTAGATGTGCAAAAATTGAAATGAGAATTAAAGCACGTGGTCTGAGGCACGTGGTATCGGCAGGTCTTTTCGATCATTTCTCCGACCTGAGTTTTAGCTCCATGGAGTAGGAAATCGTGTCTTGTGTACATGCATAATCTGAACATTTATATCTGTGTGATATATTAATTGAGGAATATTGACTATGGCAAATTTTTTGAATACTTGGATTGATATATGATTGGATGATGATAGTTGATTAATCTTGAATATATTATTGGAAGTTTGGTATGATATCCCTGTATGATATTGCTGTTTGTGTTATCTCTGTGCTGCATGTTGGTATTGGCGTAGGTGATCTCACCTCTTTGTTATGTTGTTTTGCTGTGTCTGTACTGTTAAAATCAAATAATAGAAGGATCGAGTTATCTTAGACATAATGGGCGATGGATACTCAGAGATTGATGAAAACATTGAAGAGTGGTTGTCTTAAGTTCGAAGGTGTTCTGAGTAGACAAGGAGTAGAGTTCTGATGCAACAAGCTGGATACAAGATAAGGAATGAGTATGTTAAGTTTTATCGTTAGTGTTATACCGTGCTATTTAGTAGGACCCATCATGGGGTTTGCTACTGTTAAAAAAAAAGAGTCTGTTAATTTTCTATTTCTCTTTTAATTATGAAATATTAATTAGTGTCAATATTTTATATGAATCTGTTTCAATATATGTTTTTTTCAGTATTACATATAAATTTCAGTAAGTTTATATTTCAACAAGAAAGAAATTTTTAAACCCACGTTTTTAACTCAAACCTTTTATGAAAACATTTTCAGATTATGAGTCGGGAGTCGGAAATGTGATGCCCTAGGGAGGGTGTTACATTAGTTGGTATCAGAGCACGGTTTGAGTCTTTTGGGGTTTGTGGTTAGGTCTATTTTGCTTGTGTTGTGTTCTTTGTGTTGTTGTTTTCCGAAAGGAAACAATATTATTTATAATGGATATCAGATCCATTGTATTTCGATCCGCACGCCTCGAGAAAAAAAAAAAGGAACTGGCTCGGGATAGTTGTACTTGTGTGGAAGTGGAACATGTTACTAGTAATGCAGTTGCAGCTACGGGAGCAACGGGAGCAACGTGGATGGATGACTGCAGGAACAAAGGACCGTTGTTCAGTGGGAAAGAAATGAAAGTTGAGGTTCAGGATCTGATGGAAGAGAATCAATCTTAGAATATAAGACTACGTAAGTTTGGAACCTGATATTTTTAAGGATATTTGGAAAGTGATTGATTTCAATGGAAGATGTATTTACAACCATTGAGGAAAACAAAGGCAGTAACTGATGTGAAAGAAGGTACTTAATGAAGGAATGTACATCAAGAAAACAAACGTTTATTTGAAATGGTTACATCTGGTTTCCATTTTATTTTGATTCGTCCATCTTTGAAGAAAATAAATGACTCGTGATAGACGTACGCGTGTGGAAGCGAGACATAATGGTAGTGATATGACTGCAACTTTGGAAGTAATACAAACAAAGTGGTCAAGCAATTATACACAAACTCGAAGATTGTTCCATGAAGAAGAATTGATTTCTTAAGCTAAGATTTGTTGTTAGAGTTAAATCAATCTCAGGATGAGAAACCCTGTAACGCTGGACTATATTGGTTACGAAAAAGGGAAATCATAAGGTCAAGTGATTCCAACAGAAAACGTACTTGCAATCTCCAAGAAGTCAACAACAACAACAATCTTGTGGAGAAAGTACTAGTAATGACAGGTTTAGTTTGACTGTGACATCTGCACCGAAATGTAAGAAGTGTGGAAAGGGGGCACATACCAAAAAATTGTACATCCAAGGAAATAATTTGTTTTAAGTACGGGAAGTTTGGAACACAATCTTTGAAAATAGAGTTCCAATGAAAATAGAGTTTTTTGTTAGTAAAATCTTGGATAGTAGGGAAAGTCGTTGCTCTGAATGGAACAGGAGTGTTCGGAGCGGAAGATTTAAACAATGGAGATTGTGTCATTGAAGCTAATCCTATAAACCATACTGAATATTTCTGTGAATAACCTATTCCTTATGGCATATGATTGAGTAGATCAATTATATGTTAGAGTTATTCGTAATCCTCTGATTTGTTTATTTCTGTTTCTATTCTTAGCCGATCGAGCTACTCAAGTTATTCAAATCATTGTTATAGATCAAATCTTTGTGTTAGTTTGATCTGTCGTTCAAAATTTTTATGTAGGTTGATCTGTTTCCTAAACAGATGTGATCTTTCAAAACTCAAAACTTTATATTAGTTTGATCTGTTTGATAAATAGACATGATCTTTGAAAATGGATTGGTTATTTTTCAACCATATCCTATGAGATTGTCTCAATACAGTGTTAGTATTTCAAAAAAAATTCATTCCTAAAAATCAGGCAAAATCAAATTCTTGTTGAATATGTTTGGTAACATATCGGATCTTTTCGTTACTTTTTCTTCCTAAACCTCTATAATGTTCTTTCATATATTGCATCTGCAAGAATGAATATTTTGCAAGAAAGGATATTTCTATTTAAAATCCATGTCATAGTATCTGGTATAAAATGCGGTTGAAAGGAGAATTCGGCTAGTGAGATGTTTCCTGTTAAAGAGCTAAAGTTGGAGAATAAAGTGATATGAGGATAAGAAAATCTTAAGTAATACATTACATTAGTTGGAAGTTATCTGAGAAAAACAATTCTAGGCATGAATGAAGGTTGGTAGCCGCTATATTGGTATCAGAGAATTCATTCTTGAAGATCGAGTTACATCCAATTCTTTGTTGGATATGTTCGATAACATATTCGATTCGTTTTGTTCTTTTCTATGATGTTTTCTTTCATCTACTGCAATTGAAGGAATATCTTGCAAGAGAGAATATTCCTATTTATATCCAGGTCAGAGGATCAAAGTGGCGCGAGTGGAAGCGTGGTGGATTCTTCAAAAATTGAAGAAGTCTGTCTATGGGAAAAGTTAAGACGGTAATGGAAAACCGTAGAAAAAAAAATTTATTGAGATATTTGTTTGATCAGGAGAAGTGAACAAGAGATAAAGAACTTTCAATGGTTTCAAATCATTTGGAATAACGTAAGAGGTGAAACTACATGGGACCTGAAGAAAAAATAAAGGAATAATGTCATTATTTATTACGAAGGTGTGAAATCATGGTCATGAAATTTTGAGGACGAAATTTCTGTAAAGAGGGGGAGTATTGTAACATCCCAAATTTCCGTATCTCTTAAACACTAATTTTGACAATTAACAAAATTTTACTGTTTAGTAATTTCTATGCACTGTAAAATTATTTTGTTTATTCCGTCAGCGTATTTGATCGTTTTGAGTGATTTACTCCGTGTCAGGAAAATAAAAATTTTCAGGCCGGGGAAAACTTTACGTAATTTAATTTTTACCGTTAGGTAATTATTTTACGTAATTTGATTTGATATTTGTGCATTTTATAATTTTTGTGATTTTATGGATGATTTTGAAATTTTTTTCCTATCTGTGGGCCCCAAGGGGGGTATGTGGGCCTGTGTGGCCATACGTGGGGCCCAGTGGGTCCATAAAGTAAAATTTTTTACGCATTAAAAAAAAATTTGTACTTGTTTAGACGGAGACAGGATCTTACTAAACCCGAATCCGAAAACAGCTTTTAGAAAATTTTATTATCTTGTGTTTTGATCGTATTTAATTATCGGATGATAAAAATACAGTAAAAATATTATTTGTAAGATACAAGAATAAATATTATACTGCGTAGTCAACAAAGAGAGCTTGACTTGATTTATACCCTTGGATGAGAATACTTAGTTTGAATATTAACCATTGATTTAATCAAAGGTTAAGAAACAAACTTAATAAAAAGCGCTTGGATAATAACCATTGATTTAATCAATGGTGTGAGAATAAGCTTAGTTAGAAGAAGGCTTTGATATCAACCATAGATGTAATCAAAGGTGTAGAATTGGTCTTGAAAAATGACAAAGACCATTTATGACCATTGGATGAAGAATCAATCAATGGTGGAGATTTGATTCTTCTAAAGTAGTAAAGACTAATTAGGACCCTTGGATTTAAAGTTTGAAGACAATCTTGACCCTTAATTTTGGAAACATATCTAAGGGCTAGAATTTAAAAGAGAAAAATCCAACTACAGATTTAGTCTTCAAATTAAAAATCTACCTAAATCCTAACCATTCAATTAATCAATGGCTAGGAATGCACAAATAATGGTGGCTTAAAAATTGTCACATTTTGAATGCATAATGAAGAGGAAAGGGATGGTTTTGGCTTGTTTAGAAGACAAAGGGACAAGCTTTTTGCATGTCTTGATCATTTAGGTATTATATTGACCAATATTGATAACTTGCACATCAATGAGAAGCATATGAAGAGGGGGAACGGTTGGTGTTGCATTAGAGCTTTGGAAGACCATAATCAGACGCTTTAGTCATTATTGTCTTCCTTGGTCTTCATTGAACATCTTCAAGAAGGAAACTTAGCAAATTTTCTCTCCATCTCTCTTCTCCAAACACCATTCGGCCAAGCACCTTGAAATGCCTTCCATCACTCAAAAATTTCATCCAACTTGATTTTCTAAACCTAAACATCATTCTAAGAACATCTCTAGTTATGAGTTTTTCCAAAATCATTCATCTTGGGCTTCAAATCCAAGCTTCAAGTTTCTATCAAAAAATCAAAAATTTCATCTTTGTGCTTCAAGAGAAACCATTCGGTTATCTACCCTAAAATCATCATCCAAGTTCTTTTAATTTCATCCAACCATAGATTTTGAATCTACATGATCTTCTAAGCAATTTTCATGTTGAAGACTTTCTCTAAATCACTTATCTTCAACCTTATTCTTCAAGCTAAAGATTGAAGCTCTTAGATAATTTTCTCTCTTTTCTCTCTTTTCTCTCCTTGGTGGATTCGGTCATGACACCTAAGTATGGCTTCCATCACTCTTTAATTTCAACCAACCATATTTCTTGAATCCTTACCTTATTCTAAGCAACTTTCATGTTGGAGACTTCTTCTAAATCATTCATCTTCAAGGAGTTTCTTCAAGATCCATGTTATTGGGTTTTTGAGGTGAAGTATAAGGAAACTTCATTTTCTTCTTTCTTTTTCATGATCTAAACCATGTTTGATCCATGGTTCCTCTTAATCAAGCTTGATATGTTAATTAACTTGTGTTTTGTTTTGTATTTGAGAAGCCCTTGGTGGTGAAGGACTTAGAAAAAGAAACAAATCAAGAAGCTTTAGAGGATCTTCAAGAGGTAAGAGGGAGATCCATCTCACCAACCAAGCATGGTGGTGAGAGATGGTTATATATTTGATGGATGTGGAATCCATGTGAGGATTCATATCCATGGTCATGTAATTAATTTGTGGGTGTTTATGAGCTTTGATTAATTTCTATGCTTGATATGCTTTGCATGATTTTCTAGCTTTGATGATATGCTTGATATGCTATATATGCTTTTATGGCTTTGATGGTATGCTTATATTATTTATGATGAAATATATATGTATATGACATGACTTGATGGTGGAAAGGAAATTGATTTTTGGCTCTAATAGCCATGGAAGAGCTACAGTTTTGATGCCCTTGATTAGGGTTCATGTTGAAAATTTTCAAGAACAAAAGAATTGATTTTTGAGTACTTAGAACATGGTAGATTTCGAACAAGACACCTCAAAATAGGTGTTCACAAATTAATATTTTCATGAAAGATGAAAATGGATGATTTGAAGAATATGAAAAATAAACAAAGGATTTGTTTTTCAAGAGAACAAGAATATGATTTTTGGAGGAATTTTTATTGATTTATTTTGTGTAAAAAGATGCTAAATGTTTTTCTAAATATAAGTTTTAAATGAAACGGACAAATGTTGATTTTAAGGATTTGCAAAGAAAGTAAAAAAGGATTTGCAAAGAAAGTGAAAAAGGATTTGTAAGGAAAGTAAAAATGAATTTGAACAAATGGGTTTGGTTTTTATGACCATCGGTATTTTGGTTTTGAAAATAAAGAATTTTTAATGGTTTTGTTTGTGTAAAACCATATCAATTTAGGAGGAAAAATATTTGATGGCTTCAATGGCCAAAGACTCTACGATTTTTGGAGGTTGGAATAATTTTGGTTTTATGAAACAAAGTAATTTTAAAGTGGAAACAAAATGTTTGAACAAAATGTTTTAGTATAAGGATTTTGGAAAGGAATCAAAGTATTTTATCACTGAGAAATGAACTTTCATATGAAAATGAAAAAGAAAAGTTGCAAGGGTTTGAATCTTAATTTGTTTTGAAGAGAATTGATTTAAGAATTGATTTGGGAAAAATGGAGAATATAATGGTGTTTTGAAAATTTACTAACGTATAACTTATTTTCAAGTTTTGAAATACATTAGAAAATGTTAAGTTTTGAAACGTTGATTTACATAAAATGAAAAATGATTTTGTGAATTATATTTTGAAAAAGAATTTCTTGAGTAAAGAAGCTGTGGAAAAATATTTTCTTGAGTAAGAAAATATATTAAATAAAGTATAAAGTTATATTATTTTGAGAAAAGTTAAAAAGGAATTTTTAAAGGTCAAGAAATATTTTCTGTAATGAAATTGTGGTGAAAAATTATTTACGTATCTTAAAAACGTGATTTTTAAGTTACGTGATATGAAAAAATATTTCTATGTGATTTTAAATACGTTGAAATATTTATACGCGATTTGAATTTACGTTTAAATATTTTACGTGATTTGAACTACTGTTGATAAATTACTACGTGATTGAATAACGATAGAATATTTTTTTTATACGATTGTGAAAATGGGGGAAAATTGTTATGAGATTTGGAAAGTGTTTTAAATATTTTGAGAATGATAGAAAATGATTTACGTAACATAAAAGAATGATTTTTAAGTTACGCGTTGAAACAGTGAAAAAATACTATGCGATTTGAGAAACGTATGTTTTTACGCGATTGAGAAAAACGTTAAAAATTAGTACGTGGTTTAAAAGTGCAACAGAAGAGTTGCAACATTTTGAAAACGTAACAAAAATGTTACGAAATTTTGTAAATGTAACAGTAGTGTTACGGTATTGTGAAAATATAAGAGAAGTGTTATGGTATTGTGAAAACATAACAGAAACGTTTTTGGATTGTGAAAACATAACAGAAATATTACGCGATTGTGAAAATACGGTAAAAGTGTTTTACAACTATGAAAACGTGATAACATGATTTTCGCTGTTGAAAGTACAGTATGATTACTGTTGAACCAGTGTCCATACACTGTTTGTGAGAAAATGACATATTTGTCTGTGATTGGATTTGGTGCATTATACATGCATTGGAATGGTCCGATGAGGACTGGATATGGCTGATTGCCTAGGAGAAACACACCTCTTGAGTGGGTGCAATATGCGTAGTGTAGGTCACTTGTTGACCATGGGGGCATCGGGGTGCGGGTTGCTTACACGGGTGGTTGGTCGCGCTTCTTCCCGTAGGTTAGACCGATGCAACACACCGATGATCCTGACCGAGACACTATTCTTAATCAAGATCTGATAAAGACTGTCGTGTATGTGCTAGATGTGCAAAAATTGAAATGAGAATTAAAGCACGTGGTCTGAGGCACGTGGTACCGGCAAGTCTTTTCGATCATTTCTCTGACCTGAGTTTTAGCTCCATGGAGTAGGAAATCGAGTCTTGTGTACATGCATAATCTGAACATTTATATCTGTGTGATATATTAATTGAGGAATATTGGCTATGGCAACTGTTTTGAATACTTGGATTGATATATGATTGAATGATAATAGTTGATTAATCTTGAATATATTATTGGAAGTTTGGTATGATATCCCTGTATGATATTGCTGTTTGTGTTATCTCTGTGCTGCATGTTGGTATTGGCGTAGGTGATCTCACCTCTTTGTTATGTTGTTTTGCTGTGTCTGTACTGTTAAAATCAAATAATAGAAGGATCGAGTTATCTTAGACATAATGGGCGATGGATACTCAGAGATTGATGAAAACATTGAAGAGTGGTTGTCTTAAGTTCGAAGGTGTTCTGAGTAGACAAGGAGTAGAGTTCTTATGCAATAAGCTGGATACAAGATAAGGAATGGGTATGTTAAGTTTTATCGTTAGTGTTATACCGTGCTATTTAGTAGGACCCGTCATGGGTTTGCTACTGTTAAAAAAAAAAGAGTCTGTTAATTTTCTATTTCTCTTTAAATTGTGAAATATTAATTAGTGTCAATATTGTATATGAATCTGTTTCAATATATGTTTTTTTCAGTATTACATATAAATTTCAGTAAGTTTATATTTCAACAAGAAAGAAATTTTTAAACCCACGTTTTTAACTCAAACCTTTTATGAAAACATTTTCAGATTATGAGTCGGGAGTCGGAAATGTGATGCCCTAGGGAGGGTGTTACATCATACCTTTCTCATTCTCTACTCGAGTGCATACTATTATGTATACTAGCATACTTACCTTCATTGCACCATCTAATCACATCTTAATTGATATCTAATGCAACACTAAGTTGCCTAAGGTGCTACTAAAGATTCTAGTGTTCAGCTTTCTCAAAAACACCTCAAATCTTGCCTAAAAAGGTTGATTTTCAAGATTTCACCAAACATGCATTATAACGTCTAAAATTCTGAATTTTTATGAGCACATAGCTCTTTCTCATATCTTTCCAATGCCATAAACCTTGCTTCATTTGGCTAAGTGTAGCCAAAGTTATGCGACATTTTGCAGAGGCCAAAACAGGGCATTCTTTGATTTATCCGATTTTGACTTAACTTTAAACTGAAACTGGGAATAAACCACATGTGGGAAAATTCTGAAATTTTTACCACATGAAGCCTTATGTCTTAGATTTCAAATGGCACTAGTTTCATGTCTATACGACATCAGAGCAAGAAATTATGCAATCTGGTTTACTGACTACCAGAATGCCTTTTTCTACATAATCTGCCTTAGATTCAAATAGAAACTGGTATTGATTGGCTTGGTGGAAAATTATGAAACTTTTAGCACAAGAAGCCTTATGTCTTAGTTTTGAAATGGCACCAAAATCAAGTGGTTCCGATATCTACAGCCCAAGTTATGCAACAAACACTGCAGGTTATTCAGAATTTTCCTGTTCTGGTTTCAGGCCTCACGCCGCGGCGCTACACTCCCCATGCCGCAGCGCCCATAACAGAAGCACGATTCTGCATAATTCGACAGGGCGTGGTACTGTTTCAATGGTCATTTGCACGGATTTTGGCCATTGCCAATCAGTTTCTAAGTGATTTTAAGTTCCTAACTAGTTCATTAACACTTAGGAAACATCAATCACCATTCTAAACCTCTTGATTTGGATTCTTGAACCAAAATCATGCATGCTTGACCCTAAACCCCAAAATGGGCATCAATGGTTTAAATGAATATTTCTAGGTTTCTAAATTCAGTTTATGACATGAACAAGTCATAATTGATCTACAAAACATATCCATGCAAACCAAACACATCAAACTCATCTAGAACTCAATTTAGCATACTAGGTTGTTTATATGCATACATGGAGAAAATAGATGAGTAAAGGCTCTAAACCCCTACCTCTTAAAGACTCTTGATCCTGAAGCATGATCCTTGATCTTCTTCCTCTTCTTCTTCCCTTCTTCCCATTTCTCCTTCTTCTTCTCCCCTTTCTCCCTTTTTCTTTCTTTTCTTTCTCTGTTTTTTCGGTTCTCTGCCGAGAGAGAAGAGAGAAATAGGGGGTGGGATGTAAAGGGAATTAAGAAAAAAGATTAACTTAAGTTTCTACACTGAAACTTATATCTGCTAAGGACACTCAAATTGTGCTAATTCAAGTTTTCCAGCTTCCAACAACTTTAGAATAAATCATATGATTCATCTAAATTGTTGTTTCACCATTTTCATGATTTTCTATATCTGTTGTGGATCAATCCGGCATTAAAAGCACAACTTGTATGCCTAAAAATACCAAACTGACTCCAATTCTCTTGAAACTTTTACCACATCTTACTTGGCTTATTTGTGACCTAGAAATAAACTCTCTATGTTTATTTCCTTCAACTTAGCAACTTATGCTATTATTTGAGTCATTTTAAGCTACTTTTCAACTTCTGTGTTGCAACAAAGTGCCTAAACAAACTCAGTTTGTCACAAAACTTTACTAACATGCTAAACAAGTCAAATGCTACCTTTTGTAACCATTTACCAGTCTAACATGTGTTTAAGGGTATTACAAAATGGTCCTGCACCTGATCTTCTCCAGCATTCGCGATAGGTAATACTCGCCCTTGCGACATGTCCAAATGGATAGGAGCACGAACATGCTTCATAATCGAAACCTTTCTAGGGAAGAGGCGGCAGTTACTCCACATCTCCCCAATGGGTATAGGGAACTCCACGCATATAGGAACATACGAGATGTTCGTACCAGCTCCAGGATCATTACCACATTGAACTAACGTTACATCCCCAATGTAAGTAACACGCCCCGCGTCACGGTCGAAATGCCAAGCTTCTGAGCCTCTATGAAACTGTATCCACGTATGAATAAGAGGAGCTTGTCCAGACGCCATCAAAATAAATAGAGGTTGATTCTCCAACAATAAGCTAAGTAAATCTAACTTGGGCTCTTCACAGTCTTTATTCAACGCGACATAAAATAGAGTAATGAAATGAAGCGGTGAGACACCCAACTTTCATTACCACTATGGCAGTAAGAAAAACAACACGGCGCAGAGCGCCCACATAGCAATACAGTTCATATATTCATTAACAGTACAGTAGAATTTACAGCAAAGCAGTACAATTATAAGCAATAGCAAGAATCAATGACAACAGGCAGATCACAATAATATTTCCAGTAATCATCACGACAATCAGATAATCATTTACAGAAGTAAAACAGTTACTTTCACAGTCACAAGTGTTCATGCTCAACAATTTATGAGACCGACAATGAACAGTGCACAATGCATTATGGTACCAAAAATCCTACTCCATGGAGCTAGACATCAACATTTTCAAAGTGAATGATCAAGGAGTAATGCCAGTATATCTTTAGCCTTTAAAAAATAGTGTGCTTCATCTCATAAAATTATGTGCGTAATAATGGCTTATACATGGCACCTCAACAGTTGATCGCGAGATAGGACAGCGTCCCAGTCCGGATCGTCGGTGTGTTTGCATCGGTCTACCCCACGGCACAGAGGAGCTCTTAATTGTCCATGATGAGGCACCCGTACCCCGACGCCCCCATGGCCAACAATATATGACCCTACGCTTAGTCTATTCGTACCCGCACATAGGTGTTATTCAACTCTTAGGCACACATCACCTTTCAACAATGTCCAAAAAATAACACATTCATGACGACACAATGTCCAATCATGTATGTTTATCAATTTAAATATGTCCAACAGACGACACATATGTATGATGATGCAATGTCCAATCATGTATGTTCATCAAAGATACATTTATCATATGCAATACCACCATGGTATATAATCATTCTCAATATCAATACATCATAATTTCTTTAAGAAATCCATTAATAAATACTTAGCCCCACATAGGGTCTTACAACAATATGGAACCACTTCTCAACATCAATGTATGTTTATGGTCCATCAATTATCAACATTCCCTATTAAGGGTTCAACATTTCCAACAACTTAAGTCTTAATAAATTATGAAATTCCTTAGGTTAAACAACCCTTAAAACCGTGGCCTCACAAGCTTTTAAGATTCTAAATTTTCTTCCATTTTATGCACTAGTCTCTTGATACCTAATTACATAGCTTTCATTTTACATGGGGTCAATTCAATCCCTCAACATCAATGTGTTGTCATACATAGTTCATCAATTTCCACAAGTTCATATTTTGGGTTCACATTTTCAAAGTCTTTAACTTTGGTCAATTATGAGAATTTTAGGGCAAATGACCCTTCAAAACCATGGTCTTCTCAAGTACCATCATTCAATTAAATTCTTCCACTTCATTATAGATTATGCATGTCCCTAATTTCTTAGCTTCCAAAGATGCACCAAGGCATCATTTAAACCTCAACTTTCCCTCTAAAGTCGTGGCCCCTCAAGGTTCTCAAAATCTCAAGTCTTCTCTATTTTATGTATTAAGGTTGATTTTTGTTCACTAAAGCCAATTCAATCCCTTATGGATCCAAGCCAAAACCGTGGCCTCCCTCTTGGGTATCAAACCCTTAAAATTTTCCTTTCATTACTTTCAATATTATCATTCAACATTAAATCACTTAAGCTTTATTTCTTTGTATACAACAACCAAATTTTATCCCAAAATTCCACTCAAAACAGTGGCACCATGTTAGGGTAGGAAACTCCAAATTTTTCCTTTAACAACCCTAACATGATCAAGCATATTTAACACATCCAATATATACAAAATCACTATTCAAGTATTTATTCAATTCAAGAACACAAAACATGTAAAATCATCAAATAAAGTGAACATACAAAGATGGAATCCTCCATCAACAAGCACACAAAGGTTCCCTCACCACCATTAATGGTTGAAGTGAGTAGTCTCCCTCTTACCTAAAGGAAGAACACGAAAATGGGCTCCTCTTTTCTTCTTGGTGAATCCAGTTTTGGGGTCCAAAAACCCTAGAAATCTCAAGACAAAGAATCAACATCAATGGTTGGAAAAGAATAGATCCATGGTCATCAATGAGGCCATGGAGCACGAAAATGAAGAGAAGAAAGAAGAAAAATGCAACCTTTACCTTGAAGCTTGAAGCTTTGTCTTGGATGACAATGGAGGAAAAGTAGGTTTTTGAAGAAAACCCTTCAAATAAAAGATGTAGTGGAGGTTGAGAGGAGTGTGGAAATGGTGTTTATGAAGAGAAAAGTGAAGAGAATAATCTCTAATGGTGGCTGGAATTTTGTGGTTGAGAAGAGGAAGAAGAGAGAAAGAGAGAGAAAATGGAGGTGAAGATGGAAAATGAAGAAAATTTCTAAATGAAGAAGGTAGAGGAAGTAAAGGTGAGTGTAAAAATGAGCTTGGTGAAGAGAGAAGATGAAGAAAAGAGGTGGAGGATGGGGCTGCAAATTTCGGATTGGAAAGGGGAGGAGAAGAGAGAAGGAGGAGCAAATGAAGAAGATGAGGTTTTAGAGAGAGAAAGTGTTAGGTTTGAAATGGGATATTTTGGGTGTGTTAGGTTAAGTGTGGGAAGCAAAAGTTACTTCCCCTTTAGGCCCATGAGTCCACGGCAATGAGAGAGTGAGGGAGGGGGGAGAGGCTTCTCCAACAAGCCAAGGGCAAGGTGGTCATTTGGTGGTCAAAGCTTCTCAAAGAAGCTTTGAAGAAAGTACACCAATTTGAATCAAAGTGGATTTGATGAGACATAAAGTGGATTACATTAGGATAAGATGATAGGGTTTCTAATGCATGCTATTATCCAATGGACAATTGTTACAGTTGACAGAAGTCAGTATTAATTGTCCCACGGATAAAATTTACACAGCGATTTATCGCTCTGTCAGATAAAATTTCTCAAAAAATGTGAAATCTCATAAATCGTGTCTAGCCTCAAGTTTAGTAAGATCTCCCGTCGACGTTTCCACAGATCAAGGTTCTTGGGAAAAATATCTCATTTTCCCGAGCCCGCTCAGTTTGCATGTAAAACGAGGAATAATGTTAAAATATTTCGCGTTCTCAGAAAAATCTAGAAAAATTCACAAAAACCCCAAATATTATAAAATGATCATTTATCATGAAATTATTAATTTTCGGGATATTATCCCAACTTCGCTCAGTGTGCACGTAAAATGAGAAATAATATTAAAATATTTCACGTTCTCAGAAAAATATAGAAAAATTCCCAAAAATCACAAATATTATAAAACGACTATTTATTCTAAAATTATCAATTTTCGAGATGTTACACCTGTTGTATGTGACCTCTGATAGGTTGTTGGAGGGAAGAATCTTGGTACTGATAAAGTGATACCAGGCCTTGGCCTCGGAGGACAAACAAGCACAGGGGAAATACCACGATCGGTTCTACTGTGACATAGTCCAATGGACCGGTTGTGATTGGGGGGTGCATATACGAGTTGTGACCAATCGCAGGTTGATCCCCTCCTCTAGCTCCCATCAGATGAACTTTGAATAGTCACATATCTTAGGAGGAGGGGGCAAGTTTAGTGCCGCTCTGATAGACTCTGCAGAAAAAGAAACACAACACCTCTGCACGCCGATAGTGGTGAACTCGGGGTGAGTGAATGCAAGGTTCGTATAAAACTCGCGAACCAAAGGTAGTGGGGCCTTGTTGGGTGTTTGGTGAACTCCCCCTATTAGTGCTGATGAATGGTGGCCTCGATGTCTTCTTGTATGGACTCCTTAAAGCTGAAGCCCCTCTCAACAATAACTCCCTTTGAGACCGGAATCCCATAGTGGTTCTGTGCAGCAACTAAAATAAATCTAGTGTGGTCAAACTCTCAAGGGGGAGATGGCTCCCTGTGTTGCCCGCTGCTCTCGCCTCTGACCCGTTTAGGACCCATTCTGAAAGTATATAGACTTGAAAAAGAAATGAGAAGGTCAGAATTGAGCAATGAAATTAATAAGACAGTTAAAATACTTAATTTTTGGAAAAATAAGGGCAAATGTCGTGGCATTGATGCAAGCATCATGACATTCAAAGAAACCCAGGTAGCGTCACGGCATTAATGCCAACGTCGTGGCATTCAAGCATATTCAAACCAACGCGTGGCGTTAAGATGCCATATCACGACACTCAAAGAAATTCAAACTAACGTCATGGCGTTCATAAGCCACGCCGCAGCGCGCATGAACAGTTACAACGAAACCGCAACCCACAACAGCACCCAATCCTAAATGCAACTTAACACAAACAAAAAACAAATATATACTAAACGAAACGCTTATTAACTATGATAAAAACTAATGAAATAGAACCTAAAATTAAAAAATCACTAAAACAAAAACAAAAAATACGAAAATAAAAGGAGAAAAGGGAGAAAATTGAATACCTAGCGATGGGTGAATGGAATGCACGAGAAAGCAAGAAAACAGAAATGCAAGATTGTGAGAGAAATAGTAAGGGGAAATTTAACACATACATGCATCAACAAAATAGCATGAAATTTTCAATTCCAATACACTACATACTAGACTCAAAATGAAAGAATTAAACACATATAGATGGATCCATCTCAAAAAGTTACCTTTTTTATAGTCCAGGCAGGACTTTTTTTGCTTCTTCAACTTGGGGTAGCCTATTTGAAGGAGGTATTCTCCCTATCAATCTTCTCTAGTGGTCTACCCCAATAAGCATATTGTACATGGTTGGACAAGGGCTTTAAGTCAAGCTTTGAAAGCTCCTCAATAGAAGGCATTGATGCCTCTTTAGATGCTTGGAACCCCAAAGGCTCAAACTTTGATAACCTGCAAAATTCAAGAGAAAAATCAAGTGGCCAGATGCATTTCCTACTATCTTCCCTATCAAAATACTCAGCATCAGATGACAAATTTAAAGATGGGGAATTTTCAATGACACTAGCCTGAAATGCATGGCTGGCAACTTAACTAACCTCACCAATGTAAGAGCATACCTCATGATCATTAAGCAAGTTAATTGCTTTAAAAATCTTAAATGTTACCTTTTGATCATGCACTCTCATAGTTAATTCACCTTTTTGCACGTTAATGAAAGTTCTCCCTGTGGTAAGGAATGGTCGGCCCTAGATCAATGGAACATTCTTGTCTTCATCCATATCAAGGATAATGAAATCAACAAGGAAAATAAACTTGTCGACCTTGATCAGCACATCCTCCACAACTCTTCTCGGGTAAGCATATGAGCGATCAGTTAGTTGGAGGGTAACCAAAGTTGGCTTGTACTCCCCCAAACCTTGTCTTTGGAAGATAGATATGGGCATAAGGTTGATGCTTGCCCCCAAATCACATAAAGCTTGCCCAAAGAACTGCTCTCCAATAACGCAAGAAATTATGAAGCTTCCTGGATCTTGTAATTTAGGAGGAAGCTTGTTCTGCAGGATGGCACTACACTTCTCAGATAGTGCCAGAGTCTCATAATCACCAATTTTTCTCTTCTTGGTTAAAATTTCCTTCATAAACTTCATATAAGTCGGCATATGCTTCAATGCCTCTGCAAATGGTATGTTGATGTGAAGTTTCTTGAAAATTTTTAGAATTTTGCTGAATTGAGCATCCAACTTCTACTTAGCTTGCCGGTTGGGAAAAGGTAGAGGGTGCACATAAGGTTTGTCTTCCTTTTTCTGGCTTTCACCCTCTTTCTTGGCAATTTGTTCATTACTTTCATCCTCCTTACTCACTACAACCTTTTCATCCCTCTTCTTCTCAACTTCTTCTTGAAACAACTTTGTCCTAGAGTTGCCTTCAATGTCTTTGCCACTCCTCATTGATATGGCATGACAAATCTCCTTACCCTTAGGATTGTTAGTATCATCACTTGAAGAAGTCCCCGGGGGCCTATTGTTTATCACATTGGCTAGCTGCCCCACTTATGTCACCAGAGCCCTGATGAGCCCTGATTGAAGATGTTTGGCTCTGAAGAATAGAATTGTTTTTGGCCAAATGAGCATCAGTTTTAGTCATATACGAATCAGATTTAACCATAAATTGCATGACCATGTCTTCCAATGATGGCTTCATTTCATGCATAGGTGGCCTTACTTGCAATGAGGAACCAGGAGGAAAAGGTAGTATCTCATTGCCAGTAGATAAAGATGTTAGCCCTTGGTTGTCCCTCCATGAGAATTTGGGGTGGTTTCTCCACCTTGGATTATATTGCTATGAGTAGGGGTTGTTCTGAGATGGCCGATAGTTTCCTACATATTGAACACTCTCTAAAGTGGATGGTCATCTATTAGTGGCATTATTGTCCCCACATCATTCACACAACACGAAGGGGCTTTGATGAGGGCCTGTACCCAAACTGTCCAACTTGTTTGCTAATGATGCCACTTGAGATGACAAAGATGTAAGTGCATCAACATCATGAATGCCAGCTACCTTTCTTTTTACTGAAGGCCATTGGTAGTTGTTAGCGGCCAATTCTTCCAACAGAGTTAGTATGCTTCATCAAAAGATTTACTCAATAAAGAACCACTTGCAGCGGCATCTACAATTGGACGATGGTAAGATAGTAGGCCTTTGTGAAAGGAGTAAATCTAGTTCCAAAGAGGAATTTCATGATGTGGGCACCTTCTAAGTAGATCCTTGTACCTCTCCCAGGCTTCATACAAGGATTCTGATTCAGATTGGGTGAATGAAGTGATGTCATTCACCAACCCAGCAGTTTTGGCCGGAAGAAAGTATTTGTTGAGAAATTTTCCATACACATCTGCCCAAGTGCTTATAGATCTAGTAGGTAGAGACTGCAACCAACTCTTGGCTTGATATCTGAGAGAGAAGGGAAAGGGCCTGAGGCGAATGACATCTTCTAAGACTCCATTGTACATGAAGGTGTCACAAATTTCCAGAAAGTTTAACAAATACGCATTGGGATCTTCATTTGGCAAACCGCCAAATTGTACAAATGTCTGAATCATTTGGATAATGGCCAATTTGATCTCAAAATTATTTGCGCGGATGGGAGGCCGTCTGATACTTGATTGAAGATTTTCTATTTGAGGAGTAGCAAACTCCCTCAAAGGCCTCGTATGATTGTTGTGTTCCGCCATTGATGGTACCTAAATCACAAAAGAAGGAAAGCTTAAATCAAAATATAATAAAAGAAAAAAACTTGAATTAGAACTAACAAAGCTCGTCATCAATATTAGTAATACAGAAATTAACCGTAATCCCCGACAACGGCACCAAAAACTTGTTGGGCTGCCAACCTTGTTGGTAACTCTTTTGCTAATCGCAAGTGCACGAGTTGCTCAAGTAATAAAAAAGATGAGTAGAGATCATTCCCACGAGGACTATGGTTACTTTCTAAAGCTAAATATTAACCTAAAACATAACTAATTCAATTCAAGCAACGTAAATTAGAAAATGGGTTGATTAATTAAACTATAAAGCATAAAGAAGAGATAAAGATATGGTTGAGACAATAGGGAATCTTTTTTCACCCCCTATTTTAATTGATAACATGCAATCCTTTTAAGCAATACCAATGATTAGATTAGGTCAGCCTGAGAAACTAACTTAGTTAAAAGCCTATGTCTAGGTCAATTAACCCTATGTCACTTACCTAGTTCACTATGCATCCATGAGAACCATAGAAAACAACAAGCATTAAGATTGATTCTCAACTATGACTATGCATGTCTAAGAGGTATATGTTTATCTCATTAGCAAATCAATATATCCCGCCATTGGAATGAAATCGAACATGCATCTACCATACATATGATCTAAAACCCAAAGTCCTATGTCTAGGCTCATTAGATTTCATCAAATCACCAAAAAGCTGATCAAACAAATAAAAGCATTAAGTACTATATGATAGAACAAAACCCAAATCATTTATATAAACTCAAAAGAGTACAAATCATTCAATATCCATAGAGGAATTCAAAGAATACCCTAAACACATCTTGGCTACTCATTGAATATGAAAATGCATTACCAAAATTCATATTCAAGTTAAAGGGAAGAGAGAAAGGAGAAGGAACAGAAGAAGAAGCCTAATGGGGTGAGCCTTGAAACTTGAATCTCCCTCCAAGATGAAGATGACCTCCAATCTTGGCTCCTTCAGCTCTCTTTCAGCCCGAAAATGAAGTCCTAGCCGCTGGGTTCTCGGAGAGACAAAAGCTAAAAGTGTAACATCCCAAAATTTCCTATCTCTTAAACAGTAATTTTGACAGTTAACAGAATTTTACTGTTTAATAATTTCTGTGCACTGTAAAATTATTTTATTTATTCTGTCAGCGTATTTGATCGTTTTGAGTGATTTACTCCGCGTCAGGAAAATAAAAATTTTCGGGCCGGGGAAAACTTTACGTAATTTAATTTTTATCGTTAGGTAATTATTTTACGTAATCTGATTTGATATTTGTGCATTTTATAATTTTTGTGATTTTTGGGGATGATTATGATTTTTTTCTATCTGTGGGCCCAGGGGGTGTATGTGGACCCATGTGGCCATACGTGGGCCCAGGTGGGTCCCGCAAAGTAAAAATTTTCTACGCATAGAAAAATTTGTACTGTTTAGACGGAGACAGGGGATCTTACTAAACTTGAATCCGAAAACAGTTTTAGAAAATTTCTTGTACTGTGTTTTGTACTGTATTTATTTATCGAACGATAAAAAAATACAATAAATATATTCTTTTGTGGGGTTTTTAGCAGATAAAAATAAATATTATATTGCTTAAGTCAACCTTGGTGGTTTGGATATCCATCATTGATTTAATTAATGATGGAGACTTGATCTTGATTTAATCAACGGTGGGGATTTGATCTTAAAAATAAATAAGATCATTTATAACCGTTAGATGGAGATTAAATCAATAGTAGAGATTTGGTCTCAAAAAGTGACAAAGACCATTTATAACCATTGGATTTAGAAGTGATCAAGGGTGGAGAATTGGTCTTGTAAAGTAACAAGGACCATTTATGACCATTGGATTTAGATTTAATTAATGGTGAAGATTTAGTCTTAAAAAGTGACAAAGACTAATTATAACCCTTGGATTAAAAGTTAGAAGGAGCAATCTTGACTCTTAATTTTGGAGACACATCCAATGACTAGAATTTAAAGGAGAAAAATCCAATGGCCTAGATTTAGTCTTCTAAAATTAAAAATCTACCTAAATCCTAACCATTGAATTAATCAATGGCTAGAAATGCTTAAAACGGTGGCAAATAATGAAGACAACTACTTGAATGCATTATGAAGAGGAAGGGGGCGGTTTTGGCTTGTTTAGAAGACAAAGGAAAAGTTTCAAATACATTAATTGATGCTTTATGTCAATTATGATTTGCTTTAGTCAATTTTGTTTCATTATTTCTTTGTTTGCATCCTTAGGAGATGGCTTGGAGGGGGGGATGGTTTTGAAGATGAAAAGGAAGGAGGAGACATTTTGAAGTAGGCTTTTTAGGCCAAAGAAAAAAATAAAAACAAGAATCTATCACCTTTTCCCATTATTACAAGTTGTATGCAAAATAACTTAGCAAAAATATTCTTTTCTTTCTCTCCAAGTGAGGCTACGGCTATGCACTCTTAAGAAGACCAAAGAATTCATTTTCATGCTTTCTATTATTACATCTTCATCTTTTCCTTCAAGTTTCAAGAAGCAAAACCAAAGAAAACTCTATTTCTCTCCCTAAGCACACCATTCGGCCAAGCACTCCAAGAGCATCCTTCCATCACTCAAAAATTTCATCCAACTTGATTTTCTAAACCTAAACATCATTCTAAGAACATCTCTAATTATGAGTTTTTCCAAAAGCATTCATCTTGATCTTCAAATCCAAGCTTCAAGTTTCTATCAAAAATCAAAATTTCATCTTTGTTCTTCAAAAGATATCATTCGGTCAAAACCCCTAAAATCACCATCCAATTTGTTTTAATTTCATCCAACCTTAGATCTTGAATCTCCATGATATTCTAAGCAACTTTCATGTTGAAAACTTCTTCTAAATCATTCATCTTCAAGGAGTTTCTTCAAGATCAAAGTTATTGGGTTTTTGAGGTGAAGTATAAGGAAACTTCATTTTCTTCTCTCTTTTTCATGATCTAAACCATGTTTGATCCATGTTTCCTCTTAATCAAGCTTGATATGTTAATTAACTTGTATTTTGTTTTGTATTTGAGAAGCTCTTGGTGATGAAGGACTTGGAAAAAGAAGCAAAACAAGAAGTTTTTGAGGATCTTCAAGAGGTAAGAGGGAGATCCATCTCACCAACCAAGCATGGTGGTGAGAGATGGTATTTTATTTGATGGATGTGGAATCCATGTGAGGATTCATATCCATGGTCATGTAATTAATTTGTGGGTGTTTATGAGCTTTGATTAATTTTCTATGCTTGATATGCTTTGCATGATTTTATAGCTTTGATGATATGCTTGATATGCTATACATGCTTTTATGGCTTTGATGGTATGCTTATATTATTTATGATGAAATATATATGTATATGCCATGACTTGATGGTAGAAAGAAAATTGATTTTTGGCTCCAATGGCCAAAGAATGACTACGGTTTTGGCACCCAAGGTTAGGGTTCCATGTTGAAATTTTTCAAGAACAAGGGAATTAATTTTTGATCCCTAGAACATGGTGAATTTTGGTCAAGACACCTCAAGATAGGTGTTCACAAAATTAATATTTTCTTGAATGATGAAAATGGATGTTTAGAAAAGTAAGGAAAATAAACAAAGAATTTATTTTTCAAAGAGTACATGAATACGATTTTAAAAAGATTTTTATTGATTTATTTTGTTTGAAAAGTTTCTAAGTGTTTTACTAAACATGAGATTTAAATGAAAATAGCAATGATAATTTTAAGGATTTGCAAAGAAAGTGAAAAAGGATTTGTAAGGAAAGTAAAAATGAATTTGAACAAATGGGTTTGGTTTTTATGACCATCGTATTTCGGTTTTGAAAACAAAGAATTTTTAATGGTTTTGTTTGTGTAAAACCATATCAATTTAGAAGGAAAATATTTGATGGCTTCAATGGCCAAAGACTCTACGATTTTTGGAGGTTGGAATAATTTTGGTTTTATTAAACGAAGTAATTTTAAAGTGGAAACAAAATGTTTGAACAAAATGTTTTAGTATAAGGATTTTGGAAAGGGAATCAAAGTATTTTATCACTTGAGAAATGAACTTTCATATGAAAATGAAAAAGAATAGTTGCAAGGGTTTGAATCTTAATTTGTTTTGAAGAGAATTGATTTTATAATTGATTTGGGAAAAATGGAGAATATAATGGTGTTTTGAAAATTTACTAACGTATAACTTATTTTCAAGTTTTGAAATACGTTAGAAAATGTTAAGTTTTGAAACGTTGATTTACATCAATGGAAAAGTGATTTTGTGAATTATATTTTGAAAAAGAATTTCTTGAGTAAAGAACTGTGAAAAAATATTTTCTTGAGTAAGAAAATATATTAAATGAAGTATAAAGTTATTTTATTTTGAGAAAAGTTAAAAAGGAATTTTTAAAGGTCAAGAAATATTTTCTGTAATGAAATTGTGGTGAAAAATTATTTACGTATCTTAAAAACGTGATTTTTAAGTTACGTGATATGGAAAAATATTTCTATGTGATTTTAAATACGTTGAAATATTTATACGCGATTTGAATTTACGTTCAAATATTTTACGTGATTTGAACTACTGTTGATAAATCACTACGTGATTGAATAGCGATAAAATATTTTTTTATGCGATTGTGAAAATGGGAGAAAATTGTTATGAGATTTGGAAAGTATTTTAAATATTTTAAGAATGATAGAAAATAATTTACGTGACATAAAAAATGATTTTTAAGTTACGCGATTTTGAAACAGTGGAAAAATACTATGCGATTTTGAGAAACGTATATTTTTACGCGATTAAGAAAAACGTTAAAAAATTAGTACGTGTTTTAAAAGTGAAACAGAAGAGTTGCGGTATTTTGAAAACGTAACAGAAATGTTACTGTATTGTGAAAACGTAACAGAAGTGTCACGGTATTGTGAAAACGTAACAGAAGTGTCACGGTATTGTGAAAATATAACAAAGACGTTTCAGAATTTTGAAAATGTAACATAAGTGTTACGATATTTTGAAAACGTAATATAAACATTTTGGAATTGTGAAAACGTAACAGAAACATTTTGGAATTATGAAAAAGAAATGGAAATGTTGCGCAATTTTGAAAACACGATGAAAGTGTTTTATAACTATGAAAATATGATAACATGATTTCACTGTTATAAATACAGTATGATTACTGTGGAACCAGTGTATAAACATTGTGTGAGAAAATGACGTGTTTTGCCTGTGATTGGCATTTGGTGCATTATACATGCATTGGAAAAATATACGTTGAGGCATATGATTGAACAAATGAAATTGGAAAAGATTTGGCCCTTTGGGGTTGGACTTGCACAGATATACTCGTGCATTGTATATGGCCCTTGTGGTCGAAGAGGGAATGAGAATTGATAGTGAGGTCTATGATGGATCTTGGGGCCGTCGAGGCGCGGCGGTCGACCAGTGGACAGCTGGCGAGTACCCTGTGCCACTTGGCGATGCAGTCCGTTGCAACGCATTGACGATACCCGACAAGAACACGATTCTTTTCAACAACTGGAAGGTTGTCTTTGGTCTAAGGCTGACAATTGACAGAACATTCTCCTCGAAATTGTGAAAACCTCCATAGAGTTGTTTTTGAAAAACTGAGTCTTTGTGCACATGCATAATCTAAACATTTTATATCTGCATGATATATTAATTGAGGGATATTGGTTATGACAATTGTTTTGAATACTTGGATGATGATAATGATAATTAGAACATTATTGTATTTTGTTGTTTATGATAATTAAACTAATAAATGATTAGATGATGATAGTTGATTAATGCTGATAGCATAATTGTGATATAATCTATCTGTATGATATGCTGCTTGTGTTATCTCTGTGCTGCCATGTTGGTATTGGTGTAGGTGATCTCACCTCTTTGTTATGTTGTTTTGTTGTGTCTCGTATTGTTAAAATTAAACAAGTAGAAAGAATGAGTTGTCTTAGACATAACGGGCAATGAATACTCGAGATGGGTGACAACAATAAGGAGTGGACATTCAGACTCGAAGGTGTACAAAGTGTTGACAAAGAACAGATGTAAAACAGATGTCTAATGCAACAAGATGGATACACAACAGAATAAGTATGTTAAGTTTTAACGTTAGTGTTGTACCGTGCTATTAAGTAGGACTCGTCATGGGGTTTGCTACTGTTAAAAAAAAAAGAGTCTGTTAGTTTTATATTTCTCTTTAAATTGTAAAATATTAATTAGTGTCAATATTGTATATGAATCTGTTTCAATATATGTTTTTCAGTATTACATATAAATTTCAGTAAGTTTATATTTCAACGAGAAAGAAATTTTTAAACCCACGTTTTTAACTCAAACCTTTTATGAAAACATTTTCAGATTATGAGTCGGGAGTCAGAAATGTGATGCCCTAAGGAGGGTGTTACAAAAAGAGTAAAATAAAAGTCCTAAAAAAAACTCTCCTTTAAATTCTTCATACAAAGTGTTTATAGGCCCACAAATTTGCGCTTCACGCCACGGCTTTACACTATATGCGCAACGCAAAAATTAGGTCACCACCACTGCGGTGTTGAATTTCCTTGCGCCGCGCCACAAAGGCCTTAGGTTATCAAGTTGCATAGGCAAAGAGCAGCATGTCATGACGTGAACATACTAGCGTTGCAGCGTGAGCTACTGAAGCTTTTCTCGTAACTCCTCTTCTAATGCAGGGCCTTGGCTAGCATCAAGTTGGTTCTTTTGGGCCCATCTCGCAATTGAGAAATCAACCAGTCAAATACAAATGCAATCAAACTTAATCTAATCAAAGATTAGGAAGAATTTTAACAAGATTGATAAGAAGGAAGACCTCAACATGGATTTTACATGAAAATGAGGCTAAAGTCTTCCAACAATGCATAACGACAAGGACAAAGCAATCAATAATGCACAGAAATAGGGTACAAATAACTTTTCTCTTCCCTTTCATTACCTCAACATCATATTCTTTCTGATCTTGTTTCCTTCCCAACTTCCTTACCATCTACTTCCACTCCTTCACCTTCTTCTACTACTGATCTGACTTTTGCTTACCTTCTTCTCATTTTTCCAATTTTGTTCACCCCCCAAGAAGATCCACTAGAATTAGACATACACCTACTTATCTCAGGAACTACCACTATAAAATTTTCACCTTTGCTACTAATTCTAATTAAGGTAACAATTCAGGTACACCTTATCGCCTTTCTTCTTTCCTCTTTTACTAACATTTGTCTTCAAAGCATAAACATTTTACTTTGTCCATTTCCACTAATTTTGATCCCACTACTTATGCCCAAGCTACTAAACACCCTTGTTGGGTTAAAGGCGTGGATGATCTGATCCTAACTGGCAACAATTTACAAGAGATTAACACCATGAAGACTTTTCTGGATACTTCTTTCTGAATTAAAGACTTGGCTTATCTTAAATACTTTTTGGGACTAGGAGTGGCTAAATCTTCTTAGGGTCTTTCCCTATGTCAAAGAAAATACTCCCTTTGAGATTCTTCAAGATGTTGGCCTTCTTGGTTGTAAACCAACAACTACTCCCATGGACAGTAAACTTTATTTATCCCACAACACTACTGATCCTTACTTACCTTTGTACAAACAAGAGCACTCCTCACACCTTGGGATCCTCTATCCTTGTACTAGAGCCTCCAACTCTTCAAGCTTCATAAGTGCTTGAAAAACCTTTACATTCAAGAGCACTCATAACACCTTTAGGATACCTCACCCTTTGTGCTTGAGTCTCACTACAAGAGATACCTCACCTTCTTACAATAATTTTAAGATGAAAAAAAATATTAGAAACTCTCACAAGAGATACCTCACTTTGCAATAAAGAACTCAAAATATAATTTTGATGATTCAAGGATCAAATCAAGTGTTGCTGAGTTGTAAAAGCTTCAATCTACTCTTATTTATAGAGGCCAAGTGATAAAATAGTTGTTGATAGTGTTTAAAAATATTTTTTTATGAAAACTAGACGTTTATAGCCATTGGGAGCATTTCTGGGCCCATGGTAATAGATTACCATGCCTTTATTTTGTTAAAAACACATTAACAACATTCTGATGTTTGAAAAACGACTTTAAACACCCATAACTTCTTCATTTCTCATCCATTTTAGCAAATGACAACTCATTGGAAAGATCTTTGAGTCTATTTTTATATGAAATAAGTTTTAGGATAAAAATCAAAGTATTTTGAAAGTTGTGATAAAAAGAGTAACCAAAGGTCAGCTTTTCAAAACTCAAACTTAACTATTTTTTATAGTTTTTAACTACCACTATGACTAGCATTTCAAAACATGTTTGTTGGACATTTTAGCATGTAAGAATCATTTGTAAAGATTTAAAAACATATTTGAGCTCTTTTCTTGTAAAAACTCTATCTTTACATAGGAGAAAACCTAAAAAGAAAATATATCAATTCTAGTCCTTAAGCTTCTTAATGTAATCCAAGCTTCCAAAAATTTCTTCTCTTTAAATCTTGCAAATACTTGGAATATCTTATCATTCTCATTCTTCTTGAGTTGAGCATAATTGTGATCTTTCGTTTTCTTGTTGCAATGCTCACTCTTAGTACTTGGACTATCCTACAAAGTATTACTCACTTAAACAAACATAGCTAGTCCAAATTCATAATTTAATATCTTCATATGCATGATTCATAAATGTATAACTCTAGTTAGTCTAACATGCATATATGACTTTCATAGACACATCCATGTGAATGCTTATGTCTTGAAGCATATCAAATGAGTTTTTGATGATAACAAAGTCAAGATGAAAATCAAGATCAAAAGAAATGACCAAGACCAAAAGAAGAAGACCAAGATCAAAAGAGGTATATTAGATATAGGTCTTAGAACATCAATGTGAAATACTCTCAAGGTATCTCAATTATATTCCAATGTTTTTTCAAAGATCTCATAAATCAACTTGTTTTTCAAAGTTCATATTCTAAAGAAATGTTGATTTCAATCTTGGATTATGTTAAACATTTGTAAATCTTGTTTAGTCCAAGTCCCCCAAAGTTAAAAATGGACTGGTGACTTAGTTAGGCTTGAAAAATGTGTTCAAAGTGCAAAGTAATCGATTACACATGTGTGGTAATCGATAACAAGCTAAACAGAAGCCTTGTAATCGATTACCAGAAAGTCAGAGAGCGTGTAATCGATTACACAAGTCTTGTAATTGATTACATCCTGCTCAGAAAGCCAAGAACACGTTCATACAGTCATGTAATCAATTACTAAGAGTGTGTAATCGATTATTAGCACTCTGACAGTGCCCAACGACTATTTTCTTGGCATTTAATGTTGCCACAAAAGTCACCCAATGACTCTATTGATATGAAAACTTATAAATACACATCTTGGGGCATCATTTGTGGCTAACCAACAATTGAGAAACTTCTTTCAATCACTATAATCTTAGAATCATCATTAAATCACTTATGCTCTGTTTTTGTACATATTTGAGATATTCTTGAAGAGCATCATAGGGCTTCAATTTGTGTAAATCTACTCTTGTGAGAGTTTCATCTTAGATACACTTTGATTCTTTGTAAAGAGGGTGAGGTATCCCTCTAGAGAAAAGAGAGTGAGGTATCTCTCAAAGATTGTAAAGGGTGAGGTATCCCTTGTTATAAAGAAGGTGAGGTATCCTTCAAAGGTTGTAAAGAGGGTGAGGTATCCCTCTAGTGAAAAGGGTGAGGTATCCCAAGGTGTGGTGAGTGCTCGTTTGTGTAAAGGTTTTCAAGCACCTGTTCAAGCTTGAAGTTTAGTGAAAAATCTCGAGTGGCTTGCTTGAGGACTGGACGTAGGTCACAAGGGGTGGCTAAACTAGGATAAATCTTTGTGTTTGTTCTTCTCAACTCTATCTCTTTACTTTGTGCTTTAATTATATATGCTTGTGTTGAGTTTGATATCTTGCTTTGCTTGAATACTTTCTATCTTGGATTATTTTTTTGTGAGTGATTCATTTGATCTCATTTATCTATTCACTTCAACTAAAAAATAGCTTCAACAAAAATTTGATAAACAAGTGCTTTGCGAAAGATTTGTAAAAATATTTCATAAACTCAATTCATCCCCTCTTGAGTTTGAGGCCACTTGGTAACAATCCAAATAAGACATTTATTAATTACTAATAGATATGCTCTATATAGGATGCAACAAAGAATACTTTGAATATTTTTATTTAAATAGAGACAAATCCAATATTAATTAAATATCACTTATGTAACATGTTATTGGGTATATCCTATAAAATATTCTATAAAGAATATGCATGATTCTTAAATGAAATATAACAAAATGAACTACAAGAAATTCACTATTTAGCGAGCGAATTGTGAGGGATTTGTGATGAAATGTTTCCCTCACTAAAAAAAACTAGTGATTAGTGAGGGATTTACGATGGAAAGTTTCCCTCGACAAAAAAATAGTGATTAGCAACAGAAAGTATCCTTCGCTAAAGTAAATAGTGATTAGCGTGGGATTTGTGATGGAAATTTTCCCTCGCAAATCCTACTAAATGAAGTAAAATACTAAATCCTTAAATCAAAGTTAATGGATATTCTAACTTTAGAAACTCCCTTCTCAGTCATTGGAGTTCCAGACTTCCAACGTCGCCTGAGCCTCTACTGGCCATCATGACCTCTACCTACATGCGACCACTTGTAACCCCTCTCAACCATTTGTGACCTCGCCTAGTTGCGACCCTTATCCAGTCCTTCTCACGAGCTCGTCCCCTTCTCCGAGCTCGAACACCTCAACCGCGTCGGCAGCGGAAGCAGTGGCACCATCTACAAGGTGGTCCACCAACCCACCAACCGTGTGTACGCCCTCAAAGAGATATATGGGCATCACGAGCACTAAGTGTGTTTCCAGATCTACAAGGAGATCTAGATCCTCTGCGACGTGATGAGGTGCCATGACATGTGTGACCACAACGGCAAAATCCAGGTGCTGCTTAGGCTTATGACACCCAATGTCTCAATCTTCTCACTGACGACAGTGTCGACCTCGGCCTCCCCTTAGGCGACACCAGCCACTTGAAGTGTGGATAAAATACACACATCTTGTGCTTAATTTAAGGTGGATTTAGGTGTGCTTTAATTGATTAGTCTTTCTCTATGTTTTTAGGTCCAAAAGAGATGTTTTGACATGGTTTTATGAAACTTTGGATGGATCCATTGCAATGGAGTTGAGTTCGAAATTTATATGGTTAAGATTCGCAGAGTTTTTGACCTTTGCGTGATAATATAAGCATAACCTGAGCTACAGAAGTCGAAATGAGGTGATCTTAACGTCATTGGAAAGCTAAGAAAAAATCTACAACTTTCATGAAGACCACAAGAGTTAATTCCTACTTAGGAGTTAGACACTACTGTGTATAAAAGAGACACGACCGTGTCTCCCCCCAACATTGAAGTTACGCAATTCTGGCACCAGACACGACCCTGTCTTAACCTCATGAAGCTTCTGACTTTGAGACACGGTCGTGTCTCAATGTCACATGATTGTGTCTCCCCTAAACGTCAAAATTACACTATTTTTAAGGCTCACACAGCCATGTCGAAGGGAGACACAACCATGTGACCCTTCTTGACATGAAAAAAAGGAAATTTTGTCCCCAAAATCATTATAAATTGGGCAAAAACAGCAAACCTAGAGGACCTTTTTGGCTGGGGACTTTTGACAGAGAGGCTATAGGAAACTTTGAGAGGCACAAGGATTGGAGGCTAGGG
Source organism: Ormosia emarginata (assembly GCA_029884605.1). NCBI lineage: Eukaryota > Viridiplantae > Streptophyta > Magnoliopsida > Fabales > Fabaceae > Ormosia > Ormosia emarginata. The sequence goes on from JAQQTP010000087.1 coordinate 6,890,415, forward strand.
TTCAAAAAACAAAAGTAAGAGTATTGAAGTCCAACCATTGAAGACATCTTCTCTATCTTCTCTTTTTATTTTGGAATCATGGTTGTTTCTTTCCCCTTTGTTCTTGTTTGTGCTATAATTGCCATGAGTGACTACACTCTTTTTTTTATGATTGGGATGAAACTCTTTATTTCTTTATGTTGAATTGTTAATTTAATTCTTTGTTAATGAAATTATTGTTCTTGATTCATTCTTAGTGTTCTTAATGCTTGTGGTATGTTGCCAGTCATATTTACATGATCTTTGGCTTTAGGTGAAGGATCGCAAGATGAAATCTAATTGCTTGATAATCTAAGAATTGAACTTAGGAATTGAGACCTAGACATAGGCTTAAATCCTTCGAGGGTTAAATGATTGTCATGAATCTTAATGGGTTGGAACTTGGATTAATTGCCATGAGAATGGGGTTAGTGAAGTTTTAGCACGTTTTTAGTGCCAAGAAATTGGGCTTTAAATAATTTAGGACAAATTGTCTTCAAGAACATAATTGAACATTAACAAAGATAGGATTACAATTTAGCATAGGGGATAGTATATTGGATTTTTAGTCCTAGGCCTTAAACCTTAGTTGAATCTTGACTTTCCTTGATTTATTTGCTTTTTTTATTGTTTTGATTTTAATTTAGTTTTCACTATTGATTTTATTTGCTTAAATAATCAAAGTAGCCATAAGAGTTAGTAACTAACCGATCCTCATGGGAACGATCTTTATTTTACTACTTGTACGATCCGTGCGCTTGCAGAAAATCCACAACAAGTTTTTGGCGTCGTTGCCGGGGATCGTGTTGATATTAGCACGAGTGGTAATTTGGTTGATTTAAGCATTTTTTATTTTATTTTATTTCTATTTTTATCTTATCTTTATTTTAACTTTCTTTTATTTTTCTTTGAATTTTCAGGTGTTGTTTCTTTCTTATATGTAGAACGAGAAGTCAAGGATATCTTATTATCCCCGTTGATCTTAAGATCGAGAGGACACTTCGTAATATCAGAAGAGAAATAAGAACATAGAGATTTGAGGAAGACAACATGGTGGACAACAATAACCAAGTCCAGAGCGTAGGTTGAGGGATTATGGAACTCCCAATGCTAATGCTCGTCAGTCTTCCATTGTTAAACCATAAATAGAAGCCAACAACTTCGAGATCAAGACATCATTGATCCAGATGGTCCAACAGTTGCAATTTAGCGGGTCACCAACTGAAAACCCAAATCAGCATTTGGATGAGTTCTTGGAGTTGTGTGACACCATAAAGATTAATGGGGTCTTAATGGATGCTATACGGATCAGACTTTTTCCTTTTTTTCTTAGGGGGAAAGCCAAGAAGTGGATTCACTTAGAGGTCCCTAATTCATTCACCACTTAGAACTTGATGGAGCAGGCCTTCGTGGATAAGTATTACCCGATTGGAAAGACAATCAAGCTCTGCCAAGACATTACTACCTTCTCTCAAAAGGAAGAAAAATCTCTTTATGAAGCATGGGAGATGTATAATGATCTTATTCGTCAGTGTCAACATCATGGCCTATAGGATTTTGTTATCATTCAAACCTTCTATGTTGGGTTGTCTTTTTCTACAAAGGCAGCTCTTGATGCCGCAGCTGGCGGTGCTTTGATGGCCAAGACTCCAACAGAGGTAGGGGCCTTAATTAATGAGGTGGCTTCTAATATTTATTTGTGGCCAAGTGAGAGATCATCTTCAAGGAAGCAAGTCGAAATTATAAAGCTTGATGTCATTTCTATGTTGAGTGCCAAGTTTGACACTTTGGCTAAGACACTTGAAAAACTAAATGTCAATGCCATAAATACTCCAAAAGCAACTTGTGAAACATGTGGAGTAGGGCATTTGACTTCGGAATGCAATGCAGTGGAGACATACTCTCAAGACTCACCATTGGGGCAAGTGAATTATGTCCAAAATGGAAAATTCAAGGCTCATGGGAATTCTTTCTCCAACTCATACAACCCTGGCTGGAGAAACCACCCAAATCTCTCATATGACAGTCATCAAAATAATGGAGGCCCACCAGGATTCCAACAAGCTCAACAATCTTCTCAGGGTGGAAAGTATAATTTGGAAGCACTCATAGAGAACTTCAAAATCACTCAAAAGGATCATAATAATGTCATTCAAGCTCAAGTGCAACAACATGGGGAGTCCATCAAGCAAATCCATACTCGTCTAGACCAAATGGCGACTCATTCTAAGATGCTTGAAACTCAAATAGCCTAACAAGCAAGCTTGTTCAATATGGTTCAAGGGCAAATCCCAAGTCAGCTGGTGGCCAACCCAAGGGAGCAAGCCAATGCAATTTTTTATAGAAGTGGCAATCAAGTTGAAAGCCCCACCAAAGAAGAAAAGCTTGAAGAAAAGAAAACCTATGACAATGAAGAGAAGCAAGAGAAGCTCAAGGACAAAGAAGAAGACAAAGAAAGCACTAAAAGGTATACTCCTCCACCAGCATATGTTCCTCCTTTACCTTTCCCTCAAAAGTCTCAAAGGGCGAAGCTTGATCAACAATTTGGAAAGTTTTTGGAGGTTCTCAAAAAGATTTACATAAACATTCCTTTTACAGAGGTGCACTCTCAAATGCCCACTTATGCCAAATTCTTGAAGGAGATTTTCTCCAATAAGAGGAAGCTTGCAGATTATGAGATTGTTGCTTTGACGGAAGAATGCAGTGCGATAATTCAAAACAAGCTTCCTCCTAAGCTTAAAGAATCGGGTAGCTTCTTGATTCCATGCTCAATTGGGGACATGCACATCAATAAGGCTTTGTGTCATCTTGGGGCAGGTGTAAGTTTGATGCCCCTTTCTCTATACAAGAAACTTGATATTGGAGAGCTCAAACCGACCATCATCTCTCTCTAACTGGCTGATAGGTAAACGTCCTATTGACATTCTAGATAATGTTCCCTTGAAGGTGGGAAAGTTTTATTTGCCGATTGATTTTGTTGTGCTTGACATGGAGGCAGATGTTCAAATTCCAATCATACTTAGGCGTCCATTCCTTGCCACTGGAAGGGCAATTATTGATGTCCAGAAAGGGAAATTGACTTTGCGATTGCATAATGAGGAAGTAATTTTTAATGTTTTTGATTTTGAAAAAAATCTTAATTCCTTTAATTCATGTAATCACATTGATGCTATTGATGTTGTGAATAGAGTTGTACTTTCAGGTATGCAAGAATTTGTGGCTAAAGATGTGCTAGTGAAAACCTTGCCCAATAATGCTATAAACTTTGAGAAGGCCAAGCCCTGCAAGAAGGGACCAAAGAAGCGGAATGACAAGTGTGTCAAGAAGCATGCATTTAAGCTTGGGGATAAAGTTCTTATCAATAACTCGCTTCTACATTTCTATCCTGGTAAGTTGTGGTCAAAATGGTCTGGACCACATGAGATTGTTTGAGTCTTATCATACGGTGTGCTTGAGGTGAAGAAAGAAAGCCATAAGATATTCATGATAAATGGCCAAAGAGTGAAACACTATGAAGAAGGAGTGGGGACTGAGCACCACTCCATTGACATCACCTAAGCAAAAAATCAGCCCATAGTCAAGCTAATGACTATAACTTAGTGTTTCTTGAGAGGCAACCCAAAATTTTCTCTTTTTTTTTTACTCTCTTATTTTTTATTTTGTCCTTATTTTGTTATTACATATTTTATTGATTAACATTTTTTTCTATTTTTGTTTCGTAGTCAGCTAATGTTGAGTCAGCTTAGGTATCTCCCTGAGTTCGGAGCCTTTGTAGGGGGATGTATATAGCTGTCGGCCACTAAAAAGATTTTTCTTCTATTTCCTTTAATTTTTCTTTATTTTCGCATTTCATTATTTTATTTTGTTTTTCAATTTTTGATGTATTTTTCTTGTGCAGTTTTAGACCAGATGTTCGAGTTCATGGCTATATGACTCCCTCTCCCATTCTCTCCCACCACCTTTATGATCTTACGTTTTCATTTTCAGGGAAGTTTCGTTGTCCTTTGTTTTGTTACTTTTCTTATTTAAACATTGAGGACAATGTTTATTTCAAGTGTGGGGGGGAATCGATGAACACTTGAGTATTGCATCGAATCAAGCTAGAATTGTGTGTTAATTTCTTGATTATTTCTGAGTTGATTGAGATACGTTTGAGAGGGAAGTCCACTGCTAATGAACTGGTTTTTGCGCAAGGCAATTTTTTTCAATTGAATGTTGAAAATTTTAGCATTTTATTCAGAAAATTAGTCATGTATGCTTGCAATTTATTCTCTTTACTAACTTAAGCCAGAAAGTGAGTTTTGAACCTTAATGATTGGATTTTTCATACACAAAATCTTATTTTTCTTTTGGAGTGAATTTTCTCTTGATTTATGTGTGCTAGAACTTGATTCGATATCTTGTTGAGATTTTATTGATTCATATACATACTTGAACATGATTGAGGCACCTAGGCCTAATTCTTTCATGACTCCCAGAGTTGCATTAATAAATGATCCCTTAGTTGCCCAATTTGAGCTAGAAATTGATTTTCTTAGACACCTTATTAATTAATCAAGTTGAATTTCTTCTAAGCAGCTAATGTGGTAATTGAGAAGTTATAAAAAGATTGTTTTCATCCTCAATGATTAAATAAAAAAAAAAAAGAAGAGAAGGAGAATGAAATGATGAAAAGGAAAAAAAGAAATAAAAAGGATTGTTGGTGAAGAATTGTGAGAAAAATCTGGTTGAAAGTGAGAATGACTTTGTGCATTATGCTCTATTAATCATCTTTTCAACCTAATTCTGCTTTGTATAGCTTTATTCATAAACTTTCTTTACCTTTGTTCATTTTTTTCCTACCATTTATTGAACCCTTGGCCTCATTATAACCAATGGAAGTCCTTTTGATTCATGTTGTGTATGTGATCTTGAAAATGGAGATGAGATTGATAATCAAGCTTATGGTCATGCATTTGTTAAGAGAAATTTGAGCGATCTCTTTGCCCTTAAACACTTGAGAGATGGAAAGATGAGTGATCTCAAAAGGTTGGTAAAGAAAAATGGTGCAAGCTAGACTCAAGCCTCTAATTGTATTAAGTGTTAAACTATCTTGTTTGATTGGATTAATTGCAGAGCTTAATTGAATTTTTACATTGTGAAATTTCCCTTGATTCATGTTTCTTGATGTTGAGTTTAATCTTGATTTTGATTCCTACTTTTTGCTAGAGGACAAGCAATGTTCAAGTGTGGGGGAATTTGATGTGCAGATAAAATACACACATCTTATGCTTGATTTAAGGTGGATTTAGGTGTGCTTTAATTAATTTATGTTGGAATTTATGCCACATTTATTCTATTTATCTTTGGTATCTCTTGATTAGCCTTTCTCTATGTTTTTAGGTCCAAAAGAGATGTTTTGACATACTTTTATGAAGCTTTGGATGGATCCATTACAATGGAAGTTCGGAATTTATATGGTTAAGATTTACAGAGTTTTTGACCTTTGCGTGATAAAATAAGCATAACTTGAGCTACAGAAATCAAAACGAGGTGATCTTGGTGTAATTGTAAAGCTAAGAAAAAGATCTACAACTTTCATGAAGACCACAAGAGTTAATTCCTACTCAGGAGTTAGACACGGTCATGTCTATGAGAGACATGGTCATGCCTCCCCCCAACGTTGAAAATACACAATTCTGGAACCAGACACTGCCCTGTCTTAACCTCATGAAGCTTCTGACTTTGAGACACAGCTATGTCTCAATGTCATATAGTCGTGTCTCCCCCGAATGTCAAAATTACGCTATTTTTAAGGCTCACACGACCACGTCGAAGGGAGACACGGCCGTGTGACCCTTCCTGACGTGAAAAAAATGAAAATTTACCCCAAAATCATTATAAATTGGGCAAAATCATCAAACCTAGAGGACCCTTTTGGTTGGGGACTTTTGACAGAGAGGCTATAGGAAACTTTGAGAGACACCAGGATTGGAGGCTAGGGTTCAGAAAACAAAAGCAAGAGTATTGAAGTCTAACCATTGAAGACATCTTCTCTATCTTCTCTTTTTATTTTGGAATCATGGTTGTTTCTTTCCCCTTTGTTCTTGTTTGTACTATAATTGCCATGAGTGACTAAACCCTTTTTTCTAGGATTGGGATGAAGCTCTCTATTTCTTTATCTTGAATTGTTAATTTAATTCTTTGTTAATGAAATTATTGTTCTTGATTCATTCTTAGTGTTCTTAATGCTTGTGGTATGTTACCGGCCATATTTACATGATCTTAGGCTTTAGGTGAAGGATCGAAAGATGAAATATAATCTAAGAATTGAACTTAGGAATTGAGACCTGGACATAGGCTTAAATCCTTCGAGAGTTAAACGATTGTCATGAATCTTAATGGTTGGAACTTGGATTAATTGCCATGAGAATGGGGTTAGTATTTTTAGTGCCAAGAAATTAGGCTTTAAATAATTTAGGACAAATTGTCTTCAAGAACATAATTGAACATTAACAAAGATAGGATTACAATTTAGCATAGGGGATAGTGTAGTGGATTCCCAGTCCTAGGCCTTACACCTTAGTTGAATCTTGACTTTTCTTGATTTATTTGCTTTCTTTATTGTTTTGATTTTAATTTAGCTTTCACTATTGATTTTTATTTGCTTAAATAATCGAAGTAGCTGTAAGAGTTAGTAATTAACCGATCCTCGTGGGAACGATCTTTATTTTACTACTTGTACGATCCGTGCGCTTGCGAAAAATCCACAACACCACCCAATGCCCTTGGGTTGGCTGGCTCTCCATTTCTTTCAATTTGAATTTGAATTTGAACTTGTGTGTTTATTTTTTTGTTGTTCTGATTCTGATTGAATATGAATATTGATTGATGTTGTGTTGTTATAGGCTTTATTATTTACAGAGGAGAATCCAGTTCCCATTCCCATTCCGAAAATCAAGGTCAACAAGGTAGAGGTGCTTCTTCTTCCAACTCCAACAACACCATCATCATTGAGCAGTCGTAACTATGTTGTTTCCCTTCTTTATTTCCATTAATTAAATCAACAAAATATAAATGCCTAATTTGCTTTATATATCTTGTAATCTCCATATTATATGAATTTTATGTTGTTGATGTCTGTTCAATATAAATATTCCTATAGAATATGGTTTTCAATTCTCTTACCTTTACTATCATAGGTTGTTTCTTTTAGTTTCTCCCTACTGATATGAGCTTAACTTTGTTGATGTTGCTCTATGCTAAATCTTGATTTTCTGGTTGTTTTTATGATCGAGATAAAATTAAAATTGGGGATTGAAACTCTGTTCTAACTACTGGTATGATTACTAGATAGGTGATAGAATTCATGAATGATCAATGATCATCTCATGTGAAATAACCCTTTATTATTTTTCCTCCATTTCATTCTATTCTCAATGTTTATATCGCTTATTCCTTAATATGCAGCACTGTATAATGATGTTCTAATCACTGAATTTCAATTTTATTGCACCTTTCTAGTTTAGTTTGTATGTATTATTAATACAAATTTGTAAATAATTGTTTTTGTATATTAGAAAGCTTTTTATTTTTTTTTCAAAGGATACATGTCATAGGTTATTCGCCTTATTAATAAAAATTTGTAAATTACTATTTAAGCCTTATTTTTATTCACCTGATCACGAACTTATTTTACAACAATGATGGCACCACTAGAGTGGGCACACATAAGGATTCTACAACTCAAGACTTCCATTGCCATTATGAAAACCATAACTGTATTGCTAACAACTTGCAGAACCAGCTACCACCTAATCATGATGATGCTTCATTAAAGAAAATGGTTGCTTCTGCCCCACACTGTGGGTCATCAAATGTAGAGGAAGTGCTAGTTGAAGGTAATATTGGAAATTACAGTGTCAATAGAAGCGCTTCAAGCAGCAACAATGGAATCAATGGACAAAGTGGAAGCAGCATAGCAGTTAATGTTGGAGGGACAAACATAGAAAGTAACAACGGGATTGTAGGGAACAGTGGAAGTGGTGATGCTAGCGGGAGTGCGAGTGCCAACAGAGGTGATCAAAACAAGACTTCTCAAAAAGAAGCAGCCTTAACTAAATTCTGTCAAAAGAGAAATGACATGTGCTTTCAGAAAAAGGTAACTGACCATTGCATTGTTATTCTTGGATATCGATAAGTGATTCATCATCTATTACATTTTTTGGTTATGTGGTGTTACCTTTGCCTAACTTTTTCCATTATCTTTTCATGCATTTGTTGTATTTTCATTACTCACTCTCACTTTGTTTCTAAGCTCTCTTTCTTTACTGTCATTTCATTTTCTTGGACTAGTGTGGTTAATTTGAAAGGTTGATGGGAACTATGATAAACACATGCATGTTAGTACATTTGTTGTCTGTCTGTTTGTGTATAAGCCTCAATTTAGGAGATAATTAAATTTCAAATTTGTGGAGCTCGTAACAATATTTCTTGCTTTTGTGTTGTATCTTTGACTTATAGGACATTGGTAGCTAACTTACCTTATGATTATTAGGACATGATGAGTATATGTTAAAACTTTTATAAATACCATAATTTTAGGATCAAATGAGTTGTTGGTTAGATGTTTCTTCCATATGCTTGTTTACAAGTACACACCATTTTCGTTTTCTTGGAAAAATCTGGTAAAGGACATAGAAAAGATTTTGTGGATCATGAAGGATAACCACTTCTTACAGATGAATAATTGTAACATCCTCGATAACATGTTAGGCTTGTAGAGGGTTATAGAGATAGCTTAATACTTGCTTGACATGCCTGTGAAGTTTTGTGATAAATTGAGTTAGTTTAGACACTTTACTACAACACAGAAGGCGAAAAGTAGCCTAAAATGACTCAAAAAATGGCTTTAAGGGCTAAGTTAAAGGAAATAAATATGAAAAATTTATTTTTAGGTCATAAATATGTAGATGAGAATGTAGTTAAAGTTTCAAGATAACGGAGTTGATTTGGTAATTTTAAGTACATTAGTTGTGTGTTTTAATATCGAATTGACATGTAGTAGATATGGAAAATTATAGAAAAGGTGAAATGAAGATTTAGGTGAATCCTAAGATTTATTTTGATATCGTTGGAAGTTAAGAAACTTGATTTAGTAAAATCAAAGTATTCCTAAGAGATACAAAGTTTCAGTAACTTAAACCAAAGTCATATGTTATTATCATATAACTTGACTTTTTGCAACCATTTCCCTCACTCATTTAACGTGTTCCTCAGCAGAAAAAATGAAGGAAAGCAGAGAGAAAGAAGAAGAGGGGCAGCAGGGGAAGGAAGAGGAGGAGAAGAGAAAAAGAAAAGGCAAAATCAAGGTTTTAAAGGTAGGGGTGCTTGATTTTATTCATTTTCTTCCATCTTCATCATGTTTTCTAAGATTAGGGTTTAGGGTTTGGATGAGTTTAGTGAGCTAGATGCTTGTTTCTTGCTTCTATGGTTGAAGTGAGCCTCTTTTTAGCTTGTATGAAGCTTGGTTTATGGTTTTGATCCCTTAGAACCATTTGATTTTACTTGGGTGGTTAGTTGAAAATGGGTTTTAAGGTTGAGGTTTGAGTTTAAATCCATGATTGATGAGTTAAATTTTAGTTTTTAATGATTCTAACATGATTAGAGACCATGATTAGGGTTGGGAAACATTTAGAATCCATGATTTGAGGATTAGAACTTGGTTAGAAACCAAGGTTATGTAGAACCCGAATCTGCAGAAACAAGACAACATAAGAGTAGCTTGTGATGTTTGTTGCATAGCTTGAGCTACAGACATCGGATTGACCTGATTCTTGTTGCATTTGAAAGCTAAGACATAAGGCTTCATGTAGTAAAAATTTTAGAATTTAGAATAACACAATTAGTCCTAGTTTTGATCTAAATCCAAGAGAAATTCTGTAGAAAAAATAATCTGGCACCTGTTAAACCAGATTGCATAATTTCTTACTCCGAGGTCGTATTTACCTAAGACTAGTGACATTTGAAATTAACATGTAAGGCTATCTGACTATAAAATTTTAGAATTTTTGAACTCTTAGTTTGTTCCTAGTTTCATTTTAAAGTCAGGTCATTTTCGGGTAAAACAGTGAATGCCCTGTTTTAGCTTCTGCATAATGTGGCGTAACTTTGGCTAAACTTAGCTAAATAAAGTGAGGTTTGTAGAATTTAAAAGATATGAGAGAAGGCTATTTGCCCATAAAATTTCAGAATTTTTGAAGTTATGATACACATTTGGTGCAATCTTGAAAATTAGCTTTTTTAGGTAAAAATTGAGGTGTTTTGTGATGGTTTGAGCCCTAGGAACACTGGTAGCTCCTTTAATAGTTAAGGTTGAGTTATAAAAGTGTAGTAAGAGTGTGTTTGCTCTTTTGTGGATAGGATTCCTAGTTGGCAAGAGTTGAATGCCATAGTGCCTAGTTGGCAAGAGTTGAGTGTCATAGTGCCTAGTTGGCAAGAGTTGAATGCTATAGTGCTTAGTTGGTGACGAGCGCCGAACTCAGTCAAAATTATAACCGAAGTTATTACCTAAGCTTGTAGCACAGTGACAACACTAGATCATCTCCACGAGGATTGTAGATGCAATTTAATCAAATCAAGTGAAAATTAGCAAAGGGGGTTTGATGGTTTAATATCGCACTTAACAAATTAAAGGAAGAAATAACAATTAAAGAGCAGTCAATTTAGAAACCTATCCAAGATTGGGTGGATTCAATCATAGACCCTTCATAGAACACTTGAAGTGCAATTGAATTGTTAATTTGGATCTAACCGAGATCTCTGCATCAAATCCAGAATTCATACTAGACGATCGTTTAGAATTTAATTAACAAGTGATAATCACAAATTCGCAATCACACCATTCATGAAGATCTATATTAATTTCAAGTATCGAATTCAATTAACTTAGGCACAAATCAGTAACCTAACCTTTTCAATTCTGTGATTAATTTAGATCAATCAGTTCTAAGTTTCATCACAAATCTCAATCTTAAACCAAGATCAAATCAAATCAACATAAATAGAATCACCATTCATGCATTCAAGATCAAGAAGAAGAAAAGAGGAATTCAATTACAAATCAAATACAATACATAACCAAGATCTCAAGAATCCAAACCACAATCTCTTCAAGAGTTCTAAATTGACCGAAAGTAGCTTAGCCCTCCATTACCATGAAGAGGAGCATCAAAATATACAAAAGCTATGAGAAACTATGAAGAAACAAGAAGAAACTATGAGAGAAATGAAGGAGAATACAACTTGTTATTCATGATAACCAATGGTGCCTTTTATATAAGTCTAGGGTAACAAAATGACAAAGGGAAGTGGGTGGATGAGTGGGGTGGTTGAGTGGATGGATTAGTGGATGAGTGGGTGGATTAGTGGATGAATGAGTGGGTGGTTGAGGACGAAAATTTCCTGTCTGACTTGGAAGCCAAAAACGACTAACTATACTTCAGATCCATGAAAAGTACTCTTCATGAAAGTTGTATATCTTTGTCTTGGCTATAACATGCATATCTGGATCGTCCAATTTGGCTTCCTACATCCCAAGATATGACCCAAATACCGCAGGTTGCTCAAACCCAACTTCAGCACCTCTGTTCCGACTTGCAAGCTCAAAATGACCCATTAGACTTCATTTTTTCAAAAAGTGTTCTTCATAAAAGTTGTTTATTTGGATCTTAACTATCAAATATCCAAATTTCAGCCCATCTCCATTATTACAGCTTGAGATATGATTTTATGAGTGCACATCATTCGGATTCTAGTGACAGAACCCATATTCTGACTTCCATGTAAACTTAGGTCCCTTAGACATCTGTGTAGGACTTCGAGCTCTTCATCAAAGTTGTAGAGCTTCCTCCTAGATTTCCTACAAGGTAAAATTCATGATTATCAGATATCAGGAACTCAAGTTATGGCCAAAATACAGAAACAGTGTCAAATCTCAATAATGCTGAAAATATTCAATTAGGACCATTTTGAGCTTAAACTCACAAAATCATACCAAACTCAATCAATTAAGAATATGGAGAGTGCAAATGACTAAACATAAGGGTTTCTTAATGAATAAAATATGTGATTATCAAATTCCCCCACACTTAGCTTTTTGCACTCCTGGGCAAAACTCAAGACCAAAACAAGGACATAAGAGATTAACAAAAATGTAAATTCCAACGGCATTTAAGAGCCCAAAATTTTACAATCAAGAAGAACAACCAAAGGTTCAAGGGATCAAAACATTCATGAGTTAACAATTCTCCACATCTCAAACCAACAAGCAAGGTATCTTCAACATGAATCGAGAATGATAGATCTTCACAAGATTCCCTCTCAATCTCTCAAGTGTTTAAAAGGTAGGTATTTCACTCAATTCAACCCATGAAAATTGCACTACCATAAGCTTGCTTATCTTCTACTTCTCCACTACTCAAAACACATGCACACACAAATCATGAGGACTTTATTCAAGGTTGTAGTGAGGTCAAGGTAATAGAAGAGGATAAAATATATATGAGAAGATAAATACCAAAGAGAATAAAAGCAAATGAGAGCTGAGTTCAAATAACAAGCATAAAAGTTCATCCCAACTCTAATGTATATCCCTTTACATATTCATTTCCCAATCCTTTTCTTTTTTTTTTATATATATATGAACATAACTATATACATACATTTTTCCTTTTTTTTTTTTAGGCACTCTTTCCTTTTTCAACAACTATTTTGTAAACACACTCCCACACTTGTTCAAAAACTCATCCATTAACCAAGCTAATGTTCTTTTATTCCCTAAGGTAAAGTAAGAACACGATTTTTCATTTAAGGCACATAATGAGCTAGAAACAAGGAATGGTCAAATAAGCTCAAAGGGGTTAAGTAAAGGAAAATATACAAGGTTGGCAGGAATCAGAGAATTTTCAAGAAGTCAAAAGAGTGCTTGATATCATATTGAAAACAAGGTTGGCTATTCGGTTAAACTGGCTAATTAAGAAAGAGGGCCTCAATCATGTTCATGCATGCAAGTGAAATGTAGCTTCAAAAAGAATCAAAGCAAGTTCTAGAGTGGTTATTAACATGAGTAAAAATCACACAAGAAAGGAGAAAATGGCATAAATGTTGAATCCATCCATTAGGCTCAAAATCTCACAAGGTATACGTCCATCAAACTCAATTCATCAATTCAATCATCCATCACCAAGCATATCAGTTCAAGAAGGGAGAAAAGTTATTCAATCATGCAATGAACCCCCTTTTTTATTTTTTATTTTTAAAAAATGCTAAAATCTCTCCCCCACACTTAATATAACATTGCCTTCAATGTGAAAGAGAGATATAGAAAAGAGCAACACAACCTGATGAGAAGTGAATCAATGCCAAGCAGAAAAGAAGCACACTGTTAGTGACGCATCAGACCCTGAAAAGAAATCAAACAATAAAACTTTAGTACTTCCACAATTTAATACTAATTAATTACTACCTAAAAAACTCCTTACTCTGCCACCAATTAAGATGCATCTCAAGAGTAAAATTACTCCTTACTCTGCCATCACTAATTGGTTTAATAAGTCTATGAGAATCATATCATACTTTCCAAACAAAACAACAAAAAAAAATTTATTTTTTTTTATTTTTTTATTTTTTTAATTTTTTTTTTGTCAACTATCCTTCCCCCCACGGCTTAAACGTCTTCTATGAGTCGAGGATAAGCTTCCCATCCAATTTTCTTATAAATTGGCAAACAGGGTCTTTTAGAGTCAGATTCCCAAGACTGTAGCATTTTTCTTCATCCTTGAAGAGATTCCACAATTTAAGAATTTCACGATGCACCAATCCACAAGAATGCGTCTCAAGAGTCAATAAGATATCATCTAATGACTCCTTACTCAGTTCATTCTTAATGAAGAAAATTTTATCTTCTCTATTTGCGGAAACCATCCCCAAAGTACGACATCGCTTGTTACAGTTCCATCGTCCACATTTGTGACAGACTTGTAACCTTTTTGCTCTTCTCCTTTTAGAATATGAACTTCTTCCAAGACCGGGCATATATGAGTCAAATGAAATTGAGGACTCACCTGCTAATCGGACCTTTGCTTCAATTATCCAGCGTACATCTTCTGGCATACCTTTGTTCATTAACAGTCTCAATCTTTCACATCAAACTTTGTAGATTTTTCTCAGAGCATTTTGAGGAAGAGAAGGAAAATGTTTTCTCACATTTGAAAGAATGACATCCATTTTGAAGGAGAAGAATGGTTCAGTTATTTCGGGAAACTGAAAAATAAACCGACTTGAGAGTCACGGAGTACCGTATCCACCACTTAACCGGCAACACAAAGAACTCAAGAACTTGGTTTTCCAGGAATGGTTGAGTCTTTGTCCATTAACTTTAAGCGCATTACCATTCCTAGGATCCTCAATATCTACGGCCCAAGAGGATACACGTGTTTGACAACAAAAGAACCGCGCCACCTAGATCTCAATTTTCCAAGGAGTAGGTGCAGATGATAATCTCAAAGCAGAACTTTTTTGACCAATTTCCGCAGCTTTTGCAAAAGGTGTAACAGACCTCCACATGCTTCCGAGTGACAAAATTTAATGGCACTACCTACCTCATTGTCGGGCACACAACTGTTTTTTTTTTTCTTTTTTCCTTTTTTTTATTCCTCTTTTTTCTTGTTTTTTTTTATTCATAATGCGGATGGAGAAGGTTCATCACCTCCATTTCTGCATTCTCTGGAAGTTCATGATACTGTTTGAGGCGGTGTCCATTTACGATGAAAACTTTGGCAGTGACCTCACTTTTAATCCGAAACGACACGGAAGGAAAAACCTTAGTAACAATAAATGGTCCATCCCATCTAGACCTTAATTTGCCAGGCATGAGTCGGAGGCGGGAGTTATAGAGGAGAACTTTTTGACCAATCTCAAATGTTTTCCTCAAAATCAACTTATCATGGAAGGCTTTGGTCTTCTCCTTATAAAGTTTGGAACTTTCATAAGCCTCTAAGCGGATCTCCTCCATTCATGCAGCTTGCAGCTTCCTCTCCATACCGCTTGATCTAGGTCCAAGTTGCACCTTTTCACCGCCCGAATGCATGATGCTCAATTTCCACCGGCAGTGGAGGCTTTTCCAAAAACAATCCGATACGGAGACATCCCGATTGGTGTCTTATAAGCGATCCGGTAAGCCCATAAAGCATCCTCAAGCCTCTTGCTCCAGTCCTTTCTCGTTAGGTTGAACGTGTCTTCTCGGAGTATCTGCTTGATCTCCCTGTTGGAAATCTCGACTTGCCCATTAGTTTGGGGATGGTAAGGTGTAGAAACTCTGTGCAAGACCCCATACTTTTTCATCAAAGCTTCCATGCTTCGATTACAAAAATGTGAACCCTGATCACTGATGATGGCCTTCGGAACTCCAAACCTGCAGAAAATTTGTGATCTAACAAAATCCACAATAACTTTAGAATCATCAGTCCGAGTAGCTTTTGCCTCCACCCACTTGGATACATAATCAACAGCTAGCAAAATGTAAACAAAACCAAAAGAAACAGGAAAGGGTCCCATAAAATCAATACCCCATACATCAAAAATCTCACAGAACAATAAGGATTTCTGGGGCTTCTCATTCCTTCGAGAAGTGTTTCCTGTTCTTTGGCATTAATCACAAGATTTACAAAACACATATGCATCATGAAATAGAGTGGGCCAATATAATCCAGATTCCAAAACTTTCCTAGCAGTCCTTTGAGGACCAAAATGACCGCCACATGCAAGTGTATGACAAAAGCTAAGAATAGAATGGAATTCATTATCAGGCACGCATCTCCTAATGACTTGGTCACTACAAAATTTCCATAGATAAGGGTCGTCCCACACATAATATTTTGACTCACTCTTCAATTTATCAATCTAAGCCCTAATAAAATGTGTAGGGAAAACACCAGCAACTAAGAAATTTATCAAATTAGCAAACCAAGGAGTGTTACCTTGCAGCTTGAAAAGCTGCTCATCAGGGAAGACATCATGGATAGGAAAAGTATCTGCCTCCCTTTCAATTCGGCTTAGGTGACCAGCCATTAAATTCTCCGCTCCACTTTTATCACGGATTTCAATATCGAACTCTTAAGGAGCAAAATCCACCTAATCAACCTAGGCTTTGCATCAAGCTTCTTCAGGAGAAACTTCAGAGCTGTATGATCTGAAAACACAACCACTCTAGAACCAAACAAATATGATCGAAATTTGTCTAAAGCAAAAACAATTGCTAAAAGTTCCTTTTCAGTGGTGGTGTAGTTGACTTATGCAGGATCTAAAGTTCTTGAAGCATAGGAGATGACATGAGATATTTTGCCGACCCTTTGTGCAAGAACAGCTCGCAAAGCATAATTAAAGGCATCACACATGAGCTCAAATGGGAGTATCCAATCTGGTGGCTCGATGATAGGTGTACTGGTCAATGCTTGCTTTAAGTGATTGAAGGCATCCTTGCATTTCTGGTCAAAATGGAACTCCACTTCTTTTTGTAGCAAGTTGGATAGTGGAAGAACAATTTTGCTGAAATCTTTTATGAATCGCCTATAGAAACCTGCATGACCAAGGAAAGAATGAACCTTCGGCACGCATGTGGGGTAAGATAGGCATGAAATAACATCTATTTTCGCAGGATCTACCTCAATACCCTTGCTAGATATTATATGCCCTAAAACTATGCCTTGCTCCACCATGAAATGACATTTCTCAAAATTCAGAACAAGGTTAGCCTTAATGCATTTATGCAAAACCTGAGTCAAACTATCCAAACATGCATCAAAGGAAGAGCTATAGACAGTAAAGTCATCCATGAATACTTCCATGCAATTTTCTAAAAGGTCAAAAAATATACTTACCATACACCTTTAAAAGGTGCCTGGAGTGTTGCACAAACCAAAAGGCATCCTTCTGTATGCAAATGTGCCAAATGGGCAAGTGAAAGTAGTTTTATCTTGGTCTTCAGGGGCTATATGGATCTGAAAATAACCTGAATATCCATCCAAGAAACAGTAATGCGACTTGCCAGCTAGTCTCTCTAACATCTGATCAATGAAAGGTAATGGGAAATGATCTTTCCTGGTGGCTTGGTTAAGTTGTCTGTAATCAATGCAAACCCACCAGCTGTTTTGAATTCTTGTGGGTAGTAGCTCATATTCTGATTTTCAACTACTGTGACCCCAGATTTCTTTGGAACAACCTGCACGGGGCTCACCCATTTACTATCAGATATGGGATAAATAATGCCAGCTTGCAGTAGCTTGGTAACTTCCTTCTTTACCACATCCAGAGTCAGGGGGTTCAATCTCCTTTGGGGCTATCGTACTGGTTTAGTATCTTCCTCCAATAAAATCCTATGCATGCATATGGAGGGACTGATACCAGGAAGATCTGCAAGTGTCCATCCGATGGCTTGTTTATTCTGCCTCAAAACCTACAGTAATTTTTCTTCTTGATCAGGTTGTAAATTTTTAGCAACAATCACAGGCAGCTTCTCACCATCTTCTAAATATGCATATGTAAGATGGTCCGGCAAAATCTTTAATTCTAAGGATGGAGGCTGTACAATGGAGGGCAGCAAGCTGTTTGAAACAACTAACTCAGCAACATTAAATTCAACATACTTCTGACTCTCATTTTCACATGGTACATCATTCAAGTCAGCAGCTACATCACCACTCATAACTGTATAAATCTCAGCACATGCAGCACATGGTACAATATCACAGCCAGCACATGTTTCACAGGTAATATAATCCAAAAAATCAGCAATATCAGGAAATTCAGCATAAATATCAGCATAAGCATCGTCAACTAGCATATCAATCATATCAACATGGAAAACAGAATGCTCCTCTAGGGGATGTCTCATGGCCTCAAAAATGTTAAATTGTACCACATCGTCGCCAAATTCCATGGAAAGAGTGCCAGTATGCACATCTATCTTGGTCTTGGCTGTCTTGAGGAAAGGTCTGCCTAGGATCAATGGAGCATGATTTGTTGAAGACTCATCTTCCATGTTCAGAATATAGAAGTCCGCTGGAAAAATTAGCTCATTCACCCGAACTAACACATCTTCTAGCACTCCTGTAGGAAGAGCAGTGGTCCTATTTGCCAACTGAATCACTATACCAGTAGGTTGCAAAGTGCCAATGTTCAAGGACTGATATATTGACATAGGCATGACATTAATCGAAGCACCCAAGTCTAGCATTGCATGTTCAAATTTGGAGTTACCTATTGTGCAAGGAATTGTGAAAGTTCCAGGATCTTTGCATTTTTGTGGCATGCTTGGTAGAATCATTGCAGAAACATTTATGCCCATGCTTATTTTCTCAGTACCCTTAAGTCTTCTCTTATAAGTACACAACTCTTTGAGGAATTTGGCATACTTGGGAATCTGCTTGATTGCATCAAGGAGGGGAATATTGATTTCCACCTTCCTGAATGTGTCCATGACTTCTCTTTCTATTTCTGTTTGTGCAGTATGCTTGGACTGTGTGACTCTGTTTGGAAAAGGTAGTGGAATGGCCAGATTTGAATTCTCTACACATTTCTTCTGTGTCACAGATTTGAATTCTCTACACATCTCTACACATTGGAATGTGTCCATTTTCTTTTGTTTCTGGTCACCTTCTGGTTGCTGCACTTGTAGTTCAGGTTGTGGTGGAGTAGGACCGTCAACTTCTCTGTCACTTCTCAAGCTAATGGCACTTACATTGCCTCTTGGGTTGTTGACTGTTTGTGAAGGCAATTGGTTCGACCCTTGACTTTTTAGCTCACTCAGAGTGGTTGCCATCTGCCCAATTTGAGTTTGTAAATTCTGGATGGTGGCATTGACATTCTGCTGAAACTGTCTCATCAAGTCTTCGAAAGGTGGCTCAATTTGGAGTGGGCTGGAACAGGTAGCTGGAGGGGCTGCTGCATGGGTGATGGCGCAGGTTGTGCTTGCCTAAATGCAGGTGGTTGGTACTTGTTGCTAGGGCCTGTAGCTTGGTATCTAAACTGCGGTTGCTGTTGTTGGTAGGGTTGTTGTTGTTGTTGACCAGAATTTCTATATCTTAGGTTGGGATGGTCCCTCCAGCCAGGGTTATAGGTATTAGAAAATGGATCATATATGGGCTACTGCTATGATTACTGATATTGGGGTCTACCAGGAAAAATACCAGCTGCTGCAACAGATTGCTCTGGAAAAATAGAACCACCATCCTGAAGTGTGGGGCATGCATCAGTAGGATGAGATGAACAAGAGCAAATGCCACACACAGTTGCAGCCATCTGCATTGGTGCTTGTTGTCCCACTGCTAACTGCCTCACCAAAGAAGTCAATTCATCAAGTCTGTGTTCCATTCTCTGTTGGTCTACATGAGATGATTGAATCTCATTGACTCCTCTGGTTGAGGTAATAATTTGTGTGCCAAATTATTGGGTATTGGCTGCCATGTTTGCTATCAAATCTCTCGCTGCTGCAGGGATCTTGTCTACTAAGGCTCCTCCAGAGGCAGCATCCACCATGCTTCTGTCATTTGGCAGCAAGCCTTCATAGAAATATTGAATTAAGAGTTGATCGGTGATTTGGTGGTGGGGACAGCTCGAGCACAACTTCTTGAATCTTTCCCAATATTCATGCAAGGTCTCTCCTGTCATTTGTCTTATGCCACATATATCTTTTCTAATGGCAGCAGCTCTAGAGGCAGGGAAAAATTTCTCTAAGAACAACCGCTTCATGTCAGTCCAACTTGTTACTGAACCTGGTGAAAGATAAAATAACCAATCCTTGGCTGTATCAGCAAGTGAGAAAGGAAATGCCCTCAGTTTGATGTGCTCTTCTGAGATCCCATGTGGCTTCATGGTTGAACAAACCACATGGAACTCCTTTAGATGCTTATGGGGATCCTCACCTGCAAAACCGTGAAACTTGGGCAACAAATGTATCAATCCAGATTTTAACTCAAAATCAAGCATCAAGATCTGGGTATTGAATACACAAAGACCGGTTAGTTATATCGGGAGGAGAAAGAAGTTCCTTAAGAGTTCTATTATGCATGTTATCACCATGGTTTCGAGAATTATTCAAGATCTCAAGTTTACTCCCAATATTAAGATCAAATTCAGAAGCAATTCTTGCACTTAGCCTACGAGCTCTAATCAACCTATGCAAGGTTCTATCAATCTCAGGATCAAAGTCAACCAAGTTATCAGGCTCGGACCTAGTCATGCATCACACAAAAACAAATAAATAAGCAAAATACACTAGACAATGGATAAAAATGTTAGAAAAGTTAATAAAAAGCAAAAGTTAGTAAAAACACTTAAAATGAAAAGATTACACAAACTAATCCCTGGCAACGGCGCCAAAATTTTGACGAGCGCCGAACTCAGTCAAAATTATAACTGAAGTTATTACCTAAGCTTGTAGCACAGTGACAACACCGGATCATCTCCACGAGGATTGTAGATGCAATTTAATCAAATCAAGTGAAAATTAGCAAAGGGGGGTTTGACAGTTTAAGATCGCACTTAACAAAATTAAAGGAAGAAATAACAATTAAAGAGCAGTCAATTTAGAAACCTATCCAAGATTGGGTGGATTCAATCATAGACCCTTCATAGAACACTTGAAGCGCAATTGAATTGTTAATTTAGATCTAATCGAGATCTCTGCATCAAATCCAGAATTCATACTAGACGATCGTCTAGAATTTAATTAACAAGTGATAATCACAAATCCGCAATCACACCATTCATGAAGATCTATGTTAATTTCAAGTACCGAATTCAATTAACTTAGGCACAAATCAGTAACCTAACTTTTTCAATTCTGTGATTAATTTAGATCAATCAGTTCTAAGTTTCATCACAAATCTCATTCTTAAACCAAGATCAAATTAGATCAACATAAATAGAATCACCATTCATGCATTCAAGATCAAGAAGAAGAAAAGAGGAATTCAATTACAAATCAAATACAATACATAACCAAGATCTCAAGAATCCAAACCACAATCTCTTCAAGAGTTCTAAATTGACCGAAAATAGCTTAGCCCTCCATTACCATGAAGGGGAGCATCAAAATATACAAAAGCTATGAGAAACTATGAAGAAACAAGAAGAAACTATGAGAGAAATGAAGGAGAATACAACTTGTTATTCATGATAACTAATGGTGCCTTTTATAGAAGTCTAGGGTAACAAAATGACATAGGGGAGTGGGTGGATGAGTGGGGTGGTTGAGTGGATCGATTAGTGAATGAGTGGGTGGATTAGTGGATGAGTGGGTGGATTAGTGGATGAATGAGTGGATTAGTGGATGAGTGGGTGGATTAGTGGATGAATGAGTGGGTGGTTGAGGATGAAAATTTCTTGTCTGACTTGGAAGCCAAAAACGACCAACTATACTTCAGATCCATGAAAAGTACTCTTCATGAAAGTTGTAGATCTTTGTCTTGGCTATAACATTCATATCTGGATCGTCCAATTTGGCTTCCTACAGCCTAAGATATGACTCAAATACCGCAGGTTGCTCAAACCCAACTTCAGCACCTCTATTCCGACTTGCAAGCTCAAACTGACCCATTAGACTTCATTTTTTCAAAAAGTGTTCTTCATTAAAGTTGTTTATTTGGATCTTAACTATCAACTATCCAAATTTCAGCCCATCTCCATTATTACAGCTTGAGATATGATTTTATGAGTGCACACTGTTTGGATTCTAGTGACAGAACCCGTATTCTGATTTCCATGTAAACTTAGGTCCCTTAGACATCTGTGTAGGACTTCGAGCTCTTCATCAAAGTTGTAGAGCTTCCTCCTATCTTTCCTACAAGGTAAAATTCATGATTATCAGATATCAGGAACTCAAGTTATGGCCAAAATACAGAAACAGTGTCAAATCTCAATAATGCTGAAAATATTCAATTAGGACCATTTTTAGCTTAAACTCACAAAATCATACCAAACTCAATCAATTAAGAATATGGAGAGTACAAATGACTAAACATAAGGGTTTCTTAATGAATAAAATATGTGATTATCAGTTAGCAAGAGTTGAGATTCATGGTACCCAGTTGGCAAGATTTGTGTAACATCCCGAAGAATATCTAATTGATCATAAATATTCATTTTATATTATTCTTGATTTTTTGGAATTTTTCTGGAATTTTACGGAAACGTCAAATATTTTAATATATTCTTCGTTTTGCGTGCATATTGAGCTGAGAATTGCTGAGATCAGTGTAGCACTCCGAAAATTGATTATTTCGCCACGAATAGTCATTTTTCAATATTTGTGATTTATGTGAATTCTTTCGGGATTATCCGAGAATGACAAATATTTTAATATATTCTTCGTTTTGCGTGAATATTGAGCAGAGTCGTGAAAACGACTGTAATGCTTCAAAAATTGAGAATTTATATGATGGATAGTCGTTTTATAATATTTGCAATTTCTGAGAATTTTCTGGGAATTTTTCGGAAACGTCAAATATTACAGTATATTCCTCGTTTTGCGTGCACGCTGAGCGAAACTGGGAAAATGCGATGTTTTCTCCGCGAACCTTGAACTATGGATAAGTCGACGGAGGATCTTACTAAACCTGAGACTTGACACAGTTTACAAGGTTTTGCAATTTTCGAGAAATTCTAACAGATAAAATAAATCAATACAGCGAAAAATTCATCTGTCAGATTAATTAAATACTGACTTCTGTCAACTTAACTATTATCCATTGGATAATAGTGTGTAATAAAAATCCTATCACATTATCCTAATGTAATCTACTTTATGTCAAATCTATCTACTTTAATTCAAATTTAATGGTTAAATAATCAAAGCTTCCTTAAGAAGCTTTGACCCAAACATTGACCCATGTGCTTTGGCTTCCTTTGGAAGCCAATTCCTCACCCACTCCTCTCTCTTTCACGTCGAAAGCAGCCCACTAGGAAGGGAAATGAATTGGTTTTCTTAACCAATTATACACTTTAATTCATTTCATCTAATACCCATTTCTCTCTCCACATTTACGTTCTTCTTCTTCTTCTTCCTTTCTTCTTCTCCTCCATTTCTCTCTTACACCACACGGCCAGCCACTCCTTACCACCCTCATCCATCACAAAAAAAAATTATTTTAAATACATTTTCTTACTCTCCTCACCATTCTAAACACCTTTCCCTCTTGGAGTTTCTTGAGATTCCATCATCTTCACCATTTTCTCCAAGCTCCAACTTTGAACATTTTTGGGTAAGTTCAAGAACACTCTCCCTCTCTTCTCATTTTCGTGTGGATGGTCCCTTCTATGACCATCCATGTTTCATTTTTCCAAGCCTTGGTACTTATTCTAACACGTCACCATTTTTAGGGATTTTGGAGGCCAAATCCGAAAATACAAGGAGCATTCTTGGTGCTCATTTGATTTCTACACATTGGTAAGAGGAAGACACTCCTCTTCAACCTCTCTTAGCATCTAGGAACCTTGATTGTATGATTTGTGGAAAAACCCTAATGAGGGTTGTTCTTGAATTTGATGATTAATTATGTTTATGCATTGGTTTTGCGATAATTGTGACCTTGGATTGATTTGTTATGTACAATGGAATGTTGGAATGGATTGAATGAGTTAACATGGATGAAAAATGATTGAATACCCTACATGGAGTGCCACGGTTTTGGAGTGGAAAAATTGGATGATTTATGGTTAATGTGTAACAAGTGTAAGACTTAGATTAATCAATGTAGTAAATGGAATTTAATGGATGAAAAATTTGGAATGGAAACCACCATGAGGGCTACGGTTTTGAAGCCAAGAATTTAGAGTTTTTGGTGAGTTAATTTAACAAGTGAACAATTTAAAGAATCAAGGGAATGGTGTACAAGATGATGACTTGAAAGGATTTGAAATTGGATCCATTAGGAGGCCACGGCCTCTAGGGCATTATTAGGTGAAAGTGTGGTTTTAGTGTTTGGAAACATAAGTAATTAGGTAATTAGGGATCTATGTAAGGAAATGGACAATTTCTAAATTAGAAGAATTTATCATAGTTAAGACTCCGTAAATTTCAAAGGACCGAGAGTGAATTCATCATAAGACTTAAGGTGATTCTAAGTGGGTAAAGAACATGAGAGTGTGAGGCTTGAGAGTGTGAGGCTTGAGGCTGACATTTACACTAAGTCATTAGCATATGGGCCCTTCTATGAGATTGTCACCAAGTCGAGAATGACAATTAGCTACACGTGGCATCTAACAGTCTCTATAACTCACTCTGCTTAGATGGGATTATGGTAGTTAGAAGTCAGTTTCTATCATTGTAAATGTGTGTGATAGTGTAAACTTGCATTGCAAGATTGAAGCTAATAAGTTAAGACTATAAATTGTACAATTGATAATTCAGTGAATGAGATTACATATCTTCACAAATTCATTCTGTTCATAAAATTATATATTAGATATATGAAATTAGGAAGAAATTTAATAATGACTATTGCTTTTTGGTAAGTAGTTATTTGTTCCCATTAAGTGTTTAATAGTTATAAATTAAGTTTAGAAGAAATTTATTAATGACTACTGCTTGCTATTGAGTGGTCATTTGTTTTCACTTAGTTGCTAATTGCAATAAACAATATTCTTTTTGTAAATATATGTAAAGTTATGTAGAAATTTGTGAATGACCATTACTTTTTGTAAGTGATTATTTGTTCATACTGAATGACTAATTAGCATATTAAGAAAAAAAATGTGAATGACTATTATTTATTATTGAGTGTTTATTTGTTTTAAGTGAGTGGCTAATGGTGAAGAAATCTATGAATGTTTATTGCTTGTCAATGAATAGTTATTTGTTCATAATGAGTAGTTATTGCTTTCATAAAGGCTATTTTTGTTTATTAAGTAAAATATAATGGTCTCTCAAAATAAATTTTGTATAGTCATTCTTAATAATTTGAACTTTTTACCAGATCAAAAAATAATAATAATAATAATAATAATAATAATAATAATTTGAACTTTTTATGTCTCTTAAGACTAAATATTCCCTCTTAGTGGTACATTAATTTTCTCATTAAATTAACTATAATATAAATGGTGTTTTATATTACATTATACCATAAGTAAAAATTATATATAATGTGTGTGACTTTTTTACATAAATGGTGCAAGAATAAAATTAATTTCCTACTTAGGTGTAAGTCAAAATTTAATTTTCAAAAGGGTGCAAAGTGAATAGTAAAATACAACAAGTCATATCTCTCAAGCATGACTTACACTTAAATGATTTTTTTATTATTTTTTAATAGTAAGACGTGCCTTAGAGGCACGACTTACCCAACGACAATTTTTTTTAATTATATTTAGATAAGTTGTGTTTTCCATTAACGACTTATCTTATAATTTTTTTTAATTAAATTTTGGGTAAGTTATGAATGGGAACCACGACTTACTTTTTTTTAATTATATTTGGGTTTTTAATTAAATCTTGGATAAGTCATGGATAGGACCATAACTTACCTTTTTTTTAATTATATTTGGGTAAGTCGTGGTTCCCAACCATGACTTACCATTTTTTTAAGTGAATTTATATTAGGGTTTGTAATTTAATAATAAGACAAGTTTTTTTAAGTTAATTGATTAAACTTAAAAGGAAAATAATTTATAAGAAAAAAAATGTTAAAGAAATTATACAAGATATTTTATAAGTAAAATAAACAAATTTATTATTGATCGCTTGATTTATCACTTGGTTCATTTCTATGCAGGGATTCGATATTATAAAAAGGTTTTTTTTCTTATGCGTGGTGGTTGAACCCTTCGTTCTTGTTCAACTTTTTGTGTTCGGTCTCCTTTTATTCTTACTCTGTCACTTCCTCTTAATAATAAAAAATATATAATTAACATTCTTAATAAATACCTATAGTAGAGAAAATTAAATGAGAATGGGTCGAGTTTGATACAAAGTATCAGTGATGGAGAGAACTTGAAAATTAATTAAATATGAAGCAACAACAAAAGGAGATGTTGTAATTTATAGGCATAAACCTCCCAAGCCACGACTTCATATGACTTTTTTAAAAAAAAAAAAATCGAAGTCGTGGATGGTACCCATGACTTCATATGAAATTTAAAATAATAATAATAATAATAATAATAATAATAATAATAATAATAATAATAATAATAATAATAATAATAATAATAATAATAACAATAAAAGTTGTGGATGACACCCACGACTTCATATGAATTTTTTTTTTAAAAAATAGAAGTTGTGGATGACATCCAATACTTCATATGATTCTTTTTTAAAAAAAAAAAAAAAAAGATAAGTCGTATCTCACAAGCACGATTTACTTAAATTAAAATATAAAAAAAGGATAAATCGTACATGGATAACACAATTTACCCAAAATATAATAAAACAAAAAAAATACAAGTAAGTCGTGCTTCTCAACTTTGACTTATTATACATCACTATTCAACTTACATCATTTTAAATTAAATTTTGATCTACACTTATGATAAATTCATTTTCAAAATACACCATTTATATAAAAAAGTAAATGTGTGTACTATAACCTAGAAGCATTTGTGGCCCGATGAATTGACTTGTGTTTGAGTCCCTGCCCGTGCAATAGATTTTTACTAAAAAAATAAAATCGGTTCAACTAGTATACCCCCGTTCACCAATTCTAAGACCACTACTCAAAATACCGACGTGACTACTTTAATTGGATTGACCAATGATCGAGTTCATAGTTGAACAGATTTAATTGACCAGTTCCTAATCACAATCCAAATCAAAATATTTTGAGTTGTATACTCACATGTTATAATACGGCTTAAGTTGAAAAATTATTTTTTGCCAATAATTTAATTTTATTATGTTCTGGACCGAGTTACGAGCCCAAAGAACTAGAGCAACCCGACCCTCTAGGCTGGCACCCAAGTGTACAGTGTGCATAAAGCAGCCTAAATGCCAGGCGTACCAACAGGAACAAATCCTAATAGTATCTTGTACAAGCAGGTGAATAAGGACAAAGGAATAGCGATCTCTACGACCCTATCCCCATGATCCTGCCTCCCACGATCGTGTTGTCATGATCCTAGGTAGTAGTATTCAACATACACTGAATGCTCAGCATCACACCCTAAAACGCTCATATAAATACAGTAAGCAAGAAAGACAAGGTATGAGCTAATTCTCAAACCTCACTATACTCTCCTCGAACATCTACTAACTTGAGCGTTAAAGTACTTTTTGCAAGTACTCACCCCTTGCTTGTTGTTGTTGTGGCTGCGCAGAGCTCATTGTTTCATACCTATAAAGGTAACCCTCATAACACAGTTCTAAACATTGGCACCGTCTGTGGGAAACGATAAATTTTTGCTCCCAACACCACTTTAAGAACTCCCCCTACTATCACCACCATGGTGAACACAAGAATGAGACAAACATAAACCAACCAGAATCGTGCCTCCGCTGTGTGAAACATTCCTTCTAACCCCGTAGCTCGTCAACTAGTCGTGGAATCGGTCGTAGCTTACTCAGAACCCAGACAAGACGGGCAGGAGACTTCTTTCACTAGAGAGAATCTCCCCTTCTTTCCTTGAGGATTCTGACTAGGCAACTCCTTGGCCCTCAGAGAGCACCTTCGGGAGACGCTGGACAACGGGTATCGGTGCTACAACGCCTTGGTGATCGAGTGAAAAATGAAGTTCAGTCTCATTGGGGTATGACTGATCACCAGGAGCTATCAAAAGCAGAATTGCTCTCCTTGGTTAGACTCCAGGATGAAAGGATTCGTCATCAAGACGAGAGAATCCATAACCTGTAGAAGGCTGCTAACTAGGGCAATGAAGCGAAGAATTGTTCCCTTGTTAGGAACCATGAAAACAAAAGAGATCAATACCAGAAGGATGACCGTTAACCGGAGAACTCCAAGATCACAGATCCCGGTTGTCAGGTTGAACCTGTCCATACAAGAGAGCAGGCACATGCAGTAAGGGACACGATGTCATAAAACTAACCCTTCTCTAACAGACTAATGGCCTATGAGATCTCGAAATGCTTCAAGTATCCTACCAATATCAAAATTTATGATGGGATCATGGATCCTCAGAAACATGTGGATGTTTACGTGTCTGAACTCTTATTTGTAGGAGGAGACGATTTTCTCATGTGTTGTGTTTTCCCATTGTCTCTAAAGAAACCCGCATTGAGATGGTTCATCACCTTACCTCCGTGGTCCGTGGAAAACTGGGGAGACATATCCTTGAGGTTTTTGCTACAATTCACCATCAGTAAAGTGCAGCCTAAATCCATTTCATGCCTTTCCCAGATAAGGCAAGGAAAAGAAGAGTCTCTCTGAGACTTTATATCTCAGTTCAACAAGGAAATCGTAAATGTGCATGATTGGGATGAGAGACTAATATTATTCTACATCAGGGAAAGACTTCGTCCAGGATAATTCTTTTTCTCGTTGGCAAAAAAGAAGCCCAAGACCATGGATGAAGTATGGGCCCACATCGATAAATATATCAACGTTGAAGACGTTCTCTAAGCCAAGAAGTATCTCGATAAAAAAGATGCTAAGCCGAGGTATGAGGAGCAATTGAATCAATGGGGAGGAATTCAAGGCCACCTCTTAAGGGGAAGTATGACAATTATACTTCCCTTAACGCACCACGAGCCCAGATCTACCTGGAAGTCATAAACACAGAACTTCGAGATGTACCTAGGCCTCCCCCCTAAAGAAACTTGTGCGAAGAGACACATCCAAGTATTATGAATGACATGGTGGTCTTGGTCACAATACGAAGGACTGTACCAGCCTTCGAGATTTCATTGAGTCCCTCATCTAGGACGCCCATTTGGATTGATATGTTCGGAAGGCCCAAAACAACTAGAGGAGGGGTCATTACAAAAAATAGAGCTATAGCCCTCGGAGTCCTTCTCCTTCCTATCAGAGAAGATGTTCTTTGACGAGAAATGACAACCCCGACACATTCACCTTAAGATAAAACTTATGATCAAGATAGAATGCAGTAGCAGGATGGCAACTAGGAGAACAATCGCCACCATGAAGTAACCTGCACAATGATGTAATGCCTTGTAATTGTTACTTCTGTTGTGTAATGAATATCCTTGCATATCAGTAAATTGGCATTTCTTCATGAATGTTGTCTTATCAAGTCAACGGGTACTCCGACTCATCAACATCTATTGCCAGTATCTTGACAATGACCTTGAGTCCAAAGATACTTAGGTCTGTCACAACCCACAAGGTCACCACACCTTGGTGAGGTCTGAGGAATACAAGGTTCAAAAGGATTAGCTATTTTGGGATCTTTACATAACAGTTAAATTGGGAAATCCACTTGAACACCCTCTGGGGTCAAGCAGAGCATTCAAGGGTTTTAACCTATCCCCATTTGAACCTGACCTTAACCCACAAAACCTACTATAGTTTACAGTGGTTAAGCGTATTTTTACTTGACAGCCAGATAGGGAAATCCACTTGAACACCCTCTAGGGTTAAGCAGAGCATTCAAGGGTTCTCACCCATACCTTTATAGCCTAACCTTAACCCATAAACCCACCATAGTTTACAGAGGTTAAGCGTAATTGACCGTAGCCTGGGATCGTGGACTACCTAGAGGCTTCCATGTCACGTGCATTAAACGAACCCAACTACCGAGATTTGAGCTTTGGACTCAACCCGACTGGCAAAATGCATGTTCGTCCATTTAAATGAATCCAACCACTAAGATTCGAGCTTTGAACTGATCTCGACTGGCAAAACGCGTGTTAGTCCTATTAAACAAACCCAACCATCGAGATTCGAGCTTTGGACTCATCTCAGTTGAGTAAAATGAGCGTTTGTCAATCTGACAAAGCAGCCTTGGATCGTTCGTCAAGGGTTCTCACTCGTACCCTTATGGCCTAACCTTATCCCATAAACCCACTATAGTTTACAGAGATTAAGCGTAATCGACCGTAACCCAGGATCATGGACCCAACAACTAGAGGCTTCCATGTCATGTGTATTAAACGACCCCAACCACCGAGATTTAAGCTTTGAACTCATCCCTACTAGCAAAATGTGTGTTCGTCCAGTTAAACGAACCCAACCACCAAGATTCGTGCTTTGGACTCATATCGATTAGGCAAAATGAGTGTTCGTCAATCTGACAAAGCATCTACCAAGGTCAAGCGTTAAACTCATCTTGGTAAAGGAACCATACAATAAAAAACAAAATATCTAAAGATCAAGTTTATTATTATTCACATTCTATACATTATCAGTTTTACAAGAGGAGCCTATAAACTACTCTAGTGCAAAACTACCCTTTTGAAGGAAGGCAAGAAGGTAGCCTGGTCAGTTAATGATGATGGTCAAGCACCAACCACAGCTGCCTCAACGGATCCTCAAAGTGCAAGTGCACAACCACCTCTTCCTTGATTAGAATGAAGATAGGTCTCGACCCTACACTTCCTAACCACCCCTGGGCACCCACGGCAAGCTAGCAAATAGGGGAGCAAAGGAAAATAGTGGTGCAACCCATCCACACCTCACATGAACTACAGACAAAAGCTCCAAGCCTTTCCAGCAAAAGTGGGACCTTACCCCACTGCTACACATGCCTAGAAGAAAAAGGACTTCTACTACTGAGAGATAGGTTGACCAAGTTGCACAGGACAGTTACTTGGTCCTTACCAGACCATTACACTTGGAAAGAAAGGCCTCCACCAGAGGAATACACGAGGGAAAAAAGAAACATCTTTAAGAATTTGGAGAAGAACTGGAAGATGGTCTCAGAATGGGGCACAACCCTCCATATGCTCACAAGAGGCAGAAAATAGACCATTCTCTAGAAAAGACACACTTTTAGCTACAACCAGAAAATAAAAGAAATAGGTGACAACCCCACTATAAACATTCCTTACTTATAGAGGGACTAATGTGTTTTAATTGGCTCTCAAAAAGGTGAACTAGCTGCATATTCCAACCCACATTTAGTTGCCCCACCCCTGCGATTGGGCTCTAAGGCAGTGGGCAGTTGGGAAATAGAGCAGAAAACTGCTATGGCCATTAAAGCAATCTTAACTCCCAATAAATTCAAAGTAGTGGTTTCCAAGCAAGCACAGACTGTCATAAACAGTAGAGAAAGGCTGCTAAGTATGCGCTGACTGCTATAAACCACAAAGTAAAGGCTTCTAAAAGGACAACAGATCCAAAGTCTTGCTACTGAGATCGAGCATTGGACCTGTCTTAGTAACTTACGGGAGCAAAATTACTTAAGTGTAAACCTAACACCAAGATTGAGCGTCTAACTCATCTCGGCCTAGCAAAGGCAAAAGTTCAACAAATGTGAAAGTGGCACCGAGGTTGAGCTTTGGACTCGTCCCGGCCAAAAGGGAAATTGATATTAACAGGAAAAAATACCTAGTTTTGAAATTAAATAGTGCCCAAGGTCAAGACTTATCTAGATACATAGATTAAGCCCCACACAAAGGGCATAGAAATGAAAAACACAGACATCAGAAGGTAGCACTTTGGTCCTCCGGAATCTCCACTACTGCCTCAAGCTGTATGGTTTCGAGTGGCACCTCCCCGGACACAACAATACTAGTCTCCCCTAGTCCAGCGCTGGATGTCGTTTCTGCCCCTTCTCCTCCACCCACCCCGCAGTCCACTTGGTCATTTGGAGCACCCATTGAAACTGCTGTGTCCACAATCTGACCATCCTGAACCTCTTTCAATGCATTGACCCCCTCCTCGTTAAGGCCAAGGTTGAGAAGACAGAGTTAGTTTAGGGCGTTCTCAATCGTCTCGTCTACGGACTTTGACCACTGATCGATCATCTGGTCAAGTTCTTTTTTCAGAAGCCCATATCAATCCCAGACACCGTTAAGGGTGGATTCAATTGAGGCTAGATTCTGTTTCAACACATCCTCCTAAGTTGTTGCCTTATCAAGTTCGACCTGGAGCCTATCTACCTCGGCACCCTTAGCTTTTAGTGGTTCCTGTAACATCCCAACTTTTGGGTAAAAGACCGTTGTGTCCCTATTTTACTGTTTCTTGTTTTTCTGTATGAAATACAGAAAAATAATACTGTTTGTTATTTTATTTGGTAGTTTTACATAATTTGTTTCGATACAGTAAAATAAAAATTTTATCAAATTACTGTTTTAAATTTTTTTGTATCAAAAACAGATGTATAATACTGTCTAATATTTTATATAATCGTTTTACGTATTTTTCTTCAAGACAAGTGAAATAAAAATTTTTTCGAGCTCTTGTTTTAATTTTTCTGAAAGATATACAGCTATATAGTCTTGCTTTGGATATTTTATTTGAACGTTTTGGACGATTACCTACGTTGTGGGAAAAAACAGAAAAATGACCGTTACGTCCCGAACGTCTTGTTTTTTTTTGTTTTTTTTGTTTTTAATTGTTTTCTTCTTGATTTAATGTCCGATAATACCTTGTCTGTAATTTTATATGGACTTTTTGTGTGATTTGCTCGGGGTAGGAAAATAATATTTTTCCGCACCGGGAAAATCTGTTTTTAATTATTCGAGGCGGGGATCTTACTAAACCCAATTGAATGAGCCTAAAATTAATCTTTTAATTTTTAGGATTTAATGTCAAATAAAATAATTTTATATTATTATAATATTATTTTATTAGTCAAGATAAATAAGTGACGGACAGGAAATATTTTGCGGGACCCACGTTTAGTCATCGAGTCTTTGTACACGTGGACCAATGAGGAGCTGGTCAAAATTGGTGGCTATGACTCATCGCAACGGGCCAATAGGACGATGACACGTGGCGTGACACCTCAGCATCATGACTCGGCAGCCTTCTAGAAGGTTCCGAAGTGCCGACTCGGCTACCGTGCCTCACCGCAGTGACTCTTCCAGAAGCTTCTCTGATGACTCAGCGCTATGACTCACCATTTATGATGCAGCCAATGATGCAGTTGTGATGCAGTCAGTGACTCAAGATGTTGACTCGCCATGCTGACTCACTGTTTTGGAAAATAT
Source organism: Ormosia emarginata (assembly GCA_029884605.1). NCBI lineage: Eukaryota > Viridiplantae > Streptophyta > Magnoliopsida > Fabales > Fabaceae > Ormosia > Ormosia emarginata. The sequence goes on from JAQQTP010000087.1 coordinate 6,923,536, forward strand.
CTATCGACTCATCTGCTCTAGAAAATATCTACGCTGACTCGCCATGCTGACTCACCCGTTCTAGAAAATTCCACGATGACTCATCATACTGACTCATCGTAGTGAGTCACATATTCTAGAAATTTCTCTTTGATGACTCGCTTTATGACTCATCAAGGGTAATCAGTAGAAAAAAAATGATCAATAATAATTGCTACTCTGTTAGTCTAAAATAAAAATCTATGTATATTTTATTACCCATTAGACAATATATACTGACTTTATAAACAGTAATTATTGTATAATTATTGTTTATTGGTTAAAGTATACTATAAAATATAATGTGCACCAATAAAAATTAGTCAACAAAAATAACAACCAATAAGAATCAAGTTAGTAAATATTTAACCAATAGAAATTAGTCAAAATTAATGGCTTGAATTTTTAAGAACAAATAGAAAACAAGCTTTTAAACAAATGTTGGACTTCTTGGAATTACATGTAGCTACGGTGGGGAAGTGAGAAATTTGCTCTAATAGCCTAATTCACCAAAGTGAATTTACGTAGAAAGCTTTAGACAATTCATTTGGAAAGCCAAATTAACCAAATAAAGACTAGTCAAATTTAGTGGCTTTTCTTTGTTGTTTCTACGGCAATTGCAAATTTTTGCAAAGCCAATATCACATTTCTATCTTTCCTATCTTTCAACTAGTTAACCAAGTCAACATTGGTGGCTTCTCTTTGAATTCATTCTACGGCAAAGCCATTTTGTGTGAAGCTAATATTTCCATTCAATTCTTTCTATCTTACATTTAATTACCCAAGTATAACAAAGTCAATTTTGGTGGCTTCTCTTCACTTGTGTCTACGGCAATTGCATGCTTTGGAAAAGCAAATATTGCATTTCAATTCATTCTTCTCTTCATGCTTCTACGGCAATGCCTAATAAAGGGTGATAAGTGTAGTTTCAATTTTATAAAGTTAGTCAATTTTGGTGGCTCTTGTTTAGTTTCTACGGCAATTGAATGCCTTAAGAAAGGCAATATTCAATAATTCATTTCATGCTTATTTCCTATGCAATTGTGACCATGCATTTGGAGGAAGCAAAACAAATATCTCTCACTTTCTCTCAAGGTCATTTACGGCCATGCATTCTAAAATAGGAGACTTTGCTTTTGTTTAACCTAAAGTCTTCATCTTTCTCAAAAGCTATCAAGCCAACCTCTCAAATATTCTTCCTTCTTTTCTCTCTTTGTGTTCATGGCCAAAGCTCCCAAGTGGAGACAATCTTCATCAATTTATTTCATTTGTTCTCTTCTATATCTTTTTCTTCAAAGAACCAAGATCAAGCAACCAAATTTCTTTCCTTTTTCTCTTCCTCTTGAATTCGGCCAATCACCAAAAATCCTCTTCCAAGCTTCTAAAAATTTAAATGACCATAGATCTTGAATCTCCATACCATTCTAAGGAACTTTCATGTTGGAAGTTTTTCCTAAATCATCCATTTTCACCCTTGTTCTTCAAGCTCAAGGTGTAGGGTTTTAAGGTGAAGTTTATGAAATCTTCACTATTAATTTTATTCTTTCCTTTTAAACCATATTTTGATTCATGGTTTTCCTTACTCAAGCCTTAGATATTAATATTGTATGTTTTCTTTGATTTTTCAAGTAGCTCTTGGTGGAGAGGAATTGCTTGAAGGAGACATACAATGACTTGGAGGTTTCTACAAGAGGTAAGAGGGAGATTACCCTCATCAACCAAGTGTTGGTGGTGAGGAATATATGTGGTTGTGTTTGTAGAATCCATAAGGATTCGGTGGTGTGCTTGTTTTGATGTGTTAATTATTTGTGTGTTTGTTATTTGTGTGTTTGATAATTTGGTGCTTACTAGTAGGTTGTTGTGTATTTGTTAGTAGTCTTCTTATGTGATATTTGTAATTAATTGCATGTCTACAAGCTTTAATTTGCATGTCTACAAGCTTTGATAATATTGCATGTGTTAGAAATGCATGATAAAATATAGGATATGAATAATATGTCAAGGATTGTATGAGTGTTCCAAAGAACACACTAACAAGGCTCACGGCCATGATCCAAATGGGGAACCAAAATGTTCTCTTAATTTTCTTAAAAGGTGACCTAATTAACCTAAGAGAATTGGTGAGATATCCATTTGTTTAAATTAAGAAAAATGAATTTGGAAATTAAATGGCATAACCTTACATTTTCATTCAACATGTCTAACTTCAACACTTTATTCCTAAAACTATTTTCTAGGGTAAGGATTAAATCAATGTAGACAATACAAGAGATTAAACATGTATTTAAAAGGTGAAAAATAATTTGGAAATCAAATGCAAAGTTTTTATCAAATTCGGCCAACATGCCAAATTATACATTCATGATTTCTAAAAATTAATTCCAAGCTATTTTCAATCAAGAAGAAGCAATACAAGTTAAAGTAAATTTTCTACAATGAGTTTTAAAGAAATAAAATAGTTAGAATTAAGTTTAAGAGGTTAATACTAATGGTTTTTACTGTAAGAAGAAATACAGTAGCTTTATAAAATTTCTAACGTATAGCTCATCGTGTGTTTTGAAGCACGTTAGGAATTTTCAAAAGTATAATTATTTGGTATTAATAAAAACGAAAAGGACTTTTAAATGGTAAATTTAGGAAACCATTATTATAATTTATTAAACAAAATACTGTCAATTTTTAATAAAAATGGATAAATAAGATAGAAAAGATGTCCAAAAGACAGTATACGCTATGAAAAATATTCTACGTAATTTGAAAGTACTAAATATTATTTCTGTCTGTTTTAATCAGTTATTTAAGGAAATTGGACAAGAAAACGATTTAAAAATCCTACGCGATTGAGAAAACGTATTAAAAATGCTACGCGATTGAGAAAACGTATTAAAAATGCTACGCGATTTTAAAAACAGAAAAATATCTTTATGCGATTTTTAAACGTTTGTAAAAACAACGGAATTATGAAAATGCGATAAAATTTCTACGCGATTGACCGTTACTATCTTTATACTGTCGGGAAAATGTGAACCCGTACAGATTATTTTTGAAAATCTATTTGCTGTCGGGAAAATGTGAACCCGCATAGGCTTTTGAAAATTTATATCTTTGTCGGGAAAATGTGAACCCGCATACGGGCTTTTGAGACTATATCTCTTTGTCGGGAAAATGTGAACCCGCATGTGCTTTCCATCTATCTCGTTATGTGTGCCATGTATTTGGTGGATTGGTTGTGAGACGAATCACATCGTGTTGTCGATGCGATAAACGTAGTGTGGTTCATTGTTCTAATGAACTTGGAGACTTTAGTGTACGGGATCCCACATGTGGACAGTTGGTAGCTCCGCTGGGCCGTGGTAAACCGATAGCACACTATGGTACTCGACATACACTATATTTAATCAAGATTTGTGAAATCTAGTAGTACATTTGCCCGTAGTGCCACAACGTGAGACCGTGAACTACACCACGCCTGGATTGATGGATTCTCGTGTCGTGGGGCTATAGACGCAACGTGTGACAGCGCAATAGTTGGTGGGGCAGCCGTGGTACTATTAGATTTTGCGAGTCATTCTCTCTCTGATACTTGTGTTTTCTTTAGCTCCATGGAGTAGGATTGTGTCTTATTGTATATGTTGATATGTGGTGCATTATTATCTTCTATTTGTTATTTTTATCTATCATCTTTTATTTGTTATTTCTTTTATCTCGTTATCTTTTATCTGTGATATTTTTATTTGTGATCTTTCATATCTGATATTAATTGTTTATATGTTGTATTTTGTCTGTGCATTATTGTATTTTTGTTCTGCTATGAGCTGTTGTTATTGAATTTAATCTTTATTTTTATTGTACTGTTATGATATTCTATATGGTATGAATTGTTATATCTGTCCTGATCCTGATAATGTTATTACTGTTTATTTTATTAGGTTATATGCATATTAGAAATATTTGTAAATTGATAACATGACTATAATTGTGATTATCTGTGTGTATGGAATGACTTTGTCATTCGTATTATTCTTTACATCGTATTGGTACTGGTGAAAGGGGATCTCACCTCTTTCCTGTGTTATTTTTGTTCTGTTTGTATTCTTCGAATTCGTATAGTAGGCGGAGCACATTCTTAACCCTAGGGGAGACAATATTCTGAAGATGGTGGCGGCGTCATTGAGTGGTTTTTCAAGTTTCAACAAGATGCAGTTGGTGAAGAAACAGACTATGTAGGTTGAATTTTTCTCGTTAGTGTTGTTACCGTGCTATTGGTAGTACCCGTCTTTGGGTTTACTATTGTTTCTCTGAGTCTGTAAATATTACATTTTAACTATATGAAATGATTGGTGATGTGTATGTTAATCTGTTAAATTTAATTTCCAATTTACTTAAAATTTCCGGTAAGTTTGTATTTCCGCGATAAGAAATTTTAAAATCCATATTTTGAAACTCAAAGCTTTTATAAAATCATTTTAATTAGTTTTAAGATTTATTTATTTTTTTAAATGTGACGCCCTACGGAGAGTGTTACAGTTCCACCTGTACGAGTTGAGCTCGGAGAGAAGGGACCTCAATAGCATCAATAGTAAGGTGGGCAACCTCATCCTGAAGCTGGTCGACCTCAATGGTGAACGAATTCAACTCCTCGACAGCCTAGACTAGTTGCTCATCCTTCTGGGTAATCTCTTGGGTGACCCGGGTCAACTGCTCATCCTTCTTAATAACCTCTTGGATGGATTGGATTGGACTAGCTGCCTATCCTTTTCAGTAAGTTCACCACGAAGAGTGTCGAGCTCTCTCTCTAAGCTGGTGACCTCCTAAAAAGACTCCTAACCCCCCTCTACATATCAAAGAGCAGAGGTAGCATGCAAACGCTGGAGTTGGGCCTCACAAATGATCTCCTCCATGTCGCACTCCATCAACACCTCAATTTCGGCGAGACTTAATAGGTGACCGTCAATAAACTTGACAGGATCTGCATCCCGAGCTCACATCGATCTCGATGGAAAATGGAGTGGAGTTAAGACAAGTCTCGGAGCACCCACAGACCCCATACTAACTGGAACCTCTCATTTTGTAGGCTTTTCCAGAATGTCCACAATCGTTGTCCTCTTCCCCCTGTCATCCCTACTACCCTTGACCTACTTCTTTTGGGGTCATAGTGGCAGCTTAGGAGAATTTAATTCAGCATCTCAGACCTCAACACTTGGGGGAGGTGAAGGAATCACCGCAGCCACAAGAATAGAGATCGCTCTACTTGAAGGCATGGGAACAATAACAGCCACCCTTTGAGCAAATGTCGAAGCTCGAGCAAGATCTGACACCTCACCCCCCTCCCCCTGGGCTGCCAATTTCTCAGCCAAGAGCCGGATTACGCTTGGCAGAGCCATGCTTTCAGCAAACAAAAAGAAGAGTGTCAACACTTGAATAAATTTGGGTGAGAGGAGATAAGTGCATAAAAGAAAATGTGCAAAGGCCTTTACAGAAACGGAGGGCAAGTCCAAGACATCCTTACAAGAGATAGCCCCTTCTTTTTTGGCCTAGTCAATCAAAAACTTTAGAACCCATGCCTCAGGAGGAGAAAGCTCGATGATCGGAGTCTCTAACTCTTTATTACTCCACCCCCAACTAACTTTTGACTAGTATAAATAGAAAGATGGCACACCTTCTGGGGTGACGAAAAAATGTGTCATCCCCAGAGCTCATTCTACTATAAAGAAGTCCTTTTTAAAATTCTTGAAGGACTCTTGGCATGGTTTGAAAATAGTGTGCCCATTCTACGCCCGCAAGGTGACCCATCTTTGGTTTGGTTGCTTCCCAAGGTCGTCAGCCGAGAGAAAAGGTAGAAGAAGGACCTAACCGAATACAACCACTAAAAAACCCGACAAACAAGCTCGAATGCCTGGACGAATCCCCAAGCATTTAGATGGAGTTGAGTAGGAGCCACTCGCAAGTGAATGAGGGCGTCCTTCTCAAACTCGGTGAATGGCAATCGTACCCCAATCCGGGTGAAGAGAGCCTCGTACATGTAAAAGAAGTGTCTGCCCCCAACATGGATTGAGCACACTCTTTCTTCCTCTGATGGCTTCCAAATTGTAAACTCTTGGTCCCATAACCTGTATATTGCTGCTTCTCGAGGACATCGTCTTCACTCCTCACATTAGACAGTGTGCCCAAGACCTCACTGTCAACCTACTTGTATATGTTGGTATCTTGGGGAAAGACAATTTCCCTCAGCTTTGTAGTTACAACTCTCCTCGGCTCTGTAGGGATAACACTCCTCTGCCCCGCAGGTGCAGCCTTCTGAGTTCACGCCATACCTATAGAGTATGCACCTGAGTTAGACTTTGAAGAATCACTTAAGTCTCCTAACGCAGTCAGAAGCTCAGAAAGCGGACGAGTTGGCCTATGCCTTGCCAATTCTCTGGCTTGGTCCGCCCTCTGTAGCGCTTCCAAGATCCTCATCCTAGTCAAGGGATTTAGACCCTCATAAGAATCTCTACCGTGGGCTTCATTAAGTCCCTGTCGCGACTGTAATCGCGGCGGGAGCGGCGAAACAAAATAAATAAGTTAGGAGTCGCCACCAATTTTATTTAATTTAGGAAAAATTGAAAAATCCTTTTAGAAAATAGTCTTTGGAACCAAATTGGATTCGGGAGTCAGTTATGCATAGGGAAGGGTGGAGACTTAACCCCACAGCACCCCTAAAACATCCGTCCTAAAACGGTTACCCTAAATTAGTTATGCAAAACTTAATAATCTCATAATATGTTTGTTTTACCCTTTTTATTTAAAAAAACTAAAAAAATAAATAATTTGTGAAAGTTTAAAATTTGGCTTGACGAAATAAAAATTTCGCTCCTACGTACCCTCAGGTGCAATGAGGAACTCAAAGTCACGTAGTTCTATATAAAATACTTGTGGGTTGGTTGCTTTTATTTAAAGAAAAGATTTTTTTTTATTTTTATAAAAATTGAATTAACAGGTCGTCGCGACTCTGTTAATCAAATTAAAGTTTGAATAGGTGAAGCTCGCGTCACGCTAGAGACGTCACCCACTGATTATTGAATTTATTGCTATTAAATGAGATTTTTTATTATTATCTAAAATTAAGAATTTTGAATATTTATTGAATAATAATTTTTTTTTAATAATTTGAATCATTAGGTTGTCGTAACTCAGATGATCCAAAAATGGTTATAAGATTAACAAGCTGACACAACTCGGTTAATCCTGCTTAAAAAATAATTATTTTATATTAACCCTTTTTAATTTTTAAATTTTATTAAAAAATAATTTGAATCATTAGGTTGTCACAACTCGAATGATCCAAAATAGTTACAAGATTAACAAGCTGTCACAACTCGGTTAATCCTGTTTTAAAAAATTATTTTACTTTTATTATATTTTGTTTGTTGTCCCCTTTTTATCTTTTTTAGTTTAGAGATTTTTTTTTAATTTTAGCCCATTTAGGCCTATTTCGGAAAAAAAGAAAAAAAAAAGCTACCAGAATTCTAAAACAAATAAAAGAAAGAGAAAAGGAAAAAAAACAAAACAAAAAATGAAGAAAACAAAAAAACTTACGAAAAACAAAAAATGAAACAGAAAGGGGGGTCTTCTTCTTCTTCTTCGTTATAGCAGAGAGGACTCAAAGTGGGGAATGGAGGCGAGGGATGGCGGCGCGGCGGCAATGCGGGTCAGGCTGAGCACGGCTGGGACACGAGACTGGTTCGACGCGCTTGTGTGGGTCAGTTCGGCACTGCTGGGTGGTTCGACACAGCACGATGGGAACTGGGCAAAGACCAGAACGAACGGCGCGGATTGGGGCTGGTCTGGATTCGTTGGCAACGGACTGATAGTGCCGGCGGTGAAGCTGAGTTGTGCAGTTCGCGGGTGGCGTTGGAACGGTGCTACGCGGTCCGACTGGTTCGGGTCCGATGGGTTTCAGTGGTTTGGTTTTGGGTTGTGTTTTTTGTTGTGTTTTTTCTGTTTGGGTCTTTCTTGATTGGATGGAAGAGGATGGTGGTTTTTGAAGTTTTGGTGGCGGTTTTAATGGAGTTTTGGGGGTGGTTCTTTGAGTTAATGGCTACTGGAAGGAGTGGGTAGAATGGTGAAGGTTAAAAGAATGGTGGTAATGAAGGTTGGGAAGAGATGATGAATAGTGGTGGAGTTGTGAAGGTAGTAGCAAGCTAACTCTGTTTTGAAGTGAGTTGACTCAGTTTTTTATTTGGAATAAAAGATGAAGGTGAGTCTCTTGCTAGGAAGAGCTACGTGATGATTGGAATATGGCCAAGCGAGTTTAAAGTCTGAGTTAAAATTGTTAAGCTGAAGGTAATGTGAATTGAAAGCTGAAGGTAATGTAAGTTGAAAGCTGAAGGTAATGTGAGTTGAAAGCTGAAGGTCTTTTGTGTGTGGGGGTTATGGGTTAATATAGGAAGGGTTTCGGTAGAAGTGTTTGAGTTGTAGTGTGATTAGGAGTTTGTTAAAGATAAGTGATGGAGTTTGTTTCGGATGAGTGTTGGGTTGGTATTGGGATTTGTTTAGGATGAGTTTGTTTATGGTGAGTTTGAGTTGGTTTAGGATATGGGTTATGGTTAGATAATGGGTAATGGGTTGGATATTGGGTCATGGATATTGGGTCAATGGGTAGATTAATGGATTGGGCTGGATTTTTATTTTTTTTTATTTTTTTATTTTTTTATTTTATTTACAAAATGTCCCAGGACAAAATTTGGTGTTTACTGATTGTCCCTCTTTACTTGTTTCTTATTAGATAAAAAGAATAACTGCAGCTTTTCATTTTATCATAGTGAAGAACAAGTAAAGAAATGAACCCAAATTTTGTCCGGGAAAAACAAAAGACAATGTGAGAACACAATGCAAGGAGCCGATGCGCTCAAAAGTTAAAATGCAATGAGCAGATGCGCTCGAAACTTAAAATGCAATGAGCCGATGCGCTCGAAATTTAAAATGCAATGCAACGAGCCAATGCGCTCAGAACTTAAATATGCAATGCAACGAGCCGATGCGCTCAAAACTTAAACATGCAATGAGCCGATGCGCTCAAACTGAAAATGCAAGTGCAATGAGCCGATGCGCTCAAAACTTAAGCATGCCATGCAACGAGCCGATGCGCTCAAAACTTAAATATGCAGTGCAACGAGCCGATGCGCTCAAAACTTAAACATGCAATGAGCCGATGCACTCAAACTGAAAATGCAAGTGCAATGAGCCGATGCGCTCAAAACTTAAAAAATGGAAATGCAACGAGCCGATGCGCTCAAAACTTAAACATGCAATGCAACGAGCCGATGCGCTCAAAACTTAAACATGCAATGAGCCGATGCGCTCAAACTGAAAATGCAAGTGCAATGAGCCGATGCGCTCAAAACTTAAGCATGCCATGCAACGAGCCGATGCGCTCAAAACTTAAATATGCAGTGCAACGAGCCGATGCGCTCAAAACTTAAACATGCAATGAGCTGATGCGCTCAAACTAAAAATGCAAGTGCAATGAGCCGATACGCTCAAAACTTAAAAAATAGAAATGCAACGAGCCGATGCGCTCAAAACTTAAACATGCAATGAGCCGATGCACTCAAACTGAAAATGCAAGTGCAATAAGTCGATGCGCTCAAATTAAACATGCAATGAGCCGATGCGCTCAAAACTTAAAATGCAAATGCAATAAGCCGATGAGCTCAAATTAAACATGCAATGAGTCGATGCGCTCAAAACTTAAAATGCAAATGCAATGAACCGATGAGCTCAAATTAAACATGCAATGAGTCGATACGCTCAAAAATGCAAAGAGCTGATGCGCTTTAGACATGCCAAACATTTAGACCAGTCAAATGATTTCTTAAAATTTTTCTTCTCTCTTTTTTTTTCTCTCTTTTTCTCTTTTCTTTTAATCATTCGAACCAGCGACAACTTTGGAAAGTTTTGACCAATCAAACCCTTGTTCACATGTTTTTGCCTGTTGGACCTGATAGTCTTGATCCTACTTACCCATCCATTCTCTCCTTCTCTTTTTTTTCATCTTATTTTCCTGTTTTCTGCTCTTAACTACTCTCCTTTTAGGAATTGAGATGACAATCTCTTGTTTTGAACCCTTGCTTGGAGCCACTAGTCTTTGCGAGAAAGTTTTTGCCCCAGTATTCGTTCCTTGATCATTGATTTCCTGCAGCGGCCTGATGACTAAATCGCTGTCTTTGTTGCTACTTCCCTCAACATATATTCTTAGAAGTTTTGCCCCAGTATGGCTAATTGAATATGAACCAAGTTGCCCCTGTGTAGCCAATCGAATGCAAATAAAATTGCCCCAGTTTAAGCAATTCCAATTTATTTGCCTTAGCTCTTGCTTAAACTGTCCTTTTGAGTTTTCAACCTAACGAGCTCTTTTTTATTTCTTTTTTTTGTTCGGGTACCTCTTACTTTTGGATTATCATTTTTTCCTTTAATTGAAACTTCTAAGTTCTTTTCGATCTGAATTGTTCATCAGGGAATTGCCATCAGATGGTCAAATCATAACTTTTGTTCACCTTTCTTGAAACATTACGTAACAAACATACATGAGTACGACATAAAAGGAACTTACTGGGTAAACAACTTCTAGATTGGTCTTGGAAGTTTGACTACACAAAAAGACACAAATGATGATATGGGATCCAAAGAGGTGTTGAATCGATACGAATAGGTTTGACCTTCATGAGACCAATCTTTAGTTGTCTACTAGACATTATGGCCAATGATTTTCTTCTGCTGAACATCTACATCAACCCAAATTGAACCGAAGAGAAATTTGCCCCTGCCTAAGACTGAATTGAGTAGGACCAAGACCTATCCTAGCGACTAAAAGATTTGCCTAAGACAAATTGAACCAAGGAAAAATTGTCCCAGTTTAGAGCTGAGTCGAATGGGGTATAAACTTGTCCTAGTGTAGGGCCACATTGAACCGAAGAAAATTTTTTCCCAATCTAGGACAGGAAGGAAAAATTGCCCCAATTTAGAACCGAGTCGAACGGGGTACGAATTTGTCCTAGTGTAAGTCTCTTTCTTTTTTTCTTTTTATTCTCATTCATGTTTTTTAGGAACAATGAACTAAATACTTGGATGAGCGTAAAATTTGTTCTAATCTAAAGACTATACCTAGAATCTACCTTAATCCTAACTATTGATCTAATCAATGGCTAGGAATGCTTCAAATAATGGTGGCTTGAAAAGATGCTCACTTATTGATCACTTATTGCATGCATAATGAGATGGGTGACGGTTTTTAGTGGCTTAAGTGTGTAGGAAAATTTGAAGACCACATTATTGTCATTCTTGGTCATTATTGATCAATTCCAAAAAAAAAAAGCTAAAGCTCTTCAAATTTTCTCTCCTTCCTTCTCCAAGCAAGTTTCGGCCAACACCTAGAAGCCATGCCTCCAAGCTTCTAAAATTTCATCTAAACACATTTCCTAAACCTAAACACCATTCTAAGAACATCTCTAGTTATGAGTTTTCACAAAATCATTCATCTTAAGCTTCAAATCCAAGCTTCAAGTTTCTACCAAAGAGGGTAAAGTTCCTATTTCTTTACTCAATCTTATAATTTTAATTTTTCAAGCCATGATTGAACAATGATTTACCTATTCTTTTACTTGTTATTAATTTTAAGACTTGTTTATAATTTTTAGGGATTTTCCAAGGAGCTCCACGAAATTGGTAGGAAGGAAAACCAAGTATTTTCACTTCATTCTTTATCTTAACCAAGTCTAAGAAGCCTTCCTTTCACAAAAATCAAAAACTCCATCCTTGTTCTTCAAGAGGAACCATTCGGCCATACCACCCAAAATCACCCTCCAATCTCGTTTAATTTCATCCAACCATAGATCTTGAATCTACATGATATTCTAAGCAACTTTCATGTTGGAGACTTTCTCTAAATCATTCATTTTCAAGGACTTTCTTCAACAGCAAAGTTATAATTTTTTTTTTACGGTGAAGTGTAAGAAAACTTCATTTCTTATCTCTTTTTCATGTTCTAAGCCATGTTTGATTCATGGTTCTTCTTATTCAAGCTTAATATACAAATTTCTTTGTGTTTGTTTTATGGTTAAGAAACTTTTGTTGGTGGAGATCTTGATCAAAGTGCAAAGCAAGGAGCTTTTTGTGGTTCTTCAAGAGGTAAGAGGGAGATCCATCTCACCAACCAAGTATGATGGTGAGAGATGGTTTGGTATTTGATGGATGGTGAATCTATGTGAGGATTCATATCCATGGTCATGTAATTATTTGTATGTGTTTATGTGGTTTATGTGTTTTGTATGGTTTATTTGTGCTTACATGCTTGATAGGATTTGCATGATTTATTACTTTTGATTATGGCATGCTTGTGGTATATATGATGAAATATGTATATGTATGCCATGATGTAATGATGGAAAGGAAAACAATTTTGGTTCCAAAGAACCATAGAGGCACACGGCCTCACGAACATTTTTGGAGCAAAAGATTCTAAGTATTTTATTAATCATGAGTTTTAAATGAAAAGAGCAATGAGTTAATGATTTGAAGGATTTGCAAAGAAAGTGAAAATGAAAATGAACAAATGAATTGGTTTTTAAGACTATGAGTCTCACGGTTTTGAAACAAAATTTTAATGATTTTGTTTGTGTAAAAACAAGAATAGAACTTAGTTGATTTAGAAAAAAAAAAAAGAAATGATGGCTTCAATGGCCAAAGACTCCACGATTTTTTTGGGAGATTGGAATAGTTTTGGTTTTATGAAACAAAGTGATTTCAAAGTGGAAACAAAGTGTTTGAACAAAGTGTTTTAGTACAAGGATTAAAGAAAATGGAAACAAGGTGTTTTGTTACTTGAAAGATGGAATTTCGTTTATGAAAGACAAAAAGAGGTTGAAAGTGTTTGAACCTCAATTTATTTTGAAAAGAATTGATTTTAGAATTGATTTGAGAAAAATGGAGAATATAATAGTGATTTGATATTTTCTAATGTATTACTCATTCTTTAGGTTTTGAAGTGTGATAAGGAATTTTAAAGATTTGAAAACATTGATTTACATCAATGGAAATGGTGAAATTGTGGAATTTATTACAAAAAGGATTTCTTGGATATGGAAATGTGGAAAATGAAGTACAAAGTCATATTATTATGAAAAAGGTTGAAATGAAATTTTTGAAGGTTGAGAAATATTTTACGTGATTGTAAAATGGTAAAAAATGATTTACGTAACTTAAAAACGTTATTTTTAAGCTACGCGATTTGAAAAACGTTTAAATATTTCCATTCGATTTGAAAAACGTTAAAATATTTCCACGTAATTTGGAAAACGTTTAAATATTTTTACGCGATTGAAATATTGTTGAAAAATCACTACGTGATTGAAAAAAAATGATGGAATATTTTTACGTGATTGAGAAAATAATGGAAAATTGCTACGCGATTTGAAAACGCAACAGAAATGTTACGAAATTGTGAAAACGTAACAGAAATGTTACGCGATTGTGAAAACATAACAAAAGTGTTTTGCGACTATGAAAATACGATAATATGATTTCGCTATTGAATATATAGTATGACTACTGTTGAACCAGTGTATGGATACTGTATGAGAAAATGATGAATTTTGCCTGTGATTGGCATTGGTGCATTGAACATGTATTAGAAATGATGAATTTTGCCTGTGATTAGCATTGGTGCATTGAATATGCATTGGAAAGATATGCACTGAAGCATATGATGAAATTGAAAAATATGCATTAAGGCATATGATGAAATTGGAAAATATGCATTGAGGCATATGATGAATTTGAACAAAATTGCATTGAGATATTCGTGCATTGAACAAAAAATTAATAGCTGATGCTATTGTGACCCTTGTGGTTGAAGAGGGAATGAGAATTGATAGTGAGGTCTATGATGGATCTTGGGGGCATCAAGGCGCGGCGGTCGACCCGTGGATATTTGTCTGTGGGCTAAGGCTGGACCATATGTCACTTGACGATGCAGTCTATTGCAACGCATTGACGATACCCGACAATAACACGATTCTTTTCGACGACTGGGAAATTGTCTTTGGGCTAAGGCTGACAATTAACTAGAGCATTCTTCTCGAAATTGTGAAAACCTCCATGGAGTAGGACATTGAGTCTACATGTATAACATATGCATCATTATTGAGTATTGGTTATGATAATTGAACTGTTGAATACTTGGATAATAATTGAGGGCATTATTGTAAATATTGAATATCTATATCTGTGTGATATAATAATTGAGGAATATTGGATGATGATGATGATAAATAATGTTGATGCCATTGTTGTCATTTTTGTTATTTTATACATTATGATGATGGTATAATTGTAATTGTGGTATGATATACCTGTATGGTGTGCTGTTTGTGTTATCTCTGTGCTACCATGTTGGTATTGGTGTAAGTGATCTCACCTCTTTGTTATATTGTTTTGTTGTGCTTGTATTGTTAAAAATTATATAATAGATGGAACGAGTTCCTTAGACGTGACGGGAAGTAGATATTCTGAGTTCGGCAACAACATCGAGGAGTCACCATCCCGGACTGGTTAGTGTACAGTTTTGATGAGGAACAGATACATGGCGCATCAAGATGAATATAAGGCAGAATAAGTATGTTAGGTTTTCTCGTTAGTGTTTTACCGTGTTATTAAGTAGGATCCGTCATGGGGTTTGCTACTGTTTAAAATTGAGTCTGTAAATTTTATATTTATTGAATAATTGTTAAATATTAAGTGATGTATGTTATATGAGTTTTAATCAGTTTAAATTTATTTTTCAGTATTACTTATAAATATCAATAAATTTATATTTCCGCGAGAAGAAATTTTGAAATTTATATTTTATAACTCAAACTTTTTATGAACTAATTTTCAAATTTTAAGTTAGTAGTTAGAAATGTGATGCCCTAAGGAGGGTGTTACAATTAGAAAAGATTTAATACTGTCAACATATAAGTCACGTCATTAATGAAGTAATTACAATAAATAATTTAAAATTAAAATTTTTATAACACTTTAATACGTTGTCATTTGTAAAGTTTATTATAGACGTATTTTTATGGTTTTTGCTAGTAAATATCTTAAGAATATTTATTAAGAAAGGTAAAATGGTAAGTTTTTTATGAAAATAAAATATTTAATACATTAATTTTTTTAAAAAAAACTACTATTTGTTTTGTTTTCATAAAAAAATTTCTATTTTAATTTCTTTAGAGTATTTATTACCAAAACCCTACTTTTATTACTAAGATGTAAAACTTATTTAGTTTTTTTAGTTTATTAAAATATTCCTACCCAATAAAAAATTTAATTTCTTAAAATACAATTAAATGTCTAAACAAAAATTCTTCCCAACAGTACATTTAATTTTTTTTCTAGATAAAACATTTAATTTTTAAAAATTTTTGTTAGCACATATGGTAAATTTTTTTTTCTTCTATTGTTGAGCTCAAATATGCTGAAAGATTATAAAAAAGTTCGAACCAATATAAAAAATTCGTTTGAACCAACTTGGAAGGAACTAATAAACAAAGTGAAGAGAAAACTTTAAAGCAATAAAAAGTAAATAAACACAAAAATATGGAAATTCTAAATTTAACCACCTTACACATCTTACAAGTTACAATGTGCTAGTTTTTTTTGAAATATAGTCATATATACAGCAACCATAGGTTTGGGAAACACCTTTTGTCAACCCCCTTAAGGTCAAAGCAGTATTGGATAACTAGTTATGAGCCAGTGGTTGCTACCAAAAACACCATTTTATGAAACTGATCTCAGATTGTTCTGGAAGCAGCAGTGTCCAAGCCAAGACCTCGTCGAATCATCCTTTGCTTCCTCATGAGCTCATGACATGAGGCAAAGAATTCATGCCTTAGAACTTCTTCAACACTAATCCTATTTCTTGGGTTTACTGTTAGAGACTTGTCTATTAAATCAAAAAATGATTTCGGGATGTGCTGAAGAAACTCTGGCCTCTTTGTGTGAAACTTGCACCAGCTTTCTATGTCCCATGATTGCAAGTACCGATCATCAAGTAACTCCTGCAATCCAGTGGAACTTAACAAAGATGACTTGTAGGCAAGCATTAATTATTTTGCTTCATTTACCATATTCAGAAATTAAGACCTGCTTTCGTTTGTACTTTACAGAAACTTAAGTTCAGAGCCACAAAAAAATAAATAAATAAATAAAAATCATGATTTCCACTGTTAATTGCAAATAAAAGAAAAACCAAAATAAAGTTTGTGCAGGCAACCACCATCTTCAAACATTATCGAAATGTCAATAAAAGTAACTTATGGACCATTTGTTTACTAGTAAACCAGTGAACTTATGAAGCTTAACCAACATTCTGTTGCTTACACCGACACTGGTAAAAGAATTAAGTGTCTGAAATCTCGAAAACAACAATATTTCGTTCATAAATAATTTTTTGCATGAAGCTTATTAAAATAATATTGAACATTTTAATTCATTCGCAGATTATTTCATTTTAAATAATTTTTTTCAATTTATATAATTAGAGTTTTTCAAATAAGGTTTAAAAGGAATTACCACCGGAAAAGATAATTGGCGGTCATGTAGCTTGGCCACTTCCCAAAGCTCTTCACTGCCCCGCAATTTAGCAATTTCTTTTATATTCCTGCAACAAAACTTAATCAGCGAGGAAAGGAAAGACAGAAGGATAAAATCACATATGAATTTTGCAGCTGATTTTTACTGTTCTGGGTCGCCAGTGAAAGGAGTTTTCCCAATCACCATGTAGAGTAGAGTGACTCCAGCTGACCAAATATCAACCTTGGGTCCCTGAAACTGAGACCTAAACAAAACCTGAAGAAACAGTAAAGCCTTGAATTAAAACTATTGAAAGACAAAGCCATCCATTAATTAAAGGACAGTAAGTTGCATCATTAAGTAACAACTTTAAATGTCGCATTTTGAAGGCGTGATATCCAATTCATTGGTGAATCTAAATTGAGGCCGCCAAAGACCAAATTTTTGAAATTTAATTTGCTTTCCTTTCATTCGTGATATTTAAAATTTTAAAACAAATATATTACTTAAATACTATAACTCACCAATTTTGCTTTTATAATGAAGGTTGTACAGCTTGAATGCTGCATGTAAACTCATGAATCAATATTAAGTCGTGCATTGTGTATCTGTTCACCATTTATCACCCCGGATATTTCCTTTCTTTCCCCACCCGATGGTCTTCTTAGTGGTACAATCATTAAATGGACATGGTGAAGTTCATTTGAACTTTGAAAATGTTAAAAAGAGGCCAAAACCCTCAAAAGAAGGTGAAATAAGATTCCAGACTAATTATCAAGTACAATTAAATCATTCAGATCATGGACATCTCAGTTGGCAGAGACTGTTTGACAAGAGAGGGTATCCTGTCAGTCAAATTCTGATAATTAAGTCTCAGCACTCAGCAGGAAACCACAATTTGAACCCCAAATGAAACGAAATCTTAAATATGGGACACTGTAACCTATACTGCAACCAGGAAACTAGCTGACTGTAACCTGTTAAAGTTTAAGCAGACTGTACACCAAAAAAAGGGTTTAAGCTAAGAATATTATATTACAGACCGTAAACAGGTTAAAGGAAACACAGTATACCTACGTACAAAAAATTCTTTCTTTTTTGGTAGGCAAATGCTTTATTTCTAACTTCTACAGCAGAATAAAATCGTTATTCCAAGTGCTAATATGTTACTTATTTTTCCCTCTTTCCTACAAGCATCTAAAAGTGGCACTCCCCATGTCCGCATTCAGTATAGCATTTGGATCTACATTAACTGCATCTATAAGTGCGTGAAATAATGCAAGTGAATAGAATTGACAGCAAGATCTTACCTCTGGGGCACGGAATCCCTTGGTTCCAACACATGGACCTTCTCTTTTGTGTTTTCCATCACCTGGAAAACAGATATTGAGCAGTTAGTATGCAAAAAGGTAACAATACCACTCATCAGAAGTGTTGAAATTAGAATCACACCTTTGCTTCTCAATAACCCAGCAGCAATAGTAGATGAATGTAGAGGCATTGGCGTAATATAAACAATCTTGCCATCTACCTTGCCTGAAGGAGCAGTAACCCTTTTCCTTTGAGAAGAAGGACCTTTTAATGAACTATTGTTTGCACATTGCATAGAATTCTGCACAAGGTTGATAAGCTCTTTTCTTCCTCGGAAAGGTAAGGGTTCCTTGAGCCTTTCTGCAGAAGCAGTCCTAGTGCTAGTAATATCTTTCGTAGAGGTTATACCCGACCCATCTGTTCCTTGTGCTCCAAGTAAATTCCCACCAGCCTTATCAGGACAATTTTTCAGAGGACCAGCATAAGCTTTTTGCTTCACAGGCCTATTAAGTTCAGAATTTTTCTTATAATCTGCTAACTCCCTTTTATTGGATGTTAGAGACTTACTTCCTCCAAGGTTCTTGTCTTGGACCAAAGGGGCAGAACCAGAAGGGAGAGGAATATTATCAGATGCATCAAAGCTTGGTTTTGATTTACCTGAGTAGATGCGCAAATTGACTGATTAAACTAATTAAGCATTTTATATTATGATGATCATTGATCATTAAAAATAGCAAAAGTAACTTAGGAATAATTTAAGGAAATGAATATGATGCTTGCAGAATCAAGAAATGTGTTTCTTTTGTTCTGAGAGCGGAGTATGTTAGCTTATTGCTTCTGGTTAAAATATAACCAAGTAGCCAAATAGGCACCTAGTCATATTTTATGAAAATTACAAGTGTCAAGAGAAGACAACCAAAGATTTAGCCAGCTCTTCCAGTTATCTAAAGAATAAGCAAGAGTTAAGTGAAAATGAAGCTTACTTCCAATGTTGTACTTCTGCTTTAAATCCTGGAAAGAAAGGGACAGAAAACATCATAATTCATCAGATTATATTTAGATTAAAATAATCGCAGTCAAAACTCATGTGAGAAGCAGCAGCAAGAGAAGCAACCTAACCATGGCAAGGTTGAAATCAATAAGGTAGCCTTTGTTTAGCTTTCGAGAAAAAAGGAAGTTTCCGGGTTTAACATCTCTGTGAACGACTCCCTACATTTAATAGAATTTGAAATTCTCAGATAATTGCATATATTATCTTAAAGTCAAAGTTTCATAAGACTCTGAATATGCGAAGGCGAAATTTTACCTCTTTGTGCAAGCACGCAAGGGCCCTGAACATGCAATACCCATACCACTGAAGCTGAATTATATCAATTTCTTTCTTCAAAACCTACAGATTGAGAAGGGAAAATTAGCTCCATTAAGCAAGAATTCTAGAGAAGGTTAGAGTATTCTCATGAGTAAATCAGGTTACAATCGTAAAAGGCTAAAAGGAAAATACATTTCCTGCATATATCAATTTCTTTTTCCAAAACCTAAAGATTGAGAAGGTAAAATTAGATCCGTTAAAGACGAATTCCAGAGAAGGCTAGGGGTCTTCTCATGAGCTAATCAACTTAAAATTGAAAATGGATGAAAGGGAAATCCATTTCCTGAACTTGTGTTGTAATATATCAGCATTAATATCAGATATGTACAGATATGTTTTTTATTCTTGTTTTTATTAGGACTGATTTTTCTCCCTTATTTTTAGGATAACAATCAATGGCATTAGCTTATATATTGTAACCTTCTCTGTAAAAACAAGAAATAATATTCATACATTCACATTCCTTCTTTCTATATGGTATCAGAGCAGCCTAGGTCGTTCCTAGGGCTTGCCTTTGTTTTTTCCTTTCGTTGAGCAATCTCCTATTGCAGCCTTATTGCTGCCTGAGACTTAAAACCGCCACCCGCCGCCTCCGTTTTTTGTCTCACCACCCTCGCCGGACTGCTTGTCGGCATTTTTCCAGCCACATCCAAAAAGCCCACCCCAACCCAACCACCCACGCGCCACCACTCGTAGCCCACACGCCGCCGCACTGTACGCGTGTGAGAGCCACGTGCCGCCCTCCACGTTGCCGTTCACCACGCGACCCCCTCCGTTCTGATCGTCAGCTCCTCCCTATTCATTTCTGACTATTTTTGGGTTCAACCAGAATGTCTACAGTAGCCACCCAGTCCTCCACCATCACTACGCCACCTCTGATTGTCGTTCCACCGCCTCCGGTTGCCGTTGCAGCACTGAATCCAAATGATCTTCCAGTTTTACACTCTTCTTATCACCTCAATGGTAAGAACTATCTCCAATGGGCCCAGGTTATTCGCACCACTTTCAAGGGTCATCGGAAGTTGTCACACATTGTCGGGGATCCTCCGAAGGCAGATGACCCACAGTTTGGAATTTGGGATGATGAAGATTCTTTGATTATGACTTGGCTATGAAACTCTATGACACCAGATATCAGTAAAAATTGTATGTTTTTTTACTTCTGCCCCTGAAATTTGGGATAGTTTGAGTCAAACCTATTCTATGAAACAAGATATTGCTGCGTGTTATGAATTAGAAAACAATTTTTAATACCCAACAAGGCTCTCTTTTTGTCACTGATTATTATGGTACTCTGAATGGTTTATGAATTGAGCTGGATCAAAACCAGGATTTAAAGATGAAATGCACTGGGGATGTTGCTACTTTAACCAAGTTTATTGAGCGTGGACGGGTCTTTAAGTTTCTCTCTGGGTTGAATTCTGAGTATGATCCTATTCGGGTTCAGATTTTAGGAAAGGACAAGCTTCCATCTCTCTCCGAGGTGTTCTACACAGTTAGGGGGGAAGAGAGTCATCGGGTTGTCATGTTGATTTGAATAAGGGTAATTCAAGTGATGATTCTGCTTTAGCAGTTTAGCCACCGACAAAGGTCCTATTGGTGGGTTATCATTTGAAAAGCCTAGATCATCCTCTTGGAAGTCATCTGCCAAACGTGACGAGCGCTGGTGTCCTTATTACAAGAAGTCTGGTCACACTAAGGACACTTGTTTTAAACTCCATGGCAGAGACAAGGTTCTTGGACGCTCTGAAGGTTTTAAAGGTAGTTAACAAAGGCAAGTTAATCAAACTGTGTACGACTTGGTTATTGAGGGTGAAAAGGTATCTGCACCACCTTCTGGGGAGGCAATTCCGACGCTTAGTAAAGCCGAGATGGATCGTCTGCACACTCTCTTGGATTCTATGAGTAAGCCTTCTGGCACTTGTTTTCTAATCATGACTGGTAAGAATTTAAGTTCATTCTCCTTTAATGTTTCTAGTATTGTATCTGAGGATGTCTGGATTATTGACTCTGGTGCTACTGATCATATGACCCCTCATCCTTCATATTTTTCCACTTACTCTAAATTATCTGGTAAGCATCACATCACGGTTGCTAGTGGATCCCATGTCCCTGTTTCAGGATATGGTACTATTTCACTTCAACCTTCCCTTCCTTTACATAATGTGCTCCATGTCCTTCATTTGTCAAATAACCTTATTTCTATTCATAAGCTTACCAGAGATTTAAACTGTACAGTGACCTTCTTTCCCTCTCATTGTGTGTTTCAAGATCTTACCACTGGGAGGACGATTAGGGTTGCTAAGGAATAGGGAGGGTTATATGTTCTACATCGAACTCATGGTAGTACCAGTCAGACAGTGTCCACATCCAGTCATGAGACAAGTTCAGATTCCGCTGCATCTCAGATATGGCTTCACCACAAACGCCTTGATCATCCTCCTTTCAGTCTTCTTAGGTCATTATTTCCACAATTGTTTAAAAATGAGTCTGTTGAGTCTTTTCTTTGTGATGTTTATCAATTTGTGAAACACCATCGCACAACTTTTTCTCTAAGTAATAATAAAAATATTGAACCTTTTGATCTTATTCATTCTGATGTGTGGGGACCTTCCTCTAATTCTAATATATCTGGTGCAAAATGGTTTGTTTCTTTTATTGATGACTGCATTAGGGTCACATAGATATTTCTTATGAAAGATAAATCTGAAGTGTTTCAAATATTCTTGAATTTCTATTGCATGGTTCAAACTTAGTTTGGAAAATCTATAAAAAGGTTTCGATCTGACAATGGCAAGGAATATGTGAATCAACATTTTACAAAATTCCATAAAGAACATAGTGTGTTACATGAGTTAACTTGTGTTGATACCCCCCAACAAAATGGGGTTGCAGAAAGGAA
The DNA here is from genome assembly GCA_029884605.1 of Ormosia emarginata. Taxonomy (NCBI): domain Eukaryota; kingdom Viridiplantae; phylum Streptophyta; class Magnoliopsida; order Fabales; family Fabaceae; genus Ormosia; species Ormosia emarginata. The sequence goes on from JAQQTP010000087.1 coordinate 6,945,735, forward strand.
GAATCGTCACCTCCTAGAAATTGCCAGAGCACTTCTATTCCAAATGTCTGTCCCTAAGTCTTATTGGGGGGAAGTTGTCTTAACTACCACATACTTGATGAACAGATTACCTTCCCGTGTCTTGAATGGTCTTAGTCCTGTGCAACTCATGACTTCCTTTTTCCCTTCCGTTCCAACCATGAAGAATCTCCTGTGTCGTGTCTTTGGTTGTATTGCCTTTGTTCATGTCCATAGTCAATATCGTGGTAAGTAGGATCCTAGGGCTATCAAATGTATCTTCATAGGGTATGCACCAGACAAAAAGGGGTACAAATGTTATCATCCTCAAAGTCATCGTGTCTATGTCTCCATGGATGTCACTTTTCATGAATCAAAGTCTTTTCACCTTCGTCCTCAGCTTCGGGAGGAGAATGGTCAAGAAGCTGAGTCCCTTGAGTAGGGATGGCAACGGGGCGGGGCGGGGCGGGGGCAGGTAGTAGCCCCCCGCCCCCGCAGATAATATCCGCCCTTGTCCCCGCCCCCATATCCGTACGAGTATCCGTTTATTATTCCCCCGCGGGTAAACGGGTACCCGCGGATATCCGCGAGTACTAAATAAATTATAAATAAAATTAATAAATTAATAAATAAAATAAAATAAATTAAAAAAAGTATAATATAATAATATTTTAATTTATATAATAAAATTTTTAATAATTTTATATAAAATATTTTTTTTTACGGGTACCCGCGGATACGAGAGAAACTACCCCCGCCCCCGTTTATTAAAAGGGGATAACTTAAACGGGTATTTATACCCGCGGAGGAAATTAAACGGGTATTACCCGTCCCCGTCACGGATATTACCCGCAGGTATCCGCCCCCGCGGGTAAAATTGCCATCCCTACCCTTGAGTCATCTTTTGTTCCTCTTCTGGTTGAATCTATTGAGTCATCTGTCCCTCCTCTGATGAAGGATGTGGCATCATCTTCTGATACTTCAGAGACACCTAAAGAATTAGTATATGTTCTTATAGATCGATACAAGCAGGTGTATTATTAGAAAAAACCCAACCTGGTCCAACAGCAGCTTCAATCGCCCGAACCAGAGGTAAGCATTCCTGATTCTGAACCTTTGAATAGTCCTTTACATGATATTTGTGAACCTAACCCTGATGACTTGCTATAGCCTTAAGAAAAGCCAGAAGAACTTGTGCAAAATACCCTATATCTCAGTTTGTGTCCACTAAAAACCTATCAATATAGCATCGGAGTTTTATTTCAGCAATTGATTCTGCCAAAGTCCCCACTTCAGTACAAGAAGCATTAATGGATAAGAATTGAGTTCAAGTCATGCATGAAGAAATGAGTGCTTTGAACAAGAATGAGACTTGGGAAATTGTTGACAAGCCGAAGGACAAAAGGATAGTTGGGTGCAGATGGATTTACACAATGAAATATCGGTCTGATGGTACTCTAGACTGGTACAAAGCAAGGCTGGTTGCAAAAGGGTACACTCAGACATATGGGATTGATTATGAGGAAACATTTGCCCCAATAGCAAAGATGAACACAGTCAGGATTATTCTCTCCTTGGCAGCACACTTTGGATGGGACTTGCACCAATTTGATGTTAAAAATGCTTTTCTCCATGGGAATTTGGAAGAGGAAGTATATATGGACATCCCACCAGGATATGAACCTACCGATGGAGGGAATATGGTGTGCAAGTTAAGGAAGGCCTTATATGAACTCAAGCAGTCTCCTCGTGCTTGGTTTGGGAGGTTCACCAATGCTATGGTGTCCTTAGGTTATAGGCAGAGCCAGAGAGATCATACCCTCTTTATAAAACATTCCAAAGAAGGCAAGCTTACACTTCTTCTGGTTTATGTTGATGACATGATCATTGTCGATGACGATGAGGTTGAGAAACAAGTCCTAAAAGAAAAACTAGTTGCACAGTTTGAAATGAAGGACTTGGGGAAGCTGAAGTACTACCTTGGGATAGAGGTTGCCTATTCCAAACAAGGCATCTTTATTTCCTAGAGGAAATATGTCCTGGATTTTCTTAAGGAAACAGGTAAGCTAGGTTGCAAAACCACAAGGGCACCTACTGAACAAAATCACAGGATTGGAAGCAATGAAGAGAGCCCAAGGGTGGATAAGGCACAATATCAGAGACTTGTGAGAAAACTGATATATTCGTCTCACACCAGACCAGACATAGCCTATGCTGTCAATGTGGTTAGCCAGTTCATGCATGATCCTCGTGAAAGACATATGCTAGCTGTGAATAGAATTCTCCAGTATTTGAAGACAAGCCCGGGAAGAGGACTTCTATTTCGGAGAGAACAAAAATTGACCATTGAAACCTATACAGATGCAGATTATGCCGGGTCAATTGTAGACAAGCGGTCTACCTCAGGTTACTGCATGTTTTTAGGAAGAAACTTGGTGACTTGGAGAAGAAACAGAATGTTGTTGCAAGGTCAAGTGCAGAGGCTGAATTTCGAGCTATAGCACAAGGAATTTGTGAACTGTTATGGATGAGAATCATACTAGATGATCTCAAAATAAAGTACGAAGCTCCTATGAGGTTACTGAGTGATAATAAGTCTGCAATCAGCATTGCTCACAACCTGATTCAACATGATCGGACAAAGCATATAGAGATTGATCGCCATTTTATCAAGGAAAAATTAGATGATGGCCTTATAACTACAGAGTACGTCCCTTCAGAGCACCAATTAGCAGATGTTTTCACCAAGGGGCTTCCCACAGAGCGATTTCAAGGTCTTACTTGCAAGCTGAGAATGATAGATATTCACTTACCAACTTAAGGGGGAGTGTTGTAATATATCAACATTAATATCAGATATGTACAGATATGTTTTTTATTCTTGTTTTTATTAGGGCTGATTTTTCTCCCTTATTTTTAGGATAGCAATCAATGGCATTAGCCTATATATTGTAACCTTCTCTGTACACAATTAAAAACAAGGAATAATATTCATACATTCACATTCCTTCTTTCTATAACTTGGTTCATTTAATCAGAATGTTTAAACCTCTGAAACCAGAAACAGTCATTTTTTCTGATGAAGAAAATATAAATTATAGACAGCATCAACAATTACCTCAGGTCTGTCATGCTCAACATGTTCTAAAACAAAGCAGTCACTGCTGCCACTTTTGAAAGAACCTTCAAACTTTATTATGAAGTTTTTACCCCTACATCATGAAAAAAATAAGTTGAAAATTACAGCTTGCATTGCAGCTTAAATATTGCAAATATCGTGTCATATGTCGTATACTTACCCAAAACGCTCAAGCATATTCCGCTCATTATTTACATGGTTTCTATGAGAATTATTATGTGGACCTGTAAAATCACATGTATATGTTGTAGAATCAATTTCTCAAAAACCATTATGCGATCCATATAGTAATATATAAAATGATTACATACGAAGAATTGTTTCCATTTTCCATTATAAGTTGGAAACTGAACACAAGTAAGAAGCGGATTGTTGATGACAAATAAGTAGCTTCACTTTTTAGTATTATGCATATAATGGACACTGCCCTTTTTTTTATTTTTTCAAAAAATCATACCACTAAATGCACAGCACACAATATGAAAGTTAGGTGTTATTTACATTTTATTGCAAGTCTTTTTCCATCAGTCTTTCTTCGAGCGCGGTAAACAGTGCCATAACCACCTGGATGAGAAAATAAGAAATGTCGATGCAATTTTAATACGGATTTATTTCATCAGCAAGGAAGTGGAGGAGAAACAGAGTCCTAATACCTGAACCTTCTTCTTCCTCTATTGTAAACGTTTCAAAAGATGGATATGCTTTTTTCTCCATCTGATTCAACAAAATTACCACAATGAATAATGTGAACACTTAAATTTTGCATCTTAAGCAGATAGTCAAAATGATCAAAGAAGCATCTCCTAAAGCATATGACTTTCAAAGGACCGGTTACCCATACAGCAGCTGATAGTGGAAGGAGCTCACCTTACGAGTCATGGAGGTAGTTTCTACCATGTTTTCTTTACGGCTTTGCTTTAGTTTGTGCCTCGTAATAAATTTTTTATCATTTTTACATTGATCAACATTTGGAGCATTATCAAATTTATTACAGGCTAGTGACTCCGTGAGAATTTGTGACCTAGGATGTAGATCATTCTTCTGTCCCCCCTTCAACGCGCAAGAAGATTTCAGATGCTGCTTTGAAAAGGACTGAGCTATTTTATAGGTAGACCGAGTCCCTATGTTTCTCGGTGTCTCATCATTGTCCAAATTTAATGCACGCATATGGTTCAGTTCCAAATCATTTGTTAGTTCTTCTCCACATAGTGCAGGATTGACCATCTGAGCAACATTTTCCTTCTCTCTTTCTGTGCCAGAACCAATCAACCCTTTCTTTGAACCACTTTCTACTTGCAAACCTTCCTCTTCATTAGATTCTCTTCTTAGATCTTTGCAAGTATTACTTTTACAAATACCATCATCCACAGGATGAATATTTTGTTCGGGATATTCATGCCTAAATGTTTCAAAGTAATCCATTTTCTTCCCGAATCCACTGCTCCCAACAAGAGCCTCATTGCATAGCGGGGGATCTTGGAAACTAGTTGGCAGAGCAAGCTTTACAAAGAGATTACATTCATTGAATCTATCTATACCCCCTAGCTTCTGACAAGTTAAGTGACTTCCAGTCATGAACAAACTATCACTAGCTTTAATTACAGATCCAGCAATCTCTCCTTGAAACATGCTTGTGCTGGCATCATTATCAGCTTCCCTATGTTCAAAATTCCGTACTGGACAATCTGAACACTCTCCATTCGTATCAATATGCAAGGGGATTATAGCATTCCCACTATGCATATTTTGTGATTCAAATTGTATTGTAGGGAAGCTTCTTCTCATCATAGCCTTCGTAGTGTCAGCATAACTCTGTATGGAAAAGAAAAATTGCAAAGCTTGACACCATATTCAGCATAAAATATAAAGTTTGATAAATAAAATATCTCACTGACATAAGGCTGATTAAATCACTATATTGAAATGAAAGGGCAACCAAATTATACCGTTAGACTTAATCAAACTTTGTAAGAAAATGAAAATCAGGCTTAATCAAGTGAGAGTCACTGTCACATATCAAAGGTACACTAGCTAGTCAAGTTCATTGGACATTCACAATTAACACCAAAATTATGATTCCACGTGTATATCACTAATTCACCAATAACTATAAGTCCATGACACACTCTAAAGCCAAATAAAACAAGACAAAAAAAAAAAAACCAACAACAACAACAACGAATACCTCCGAGGAAATGTCTTGGACCTCATTACTAATTGCTAATCTCTTTCGATCTCTTCCACCTGCATTCATTGAAAAATCTCAAATCAATAAACAATACACCCAAAAAAATATTCAAACAAGAGTGACCTAAAATCCCATACCTTCCGCGGAAGAGAAAAACAACCTCCTTTTAGCCATAGACAATTCCATCATATCCAACACCGTTCCCTTCCGTTTTCTCAACCCGCTAGGTTCCAAATCCCGAAATCCAAATCTCGAAACGAAGCCACGATTCATGGCGACAGAGAAGACCCTTTCGGGAGCGAAAACCGCCGCCGCAGAAGGCGTGACAAGTCCATTATCCGTAATGGAGAGAGGAGAATCGGGAAGCGAAGTCACGTGCCGAATGAAACCCGGTGATGCGGTGAACAATTGACATTGGGAAGCGAGGTGTTCGGGATAAACGGGGCGGCCGATTTTCAGCAAAACCGCTAAGAGATGCCACGATTTCTCTTCAACTATTGCCAAGGTCGTTGCGCGATTGGGTTCGAGTTCGGACCCGGATTTAGCCATGGATCGTTCTAGAATCTGTGATCTCTGCAACTCGGTTTTAGAGAGAGAGAGAGAGAGGAGCGGGAAGTGAAAATGAGAAAAGTGGGGTGTGAGAAAGGTTTTGGTTTTTGGAGGGTTTTGAGTTTGAGATGAAAGGGATTTCCCGCTTTTTTGTTTGTTTGGAAATTTTTCATTTGAAGTAGCAGGTGGTGTGGGTTTGTGTTGTTGTGTTTGGGTTTGGTGTTGGCCCAAGGATGTTTTATTTGTTGGGAAGACAAAACGACAAACTTCTAAGCCCAACTTGAATGTAGATGATGAAAATTGAAGTGGGTGGTGATGGGTTCGTCTAGTTGTTGTTGAATAAAAATGATGAAAATTGAAGTTAGAATAAATATGCTGCCGCATTATTTTTTTTAAATAAAAAATTATAACAATTGGTGTTTGATGGGTAGGTTGACAGATCATACAATGGAAATATTCTTAGCGATAAATTATGTATGCTTCATGGCTTGAGTGTTTTGGTGGTAAATATACCCCTAAGATTGCGTTTGGTACGCTTAATCGTATAAGATATAGTAGTATAAAACAATAGAATAATATTTGATAATATAAATAAGCTGATAAGTTGTTATACTATCAAATATTTAGTACACATAGTACAAATAACTTGATAGTATATGTAACTATCTAATATAACCATATTATCATTCACCTTCCTCACCGTCTCTTTCGACTTCTTAACAATACTCCATTCTTGTACCTTCACCAATTGCCAGATTTCCTCTTTATTCGTTCATGCTTGGATCTCTCACAATCCTAACCACCTATTTCTTTATTTTCTTTTTCATTTTACTCCAATTCAATCCTTAATGTTGCAGCACCCAGCCAATGTCGTGAGCAACCTTCTGCTCCACTGCGCGAGCCAATGCATCCTGTTTCTTTCTGCCACAACCACCTAATTATCCAGACCAACACCACCGTAGGCGCCATCCACTGTAGCCTCTGCCTTGAGATTGGGTGTGTAATGAGCATAAAATGGAGCTTCAAAACCATATTTTTTTCCCGATTAAGCTTATAATCATTGATTCCCTCCTAAACCAAACTCTGGGGATTCACACAAAATAACAAATTCAAATTCCAAAATCACACACAATCCTACCTTTTTCTCCATTTTCCATTTGCACAAGCTTCTTCCCTACTTATCTCAAACTTCACTCCATCACATTCTGGGGGTTTTCCAACTAAAGTTTGAAACTTTATGAATTACTGAATCAAACTAAAAAAATTTTGTGCATGTCTAAATAGCAAGAAATCTTACATGTCGGTTTCAACTCAGTCCCAGATCATGAACAAGCCAAACCCAAAATAGAAAATCAGAACAAAGGTGGATCAAGAAGAACATAACAACCCTGCCACTCTTCTAATCGCGGCCACCATAGGCGCCGCCCACCATAGCCATAATCACCCCCAAAACCCAGATCTGCTCCAACCTCTGCCCAATGGCCATGTCGAATCTGCCACGCCGGATCTATCGTCACCTTGCTGGCAACTACCACCCATGTATGTCCAAGCCAGCCACGACCCAGCTCCGTGAGCCACCACCATGCGCCGTCACAACCCGTGAAGAACCTGAAGCCACCGAACCACCGTGCACCGTCTGACTTGGGGAAGCATTTATTTTTACTTGTATTTTTTTATTTATTTTATTGGGTTGTGTTTTAATTTCTGGGTTGATACAAAGGGGTCATGATGGAGATCAAAGATGAAGAAGAGGGATAAGATAGGAATAGTTATCCTATCAGGTCTTATCATAGGGTAGAGGAAAGGATAGAATTATCCTTTAAGAATATGATAAAAATGATTGACCAGATTTGATTATCCTATCATGTGTCAGCACCAAACACATGTTAAGACCTGATAGTATAAGTTTATATTATCAAGTCTTTCTTATACGATGCACCAAATGCAGCCTAAAACTTGTAATAAAGCTGCTGACGTCGTAGTATCAAATTGTGCTTGGGAATGTGACTTGTCTACGTGGGTGAAGTCTCCACCTGATTTCCTTGTATCAATCATTTGGTTAGATGTTTGCTGAAATTTAATACATTTTCTATTTAGTTAAAAAAATGGTGTTTAAAGTTAATTATAACTATATATAGTGAGAAGTTGAAAAATGTTTAAATATAATTGTAATTGGAAAGCAAAAATATATTTATAATTTTATTCCATTGTTACAATGATGATACTAGAATTTGAACTTATGACTTTATGCAAATTATTCAAGTTTTTATATTTATCTTTAAATCTTAAAATAAGTAATAAGATATATTTACAATATTATCCTTTTTAGGTTTATCTTTAAATCTTTTTTTTGTACTTTATCTTTAAATCTTTAAATAAGTAATAAGATATATTTACAATTTATTTTTTTAATTTTTTTAAATTATAAAATGAGTAATTAATCATGCTAGTTCAACGCAAGACCAAAACAAAGCAACATGTAGACGAGAATAACCTTTTTTGAGAGAGAATGGCGAGAGCGGGGTTGAGCGGTGGTGAGGTTTCCGGTAAGAGTGTTGAGAGTGAGGAGAGGAAGGATGGTGGTGGTGGTGATGTTGATAGTGTTGGTGGTGGTGGCGGTGGAGATGGGATTGGGAAGGTGGCTGAGGGTGTCTCTTTCAAGGATAGGACTTTAGGTTCTCTAAAGCCCCAACAACAACGACATAGAGTGAATCTTTTGGAAAAGAATTTGGTTTCAGTGGACGTGGTGGATGAGAATCGGTTGCTTCCTAAAGTAACCATTGACAACAATGTGATTAAGGAGCTATCTTATCCTTGGAAGGATGCTCTTGTGGTGATGCTATTAGGGAAGTCTCTAAGTTTTCAAACAATGAAGGCGGGTCTAAATAATCGATGGAGGCTCTTTGCGGGGCATGATATCATGGACGTTGGGAATGGCTATTTTATGGCCAAATTTGATGAGGAAGTAGATCGAATGAAAGTGTTTAGTGGTGGCTCTTGGATGATCTATGATCACTATATGGCTGTTTGTGAATACGCTCCAAAATTCAATGCTAGTGTGGTTAAATATGATCTCACTTTAGTATGGATCAGATTTCCAAGTTTAGATTTCTTGTTCTATGATGAAAGTGTTCTACTAGCCATAGTTAGTGCGGTTGGGAAACCAATAAAAGTGGACATGAAGACGCTTCAGGTGGCTAGAGGCCAATTTGCTAAGGTTTGTGTTGAAGTTGATTTGAATCAACTGGTTGTTGGTAAAGTTTGGAACCAAGATCACTGGCATAAAGTTAAATATGAGGATCTACATGTTTGATGTACCAAATGTGGCTGCTATGGCCACTTAGGGAGGAATTGTTCAGTTGTAGTAATCCCACAACATCATAATTTAGGCAATACTAGTGCTAAATGTTCTTCTCAAACGGTGGTGGATGATGGTTCTTGTTCTCATGAGGATGAGTTTTTTATTTCATATTCAAGTTTGCTGAAATCTGAGGAGGAATCTTAGCAATGGTGATTGGATTATCGCGAAGAAAAAATGGAAAGGTCAACACTATTAAATCTGGTTCTTTTTCAAAAATTGAGGTAGCAGTGGGAAGGGGATAATGTTACATTGCATAGCAAGGGTAGAATAAGTGTGAAGGGGTCTAATAATTTGGGCCAAAACTGTGGCCTCTAAAGGTCACCAATGTTCTAATTTTTCTTCACATTATGCATTAGTTACTTGATACCTAATCACTTAAATTTTATTTTACCCAAAATTAATCCAATCTCTTAAATTCCAAGCCAAAATCGTGACCTCACCTTAGTGTAGGAAACCGTCAAAATTTCCATTCATTAATTCTAACATTTCCAAACATTCCAACACCACCAATGCATTCAAAATCATTAATCAATCATTAATCACAATTAAGAACACATGAATACACAAGATCATCAAATAAAGCAAGCATACAAATATGAATTTCTCCATCAAACAATCACACAAGGTCTCCTCACTACCAATAATGGTTGAAGTGAGTAAATCTCCCTCATACCTAAAGGAAGAACACGAAAATGGTCTCTTATTTGCTTCTTGTTAGTTTCAGTTTTGAGCTTCCAAAACCCTAGAAATTTCAACACAAAGAATCAACACCAATGGTTGAAAAAGAAGAGTCTTTGGTCTCCAATGAAACCATAGAACATGAAAATGAAGAAAAGGAAAAGAAAAAATGGAAACTTTACCTTAAAGTTTGAAGCTTGGTCTTGGAAGACAACGAAGGAAATGATGGATTTTGAAGAAATTTTCTAAATAGGAAGTGTAAAGGAGGTTGAGCTGAGTGTAGAAATGGTGTTAATGAAGAGAAAAATGAATAGAAATGGTCTCTAATGGGGCTGCAAAACTGTGGTCAAGGAGGAGAAGAAGAGAGAAGGAGGAGAGAAAAATGGAAGAGAAACTTGAAGAGAGAGAAAGTTTTGTAGGAAAATATGATATTTTTGGAGTGAATGTGTTAAGTGTGGAGGCAAATTTTTGCCTCCCATAGGCTAGCATTGCCGCGGCAATGGAGAGAGAGAAGAGGGAAAAATTAGCTTCCCCAACAAGCCAAGGGTAGCTTAGTCATTTGGTAGTCAAACCTTCTCAAAAAAGCTTTGATTAAAGTGGATTTGATTAGACATAAAGTGGATTACATTAGGATAATGTGATAAAGTTTTTAATACATGTTATTATCCAATAGACAATTGTCACAGTTGACAGAAGTCAGTATTAATTGTCCAGCGGATAAAATTTACAGAGCGATTTATTATTTTATTAGATAAAAATTTTTTAAAAAATATAAAACCTCGTAAATCGTGTCCGATCTCGAGTTTAGTAAGATCCCCCATCGACGTTTCCACAGATCAAGGTTCTCAGGAAAAATATCTCATTTTCTCAGCTCCGCTCAGTTTACACGCAAAATAAGAAATAATATTAAAATATTCCACGTTTTCAGAAAAATTCAATTTTTTTTTCAAAAATCACAAATATTATAAAATGAATATTTATAATGAAATAAATAAATTTTAGGGTGTTACAGAAATCACTACGATTCCTACCTGAGGAGTTGTATGTTTTAATGCCATCAAAAAGTCATATGTAACAAAGTAATTATAAAGTTAGTTATTGGATATACCGCGAATCATGTGGAGGGATGTGAGTGACTTAGATGAGATTTGTCCCTCTTACATAACAAGAGTGATATCTTCAGGGCCCCTGATTGAGTGAGACTACGAAATGCATGAACATTCTCAAATGAGTTAATATAAGATATTGATCTCATTTGTTATTACTACATCTACTCGAGTATCAAGAAACGGAAGATTAAACTATACAAGGGTGACACGTTCTATGCCTTGTGTTCAATCTAGATATCTGGACAAAGAAACTAAACTGCACGGTAACATTGATCACGAAAAGGTTATGTCAAATCACTGACATTCTCATTACTTGAGTAGCAGCGATGTGTTGCTAGATACCACTCACTGCTTGTAATATTAAAAGGAGATTTTAATATTATTACTAACGTCATGAGAACCTGTAGGGTCGCACACATAGAGCAGACTAAATTGGAGCACGTAGAATCCAAGTTAGACTGGGATTCAATCGTGGGTCAGACTCATAACAGATGAGTCTAGGGTTACACAACCTACCTTGCTGCTACTCTCACTCGCATAAGACACCAGTTATTATAAATAGCACTGCTAAGGGGCTATCAAGGCATGCATTAAAAAACCCTAGCTGCACTTAACAGAAACAGTGAGTGAGAGAGTGACAGGTTTCTCTTCTATTCACAGCTAGCACTGTGCCAGAGATGTGGGACTCCTTTTTTCGGACGTTGGACATTTGTGAGTCTAGTCGTATGAATATCGCAAAGACATTGTTGCTGTTACAGTGTTGGTGATTCACGTCGCTTGTTTTTGTCACGCTTCAAGAGGTAAATTATTTTAAAACACATATTATGGTCTATGTCGCATGGATCCTTGGTGGAAATTTTTATTTTTCTGCTGCATGATATATCTATAATTGCCAACAGTGGTAGTAGGGCCATTTGCATAATCATGATTCGATTTTCTTTTTACATTTTGTTTGATTTGTTGTATGCGAAACATGATGATGTTTTCAAAACCATGAAGATGTTCATATGATTTTGTGAAAACTGTTGAGTAAGCTATTTGTTTTTGCATCTTTTCTAGTATATATGTGATATATACAGTGCAAAGCGACGCAAGGATTGTGGAAACCTTATTTCTGTTCTGCAGTGGCATCAAGTGTTGATGTCAAGTAAACTGTGTTTTTAGATAGCGGAGCGGCGCAAAGGGTTTTGGAAACTTGGTTCTTGGTCTGTAGCGGCATCAAGTGTTGATGTCAAGCAAACCTTATTTCTGAACAGTGGCGTTAATATCCTCACGCATTTTGGAAAACCTATTTCTGGACAGGTGACGGTGGCATAAAGTGTTCATGTGACGACGACATGAGGGTTCAAGTGTTATTGCCCTAGCCATCAAGGAGGTCTATCTTTTAATTTTTTGTTAGAAACAAGTGGCACCCCTGCCCGCTGACCGAGCAGCGGGACCTCCGTGCATCAGGTCGCTACCCCGAACCCCATTGCGTGGTGTGTGTTTTTTCGTAGGCATAAAATTCAAATCTATTTTTAAATGACTCACAAAATAATAATGTGTTATTGTTTTGAGTTTATATGTTCTTTGTGGTGTATGGTGCATGGTTATGACCTTAGTCCTTTTTTTATGCTATTTTGGTTATTTTAAAATGCGGCCTGTGTGTCGTGCCTTTCTCTCTACATTCTGGTTGTATATTCTCTTTTCACCTAACTCCCTTGTATGTAAAACGAGTTTTCTATATAATGTAATCTTGATGTGGAGGTAAGAAGATGACATCAAATAAGGATGTTGATGGGAGACGCTTGATGATGTTGGGAGAATCAATGCATTAAGGGCCATAACCATGTCATATTTATTATATGTTTTATATGTATGAGATGCATGGATATTTATGGTATGTTAAATAGTTTAATAAATGGTGAGATCTAAAAATAATTATAAAAATTCCCTCAAAGTGAATATTAAGTTATTATGTGATGCCTTCCAATGCATGGCACTCGTCAAGGCTAGTATTGATTAAGTGTAGGTCTGCCAAGGCAGGATGCCTTTATCTATATTAGTAAAACGCAATGGGATAAAGGTAATATCTAACTGCCAACCATTGGGTCTGACTTACTAGGTCATTTTAATGGGATTGAAGGCTTAGAGGCATGGAGTTGGGCTTTAGTCCATTAGATGGATAAGAATAAGTGTTATTCACCCAACTATCCGAGAGTTGCATGGGATGTAATTGGAAAAAGTTTCCTACCTAAATAGTCAAATTTTGAATGATCAGCCAAAACTGACTCAAAGCTAGGTGAAATATGAATCTTGGCCCACTAGGAAATCATTTGATGGGATTTTCCAAGTCAATGCTGAGGGTCATTGATTTGAGTAAAATAGTGGGAGGCATATTTAATTAAAGTCCTTGTTAAATATGTTTATGGCATGATACTTATACTTTTCATATTTTCTATTGATAGATTACTATGGTAACAAACACTACTAGTAACTTATCATTGCGATCCGTCCTTGAGAAGGACAAACTATCTGGGACAAATTTCTTAGACTGGTACAGGAATATAAGGATTGTTCTCAAGCACGAAAAAAGTTGTATGTTCTAGAGCAGCCCATTCCCTAACCACCAGCTGCTAATGCCCTTAGAGTTGAAAGGGATGGTTATAAAAAGCATCAAGATAATGCCTTAGACATCGGTTGTCTGATGTTGGCCACCATTAACTCTGAGCTACAAAAGTAGCATGAGAACATGGATGCATACAATATGATTGTACACTTAAAGAAGCTCTATCAAGAGCAAGCTAGGCATGAGAGATTCGAAGTCTCTAAGGCATTTTTTCAATGCAAACTGGTATAATGTAGCCCTGTTGGTGCTTATGTGCTCAAGATGATTGGGTACATTGACAAATCTCTACCAGAGCTACTAAGCATGTTGAGAACTGCTGAGCAGAACATTAATAAAGGAAAGGGAATGGCCTTTATGATGGTCCAAAAGGCTAAGGGCAAAAACTAGCTGAAGAAGCCCAAGGACAAATGGAAGGGCAAGGGTAAAGAGAAATCCAAGCCCAGCACTTCTGGCTTGAAACATATGGGCAGAGTGGCTAAGGAAGGTACCTGCTTCCACTGTGGTCAGACCAGACATTGGAAGAGGAATTACGCCAAATTCCTAGAGGAGCTTAAGAAGAAGAAGGGAATTGAGACTTCCACTTCATGAATTTTTGTTATAGAAGTCAATTTGTCTACTTCTGCATCTTAGGTATTAGATACTGGATGTGAGTCTCACAATTATGTAAATGTGCAGGATCTAAATAACAATAGACCATTAGCTAAAGGCGAAGTCGACCTACGAGGTGGAAATGGAGCAAAAGTTGTTGCTTTAGTCATAGGGACTTATTTATTATCTTTGCCCACTGGGCTTGTAATTGAATTAGAGAACTGTTATTTTGTGCCTGTTATTAGCAGGAATATCATTTATGTTTGTTGTTTAGACAAGAAAGGTTTTACTTTTATAATAAAGAACAAAAGTTATTCTATTCATTAGAATGATATTTTTTATGGTAGTGCACAATTGAGTAATGGACTTTATATCCTTGATCTTGAAATGCCCATTTATAACACAAATATGAAGAGATTCAAATCAAATGATATGAACCCAACTTATCTTTGGCATTGTTGTTTGGGCCACATAAATGAGAAACGCATCTCCAAACTCTATAAAGATGAATTCTTGGACTCATTTGAATTCGAATCATATGAGATACGTGGGTCTTGTTTATTGGGGAAGATGACTAAAGCCCTATTCACTGGACAAGGTGAAAGGGCTAGTGATCTTTTAGGCCTCATACATAGTGATATATATGGACTCCTAAACACACTGATTAGAGGTGGTTTTTAATACTTCATTATATTTACTAATGATTTTAGTAGATATGGGTTTATATATCTTATGAAACACAAATCAGAATCCTTTGAAAAGTTCAAGGAATTCAAGAATGAAGTACAAAACCAATTTAGCAAGAGTATTAAAGTTCTTCAATCAGATCGAGGTGGTGAATACTTAAGTCATCAGTTTGATGATCATTTGAAAAAGTGTGAGATAATATCTCAACTCACTCCTCCAGGAACACCACAATGGAATAGTATTTCTGAAAGGAGGAATCGGACCCTGTTGGACATGATTTGATCCATGATAAGTCATGTAGACCTTCCAAGTTCCTTTTGGGGATATGCTTTATTAGCAGCAGCTTTTACACTTAACTGTGTTCCATCCAAGACGGTTCAAAAGACACCATATGAGATATGGACTAGGAGATGACCCAGTATGTCTTTCATGAAGATTTGGGGTTGCGAAGCTTACGTGAAATGAAAATTTTCTAATAAGCTTGGACCCAAATCAGATAAATGCTTCTTTATGGAGTATCCTAAGGAAATCAAGGGATATTATTTCTATAATCCTACCAAGGGCAAAGTGTTTGTCGCATGGACTGCTGTATTCCTAGAAAAGGAGTTTATCTCCAAAGGACCTAGTAGGAGGAAAATAGAACTTGAAGAAATTCAAAGTTCACATAGTAGCAGCGAACCGATAGTGGAAATAGAGCAGCCTCCACAAGTCGTTGTAGAACCAAAAACTACTCTAGTAGCACAAGACTCGCGTAGGTCTAACAGGATACGTCATCAACCAGAGAGATACGGATATCTCATAACCCAGTAAGGTGATGTATTGCTCATGGATCAAGATGAGCCTGTGACTTACCAGGAAGCCATTATTGGCCCAGAATATGAGAAATGGCTTAAGGCCATAAGATCTGAAATGAAATCCATGTATATTAGGTGTGGACCTTAGTTAACCCACTTGAAGAGGTAAAACCCATTGGGTGCAAGTGGATTTTCAAAAAGAAAACTGACATGGATGGTAATGTGCAATGTGCATACCTTTAAGGTGTGATTGGTGGCTAAAGGTTTCAAGCAAATCCATGGTATAGACTATGATGAAACCTTATCCCCAATTGCAATGCCTAAATTCGTTCAGATCTTGCTTGCTATTGTTGTAACATCCCTGATAACATGTTAGGCTTGTAAAGGGTTACTGAGGTAGCCTAATACTAGTTTAACATGCCTATAAAATTTCATGACAAACTGAGCTAGTTTAGGCACTTTGCCGTAACATAGAATGTGGAAAGTTACCTAAAATAACCCAGAAAATGACATAAATTGCCTAGATAAGAGAAATAATTATGGATAAGTTATTTTTAAGTCATAAATGAGTTAAGAAAGTTGTAGTTAAAATTTGAAGGTAAACTGAGTTCATTTAGTAGTTTTAAGCACACCGAGTACGGTTTTGATACCGAATGGACTCAGCGCAGATATGGAAAATTATGCAAATAATGAAACAATAATTTTGATAGATCTTATAATTTATTTTAAGATTGTTGGAAAGCAAGAAACTTGATTTATAAGATCAGAGTGTTCTTAACTGATACAAAGTCAGCAAAATAACCATTTTGCCCTTAAAACTCATCTTTTAAAAGATGATATTTCTCTTATCTTTCTCAAATTCTCGCACACATGACTATAGAAGGCAAAGAACGAAAAAGAAAGAAAGAAAAGAAACAGAAACAGAATGGGGAAGAGGAAAAAGGAGATGAAGGAGAAAATGGAGAGAGTAAAGGGGGGAAAAAGATGGAGCAAAGCCAAGATTTGCACTCAATCTTCATCAAGAGGTAGGGGGTTTCTTTCCTTGCTTTCTCTCTTTATTTTCCTCCATTTGCTACAACGTTTGGTGCTAAAATAAGAAGTGGGTTGAGTGCTAAAATGTTATTCATATGCCTAATTATCATGTTTTTAACCTTAATGGTAGTTTGGTTTGATTATGGTTGAGGTTTAGAACAAGATTATGCTCTTGTTTTCCATGGATTTAAAGAAAATGAAAAATGGGTTTTTCATGGATGAGGGGTTGAGCTTTGATTCAAGTTTAATGTGTTTAAGAATGTATTATGGTTATACAAGATGACTGTGGTGTTAAGAGGCCTTTAGAAATTGTTTTGAAAGAATACAATTTGAAAGAGATGTGTAATGCTAAATAATGATATTTTATGCTATCCAAAATATAGATAAGCATGATTAATTCATGAAAAGTATGAATTATACTTATGGTTATAAAGATTGGATGATTATATATATATATATATATATATATATATATTGAAATAAAATAATTGAACATGTGAGAATTGAATAACATGATTTGTGACTTATTTTCTATGATTTTTGGATGCATTAAAAATGGATTTTTCCTTGATTAATAGGTTAAGTTTAAATATGTGATTCATGAGTCAAGATTGTATTTTGATGTTATTAAGTTATTGAAGTGTTGGAAATTGGTTGAAAGCAAGATTAGATTGAAGCAAAAATGGTTGGAATGGGATGGTGTAGCAACCATAAGCTTGCTGCTGGGCTGCTACCAGTTGTGACTGTTCAACCATGAACAGTAGCACATTTCAGTCATGCAGCTGGCTGCCCATCCTAGAATGATGATGGGAAATTAATCCTTATAGCTTGCTTTGTGGTAATTATGGTTTAGTTGAGATATAATTGGTCAAAATGAGATTTTGAGTGATATTGAGTGTTTTCTTACTTGAATGTGTTTTCAATGGGTGTTTGTAACACCCTTATGGGGATGTCACATGTATAAAATAAAATAAAATAAACATAAATAAAATCTACCCAAGTTGTAAAACATTTGTTACATAGTAATACGGGTTGTAAAATTTTTTCCGGTTAAACAGAATATTACGAAATAAAATAACACAGAACATAAAATAAACAAACTATCATCACACATAATATACATATGGTTTTGTTTTAAGTAGTACAAATAATTTACAGCTATAATTATTTAAACCAAAACAGTAAACAAAGCAGTAAAAAGTCTATATATACAAACGCAGACGTGCCCAAGTACGCATCATAAATATCTAACCCTCTGAAAGATCACTCTCAGATGAAACTTCAGGTGATAAGTATCCAGGATGCCTCGACCCTCTACGGACTCTAGTCCGTGCTGTCGACACGCTGCTGGTCTCACTAGGCGCATCAAACATACCACCCCAATGACGCCTAAGAGATAGTGGTAACTCCACATGTAAATACAATACATTAGAAAAGATAGGCACTCCATCAAACTCTGTACGTATGGTCACAGTCAAACGCCCAACGTACGTAACCGAATCTCTGTCCTCCCGCAGTCTCCAGGCTTTAGAGCCTCCGTGAAAATCCAACCTCACGAAACCAAAGAATCCTGGTAGCGTCATACTCATACAATCAATCCAATGGGTATGGATGATCGGATGGTTCTTGATCGTCAAACTGATCCTCGGCTTGTTGCTGCTCCTCGTCCTCGGGATATACACATTCAAGAGGTTGTTCCTCTTCCTCAAACTCTTCTTTTAAAGACATAATTTAAAATACAGGAACACATACAATAAAGAGGTAAGACAATCTATATCACCACAAACATGAGAAATAAGAAAACGACAATACAATAGATATAGCAATTCATACAATATAACATACCATAACAGCATAAATAATAATATAAAGTAACATAGAAATTAAAAGTAACAGCATCACATAATGTCATATATAAAATGGTACAGATAAAATGGTATAGATAAACTAGTACGGATAATAATATTATAATGCACAACACATAAATCATATGTAATGCGACTCAACCCTACTCCATGGAGCTACAACCACAGACATCAGAGAGAATGATCCGTAAAACCCATTAGTACCCCAGGCTGCCCAACCAAACTATTCCGCTGTCTCACGTTGCGTCTATAGCCCACTGTCAAACGTCGTGTAGTAGCATACAGTCTCACGTCGTATACTACAGGCATTGCACTATCATAGATTTTACAAGATCTCGATTAAGTATAGTGCGTGCCGAGATCATTAGTGTGTTACCAGTTACCACGGCCCAGAGGAGCGACCAACTGTCCACAAATGGAATAATTCGCACACTAATGCCTCCAAGTCCATACAAAAATGAACCACACTACGCTTATTGTACCGACAACACGATGTTATTCATCTCGTTAATAAAATCACCAATGATCAACCACATTGGTACAACTCAAATGTATGAATCAAAATAATTACTAAAATACCCTCAATGGTATTAGTATCCATTTTTAGGGAAATGCCCTCAAGGGCAAAATTATAAAAAAGGCCCTCAATGGCAGAAATTATGAAAATGCCCTCAATGGTAAAATTTTGAAAATACAGTATGTCCCACCTGACAATACTGTTCCACAACTGTCCGGGTCCACCACTTTGGCCTGACAGTAAAACTTACTGTTTTCATCAATCGTGTAGAAATTTTATCGCGTTTTCACAATTTCATCATTTTTATAAACGTTTTCAAATCGCGTAAATATATTTTACTGTTTTTGAAATCTTGTATTGTTTTTCAAACGTTTTCTCAATCGCGTAAGATTTTTAAATCATTTTCTTGTCTGATTTCCTTAAAAATTATTATTTAAATAAACAGAAATAATATTTAATACGTTTAAACTACGTAGGCTATTTTTCATACGATATAAAGTATATTGGATATCTTTTCTATCTTATTTGTCTGTTTTTAGCAAAAATTGACAGTATTTTGCTTAGAAAATGTATAACAATAGTTTTCTAAGTTTTATGAAAAAAAAACCCTTTTTAATTTATATTACAACCATTTAATTATACTTTTGAAAACTACTAACGTGCTTTAAAACATAAAATGAGCTCTACATTAGAAATTTTACAAAAGCTACTGTATTTTCTTCTAAACATTAAAATCATTAGTTTTAACTTCCTAAACTTAAATCTAATCATTTTTATACCTCTAAACTCATTGTAATAAAAATTCCTTTTTAGTATTTATTACTTCTTTTTGTTTAAAAACAATTTTAGAAATCATAAACACTTGGCTTTGGCATGTTGGCCGAATTACCCAAATTTTGCCATTTGATCTTTAAATTCATTTTTCTTGCTCTAAATCAATTTTGTATCTTATCAATTCACCTAAGTTTTTTAAATCACTATTTTGGAAAATTGTTGAGAACATTTTGGTTCTCATTTTATATTGAGGCTGTGAGCCTTGAATGTGTGTTCTTTGGAACGCTCATGCAAACCTTGCATATTATTCACATCCTACTAATTATTCATGCATTTCTAACACATACAATATTTTTAAAGCTTGTAGACATGCATATTAATACAAATCACAAATAAGAAAGCTATTAAACAAACAACACAAATGAATCCTTATGGATTCTACAATCATAAACAATTCCATTTTCCTATCACCACCCAAGGATGATAAGATTTAAGTCTTCCTCTTACCTTAAGTGAAGACAAACTCTCTTTCACTCCTTTCTATGGTTTCGGTTTCACCCTCCAAAGTCACCTATCAAGCTTAAACAATTTCTACAAGTTACTAACATTGAAAGAAAACTTAAACCATGGATCAATCATGGCTTAGAATCTTGAAAAAGAGTTTAGAAATGAAAAACAAGAAATTTCACCTTCTAGGTAGAATCTCCAAAGTAGTTTTTCAAGCTTTAGATGATTGATTTTGCAAGAACTCTCAACTAGAGATGTTCTTAGAATTGTGTTTAGGTTTAGAAAAGTAGGTTAGAAGAAATTTTAGGTGAATGGATGTTGAAGATGGATGCTTGGCCGAATGGCTTCTTCAAAGTAGTATCAATGGAGTTTGTATTTTTGGAAGAGAGAGAAGAGAGAAAGTGTTAGAGAATGAAGTGATTTTTGGCTCTCCAAGGAGCACTTGGCCGTAGACTTCAATGCAAGGGAGGTGTCCCCTTGCTTGGCTCCATCCAAGCCTTAGGAATGATCAAAGGCTACAAATAACCCTTGGCCTCCGAGCTTAGTTCCTATTGGCTACTCCAAGCCTTGTCACATGCATAGTCATAAGCCTTGTCACAAGCTTGTAAATATCTCACCACTAATGATGCTTAAACCGCTAATGATGTTTAATTAAGCTACTAATGTTGACTACTTTTACTAAATGTGGGTCCCGTAATCATTTTCGGGTCCATTACCGCTTATTTGTACTTGACTAATAAAATAATATTATAATAATATAAAATTATTTTATTTTACAATTAAATCCTAAAAATTAAAAGATTAACAACAGTATCATTCAGAATTGGGTTTAGTAAGATCCCCCAGCTCCGAATAATTAAAATAAGATTTTCCCAGCCCGAAAATTATTATTTTCCTGACCCGGAGCAAATCACACAAAAAGTCCAAATAAAATCACAGACAGTAAAATAAAACAGTATTTCATACAGAAAAATAACAAACAGTACAAAAAGGACATAACGATCATTTATCCTAAAGTTGAAAAACAAAAAACAGTACATTCGGGACACAACGGTCATTCACCAAAAGTTTAGGGTGTTACAACTCTCCCCAATAAACAAAAATTTCGTCCTCAAAATTTGTTATTCCTTAGAACAAATGAGGATACTGCTCCCTCATTTTATTTTCCAGCTCCCAGGTAGCATCACCTATCACATCATTCCATATGACCTTCACCAGCTCGATCATTTTCCCTCGAAGCTGCTTCACCTTTCTGTCCTCTATTCTGACAGGTAAAGTCTCGTAAGTCAAATTATCCTTCAACTGTACCTCGTCTAGTTGTATCACATGCGTCGGATCAGGAATATACTTCCTTAACTGAGACACATGAAATACATCATGCAGATTGGATAGAAAAGGCGGCAAAGCAATCTGATATGCTACAGGACCTATTCAACGAATAATCTGATACGACCCAATGAACTTAGGAGTAAGCTTCTTAGACTTAATAACTCTTCCGACACTGGTCGTAGGAGTCACTCTTAAGAATATATGCTCACCCTCCTCAAACTCAAGAGGTCTTCTTCGCTTATCAGCATAACTCTTTTGTCTGCTATACGTCGTCTTCATCTTTTCTTGTATCATCTTTACCTTCTTTGTAGTCTATTGTACAAGATCTGATCCAATAGTCATACTCTCCCCATCTTGATACCAACACAGAGGTGTTCGACATCGTCTTCCATATAACGCCTCATAAGGTTGCATCCCTATACTCGAGTAAAAACTATTGTTGTAGGTGAATTCTATCAAAGATAAAAATTCATCCCAACTTCCACGTCGTTCTAACACACAGGCACGCAACAGATCTTCCAAAGATTGTATAGTCCTCTCCGTTTGACCATCAGTTTGCGGATGATAAGCCGAACTCAACCGCAATTTAGTTCCCATGGCTTCTTGTAAACTTCGCCAGAACCTTGATGTAAACCTTGGATCTCGGTCAGAAACTATACATGTAGGCACACCATGTAACCTTACAATCTCATTGATATACATCTGGGTTAATCTCTCCAACGAATACTTAATATTGATGGGCAAGAAATGCGCCGATTTCATAAGCCTATCAACTATAACCCATATTGAATCATGACCTTTCCTTGTCTTTGGTAATCCAGTAACAAAATCCATAGAGATACTATCCCACTTCCACTCTGGAATAGCTAACGGTTGTAACATGCCGGCTGGCCTCTGATGTTCTACCTTTGCTTTTTGACAAACCAGACAAGATGCCACATATTCCGCTATGTCTCTTTTCATCCTTGGCCACCAAAACAACCTCTTCAAGTCTTAGTACATCTTGGTCATCCCCGGATGCAAACTCAAATCACTAGTATGAGCTTCATCTAGAATTCCCTTCTTAAGTTCAGAATCATCGGGTATACAAATTCTCCCCTTGAATCTCAAGAGTCCATCTACTCCTTCTTCTACCGTCGCTTTATGACCTTGCTTCAACAATTCCCTTTCATTTTGTAAAAACGCATCTTCCCCTTGTTTATCTCGAACTATATCAAGCAATTCATTTATGATCACGACTTTACATAGGCAAATTCTTCCAGGCACAAACTTCACTGACAACCACAAATCTCGGAATTTGTTAATCAATTCCTCCTCCTTTATCAACATCGCTGAAACACTAATTACCTTTCTGCTCAAGGCATCAACTACCACATTAGCTTTTCCTGGATGGTATTGGAGTTGAAAATCATAATCCTTCAAGAATTCAAACCATCGCCTCTGCCTCATATTCAATTCTTTTTTATCAAACAAATACTTTAAACTCTTGTGATCACTAAAGACATTGAACATTGCTCCATACAAAAAATGCCTCCACACCTTCAATGCAAAAACCACAGCAGCTAATTCCAAGTCATGTGTTGGATAATTCCTCTCATGAACCTTTAACTGTCTAGAAGCATAAGCCACCATATTCCGATTTTGCATCAATACACATCCCAGTCCTTGGTAAGAAGCGTCACAATACACATCAAAAGTTCCGTTAGAATCCGGAAGAACCAACACTGGTGCAGTTGTTAACCTCTTCTTCAATTCTTGGAAACTTGCTTCACGTTCCTTCGTCCATTCAAAAGCTTGACTTTTCCTTGTGAGCTGTGTAAGCGGTTCAGCAATCTTAGAAAAACCTTTGATAAACCTCCGGTAATATCTAGCAAGTCCAACAAAACTTCGAACTTCTGTCACTGTCTTAGGCCTTTCCCATTGAAAAACAGTCTCCACCTTCGATGGGTCTACCGCAATACCTTCCTTGGAAATCACGTGACCTAAAAATTGAACCTCTTCCAACCAAAACTCACACTTCGCCAATTTTGCATATAGCTTCTTTTCTTTCAGAATCTGAAGAACTATACCGAGATGTTCAGCATGCTCTTCTTTAGTCTGAGAATAGATCAGAATGTCATCGATAAAGACAATGACAAATCTGTCTAAGTATGGACGAAAAATCCTATTCATATAGTCCATAAAGACAACAGGAGCATTCGTCACTCCAAATGGCATTACCTGATACTCATAATGTCCATATCGAGTTCGAAAAGCTGTTTTAGGTACATCCTCCACCTTCACACGAATCTGATGATATCCCGATCTCAGATCTATTTTAGAAAATACCACTGCTCCCCTCAATTGATCCATCAAATTATCAATTCTCAGAAGTGGATATTTATTCTTTATAGTCACCTTGTTCAGCTGACGATAGTCCACACAAAGTTGAGAAGTTCCATCCTTCTTCTTAACTAAAAGCACTGGTGCTCCCCATGGTGAAACACTAGGTCGCATAAACTGCTTCTCCAATAGCTCCTCCAATTGCTTCTTTAACTCTACCAACTCTGCTGGCGACATCCGATACGGTGCAATTGAGATAGGACCTGTTCTTGGTACTAAATCAATTAAAAATTCGATTTCCCTCTCCGGTGGTAAACTAGGTACGTCATCAGGAAAAATCTCTGGAAATTCATTGACGACAGGAATAGTATTCACATCTTTCTCATTCTTGACATCTAGAGAAGATAATAACATATATCCCTGTGCTCCCTCTCTCAACAACGATTTGACTTTAACAGCAGTCAAGAATCCAGACTTTTCTTCCTTAGGAAAGACTAGGGTTCTGTTTACACAGTCTATAAGGATATGGTTAGAAGATAACCAGTCCATTCCTAGTATTACATCTATCCCAACAAGAGGCAAACAAATCAAGCTGACAGAAAACACACGGTCCTTTATAACAACAGGACAATCCAAACATATCTTAGACGTAATTACAGGTTTAGCAGTTGGTGTAGATACAATCAGTTTAACATTCAGAGAAGACACAGGCAACTTCAATCTTTCCACACAATCATATGCAATAAATGAATGTGTTGCACCAGAATCATATAATACAGTCAGAAGATTACCGTCAATGACACCTTCCCCTTGAATAAGGTCATCAGATTGAGAAACTTCAGTTCCCGTCATAGTATATACTCGCCCTCCTGACCTCGGTTGAGTACTCCCTGATCTTGGCTGATTCGCACGAACATACCGTACAGCAGGTTTCTTTTCCGGCTGAGTACAATCCTTAGATATGTGCCCAGGTTGTTTGCAATTAAAACAAACTGTTCCTTGGATGGAGCATTCAGTAGAAAGATGGCCTTTCTTTCCGCACTTAAAACATGTTGGCGTGAACGCCACTCTCTGACCAGCTCCACTACCACTTGCACTTCCCCTAATTGGCGGTCGTTGAGATTGATTCCCTGGTGGTCTAGAATACGGCTTGCGCTGAAACCGACTGTTATTGCTGTCACCACCCCTTTGAAATCTTGTTGGTCCAAAATTACGGTTTCTCTGATCCCGTGACAACTCTAATTCCTCGAGTCGTGCACAAGTATCCACCAACGCATGAAATTGATTCATTCTCAAAGATACCACTCCTCTTTTCAATTCCACTCTCAACCCTGCTTCAAACTTCCAATATATCCACACATCATCTGGTCGAGTTTGAGCATAATCTAAGAACCGTGACAAGCTCTCAAATTTAGAAGCATACTCATTTACCATCATGTTACCCTGACGTAAACCAAGAAATTCTATCTCTTTGGCATGTCTAGCACTCGCAGGAAAATACTTCTCCAAAAATACATCTAAAAATACCTCCCATGTAATTTCTGTTCCTTCAGCCTGCAATAACTGGCGGGTTCCTCTCCACCAATGTTCACCGTCTCCTCTCAGCATGAAAGTTGCATACGTCACCTTCTTATCATCTGTGCATCTCATCCCTTCAAATATCTTCTCTAAATCTTGTATCCATTGACTTACCTTCTCAGGATCAATCTCGCCTCTAAACTGTGGCGGATTGTTACGCCTAAATTCAGATAAATTTAGGGCATCAGCAGTAGCATCTTACTGTTGAGTTGCTCTCTGATTCTGCTGAGTAATTACTTCTGCCATTCACTGCATAGCTTCTGCAGCTGCAATCATTGGATCCACAGCACGATTCACATTCGCACGTTCTCCTCTTCCGCCAGACATCTTCTTTCTTCAATCATAACAAAACATAACAAAACAAAGTTAGATACATCTTTTCGGAAGTAAGTCACAGAGAATCACACAACACAAGCAAAAATAGACCCAACCACAACCCCAAAAGACTCTAACTTGGGCTCTGATACCAACTAATGTAACACCCTTATGGAGATGTCACTTTTATAAAATAAAATAAAATAAAGATAAATAAAATCTACCCAAGTTGTAAAACATTTGTTACATAGTAATACGGGTTGTAAAATTTTTTTCGGTTAAACAGAATATTACGAAATAAAATAACACGGAACATAAAATAAACAAACTATCATCACACATAATATACATATGGTTTTGTTTTAAGTAGTACAAATAATTTACAGTTATAATTATTTAAACCAAAACAGTAAACAAAGCAGTAAAAAGTCTATATATACAAACGCAGACGTGCCCAAGGACGCATCATAAATATCTAACCCTCTGAAGGATCACTCTCAGATGAAACTTCAGGTGATAAGTATCCAGGATGCCTCGACCCTCTACGGACTCTAGTCCGTGCTGTCGACACGCTGCTGATCTCACTAGGCGCATCAAACATACCACCCCAATGACGCCTAAGAGATAGTGGTAACTCCACATGTAAATACAATACAGTAGAAAAGATAGGCACTCCATCAAGCTCCGTATGTATGGTCACAGTCAAACGCCCTACGTACGTAACCGAATCTCTGTCCTCCCGCAGTCTCCAGGCTTCAGAGCCTCTGTGAAAATCCAACCTCACGAAACCAAAGAATCTTGGTAGCGTCATACTCATACAATCAATCCAATGGGTATGGATGATCGGATGGTTCTTGATCGTCAAACTGATCCTCGGCTTGTTGCTGCTCCTCGTCCTCGGGGTATACACACTCAAGAGGTTGTTCCTCTTCCTCAAACTCTTCTTTTAAAGACATAATTTAAAATACAGGAACACATACAATAAAGAGGTAAGACAATCTATATCACCACAAACATGGGAAATAAGAAAACGACAATACAACAGATATAGCAATTCATACAATATAACATACCATAACAGCATAAATAATAATATAAAGTAACATAGAAATTAAAAGTAACAGCATCACATAATGTCATATATAAAATGGTACAGATAAAATGGTATAGATAAACTAGTACGGATAATAATATTATAATGCACAACACATAAATCATATGTAATGCGACTCAACCCTACTCCATGGAGCTACAACCACAGACATCAGAGAGAATGATCCGTAAAATCCATTAGTACCCCAGGCTGCCCAACCAAACTATTCCGCTGTCTCACGTTGCGTCTATAGCCCACTGTCAAACGTCGTGTAGTAGCATACAGTCTCACGTCGTATACTACAGGCATTGCACTATCATAGATTTTACAAGATCTCGATTAAGTATAGTGCGTGCCGAGATCATTAGTGTGTTACCAGTTACCACGGCCCAGAGGAGCGACCAACTGTCCACAAATGGAATAATTCGCACACTAATGCCTCCAAGTCCATACAAAAATGAACCACACTACGCTTATTGCACCGACAACACGATGTTATTCATCTCGTTAATAAAATCACCAATGATCAACCACATTGGTACAACTCAAATGTATGAATCAAAATAATTACTAAAATACCCTCAATGGTATTAGTATCCATTTTTAGGGAAATGCCCTCAAGGGCAAAATTATAAAAAAGGCCCTCAATGGCAGAAATTATGAAAATGCCCTCAATGGTAAAATTTTGAAAATACAGTATGTCCCACCTGACAATACTGTTCCACAACTGTCCGGGTCCACCACTTTGGCCTGACAGTAAAACTTCCTGTTTTCATCAATCGTGTAGAAATTTTATCGCGTTTTCACAATTTCATCATTTTTATAAACGTTTTCAAATCGCGTAAATATATTTTACTGTTTTTGAAATCTTGTATTGTTTTTCAAACGTTTTCTCAATCGCGTAAGATTTTTAAATCATTTTCTTGTCTGATTTCCTTAAAAATTATTATTTAAATAAACAGAAATAATATTTAATACGTTTAAACTACGTAGGCTATTTTTCATACGATATAAAGTATATTGGATATCTTTTCTATCTTATTTGTCATTTTTAGCAAAAATTGATATTTTGCTTAGAAAATGTATAACAATAGTTTTCTAAGTTTTATGAAAAAAAAACCCTTTTTAATTTATATTACAACCATTTAATTATACTTTTGAAAACTACTAACGTGCTTTAAAACATAAAATGAGCTCTACATTAGAAATTTTACAAAAGCTATTGTATTTTCTTCTAAACATTAAAATCATTAGTTTTAACTTCCTAAACTTAAATCTAATCATTTTTATACCTCTAAACTCATTGTAATAAAAATTCCTTTTTAGTATTTATTACTTCTTTTTGTTTAAAAACAATTTTAGAAATCATAAACACTTGGCTTTGGCATGTTGGCCGAATTACCCAAATTTTGCCATTTGATCTTTAAATTCATTTTTCTTGCTCTAAATCAATTTTGTATCTTATCAATTCACCTAAGTTTTTAAATCACTATTTTGGAAAATTGTTGAGAACATTTTGGTTCTCATTTTATATTGAAGTTGTGAGCCTTGAATGTGTGTTCTTTGGAACGCTCATGCAAACCTTGCATATTATTCACATCCTACTAATTATTCATGCATTTCTAACACATACAATATTTTTAAAGCTTGTAGACATGCATATTAATACAAATCACAAATAAGAAAGCTATTAAACAAACAACACAAATGAATCCTTATGGATTCTACAATCATAAACAATTCCATTTTCCTATCACCACCCAAGGATGATAAGATTTAAGTCTTCCTCTTACCTTAAGTGAAGACAAACTCTCTTTCACTCCTTTCTATGGTTTCGGTTTCACCCTCCAAAGTCACCTATCAAGCTTAAACAATTTCTACAAGTTACTAACATTGAAAGAAAACTTAAACCATGGATCAATCATGGCTTAGAATCTTGAAAAAGAGTTTAGAAATGAAAAACAAGAAATTTCACCTTCTAGGTAGAATCTCCAAAGTAGTTTTTCAAGCTTTAGATGATTGATTTTGCAAGAACTCTCAACTAGAGATGTTCTTAGAATTGTGTTTAGGTTTAGAAAAGTAGGTTAGAAGAAATTTTGGGTGAATGGATGTTGAAGATGGATGCTTGGCCGAATGGCTTCTTCAAAGTAGTATCAATGGAGTTTGTATTTTTGGAAGAGAGAGAAGAGAGAAAGTGTTAGAGAATGAAGTGATTTTTGGCTCTCCAAGGAGCACTTGGCCGTAGACTTCAATGCAAGGGAGGTGTCCCCTTGCTTGGCTCCATCCAAGCCTTAGGAATGATCAAAGGCTACAAATAACCCTTGGCCTCCGAGCTTAGTTCCTATTGGCTACTCCAAGCCTTGTCACATACATAGTCATAAGCCTTGTCACAAGCTTGTAAATATCTCACCACTAATGATGCTTAAACCGCTAATGATGTTTAATTAAGCTACTAATGTTGACTACTTTTACTAAACGTGGGTCCCACAATCATTTCCGGGTCCATTACCGCTTATTTGCACTGACTAATAAAATAATATTATAATAATATAAAATTATTTTATTTTACAGTTAAATCCTAAAAATTAAAAGATTAACAACAGTATCATTCAGAATTGGGTTTAGTAAGATCCCTTAGCTTCGAATAATTAAAATAAGATTTCCCCAGCCCGAAAATTATTATTTTCCTGACCCGGAGCAAATCACACAAAAAGTCCAAATAAAATCACAGACAGTAAAATAAAACAGTATTTCATACAGAAAAACAACAAACAGTACAAAAAAGACATAACGGTCATTTATCCTAAAGTTGAAAAACAACAAACAGTACATTCGGGACACAACGGTCATTCACCAAAAGTTTAGGGTGTTATAGTGTTTATGACTTGTTCATGGTAGAAGTTTGAGTTAGAAATTTGGGACTCTTCATTTGGATCTTTGTTGCACAAAGTGAGAAAAAGAATATTTTTCTTGCTTTATTGAGTTTAAATATATGATTGATGAGTTGAATTTAGTGTTTAATGATCCTAACATGATTAGAGACCATGATTAGGGTTAAGGAACACTTAGAATTCGTGCATTGAGGGTTAGAACTTGGTTAGAAACCACGTTCATGAAGAACCCGAATTATACAGAAATAGTATAGCATTCGAGTAGTCTGTGATGTTTGTTGCATAACTTGAGCTACAGACATTGGATTGACTTGATTCTAGTGGAACTTGAAAGCTAAGACATAAGGCTTCATGTAGTAAAAATTTTAGAATTTTAGAGCAAGTCAGTACCAATTTATTTTGAATCCAAGGCAGATTTTGCTAAAAATGCATTCTGGCAGCCAGTAAACACGATTGCATAATTTCTTGCTCCGGTGTCATATTGACATGAAACTAGTAGCATTTGAAAGCTACCATGTAAGGCTAGTTTACTGCTAAATTTTAGAATTTTTGAATTCTTAGTTTGTTCTCAATTTATTTCAAATTCAGGTCATTTTTGGTTAAAATAGAGAATGCCCTGTTTTAGCTTGTGCACAATGCCGCATAACTTTGGCTACATTTATTCAAATAAGGTAAGGTTTGTGGCATTTGAAAGATATGAGGGAAGGCTATTTGACTGTAAAATTTTAGAATTTTTAAAATTAGTATGTACATTTGGTACACTCATGAAAAATAGTCATTTTAAACAAAAATTAAGGTGTTTTTGAGAAAGTTTGGGCCCTAGAAACTTTAGTAGCTTCTTTAATAATTAAAGTTGAATAATGAAAGTGTAGTAGAAATGTATTTGCTCCTTTATAGGTTAAACTTGAATTAAATGCTCCTTTATTGAGCTTGAAATGAAAGGTATGCATGATACTGCGAAGCAATATAAAAGGAATGATGAACGTAGATGAGATTGAATGAGTCCCTCTCTACTAGTATGTATGATAATGTATTAAGAAAAGTTTAATGATTATGATATTGCCTCTCTTTTGTATATGGAAAAGTATGATTATGTAAAAAGTGAAAGAAGGAAAGGTTTTTAATACTATTGTATGTTTTGTTTTTTTTAACTTGTTATTTGATGTTTCCATTTACCGTAAACTTATGCCTGGGCAAAAAGGCTCCAAGTGGCTTGGACAAAAGGGCTCCAAATGCCAAAGTTATGATTGTTTGGTAGTGCTAGGAACAAAAGGGTATCCTGCCTACCTAGAAAACAATACAAGGAACAAAGGGCTTCCTGGAAATATTCAAATAACATGTGTTTTCTAAAATAAAATCATCTCAAAGAATCATTACATGAGCATACTTTAAGATTCTTATTAGGCACAATCATACATTACCTTGCATTACATAAAATTTGGCAATTGTATGGGTTATTGTCTTGTTTATATTAAATGTGAAGTTTAACTCAAAGGAATTAAGGTAAAAGAATGTTTGTGGTTGTTGTCACCATAGTTGACATGAATGAATATGTTGATACATGTGTAGAACTTTTATGTGTTGTTAAACTATTTTAGTATCTAAATGAATTATTTTGTAATTGAATAAATTGCCTGCTTTGGGAAAGGAAAGAACAGAGTTTTGGCTTTTTTGCCACCTTTTCGAATATTTTATTTAAACTAATTTTTTTTCTGAAATAACTAGATTTACCATAATGTCACGATTTAAAATTTTACTACTGAAAATTATTAATTCTCACCCCAATTATTGTTTTATGTTTTCCATGATAAACCTAGCAAAGAATCAAAGTAAACACAAGGCAAGGCAATGAAGATTTAGTTAAGTTGTTAATGTAATAATTTTAGTTATGTATTTATATTAATGGCTCTATAATTAAGTTCATGTAATTAGTTTTGTAAAGGTTTGTAATCTCAGACATATCTGATAGATTTTTAGTAAAGAACAAGTTTCCTAAGGTGTAAAATGTCTTGTTCACTTACTTTTGCAAAGGCTCTATATATTTATTCTTTATATAGATAATGAACAAGTTGTAAATTACGCTTACGTTAGAAAGTGGCATAATAATTTTGTTTACCTAGAATACGTAGGGTATACTGTGATATATAGAATTAGGGTGTTACATTTTGGTATCAGAGCTGTTTTTCCTATCAAGCCAAGGAATGGACTGACTATGTTTTTTTAGCATTCTTAGATGTTTTGGTTTGTGTGGTGCATTCTTTTATCTCAATGTGAGATATGTGAATAGAATAGCATGATAACCTTAGGATTGAATGTTAATAATTACTAGAACACTGTTACATGATATCGAGTCTGGCAAACTCAATATGTAATGTTTTGTGTGAACAAGAAATTATAACACCTCCTAGGTGAATATGGGAGAATAGGAAAGCTTTCTGAAAGGATAATTATGATATGTCTGAGATAGTTAGGCTATTGATGAAAGCGATGAGAGAATAGAGTGTTGCCATAGGAGAACAGACAGAAGTTACTAATAGAACGATGTGAGAGCAGACTGAGGCTATTAGTAGCACAAGGAAAAGAAGGAGACCAAATTCGCTAGTTAAGGACGACAAGAATAATTTTGAAAGAAGGAACAAAATTGAGTTAGTAGTTAATTGATGTTATTTTTTCAATGGTGTGATATGAATAGAAGAGCTTAAGATTTGAATAGTGAATTTGATAAAAGAACTAAAGAATTGAAATGTTAGCAAGAAATATGTTTCCAAGTTTTTTAGGACACTTAATTAGTGGAAATGTTGAAGTTTTATAATAGAGAGGTTAAGTGCAAAGAAGAAGATATTTGATGTAATAAGTTGTTCAGACGAATAAAATGTGTCGTTCATTTCTTTTATGTTGAAATAAGAAATGGAACATTGGTGAGTGAGTTTGAGACAATTAATGGAAGTTGTTGGTACATAGATGAATTGGAAGAATTTTAGAGTGATCTCTTTAGACAAATATCTCTTAAAGAACAAGCAAGGAGATAAGAAAAATGGAATTCTTGAGTTGAAATGAGGTAGTATGTTTTAGGTGATATGAAGTAGCGGTTTGGTAAATAGTAACAAGAAAGGTGGTCTTAGTTCAAGGTCCATGAGGGAAGTGTTTATTCATTTTATTTGCTTGTTGTTAACAACTTTTTGATTGGATTGAAATTTTGAATTTAATATAAATTAAAAGGCTTAGCTGCCATTTGAGGATGAGAACCCTAACTTGCTTCATGTGAAACCAATTGAAAAAGTATTACTTTATACAAACTCATTAATAGGAAGGATAACTAGAAACTTAGCTGACATGTTGTGATTGAGAATCATAGTTCACTTCTTATGAAATTTATAATATAAATGTGAAATGTATATTTGTATGTGAAATGTGCATGGAAATGATTTTGTTCAGTAGCTGCCTTGTATAAGAAAGATGTATATTGCATATGAAACATGCTAATTGCTATTTAACATACATTCTTGTCATTCTTGCCTGCATATATATATATATATATATATATATATATATATATATATATATATATATATATATATACACATATGAATGATGTTGAGGAGCATATTGATATATGCATGTTAATGAATAAAGTTGTTAAGCATAATATTAAGAGTCATAAAAATGAAAGGATAAGGGTAGATTGAGATTGAGTGAGTTACTCCCTCTCTACTTGAAAATAAATGGAAGGATTGAATAATTCTATATATAATGAATTGTATAAATGAAAAGTATTAGGATTAAAGTTATGTCTCTCAATTATGCAAAGAAAAGTAAGTTTATTTGGAAAGTAAATGAAGGAAAAATAAAATAAAATATTCTTGCATGTTTTGTTTTCAAACTTGTTATTTGTTATTTCCTTGTGTGAATGACCCTACGGGTTGAGAAAAGATCTCCTAGTGCCCGGGGTTCTAGGTATTAATGGATGTGAGGCAAGTTAGTCCATTCATACTAAGTAGTGTTAAGTGGTTGATGCCTTAGTACTTAGAGAGGGAATACTCAATATAGTATTAAGAGTGATGAAAGGTAATCTCATTGTCACCACTCATACCAAGGTAGTGCAAGGTGGACAAGGAACAAAGGTTTTCCTACCCCTTCCTACTTGAGGATATACAAGGATCAAAAGGACTACTTAGAATAAAGGTTTTTTCCTGGAAGAGAGGGATTCAAGTAACATATGTTTTCCAAAAATAAAATCTTTTAAAAACATTGCATAAGCATACTTTAGGGCATTTCTTTAGGCAAACTCATACATCCTCACACATAGCATAAAATAACAATTGTATATTACATAAGAATCTCACAAGCCACATATATATCACTGCTATGTTTCTTCGAATGGAAGCTTGAGGTTTAAGGGCGTATTTTACATAACACAGGGATACACTCACATTAATATGTTGGTAATGGCAATGTTTTGGTTGTTAAATTGCTAAATAAAGGAATGTAAGGAATTTTAGGACTTGTGTTCAAGAAGCTAATACTCTTTATAGGAAATTTGGAAAAGAAGAATATAAGGAGTTGTAAGACCTAGTGACTTCTCTTGTGAAATGTCATTGTGTTAGAACGGAAGTATATTCTTCTGAAATGAGAGGGTATCTTACATTTTGTCAAATAAGACAATGTTTGAAGTTAGATCTTTATTCATGTATGTTTACATGTTAGCTAATGTGGACAAGTATTTAGCTAGAGTTACTCCCATTTTGTTAAAAGCTTAACACTTAAAATTGACTTAGGAACTACAAAGGTTTAAACTATCGAAGATGTATACTGCAAGTGTGAAAAGTGCAACATTGTATATGATAAGGAGAAGTTACCAATTCACATAGATGAAAGATTTGACAATGTTTTGTTTTTGCAATATAAAGAAAGA
The DNA here is from genome assembly GCA_029884605.1 of Ormosia emarginata. Lineage (NCBI taxonomy): Eukaryota > Viridiplantae > Streptophyta > Magnoliopsida > Fabales > Fabaceae > Ormosia > Ormosia emarginata. Next base: position 6,980,568 of record JAQQTP010000087.1, read on the forward strand.
AAGACACTCAAAGAATAAATAAATCAAGGGAATTCCTAATATGGTCGAATTTTTAAGACAATGGGCAAAGTAGAGTATTGGTAGAGAAGTTGAATAAAATTATTGGAAGTTACATGTATCTATGTAATGTGGGAGATATTCAAAGAGACATTATTAGACAAGAAAGATGTTGAGTAAATGTATATTCGTAAAGAGTTGCAGATTCGTAAAGAGTTACAGTGATGACTCTCAAGCAAAGTAAAGATCACAAAGATCTTAATAGAGAAAATGAGTGAGTAAAGGATATAAGAAGGTATATGGTGTCACAAAGATAGTACAAAATTTATATGCTTTAAGTGTGGAAGAAAACAACTTGGTGACAAACCCTATTTGGAATGCTATGATGTGATCAACTAGAGCACTATGTTAGCAGAAGTAGAAAGTTATACCTGATCCTAGACTATAAGATCTAGGAAAGATATATACTCTAAGAAGACAAGAGTAAGCTCAATCTTTAGACCTAATAAAAGAATGTGAACATCTAGGTCTTGATTAAAGATTGGAATGAATAAGATGGATATAATGAAGAGGCAATTGTTATGATTCTCTTAATCATTAGTATAAGAAGCTAAATTTTGGGAACAAAATTTTTAAAAGAAGGGGATGTAACACCCCGAAAATTCATCTTTTATTTATTTCAGATGACTTTTATTGATTTTTATAATTTTTATGATTTTTAGAAATTTTTTGTGAATTTCTGATATTTTTTACTATTTGGGGGCCAGGGGCAGACCCGGGGCGGGCTCGGAAAAATAAAAATTTTTCTGAAGCCAGAAGATTTTGGACTATTAATGCGGGGCCGGGGGATCTTACTAAACCCGAAACCAGAAACTGTTTTTGAATTTTTTTTACTGTATATTTTTTGTTTTATTTATTAGACAATAAAATATAGTAGCTATTGTCCATTAGTTAATATTTACCGAAAAATATCTCAGGAAAACTTCAAGATTAAGCAAGGTTCTAGTCAACTAAAATGGTTATGACAACTTTATTAGAAACTAATAGAAAGCCTAGTCAATATAAATGGCTATGACAACTTTAATGTAAGCTAATGAGAATGGAGAGCTTCATGGTGAAGTCTTCTTGGAGTCAACCAAAGTAGGCTTCTCTCCTTGCACTCCCAAGGCCATGCATTCTTTGGAGGATAGAAATCTACACTTAATTCAATTATATCACATTTCAAGAAACAAAAGCTTTCACCTTTCCTTCTCTCTAAGAAACCTATGGTCAAACACATTTAGGGGACCAATATTACACTAAATCACTTCACTTGTTTCATTTCATCTTTCTTATCAAGGACCAATACAAAAAAAAAAACTCTCTCCATTTCTCTTAAGGAACCTCACGGCCAAGCATAGGAAAACCACTCTCCAATCTTCAATAATTTTTATCAACCTTACTTCTTGAATCCTCTCATCATTCTATGACTCTTTGTAGTTGGAGCCTTAGCCTAAATCATCCATTTTCATCTACTTTCTTCAAGATTAAGTTCGAAGGTTTTAAGGTGAAGTTCATGAAAACTTCACTATTTGTTTCATCTTCATGCTCTAGGCAATACTTTGATCCATGGTCTTCTTATTCAAGCTTTAGGTACTAATATGCTTGTGTTTATTTTTGTTTTTAAGAACCTCTTGGTGGTGAAGGACTAGTTCAAGAAGAAAAGCAAGGAGCTTTGTGTAACACCCCAACTTTTGGTTAAAGTACGATATTGTCCTAAATGTACTGTTTTGTGTTTTCTATGAGTTATAAAATGAATTTGACTGTTTCGTGATTGTATTTGACTGTTGTGTGTGATTTACTCTGAATCAAGAAAATAATAATTTTTTGGCCAGAAAAATCTTGATTTAATTATTCGGAGCTGGGGGATCTTACTAAACCCAATTTCGAGTGATACGTGTATTGATCTTTTAATTTTTAGGATTTAACTATGCAATAAAAATATTTTATATTATTATAATATTATTTTATTGTACAGTGCTTACTGTCTTAAAAATAGTAGAATTCTGCTCCAAAATGGATCATGGACCCGGAAAAGTCTATGGGACCCACGTTTAGAGAACCAGTTAACGTTTCTGGCTAGATTTAATCCTAAGCCAATGAGATCTAGTCAACAATAGTGGCTTGAAGTTTTAAACCAATAGGAAGTTGGTCCACAAAAGTGGTTAGACTTGTTGATTTATGACTAGAAGGCTTAACCAAGTTAGCTTAAACCTAACTAAGTTAATATAGGAAGCTTATGTAGTAACTAAATAAAGTAAACCTAGTTAGCTACACTTTAGAGTTCTAGTTAGAGAAGGTTCTAATAATATCAAGACAAAGGTTAGTTATCCTAAGTAACTAGATAGTTAGACAAGTAACTAAGCAAACTAACTAAATGCACCTAAGTCTAACTAGATTGCATAAATGAACACAAACCTAGTTTGCTCTCCCTTGGAGAAATTTGGCCAAAGCTTTTCAAGAAGGATCAAGAAGTGCTTAGTCACTTGATGACTTGATTTCCTACACCAATGAGAAACAAGCTTGGAGACAAAGCCTTGAATGTCATCCATTGATCACATCTAAGGCCATTAAGAAGTCTTAAGAGTCAACTAAAGTGGCCACCTTCTTTGAAGGAGCTCCACGACCAAGTGCTCTATGAAGGGTGAGATAGCATTTTGTTATGTTCATTTCATCTTCAACCTTCTCCAAAAACAAAAACAACCAAGAAAAAGTCTATTGTTACTCCTTGAAAGCCATTCGGCCAACACCCTAAACCAACACCTCCACTCTTCTAAAATTTCACCTAACCCCATTTCTCAAATCTAAACATCATTCTAAGAACATCTCTAGTTGAGAGTTCTTTCAAAAAAATTCATCTTAAGCTTGGAAAATCACTTTGAAGATTTTTCCTACAAGTCTTTGTTTCTTATTTCTAACTTGATTTCTTTAGTTCTAAGCCATGATTGATCCATGGTTTATATTTTTTTTCTATAGTTATGACTCTTTAAAATTTGTTTGAGTTTGTTAGGGATTCTTTAGAGGTCATACGAAATTACTAGGAGGAGTTAGAAGGAGTTTGTCTTCCCTTAAGGTAAGAAAGAGAATGAATCTCATCAACCTTGTGTGGTGGTGAGAAGATGGATGTATTTGTGGTGAAGAATCCATAAGGATTCATTCACTTGGTTGTTTATTGTCTTTTCTATTTTGTGATTGATTATGTGTGCATGCATGTTTATAGCTTTAAAATATATTGTATGTGTTTATAGATCTATAGTAATTATTGTAGGATGTGAATAATATGTGAGGGATTGCATGAGTGTTCCAAAGAGCACAAGGAAGCTCACGACTTCACCAAGAAAAAGAGAACCAAAATGTTCTCAACCATTTTCTAAAACAATGATTTAATGAACTTAGGTAAAATAATGAAATTGAAATTGATTTAGAAGATGAAAAATGATTTAAAGATTATTTGTAAAGATTTTGTTGAATTCGGCCAAAATGCCACATTTTGTATATTTGATTTCCAAAATTATTTTCTAATGTAGATTAAGTAATTAACTTAAAGAGAATTCAATTTCAATAAATTTTTGGAGAACGAAATAAATGAATTTAGTTTTAGAAAACCTAAATTAGAGGAATTAATTATAAATAAGAATTAAAGTGAACACTTGAAAAATGTTAACGTAGAAGCTTACCTTGGGGTTTTGAAGCACGATAATGAGTTTCAAAGTATAAATAATAGTCATGAGTAAAGCAAGGTAATTTTTAAAGAAAGACGAAGAAAATATCATTTAATAAATTTTCTAGACAAAATGCTATCAAAATTAATTAAAAGTGAATAAATAATGGGGAAAGTTTCAAAGTATAATTAGAACGTAAAGAAAATATCATACGTAGTTGAAAAATACTAAAAATAGCTTACGCGTATTTAAAATAAAGATTTTTAAGTTACACGATTAAGAAAACGATTTAAAAATCTTATGCGATTGAGAAAACAATTTAAAAATCTTACGCGATTGAGAAAATGATTTAAAACATTACGCGATATTTAAAACGTCAAAAAATATTTACGCGATTTGAAAACATTTGAAAAAGGTAACGCGATTGTGAAAATGCGATAAAATCTTTACGCGACTAAAAGGAACAGTGAGTTTTACTGTCGGGCCAAAGTGGTGGACCCGAACATGTTGAGAAATAGTATTGCTAAGTGGAGACATATTATATTTGGTTTATGCTGATATTGAGGGCATTTGTGTAATTATGATGATAATGAGGGCATTTGAGTAATTTTTTTTGGTTCATGTTCATACATTGAGAGATATGTCATTTTGGTTGAAAATTGACAATTGGCTGACGAGATGAATTACATTGTGTTGTGGGTGTGATAGGCGTAGTGTGGTTCATTGACTAAACTTGGAGGCATTAGTGTGCGGAGGATTCCACATGTGGACAATTGGTAGTTCCTCTGGGCCGTGGTAACGGGCAACACACTAATGATCTCGACAAACACTATTCTTAATCAAGATCTTGTGGAGACTGTCTAGTACAATGCCTGTGGTGCACGATGTTTTAACTGTGTACTATTTACCACGATGTTTTGACTGTGGGCTATTGACACGATGTTTGACAGTGTAATAATTGGTTGGGCAGCCTGAGGTACGGATAGCTTTTTCCGGATCATTCTCTCTGATGTCTGGGTTTAGCTCCATGAAGTAGGAATGAGTCAGTGTACATTTGCATTTGTGGTCTGCATTATAATGTGATTATTTGTGATTATTTTATATTATGTGTGATGTGTTAATGTGAGATATTGTGCATGATGTGATGATATGGATTTTTGAATTAATTGTGATATATGTATGTATTGTCATTTTCTTTACTGCCATGTTGGTAACGATGTAGATTGTCTCACCTCTTTGTATGTATTTCTCTGTATTATAATTTATATTCTGTAAAGAGTTTGAGGAAGAGGAAGAGAAGCAACCTCTAAATATTCAGTACCTTGAGGAGCAGCAGCCGAGCGATCAGTTCGAGGAAGGCGAGCCATTAGATCACCCATATCATCTGGATTGATCTTTTGGTTATGGCTTTGCCCCGGATTCTTTGGTTTTGTGAGACTTGAGTTTCATGGAGGGTCTGAGGTCTGGCGATTGCGTGAAGATAGAGGATCGGTAGTCTATGTGGGGCGTCTGACTGTGTCCCTACATAGAGAGTCTGATGGAGAGCCTATTTTTACTACTACTCTGTATTTACATCTTGAGATGCCTTTGACTCTTAGACGCTATTGGGGAGGACTTTTTCATGCGCCTAGTGAGATCAGTAGTGTGTAGACAGCACGAACTCCTATCCGTAGAGCTACGAGACATCCAGGATTTCTGTCATCCGATGATACATCTGAGGAGGATCTTTCGAGGGTTAGAAATCTCTGATGTGCACTTGGGCATGTTACTGTTTTAGTATTATATTGACTTTTTACTGCTCTATTAAATATTTGTAGTTGTAAATTATTTGTATACTTAAGACAAAATCATATGTAATTATGGTGTGTGATAATAGTTTGTTTTACTTTATGTTTCGTTTTATTTTATTTAATGTTATTATGTATAAAAGGAAAAAAATTTACAACTCATATTATTTATGTACCAAATATTTTATAACTTGGGTAAAGTTTTATTTTATTGCATTGAAAATGTGACATCCTCATTAGGGTGTTACACTTTGGAGGCATCACCAAAAGGTAAGAGAGAGATTTATCTCACCAATCAAGTATGGTGGTGAGAGATGAAGTTGTGTTTGATGGGTAGTGAATCCATGTGAGAATTCATTCCCATGATTGTGTAATTTATTTCTTTGTGTTTATGTGCTTGAAGTTTATTTATTTGTGTTTATTTATTTATGTGATTTATAGCTTTATTATGATGCATGATTATGTGATAGTAGAGATATGATGATTTATCTGATATGTATATTATGATATACGTATTGAAAAGAAACAATTTTTTAGCTCCAAAGGCCTAGGAGGCTCACGGCCTCTATACCTTAAAAATGAGGTTTAATTCAAATATTTTTATGAATGATAACATGAAATATGAAGTGATTAAATGATTGATTTTTGAAGAACAAAATGATTTGTGGCCAATATGCCAAGAATTAGTAGATTAGAAAAAAAAGTATTTCTAAATATAATATTGAATGGATTAAAATAGCAAAGGATTTACATTAAGGGATTTTGAGATATAAAAGTAAGAAAAACTTATTTTTGGAATTAATTAAATTAGTGGATTTAGTTTATAAATGAGAAATAAATTGGTGACTTGAAATTTACTAACGTATAGCTCACCCGTTGGGTTTTGAAGTACGTTAGGAAATTTTAAGCTAGAATAACTGATTTGAATTAACGAAAAAGTAAATTTTGTGGGAAATAGTAGAAATTTACGGAAAGGATTTCTTAAGGGAGAAATCGTGAAAAATGAAGTTAGAAATTGTATTAATTTTTGGAAAGTCCAAAATGATGTTTAGAATACTGAGAAATATTTTACGCAGTTGAAAAATGATGAAAAATATTTTACGAGACTTAAAAATGTAATTTTTAAGCTACGCAATTTTAAAAAAATTGAAAAATCGCTACGTGATTTGGAAAACATTTAAATATTTTTATGCGATTGAGAAAACGTGGAAAAATAATTACACACATTGAAAACGTGACAGAAATGTTGCGCGATTATGAAAATGTGGTAAAATGATTATGCGATTGAAAATACAGTAAAATTACTATTGGACCAATGTGTGGGACCTATATATGTGAAATTATGATTTTGGCTTGAAATTAGTCTGTGTGCATCTATTATGCATTGGGAAAGTCCTATGGACTATGTCAAGGCCGATGGCCTAGGAGTTGAATAACACTTTTGTGCGGGTGCGATAGGCATAGTGTAGGTCACTTGTTGACCTTGGGGGCGTCGGGGTACGAGTTTTCCACAATGGGTAGTTGGTAGCCCGATTGTACCATGGATCAGACCGATTCTACGCACCTATGATCCGGACCAAGACACTATTCTTAATCAAGATCTGGCATAGATTGTCATGTATATTGCCAAATGTGCAAAAATGATGAAAATTATAGCACTTGTTCTGAGGCAGCCGAAATACCTACAGATCTTCTAAATCATTCTTTCCGACTTGTGTTTAGCTCCATGGAATATGAAATTGGGTCAGTATGCATGTGCATAGTCTGTATATATATCTTTGTGATATTTTATTTGTTAAATATTGATTAATGTTTGATGTCATGATTATATTCACTGTTTGTTATATCTGTATGACATTACTGTCATTTCTATCTCTTTACTGCTATGTTGGTACTGGTGTTGGTAGTCTCACCTCTTTGTATGATGTTCTTGTATTGTATTTGTATTTGGTAAAACGGTGAGGAAGGTGGTGAAGAGCAGATTCCTTTTATTGACGTTGATTTCTGAGTTGATGGTGTTGAGACCTAGTTTCTTTGGTTACGTGACACTTCTGTTTCGTGGTGGCGCTGGAGCCTGGCGTCTTACTCCTGATTAGGAGGGTATTATTTATCAGGGGGAGTTGACTGTCTCTCTGAGTAGGATCTACCACGGGGATCCTTTCTTTTCTGTTGATATATACGTACATCTAGAGTTTCCCTTATCTATTAGACAGTTTTGGGGTGGTCGTTACCATGCCCCTAGGGAAGTTTGTGAAGTGTCATCTGCTCGGACACTTGTCCATAGAACTAACTGTCACCCGGGATTTCTATCTTACGAGGAGACGGAGGAAGATCCCGAGGAGGACCTATCTGAGGGTTTTGCTCCATAGGTGTGTACTTGGATCAGTGTGGTAGTTATAGTAATGTTTATTACTTTTGAGAACTTCGTCTGTATATATTTAAGTTTGACATTATCTATGTTATGTATATGATGTATATTACTTTGTGATATTGTTTGGTATTTTTATATTCTGGTACGTTTATATTGTCAGTATCAAGAAATTTTATTACTCACATTTATATTATAAAATATTATTTTATAACTTGGGGTAATTTTATAATGATTAATATAAAAATATGATACCTTACGGTGGGTATTACATTAGTTGGTATCAGAGCCCAAGTTAGAGTCTTTTGGGTTTGTGGTTAGGTCTGTTTAATTTGTGTTGTGTGATTCTCTGTGTTTGGTTTCTGAAAGGAAACAATATTGTTTGAAATGATTGTTCTTGACTTTTATTTTGTATTATTTAGTTTGATTTCGGAGAAAGAAATGGCTAGATGTCGAGGTGGACATATGAATGTGGCACGTGAGAATGAAAGTATGGTTGTGGCTGCGAAGGCGATGCAAATCATTGTAGATGTTATTATGCAGCAGAATCAAAGAGCTACACAGCAACAAGAAGCAACTGTGGAGACTCAAAATTTATTCGAGTTTCGCAGAAATAATCTGCCACAGTTCAACGAAGAATTTGACCTAGAGAAAGCCAATCTTTGGATCAAAGAGCTAGAGAAAATATTCAGTGGTATGGGTTGTACTGATGAAAGGAAAGTCACTTATACGACCTTTATGTTGGTTGGTGATGGTGAAGATTGGTGGGCAGGAGCCCAAAGATTACTAGAAGCTAAAGGGAGAGTTGTAACATGGGAACTCTTCAAGCAAAGATTTTTGAAAAAGTATTTCCCAGCTAGTGTTAAACATGCTAAGGAGATGGAATTCCTTGGCCTGCGACAGGGGGTGATGTCAGTAAGTGAGTATGCTGCAAGGTTCAAAAGCTTGTCTAAGTTCTCGAGATATTTTCAGTTGCATCCAGATGAAGAATGGAAGTGTAGGAAGTTTGAAGAGGGGTTGAGGCGCGACATAAAGAAGGCAGTATTACCATTAGGAATCGATCAGTTCCCAACATTGTTAGACAAATGCTGAAGAATTGAGGAGCTAGATCAGCACCGTGATACGAGAAATCAGAACTTTGGACCTGCTCGGTTCCAAGAGGAAAAGGTAGCGGTGGCAATCGTTATCAACAGAAACCGTATGCTAGACCATCAGGAAGTCAGACTCAACAATAATCTTAAAGGGGAGGTTCTGGTGGCAACAAATTTGGTTAAGTCGGGTCTTCTACATCCAAATGTTTTAAGTGTGGAAAGGACCACCTGACTAAAGATTACACAATCAAAAGAATTATATGCTTCAGATATAGGAAGCCTGGACATCTCTCAAGGGACTGCAATCAACCAAAGACGGAACCCTCTGTGGGCAACGTCCATACTGCTAAACCACAGGTGGGTGGTTGAGTATATACTATGAGTGGGGAGGAAGCCTCCAAGGCTGAGGATCTAATTATGGAGGAGTGTGTTATTAAAGGTAATCCTTTAACCGTATTATATGATTCGGGAGCAACCCATTCTTTCATTGCCTATGATTGTGTGGAACGTTTGGGATTATCTGTGACTACATTGCCTTTTGACTTGAGTGTTGCTACTCCTACTGATAAGCCTGTGATTACTGCAAAAGTTTGCTTGAATTACCCTGTTTGTGTTAGGGATAGAATCTTTTATGTTGATTTGATCTGTTTGCCTCTTTCCAAGATTAATGTAATCTTAGGAATGAATTAATTATCTTCTAACCATATCTTGTTAGATTGTTCCAATAAGACATTAGTTTTTCCAGAGGCTACGAATTTTAGATTCCTAACGGCCATTCAAGTCGAAGCTTGTTTGAAGGAAGGAGCTCAAGGGTACTTATTGTTGTCTTCTTTAGAGGTCCAAAGTGAAGAATATGTAAAAGATATTTTCATAGTCAACGAATTTCCTAAAGTCTTTCCTGATGATATACCTGGATTACCACCATCAAGAGAGATAGAGTTTGCTATTGACCTTGTACCAGGAGCTAGACCTATATCTATGGCGCCCTACAGGATGTCGCCGTCAGAATTGGCAGAACTTAAGAAATAGTTGGAGGAATTGTTGGAGAAGCAATTCGTGAGACCTAGTGTATCACCATGGGGAGCTCCAATATTGTCAGTTGAGAAAAAAGATGGGACTTCTCGTCTATGCATAGACTACCAATAGTTGAACAAGATCGTGATCAAGAATAAGTATCATCTTCCAAGGATAGATGATCTGATGGATCAACTGCGGGGAGCCGCAGTATTTTCCAAGATTGACTTACGATCTGGTTATCACCAAATTCATGTGAAGGTGGAAGATATTCCCAAGACAGCATTTTAGATGTGTTATAGGCATTATGAGTATCAAGTGATGTCGTTTGGTGTGACGAATGCACCTGCGATATTCATGGATTTCATGAATAGGATTTTTCATTCTTACTTGGACAAGTTTGTCGCTGTCTTTATTGACGACATTCTAATCTACACTCGAAGTTAGGAGGAACATACTGAACACCTCAGAGTGGTTCTCCAGATTTTGAAGGAGAATAAGCTATATGCAAAGTTGTCCAAATGTGAATTTTGGTTAAGTGAAGTTCAGTTTTTAGGGCACGAGATATCGGAGGAAGGAATTGAGGTTGATGTGTCAAAAGTTGAAATAGTTCTTCAGTGGGAAAGGCCAAAGATTGTATCGGAGATCCGTAGTTTCATCGGATTAGTCGGTTACTATCGACGGTTTATTGAGGGGTTTTCCAAGATAGTGGGACCTCTTACCCAACTTACACGGAAGAATCAACCTTTCGTATCGACTGATGTATGCGAAGAGAGTTTTCAAGAGTTGAAAAGGTGATTGACTACTTCACCGATGTTGATTCTACCTGATCCTAATAAACCTTTTGAAGTATATTGCGATGCTTCATACCAAAGATTGGGTTGTGTACTTATGCAAAACCGGAAGGTTGTAGCACACGCTTCAAGGCCATTAAAGGTACACAAGAGGAATTATCCCACTCACGATTTGGAGTTGGCAGCTGTGGTGTTTGCATTAAAAATCTAGAGACATTTTCTCTATGGAGCAAGGTTCAATGTCTTCAGTGATCATAAACGCTTGAAGTATCTGTTTGACTAGAAAGAGTTGAACATAAGGTAGAGGCATTGGCTAGAATTTCTCAAGGACTACGATTTTCAGTTACAGTATCATCCCAGGAAGGCGAATGTCGTAGTGGATGCTTTAAGTAGAAAAATGCTTAGTGCTTCTGTTATGATGATCAAGGAGAGCGAATTGATAGAAGAATTTTAGGATATGCGATTGTCTGTGAAATTGACGCTGAGAAAGATGTGTTTGAACATGATCACTATCTCAACTAATTTGATAAATGAAATCTGAGAGAGACAGAATGATGATCAATATTTGCAAGAAGCGAAGGAAGCAATGAAACAAGGCACAGTGTTAGAATTTAAAGAAGGAACAAATGGAATTTTGAAATTCAAAGGAAGGATTTGTGTGCCCAATAATCAAGGACTTAGGAGATTGATTTTTGATTAAGCTCATAGAAGTAAGCTGAGTATGCATCCCGGAGCCACAAAAATGTATTAAGACTTGAAGTGACTATATTGGTGGTAAGGGATGAAGAAAGCTGAGTATGCATCCCGGAGCCACAAAAATGTATTAAGACTTGAAGTGACTATATTGGTGGTAAGGGATGAAGAGAGACGTCGTTGAGTATGTATCATCTTACTTAGTCTATCAAAAAGCTAAGGTTGAACATCAAAGACCTTCTGGAATGTTGCAACCGTTGTCTATTCCTGAATGAAAATGGGATGATATAGCAATGGACTTTGTGACTAGACTACAAAAGACTAGAAAGGATCATAATTCTATTTGAGTAATTGTTGATCGCCTTACGAAGTCAGCGCACTTCTTGCCAATTGACATTAAGTACTCAATGGAGAGGTTGACATAGGTGTACATCGGTGAAATTATTAGACTTCATGGTGTACCTTATAGTATAATTTCGGATCGAGACTCGAGGTTCACATCCAGATTTTGGAGAAGTTTACAAGAGGCGATGGGGATGAAACCTCATTTAAGTTCTGCTTATTATCCACAAACGGATGGTCAGTCGGAAAAAATGATTCAGTCGTTAGAGGACAAATTGGAAGTTGGGATGAATTCTTACCACTAATAGAGTTCACCTACAACAACAGTTTTCATTCCAGTATAGGGATGGCACCCTATGAGGCGTTGTATGGAAGACGATGCCGAACACCCTTATGTTTGTATCAAGATAAGGAAAGTTTTGATTTAGGACCTGAGCTTGTGCAACAAACGACAGATAAAGTTAAGATGATTCAAGAGAAGATGCGAATCACTCAGAGTCAGCAAAAAAACTATGCCAACAGGAGAAGAAGGTCTCTTGAGTTTGAAGAGGGGGAGCATGTGCTTCTGAGAGTTACACCCACGACTGGAGTTGAACGGGTTATCAAGTCGAGAAAGCTCACTCCGAAGTTTATCGGGTCGTATCAGATTCTCTGTCGGATAGGTCCAGTAGCCTACCAGATAAAGTTACTGCCTCTTCTGTCAAATCTCCACAATGTTTTTCATGTGTCGCAATTGCAGAAGTACATTCCTGATCTTACTCATGTCATAGAACCGGATGTAGTACAATTGAAAGAGAATTTAACTTATGAAACATTTCCTATCAAGATCGAGGATCGAAGGATAAAGCAACTTAGAGGTAAAGAGATTTCATTGATTAAAGTAGTCTGGAGTGACGTAAGTGGAGAAGCAACATGGGAGTTGGAGGACAAAATAAAAGAACAGTATCCGTATTTGTTTTAATATATATTTAAGTTTCGAGGATGAAACTTCTTTTTAGAAGGGGAGAGTTATAACACCCCGAAAATTCATCTTTTATTTATTTCAGTTAACGCTTAATTATTTTTACTAATTTTATTGACTTTTATTGAGTTTTATAATTTTTATGATTTTTGAGAATTTTTGTGAATTTATGATATTTTTGACTGTTTGTGGGCCTAGGACGGGCACGGAAAAATAAAAAATTTTCTAGAGCCGAAAAATTTTGGATTGTTCATGCGGGGTTAAGAGATCTTACTAAACCCAAAACCAGAAACAGTTTTTGAAATTTTCTTTTACTGTATATTTTTATGTTTTATTTATTGGACAATAAAAATATAGTAGCTATTGTCTATTGGTTAATATCTACCGAAAAATATCTTAAGAAAACTTCAAGATTAAGCAAGGTTCTAGTCAACTAAAATGGTTATGATAACTTTATTAGGAACCAATAGAAAGCCTAGTCAATATAAATGACTATGATAACTTTAATGTAAGCTAATGAGAATGGAAAGCTTCATGGTGAAATCTTCTTGGAGTCAACCAAAGTAGGTTTCTCTCCTTGTGTAACATCCCCGATAACATGTAAGGCTTGTAAAGGGTTACCAAGGTAGCTTAATACTAGTTTAACATGTCTGTAAAGTTTTATGACAAACTGAGTTAGTTTAGGCACTTTGCCGCAACACAGAATGTGGAAAGTGGCCTAAAATGACCTAGAAAATGACATAAATTACCTAGATAAGTGAAATAATTATGGATAAGTTATTTTTAAGTCATAAATGAGTTAAGAAAGTTGTAGTTAAAATTTGAAGGTAAATTGAGTTCGTTTGTTATTTTTAAGCACACCAAGTACATGTTTTGATACCAAATGGACTCAGCGCAGATATAGAAAATTAAAGAAACTATGAAATAAATATTAAAGTAAATCTTAGAATTTATTTTAATATTTATAGAAGTTAGAAAACTTGAAATAATAAGATTAAAGTATTTTTAGGAGATATGAGTTTTGTGAAAGGGCAAAAATGCCCTCGAGGCTTGTTTTAGTTAAAAGTGAGATTTCCCTCACTCTTCGTTCTTCTCTCACGCGTAAAACAGAATCAGAAGACGCAGAAAAACAGAGGCAGAAACACAGTGGAGGAAGAGGGGAAAAATGGAAGGAAAAGAGGGGAATCAAAAAGGGAAGTCTAAGCTTGAGGTATGGGGTTTGTGGTCTTGGTTCTAATCTCTCTTCCTTTTATTTTTCTGCACGTTTTTGGCAGCCCTATTTGTATGGGTTTAAGTGTTTGAATGTTGTTTTCATGTTTGTTTATTCAACTTTTAAGCTCAAAGATGACTTGTTCTTGATTTAGGAAGTATGGTGAAAAGGTTTATGCTCTTGATTTACTTTGGTTTTGGATGAGATTAAAGTGTGATTGATGTTAGGGTATGGTTGTAGTGATAGAAATGGTTTAAGATCATGAGAAAGTTAGTTAGAATGAAGGTGCAACAAATCATTACTTCTTCTTCTTCTTCTTCAACATTTTCTCAGACTCCTGGCGCCTAGGCTACCAAGACTCCAGAGGCAATTCTCTGGTTGCTGTCCAGCCGTGAAATGAAAGGAAAAATATGAGATACAATGCTATTTTGTGTCATTTTAAGTTGTTGTATATGAGGAGGAACATGAGAAATGCTGTGTAATGTATGATTTTGATTATGATTATTTGTGATTACATTTTATTTGTATGGTATTAGAGATATATTATGATTTGATTGTACTAGTGAGATTAGTTGAAGAGATATCAATGTTCTAACGTGCAATGAGGTACCAATATGTTCCTTTTAAGGAAGGAATGAGCAATGTATGTATTTATAATAAAGGAGGTTATGTTTTCTCTTCATAGATGTCAAAGTTGGACCTATGATGCATTTAGTTTCAAAAATCAAGTTTAGTTGAAGTATAATAGGTCAAAATGTGATTTTGAGGTATTTTGAGTATTCTCTTACTTGAATGTGTTTTCAATGGTTATTTATGACTTATTTATAGTACGAGTTTGAAGAAGAAACTTGAGGCTCTTCATGTGGACCTTTGAGGTACAAAGTGATAAAAATGATATTTCCTTGCTTGAACGAGTCTAAATCTATGATTGATGACTTGAATTTAATGTTTAATGATCCTAACATGATTAGATACCATGATTAGGGATGAGAAACACTTAGAATCCATGATTTGAGGATTAGAACTTGGTTAGAAACCAAAATCATGCATAACCCGAATTATGCAGAAAACAGGACAGCATCGAGTAGTCTGTGATGTTTGTTGCATAATTTGAGCTACAGACATCGTATAGACTTGATTTCAGAGCCATTTGAAAGCTTAGACATAAGGCTTCATGTAGTAAAAATTTCAGAATTATTGAGCAACCCAATTGGTCCCAGTTTTGATTTGAAGCCGAGCCAAATTCTGCATAAAAAGCAATCTGGCACCTGTTAAACCAGATTGCATAATTTCTTGCTCCGATGTTGTATTTACGTGAAACTAGTGCCATTTGAAAGCTAACACATAAGGCTATATGACTGTTAAATTTCAGAATTATTGAGTTCTTAGTTTGTTCCCAGTTTCATTTCAAAGTTAGATCATTTTTGGATAAAACAAAGAATACCCTGTTTTAGCTTTTACATAATGTGGCATAACTTTGGATACATTTATCTAAATGAGGTGAGGTTTGTGGCATTTGAAAGATATGAGGGAAGACTATATTACTGTAAAATCTTAGAATTATTGGCGTTAGTATGTGCATTTGGTGCACTCATGAAAAACAGCCTTTTTAGGCGAAAATTAAGGGGGTTTTGAGAAAGTTTGGACCCTAGAAACTTTAGTAGCTTCTTTAATAGGTAAAGTTGAATTATGAAAGTGTAGTAGAAATGTGTTTTCTCCTTTATGGGTTAAAATTGAATTAAATGCTCCTTTATTAAGCTTAGAATGAAATGTATGCATGATATTGATGTATAAATGTAACAGATTGAATGACTTATGAAGTAAATCATTATATGCACTTAGTATGGAATGAATGACATATGTGAATGATGTTGATGTTATAATACATTAAATATACCTTGTATGGTATGGATAAGGTTGATGAACACGATATTGGGAAGCAATATAAAAGAAAGGATAAAGGTAGATGAGGTTGAATGAGTCCCTCTCTACTAGCATGTATGATAATATATTAAGAAAAGTTTAATGATTATGGTAATTGCTTCCCTATTATGTAAAGAAAAGTACGATTATGTAAAAAGTGAAGGAAGGAAAGGTTTTAATACTCTTCTATATTTTGTTTTCAAACTTGTTATTTGATGTTTTTATGTATTGTAAATTTATGCTTGGACAAAAGGGCTCCAAGTGGCTTGGACAAAAAGGGTTCCAAATGCCAAAGTTATGAATGTTTGGTAGTGCAAGGAACAAAAGGACGTCCTACCTACCCAGAAAACAATACAAGGAAGCGTTCTCCTACATGGTTCTAGGTTTGGTCCCAATGAAGGGCTATAACCTGAAGGAAGGGATTCAATAATCCCAATGAAGGGTTGTAGTCTGAAGGAGGGGATTTAATATCGAGCCACCTTCGGGAGAAACAAAAGGCATGGTTCTAAGTTTGGTCCCAATGAAGGGCTATAACCTGAAGGAGGGGATTCAATAATCCCAATGAAGGGTTGTAGTCCGAAGGAGGGGATTTAATACCGAGCCATGTGAACATTACGGAATAGATTAACATAGCTTCCCGGGAGTTGGAGCTCTGGCTGGGGGTGTTACATTAAAAGATGCTTCCTAGAATAAAAAGGCTTTCGGGAACAAAATGGCTTCCTGGAAATAATCAAATAACATGTGTTTTCTAAAATAAAATCTTTTCAAAGAATCATTATATGAGCATATTTTAGGATTCTCATTAGGCATTATCATAGATTACCATGCATTGCATAAAAATTGATGATTGTATGGGAAATCGTCTTGTTTTGATTCAATATGAAGAGTAAGGTTAAAAGCTTATTATAAAAGGTTGATAGTAGTATTTAAAAGGATTTAAGTGTTGTTTATAGTATGATGATAAATGTTTACGGTACATGTTGTTTAAGTTGTGATGTTGAATTGATTTGTTATTATATAAATGAATTATTTTGTAATTGAATGAACTGTCTGCTTTGGGAAGGGAAAGGACTGAGTTTTGGCTAATGCCACCTTTCCAAATGACTAAGTACAATTTACGCTTTACCTCAAAGCAGTTGGATTTATCATGATGTTACAATTTCAAACTTACTACTGAGAATCGTTAATTCTCACCCCGAACTCTTTATGTTTTTCCATGATAAATCCAGAGGAGGATTCAAGCAAGCGCAAGGCAAGGAGATGAAGATTTGTTTATGATGTTAATCTAATAGGTTGGTTATGTAATTATATTTATGGCTTTGTAAATAAATTGATGTAATTAATTATGTAAATGTTTGTAATCTCAGACATATCAAATAGATTTCTAGTAAAGAGCAAGTTTCCTGAGGTGTAAAATGTCTTGCTCTCTTGTTTTCTTAAAGGCTCTATATATTTATTCGTTAAATAGATATTGAACAGGTTATTTCTTATGCTAAAGTTAGGAAGTGACATACTAATTCTATTTACTTAATATACTTAGGGTATACTACAGTATTCAGAATTAGAGTGTTACACCTTGCACTCCCATGGCCATGCATTCTTTGGAGGCTAGAAATCTACACTTAATTCAATTATATCACATTTCAAGAAGTAAAAGCTCTCACATTTCCTTCTCTCCAAGAAACCTATGGTCAAACACATTTAGGGGACCAATATTACACTAAATCACTTCACTTGTTTCATTTCATCTTTCCTATCAAGGACCAACACAAAAAAAAAAAAAAAACTCTCTCCATTTCTCTTAAGGAACTTCACGGCCAAGCATAGGAAAACCACTCTCCAATCTTCAATAATTTCTATCAACCTCACTTCTTGAATCCTCTCATCATTCTAAGACTCTTTGTAGTTGGAGCCTTAGCCTAAATCATCCATTTTCATATACTTTCTTCAAGATCAAGTTCTAAGGTTTTAAGGTGAAGTACATGAAAACTTCACTATTTGTTTCATCTTCATGCTCTAGGCCATACTTTGATCCATGGTCTTCTTATTCAAGCTTTAGGTACTAATACACTTGTATTTATTTTTGTTTTTAAGAACCTCTTGGGGGTGAAGGATTAGTTCAAGAAGAAAAGCAAGGAGCTTTGGAGGTATCACCAAAAGGTAAGAGGGAGATCTATCTCACCAACTAAGTATAGTGGCGAGAGATGAACTTGTATTTGATGAGTGGTGAATTCATGTGAGGATTCATTCCTATGGTTGTGTAATTTATTTCTTTGTCTTTATGTGCTTTAAGTTTATTTATTTGTGTTTATTTATTTATTTATTTATTTATTTATGTGATTTATAACTTTATTATGATGCATGATTATGTGATAGTAGAGATATGATGATTTATGTGATATGTATATTATGATATATGTATTGAAAGGAAACAAATTTTTGGCTCCAAAGGCCTTGGAGGCTCACGGTCTCTATACCTTAAAAATGGAGGTTTAAATCAAATATTTTTGTGAATGATAAAATGAAATAGGAAGTGATTAAATGATTGATTTTTGAAGAACAAAATGATTTGTGGCTAATATGCCAAGAATTAGTAGATTAGAAAAAAAAGTATTTCTAAATATAATATTGAATGGATTTAAATAATAAAGGATTTACATTAAGGGATTTTGAGACATAAAAGTAAGAAAAACTTATTTTTGGAATTAATTAAATTAGTGAATTTAGTTCATAAATGAGAAATAAATTGGTGACTTGAAATTTACTAACATATAGCTCACCTGTTGGGTTTTGAAGCACGTTAAGAAGTTTTAAGCTAGAACAACTGATTTGAATCAATGACAAAGTAAATTTTGTAGGAAATTGTAGAAATTTACGGAAAGGATTTCTTAAGGGAGAAATCGTGAAAAATGAAGTAAGAAATTGTATTAATTTTTGGAAAGTCCAAAATGATGTTTAGAATATTGAGAAATATTTTACACAGTTGAAAAATGATGAAAAATATTTTACACTACTTAAAAATGTAATTTTTAAGCTACGCGATTTTAAAAACATTAATATTTTTACGCGATTGAGAAAATGTGAAAAAATAATTATGCGCTTTGAAAATATGACAGAAATGTTGCATGATTGTGAAAACGTGGTAAAATAATTATGCGATTGAAAATACAGTAGAATTACTGTTGGACCAACGTGTGGGACGCTTATATGTGAAATTATGATTTTGGCCTGAAATTGTTCTGTGTGTGTAACACCCTGAATTTCCTATCTCTTAAACAATAATTTTGACAGTTAACAAAATTTTACTGTTTAGTAATTTCTATGCACTGTAAAATTATTTTGTTTATTTCGTCAGTATATTTGATCGTTTTGAGTGATTTACTCTGTGTCAGGAAAATAATAATTTTCGAGCCGGAGAAAATCTTTAATATTTATTTCTCTTGACTATTAATTATTTTTAATAATCTGACTTGATTTTCATGCGTTTTCTAATATTTGTGATTTTTGTGGATGATTATGAAAATTTTTTACTGTATGTAGGCCCAGGTGGTCCTATGTGGGCCCAAGTAACCTTACGTGGGCCCAGATGGGTCCCGCAAAGTAAAAATTTTTCTACGCATAGAAAAATTTGTACTGTTTAGACGGAGATAGGGGATCTTACTAAACCTGAATCTAAAAATAGTTTTAGAAATTTTCTTGTACTGTGTTTTGTATTGTATTTATTTATCGGGCGATAAAAATACAATAAATATATTCTTTCGTGAGGTTTTACCAGATAAAAATAGAAATTATATTGCTTAAGTCAACATTGGTGGTTTGGATATCCCCTATTGATTTAATTAACGATGGAGACTTGATCTTGATTTAATCAACGGTGGAGATTTGATCTTAAAAGTAAATAGGATTATTTATAACCGTTAGATGGAGATTAAATCAAGTGAAGAGATTTAGTTTTATATAATGGCTATGACCATTTACAACCATTGGATTTAGAAGTGATCAAGGGTGGAGATTTGGTCTTGTAAAGTAACAAAGACCATTTATGACCATTGGATGAAGATTTAATTAATGGTGGAGATTTGGTCTTAAAAAGTAGCAAAGACTAATTATGACTCTTGGATTAAAAGTAAGAAGAAGCAATCTTGACCCTTAATTTTGGAGACATATCCAATGACTAGAATTTAAAGGAGAAATATCTAATGGCCTAGATTAAGTCTTCTAATCAAAAGTCTACCTCAATCCTAACCATTGAATTAATCAATGGCTAGAAATGCTCTAGATGGTGGCTAATAATGATGATAAATAATTAAATGCACAAGGAGAAGCATGCATGGAAGGGGATGATTTTGGTTTGAATTTGGAAGCTTTGAAGACCATTATTAGCTATCTTGGACATTATTGATCATTATTGATCATTCTTGATCATCTTTGTCTCCTCCAAAAGCAAAAACTCATCAAACTTTTCTCTCCACCTCTCCTCCAAGCAAGTTTCAGCCAAGCACCTTAGAAGCATCTTCCATCACTCTTTGATTTCATCCAACCATAGATCTTGAATCTACATGATATTCTAAGCAACTTTCATGTTGGAGATTTCATCTAAATCATTCATCTTCATGGACTTCCTTCAAGATCAAAGTTATAGGGTATTTATGGTGAAGTGTAAGGAAACTTCATTTCTTCTCTTCTTTTTCATGTTCTAAACCATGTTTGATCCATGGTTCCTCTTAATCTAGCTTAGTATACTAATTTTTATGTATTTTGTTTTGTATTTGAGAAGCCCTTGGTGGTGAAGGACTTGGAAAAAGAAACAAAACAAAGAGCTTTTGAGGATCTTCAAGAGGTAAGAGGGAGATTCATCTCACCAACTAAGCATGGTGGTGAGAGATGGTCTTATATTTGATGGATTGTGAATCAATGTGAGGATTCATATCCATGGTCATGTAATAATTTGTGGGTGTTTATGTGCTTTGATTATTTGCCTATGTTTGGTATGATTTGCATGATTTATTGCTTTGATTTTGGCATGCTTGTGATATATATTTGAATATGTATGTATATGCCATGATGTGATGATGGAAAGAAAATCAATTTTTGGTTCCAATGGCCAAAGGGAGGCTACGGTTTTTGACTCTCAAGATTGAGGTCTATGTTGAAAATTTTCAAGAACAAGGGAATTAATTTTTGATCCCTAGAACATGGTGAATTTCGGCCAAGACACCTCAAGATAAGTGTTCACAAATTAATATTTTTATGAATGATGAAATGAGGTGTTTAGAAAAACAAGGAAAATGAACAAAGTTTATTTTTCAAAGAGTACATGAACACAATTTTAGAAGGATTTTTATTGATTTATTTTGTGTAAAAAGTTTCTAAGTGTTTTACTAAACATGAGTTTTAAATGAAAATAACAATGTTGATTTGAAGGATTTGCAAAGAAAGTGAAAAATGGATTTGCAAAGAAAGTGAAAAATGAAAATGAACAAATGACTTGATTTCAAAGACCAAGTGTTTACGTTTTTTTTAAAGAATTTTTAATGGTTTTGTTTGTGTAAAATCATATTAATTTAGAAGGAAAAAAATATGTTTTGATGATTTCAATAGTCATGTCCACGTTTTTGAGGACTTGTATTTCCTTGATTTTTTTTATGAAAATAAAGTGGAAATATAATTGATTTGGTATAAGAATTTTGGAAAGGAATTAGAGCATTTTATCACTTAAGAGAATAAAAATTTTCGTAATGTGAAAACAAAGAGAGGTTGAAAACATTTAAATTTCAATTTATTTTGAAGAAGATTGATTTTGGAAATGATTTGGGAATAATGGGGAATATAATGGTGTTTTGAAAATTTACTAACGTATAACTTATTTTCAAGTTTCGAAATACGTTAGAAAATGTTAAATTTTGAAACATTGATTTATATCAATGGAAAAGTGATTTTTGCGGATTATATTTTGGAAAAGGATCTCTTGAGTAAAGAAATGTGGAAAAAGATTTTCTTGAGTAAGAAAATGTGAAAAATGAAATACAAAGTCATATTATTTTGAGAAAAGTTAAAAAGGAATTTTTGAAGGTTAAGAAATATTTTCTGTAATGAAATTGTGGTGAAAAATTATTTGCGTAGCTTAAAAACGATTTGAAATGCAGTAAAATATTTTTACGCAATTTGAAAAATGTGTTGAAAATGATATTGATTTATTTAAGTCCAAAATAATGTTTGGAATATTGAAGAATATTTTACGTGATTGTAAAATGTTGAAAAATATTTTACATATCTTAAAAATGATTTGAAATACAGTAAAATATTTCTACGCGATTTGAAAAATGTTTAAATATTTCTACGCGATTTGGAAAGCGTTTAAACATTTTACGCGACTGAAATATTGTTGAAAAATCACTACGTGATTTGAATAATGAGAGAATATTTTTACGTGATTTTGAAAATGGCAGAAAACTACTATGAGATTTAGAAAGTGTTTTAAATATTTTGAGAATGATGGAAAATGATTTACGCAACTTAAAAGAATGATTTTTAAGTTACGCGATTTTGAAAACAGTGGAAAATTGCTACGCAATTTGAGAAACGTATATTTTTATGTGATTGAGAAAAACGTTAAAAAATTAATACGTGATTTAAAAGTGCAACAGAAGTGTTGCGGTACTTTGAAAACATAACAGAAGTGTTACAATGTTATGAAAACGTAATAGAAATGTTTTAGAATTGTGAAAACATAACAGAAATGTTGCGGGATTGTGAAAACACGACAACAGTATTTTATAACTATGAAAACATGATAACATGATTTTGTTATTGAAAAAAATATAGTACGATTACTGTAAAACCAATGTATGAACACTGTTTGTGAAAACAACGAGTTTTGCCTGTTATTGGCACGTGGTGCATTTTAGATGCATTGGAAAAAAATATGCGTTGAGGCATATGATTTAATTGAACAAACGAATTTGAAAAGAATGGCCCTTGTGGTTGGACTTGCACTGATATATTCGTGCATTGTATAAACTATATCTGAGAAATTATGAGATATACCTGTGATTGGTATTTAGTGCATTATACATGCATTGGAATGGTCCGATGAGGACTGGATATGGCTGATTGCCTAGGAGAAACACACCTCTTGAGTGGGTGCGATATGCGTAGTGTAAGTCACTTGTTGACCTTGGGGGCATCGGGGTATGGGTTGCTTACACGGGTGGTTGGTCGCGCTTCTTCTCGTAGGTTAGACCGATGCAACACACCGATGATCCTGACCGAGACACTATTCTTATTCAAGATCAGATAAAGACTGTCGTGTATATGCTAGATGTGCAAAATCAAAATGAGGATTATAGCACGTGGTCTGAGGCATGTGGTACCGACAGATCTTTTCGATCATTTTTTCGACCTGAGTTTTAGCTCCATGGAGCAGGAAATCGAGTCTTGTGTACATGCATAATCTGAACATTTATATCTGTGTGATATATTAATTGAGGAATATTGGTTATGACAATTGTTTTGAATACTTGGATGATGATGATGATAATCATGTTGATGATATTATTGTGATTATTGTGTGATGATAATAATGTTAATAGTATGATGATGATAGTTGATTAATGTTGAGTGCATTATTGGAATTCTGGTATGATATATCTATATGATATGTTGTTTATGTTATCTCTGTGCTGCCATGTTGGTATTGGTGTAGGTGATCTCACCTTTTTGTTATGTTGTCTTGTTGTGTCTGTATTGTTAAAATTAAACAGTAGAAAGAATGAGTTGTCTTAGACATAACGAGCGATGGATACTCTGAGATTGGTGACAATAATAAGGAGTGGACATTCAGGACTCGAAGGTGTGCAGTGTTGACAAAGGAACAAATGTCTGATGCATCAAGATGGACAGAAAAAGGAATAAGTATGTTAAAGTTTCTCATTAGTATTGTACCGTGCTATTAAGTAGGACCCGTTATAGGGTTTGCTACTGTTAAAAAAAAAGTCTATTAATTTTGTATTTCTCTTTAAATTGTGAAATATTAATTAGTGTCAATATTGCATAATGAATAGTTGAAATATGATTTTCAATATTACCTAATATTTTCAGTAAATTTACGTTTCCATAAAGAAGAAATTTTGAAACCCATATTTTCATAACTCAAACCTTTTACGAATTGGTTTTCAGATTATGAGTCGGGAGTCAGAAATGTGATGCCCTAAGGAGGGTGTTACATTAGTTGGTATCAGAGCACGGTTTGAGTCTTTTGGGGTTTGTGGTTAGGTCTGTTTTGCTTGTGTTGTGTTCTCTGTGTGTTTGATTTCCGAAAGGAAATAAACGTTTATTTGAAATGGTTACATCTGGTTTCCATTTTATTTTGATTCGTCCATCTTTGAAGAAAAGAAACAGCTCATGGTAGTTGTACGTACGTGAAAGTGGAACATGTAATACCCTCAATAACATGTTAGACTTTTATATGTATACAAGGGTAACATATGACTTGTTTAACTTGTCTGTTGTGTTTGGTGGCGAACTGAGTTTAGTTAGACACTTTGTTGCAGCTCCAAAGGTAAAAAGTAGCTTAAAATGACTCAGTTATTAGCATAAACTGTTTAAATAAGGGTTTTAAGTATGGATAATTTACTCCTAAGTCACAAATGTATGTTATAAGTTGTGGTTAAAATTAGAGAGAAATCGGAGTCAGTTTGGTATTCTTAAGCATACTAGTTTTGTTTTTTATATACTGGAGTAACTCTAGCAGATACGGAAAATTAAGATTTCAGTGGAACAATAATTTTGATGAAACTTAGTATTTATTTCAAAGTTGTTGGAAGCTGGAAATCTTAATTTAGCTAAAGTTGAATGTTTTTAACAGATAGAGGTTTATCTGTATAAATTTCATGGCTGAGATTTATTCACGTTGGTAGTCCTTATTTTTTGACTATTGCTTGCTATTATTAAGCATGCAATTTACGGCTGGTTTCATTTGGAAAAAACAGAAATAGAAAACGAAAGAAAACTAAAGGAAGAAGAAGAAAAGACTAAGGAAGAGGAAGAGAGAAACAGGAAGGCTAAGGGCAAAGCTAAAGCTTGAGCTTCAATCAAGTTTGGTTTCATTTTTTTTTTGACTTGGGAACCTTGAAGGTAGGGGGTAGAACTTCTCTTCTTCTAGTTTCTCTATTCTCTTCATATTTGCTCTAAACAACCTAATATGCTAAATTAAATTCTAAGAGAGTAGGATGTGTAGAAGTTGCATGATTATTTTTGTATGATGATTTATGATGTGTTTAGAGTAAAAACTTGAATTAGAAGCTTCAAATTTCCCTTTTAGCTTATTGAGACTCATTTTAGAGTTTTGAATTAAGCATGAGGGTTCTTATACCATAGGTTCAAATTAAGATGTGCTTGATAGTATCTAAGGTTCCCTATCCAATAATAAATTAGTTAGAGACTTAATACTATCAAGATATTAACAGAAAATGGCCAAATTCAAGGAAATTGGCTATTGGAACAGTACCACGAACGCTGGTTCTGCAGAATTCCATTTCTGCTGCTGGCGCCGTGACGTGGGGAGAGTGAGCGCCGCGGCGCGCTAACCAGAAACCAGAAAAATGAGTGAGTTACACTTGATTGAAATCAAGCTTCTCAAGAACCAACGGAGGCATGATTCTAACAGAGTTAAAGCTTTATTTGAGGTACATTTCCATAGAGAAATTGTTAACTAAGTTGTTGGTTATCCAATAACAAAAAGAGATGATAAAAGAATTATATAGAATATACTAGTTGAGAAAATGCTATAAGAGGTAATTCTTTTGGCATGTATAGATTAGGATGAACTCTATAGTAGCTAAGAGCAGAGGTTGTTTAAGAAAAGGGTGTATCACCAATGATAAACTATTGTTATCTAGATTCACTATAGAGGTGAAGAGAATTGGTGTTAGATAATGATGAATTAGAATAAGTTGACAAGGTTTATCTTGAAGTGTAACTTATATGATGTAAGATCATATGGTCAAAGAAGGTAAGGGATCAAAGAAGTTCCTAAAGGAACAAGTTATTCCTAACTAAGTGCCATCGTTACAAGTAATGTGGGAAAATACGTAATTTCTCCATTTACAAGAGATAAACCTTAGAAGTCAATATTCTAAAAGAAAACAAACAAGAAATGGGTACCTAGTTTGTAAGTGAACTAAGTATATAAGAATGATCAAATGTATTCTTAACCTAATATCTTTTTGGTAATGTATACTATTGTGATAGTATAAATGTGATTTACTTTTTAGTATAAGTTGAATCATATTTATTATGATGTTTATAACTGGTTTTGATAACTTATACTGAGAAATATTATTTCTCACCCCTTTGTGTATCATGTAATTCCAGATGAAATCCTCTCAAAGAGTAAGATGAAGAAGGAGACTAGAGACTAGTTTCATGTAGTTTACTTTTTGTTGTTATATTGTATTTCTTTTTATTTCTTTTTGGTAATGTAAGCAATTATGTAACACTTTAAGCCTTGGTTAAGGCTAGTGATGTATAAAATTTGTATATGGTGCATATTCACTTACATATCATAAGGCCCTCTATGATGACTTTCTTAAGTGATTATAGATATATTTATTAGAATAAAAGTGTAAAGTAATGCTTAAGCATTCTTATCATCAGCTATTTTATAGGTATAACAAGATAGCAATATTAGAATGTTACAGAACATGTCACCAGTAATGCAGTTGCAACTACGGGAGCAATGTGGAAGGACGACTGCACGAACAGAGGATCGCTGAACAGCGGAAACTGGAAGTTGAAGTTCAGGATCTAATGAAAGAGAATCAGTCTTGGAATACAAGATTTCGTAATTTTGGAACCTGGTATTTCTTTATTAGGGATATTAGGAAAGTGATTGATTTCGACGGAAGATGTATTTACGACCATTAAGAAACCAGAAGCAGTACGTGATGTGGACATGGGTACTTAACGAAGGATTGTATGTTAAAGAAAATAATTTGCAGAAAGTTTGGACACATTTCCAGAGATTATGCTCTTTGAAAACAGAGTTTTCTGTTAGTAAAATCTTGGGTAGTAGGGAAAGTCGTTACTCTAAGCGGAATGGAAGTGTTCTGAGCTGAAGACTTAATTAAGGGAGACTGTATTGCAGAAGGTAATTCTTTGATCATAGTGTATATATCTTTGTGAGGAAACCTGTTCTTTGTGTAATATGATTGAGTAGATCAATTATATTTTAGAGTTATCCGTAATTCTCTGATTTGTTTATTTCTGTTTCTATTCTTAGCCGATCGAGCTACTTGTGTTATTCAAATATTGTTATAGATCAAATCTTTGTGTTAGTTTGATCTGTCGTTCAAAATTTTGTGTTAGTTTGATCTGTTTCATAAACAAATATGGTCTTCAAAACGGATTGGTTATTTTCAACCATATCCTATGAGATTGTCTCAATAAGGTGTTAATAATTCAGAAAAAAAAAATTCATTCCTGAAAATCAGGCAAAATCAAATTCTTGTTGAACATGTTTGGTAACATATCAGATCATTTCACTACCTTTTCTTCCTAAACCTCTATAATGTTCTTTCATATATTGCATTTGCAAGAAAGAATATTTTACAAGAAAGGATATTCCTATTTATATCCATGTCATAGTATCGGAGTGGCGCAACGTGAGCGTAGTGGATCCTTCAAAGTTTGAAAACAGTTTTTCAGTGGGAAAGTCAAAAAGACAATAATGGAAATCCTGGAAAATTTTTGGATCATAGGACTTCTCACCCAGCTTATCAGAAAGGATTAAGCGTTCGTATAGACTGATGCATATAAGAAAATTTTTTAGGAATTGAAATATGTTTGAAGTACTTCTCTAGTATTAGTTTTATCTAATCCTAGTGAACCATTAGAGGTGAACAGTGACGTATTACATCGGAGCTTAAGATATATGCTTATGCAGAATATAAGAGTTGTAGGGTATGATTTTAGGAAATTGAAGTCATTTGAGAAAAACTATTCTAGGCATGAATGAAGGTTGGTAGCCACTGTATTGGTATCAGAGATATGGAGATACTTTCTTTCTGGAGTAACATTCAATATCTTCAGTAATTAGGAGTTTGAGATATCTATTTGATCAGGAGAAGTTGAATGTCAGGCAAAAAGATTTTGTTGGTTAGAATAGTATAGAAAGATGTAAGAGAGGAAGCTACATGGGAACTGGAAGGAAAGATGAAAGAGTAATATTCATATTTATTCTGAGGGTGTGAAATCATGTTTGTCAAATTTCAAGGACGAAATTTCTTTTTAGAGGGGGAGTATTGTAACACCCTGAATTTCCTATCTCTTAAACAATAATTTTGACAGTTAACAAAATTTTACTGTTTAGTAATTTCTATGCACTGTAAAATTATTTTGTTTATTCCATCAGCGCATTTGATCGTTTTGAGTGATTTACTCCGTGTCAGGAAAATAATAATTTTTGGGCCAGAGAAAATCTTTAAATATTTATTTCTCTTGACTATTAATTATTTTTAATAATCTGACTTGATTTTCATACGTTTGCTAATATTTGTGATTTTTGTGGATGATTATAAATTTTTTTTACTGTATGTGGGCCTAGGTGACCTTACGTGGGCCCAGGTGGGTCCCGCAAAGTAAAAATTTTTCTACGCATAGAAAAATTTGTACTGTTTAGATGGAGACAGGGGATCTTACTAAACCTGAATCCAGAAACAGTTTTAGAAATTTTCTTGTACTGTGTTTTGTATTGTATTTATTTATCGGGCGATAAAAATACAGTAAATATATTCTTTCGTGGAGTTTTAGCAGATAAAAATAGAAATTATATTGCTTAAGTCAATATTGGTGGTTTGGATATCCCCCATTGATTTAATTAACGATGGAGA
Organism: Ormosia emarginata; assembly: GCA_029884605.1. Classification (NCBI taxonomy): domain Eukaryota; kingdom Viridiplantae; phylum Streptophyta; class Magnoliopsida; order Fabales; family Fabaceae; genus Ormosia; species Ormosia emarginata. Next base: position 7,009,339 of record JAQQTP010000087.1, read on the forward strand.
CTTGATCTTGATTTAATCAACGGTGGAGATTTGATCTTAAAAGTAAATAAGATTATTTATAACCGTTAGATGGAGATTAAATCAAGGGTAGAGATTTAGTTTTATATAATGGCTATGACCATTTACAACCATTGGATTTAGAAGTGATCAAGGGTGGAGATTTGGTCTTGTAAAGTAACAAAGATCATTTATGACCATTGGATGAAGATTTAATTAATGGTGGAGATTTGGTCTTAAAAAGTAGCAAAGACTAATTATAACCCTTAGATTAAAAGTAAGAAGGATCAATCTTGACCCTTAATTTTGGAGACACATCCAATGACTAGAATTTAAAGGAGAAATATCCAATGGCCTAGATTATGTCTTCTAATCAAAAGTCTACCTCAATCTTAACCATTGAATTAATCAATGGCTAGAAATGCTCTAGATGGTGGCTAATAATGATGACAAATAATTAAATGCACAAGGAGAAGCATGTATGGAAGGGGACGATTTTGGTCAGAATTTGGAAGCTTTGAAGACCATTATTAGCTATCTTGGACATTATTGATCATTATTGATCATTCTTGATCATCTTTGTCTCCTCCAAAAGCAAAAACTCATCAAACTTTTCTCTCCACCTCTCCTCCAAGCAAGTTTCAGCCAAGCACCTTAGAAGCATCTTCCATCACTCTTTAATTTCATCCAACTATAGATCTTGAATCTACATGATATTTTAAGCAACTTTCATGTTAGAGATTTCCTCTAAATCATTCATCTTCATGGACTTCCTTCAAGATCAAAGTTATAGGGTATTTATGGTGAAGTGTAAGGAAACTTCATTTCTTCTCTTCTTTTTCATGTTCTAAACCATGTTTGATCCATGGTTCCTCTTAATCAAGCTTAGTATACTAATTTTTATGTATTTTGTTTTGTATTTGAGAAGCCCTTGGTGGTGAAGGACTTGGAAAAAGAAACAAAACAAAGAGCTTTTGAGGATCTTCAAGAGGTAAGAAGGAGATCCATCTTACCAACCAAGCATGGTGGTGAGAGATGGTCTTATATTTGATGGATTGTGAATCAATGTGAGGATTCATATCCATGGTCATGTAATAATTTGTGGGTGTTTATGTGCTTTGATTATTTGCCTATGTTTGGTATGATTTGCATGATTTATTGCTTTGATTTTGGCATGCTTGTGATATATATTTGAATATGTATGTATATGCCATGATGTGATGTAAAATCAATTTTTAGTTCCAATGGCCAAAGGGAGGCTACGGTTTTTGACTCTCAAGATTGAGGTCTATGTTAAAAATTTTCAAGAACAAGGGAATTAATTTTTGATCCCTAGAACATGGTGAATTTTGGCCAAGACACCTCAAGATAAGTGTTCACAAATTAATATTTTTATGAATGATGAAATGAGGTGTTTAGAAAAACAAGGAAAATGAACAAAGGGTTTATTTTTCAAAGAGTACATGAACACGGTTTTAGAAGGATTTTTATTGATTTATTTTGTGTAAAAAGTTTCTAAGTGTTTTACTAAACATGAGTTTTAAATGAAAATAGCAATGTTGATTTGAAGGATTTGCAAAGAAAGCGAAAAATGAATTTGCAAAGAAAGTGAAAAATGAAAATGAACAAATGACTTGATTTCAAAGACCAAGTGTTCACGTTTTTTTTAAAGGATTTTTAATGGTTTTGTTTGTGTAAAATCATATTAATTTAGAAGGAAAAAAATATGTTTTGATGATTTCAATAGTCATGTCCACGTTTTTGAGGACTTGTATTTCCTTGATTTTTTTATGAAAATAAAGTGGAAATATAATTGATTTGGTATAAAGAATTTTGGAAAGGGAATTAGAGCATTTTATCACTTAAGAGAATAAAAATTTTCGTAACAGAAAACAAAGAGAGGTTGAAAACATTTAAATTTCAATTTATTTTGAAGAAGATTGATTTTGGAAATGATTTGGGAATAATGGGGAATATAATGGTGTTTTGAAAATTTACTAACGTATAACTTATTTTCAAGTTTCGAAATACGTTAGAAAATGTTAAATTTTGAAACATTGATTTATATCAATGGAAAAGTGATTTTTGCGGATTATATTTTGGAAAAGGATCTCTTGAGTAAAGAAATGTGGAAAAAGATTTTCTTGAGTAAGAAAATGTGAAAAATGAAATACAAAGTCATATTATTTTGAGAAAAGTTAAAAAGGAATTTTTGAAGGTTAAGAATTATTTTCTCCAATGAAATTGTGGTGAAAAATTATTTGCGTAGCTTAAAACTGATTTGAAATGCAGTAAAATATTTTTACGCAATTTGAAAAATGTGTTGAAAATGATATTGATTTATTTAAGTCCAAAATAATGTTTGGAATATTGAGGAATATTTTACGTGATTGTAAAATATTGAAAAATATTTTACGTATCTTAAAAATGATTTGAAATACAGTATAATATTTCTACGCGATTTGAAAAATGTTTAAATATTTCTACACGATTTGGAAAGCGTTTAAATATTTTACGCGACTGAAATATTGTTGAAAAATCACTACGTGATTTGAATAATGAGAGAATATTTTTACGTGATTTTGAAAATGGCAGAAAACTACTATGAGATTTAGAAAGTGTTTTAAATATTTTGAGAATGATGGAAAATGATTTACGCAACTTAAAAGAATGATTTTTAAGTTACGCGATTTTGAAAATGGTGGAAAATTGCTACGCAATTTGAGAAACATATATTTTTATGCGATTGAGAAAAACGTTAAAAAATTAATATGTGATTTAAAAGTGCAACAGAAGTGTTGCGGTACTTTGAAAACATAACGGAAGTGTTACGATGTTATGAAAATGTAATAGAAATGTTTTAGAATTGTGAAAACGTAACAGAAATGTTGAGGGATTGTGAAAACACGACAACAGTATTTTATAACTATGAAAACATGATAACATGATTTTGTTATTGAAAAAAATATAGTACGATTACTGTAAAACCAGTGTATGAACACTGTTTGTGAAAACAACGAGTTTTACCTGTTATTGGCACGTGGTGCATTTTAGATGCATTGGAAAAAAATATGCGTTGAGGTATATGATTTAATTGAACAAACGAATTTGAAAAGAATGGCCCTTGTGGTTGGACTTGCACTGATATATTCGTGCATTTTATAAACTATATCTGAGAAATTATGAGATATACCTGTGATTGGTATTATACTTGTGATTGGTATTTAGTGCATTATACATGCATTGGAATGGTCCGATGAGGACTGCATATGGTTGATTGCCTAGGAGAAACACACCTCTTGAGTGGGTGCGATATGCGTAGTGTAAGTCACTTGTTGACCTTGGGGGCATCGGGGTGTGGGTTGCTTACACGGGTGGTTGGTCGCGCTTCTTCCCGTAGGTTAGACCGATGCAACACACCGATGATCCTGACCGAGACACTATTCTTATTCAAGATCAGATAAAGACTGTCGTGTATATGCTAGATGTGCAAAATCAAAATGAGGATTATAGCACGTGGTCTGAGGCATGTGGTACCGACAGATCTTTTCGATCATTTTTCCGACCTGAGTTTTAGCTCCATGGAGTAGGAAATCGAGTCTTGTGTACATGCATAATCTGAACATTTATATCTGTGTGATACATTAATTGAGGAATATTGGTTATGACAATTGTTTTGAATACTTGGATGATGATGATGATAATCATGTTGATGATATTATTGTGATTATTATGTGATGAAAATAATGTTAATAGTATGATGATGATAGTTGATTAATGTTGAGTGCATTATTGAAATTCTGGTATGATATATCTGTATGATATGTTATTTGTGTTATCTCTATATTGCCATGGTGGTATTGGTGTAGGTGATCTCACCTCTTTGTTATGTTGTCTTCTTGTGTCTGTATTGTTAAAATTAAATAGTAGAAAGAATGAGTTGTCTTAGACGTAACGGACGATGGATACTCTGAGATTGGTGACAACAATAAGGAGTGGACATTCAGGACTCGAAGGTGTGCAGTGTTGACAAAAGAACAAATGTATGATGCATCAAGATGGACAGAAAAAGGAATAAGTATGTTAAAGTTTCTCGTTAGTGTTGTACCGTGCTATTAAGTAGGACCCATTATAGGGTTTGCTACTGTTAAAAAAAAGTCTGTTAATTTTGTATTTCTCTTTAAATTGTGAAATATTAATTGGTGTCAATATTGTAACGCACCTAAATATACCAACTGCAGCGCAATCGTCATTACACCACAGTTACTAAATCCAGGTGTGTCACAGTCATGATAACAGTAGTTTCAAAAATTAACGAGTTTATTTCTACGCATTTATGCATAAGTAGAAAATACGAGCCATGAATGAATTATAGATGTATTCAACCCATAATACAACCATTAAAATGAAATCACATTCTTTATACATATATATTTTATAGCCAACTTACACGAATCACTGATAACATAGAATATAATAATTACAGAGTCAAGTAAAATACAGCGGGAATGAAAACATAAAAGGGGAGAAGTAGTGACCCAGGGATGGGTACTACCAGCAGACAAGGCCGCAACCCCATATGCACAAGACACTCAACATCCCGGTTGACACAGTAGGCATCAATGCCTCCACGCAGCTGCACTTCTACGAAATCGAAGAAATCTTGTCCAAATTCCCAATCCCTTCGGCATGGCGTGATTCCTCATCATCTTCTTCCAGGTCTTTTATCAAATATGAATATAAAACAACAACACAGAAATATAGGAAAGAGGTGAGACACCCGTCTTTCATTACCACTACTGGCAGTAAGAAAATAGCACGGCTAAAAAGCGCCCACCGAGCAATACAGTTCATATATTCATCAATAGCAACAAATGAATTTATAATAAGAGCAATTCAATTCTAAGCAATAATCGAGTCAATAATAACGGTGATATTTATAGTAAAAGTAGAACAACAGTAAGCAATAGCGGGTGATTACAATAGTATTTCCAAGAATCAGCACAACAATCAGATAACCATTTACAGAAGTACAACAGTTATCTTCACATTCACAGGTGTTCATGCTTAACAGTTTATAAGACCAATAATAAACGATGCACAATGCATGCTTTCCCAATTCCTACTCCATGGAGCTAGACTCAAACAGTCGGAGAGAAAGATCAGGAGACGTGTCTGCAACTCGGCTGCCGCGGCCAAGGTGCTAAAACTCAACAGTTTTCTACGTGCACATCAGGCATTGTACAGACAGTCCACGCTCGATCACGACATAGGACAGTGTCAAGTCCGGATCGTCGGTGTGTTTGCATCGGTTTGCCCCACGGCACAGAGGAGCTCTAAACTGTCCATGTGAGGGACCCGCACCCCGACGCCCCCGAGGTCATAACACGACCCACACTAGTCTATTCGCACCCGCACCTAGGGTGTGTTCAATCTCCTAGGCAACTTGGCCTTACAACAGTCCACAGGACATTCACAATGCATAAGACACTATGCATGAACATGTATGGTCCATATCACATACCATTCCATAATATGCCACAATTGGCTCAAATAAGCATCAATACAACATTGGTCACTCATATGGACCCACAATATCATAATATTGAAATAAAATAAGGTAATACATTTTTAAGGTTCATTATGCATTCTTATTCAAGATTTGCCACTCTTACAAGAATCCATCACTAAGTAAGTTTCCATCTCGCGTTATGCTCAAGTCTCTCGATACCAATCATTTAGTTCTTATTCTTCATGGGGTCAATCCCATTCCTAAAATCCAGGATCAAAATCGTGGCTTCCCAAAGTCCACTGCTAACATCAATTTCTCCCATTTTATGCATTGATTTCTTGATATCCTTTACTTAAGTTTTTGTTCACCAAGTTCATTCCAATCCCTTATAGTTTTAATCTAATATCCTAGCTTCAAATTGAGTTAAATAACCCTTAAAGCTCTCCATCTCACATCCCAACATTAACATTTACATTTCCAATTACATCGGCTTCATCTCACAGTTCCCTATTGGTTTTGTCATGGGCGCTTAGGCACTACATCTGTAGCACCTGGGCGCTGGTTGAGCGCTTGGGCGCTGACCACGAAGCGCCTGAGCGCTCACCAGGCCGCATCACAGGGAAAACTTCTCTGGGCACATAGCGCCTAGGCGCTATATGCACAGCGCCTGGGCGCTAGTGCATTAACAGGGGTTCTGCAGAATTCGTTTCTGCAGAGCCCTGGCCCATCCTTTATCAAGTTTTTCATTTATTTTCCACAATCCAAAATATGATTCATGTCCTCTACATACAAAATAACAATATATAAGTTCATGATCATCAAAGCACACAATATACATCCATACATTCATACAAATCAAACAACTACAACATCATGGAAATGACTCAATATAACAAAGAGAGAAATCCAACATGGATTCCCTCATCAACAACAACACACAAGACATTTCCTTACTACCAAGATTGGTTGAAGAGGATCATCTCCCTCTTACCTATGTGTAGAAATCAAGAGAACTCCAAGAAAACTCCTTGTAAATTTCGGATTTCACTCCCCATAAGCCCTAGAAATGGTGACTTGATTAGAATGGCATATGGACATGGAAAACGGAATGTAAATGGCCATTAGAGGGCCCTTGAAAACGAAAATGAAGAGAAGGGAAGAGAGGTCTTGAAACTTACCCAAAAAGCTCAAAGCTTGGAGCTTAGAGAAAGTGGTGAAAATGGTGGAATCTCTAAATGCTCCAAGAGGGAAAAGTGTTTAGAAGAAGGAGAGGATCAAGAAAATGTAGTTGGATGAAGATTTGGTGGAGATTGAGTGGGGACATGAAGGCTGGTCGTGGAGCATGTAGGGTGAAGAAAAGAAAACGAAAATGAAGAAGAAGAAGAAAAAAAGAAAGAAGAGATGATGTGCTTTGGTAAATAATGAATAAGATGGAGTGAAATTAACTAAAGGAAATGCTAATATTTCCTAGCATTGGCTGCACTCCAGCCGTGAAGAGAGAGAAGAGGGAGGGTGAGAATTGGCTTCCAAGAGAAGCTAAGGGTATATGAGTAAATGTTTGGTCAAAGCTTCTCAAAGAAGCTTTGATTAATTTATCATTAAATTTGAATTAAAGTAGATTGATTAGACATAAAGTGGATTTCATTTGGATAATGTGATAGGATTTTTATTACACACTATTATCCAATGGATAATAGTTACAGTTAACAGAAGTCAGTATTAATAAATCTGACAGATTAATTCTTCGCAGTATTTTATTATTTCATCTGTTAAAATTTCTCGAAAGATGTAAAACCTTGTAAACTGTGTCCGGCCTCGGGTTTAGTAAGATCTCCCGTCGACGTTTCCATAGTTCAAGGTTCTCGGGAAAAATATTTTATTTTCCCGGTTCGACTCAGTGTGCACGCAAAACGAGAAATATATTAAAATATTAATCGTTTCCGAAAAATTCTGAAAGAATTCACATAAATCACGAATATTAGAAAATGACTATTCGTAATAAAATTTTCTAACTTTGGAAGCGTTACAGTCGTTCTGCCAATTCTGTCCAATGTGCGTGCAAAACGAGAAATAATATTAAAATATTCCGCGTTCCTAGAAAAATCCAGAAAAATTCCTAAAAATCCTAAATATTGTAAAATGACCATTTATCCTAAAATTATAAATTTTCGGGATGTTACAACACTCCCCTTCAAATAGAAATTTCGTCCTTGAAATTTTCATTCCTTAGGATAAATATCGACGTTGTTTCTTCACCTTATCTTCTGACCTCCATGTCGCTTTGCTATTCTATTCTCGATCTCACAGGAAGCATTCCATGGGTTAAACTCTCTTTCAATCGTACTGTGTCTTGTTCGATAACATGGCCGGGTCCAAGGATATACTTTCGTGATCATGGCATACGGAAGATGTCATGAAGATTTAAAAAGAAAGGATAGTAAAGATTAGTTATGAATACCGAACCAGTCCGAAAAAGAATTTAGGATAGTTCGTAGAATTTAAGAGTGAGTTTGTTGGCAACTTAAATAAGATTACACACATTTAGCAACGCCTTTCTTCATCCCTTGTTACCATTACTTCTGTTTTAGATTTTGATATACCTTGATCGCTCCGGTGTGTATAAACTCGGTTTACTCTCGTGAGTTTCATTGGGAATAAACTCCTTAAGTTCCGAATCATTTGGTATGCAACCATCGCTCGTGAACATTAAGATTCTGGTGAGTTCCTCCCTCATATTTTGACACCATGCCTTGCCTTAATAACTCTTTCTTGTCTTGTAGAAATTGGTCACTGTTTCCACTTCTCTCGAATTCTTCCTAACAGATCATTCGAAATAACGATTATATCTAGACATACCTCATCCGGTGTCATTTCCAATGACAGCCACCTGTCTTCGAATTACTCTACTAATTCCTTCTTATCAACCCTCATAATGAAGGCATTAGGCAGCTTCTGATTTCCAAAGCGTCCGCCATGGCGTTTTCTTTTCCAAGATGACTCTAAAATAGAGATCATGTTCCTTCAAAATCTTTAGTCACTTTCTCTGCCTCATGTTTGGTTCTTTCTCATCGAACAAATACTTCAGGTTCTTGTGACAACGAAGGGCATTGAATATTGCTCCATATAGAATGCGTCTCTATATTCTTAGAGCCGATATAACCGCGGCTAACACCAGTTCGTGAGTCGGCTATTCCCAATACACCTTCAACAACCTCGAGGCATTAGTTATAACTTCTTAACTTTGCATGAACACACATCCTAAACCTTGATGCGAAGTATCGCCAGGTATTTCAAACGGTTTCTCGAGATTAAGTAGAATCAAAACTAGTGAGCATCTAAATATCTCCTCAATTCTTGGAAAACCTTCTTTACCTGTGCCAGCTCGTAGAAATTTGATCCTCTTCTTGTAAGCTACTAAGAGATTCTGCCACCTTGGAGAACTCATCGGTGCTCCTTCGATAAAATCAACTAATTCCATTGGCTACAAGTCTCCTTTACGGTTTCCGGTCTTTCCCTTTGAAGAACTACTCCAACCTTTGGTGAATTCATAACAATCCCTCCATTTGGAATTTCATAACCCAAAAACTGAATCTCTTCAAATGGGAAATCGTACTTTGATACTTTAGCATTTACTTCATCTTCTTTAAAGTCAAGAAAATTATACCGAGATGTCCGACGTATCTCCCCATATCCTCGAGAATAGATCAGAATGTCATCATTAATGACAACGACAATTCTGTTCTAGGCAAGGATAGAAAATACAATTCATGTTATCCATGAATACAATAGGAGCGTTTGTCACTCCGATTGACATCATAGGATACCCATAATGTTGAAAGCACACTAGAAAGAATCATTTTAGGAACATTCTCAATTTCCACGAATCCATCGATGACCAGGTTATACATCGATCTTGGAGAGAACAACGACTCTTTCCTCACCAGCCTATTGAATCGCTCATCTTTCCCCGAGGACACTCATCCTTGATCGAAGCCTTGTTTATTTTGTGACGGTCCTCGTCTCACTGAGAAATTTCATTCTTCTCCTTAACTAACAGCATCGTAACTTGACATGTGACTCCCTTCGACTACAAGAGCGGCATCTATATTCCCTTTACTCTTGGTCCTCTATGGAGAACATTAACATATACCCTCAAGCTCCTTTCCCTTATGAAGCTTAGACTTTGTTGGTTGTCACGAATTCAAAAGTCTTAGTTTTAAAAATCGTTAAGGTTTTTATCGGAACGACCTAGTAGATAATAATCAGAAAACGACCGATCACTTTCTAAAATCATGAACTCGAACAGATATGATTTAACGTAAGCAAGATAGGTTAACAAAAGACTCGATCTTTAGTAGAAGTAGGATAGATTACACAACTTAGGTGTCAACGACAAGTCTTAGTAACAGAAATAGAAGTAACTTAAGTCGAAGATAAGAAAGATATAGATGAATCCAAATGATCCATACGGTTACAAATGGTAAAAGGAGGGTTACCCCCAGAATTATACAATACGATTACAGGGTCGTCACTTGAGGCGTAACTTCCCTTGTTTAGATTTCCAAATATTGAGGTCTCAGCACCACCCAAGGTATAAGTTCTGGCTTCTGCTTGTGGTTCCACAGCCCTTACAGCATTGATTGAAGAATTTGCCTTTACTTGGTCGCAGTTGCGGGAGACGTGTCCAAGCTTTCCGCATTTAAAACAGATTATCCCTTCGATTTTACACTCCCTCGTGAAGTGGTTCTTTCCGCATTTCCTACATCTTGGTGAAGATGTCGAGGTCTGACTGGATACACCACCACTAGTACTTTGTCTAGGAGTTGGTTGTTGTTGTTGTTGTTTCTCTGATACCCGTGCGTATGGTTTCCGCTTAAACTGGTTAACTTTTCTATTATTCCTCTTTTGGAAATCTAGGCAATCCGAGGTTGCCCCAAAGTCGGCTTTCCTCCAACAGATTCTGAACCTCAAGTTCCAATTCTCGTTGTTGCATGGCCCTCTGATCTTGGTAAGTTGTCATCTCAACTATCCTTTGCCTTTCTTTTGCAATTGCAGCCATACTCCTATTGTCTTGTCCTACGCTCACATGCATACGTCCGTCACGAGCCATTGACTTTCTTCGAAGACGGACAAAGCACGACACAGCGAAACAAACATAATTATTTCAATCAACATTGTCTCCTCTCGGAAACTAAACCCACAAAATAACACAATTCAAACAAGACAAGTCAATCCACGAATCTTAACGATCTCTAGCTCGAACTTATTCATTATGCTTCCAAAGCGTAATCCCTCATAAGCCGTCAACTTCCAAACTGCTTCTTGAACCTAGTTTACACCAACTATTTCTTTCTCCAGAAGATAGGTTTTCCAAAACCCTTTGATCTCCTCACAAAAGAATTCCTATTTTCCTAACACAGTACACCTAGGTGAAGTCATAGTTTCCTGTACACACAGAACATTACATATTGAGTAGGCCTTTCCTCAATATCATGCAACTATATAATAGTAGCCATCAACATTCAACCTACGGCACGCCATGCATTCCTTTCCCATCATCTCAATCAAGAGACAAGGAAGTGCACAACAGACCCAATTCTAATATGCCTAAACATAGCAAGTCCATACCCTGACTCAACAGGATGAACTGCTCTGATACCACCTAATGTAACGCACCTAAATATACCAACTGCAGCGCAATCGTCATTACACCACAGTTACTAAATCCAGGTGTGTCACAGTCATGATAACAGTAGTTTCAAAAATTAACGAGCTTATTTCTGCGCATTTATGCATAAGTAAAAAATACAAGCCATGAATGAATTATAGATGTATTCAACCCTTAATACAACCATTGAAATGAAATCACATTCTTTATACATATATATTTTATAGCCAACTTACACGAATCACTGATAACATAGAATATAATAATTACAGAGTCAAGTAAAATACAGCGAGAATGAAAACATAAAAGGGGAGAAGTAGTGACCCAGGGATGGGTACTACCAGCAGACAAGGCCGCAACCCCATATGCACATGACACTCAACGTCCCGATTGACACAGCAGGCATCAATGCCTCCACGCAGCTGCACTCCTACGAAATTGAAGAAATCTTGTCCAAATTCCCAATCCCTTCGGCAAGGCGTGATTCCTCATCATCTTCTTCCAGGTCTTTTATCAAATATGAATATAAAACAACAACACAGAAATATAGGAAAGAGGTGAGACACCCGTCTTTCATTACCACTACTGGCAGTAAGAAAATAGCACGGCGCAAAGCGCCCACCGAGCAATACAGTTCATATATTCATCAATAGTAACAGCAGAATTTATAATAAGAGCAATTCAATTCTAAGCAATAATCAGAGTCAATAATAACAGTGATATTTATAGTAAAAGTAGAACAACAAAGAAGCAACGTGCAGTGATTACAATAGTATTTCTAAGAATCAGCACAACAATCAGATAACCATTTACAGAAGTACAACAGTTATCTTCACATTCACAGGTGTTCATGCTCAACAGTTTATAAGACCAATAATGAACGATGCACAATGCATGCTTTCCCAATTCCTACTCCATGGAGCTAGACTCAAACAGTCGGAGAGAAAGATCAGGAGACGTGTCTGCAACTCGGCTGCCGCGACCAAGGTGCTAAAACTCAACAGTTTTCTACGTGCACATCAGGCATTGTACAGACAGTCCACGCTCGATCACGACATAGGACAGTGTCAAGTCTGGATCGTCGGTGTGTTTGCATTGGTTTGCCCCACGGCACAGAGGAGCTCTAAACTGTCCATGTGAGGGACCCGCACCCCGATGCCCCCAAGGTCATAACACGACCCATACTAGTCTATTCGCACCCGCACCCAGGGTGTGTTCAATCTCCTAGGCAACTCGGCCTTACAACAGTCCACAGGACATTCACAATGCATAAGACTCTATGCATGAACATGTATGGTCCATATCACATACCATTCCATAATATGCCACAATTGACTCAAATAAGCATCAATACAACATTGGTCACTGTAACATCCCGAAAATTAGTAATTTCAGAATAAATGATCATTTTACAATATTTGGGATTTTCTAGAATTTTTCTGGATTTTTCGGAGAACGCAGAATATTTTAATATATTCCTCGTTTTGCGTGCGTACTGAGCTGAGAATTGCTGAGGCCAGTGTAACGCTCCGGAAACTAATTATTTCGCCACCAAATAGTCATTTTCTAATATTTATGATTTATGTGAATTTTTCTGGAATTTTTCGGAAATGACGAATATTTTAATATATTTCTTGTTTTGCGTGAAACTCGAGCAGAGTTGTGAAAACGACTGTAGTGCCTCAAAAATTAGAAAATTATATGACGAATAGTCGTTTTATAATATTTGCAATTTTTGAGAATTTTCTGGGAATTTTCCGGAACCGTCGAATATTTTAATATATTCCTCGTTTTGCGTGCGCGCTGAGCAGATATGGACATGTCGACGGGGGATCTTACTAAACCCGAGACTTGACACAGTTTACGAGGTTTCATAATTTTCGAGAAATTCTAACAGATAAAAATAAATCAATACAAGTGAAAAATTCATCTGTCAGATTAATTAAATACTGACTTCATCAACTGTAACTATTATCCATTGGATAATAGTGTGTAATAAAAATTCTATCACATTATCCTAATGCAATCTACTTTATGTCTAATCCATTCACTTTAATTCAAATTTAATGTTAAATAATCAAAGCTTCTTTGAGAAGCTTTGACCAAATATTGACCCAAATACCCTTAGCTTCTCTTGGAAGCCAATTTTTTCTCTCTTCTCTCTCCACTCACGGCTGAATGCAGCCCAAAACAAATGAAAATTTGCTTTGATTCATTAATTCAATTACACACTTTAATTCATTTAATTTCCAAAACACTTTCTCTCTCATCATTTCTTCTTCCTTCTTCTTCTTCACTTTTCTTTTCTCCTCCTTCTCTCTACCTCCACCATGAGCACGAAATTGCAGCCCCTCCTTCCTCCATTTTTGTTCATCTTTTCTCCTCTCCAAGCCCATTTCTACACTTGCCTTCACCTCCTCTACCTTCTTTGTGTAGAAAGTTTCTCCATTTTCCATTTCTATCTCCATTTTCTCTCCACCTCTTCTCTTCTTCCTCCTCTTAGATCCGAAAATTCCAGCCACCATTAGAGAGTCTCTTCTTCACTTTTCTCTCCATAAACACCATTTCTAGACTTCTCTTAACCTCCTCTACACTTTCTCTTTAGAAAATCTCTTCAAAAATCCAACTTTTCTACCCTCCTTCTTCAAATCCGAAAATCACTCCTCCATGGATGGCCAAGCTTTTTGATTTTTCTCTCCACTAAACACATTTATACACTCATCTTCATCTTCTCTACAAGTTTCGTTTGGAAGGTTTGCTCAAAATCCAACTTTGTCTCCATTGTCTTCCAAGGTAAAGATTCTTGATTTCTCTCCATTTTCTTCTCATTTTCGATTTCCTTGGTTACCTATGTGACCAAGGATCATTCTTTTCAAGCTTTAAATTTGTAAATATGAGAATTTGACCACTTTATGGTTCTCTTGAAGGTGGAATCCGAAAATTACAAATCAAGGAACTAAGGAGTTGTTTTCTTGCATTGTCTCCTCTAGGTAAGAGGGAGACTACTCACTTCAACCACTTATGGTGGTGAGGAGACTTGTATGTGTGTTGATAGAGGAATCCATCCTTGTATGCTCTTTGTATGCTTGCTTGAATTATAAATTTTGTATGATTTAGTATTCTTGAATTTGGTTGATACTTGATTATGCTATTGAATATGTTTGATATATTAATTGTGCTTGATCATGTTGGGGTTGTTAAATGGAAAATTTGGAGTTTCCTACCTCAACATGGTGCCACAGTTTTGACTAGAAGTTAGGGATGAGAATTAATTTTGTATACAAGTGAAATAAGACTCATGTAATCAAAGATTGAATGATAGTATTAACACTAATGAATGAAAGACTTTGAGAGTTCAATACCCAAGATGGGTGCCACAGTTTTGGTCTTGGCAAAGAGACAAATGGATTAATTTTGATGATCTAAATTTAAGTGAATTAAGAGTGTAACCTATAATGTGATAATTGTGACCTTAGATTGATTTGTTGTATATAATGGTATGTTGGAATGGATTATGTGATTGGAAACGGAAGAAAAATATTTAGGAACCTCTCTTGGAGGGCTACGGTTTTTAGGGTGAAAATTGGATAAATTATGGTTAATGTGTAACAAGCATTAGACTAGAATTAATCAAGTGACAAAATGGAATTTAATGGAAGAAAAGTTTGAGGTTGAAGCCTAAATGATGGCTACGGTTTTGAGGCATAAAGATTAGGGTTCTTGGTGAACTAATTTAATGAGTGAACACTTAAATGAATTAAGGGAATGACATGTAGTATGATGACTTGAGAGAATTTGGGATTGTAACCATTGTGAGGCCCCGGCCTCTAGGGCAAATTTTAGGTAAGCATGTGGTTTTGATAATTTGGAAGCATAAGTGATTAGGTAATTAGAAACCTATGTAATAAATGGACAACTAATAAATTGGAAGAATTTAGTATAGTCAAGACTTCATAAATTGTTAGAAGACTAAGAATGAGACCATTGTAAAACTTAAGGTGATTCTAAGTGAGTAAAGAACAAGAGAGTGTGAGGCTTAATAGCTTAATTAAATTACAAGTTATAGGAAATCGAATTGCCTTGGAATATTAAGCTAGTTGCAAGAATTGGATTTGGTCATGAACCTTGAAAAGGGAAACAAATTCTAAGTTAGGATTCATAATGAACCTAAGGACACATCAATTGACTTGGTCTTTATGTTATGATGTTATGGGTCCATGTGAGTGACCATTTGTACATTGATGCTTATATTGGCCTAATGTGGCATATTATAGAATTGTATGAGATTGTGGATCATACATGTTCATGCATAGTATCTTATGCATTGTGAATGTCCTTGTGGACTGTTGTAAGGCCAAGTTGCCTAGGAGATTGAACACACCTTAGTGCGGGTGCGAATAGACAAGTGTGGGTCGTGTTATGACCTCGGAGGCGTCGGGGTGCGGGTCCCCCACATGGACAGTTTAGAGCTCCTCTGTGCCGTGGGGCAAACCGATGCAAACACACCGACTATCCGGACTTGACACTGTCCTATATCGTGATCTAGTGAAGAATGTCTGTGCAATGCCATGATTGTGCACGATTTGATTTATAGCACTGGCCTCGGCAGCCGAGTCACAGACATGTCTCCTGATCTTTCTCTCCGATTGTTTGGGTTTAGCTCCATGGAGTAGGAATTTGGGAAAGCATGCATATGAACCATGATATATTCTGTCATTATTAATGTTTAATTTTGGTAACTATGACTGACCTGATTGTTATTACTGTGATGATTGTCTGATTGTTGTGCTGATTCTTGGAAATACTATTGTGATATGTCTGCTATTGCCTGCTGTTGTTCTACTTTACTATAAATATCGTTGTTATTATTGCTTACAATTGAATTGCTTTTATGATAAATTCCGCTGTTGCCGTTATAAAATATATGAACTGTATTGCTTTATGGGCGCTCCGCGCCGTGTCGTTTTCTTACTGCCACAATGGTAATGAAGGATGGGTGTCTCACCTCTTTCCTATATCTTTGTATGTCTGTTTTATACTTATATTGATAAAAGATCGTGAGGAAGATAAAGAGGGACCACACCTTGGTTGATTGGATTGGGCATTTGGACAAGGTTTCTTCGGCTACGTACGAGTGCAGTTGCGTGGAGGCATTGATGCCTGACTTGTTGACTGGTACTCCGAGCGTCGTATGTGTATATGGGGTTGCGGCTTTGTCTGCTAGTAGTACCTATCCCTGGGTCACTACTTTTCCCCCTTTTAGTGTTTTATTCCCGCTGTATCTTATTGGACTCTGTAATTGTTATATTCTATGTCATCAGTGATTTGTGTAAATTGACTATATATATATATATATAAGAGATATGATTTTATTTCAGTGGTTGTATCATCGCTTGAATATATTTATATTTCATTCGAGGCTCATATTTTCTACCTATGCAAATTGTCAAAAAAAAAAATATATAGACTCTTGAGAATTTAAGTTACTGTTATCATGATTGTGACACACTTGGATTTAGTAACTGTGGTATAATGACGATTATGCTCCGGTGCTATATCAAGGGGTGTTACAGTCACTCATATGGACCCACAATATCATAATATTGAAATAAAATAAGGTAATACATTTTTAAGGTTCATTATGCATTCTTATTCAAGATTTGCCACTCTTACAAGAATCCATCACTAAGTAAGTTTCCATCTCGCGTTATGCTCAAGTCTCTCGATACCAATCATTTAGTTCTTATTCTTCATGGGGTCAATCCCATTCCTAAAATCCAGGATCAAAATCGTGGCTTCCCAAAGTCCACTGCTAACATCAATTTCTCCCATTTTATGCATTGATTTCTTGATATCCTTTACTTAAGTTTTTGTTCACCAAGTTCATTCCAATCCCTTATAGTTTTAATCTAATATCCTAGCTTCAAATTGAGTTAAATAACCCTTAAAGCTCTCCATCTCACATCCCAACATTAACATTTACATTTCCAATTACATAGGCTTTATCTCACAGTTCCTTACTGGTTCTATCATGGGCGCTTAGGCACCATATCTGTAGCGCTTGGGCGCTGGTTGAGCGCCTGGGCGCTGACCACGAAGCGCCTGAGCGCTCACCAGGCCGCGTCACAGGGAAAACGTCTCTGGGCACATAGCGCCTAGGCGCTATATGCACAGCGCCTGGGCGTTAGTGCATTAATAGGGGTTCTGCAGAATTCGTTTCTGCAGAGCCCTGACCCATCCTTTATCAAGTTTCTCATTTATTTTCCACAATCCAAAATATGATTCATGTCCTCTACATACAAAATAACAATATATAAGTTCATGATCATCAAAGCACACAATATACATCCATACATTCATACAAATCAAACAACTACAACATCATGGAAATGACTTAATATAACAAAGAGAGAAATCCAACGTGGATTCCCTCATCAACAACAACACACAAGACATTTCCTTACTACCAAGATTGGTTGAAGAGGATCATCTCCCTCTTACCTATGTGTAGAAATCAAGAGAACTCCAAGAAAACTCCTTGTAAATTTCAGATTTCACTCCCCAAAAGCCCTAGAAATGGTGACTTGATTAGAATGGCATATGGACATGGAAAACGGAATGTAAATGGCCATTAGAGGGGCCTTGAAAACGAAAATGAAGAGAAGGGAAGAGAGGTCTTGAAACTTACCCAAAAAGCTCAAAGCTTGGAGCTTGGAAAGGTGGTGAAAATGGTGGAATCTCTAAATGCTCCAAGAGGGAAAAGTGTTTAGAAGAAGGAGAGGATCAAGAAAATGTAGTTGGATGAAGATTTGGTGGAGATTGAGTGGGGAGATGAAGGCTGGTCGTGGAGCATGTAGGGTGAAGAAAAGAAAACGAAAATGAAGAAGAAGAAGAAGAAAGAAAGAAGAGAGGAGGTGCTTTGGTAAATAATGAATAAGATGGAGTGAAATTAACTAAAGGAAATGCAAATATTTCCTAGCATTGGCTGCACTCCAGCCGTGAAGAGAGAGAAGAGGGAGGGTGAGAATTGGCTTCCAATAGAAGCCAAGGGTATATGAGTAAATGTTTGGTCAAAGCTTCTCAAAGAAGCTTTGATTAATTTATCATTAAATTTGAATTAAAGTAGATTAATTAGACATAAAGTGGATTTCATTTAGATAATGTGATAGGATTTTTATTACACACTATTATCCAATGGATAATAGTTACAGTTAACAGAAGTCAGTATTAATAAATCTGACAGATTAATTCTTCGCAGTATTTTATTATTTCATCTGTTAAAATTTCTCGAAAGACGTAAAATCTTGTAAACTGTGTCCGGCCTCGGGTTTAGTAAGATCCCCCGTCGACGTTTCCATAGTTCAAGGTTCTCGGGAAAAATATTTCATTTTCCCAATTCGACTCAGTATGCACGTAAAACGAAGAATATATTAAAATATTCGTCATTTCCGAAAAATTCTAAAAGAATTCACATAAATCACGAATATTAGAAAATGACTATTCGTAATAAAATTTTCCAACTTTGGAAGCGTTACGCGTTTCGTTAATTTTTGTCAATGTGCGCGCAGAACGAGAAATAATATTAAAATATTCCGCGTTCCCAGAAAAATCCAGAAAAATTCCTAAAAATCCTAAATATTGTAAAATGACCATTTATCCTAAAATTATAAATTTTCGGGATGTTACAAATATTGTATAATGAATAGTTAAAATATGATTTTTAATATTACCTAATATTTTCAGTAAATTTACGTTTCCATTAAGAAGAAATTTTGAAACCCATATTTTCATAACTCAAATCCTTTACGAATTGATTTTCAGATTATGAGTCGGGAGTCGGAAATGTGATGCCCTAAAGAGGGTGTTACAGTGTGCATCTATTATGCATTGGGAAAGTCCTATGGACTATGTCAAGGTCGATGGCGTAGGAGTTGAATAACACTTTTGTGCGGGTGTGATAGGCATAGTGTAGGTCACTTATTTACCTTGGGGGTGTCAGGGTGCGAGTTTTCCACAATGGGCAGTTGGTAGCCCCCACTGTACCGTGGATCAGACCGATGCAATGCACCTATGATCCGGACTGAGACACTATTCTTAATCAAGATTTGGCGTAGACTGTCATGTATAATGTCAGATGTGCAAAAATGATGAAAATTATAGCACTTATTCTGAGGCAGCTGAAATACCGACAAATCTTCTAGATCATTCTCTCCGACTTGTGTTTAGCTCCATGGAATATGAAATTGGGTCAGTATGTATGTGCATAGTCTGTATATATATCTTTGTGATATTTTATTTGTTAAATATTGATTAATGTTTGATGCCATGATTATATTCACTGTTTGTTATATCTGTATGACATTACTGTCATTTTTGTCTCTTTACTGCTATGTTGGTACTGGTGTTGGTAGTCTCACCTCTTTGCATGATGTTCTTGTATTGTATTTGTATTTGGTAAAGACGGTGAAGAAGGCGGTGAAGAGCAGATTCCTTTTATTGATGCTGATTTCTGAGTTGATGGCGTTGAGACCTAGTTTCTTTGGTTACGTGAGACTTCTGTTTTGTGGTGGCGCTAGAGCCTGGCGTCTTACTCCTGATTAGGAGGGTATTATTTATTAGGGGGAGTTGACTGTCTCTCTGAGTAGGATTTACCACGGGGATCCTTTCTTTTTTCTTGATATATATATATACATCTAGAGTTTCCCTTGTCTATTAGATAGTTTTGGGGTGGTCATTATTGTCCCCTAGGGAAGTTGGTGAAGTGTCATCCACTTGGACACCTGTCCGTAGGACTAACTGTCACCCGGGGTTTCTATCTTCCGAGGAGATGGAGGAAGATCCCGAGGAGGACCCATATGAGGGTTTTGCTCCATAAGTGTGTACTTGGGTCAGTGTGGTAGTTATAGTAATGTTTATTACTTTTGAGAACTTCGTTTGTATATATTTAAGTTTAACATTATCTATGTTATGTATATGATGTATATTACTTTGTGATACTGTTTGGTATTTTTATATTATGGTACGTTTATGTTATCAATATCAAGAAATTTTATAACTCACATTTATATTATAAAATATTATTTTATAACTTGGGGTAATTTGGTAATGATTAATTTAAAAATGTGATGCCCTACGGTGGGAGTTATAGGAGAGAAATGTAACATCCCTGATAACATGTTAGGCTTGTAAAGGGTTACCGAGGTAGCCTAATACTAGTTTAACATGCTTGTAAAGTTTCATGACAAATTGAACTAGTTCAAGCACTTTGCCGCAATACAGAATGTAGAAAGCGGCCTAAAATGACCCATAAAATGGCATAAATTGCCTAGATAAGAGAAATAATGATAGATAAGTTATTTTTAAGTCATAAATGAGTTAAGAAAGTTGTAGTTAAAATTTGAAGGTAAACCGAGTTCGTTTGGTATTATTAAGCACACCGAGTACGTTTTGATACCGAATAGACTTAACGCAGATATGAAAAATTATGCAAATGATGAAACAACAATTTTGATGGATCTTATAATTTATTTTAAGGTTGTTGGAAAGCTGGAAAGTTAATTTAGCAAGATCAAAGTGTTCTTAACAGATATAAAGTCAACAAAATGACCATTTTGCCCTTAAAACTCATCTTTTAAATGGTGAGATTTCTCTTGTCGCGACCGGGATCGCGGCGGGATAGCAGCTCGCATATGATTTTAAAAATGATTAAAATATGGAGTCGCCACCAATTTTATTTGAATTTAGGAAAAATTGGAAAACCTTTTTAGAAAATGGTCTTTGGAACCAAATCGGATTCGGGAATCGGTTATGGATAGGGAAGGGTGGAAACTTAATCCCACTGCACCCCTATCACACCCGTCCTGAGACGGTACCTTAAGTTAATTGTGCAAAAATTTGATAATCTCAAATTTATTTATTTTACCCCTTTTAAAAAGACTTTGTAAATATTTTATTTTTTATTTTTTTTAAAAAAAAAGAGAAGAAAGAAAAGAAAGAAAAAAAAAAATCGAATTATGAAAATTTAATTTTGACTTGACAGAATTGAAATTCTGCTCCTACGTACCCTCAGGTGCAATGAGGAACTCAAAGTCACGTAGTTCTGTAGAAAATAAATATGAGTTGATTGATTTTAATTAAAAGATTTTTAAAAAGAAAATTTTATTGTTTGAAAATAAAATCATTTTTTTTTTGCACAGGGTTTAAGTTAGCACTAGGCTACTCAATAAACCCTTATGGTCCAAACGACATTGAAGATAGCGTACGCTATTCAATCAGTATCATTGGTTATTGCATTGATTTAAAGAATTTTTTATTTTTATTTTTTTATTTTTTATCTTTAGTCTTTTTTCTTCTTTTCATTAAAACCACTACTAAAAAAAATATTTTTTTTATTTTTTACTATTTTATCCCTTTTTATTTTTTTTTACTATTTTGTTCTATACTTAACAAAACACTAAAAAAAATAATGACCCAAACCTAAAAACAAAGATCATAAATAAAAATATAAGCTCAAATTCTTTCAAAATTAAGCCCAATCTAACATACCCAACAAAACCCAAAAAAAAAAAAAATGTACGTAAACTTAAAACCAAAATCGATGAAATATAGGAAAGAGAAAAAAACAGTAATAATAGTAATAAAGAAAGGATATAAACAGAACAACAAAAAAAAAAACATAAAGGAGCCTCGAAACTTGGTTAAAACGCACCTGGGGGTGATGGAGGGAGAGATGGGGGTGATGATGGTTCTTTGTTGGAAGAATGGTGGGCGTGGTGAAAAGGATGTGGTGGAATGGTTGGAAGATAGAAGGATGGTGGGAAGCTGTATGAAGAAAGCTTGTACATGGGTGGTTGTACGGTGCAAGGTGAGAGGTTGGAGGTTTAAAGTGGCAGTGAGTCAACTCGGTGGTGAAGGGTGTTAGGGGTTGCTACGGTTTGGTCAAGTTTTGAATGATGGAAGTTAATGGAAAGTGTGGGTGAAGGGAAGGGAGGTTACGGTGGAGCTGCTTGGAGGTTCTCTGGTTTGGAGCTGCTGGAAATGGTGGCTACGGTTACTGCGTGGGGAATGATTACGGAAGGAAGAAATGGTTGTGGATGGCTTGAAGGTGATGAGGATGGTGGTTATGGAAGGCTTGGTGATGGTGAAGTGAAGGATGGAGAGGTGAGTGAGGTTCTGGTTTTCACGTTGGTTGGGTGAAGGAAGAAGATGGTGATGCTGGTTGTGTGTTGTGGAGGATGGTTATGGCTGTTTGTGTGAGCTATGGAGGATGGTTACGTGGGAATGGTGAAGGTGAAGGAAGAAGATGGTGATCTTTGGTGGTGAGTGGAGCTGCGTGGAGTTGGCTTACGTTATGGAAAATGGAAGATGGAAGGTGAGTTGTGGTTATGTGAGTGGTTCACGAGTTGGGTGGTTGAAGATGAAGATGGTGGTGGAAGATGGGTGAGGGTGGAGCTGGATGGTCATGGTGAAGGTTGTTGGCTGCGTGCAGTGAGCTGGTCTTGGAGGTGGGTGATGGTTTCACGATGAATGAGTGGAGATTGAAGGTGAGTTAGTGGTGACTTGGTGAGCCACGGTGGAGAAGAAAGGTGATGAGTGGCGAGTTAACTCGGTGATGGTTGCAAGGTGATGGTGCTTGGTGGGTTCACGGTTTGGGAGGATGGTGAAGATTGTATATGGTGGAGGGAGATGATGGCTTGAGTTGGAAGCTTGATGATGGAGGCTGCCTTGGAAGTATGGTTGGATGGTGCATGGGTTTCTTGGAGAATGGTGAAAATGGAAGGAAGATGGCGGGGAGGTTGTTGAAGGTTACGGTTGGTTAAAGGTCACGGCCTTGAGGGCTTACGGGTTGGTGGAGGTTCAAATGGTGGTTTGGAAGAGATGGCTGCTGGATGGAGGGCTACGGGTGGATGGGTTACGTGGATGAGGGGTGAGTGAAGAGTAGCTACTTGGATGTGAAGTGGTTGATGTCTTGGTGATGGTTCTTTGCTTGGGTGGAGATGGTGGGAGACTTCACGTGGGGAAGGTTCTTTGGATGAGGTTCTCTTTGGAGGCGATGAAGAGGCTGGAAGAGGTGAAAATGGAAAGAAGAAAATGGTGGTTACGGGTGAAGGGAAGACTACGGTGGAATGGAGGAAAATGGTGCTACGGGTTTGGTGGAGGGTGGTGAAGGTTCTTTGTGGGGTGTGAAGGCAGGGAGATGGCAGAATGGAGGGGCTGTTTGTGAAATGATGGGGCTGCTTGGAGGGTGGTGAAATGGATGAAATGAGATGGTGGTGTTGTGATGAAGAAAAAGATGGTGAAGGTGCTAGAGGCCACGGTTGAGGGTTTTTTTAGGGAAGTGAAGGAAGATGGCTATATATAGAGAAAATGAGAATCAATACGTGAGTGCATATTTGTGAGAGTGAGAATGAGTGGTGCAAGTGAGTGAAAGTGTGAGTCACGTAAAAAGGAATGGGACAAAGGAAGTGGGTGAGAGTGATGAGTGTGAATTGTGAGTGGGAATAAAAGAAAAGAGGGTGCAGAGTGCAATTGTCTTTGGTGAGTGCCGTGTGTGTAGAGTGATTAAAATAGAAAAAAAAGAAGAAAGAGTGCGTGTGTCTTTGATGGGTGCAATTTGAGTGCTATTGTGTGCAATTGTGAGTGCGCAGTGTGAGTGTATTTTTTTATTATACTTTTTTGTTATTTTTTATTATTTTTTATTCCTTTTTTTTTTGTTTTTATTTTTTTATTTTTTTATTTTTAAAACTAAGATGAGTTTGATCTATTTAGGCTAAAAAAATTAAGTAAAATGGGCTAAAAGGTGGGCCATAATTTTTATTTTTTTTAATTTTTCCTCTTTTTTTATATTTTTTAGTCCGGTCAAAATTGAGTGTTCACAGTTGCCCCTCTTTACTTGTTTCTTATTAGATAATAAGAATAACCGTAGTTTTTTCAAATTATCGTCGTAAGAAATGAGTAAAGATATGAACTTCAATTTTGTCCGGCAATGCAAAACAAGGCAAGAAATTGAAATGCATGGAGTCGATGCACTCAACGAAATTAAATATGCAAGGAGCCGATGCGCTTAACGAAATTAAATATGCAAGGAGCCGATGCGCTCAATGAGAAAATTAAAATGCATGGAGCCAATGCGCTCAACGAAATTAAATATGCAAGGAGCGATGCGCTCAACGTAAAATTAAAATGCATGGAGCCAATGCGCTCAATGAGAAATTAAATATGCAAGGAGCCGATGCGCTAATGAAATTAAATATGCAAGGAGCCGATGCGCTCAACAGAAAATTAAAATGCATGGAGCCGATGCGCTCAACAGAAAATTAAAATGCATGGAGCCGATGCGCTCAAAATTAAATGACAATGGGCAAACCTACGTCCCGAAATCTTAAATGACAATGGGCAACTGCGTCCCGAAATTTAAATGGCAATGGGCAAACTTGTGTCCCGAAATTTAAATGGCAATGGGCAAACCTGTGTCCCGAAAATTAAATGGCAATGGGCAAACCTGTGTCCCGAAAATTAAATGGCAATGGGCAAACCTGTGTCCCGAAAATTAAATGGCAATGGGCAAACCTGTGTCCCGAAAATTAAATGGCAATGGGCAAACTCGTGTCCCGAAAATTAAATGGCAATGGGCAAACTGTGTCCGAAAATTAAATGGCAATGGGCAAACCGTGTCCGAAAATTAAATGGCAATGGGCAAACTGCGTCCGAAAATTAAATGGCAATGGGCAAACTGCGTCCCGAAAATTAAATGGCAATGGGCAAACTGCGTCCCGAAAATTAAATGGCAATGGGCAAACTCGTGTCCCGAAAATTAAATGGCAATGGGCAAACACTGCGTCCAGAAAATTAAATGGCAATGGGCAAACTTGTGTCCCGAAAATTAAATGGCAATGGGCAAACCTGTGTCCCGAAAATTAAATGACAGAATTTAAATGACAATGGGCAAACCTGTGTCCCGAAAATTAAATGGCAATGGGCAAACCTGCGTCCCGAAAATTAAAATGACAATGCAATGAGCTGATGCACTCAAAAATTTAAAATGCATGGAGCCGATGCGCTCAAAGAATAAATGACAGGAGCCGATGCGCTCAAAATTAAATGACAGGAATTTAAAATGCATGGTGCATGATGCGTTCAAAGAAATATGGAATTAAAATTTTTCTTTTTCTCTTTTTTTATTTTCCCTTTTTTTCTTCAGAAAACCAATACGAACCAACAGCGGCCATGGAAAGCTTTGACCAATCAAACCCTTTGCCCACATATTTTTTCTTCATCAGATCCTTTGTCAGCTGAGACTCCCTTAGATTTTCTCTTTTCCTTTTTCATTTTTCTGACCACCTTGTTTTCCTTAGCAACACATCACAACCTGTTTCTTGAATTATTGAGATCCTTTAATCTGAATTAATCATTGATGGATTGCTGCAAAATTGTCAGATCAAATTGTTGACCTTAAGTTTATTTTATTTGAGACATAAATTAATGAGTAAGCATGCATTCATGAATGGGAGAAATTTGTTGAATGAACAAACTTCCCTTTTATTATTTTGGTAATGTAATCGTACATGACTTTTGACAAGACACATACTTGAAAGACAAAAGAAAGATTGCAAGAAAAATAAAAACTTTGCCCTTGATGTTGGTTCCTTGTTCCTCATTCAATTAATTCATTGCAAATGCTTGACAACTCAATCTTCGCTCTGGCGATACCTCCTTCAACATGAATTCTCTTTAATTTCCTCAAAAATTTTGCCCCGAGTATTGCCAATTCAATGCGAACAACTTGCCCACGTGTACTTGATTGGACGTACATCAAAAATTGCCCCGATTTGGTGAATCCCTCGAAGAGTTTCGACTCACTTCCTTTGAGATTTTGCCTATTTATTTGTCCTAACTTTTGCTTAGCTGCTTTTTCGGGTTTTCGGCCCTAACGGACTCTCTCTTTTTTTTTTTCTTTTTTCAATTGCTCTAACTTTTGCTTAGGTTGCCTTTTCGGGTTTTTTACCTAACGAGCTTTTTCTCTTCTTTTTAGGCATAGAATTTCTTGACAACATCGGTATTCACGGGCCTTGGCAATTCTTCTCCATCCATATTACGCAAAATTAACGCTCCTCCGAGAAAATGTACGCTTGACTATGTACGGGCCTTCATAATTCGGAGCCCATTTTCCTCTGGCGTCCTCTTGGTTAGGGAGAATCTTTTTCAAAACCAAATCCCCCGAATGGAATTCCTGGGACGAATTTTCTTGTTGAAGGTTCGGCCATTCGCTTTGATACAATTGCCCATGACAAATATTTGTCAATCTCTTCTCTTCTATCATATTCAATTGCTCATACCGAGTCTTCACCCATTCAGATTCTTCTAACTCCGCTTCCATTAGAACTCTTAGAGAAGGGATCTCGATTTCTATTGGAGAGACAATGACCTCCATCCCATATACCAAAGAGAAAGGCGTTGCCCCAGTGCTTGATCGTATATTAGTACGATATGCATGCAGAGCATAGGGTAACATTTCATGCCAGTCTTTGTAGTTTACTACCATCTTAGCAACAATTTTCTTAACATTCTTATTTGCTGCTTCAACTGCACCGTTCATCTGAGGCCTGTAAGGAGCTGAATTATGATGCTTAATTTTGAAATTCTCACAGAACTTTTTAATCTCAGCACCATTGAGATTGGTACCATTATCTGTGATTATCCTTTCTGGAATTCCATATCTGCAGACAATATCCCTTTTGAGGAATCTCAAAAACACTTTTTGAGTAATACTGGTATAAGAGGAAGCTTCTACCCACTTGGTGAAATAGTCAATCGCCACTAGGATGAAGCGATGACCATTGGAAGCTTTAGGATTAATGGGCCCGATGACATCTATTCCCCACATTGAGAAAGGCCAGGGAGACACCAAATTATGCAAAGGGAAAGGAGGTGTGTTGACTCGATCTGCATACATCTGGCATTTTTGACACTTCCGTACATGATTTATGCAGTCTGTTTCCATTGTGGACCAATAATAACCACTCCTTAGAATTTTCCGAGCCATCATATGACCATTGGCATGAGTTCCACAGATTCCTTCATGAACCTCATCATGATTACACGAGCTTCACGAGCATCTACGCATCTAAGTAAAGTACCATCGTGACTCCTTTTGTACAAAACCTCTCCATTCAAGAAAAGGTCATCGCCAACCGGCGGATAGTCTTCTTATTCATCTCACTTGCTCCCGTTGGGTATTCTCTATCTTGAATATCTTGTTTGATATCATAATACCAAGGTTTACCATCCGGCTCGCCTTCCACATTAGCACAATATGCGAGGCTCACTTTGTGCATCTTCACTTGGATGGGTTGAACATTATTATGAATATCCAACTTGGTCATTACTGACTAAAGTGGCCAAGGCATCAAAGCGATTACGGTCTCGGGTCAAATGGGAGAAGGTCACCTCCTCAAACTTCTCAACCAACTGGATTAAATACTTTTGATAAGGTATCAACTTCGGATCCTTGGTTTGCCATTCACCATTCACCTGATAAATGATGAGTGCTGAGTCTCCAAATACCTTTAACTGCTTGATCCCCAAGTCAATTGCAACTTGTAAACCATTAGCACAGGCCTCATATTCTGCAATATTATTGGTGCACTCAAATTCTAGCTTGATAGCAACGGGTATTGCTTTCCGTTGGTGAAACAACCACGGCTCCTATGCCACTGCCATGCATGTTAACCGCTCCATCAAAATACATCTTCCAGCCTGGTGCTTCTTCTTCTTCCGCCATCAGCATTTCTCCATCAGGGAACTCAGATATCACTAGTTGTCCACCCTCAAGAGGGTTTTCAGCCAGATGATCAGCAATCACACTTCCTTTGATGGATTTCCGAGTCATGTACTTGATATCAAATTCTGATAGCATCACTTGCCACTTTGAAACTCTTAATGAAATATGAGGACTTTCAAATATGGGTCTATTCGAGAGATCAACCATGTGGTGTAATAGAGCATATACTGTCGTAGCCGTTTTGAGGTCCATACCAGCGCACAACAAGTTTTCTCAATAGCCATGTAACGAGCTTCACAATCATTAAACTTCTTACTCAGATAGTAAATTGCTTGCTCTTTCTTTCCCGATTCATCATGTTGTCCCAGCATTGCCCCCATTGAGGTCGGTAATACAGTTAGGTACAAAATTAAGGGACGACCCGGCGTAGGGGGTACCAAAATAGGAGGATTCATTAAATAAGCCTTTATCTTGTCAAAAGCTTCCTGACATTCTTCATCCCATTTGCCCGGTTGATGCTTCTTCAATAACTTGAATATAGGCTCACAGGTGCTGGTTAAGTTAGCAATGAATCTAGCAATGTAATTGAGCCTCCCGAGAAAACTCCGCACTTCATGCTCCGTCTTAGGGGCAGACATCTCCTGTATTGCTTTTGCTTTATCTGGATCCACCTTTATTCCTTCTCTGCTAACAATGAATCCAAGTAACTTCCCAGTAGATGCTCCAAAAACGCACTTAGCAGGATTCAACCTCAACTTGTACTTTCTGAGCCTTTCAAACAGCTTACGTAGAACCGCCACATGACTTTCTCCTTCTTTAGATTTG
Source organism: Ormosia emarginata (assembly GCA_029884605.1). Classification (NCBI taxonomy): domain Eukaryota; kingdom Viridiplantae; phylum Streptophyta; class Magnoliopsida; order Fabales; family Fabaceae; genus Ormosia; species Ormosia emarginata. The sequence continues at coordinate 7,038,121 of JAQQTP010000087.1, forward strand.
GCCACTATATCATCCACGTACACCTCAATCTCCTTGTGCATCATGTCATGAAACAGTGCCACCATAGCACGTTGGTAAGTTGCCCCAGCGTTCCTTAATCCGAACGGCATCACCGTATAACAAAACGTTCCCCAAGGAGTAATGAAAGTGGTCTTTTCTTTGTCATTGACATCCATGGGGATTTGATTGTACCCTGAGTATCCATCCATGAATGAGAACCTGTGATTCTTAGCAGTGTTATCAACCAGAACATCAATGTGAGGGAGTGGAAAATCATCCTTCGGGCTGGCCTTATTCAGATCTCTATAGTCCACACACATTCTGACTTTTCCATCTTTCTTAGGCACTGGCACGATATTAGCTACCCACTCTGGGTGTCTTGACACTTCCACAAACCCTGCTTCCAACTGCTTAGTCACCTCTTCCTTGATCTTCAAAGACATATCAGGATGCATCCTTCTCAATTTTTGTTTCTTTGCCTCAATATTCGGGTAGAGTGGGATTTTGTGCGATGCTATCTCTGGGTCTAACCCTGGCATATCCTGATAAGACCAAGCAAAAACATCCATATACTCTTTGAATAGTATGACCATCTCTTCAAACTCCGGGTTTTCCACTATTTTCAATTCCTTCTTCTCTTCCTCTGTCCCCATGTTGACCACCTCTGCTTCTTCGCCATTCAAGTTAAATCCCTCTCTGAGTACTCCAGTAATTTTGAAAAATTTTCAACAATGTCTTCCTCTTCCCAGATCAAGGTCTTCTTCATCAAACATTGCGGGAGAATCAATTGATGAGTTTTCGAAGTCCCTTTCATGAGGCAAACTTTCTACGAAACTCGGATCCTGGAAAGCCTTTTTGTGTGGAGTTGGAAAAAAACGAGAATAAAAGCAGGAATGACAAAGGAAGAACACGATATGAGTACAGAAATGTAAAAAGAAAAATGGTAAATAAAAAAAAAAATAAGTCAGAAAGTGCAACGAAGGGAAATGCTGAACATTCATGCAAGTTTATTTAATCAATGTCTCAAATAACATAAACCATAAGTTCAGAACAACTTAAACATCTGTTTCACAGAATGACAGGACAATTACTTTGAAACAATCACATCAATAATTGGTTCAGATTTCCAGTTCTTTAGCGGCTCCTCATCAGCAACAAGATGGATTGCCTTGTGCTCTTCTTGGCTTTCTTCATGCAAAGCATTGACAGTGAGGCGGTATCGAGGGTGAATGACCTCATCAGGCATAATCACCTCGGCCGGTGCTGGGAATGTTTCTCTCAGATGGGGAATATACTTCGCTTTGCCCTTGTCATTCTTTCTTCCAAAAGTCATGCTCCTCATATGCTCCTCCAAAGATACTTCGTACCCTATCCCAAACTTGTCTGACTTTCCTGGGAGTGACACTGGCGACCGAGTACCTTGCAGCTTTGAGCCCAAACCCTTTACTTCCTGGTATCCACTACTAGCCATGATTCGAGCAACCACCTGATTCACACTTGGTGTGAGAGATTCATCTTTACCGAGTTCAGTTTCAACTACTTCGAAACTGTGCCACAGGTTCTCCTCTTCCTTTTCTGCACTTTCCACATATGGCACCGAAACCGGTTTTGACAGCATAATCTCTTCCTCTCCATGTATGGTGATGACCGACCCATTCTCAATATATTTAACACTTTGATGCAGGGTGGAAGGAACAGCCCCGGCGGTATGGATCCATGGCCTCCCTAGTAACATAGTATAGCCAGGCTCCATATCCATGACTTGGAACAGTACTTGAAAATTGCTTGGACCAATCTCTAGCGGCAACATTATCTCTCCCACAATGCCTCTCTTTTTTCCATCAAAGGCTCGTACCACCATCTCCCGTGGCAACAGTTCATCCTCATTTATTGATAATGAGGTTAGGGTCGACTTGGGAATAATATTCAATGCAGACCCCCCATCAATCAAAACCTTTGCAATTATGTGCCCTTTGCATTTGAGGGTTATGTGCAAGGCTCGCGGGCTCTTCTCGGATTGAGAAATGATCTCTTCATCAGTAAATGTGATCATGTTAATGCGTTTCACGGGGTCCACCATATTAACCACACTTTCGGGAGTAACATCGGGCTTCACATAAGCTTCATTTAGAATTTTTAGAAATGCCTTCCGATGCATCTCAGATGTCAAGATGAGTGACAAAAGAGATATCCTGGCCGGAGTCTTTTTTAACTGTTCCATCACATCATATTTACTTTGCTTCATTATCTTCAGGAACTCCTCTTCACCTTCTTTCTCTCTCTCGACATTTCCTCTCTGCTCCCTTCCTTAACAATTTTCTCCTTTTCCAACTCTCCTGGGCCGTAGCATCGCCCACTCCTGGTAATTCCCCCTACCTTGACTATATTAGTCACCAACTCCTCATCTTTGTGTACTTCAACAATTTGAGCCTTCGAAGTCTCTTCCCGACTCCTTTTGTCTCTACCTTGGTTTCATAATTCCATGGTACTGAATGAGTGTCATTATAAACAAATGGCACTGGCTTCTTGACTGTCACCACTACTTTACCCGGTGTCGGAGACTGATTGAGAGGTGGTACCTTGAGCACAAAACGTTCAACCACATTAACCTCTTCAGAGGAAGCTACCCCTTGCCTGGCCTGTATTATTCCCAAAGTGAGTAAACCTTGGACTCGAACTTTAAAGTCCCAGCAATTTTCAATATCGTGTCCCATTTCTCCACAATGATAAGCACAATTCGACTCTGCATCATATTTTTCCTCTTCTTTCATCGTGGCGGCTGGTGCAGCGATATTGTAGCCAGCTTTCTTGCCCTTCGAATATCCTTGTCATCGGTGTACGCAAGCTCATGACACTTCTTATGGATGACCCTTCCACCTCTAAAGCATTCACCATATTCCTTCCACCATGATTAGGAATTGGGTTGTTAACAATATTGGGTCCGGCCTCCTCTCTGGATATCAAGCTTCCCATAGGCAATTAACTTTCTTACTGTAGTCTTAAAGGACTCGCAGTCTTCAATTGAATGCCCCGGGATATCCATGTGATACTTGCAGGTTGAGTTCGGGTTATACCACGATGGAAATGGTGGCTCTAATGGGCGCACAGGAATTCCTGAAATAAGATGAGCATCAAACGGACCTTTGAAATAGGTCTCGCATTTGAAATGGACAACCTTGGAAAAGGGGAAGGTTTTGAGGATGAAAACGGCTTTGGTTTTGGGGGTTCAGGCGAGGTTGTGAGTGGTTTAGGTAATTTTGCGGAGGTGCAGGTGGGTATCGGGCATAGGTTGGGCGAGTTGGTGTATATGGTTGTGGCGAGGGGACATTGTTAACTTGGAATTGTGGTGTTGGGATGAAGTTTGTGGCCGGTATAATTTGGTGGGATGAATAATGAGGCAATGGCAGTGTATGGTATGGAAAATGAGGGTTGGGGTTGTATGATGGCTGATGACTTGGGCTATATCGCGGCCTGAAATTTTGTTGAGGCTGGATATAATTCACTTCAGGTTCCTTTTTCTTTGGCTGGAATCCTTTCTTGAAAATAGTATTCTCTGTGCTACTCATTGGCAACTTTCGATTTTGGTCAATATTTCAATTCTTTCTCCAGAAGTTATTAAATCTGCAAAATCCTTATAGGCTGCCCCAGCCATCGCCCCAATAAAAGGGTTTCCTAGGGTCCCCAAGAAATACGAGCACATCTCAGACAATGTTAATGGGGGCTGGACTTGAGCCGCCAATGCTCTCCACCTCTGCGCATATTGCTTGAACGGTTCTTCATTACCTTTCTGCATCGAGCTCAATTGTTCTCGGGTTGGGGCTGCGTCCAGATTGAATTTGTATTGGTCCATAAATAAGTCAGCCAATTCTGTCCAGCGAGAGATCTTTGAGCGATCCAACTGAAGGTACCATTCTAGGGCGGGACCTGTAAGACTCTCATGGAAGAAACTGATGAGGAACTTATCATCCCTAGACCAAACAGCCATCTTAGTCCCATAACTGATCAAATGGAAACGAGGATTGCCGCTCCCGTCATACTTCACAAAATCCGGAATCTTGAAGTTGTTGGGGATTACTACATCTGTGGTAGGACACAACTCCTCTATCCTCAAGGGTCCATAAGCATTGGGGCCCTTTATCGCCTTAATCTGTTCCTCCATTTTCTCCATCCAATCTTCTTTCATTTTATCCTTCTCAGTTATGACATGACTATTCCCAGAACAAGGCATGGTCACGTGTCCTGGAATGGACACATGAGGTGGTTCCCAAGTAGGGCCTGCATAACCAGGGACTTCATTATGAGCGCCTTCTAGAGCATGATACCCCTCCCCAATGGGCGTGACTATTGATGTTGTTTGAGGTGGTTGCTCGCGGATTCCTGCAGCGATGCTTGAGGTTACGGCCGAGTAGATTGGAGCAGTTACTGGTGGCACGTTTGCATACATTTCAACCCCATTTGCATTCCTGTTTCCACTGATTAAGTGGAGAGACTCCCTTATATCTTGCAATATTGCTTCCAACCTCGCTTGGTTCTCTGACACCTCGTTTATCCTCCCTGTCACTTCGTCGACCTCCCTACTCAAGTTTCTTCCTGTCTCAGAATTATCTGCAGCCATTCTGGTCCGAGATCTTGTATTGTGAACTCGGGTTAGATTGGTCTCTTCTTTCTTAGGTCGCGCAATGATTCCTGAACCAATTTGATTTATTAACAAAGACTGGGATGAAATGAATGAGATGCACGAGAAGCATAAAATGAAATGAATGAAATGCATGGGATGCATGAATGAATTTTGAAAACATTTTTTCTCTCTTTTTTTCTTTTCTCTTTTTTTATTTTTTAAAAGATGCGATCAATGCCATGGAAATGTAAGATGTACATTTTTCTCTTTTTTTTCACAATTATGAATGACATGAAAATGCATGATTTTAAATTTTTTTTTTGGAATGCTATGAAAATAAAATGTATATTTTTTTATTTTTTGGAATGCAAGAAAATGACAAAAAAAATGCAAGATGAGGTATTTTTTTTGATTTTTTTTTAATGTCATGCAAATGCAAGATAATGCATGTTTTTTTTTTCTCTTTTGTTTTAAAAAAAGCTACAAAAGTCATGCAAATGATATGAAAATGTAAGATGAAACATTCCCTTTTTATGTTTTTTTTTTTTACAAAGAATGAATGATATAAGAAATGAACAGATAAAGAAAAAGCACGCTCCCTTTGTGTCCTAATCAGATGAAACTTAAAGGTTGGATTTCCTTAAAGTCACGACTCTAATTTTGTGATCACTATGTTCAATCTACCGGTGCAAGATTTTCGGGACGAGATCTAGACCTCTAAAAAGTCATGGTCCCAGATTGTCCCATCTGTCACCAACACTTTGGCTAGTAAGAGTCCTCAATCCTCACCCATGATAGGCTACAAGCGGAAAGAGTTCAATCTGAGTGAGGGATTTTCATGTGCTATACGGAGACCAAAGGTCTCTCAAAGCAACACTACTTCACCCTCTATTTAATCCTACAAGGTATTGAGCCGGGTATAGAGCTTGTGTGTGAGGTAAGTGATAGTGACGTGTGTGAGGGAGCATACAAACTGTACAACAAAATTTAAAAGACAAAAGATTACCCCCCAACCTACAAAACATATATACAAAAACCAGCCAGCAATCATCTACCCTAGGGTTTCAACAAATAAGTACAAAAATATATACAAGTTAAAAATATACACAAAATAATGTTATCAAGTATTTACATAAAAGCATTAATCAAAAACTATTTACGAACAAATAAAAAAAACAAAAAAAAAAATAAAACAAGAAAAGGGGTAAAATAAATACATAGAGATTATTAAAATTTTGCACAATTAACTACAACAGGCCTGACTCTCCAAGTGTCCCCAGTGGAGTCGCCATCTGTCGCGACCGGGATCGCGGCGGGATAGCAGCTCGCATATGATTTTAAAAATGATTAAAATATGGAGTCGCCACCAATTTTATTTGAATTTAGGAAAAATTGGAAAACCTTTTTAGAAAATGGTCTTTGGAACCAAATCGGATTCGGGAATCGGTTATGGATAGGGAAGGGTGGAAACTTAATCCCACTGCACCCCTATCACACCCGTCCTGAGACGGTACCTTAAGTTAATTGTGCAAAAATTTGATAATCTCAAATTTATTTATTTTACCCCTTTTAAAAAGACTTTGTAAATATTTTATTTTTTATTTTTTTAAAAAAAAAAAAGAGAAGAAAGAAAAGAAAGAAAAAAAAAAAATCGAATTATGAAAATTTAATTTTGACTTGACAGAATTGAAATTTACGCTCCTACGTACCCTCGGGTGCAATGAGGAACTCAAAGTCACGTAGTTCGTAGAAAATAAATATGAGTTGATTGATTTTAATTAAAAGATTTTTAAAAAGAAAATTTTATTGTTTGAAAATAAAATCATTTTTTTTTTGCACAGGGTTTAAGTTAGCACTAGGCTACTCAATAAACCCTTATGGTCCAAACGACATTGAAGATAGCGTACGCTATTCAATCAGTATCATTGGTTATTGCATTGATTTAAAGAATTTTTTATTTTTATTTTTTTATTTTTTATCTTTAGTCTTTTTCTTCTTTTCATTAAAACCACTACTAAAAAAAAATTTTTTTTATTTTTTACTATTTTATCCCTTTTTTTTTTTTTTTACTATTTTGTTCTATACTTAACAAAACACTAAAAAAAATAATGACCCAAACCTAAAAACAAAGATCATAAATAAAAATATAAGCTCAAATTCTTTCAAAATTAAGCCCAATCTAACATACCCAACAAAACCCAAAAAAAAAAAAAAATGTACGTAAACTTAAAACCAAAATCGATGAAATATAGGAAAGAGAAAAAAACAGTAATAATAGTAATAAAGAAAGGATATAAACAGAACAACAAAAAAAAAACATAAAGGAGCACGAAACTTGGTTAAAACGCACCTACGGGGGTGATGGAGGGAGAGATGGGGGTGATGATGGTTCTTTGTTGGAAGAATGGTGGGCGTGGTGAAAAGGATGTGGTGGAATGGTTGGAAGATAGAAGGATGGTGGGAAGAATTTGTATGAAGAAAGCTTGTACATGGGTGGTTGTACGGTGCAAGGTGAGAGGTTGGAGGTTTAAAGTGGCGGTGAGTCAACTCGGTGGTGAAGGGTGTTAGGGGTTGCTACGGTTTGGTCAAGTTTTGAATGATGGAAGTTAATGGAAAGTGTGGGTGAAGGGAAGGGAGGTTACGGTGGAGCGCTTGGAGGTTCTCTCGGTTTGGAGCTGCGGAAATGGTGGCTACGATTCTTGCGTGGGGAATGATTACGGAAGGAAGAAATGGTTGTGGATGGCTTGAAGGTGATGAGGATGGTGGTTATGGAAGGCTTGGTGATGGTGAAGTGAAGGATGGAGAGGTGAGTGAGGTTCGGTTTTCACGTTGGTTGGGTGAAGGAAGAAGATGGTGATCTTTGGTTGTGTGTTGTGGAGGATGGTTATGGCTGTTTGTGTGAGCTATGGAGGATGGTTACGTGGGAATGGTGAAGGTGAAGGAAGAAGATGGTGATCTTTGGTGGTGAGTGGAGCTGCGTGGAGTTGGCTTCGTTATGGAAAATGGAAGATGGAAGGTGAGTTGTGGTTATGTGAGTGGTTCACGGTTGGGTGGTTGAAGATGAAGATGGTGGTGGAAGATGGGTGAGGGTGGAGCTGGATGGTCATGGTGAAGGTTGTTGGCTGCGTGCAGAGAGCTGGTCTTGGAGGTGGGTGATGGTTTCACGATGAATGAGTGGAGATTGAAGGTGAGTTAGTGGTGACTTGGTGAGCCACGGTGGAGAAGAAAGGTGATGAGTGAAAACTGAGTTAACTCAGTGATGGTTGCAAGGTGATGGTGCTTGGTGGGTTCACGGTTTGGGAGGATGGTGAAGATTGTATATGGTGGAGGGAGATGATGGCTTGAGTTGGAAGCTTGATGATGGAGGCTGCCTTGGAAGTATGGTTGGATGGTGCATGGGTTTCTTGGAGAATGGTGAAAATGGAAGGAAGATGGCGGGGAGGTTGTTGAAGGTTACGGTTGGTTAAAGGTCACGGCCTTGAGGGCTTCTGGGTTGGTGGAGGTTCAAATGGTGGTTTGGAAGAGATGGCTGCTGGATGGAGGGCTACGGGTGGATGGGTTACGTGGATGAGGGGTGAGTGAAGAGTAGCTACTGGATGTGAAGCTGGTTGATGTCTTGGTGATGGTTCTTTGCTTGGGTGGAGATGGTGGGAGACTTCACGTGGGGAAGGTTCTTTGGATGAGGTTCTCTTTGGAGGCGATGAAGAGGCTGGAAGAGGTGAAAATGGAAAGAAGAAAATGGTGGTTACGGGTGAAGGGAAGACTACGGTGGAATGGAGGAAAATGGTGCTACGGGTTTGGTGGAGGGTGGTGAAGGTTCTTTGTGGGGTGTGAAGGCGGGGAGATGGCGAGAATGGAGGGGCTGTTTGTGAAATGATGGGGCTGCTTGGAGGGTGGTGAAATGGATGAAATGAGATGGTGGTGTTGTGATGAAGAAAAAGATGGTGAAGGTGCTAGAGGCCACGGTTGAGGGTTTTTTAGGGAAGTGAAGGAAGATGGCTATATATAGAGAAAATGAGAATCAATACGTGAGTGCATATTTGTGAGAGTGAGAATGAGTGGTGCAAGTGAGTGAAAGTGTGAGTCACGTAAAAAGGAATGGGACAAAGGAAGTGGGTGAGAGTGATGAGTGTGAATTGTGAGTGGGAATAAAAGAAAAAGAGGGTGCAGAGTGCAATTGTGCTGGTGAGTGCCGTGTGTGTAGAGTGATTAAAATAGAAAAAAGAAGAAAGAGTGCGTGTGTGCTGATGGGTGCAATTTGAGTGCTATTGTGTGCAATTGTGAGTGCAGAGTGTGAGTGTATTTTTTTATTATACTTTTTTGTTATTTTTTATTATTTTTTATTCTTTTTTTTTGTTTTTATTTTTTTATTTTTTTATTTTTAAAACTAAGATGAGTTTGATCTATTTAGGCTAAAAAAATTAAGTAAAATGGGCTAAAAGGTGGGCCATAATTTTTATTTTTTTTAATTTTTCCTCTTTTTTTATATTTTTTAGTCCGGTCAAAATTGAGTGTTCACATCTCTCATCTTTCTCAAATTCTCTCACACACAACTGTAGATGGCAAAGACAAAAAAAAAGAAGAAAAGAAACAGAAACAGAACAGAGAAGAAGGAAAGGGAGGCGAAGGAGAAAATGGAGAGAGTAAATGGGGAAAAAGATGGAGCAAAGCCAAGATTTGCACTTAATCTTCATCAAGAGGTATGGGGTTTCTTTCCTTGCTTTCTCTCTTTATTGTCCTCCATTTGCTGCAACGTTTGGTGCTAAAATGACAAGTGGGTTGCGTGTTAAAATGTTATTTTTATGCTTAATTATCATGTTTTTAAACTTAATGGTAATTTGGTTTGATTATGGTTGAGGTTTAGAACAAGATTATGCTCTTGTTTTCCATGGATTTAAAGAAAATGAAAAATGGGTTTTTCATGGATGAAGGGTTGAGCTTTGATTCAAGTTTAATGTGTTTAAGAATGCATTATTATGATACAATATGATTGTGGTGTTGAGAGGCCTTTAGAAATTGTTTTGAATGAATAAAATTTGAAAGAAATGTGTAATGCTAATTAATGATATTTTATGTTATCCTAAATATAGATAAACATGATTAATTCATAAAAAGTATGAATTATACTTATGGTTGTTATAAAGATTTTATATATATATATATATATATATATATATATATATATATATATATATATATATTAAGTATTGAAATGAAATAATTGATCATGTGAGAATTGAAGAACATGATTTGTGACTTGTTTTCTATGATTTTTGGATGCATTAAAAATGGATTTTTCTATGATGAATAGGTTAAGTTTAAATCTGTGATTCATGAGTCAAGATTGTATTTTGATGTTATTAAGTGATTGAAGTGTTGGAAATTGGTTGAAAGTAAGATTAGATTGAAGCAAAAATGGTTGGAATGGGATGGTGTAGCAGCCATGAGGCTGCTACTGAGTTACTGTTTATCTGTGAACAGTAGCACATTTCAGCCATGCAAGTGGCTGCCCATCCGAGAATGATGATAGGAAATTGATCCTTATAGCTTGCTTTGTGGTAATTGTGGTTTAGTTGAGATATAATAGGTCAAAATGAGATTTTGAGGTATATTGAGTATTTTCTTAATTGAATGTGTTTTCAATGGGTGTTTATGACTTGTTCATGATAGGAGTTTGAGGTAAAATCTTGGGACTCTTCATTTGGACCTTTGATGCATAAAGTGAGAAAAAATATATTTTCCTTACTTAATTGAGTTTAAATATATGATTGATGAGTTGAATTTAGTGTTTAATGATCCTAACATGATTAGAGACCATGATTAGGGTTGAGGAACACTTAGAATTCATGATTTGAGGATTAGAACTTGGTTTGAAACCAAGTTCATGAAGAACTCGAATTATGCAGAAATAGTGTAGCATTTGAGTAGTTTGTGATGTTTGTTGCATAACTTGAGCTACAGATATCGGATTGACTTGATTCCATTAGCATTTGAAAACTAAGACATAAAGCTTCATGTAGTAAAAATTTTAGAATTTTAGAGCACGCCAATCAGTACCAGTTTCTGTTTGAATCCGAGGTAGATTCTGTAGAAAATGCATTCTGGCTGTTAGTAAACTAGATTGCATAATTTCTTCATTGCAAAATTACACGTATTGCATGCCATTGGTGAAGTCAAGGAAGACCAATGGGACCCCAATGTGAACCCTCATGCTTCAAGCTTCACTTGGTCGTTACACTTCAACCAATGAGACCGTAGTGGAAGCTATCATGTTGTGTCAACCATAACCTGGTCATCACGTTTCAACCAATGGGATCCTCTATTAGTAGGTGGGTGAGTAGGTGGATGAGTAGGTGGGTAAGTAGGTGGGTGAGTAGGTGAGCTACCTTGTCTCCGAAATTCTTTATTGCTGAACTCATTGATTTCGTCATTTCTGAGCCAAGTAGTCTTCATGAAAGTTCTAGGAAATTGTCTAAGCTTTCCAATGGCTCTAGAAACACCCAAAAATTCGTCCTACAACCCAAGATATGACTCAATTACTATAGACTGTTCAGGACCAGTTTCAGCACCTCTGTTTTGACTTTCAGACCCAATATCTCCATCAAGGAGCCCGAATCAAGTTTTGTGCTTGACATAAAAGTTGTACATATGGGTCTTAACTTTCAGATTACAAATTTTCAGCCCATTTTATATGCCCAAACTCGAATTATGTTCTGGTTACTACACAATGTTCGGGTTCCAGTCACAAATCTCGTATTCTGATTTCCATGCCCAATTAGCTCCACTAGATGTCTGAAATTGACTTTGAGCTCTTCATCAAAGTTGTAGAGCTCTCTCTTATCTTTCCTACAAGGTAAAATTCATAATTATCAGACATTTAGAACTCAAGATATGGCTAAAATACAGAAATAGTGTAAGACCCGAATAATGTTGAAAAAATCAATCAAGTCCGATTCGAGTTCAAACTTACAAAACATAATCAAATTCAATCAATTAAGTACATGAAGAGTGTAAATGACTAATAATGAGGGTTTATTAATGTATAAAATATATGATTATCAGATTCTCCCACACTTAGCCTTTTGCACTCTTGGGCAAAACATATAAAACTAAAGTTAGAAGACAAAGACATCGACACAAACTTAAAAGCTAAAAACTCTAAAGGACTCAATGAAGCAAGAAGAGCAACAAGAAATTCAAGGGATCAAAGCATAAATGAGGTAACATTTCTTTACATCGCAAACCAACAAGCAAGGAAACTTCCGTTGAAAAGAATGAATTAAGAATGATAGATCCTCACAAGATTCCCTCTTAATCTCTCAAGTGTTTAAAAGGTAGGTATTTCACTCAATTCAACCCATGAAAATTGCACTACCATAAGCTTGCTTATCTTCTACTTCTCCACTACTCAAAACACATGCACACACAAATCATGAGGACTTTATTCAAGGTTGTAGTGAGGTCAAGGAAACAGAAGAGGATAAAATGGATATGAGATGATAAATACCAAAGAGAATAAAAGCAAATGAGAGTTGAGTTCAAATAACAAGCATAAAAGTTCATCCCAACTCTAATGTATATCCCTTTACATATTCATTTCCCAATTCTTTTCTTTTTTTTTTATTTTTTTTGGCACTCTTTCCTTTTTCAACAACTATTTTGTACACATACCCCCACACTTGTTCAAAAACTCATCCATTAACCAAGCTAATGTTTTTTTATTCCCTAAGGTAAAGTAGGAACACGATTTTTCATTTAAGGCACATAATGAGATAGAAACAAGGAATGGTCAAATAAGCTCAAAGGGGTTAAGCAAAGGAAAATATACAAGGTTGGCAGGAATCAGAGAATTTTCAAGAAATCAAAAGAGTGCTTGATATCATATTGAAAACAAGGTTGGCTATTTGGTTAAACTAGCTAATTAAGAAAGAGAGCCTCAATCATGTTCATGCATGCAAGTGAAATGTAGCCTCAAAAAGAATCAAAGCAAGTTCTAGAGTGGTCATTAACATGAGCGAAAATCACACAAGAAAGAAGAGAATGACATAAATGTTGAATCCATCCATTATGCTCAAAATCTCACAAGGTATGCATCCATCAAATTCAATTCATCAATTCAATCATCCATCACCAAGCATATCAGTTCAAGAAGAGAGAAAAGTTATTCAATCATGCAATGAACCCTTTTTTTTTATTTTTTTTTAACAAAAAAAAAACATGCTAAAATCTCTCCCCCACACTTAATATAAACATTGTCCTCAATGTGAAAGTGATAAATAAAATGGAAAGAAAAGAGCAACACAACCTGATGAGGGCCGAGATAATGGCAAGCAGAAAAGATGCGTAAGAATCAAAGCTACAACAGAACCTGAAAACTCACAAAACAAATGAGTAAAATGTAAAACCAAAATAACATGACTGGAATAATATAAAATTAAAAAGGAAATGCGGGTCTTTTAGAGTCAGATTCCCAAGACTGTAACACTTTTGTTCATCTCTGAAGAGATTCCACCATGGGATGGTGTAGCAACCATGAGGCTGCTACTGAGTTACTGTTTATCTGTGAACAGTAGCACATTTCAGCCATCCAGGTGGCTGCCCATCCGAGAATGATGATAGGAAATTGATCCTTATAGCTTGCTTTGTGGTAATTGTGGTTTAGTTGAGATATAATAGGTCAAAATGAGATTTTGAGGTATATTGAGTATTTTCTTAATTGAATGTGTTTTCAATGGGTGTTTATGACTTGTTCATGATAGGAGTTTGAGGTAAAAACTTGGGACTCTTCATTTGGACCTTTGATGCACAAAGTGAGAAAAAATATATTTTTCTTACTTAATTGAGTTTAAATATATGATTGATGAGTTGAATTTAGTGTTTAATGATCCTAACATGATTAGAGACCATGATTAGGGTTGAGGAACACTTAGAATTCATGATTTGAGGATTAGAACTTGGTTTGAAACCAAGTTCCTGAAGAACCCGAATTATGCAGAAATAGTGTAGCATTTGAGTAGTCTGTGATGTTTGTTGCATAACTTGAGCTACAGATATCGGATTGACTTGATTCCATTAGCATTTGAAAGCTAAGACATAAAGCTTCATGTAGTAAAAATTTTAGAATTTTAGAGCACGCCAATCAGTACCAGTTTCTATTTGAATCCGAGGTAGATTCTGTAGAAAATGCATTCTGGCTGTTAGTAAACTAGATTGCATAATTTCTCGCTTCGATGTTGTATTAACATGAAACCAGTGGCATTTGAAAGCTAACATGTAAGGCTAGTTGACTGTCAAATTTCAGAGTTTTTGAGTTCTTAATTTGTTCCCAGTTTCATTACAAAGTCAAGTCATTTTTGGGTAAAATAGATAATGCCCAGTTTTAGCTTCTGCATAATGTTGCATAACTTTGGCTACATTTACCCAAATGAGGTGAGGTTTGTGGCATTTGAAAGATATGAGGGAAGGCTATTTGACTATAAAATCTCAAAATTTTTGAAGTTAGTATGTGCATTTGGTGCACTCAAGAAAAATAGCCTTTTTAGGCAAAAATTGAGGTGTTTTTGAGAAAGTTTGGACCCTAGAAACTTTAGGAGCTTCTTTAATAGTTAAAGTTGAATTATGAAAGTGTAGTATAAATGTATTTGCTCCTTTATGGGCTAATCTTTAATTAAATACTCTTTTAATGAGCTTGAAATGAAATGTATGCATGATACTGAGAAGCAATATAAAAGAAATGATGAAGGTAGATGAGGTTGAATGAGTCCTTCTCTACTAGCATGTATGATAATGTAATAAGAAAAGTTTAATGATTATGATATTGCTTATCTATTGTATATGGAAAAGTATGATTATGTAAAAAGTGAAAGAAGGAAAGGTTTTTAATACTCTTGTATTTTTTTTTTTAACTTGTTATTTGATGTTTCTATGTATTGTAAACTTATGCTAGGACAAAGGGCTCTAAGTGGCTTGGACAAAAGGACTCCAAGTGGCTTGGACAAAAGAGCTTCAAATGTCAAAGTTATGAATGTTTGGTAGTGCAAGGAACAAAAGGGTGTCCTGCCTACCCAGAAAATAATACAAGGAACAAAGGACTTCTTGGAAATATTCAAATAACATGTGTTTTCTAAAATAAAATCTTTTCAAAGAATCATTACATGAGCATACTTTAGGATTCTCATTAGGCATAATCATACATTATCCTGCATTGCATAAAATTTGGCAATTGTATGGACAATTGTCTTGTTTATATTAAATGTGAAGTTTAACTCAAAGGAATTAAGGTAAAAGAATGTTTGTGGTTGTTGTCACCATAGTTGATATGAATGAATATGTTGATACATGTGTAGAACTTTTATGTGTTGTTAAACTGTTTTAGTAACTAAATGAATTAATTTGTAATTGAACAAAATTGTATGTGGTGTCTCGGGGCCGACGAGGGCGGGGAATGGTTGCCGGTGCTAAAGTGAAAGTATCAATAAGCGGCTCCTAGCAGGCTTCTAGGCGAAGGGTCCCATGAATGAATTGAATACGCACCAGAATGAGAGGGATTAGAGACTATACAGGTATGAAACAACATAATTGAGGATGACTTAAAGGAATTGATTAGGCATAGTCATATCAACAAGTTGCAACTTCTTTTCGGGAGCCTATAACATAAGAACTTCATGGTTAAGCGTGCTTGACTTGGAGCAATTGCAGGATGGGTGATCTCTTAGGAAGTTTCCTAGGATGCGTGTGAGTGAGGACAAAGCACGCTAAAAAGACCCATGTTAGTTTGTGGAGACACTCATCAATCTTGCAGGCAGTCCTGGGGCATTACAGATGGTATCAGAGATAGGACCTCTCATAGTACGGTGTGGTTCGAGGATGAACCAAGCTGAAATTGGTGGGCATGTGGTGTCTCAGGGCCGACGAGGGCGGGGAATGGTCGCCGGTGCTAAAATGAAAGCATCAATAAGTGGCTCCTGGCAGGCTTCTAGGCAAAGGGTCCCATGAATGAACTGAATACGCACCGGAATGAGAAGGATTCAGAGACTGTGCAAGTATGAGACTGCATAGTTGAGGAAGGCTTAAAGGAATTGATTAGGCATAGCCATATCAACAAGTTGCAACTTCTTTTTGGGAGCCTAGAACATAAGAACTTCATGGTTAAGTATGCTTGACTTAGAGCAATTGTGGGATGGGTGACCTCCTAGAAAGTTTTCTAGGATGCGTGTGAGTGAGGACAAAGCACGCTGAAAAGACCCCTGTTGGTTTATAGAGACACTCGTCAATCCTGCAGGCAGTCTTGAAGCATTACAAATTAATACTTTTATTGCGTTTTTGCCATCGCGTAACACATTTATTACATATTCAAATATCGTAACCATTTTCTAACGTTTTCTCAATCGCGTAAAAATATTTTAATATTTTCTAAATCACGTAGCTCAAAAATCATTATTTTTGAAATGCGTAAAGCTTTTTCACTGTTTTTCGTTGTATAAAATATTTCTTGACATTCTAAATTAAATTTCAAACCTAAATTTCAAAACTTTCTAGGTTTAAAATATAATTTGGATCTTAAATCCAATTTCTTCTATTAAAATTCCTTTACGTAATATTTTCTGACGTTTTCCATAAAAACTGCATTATTCTTAATCTACTAAAAATTCCTTCTACTTCATTTACTAAAATCCTTTTAAATAAAATACTTTAAGTTCTAAATCACTTTCAAAATTGATTTCCAACAATATAACTAAAATTTGCTTGATGTTCCATAATAAAACTTTGTTCCATGTCTTTCTTAAAATAAAATACTTAAATCTCAACATTACCTTTTTAAAACTCATTTTCCATTTCTATTTCCCAAAAATCATATTTTTATAAAAGTTGTTCCTCCCCGTTTCCATTTTTATAAATCTGTAATCCAATATTTCTTATCAAATCTCTTCTACATAATATCTTCCGATGTTGTTCACAAAACTATGTTTATTTTAATAAAATTATATCCTTCAAAAAGCATTATTCATTTACCTTCACGAAAACACCTTTTAAACAAAATACTTAAAGTAGTATTTTCTACTATTTCTTTACAAAAATTGCACTTCTTTGATTTAATTGGATATTACAGCTCAACTTTTTTTAATGCACTTCAAAACCCAAAATATGAGCTATACGTTAGCGAATTTTAAGTTTTAATTTTATTTCTCATTATAACTTAATTATGCTAATTTAATTCTAAACATTTAGTCCACTTTCTTTGCAAATCCTAAAATCATTAACTTATTACCTACTCATCAAAAATTCATAATTAGTAAAATAAGTTTGAAATGATTTGTTCCAAATCAAGCATGAAGGTCGTGAGCCTTAAGGTTCTTAGGAACCAAAACAGTTTTCCTTTCCCATAATTCTCATCATATATCACATCACTCATGATATTTCCACTATCACATGTTTATGCTTACTATGAAAACAATAAAATCATATTAAGCATCTAATCACAATTTAATCAAGTCATACTATCAAAATCACACATCACATATAGCTAATAAGCAACCATAATAAATATCATGCATACTATTAAAACTATAAAATCATATAAAGGAACCAAACACAAACAAGTAAATTTATACAATAAGTGAATAAATCCTCACATGGATCGTTCACACATACACATACAATTTGTTCCTCACCACCATGGATGGTTGATGAGGTTAATCTCCCTATTACCTTATTGTGATGCTTCCTAAGCTCCTTGCTTGTTCTCTTGAATCAATCCTTCTACCACCACCAAGTTGCTCCTTTAAAACAAAACAACATACATATATTAACATCTATGGCATAACTAAGATGACCATGGATTCAAATCATGGTTTAGAACTTTGAATACGAGATTAGAAAAGAATATCAAGAACATCACCATTTATCCTTCAAACTTAGATCTTAGAAAAAGTGCTTGAAGATGGATGATTTAGAAGATGGTCTAAACATGAAAGTTCCTTATAATTGCATGGAGATTCAAGATCTATGGTTGGTATGAATTATTAAAGGTTGGAGAGTGGTTTTCCTGGCCTTGGCCGTGGGCTTCTCTAAAGGGAAATGTGAGAACTTTTTGATTTCTAAGAGAGAGATGAAGATGATCACAACACCAAAGTATCTTGAATTGGTATAAGGATTAAAGACATGAAATTAGATGAAATTTAGGAAGTTGGGAGGTGGGTTCTTAGTGTTTTGGCCATGGGGTTCTTGGAGAGAAAAAATGAGAAACTTTTGTAATAGCTTTTGGTTCTCTTGGATGAAGTGAATAAAAGATGAGCAAGTGTAGAATTTTGGCTTTCAAATGGTGTTTGGCCATGGAGAACAAGGAGATAAAAGGATGAGAGCTTCATGCAAAAGATGGAAATGAATCAAAGCTCTCCTATTTATAGAAAAATGATAGGATAGCTTAAGATATTTCGATTAAGATATTTTCATCAAAGCAAAATATCTAACTAAAAATATCTAACCAAGATATTTAATCAAAATATCTACCAAGATATTTAATCAAAATATCTTACAAAGATATTTATCCAAGATATTTCAAGCAAGATATTTATCAAGGAGATATTTATCAAGAAGATATTTTCAAGAAAGAGTTCCAACTTCTCTTCTACTTCCTCCTAGCTTAGCCACCAAGAAAGCCTCTCATTGGTCCGTCCATAAGCAAGCCACCATTGTTGACTTTTCTATAACTTAGCAAGCAAGTTACACTCTCCTATTGGTTCATAATAAAAGTTGTAATGATTTCTCATGATGAGCTCCAAGATATGTTCCAGTAATATATTTTTAGAGCCTCCTAGAACCTTCCTTTAGCCTTGAGTCACATGTTGAGTCACATAGCGAGTCATCAGAGAGAAGCTTCTAGAACATGCAACTCACTTCGATGAGTCAACATGGTGAGTCATTATAGAGATTTCTAGAACAGGTGAGTCAGTATTCTAGAAACCTCTAGAACACGATGAGTCACAAAGTGAGTCAGCATTCTACATCCTTCTAGAAGGTGGCAAGTTATCATTTCTACAAGCTTCCAGAATATGTTGAGTCACAGGTGCTGAGGTGTCATGCAAGGTGTTCAGCTTCTATTGGTCCTTCGCGATGAGTCACAACTGTAAACCTTGACTAGCTCTTCATTGGTCCACACATAAAGCAAGTACTTAAGTACTTGATGACTAGGTGTGTGACTAGGTGCTTTCTAGAATCTTCTAGGATGGTCTAGAACATGTGAGTCACTAGGCTAGTCACCTAAGTGAGTTACTAAACAATGAGTCATCGTCTAGAACATTATAGAGTGGGTGACTAGACTTGCATCTAGAATCATTCACTAGATATTTTTCGGAAGCTATTATCCAATTGATAATAAAACATACCCCGTGTCGCGACCGTGATCGCGGCGAGATAACGACTTAAATTAACAAAAAATTTAAGGGAGTCGCCACCAATTTTATTTTCTTTAGGAAAAATTGGAAAACCTAGAAAAAATGGTCTGCATTCAAAAACTCGAGTTCGGGAGTCTAATTATGCATAGAGAAGGGTGGAGACTAAATCCCACAGCACCCCTAATACATCCGTCCTAAGACGGTTACCTTAAATCAATTGTGCAAATTTTATAACTCTTAAAAATATTTATTTTACCCATTTATTAAAAGACAAACTAAACAAATAAATAAATTATGAAAATTTAATTTTGGCTTGACAGAATAGAGATTCTGCTCCTACGTACCCTCGGGTGCAATGAGGAATTCAAAGCCACGTCGTTCTTTAGAAAACGATTGTGAGTTGATTATTTTTAATTTAAAAAAGATTTTTTTATTTTGAAAATTCATTCGATTTTTTTGTTTTAGAAAAGAAAGAATCGTCAAGCTGTCACAACTCAGACGATTTTAAAAGTTACAAGATTAACAAGCTGTCGCAGCTCAGCTAATCTAATTTTATTTTTCTTAATAAAGACTCAAACATTGGATTCTCTCCTTTTTTTTTTAGAAAACGAACCATCAAGTTGTCACAACTCAGATGATTCTAAGAGCCACAGGATTAATAAGTTGTCACAACTCAGTTAATCCCGTTTAATAAAAGAAGACTTTCATTTTTTTTTAAAAAAAAGGTACAAGGCCACTATTTAAAACAAAAATTAATAAGATAACAAACATGTCAATAAATAAATAAGTAAAAAAGTAAAACAAAGTATTATTGTAATAAAAAAATGCCACCCTTATTTATAAGATCCATTCCACTAATATGACAAAATTTTGCAAATCAAATCCACTTAATATTTGTTCTTTTTTTTTTAAACCTAAATTAACAAAGAAAAAAAATTAAAAATAAAAATGAAAGAAGGATAAAAGGATGGTCAGCCCACCACATAGGCCCAAATCTCTAAAAAACAAAATAACAAAAAAAAACTAAACTAAAGCTAAAACTAATCAGAAACCCAAAAAAAAGTTAACAGAGAATTAAAAAAACAAACAAAAATAGAAATCATATGAGTCTTACGGACGAAAATTAGGGGGTCTTTTCTTTTAGGAAAGTTGCAAGAAGTACAGGGGGAAAAGGATGAAGGCACCGGTCTGGTTTGACGTGGGGTGACCGGATCTGGCTTGTGTATCGACGGCGCAGCACGGCGGAAGGGTGGACGAGCTCTGCGACGTCACGGGGTGGCAGATCGGACGCGGGTAACGGCTAGAAGCGGCGACGGCGGGTTTGCTCCAGTTCGTGCGACGGTGGCCTTGAATGGTGGCTCGAGTCTAGCTAGCTTCAGAACTGGGTCAACGAGGAGGGGGGCGGAGCTTCGATAGATCCGGATCGGCAGTGCGACGGAGCTTGCTGTGCGGCGTCTGGCAGAAACGGACGGTGCGAAGCGGTCTAAGCTTGCGTGGGCTGGCGGCGGTGCACAACTTGCGGTGGTGCTTCGGGTCAGGCGTGCGGGTTCGACGGGTCTGGTGCAGCACGCGGAGCTTCTGGTTTTCTGGGATGGAAGACGGTGACACGACGCGGGTTGTTACGGTGATGAGCTGTGCACGACTGGCGTTCTAACTGTAGACTGGGTTGGATGGCCTGTGGTGGTTGTGCTCAGTTTGGTGGGGTTTCACAGTGGCTGGTGGCTTTGATGGTGATTGTCTTCCTGGTGGTTACTGGAGGTTTGTAATGGTTATGGGGAGATGGTGATGAAGGTTGGGTTACGGTTGGAGGTGAATGTTGGCGAATGTGATGGTGGTTATGGAAGTGTTGTGGTGGTTGAGGGAGATGGTGAAGTGAAAGTCCAAAAAAAAAAGATGGAGGTTGTTGTCTTGTTGATATATCAAAAACATCCAGATGATGAAGGTCGAGATGCTTCTTGTACTCCGCCAAAATAACCCTCCTGAAAACTGTTGAGTCTCCCCTCAATATAGGCACAAAGAAAAAAAATTCTAGCTTCTGTTGCATGAGGTTGTGCGGTCCCTTTCCAGTCCATTCTTGGCTTGTTTCATTTTTTTTTTCTCCTGCTAGGCTGTAAACCTTCCATCTTTCATGTTTAGTCCCTGGTTCCCTTTTTCATGGCTGCAAACGTTGCAGGAGGTGCAACTGAACCCTTTCTTCTCTAGTGTTTTATTTTGAAAAACTTCATTATCACATCTTTTCTTTTCTTTTGCCAATAACCAAAATAGCATGCTTTGTCTTTGCAAGTTTGCAACGTTAGCTTCCATTTTTTTTAATATATATATTAGAAACTTAAGATAAATGGGCTAAAATGAATTAAAGGGCTTAAATATTTTTTCCTTACTGGGTTGGGCTTGATTTGGGTCATGCAAATAACTTATTAATTAATTTTTGTTTATCTCACTTTCATAATCAACAAAACGGGTCCGGACAAAATTGGGTGTTCACACCTCAATTTTATTTTGTCAGATAAAATCGTAGAAAAACAAAACTTCAAAAATTGTTTCCGGTTTCGAGTTTAGTAAGATCCACCATCTTCAAATCAACAATACAAATTTTTCTAGCTCCGAAAAATTTTTATTTTTCCGAGCCCGCCCCAAGCCCACACACAGTCTAAAATATCACAAATATATTAAATATTCAAAATATTCCAAAATATCAAAAGTATAATAAAATATTCAAAATATCTCAAATATATTAAATATTCAAAATATCTCGTAATATCTAAAATATAATAAAATATTCAAAATATCTTAAAATATCTAAAATATATTAAAATATTCAAAATATCTAAAATATCACAAAAATTCACAAAAATCATAAAAATTATAAAAATAATATATATTAAGAAAAAACGAAATTTAGGGTGCTACACTGTCTGCTTTGGGAAAGAAAAGAACAAAGTTTTGACTTTTTTGCCACCTTTCCGGATATTTTATTTAAACTGATTTTTTTCCCGAAGTAACTGGATTTACCATAATGTCACGATTTAAATTTTATTACTGAGAATTATTAATTCTCACCTCAATTTTTGTTTTATGTTTTCCATGATAAATCTAGCAAAGAATCAAAGCAAGCGCAAGGCAAGGCGATGGAGATTTAGTTAAGTTGGTGATATAATAATTTTTGTTATGTATTTATATTAATGGCTCTGTAATTAAGTTTATGTAATTAGTTTTGTAAAAGTTTGTAATCTCAGACATATCAAATAGATTTCTAGTGAAAAACAAGTTTCCTGAGGTGTAAAATGTCTTGCTCACTTACTTCTGCAAATGCTCTATATATTTATTTGTTAAATAGATATTAAACATGTTGTAAATTATACTTAAGTTAGAAAGTGACATATTAATTCTGTTTACTTAGTATATGTAGGATATACTACGGTATATAAAATTAGGGTATTACAATTACAACATATCACGATTATGAAATCTGACAAATGGATGTCAAGACTACTTTCCTTAATGAAAATCTTCTTGAGAATGTGTACATGACACAACCTGAGGGTTTTGTCACTCCACAGGATGCTGGAAATGTGTGCAAGTTGTAACGATCTATTTATGGATTGAAGCACGCTTCCAGAAGCTAGAATCTTCATTTTGATGATACAATAAAAACAATTTGGTTTCATCAAGAATGAAGAAGAATCTTGTGTCTACAAGAAGGTTAGTGAGAGCACAATTGTCTTTCTGGTGTTGTATGTAGATGACATACTACTCATCAGAAATAACATCCCTACCCTACAGTCTATAAAGACTTGGTTAAGGAAATGCTTTTCCATGAAGGACTTGGGCGAAGCTACCTATGTGTTAGGTATTAGGATCTATAAAGATATATCACAGAGATTGCTTAGCCTAAGTCAGAGTATATACATAGACAAAGTGATAAGACATTTTCACATGCATGAATCCAAGAAAGGACTCTTGCCTATGTCATATGATGTAAGCCTATCTAAGGCTCAATCCCCTTCCACCTAGGATGAAAGGGATCGTATGAGCAAAATTTCATATGCATCTGCAATTGGATCTATCATGTATGTCATGTTATGTACTCAACCAGACATCTCGTATGCTTTGAGCATGATGAGTAGGTACCAATTTGATCCTGGTGAGAGTCACTAGACAGCTGTTAAGAACATCCTTAAGTACTTGAGAAGGACTAAGGATTCATTCTTGGTATATAGAGTCGAGGAAGAGCTAGTTGTAAAGGGTTACAGTGATGCTAGCTTCCAGACCGATAAGGACGACTCTAGATTGCAATTGGGTTTTGTTTATTTCCTTAATGGTGGGGTTGTGAGTTGGAATAGCTCAAAGCAGGAGACAGTCGCTGATTCTACCATAGAGGCTGAATATATTGCTGCCTCCAATGTAGCAAAGGAGGCCGTTTGGATTAGGAAGTTCATTAATGAGTTTGGTGTAGTTCCTAGCATTGTGGACCCAGTGGACCTCTATTGTGATAATAATGGAGCCATTGCACAAGCTAAGGAGCCTAGATCTCACCAGCAATCTAAACATATACTTAGGTGCTTTCATCTCATTTATGAGATCATCGATAGAGGAGATGTGAAGATATGTAGACTACTAACAAATGATAACATCGCAAATCCACTGATAAAGCCTCTTACATAGCAAAAGCATGAGGGTCACTCTAAATCTTTAGGCATTAGACATATGCTTGATTGGCTCTAGTGCAAGTGGGAGATTGTTAGTGTATGCCCTATGAGCTAATTTATTTTGACTGTCTTATATATATTGTATTATGCTATTTATTTAATATACATTTCATTTATTGTGTTATTTATGATATACATAATAAAATCCTTAGAATAGTAAGTTCGATGCCATAGGACATCAAGTGGATGACTTGATCGTGAGATTCTATCGGGTATAAATAGAACACTATTATTAAATATCCCTAGTCAAGTATTATTGTTAATCAAGACGACAATAATGCATTAAGACTAGTGTGTGCGTAGACTGATGGCCATATCTCACGGGTCATAGATATGAGATATCAAGTCTTCATATGGATACATATTAGAGTAATGATGTATTGGACTGACCCGCCATGAGAACGCTACGTGGATCATTACGTGAGTGTCCTAAGCGATTCTCATAGTGATAATGGTGCATGTGGTCCTTTGACCTGAAATCACTACGATTCCTACATGAGGAGTTGTATGTTTTAATGCCATCACAAGTCATCTGTAACAAGGTGATTATAAATTTAGTTATTGGATATATTGCAAATTGTGTGGAGGGATGTGAGTGACCTAAATGGGATTTGTCCCTCTTACATAACAGTAGTGATATCTTTGGGCTCCCTGATTGAGTAAGACTACGAAATGCGTGGCTATGCTCAAATGAGTCAATATGAGATATTGATCTCATTTGTTATTACTACGTCTACTCGAGTATTAGGAAACGAAAGATTGAACTATACAAGGGTGACACGTTCCATGCCTTGTGTTCAATTTAGATATCTGGACAAAGGGACTAAACTATACAGTAACATTGATCACAGAAAGGTTATGTCAAATCTCTAACATTCTCATTACTTGGGTAGCAGCGATGTGTTGCTAGATGTTGCTCATTGCTTGTAATATTAAAATGAGATTTTAATATTACTACTAACGTCATGAGAAGCTGTAGGGTCGCACACATAGAGCAGACTAAATTAGAGCAATTAGAATCTAAGTTGGACTGGGATTCAATCGTGGGCTGGACTCATAACAGATGAGTCTAGGGTTGCATAACTTACCTTGCTGCTGCTCTTACTCGTATAAGGCAACAAATATTATAAATAACACTACTAAGTGGCTGTCAAGGCATGCATTAAAAAACCCTAGCCACACTTGACAGAAATAGTGAGTGAAAAAGTGACAGGTTTCTTTTCTCTTCGCAGATAGCATTGTGCCAGAGACGTGGGACTCCTTTTTGTGGACGTTGGACATACGTGAGTCTGTTCGTGTGGATACCACAGAGACATTGTTGTTGTTACAGTGTTAGTGATTCACGTCGCTTGTTTTTGTCACGCTTCAAGAGGTAAAATATTTTAAAACACATATTATGGTCTATTTCGCATGGATCCTTGGTGGGAATTTTTGTTTTTTTGCTGTGTGATGTATCCACAATTCCCAACATGGGTGTCGCGGTGTGGCTTATGAATGCTGCAGTGTGGGCTTGAATTTTTTTCAATGTCACAGCTTAGGTGTAAATGTCGCGCGTGTGGCCCAATTTTCCCATATTTATATGTTTTAAATGTGTTAGATACCTTTAATTATTCAATTCTAATTTTTGTAATTCCTTTTTCAGGACCACCATGGCTCCAAAAAGACAAAGAGGATCCAACAGTCAACAAAATGAGGAACCGTCTCCTCCTCAGGAATTTGACAAGACGAGATTCATCTCGGTAATTGCTGCCCAGAAATTCATGACGCTCGTCACCAAATTAGTGATAATAGAGCAGGGCTTTTCCTTCAGGGAGGCTATTCATCATGACATTGAGAGGACTACCTGCCTGCTTTAGTGGAGGGAGTTTGTTGAACATCCCGAGGTAGCGATACTTCCAATAGTTCGCGAGTTCTACGTGAAAGTTACTTTTGCAGCCCTGGGGACCACATCAATGAGAGTACATGGGCACCCCATCTCTTACTCCACTACAGTCATCAGGGTAGCATTGAGCTTACCAGCTCCCCCGGAGACCTGCGAGTACACTACCTTCCGTAGTTAGGAGGTGGGGGAGGGGTGACGTTAACACGGTCACTGTTAGGATTTGCACCCAACAGTCTCAACTAGTGCAGTGGACTATGAGTGTGCAAACAGATTGCCCACGCTTCTTTCTCATATCTTGCCTCACCCTAGAGGCTAAGGCCTGGTATCATTTTATTTCGATGCAGATTCTCCCTTCCAACAACTTATTCGAGGTGACCCGCAACAGGGCGATTTTGATATATTCTATTCTGGAGCACCGCTCTATTGACGTCGCCCGGATTATTATAGAGCAGATTAGGAGGTCTGTGAGGGAGGGCAAGAGCTTCATATTCCCTCATTCACACACTGTGTCGGAGGCAATCTGTACAAATGGGGCCTCATGAGGAGAAGACTAATGTGAAACAACCTCTTAATGATTATTTCATTGAGAGGTTGGGAGTAGCCCCAGCTGCCCCAACAACTCTAGCACCTACACCACCTCAACAGAGACAGGCTCGAGGAGAGCCCAAGGCAGCCCCAGTACTAGATGTAGACTAGAGAGCATAGATGAAGGCTTAGATTGCCCGATTGATAGCCTTGCAGACCTGCCATTACCAGTACACCATTGCTACTCAGCGGTGGATGGCAGAGAGACTAGGATTCCCTATGGACGATTTCCCAGTCCCAGAGTTCCCACCAGAGGCAGTGGCTGATCTTCCCCCACAACAGGATCCCCAGGGAGCGGGCAATGTCGAGCACATGCCAGCGGAGAAGGATGCTCACGAGGTGAAGGATGACTTCTAGCCCACTTGGCATTCAAGGGCATTTTTTTTTCATTGTATTTATTTCATATTTTGTATAACATTATAGCATGTTGTTGGATTATATGTTTTTAATGTTAAAAATCATACTGTAATGTTAAATATTTTTGGATGATTAATGGATGATGTTTATAGTTTTATAATTATATATTATGTTTTATTATTAAAGTTTAGTGATCATATAGTTCCTATGTTTAATGCCCATGAGCCTTAGGAAAACATGTTTTGAATATCAAACAAAAAGGTAAAATATGTTAAGATGTATTACAATGTGCATATTGCTAGTGTAGTTTGATTGTCCAATGCTATAAATGGTTGCAATTTGTCCCTTTTTAGCGAAACCATATGCAATCATGAAACACATTGAAACAATCTAGTCGTTCTTTTTATGTATGATTTATATCCCGCTTGTATGCACGTATAACTTTGAAAATGATAAGAGTGCTTGTCTAGAGAAAGTTTATGGATATACATGTAGAGTTTCGATTATCCTAGAAGTTGTTTTTAAACTCTCTTGAGGTAAAATCCTAAATTGTGCATGACTGAGGAAAAGATTAGGGCATTGTTTAGACCAATTAAGCCTTTCAAGCTTAACCTGATACGATTATATCTTTAGGACCCCTTTTGAAGCTTATTAAATGTTGGCCTTATATGTTTTTCATTACCATTGTATTTGTTACCATGTTAACCATTCTAATGCATATGAAAGCATTGCATTTTCTTCCTACCATCATTGTTTGTTAAGTACATAATATGTTATTTCTTGAAGTGACTTTAGTGATTAGGGGTATTAATATCTTCAATACAAAATGAGATTGAAGGAGCCAAATGTAGTAAAAGAAAAAAGAAAAAAGATTGCTTTGTATAAGTATAAAAAAAAAAGAAAAGAAAAGAGGCAAGCTAAGCAAATAAAAGAAAGAAGAATAGTTAAATTATGAAAAGTATTGTATGATTCTAGCGAGTTTTACTCTTTCATTGTTGAATACCCTGATAGTTTCACATGATCTCAAGTCTTGAAATAGTATATTTATGTTTCTTAATGTTTGTATGTATCATCTTCCTTTCTTTTCATAAGCCCATTACCAATGGTCTGCCATTATAAGTAGTTAAAGACATTTTTTATCCTCAATTGTGTGTGATTTACATTAGTGGAGAGAGAGAGTTTAGAATCAATTTTTTGGATTATATGATTCATATACATGTATGCTTATAAACTTATCCAGATGTGTATACTTGAATATGAGAAGTTTATCGTGCATGTTTGTGGAAAATGTGATTTGCATGAAAGGATGCCTTGAGTGTTAACATGTTTAAGATTGTGTATATGTCGAGCTGATTGTGAGATATTTGCATTCTTTGAGGACCGCTGCAATCATTGTCCACTGGTTTGGGTAAATTGAGAAAAATTGAAATTATAATATTTGTTGAATGTCTGTTGCAGCATGTGTTGTTAAGCAAGTTTACTTGATCTTACTTTGTTTTGCTCGATGACTAGCAAAAACCTAAGTTTGGGGGTGTGATAGCTCCATTAAATGTAGTTATTTATGTCCTATCTTTGTGCTTTGTTGATAAGCTTAGTCCTAGTTAGTAAGCATATTTGGAAGATATTAGACTTATAATTGTTAAATTCAATTTAGATATCTTCTTATATGATTCTAAGCAAATTGTGCATATTCTTTAAGTGATTAAGTGGATTTGTAACTATTATTGATTTGGTGATTTCTCTATTATAGGAAGGGCTCCAAACAAGTTGATATATGAAGCATTTGAGTCAAAACTAGAAGAGAAAGCCAAGAGTGAAGATCAACATATCACGCCGCGACGTAGGCATGTTAATGCCGCGGCGTGGTGCATCCCTTGTTTCAGACAGATAGCTACGAAAATTGCACGATGCGACGTAAGCATGTTAATGCCACAGCGTGGTGACATAATTTACACACGTGCCGTGATGTAGGCTTGTTAATGTCATGGCGTGAACCAGATTTCAGGGCCTATATATACTGTTTTATTAGATTTTTGTGAGGAAAACTGAAAAAGGCTTGTTTTTAGGTTAGAAAGTTGCGACTAGGAAATCATTTCTGGGTTGAGAGGAGGCCAAGAGAGCCAAGGTTGGAGGCCATCTTCTTCATGGAAGAAGATTCAAGCATCAAAGATCATATCTATGAGCTTCTTTTCTTCTCCCTTTGTTTTCTTCTCTTCTCCATATCATGAACATGTATTTTGTGATTCTGATTTCATGTTCAATGAGTCGCTAAGTTGTATTTAGTGATTACTTTGAATCCTTGCATGGATATTAATGATTTAGTACTTCTTTGAGTTTATATTAATGTTTGGTTTTGTTCTTCCATACCTATGCTTAATGCTTGCTCTTGATTGTCCATCAATGGCATAATCTTAGTATTTCAAATGAACTAGACATAGGGATTTGTGAATATGAATATGGTATAGTTGATGCATGTTCTATTTCATTCATTTGGTTTAGGTGAATGATTTGCTAATGAGATAGACATATACCTATTAGTCATGCATAGCAGGTGTTTAAGAATAGATCTTAATGAGTGGAGTTTACGCTAGTTCTCATGAAAACATAGTATATTAGGTAAATGAAGCATGATTGATTAATCTAGACATAGGCTTTTAACTAAAATAGATTCTCAAGCTAACTTAACTCATTCAATAATGTTGATTTAGAGGGTTGAGTGTTATTAATTGATGTAAGAGGTGAAGAAGGATTCCATGATCTCTAACCATTATCTTTAATTTCCATTTATCAATTTTCAATCTTTAGATTAGTTTAAATGCACTTTTACCTAATTTTATATGTTCTTGAATATAAATACTTAAGTTATTAGTCGATACTTAGCATTAGAAAACTAACATCCTCGTGGGAACGAATCTTATTCTTCATTGTATTACTTGAACAACCCGTGCACTTGCGATAAGCAAAAAGGAGAATAGTAATATCTTCTATCATTTACTCATCTATATTTAGACATTGAGGACAATGTAGTGATCTAGTTGGGGGGAAAGATAGTTGACATAAAAAAATTTTGGGGAAGTATATTTATTGATATGATTGTCAGCAACTTACTAACAACAAAACAAATTAAGTATGACAGAGTAAGGAGTAATTTTACTCTTGAGACGAATCTAAAATGGGGAAGTAACTATTTTTTGCTGATTTGTGGAAGTAATGAAGTTTTATTGTTTGATTTCCTTTGAAAGATTCAAGTGAATGAACTCTCACATCCTTTGAAGTAATTGAAATTCAGAGTTCATAGCATGATTGAATTAGTTGTCTTCTTTCTTAAATTTCACATGCTTGGTTTTGGATGTTGAATTGGTGGATTGAGAATGATAGATGTATACCTTGTGGGATTTTGAGCCTATTAATGAATGGATTAAACATTTGTACCATTCTCTTCTTTCTTGTGTGATTTTCACTCATGGAATTGTTACTCTAGAATTTTTTTTGATTCTTTTTTAGGGTACATTTTCACATGCATACATAAACATGATTGAGGCATTTTTCTTGAAATAGCTACTTTAACCAAATAGTCAACCTTACATAGTTTCCCTTGCTTAACCCCTTTGAACTTATTTGACCATTCCTTGTTTTTAGTTCATTACATGTCTTAAATGAAAAAAAAAAGAAAGAAATCATGTTCTTATCCAACCTTAGGAAATAAGAGAGCATTGACATTGTTAGTGGATGAGTTCTTGAATAAGTATGGTGTGTGTATGTACAAAATGGTTGATGAAAAAGAATGACCAATTAAAAAAAAAGGTCAAAAAGGCAAAAAGGGAAGGGAAAAGAATTTGTAAAGGGAATTTGCATTAGGTAGAGTTAGGATGAACTTTCATGCTTGTTATTTGAACTTAACCCTAATACTATTTTATTCTCTTTGGTATTTAACTTGTCATTTCCATATTACCCCCCTCTTTTACCTTGACCATATTACAACCTTGAATAAAGTCATATTGATTTGTGTATGTATGTGTTTTGAGTAGTAGAGAAGTAGAAGATAAGCAAGCTTATTGTAGTATAATTTTTCATGGGTTTAATTGAGTGAAATACCTACCTTCCAAACACGTGAGGGATTGAGAGTGAATTTTGTGAGAATCTATCATTCTTAACTCAGGCTTTTTAATTGAAGTTTCCTTACTTATTGGACTGAGATGAGAAGAAATGTTACCTTATAAATGTTTTGATCTCTTGAATCTTTGGTTGATCTTCTTGCTTATGGACTTTTGCATTCTTGAATATCATTAGAAAGTAAGTTTTTTTTTTTATCATTTTTAGCTTTTGAGTTTGTTTGTTTTTCCTTGTTCCCTAGTGTTAAAGTTTTAGTTTGCCCAAGAAGTGCAAAAACTAAGTTTGAAGGAATTTGATAAACACAATTTTTATACATTATTTAACCCTCATATTTAGTTTTTTAAATCTCTTATGTACTTAATTGATTGGGTTTGGCCACATTTTATAAGTTTGAGTTCTAAATTAGGCTTAATGATATTTTTTAGCATTGTGATAATTTTACATTGTTTCTGTATTTCGGGTATAACTTGAGTTATAGACATCTAAAAGTTATGAACTTTACTTTGTAGGAAAGAAAAAGGAAGTTCTACAACTTTTATGAAGAGCTCCAGAGTTGAATCGAAAGTATATGGGACCAGATTGTGCCTAGAAGTAAAAACAAGGATGTTTCACTAGAACCTAAACAATGTGCAAAGATTGGACCATAAGTTGGGCTGTAGGAATCATAATAAGTTGAAATTGGTACCCTTAGAAAGTTAAGACAAAATTCTTCAACTCTCATGCAGACCACTTATCAAAACGGTGACGTTTTGATTGAGTTATATTCATATTGAGACAGCTAGGAGTTAGGCATCGAATTAGTTGGTACAAGTGGAAAGACAAGCATGACACACATTTTTCACTCATTCACACTCACTAAACAAGTCTATTGTCATTTTGTACTCTTCATGCTCTATAAAAAGCAGCATTGGTTGCTCATTGAGGGCATCTTGGCTGAGAGATTAAGACTATGTTCTTGTATCATTTATTTCCCTTGTAGTTTTCTTTTGTTCTAAATGGAAGTTATGTTTATCTCCTTCTTCTTCTCTCTTTCTTTCTTCTTGTTCATGAGTAACTAATTCTCATTTTACTTGGAAGAAAAGGTGAAGCTTTTGGTAATAAAATAAGGTTAGATTAATTTATTTCTTGTGCTTGAATGTTATTTTATCAAGTGGTCATAATATGTGTTGAATTTTGTTTCCAATCAATTTAGAAACCCTCCTTGTAAAGTGGAGATCTTGATTCGTTGTAGACAAGAGATTAACACAATGAATGCTTGAACCCATTTACAAGTGTTGGCGCTAGTGGATAATTAAAGAAACCATAACATAACTACATATATAACCTTAAATGAACTTTGAATGTGTATTGTGTAATTGGAAGCTTCGTTATGTGTGGATTCCAATTATGTTATAAAAAGAAATAATCTTGTCCTTAATTTATATACTGAGAGTGGATCTCCTAGCCCAAGCAAAATCCTTTTCATTTCTGAACAATTTTTATCACCTTTATTTTTATGACAAAATTTTTCCTTATCTCAAAGAATTTTCTTCATCAATTCCCTATTGATCGACCTCAGACTTCAGAGAATTTATTACTTGAGACAACTTGCACTTGAGTTTGCAACATATCATTCATATCACTTAGGAATACTTTAATCTCATAGAATCAAGTTTCCTAACTTCCATAGGTATTATGGACAATCCTAGGATTCATCTCAATTCTATTCTCATCATTTCTATAATTTTTCATATCTACTACAAGTCAATTCGGTATTAAAACACAGTTTATCTTGAAACTTTAACTACATCCTATTTCACATATTTGTGACCTAGAAATAAATTATCCATATTTATTTCCCTCATCTAAGCAATTTATTCTATTATCTGAGTCATTTTAAGCTACTTTTCACCTTCTGTGTCATAGCAAAATGTCTAAACTAACTCAATTTGTCACAAAATTAAACATACATGTCAAGCAAGTAATATGTTACCTCTGTAACCATATACAAGTCTAACATGTTTAAGAGGATGTTACACCCTTGACGAATCTCAGAGAAAGATTCAATAGATCTGGGTTGTTCCTTGCTGGTGTTGTAGTGGAGCAAGAAATGTTATCTAAGGTCCTGCCTGTTGATGATGGATCCCCGTGGCAAGGTCACGAACCATCTAAGGGGATCCTTCTTCAAGGAAAGGGAGAAGGTGTGGCATGGCAGTTGTAAGGGTCCCCTATAGAAGCGCATAGATTGGACATAGACGCCTATGTGCTCCTAAGGGTCTGAGGTCCTGTAATAGAGCTCCACATTAGGAAACTTGAAGTTTCTTAGAACTCTACACTCCACGAGTTGGGTAGAGAAGGACTGCTCCTAATCGTCGAGGTTCGGGTTGTTATTAACAACATTAGACATTTAAACATTAGCGTACAACATTCTCCTCTGATTGTTGGCGCATTCCGCCTTTTGTCGTCATGCAATAGCCTGGGTTGGCCTTCCTGCATAGATCGTTCAAGACTTTTTAGTCTACGACACTTTACTTTAGACATCGCAACTTGTTGTTGCACCAAGTCTAGGAGGCAGTTTCTAGACATATCGGATTGAATTGTGTCCTTTGGATAGGACACACGATCATCAACTTCTTCATTCCTGTGTCCCAGGCACGTGCACTGGGATTCTAGGCCCATGACCATCAGAATTGGCTCCCAGTACGTGGGGACTAAGATAATTCCTCATAGAGGTCCTGCATGATGGGTGAGGACTTTCATCGGAAAGCGAGGTTTCATGCCCATCGCGTAGGTGCCTTGTGTTGGGTTCCTAGTTCCTCGCCGCAGAGGTTTCAACAACTAGTGGATTTTGGGCCACACAATCATCGTGCGCTGCTGGTCCATGGCGTTAGCCTTCAAGGGCACGTGCAACACCTTATCTCCTTGAGTTCTGTCTCGTACTCACCATGGTTGAGTGGGAATAGGAATTTAAGGATCCCCATAGACAGTGCCAATATTCAGTAATGAATACAGACATGTACCTGAATAGACACGAACTGATGTTTTCCTCCTTATGCAGTAGCGAAGCATGTTGAAAAGGGAGGGCGTTGGTACCTACAAAGGCACTCCTTGCTCACACTCTTGAGAAAATGCATTGCACCTAGTCCTATTCTCTGCTTTTTTAATTTTTTCAACCAAGATCAAAAAGCTCAAAGCACACTCTCTTTTTTATTTGCAAAAGAAAAAGAACTTTTTTTCTCTGTCTTGCTTTTTAATCCTTCTCTTATGTGCTCTTGATATGATGAGAGACAAGAAAAATGATGTGCACTCAAAGAAATTTTTGTATAGAAACAAACTCACTATGTTACATTAACATATCACCAATCACAAATAATATCAAATAAAAAATAGACCCCATTAAACCCAACTCAGCAAAACAATAAAATTTAAAAAAAGAAAAAGAAAACTTATGCTCTTTCTCTCACCCCTCACACCCTTTCTCTCCCCCCTCTGATGGCCTATGTTGAAAAACTACTTACATATTTTCCCAAAACCACCTTCTTAAACTTTTATTGAAAATTGGTGTATAGAAACAGAAAGAAATAACACTGCCACAACACATTCACCAACCCCACCACGCCTTCGACAACCACTCAGTCTTCACTACCAATCCCACCACAACACAACATATTTTAATTCTAAAGACTTGTTTCCAAGTTTACCAAAGAGACGACACCTTAGGCTAACAATAATTAAATGCCAATGATAATCTTGAATAAAAACACAGACACAAGTCGTGACCGAGATCACGACAGGAGTAGAAAACAAATGATATTTTTTTTAAAAATGAAAATGAAGTTGTTAATAATTTTATTTGAATTAAGAAAAATTAAAAAATTTATTAAAAAATAATTTTTAAAATTATATTAGATTCAAGAGTCAATCATATATAATGAAGAGTGAAAATTTAATTTTACAAGTATTTTAATACATTTATTTTAAGCGATTATTTTAAGTCAGTTGTATAAATTTTTTATAATACTTAAAAATATTTTTTTACTCTTTTTATTAAAAATAAACTAAATAAATTATAAAAATTTAATTTTAGATTGACGAAATAAAAATTCCACCTTTACATATCTCTTGATGTAATAAGAAATACAAAATCACATTATTCTTTAAAAAATAATTATATGAATTAGTTAATTTTAATTTAAAAAAAATATAAAACTTTCAAATCAAATTCTCAACAATTAATTAATTCAAAGTGAAATAAAAAAAAAAAACAAACTTCTCCAAAAGCTTTTTAAACCCAAAGCCCATCTGATTAATTTTTGTGTTTTTTTTTTTAAATATTTTCAACAGATTAATGAAACAAAAGAGTCAACAGATTAATGGTTGGGTGTTCGGTGGAGGTGAGGTGATTGGGTGGTTCAGGTGGGTTAGATGGATGGGTTTGTGTCTGGTTACAGTGGCTGAAGCAACAGAGATCGACGGTGACCCGGGTGGTTGGCGCGAGGTTAGAGGGGCGTGTGTGGGGTTGCCTGTGGTGGTGGACGGCGGATCTGGGTGGAAGTTGAGTGGGTTGTTCTGGCGTGGGTGTGCGTGGGTTACAGGTTCTTTTTCAGGTGGTTCCGAGTCGATGGGAATAGTGGCAGAGAACAGGCAATGGTGGTTGTGATGGCTTCATGGCTGGGGTCATGGGTTGTGTTTGGGTGACGAGGTACGACGGTGAGCGGCGAGGCAGCGGCAGTCCTGGTTAGCGGTGAAACAGGGCTTATGGCATGAGGGCTTGCTTTCATTTTGGGTTCTATTGGTCTGAGGTGGTGGCTGGGTTTCCGGTTGTAGAGGTTGTTGACAAGATAGTGGTGACAACAGTGGAGGTTCGCGGCCATGGCTGGGGTTGTGCAACCCAGTTTCAAGGTCGACAGCATGGTGGCGGGTTGGGCGGCGCGGGGGCTGTTATTGATGGTGGCTATTTTGGTTGAGAAGTTTCGGTTTCAAAAATGGGTTTTTTGTTGTGGTTGAAGTTTTTTCTTTGACTTGGCCGATGGATTCTCTGATGATGGGAATTTGCGAACTTTGTATGATATTTGGCTATTTACAGATGCTGTAGTATTTGATACAAGTTTTTGGTTTGGGTCTCTATGAGCATGGTTGGGGTTTGTGGTTGGTGTTTTAGGTTCTGCAGGTTCTATTTGGAGCGTGGTAGAGAAGTGCGTATAAAGTTGTGTCTCAAAGTTTCAAGCAAAAGAGGAGATCATATTCAAGTAATAAAGTAAAGAAACATCCAAGGAAAGAAGTTGCAAGTGGCATAGAAAAATCCCAGAATTGAACCCCTATTCCTCTTTTTTGTCTCAGCCAACCGCTCCCTTTTCTCTTCCTCACCTTGTATTTCTCACTTGTGAAATTGAATAGTCTAAGGTCTTTTTTTTTTATCCTTCCGTGTTATGTGATCTTTATAGACTCAGAGCCAGAGCAAACCCCAGGCTAAATTCCATAGGGATCATATGTATGGTGTTTTTCTTATTCTTTTTTTTTTTTCTTTCAAACCTACTTTCCTTTCTTTTCTTGCTACAATCTTTCCATTTTATGTGTTTTGTCCATTCGTTCTCTTTTTCTATAGTTGACTTTGCATGGTTTGCAAGTGATGCAGGAGGTGCATCTTCTTGTCTTTTTTATTTTGAAAAATTTAGCGTCACATTTTTTCATTTCTTTTTGTCAGGATCAAAAAATTTGTTTTGTCTTTTGTTTTTAACCTTGCTTGTTGCAACATTTCCACTCCTTCTTTTCTTCATTTTTTTTAATGAAATCATTTATTTTATTTTATTAGTAATATTTTTTATTTTTTATTTTTTTTTTATATTCAAAATAAAATAGATAAAGTAAAAAAATAAATAAGCCAAAACATGATTAGAGGATTGGGCTAAGAATGTGAATTTTTGTTAACGTAATTAATTGAATTTTTATTTTCTTTTTGTTTTATTTTTTATTTCTAATTTTTCTTTTTTGTTTTAAAAAAAGAGAAAATAGATTAAAAAAAAAGGTCTGATCAAAATATGACATTCATAGTTATTTTTCTTTACTTGTTTCTTACTAAATAATATGAATAACTATAGTTTTTCTTATTTTCGTAGTAAAGATATGAACTTATATTTTGGCTGGAAAATCTTGTGAATATTTAAAAAAATGCAGCTTGTTGATGTGTCTGAAAATAAAATGATAAGGACATTAATTTTAATAGGCCACATAAAAATAAATGATATGAGTTTAAAAGTAATGAGTCAATGCGCTCGAAGAGTAAATGATAAGAAATTTTAAAATATAGAGAGTCGATGCACTCAAAAATAAATGATAGGAAAATAAAAGCAAAGAGCTGATGCATTCAAAAATTAAAATGACATGCAAACAAGAGTAAAGAGCCAATGCGTTAAAAATTAAAATGACATGAAATTTTAAATGCAGGGAGTCGATGCGCTCAAAATAAATGACAAGAGTCGATGCACTCAAAAGTCAATGACAAGAATTTAAAATGTTTGGAGCCGATGCATTCAAACTCAATGACAAGAAACTAAAAATGCATAGAGCCGATACACTCAAAATAAATGACAAGGATTTAAATTGCAGAGAGTTGATGCACTCAAAATAAAAATAGGAAAATAAAATGTAATAAGTCGATACTCTCAAAAGTAAATGATAGGAATTTAAAATGCAAAGAACTGATACACTCAAAGTAAATGACAAGAATTTAAAATGTAAGGAGCCGATGTGCTCAAAAGTAAATGACAGAAATCTAAAATGTATAAAGTTGATGCGCTCAACATATAAATGAGATGAAAACATTTGTGCCAGTTAGACATGGACTCAAAATCTTTTTCTTTCTCTTTTTCTCTCTCATTTTTTTTTCAATTAAAAGTCATTTGAACTAACAACAACTTTGGAAAGCTTTGACCAATCAAACGCTTGGTCACGTGCTTTTCTTCATTGAACCCTTCTGTTGGCTTGGAATCCTCTTGACTTGCTCATTTTCCTTCTTTGTTTTTTTTACCTCGACTCGACTTTTTCTTCTTGGCAACTAAAGCTTCTAACAAATGCCGCATTGCAATCTATACTTTGAGCTACAAAGATCTTTTTGTCCAACTCAATCATTGAAGGATTGTTGTTAGAATTGTCAAATCAAATTGTTGACCTTAAATTTATCTTATTTGAGACATAACTTAATGAGTAAACATGCATTCATGAATGGATAGAAATTCGTTGAATGAACAAACTTCCTTTCATTACTTTAGTAATCTAACCCTGCATGAACTTTTGGTAAGGCACATATTTGAAAAAAGAAAACATAGAAATAAAAGAAAGTTGC
Source organism: Ormosia emarginata (assembly GCA_029884605.1). Classification (NCBI taxonomy): domain Eukaryota; kingdom Viridiplantae; phylum Streptophyta; class Magnoliopsida; order Fabales; family Fabaceae; genus Ormosia; species Ormosia emarginata. The sequence continues at coordinate 7,076,099 of JAQQTP010000087.1, forward strand.
AAGGATTTTATTAAAAAAAATTGGTCCAGTATTGGTTCCTTGTCCTTTATCCAGTTGATTCTCTACAACTGCTTGATAACTCAACTGTTGTCTATGTTGCTACTTCTTTCAACATATATCTTCCTTAATCCTTCAAAAATGGCCAATTGAATGCAAAAAAATTGCCCCAGTTGGATGAACCTTCAAGGAGTTTTAGGCCAACTTTCTTTGAGATTTTTCCTATTTATTTGCCCTAACGTTTGCTTAGACCACCTTTTCAGGTTTTCAGTCCAATAAGCCTTTTTTTTATTGCTCTAACTTTTGTTTAGGTCGCTCTTTCGGGTTTTTAACTTAAAAGGCTTTTTTTTCTTTCTTTTCTTTTTTTGGGCATAGAATCCCTTGACAACATCAGTGTTTACGGGCCTTGGCAATTCTTCTCCATCCATATTCTACAAAATTAATGCTTCTCCTGAAAATGTCTACTTAACTATGTAAGGGCCTTCATAACTCGAAGCCTATTTTTCTCTAGCATCCTCTTGATTAAGAAGAATATTCTTCAAGACCAAATCTCCTGAACAAAATTATTTGGAACGAACTTTCTTGTTAAAGGCTCTAGTCATTCGGCTTTGATTCAATTGTCCATGACAAATAGCTGCCAGTTTTTTCTCTTCTATCATTTTCAACTGCTCATATCGAGTCTTCACCCACTCAAATTCCTCTAACTCTCCTTCCATCAAAACCCTTAGAGAAGGAATCTCAATTTTTATGGGAGTGACAACCTTCATCCCATACACCAAAGAGAAAGGTGTTGCCTCAGTACTTGATCGTATATTGCTACGATACCCGTGCAAAGCATAGGGTAACATTGCATGCCAATTTTGTAGTTTGCAACCACCTTAGCAACAATTTTCTTGACATTCTTATTTGTTGTTTCAACTACACCATTCATCTGAGGTTTATAGGGAGTTGAATTATGATGCTTGATTTTGAAATTTTCATAAAACTTCTGAACTCAATACCCTTGAGATTAGTAGCATTATTTGCGATTATTCTTTCTAGAATTCCATATCTTCAAACAATATCCCTTTTAAAGAATTTCAAAAACACTTTTTGAGTGACATTGGCTTACGAAGAAGCTTCTACCCACTTGGTGAAAAACTTGATTGCCACCAAAATGAAGCGATGACCACTGGAAGTGTAACACCCTCCTCAGGGTATCACATTTTTTACTCCCAACTCATAATCTGTAAAGAAGTTCATAAAAGGTTTGAGTTATAAAATGCGAGTTTTAAAATTTCTTATTACAGAAATATAAACTTACTGAAATTCATAAGTATTACTGAAAATATATTTAAACTGATTGATATACAATATTGACACCAATTAATATTTAACAATTTAAAGAGAAATATAAAACTAACAGACTCTCTTTTTAACAGTAGCAAACCCCATCACGGGTCTTACTTAATAGCACGGTACTACACTAACGGTAAAACTTAACATACTTATTCCTTCTTGTATCCATCTTGCTGCATCAGACATCTGTTCCTTGTTCACACTACACACTATCGAATCCTGAATGGCTACTCCTCAATGTTGTCACCAATCTCAGAGTATTTACCACTCGTCATGTCTAAGACAACTCGTTCCATCTATTATATAATTTTTACAACACAAGCCCAACCAAACAATATAACAAAGAGGTGAGATCACCTACACCAATACCAACATGGTAGCACAGAGATAACACAAACAGCATACCATATAGGTATATTCTACCATAATTCCAATAATGCACTCAACATTAATTAACTATCATCATCCAATCATTTATCAGTTCAAAAATCATTTAATACTCACGATGATGTCCTCAACAATATCCAAGTATTCATCAATTCAAATCACACGATAATAACAATAATGCCATCAATATTATTTATCATCATCATCATCATCCATTATTATTCAACAGTTCAATTTTCATACCAATACGCATGTGCACAAAGACTCAATTTTTCAAAAACAACTCCATGGAAGTTTTCACAATTTCGAGAAGAATGCTCTGGTTAATTGTCCAGCCTTAGCCCACAGACAATCTCCAGTCTTCGAAGAGAATCGTGTTCTTGTCGGGTATCGTCAATACGTTACAACGGACTGCATCGCCAAGTGGCACATGGTACTTGCCAACTGTTCACTGGTCGACCACCGCGCCTCGACGCCCCCAAGATCCATCATAGACCTCACTTTTCAATTCTCATTCCCTCTTCAACCACAAGGGCCATAATAGCTATCAGCTATATTTTATACAATGCACGATTATATCAGTGCAAGTCCAACCACAAGGGCCAATCTTTTCAAATTCATTTGTTCAATTTAATCATATGCCTCAATGCATTTTTTTTCAACGCATGTATAATGCACCAAATGTCAATCATAGGCAAAACTTATCATTTTCTCATAGTGTCCATACACTAGTTCAACAGTATTCATACTGTATTTTCAAAAGTGAAAATCATGTTATCACGTTTTCATAGTCACAAAACACTTTTGTTGTGTTTTTCACAATTGCACAACATTTCTGTTACATTTTCACAATTCCACAACACTTTTGTTGCATTTTCAAATCACGTATTGATTTTTCAACGTTTTCTCAATCGCGTAAAAATATTTACACGTTTCTCAAATCGCGTAGCGATTTTCCACCATTTTCACAATTACGTAAAAATAGTTCATCACTTTTCAATCACCTAGTGATTTTTCAACAATATTTCAATCGCGTAAAATATTTAAACGTTTTTCGAATCGCGTAGAAATATTTAAACGTATTTCAAATCGCGTAGCTTAAAAATCACGTTTTTAAGTTACGTAAATCATTTTTCACCATAATTCCATTACGAAAAATATTTCTCAACCTTTAAAAATTCCATTTCAACCTTTCTCAAAATAATATGATTACTCACATTATTTTCCATATTTTCTTACTCAAGAAAATCCTTTTCACAATTTATTCCACAAATTCATCATTTCATGGAATTAAATCAATGTTTCTCATTTAAAATTTCCTAACACACTCCAAAACCCAAAGGATGAGTTTTACGTTAGTAAATTTTAAATCACCATTATATTCTCCATTTTTCTCAAATCAATTCTAAAATCAATTCTCTTCAAAATAAATTGAAGTTCAAACACTTTCAACCTCTCTTTTCCATTCTTATACGAAAGATTCCATTTTCTTAAGTGATAAAACACTCTGATTCCCTTTCCAAGTTCCTTATACTAAATCAATTATATTTCCATTTGAAAAATCACTTTGTTTCATCAAAATCAAGGCATTACAAGCCTTCCAAAACCGAGGTACATGATTCCAATGGCCATCAAATATTTCTCCTTCTAAGTCAATATGGTTTTACACAAATAAAACCATTAAAAATACTTGATAAAAACTGTGAGCACTTGGTCTTTGAAATCAAATCATTTGTTCATTTTTCATTTTCACTTTCTTTGCAATACTTGATAAAAACTGTGAGCACTTGGTCTTTCAAATATTTTTCCTTCCACCAATTTCGTGGATCTCCATGGAAAAATCCACTTTTTGATAGAAACTTGAAGCTTGGATTTGAAGCTCAAGATGAATGATTTTGTGAAAACTCATAACTAGAGATGTTCTTAGAATGATGTTTAGGTTTAGGAAATGTGTTTAGATGAAATTTTAGAAGCTTGGAGACATGGTTTCTAGGTGTTGGCCGAAACCACCATGAAAGGAAAGTGGAGAGAAAAGCTTGATAACTTAGCTTCTTGAAAATGAATCAATAATGACCAAGAATGGAAATAATGGTCATGAAACCATGCTTTGCTCTAAAGCATGCACCAAAATCGTCCCCCCCTCTATGCATTCTCCTAAGAGTGCAAAATGAATCAATAATGATTCATAATGACCAAGACCATTAATAATGGTCTTCTAACTTTCCTTTAACTCCTAAAACAACTACAAAACCACCCCCTCCCCTCCATTATGCATTCAATAAGTTGTCATCTTTTCTAGTCACCATTTAAGGGCAATTTAAGCCATTGATTAGATCAATGGTTAGGATTAAGGTAGACTTTTGATTAGAAGACTTAATTTAGACCATTAGATCTTTCCTCCTTGAAATCCTAGCCATTAGATGCATCTCCAAAATGAAGGGTCAAGATTACTCCTTCTTACTTTCAATCCAAGGGTTATAAATAGTCATAGCCATTTTAGAAGATCAAATCTCCACCATTGATTAAATCCACATCCAATGGTCATAAATGATCCATCTCCACCGTTGATTAAATCCAAATCCAACGGTCACAAATGGTCCTAACCACTTTGTAAGATCAAATCTCCACCCTTGATTAATTCTTTGTCCAATGGTTATAAATGTTCATAGCCATTTTTTTAGACCGATTCTACACTGTTGATAAAATCGACGGTTGATATCAAAGTCTTCAATATTAGACTTGCTTCCTATTGGTTCGTCAAAAAGTTGTCATAACCATTAATGTTGACTTAGCAGTACAATATTTATTTTTATCTGCTATAACCTCACGAAAGAATATATTTATTGTATTTTTATCGCCCGATAATTAAATACAATACGAAACATAGTAAAAGAAATTTTCTAAAACTGTTTCCGGATTCAGGTTTAGTAAGATCCCATGTCTTCGTCTTAACAGTACAAATTTTTCTATGCGTAGAAAAATTTTCAATTTGCGGGACCTACCTGGGCCCTCGTAAGGCCACCTGGGCCCACAAACAGCTCAAAAACAATAAGAGAAATATAAAAATTTATAATCATCCACAAAAATCACAAATATTAGAAAACGTATGAAAATCAAGTCAGATTGTTAAAAATAATTAACAATCAAGAAAAATAAATACATAAAGATTTCTCCCGGCCTGAAAATTATTATTTTCTTGACATAGAGTAAATCACTCAAAACGATCAAATACGCTAACGGAATACTCAAAATAATTTTACAGTACATAGAAATCACTAAATAGTAGAATTCTATTAACTGTTAAAATTACTGTCTAATAGATAGGAAATTTGAGGTGTTACAATACTCCCCCTCTAAAAAGAAATTTCATCCTCGAAATTTAATAAACCTGATTTCACACCCTCAGAATAAATATAAATATTGCTCTTTATCTTATCCTCCAACTCTTATATTCCTTCTCCACTTACATCATTCTAAATGATTTTAACCAATAAAAATTCTTTGTCTCGCGATCAATTTCTCCTGATCAAACTGATATCTTAAACTCTTATGATTACTGAAGATATTGAATGTTACTCCATAAAGAAAGTATCTCCATACTTCTAATATAAACTAAGTGGCTACCAACCCCTATTCATGCGTAGGATAGCTTTTCTCATGTAACCTCAATTTCCTTAAAACATACGGTATAACTCTTCTATTCTGCATAAGCACATATCTTAAACTCTGATGTAATGCGTCACTGTTTACCTCTAATGGTTCACTGGAATTAGACAGAACTAATACCAGATACATTTTTAACCTTTAACGGATCAATTGCAATTCCTTCCTTAGAATTATGGAACCCAAAACTAAACTTCATCCATCCAGAATTCACATCTCAACAACTTAGCATATAACCACTTCTCTTCTAGAACTTGGAAAATCACACTGAGATGTTCAGTATGTTCCTCATAATTTCGAGAATAGATCATAATGTCATCAACAAAGAAATAATGACAATTCTGTCTAAATAAGGACGAAAAATTCTACTCACCTAATCCATGGATATTGCGAAAACATTCGCCACTCCGAACAACGTCACTTGAAATTTCCTTGTCCTTGTATCGCTTCATTCTCCTGCCTTTACTCTTAACAGGAAGTGTCTCACACATCGCGTCCTCTTTCAATAACACTGTATTAGATACTATGACATGGATTTAAATAGGAATATCCTTTCTTGCAAAATATTCTTTCTTCTTGCAATTGCAATACATGAAAAACATTATGAAAAATAGCAAATTATTTGATATGTTACCAGACATCCAACAAGAATTTGATATTGCCTGATTTTCAGGAATAAATTTTCTGGATTATTAACACTTTATAGAGACAATCTCATCGGATATGGTTAGAAAATAACCAATTTGTTTTCAAAGATCAAATCTATTTATGAAAGATATAAACAGATCAAACTAACACAAAAATTTGATCCATAACAATAATTTGAATAACATGAATAGCACGATAGGCTAGTAATAGAAATAGAAGTAAACAAGTCAGAAGATAACGAAGACACAGATAACTCTAACATATAATTGATCCACAGAATCATATGCCATAAAGAATAGATTGCTCTTAGAAATATACAGCATGGTTAAAGGTTTGAGTTATAAAATGTGTTTTAAAATTTCTTATTACAGAAACATAAACATACTGAAATCCATAAGTATTACTGAAAATATATTTAAATTGATTAATATATAATATTGACATCAATTAATATTTAACAATTTAAAGAGAAATATAAAATTAACAAACTCTTTTTTTAACAGTTGCAAACCCCATCACGGGTCTTACTTAATAGCACGGTACAACACTAACGGTAAAACTTAATATACTTATTCTTTCTTGTATCCATCTTGCTGCATCAGACATCTGTTGCTTGTTCACACTCCACACTATCGAATCCTAAATGGCTACTCCTCAATGTTGTCACCAATCTCAGAGTATTTACCACCCGTCATGTCTAAGACAACTCCTTCCATCTATTATATAATTTTTGCAACACAAGCCCAACCAAACAATATAACAAAGAGGTGAGATCACCTACGCCAATACCAACACGATAGCACAGAGATAACACAAACAGCATACCATACAAGTATATTCTACCATAATTCTAATAATGCACTCAACATTAATCAACTATCATCATCCAATCATTTATCAGTTCAAATATCATTCAATATTCACGATGATGTCCTCAACAATATCCAAGTATTTATCAATTCAAATCACACGATAATAACAATAATGCCATCAACATTATTTATCATCATCATCATCATCCAGTATTATTCAACAGTTCAATTTTCATACCAATATGCATGTGCACAAAGACTCAATTTTTCAAAAACAACTCCATGGAAGTTTTCACAATTTCGAGAAGAATGCTCTAGTTAATTGCCCAGCCTTAGCCCACAGACAAATCTCCAATCTTCGAAGAGAATCGTGTTCTTGTCGGGTATCGTCAATGCATTGCAACAGACTGCATTGCCAAGTGGCACATGGTACTTGCCAACTGTCCACTGGTCAACCGCTGCGCCTTGACGCCCCCAAGATCCATCATAGACCTCACTTTTCAATTCTCATTCCCTCTTCAACCACAAGGGTCATAATAGCTATCAGCTATATTTTATACAATGCATGATTATATCAGTGTAAGTCCAACCACAAGGGCCAATCTTTTTAAATTCATTTGTTCAATTTAATCATATGCCTCAACACATATTTTTCCAATGCATGTATAATGCACCAAATGCTAATCACAGGCAAATGCCAATCATAGGCAAAACTCATCATTTTCTCATACAGTGTCCATACACTGGTTTAACAGTATTCATACTGTATTTTCAAAAGCGAAAATCATGTTATCACGTTTTCATAGTCACAAAACACTTTTGTTGTGTTTTTCACAATTGCGCAACATTTCTGTTACGTTTTCACAATTCCACAACACTTTTGTTGCATTTTCAAATCACGTATTAATTTTTCAACGTTTTCTCAATCGCGTAAAAATATTTACACGTTTTTCAAATCGCGTAGCGATTTTCCACCATTTTCACAATCACGTAAAAATAGTTCATTACTTTTCAATCACCTAGTGATTTTTCAATAATATTTCAATCACGTAAAATATTTAAACATTTTTCAAATCGCGTAGAAATATTTAAACGTATTTCAAATCGTGTAGCTTAAAAATCACGTTTTTAAGTTACGTAAATCATTTTTCACCACAATTCCATTACGAAAAATATTTCTCATCCTTCAAAAATTTTATTTCAACCTTTCTCAAAATAATATGACTACTCACATTATTTTCCACATTTTCTTACTCAAGAAAATCCTTTTCACAATTTATTCCACAAATTCATCATTTCATGGAATTAAATCAATGTTTCTCATTTAAAATTTCCTAACACACTCCAAAACCCAAAAGATGAGTTTTACGTTAGTAAATTTTAAATCATCATTATATTCTCCATTTTTCTCAAATCAATTCCAAAATCAATTCTCTTCAAAATAAATTGAAGTTCAAACACTTTCAACCTCTCTTTTGCATTCTTTTACGAAAAATTCCATTTTCTCAAGTGATAAAACACTTTGATTCCCTTTCCAAATTCCTGATACTAAATCAATTATATTTCCACTTGAACAATCACTTTGTTTCATTAAAATCAAGCCATTACAAGCCTTCCAAAACCGTGGTACATGATTCCAATGGCCATCAAATATTTTTCCTTCTAAGTCAATATGGTTTTATACAAACAAAACCATTAAAAATTCTTCATAAAAACCGTGAGCACTTGGTCTTTGAAATCAAATCATTTGTTCATTTTTCATTTTCGCTTTCTTTACAAATCCATTGTCACTTTCTTTGCAAATCCTTAAAATCAACATTGCCCTTTTCATTTAAAACTCATGTTTAGTAAAATGCTTAGAAACTTTTTACACAAAATAAATCAATAAAAATCCTTCTCAAAACTGTGAACACTACTTCTTGAAAAACAAACCCTTTGTTTATTTTCCATGCTTCTCTAATCATCCAATTTTATCCTTCATGAAAATATTAATTTATGAACACCTATTTTGAGGTGTCTTGGCCAAAATTCCTCTTGGTCTTTGGAACCAAAAATCACTTTCTTTTTCATCATCAAATGATGACATACAAATACATATTCAACATATATATCACAAGCATGCCATAATCAAAGCAAATAAATCATGCAAATCATACCAAGCATAGGCAAATAATCAAAGCACATAAACACCCACAAATTATTACATGACCATGGATATGAATCCTCACATGGATTCACCATCCATCGAATACCAAACCATCTCTCACCACCATACTTGGTTGGTGAGATGAATTTCCCTCTTACCTCTTGAAGAACCTCAAAAACTCTTTGTTTTGCTTCTTTTTCCAAGTCCTTCACCACCAAGGGCTTCTCAAATACAAAACAAAACACAAGTTTATTAGTATATAAAGCTTGAATAAGAAAACCATGAATGTGCATCATGGTTAGAACCTTGAAAATCAAAAGAAAGTGAAGATTAATAAACTTCACCAATAAAGCTTCAATCTTTAGCTTGAAGAACAAGGTTGAAGATGGATGATTTAGAGAAAATCTCCAACATGAAAGCTGCTTAGAATATCATGTAAATTCAAGATCTATGGTTGGACGAAATTAAAAGAGATTGGAGGGTGATTTTGGGTGAATGGCCGAATGGTTCGTCTTGAAGAACAAGGTTCGAGTTTTTGATTTTTTTGAAAGAAAGGCTTCTTAGACTTGGTTAAGATAAAGCATGAAGTGAAAATACTTAGTTTTCCTTCCACCAATTTCGTGGATCTCCATGGAAAAATCCACTTTTTGATAGAAACTTGAAGCTTGGATTTGAAGCTCAAGATGAATGATTTTGTGAAAACTCATAACTAGAGATGTTCTTAGAATGATGTTTAGGTTTAGGAAATGTGTTTAGATGAAATTTTAGAAGCTTGGAGACATGGTTTCTAGGTGTTGGCCGAAACCACCATGAAAGGAAAGTGGAGAGAAAAGCTTGATAACTTAGCTTCTTGAAAATGAATCAATAATGACCAAGAATGGAAATAATGGTCATGAAACCATGCTTTGCTCTAAAGCATGCACCAAAATCGTCCCCCCCTCTATGCATTCTCCTAAGAGTGCAAAATGAATCAATAATGATTCATAATGACCAAGACCATTAATAATGGTCTTCTAACTTTCCTTTAACTCCTAAAACAACTACAAAACCACCCCCTCCCCTCCATTATGCATTCAATAAGTTGTCATCTTTTCTAGTCACCATTTAGGGCAATTTAAGCCATTGATTAGATCAATGGTTAGGATTAAGGTAGACTTTTGATTAGAAGACTTAATCTAGACCATTAGATCTTTCCTCCTTGAAATCCTAGCCATTAGATGCATCTCCAAAATGAAGGGTCAAGATTACTCCTTCTTACTTTCAATCCAAGGGTTATAAATAGTCATAGCCATTTTAGAAGACCAAATCTCCACCATTGATTAAATCCACATCCAATGGTCATAAATGATCCATCTCCACCGTTGATTAAATCCAAATCCAACGGTCACAAATGGTCCTAACCACTTTGTAAGATCAAATCTCCACCCTTGATTAATTCTTTGTCCAATGGTTATAAATGTTCATAGCCATTTTTTTAGACCGATTCTACACTGTTGATAAAATCGACGGTTGATATCAAAGTCTTCAATATTAGACTTGCTTCCTATTGGTTCGTCAAAAAGTTGTCATAACCATTAATGTTGACTTAGCAGTACAATATTTATTTTTATCTGCTATAACCTCACGAAAGAATATATTTATTGTATTTTTATCGCCCGATAATTAAATACAATACGAAACATAGTAAAAGAAATTTTCTAAAACTGTTTCCCGGATTCAGGTTTAGTAAGATCCCATGTCTTCGTCTTAACAGTACAAATTTTTCTATGCGTAGAAAAATTTTCACTTTTTACGGGACCTACGGGCCCTCGTAAGGCCACCTGGGCCCACAAACTGACTCAAAAACAATAAGAGAAATATAAAAATTTATAATCATCCACAAAAATCACAAATATTAGAAAACGTATGAAAATCAAGTCAGATTGTTAAAAATAATTAACAATCAAGAAAAATAAATACATAAAGATTTCTCCCAGCCTGAAAATTATTATTTTCTTGACACAGAGTAAATCACTCAAAACGATCAAATACGCTAACGGAATACTCAAAATAATTTTACAGTACATAGAAATCACTAAACAGTAGAATTCTATTAACTGTCAAAATTACTGTCTAATAGATAGGAAATTTGAGGTGTTACAATACTCCCCCTCTAAAAAGAAATTTCATCCTCGAAATTTAATAAACCTGATTTCACACCCTCAGAATAAATATAAATATTGCTCTTTATCTTATCCTCCAACTCTTATATTGCTTCTCCACTTACATCATTCTAAATGATTTTAACCAATAAAAATTCTTTGTCTCGCGATCAATTTCTCCTGATCAAACTGATATCTTAAACTCTTATGATTACTGAAGATATTGAATGTTACTCCATAAAGAAAGTATCTCCATACTTCTAATATAAACTAAGTGGCTACCAACCCCTATTCATGCGTAGGATAGCTTTTCTCATGTAACCTCAATTTCCTTAAAACATACGGTATAACTCTTCTATTCTGCATAAGCACATATCTTAAACTCCGATGTAATGCATCACTGTTTACCTCTAATGGTTCACTGGAATTAGACAGAACTAATACCAGATACATTTTTAACCTTTAACGGATCAATTGCAATTCCTTCCTTAGAATTATGGAACCCAAAACTAAACTTCATCCATCCAGAATTCACATCTCAACAACTTAGCATATAACCACTTCTCTTCTAGAACTTGGAAAATCACACTGAGATGTTCAGTATGTTCCTCATAATTTCGAGAATAGATCAGAATGTCATCAACAAAGAAATAATGACAATTTGTCTAAATAAGGATGAAAAATTCTACTCACCTAATCCATGGATATTGCGAAAACATGCGCCACTCCGAACAACGTCACTTGAAATTTCCTTGTCCTTGTATCGCTTCATTCTCCTGCCTTTACTCTTAACAGGAAGTGTCTCACACATCGCGTCCTCTTTCAATAACACTGTATTAGATACTATGACATGGATTTAAATAGGAATATCCTTTCTTGCAAAATATTCTTTCTTCTTGCAATTGCAATACATAAAAAACATTATGAAAAATAGCAAATTATTTGATATGTTACCAGACATCCAACAAGAATTTGATATTGCCTGATTTTCAAGAATAAATTTTTTGGATTATTAACACTTTATTGAGACAATCTCATCGGATATGGTTGGAAAATAACCAATTCGATTTCAAAGATCAAATCTATTTATGAAAGAAATAAATAGATCAAGCTAACACAAAAATTTGATCCATAACAATAATTTGAATAACATGAATAGCACGATAGGCTAGTAATAGAAATAGAAGTAAACAAGTCAGAAGATAACGAAGACACAGATAACTCTAACATATAATTGATCCACAGAATCATATTAGATTGCTCTCAGAAATATACAGCATGGTTAAAGGTTTGAGTTATAAAATGTGAGTTTTAAAATTTCTTATTACAGAAACATAAACATACTGAAATCCATAAGTATTACTGAAAATATATTTAAACTGATTAATATACAATATTGACGCCAATTAATATTTAACAATTTAAAGAGAAATATAAAATTAACAGACTCTCTTTTTAATAGTAGCAAACCCCATCACGGGTCTTACTTAATAGCACGGTACAACATTAACGGTAAAACTTAACATACTTATTCTTTCTTGTATCCATCTTGTTGCATCAGACATCTGTTGCTTGTTCACACTGCACACTATCGAATCCTAAATGGCTACTCCTCAATGTTGTCACCAATCTCAGAGTATTTACCACCCGTCATGTCTAAGACAACTCCTTCCATCTATTATATAATTTTTGCAACACAAGCCCAACCAAACAATATAACAAAGAGGTGAGATCACCTATGCCAATACCAACACGGTAGCACAGAGATAACACAAACAGCATACCATACAAGTATATTCTACCATAATTCTAATAATGCACTCAACATTAATCAACTATCATCATTCAATCATTTATCAGTTCAAATATCATTCAATATTCACGATGATGTCCTCAACAATATCCAAGTATTTATCAATTCAAATCACACGATAATAACAATAATGCCATCAACATTATTTATCATCATCATCATCATCATCCAGTATTATTCAACAGTTCAATTTTCATACCAATATGCATGTGCACAAAGACTCAATTTTTCAAAAACAATTCCATGGATGTTTTCACAATTTCGAGAAGAATGCTCTGGTTAATTGCCCAGCCTTAGCCCACAGACAATCTCCAGTCTTCGAAGAGAATCGTGTTCTTGTCAGGTATTATCAATGCGTTGCAACGGACTGTATAGCCAAGTGGCACATGGTACTTGCCAACTGTCCACTGGTCGACCGCCGCGCCTCGACGCCCCCAAGATCCATCATAGACCTCACTTTTCAATTCTCATTCCCTCTTTAACCACAAGGGCCATAATAGCTATCAACTATATTTTATACAATGCACGATTATATCAGTGCAAGTCCAACCACAAGGGCCAATCTTTTCAAATTCATTTGTTCAATTTAATCATATGCCTCAACGCATATTTTTTCAATGCATGTATAATGCACCAAATGCCAATCACAAGAAAATGCCAATCACAGGCAAAACTCATCATTTTCTCATACAGTGTCCATACACTGGTTCAACAGTATTCATACTGTATTTTCAAAAGCAAAAATCATGTTATCACGTTTTCATAGTCACAAAACACTTTTGTTGTGTTTTTCACAATTGCACAACATTTCTGTTACGTTTTCACAATTCCACAACACTTTTGTTGCATTTTCAAATCACGTATTGATTTTTCAACGTTTTCTCAACCGCGTAAAAATATTTACATGTTTCTCAAATCGCGTAGCGATTTTCCATCATTTTCTCAATCACGTAAAAATAGTTCATCACTTTTCAATCACCTAGTGATTTTTCAATAATATTTCAATCGCATAAAATATTTAAACGTTTTTCAAATCGCGTAGAAATATTTAAACGTATTTCAAATTGCGTAACTTAAAAATCACATTTTTAAGTTACATAAATCATTTTTCACCATAATTCCAATACGAAAAATATTTCTCAACCTTCAAAAATTTCATTTCAACCTTTCTCAAAATAATATGACTACTAACATTATTTTTCACATTTTCTTACTCAAGAAAATCCTTTTCACAATTTATTACACAAATTCATCATTTCATGGAATTAAATCAATGTTTCTCATTTAAAATTTCCTAACACACTCTAAAACCCAAATGATGAGTTTTACGTTAGTAAATTTCAAATCACTATTATATTCTCCATTTTTCTCAAATCAATTCCAAAATCAATTCTCTTCAAAATAAATTGAAGTTCAAACACTTTCAACCTCTCTTTTCCATTCTTATAAGAAAAATTCCATTTTTTCAAGTGATAAAACACTCTGATTCCCTTTTCAAATTCCTTATACTAAATCAATTATATTTCCATTTGAAAAATTACTTTGTTTCATCAAAATTAAGGCATTACAAGCCTTCCAAAACCGTGGTACATGATTCCAATGGCCATCAAATATTTTTCCTTCTCAATCAATATGGTTTTATACAAACAAAACCATTAAAAATTCTTCATAAAAACCGTGAGCACTTGGTCTTTGAAATCAAATCATTTGTTCATTTTTCATTTTCACTTTCTTTACAAATCCATTTTCACTTTCTTTGCAAATCGTTAAAATCAACATTGCCCTGTTCATTTAAAACTCATGTTTAGTAAAATGCTTAGAAACTTTTTACACAAAATAAATCAATAAAAATCCTTCTCAAAACCGTGAACACTACTTCTTGAAAAACAAACCCTTTGTTTATTTTCCATGCTTCTCTAATCATCCAATTTTATCCTTCATGAAAATATTAATTTATTAACACCTATTTTGAGGTGTCTTGGCCAAAATTCCTCTTGGTCTTTGGAACCAAAAATCACTTTCTTTTCCAGCATCAAATCATGACATACAAATACATATTCAACATATATATCACAAGTATGCCATAATCAAAGCAAATAAATCATGCAAATCATACCAAGCATAGGCAAATAATCAAAGCACATAAACACCCACAAATTATTACATGACTATGGATATGAATCCTCACATGGATTCACCATCCATCAAATACCAAACCATCTCTCACCACCATACTTGGTTGGTGAGATGAATTTCCCTCTTACCTCTTGAAGAACCTCAAAAACTCTTTGTTTTGCTTATTTTTCCAAGTCCTTCACCACCAAGAGCTTCTCAAATACAAAACAAAACACAAGTTTATTAGTATATAAAGCTTGAATAAGAAAACCATGAATGTGCATCATGGTTAGAACCTTGAAAATCAAAAGAAAAGTGAAGATTAATAAACTTCACCAATAAAGCTTCAATCTTTAGCTTGAAGAACAAGGTTGAAGATGGATGATTTAGAGAAAATCTCCAACATGAAAGCTGCTTAGAATATCATGTAAATTCAAGATCTATGGTTGGACGAAATTAAAAGAGATTGGAGGATGATTTTGGGTGAATGGCCGAATGGTTCGTCTTGAAGAACAAGGTTGGAGTTTTTGATTTTTTTGAAAGAAAGACTTCTTAGACTTAGTTAAGATAAAGCATGAAGTGAAAACACTTAGTTTTCCTTCCACCAATTTCGTGGATCTCCATGGAAAAATCCCCTTTTTGATAGAAACTTGAAGCTTGGATTTGAAGCTCAAGATGAATAATTTTGTGACAACTTATAACTAGAGATGTTCTTAGAATAATGTTTAGGTTTAGGAAATGTGTTTAGATGAAATTTTAGAAGCTTGGAGACATGGTTTCTAGGTGTCGGCCGAAACCACCATGAAAGGAAAATGGAGAGAAAAGCTTGATAACTTAGCTTCTTGAAAATGAATCAATAATGACCAAGAATGGAAATAATGGTCATGAAACCATGCTTTGCTCTAAAGCATGCACCAAAACCGTCCCCCCCTCTATGCATTCTCCTCAGAGTGCAAAATGAATCAATAATGATTCATAATGACCAAGACCATTAATAATGGTCTTCAAACTTTCCTTTAACTCCTAAAACAATTACAAAACCGTCCCCCCTCCATTAGATCAATGGTTAGGATTAAGGTAGACTTTTGATTAGAAGACTTAATCTAGGCCATTAGATCTTTCCTCCTTGAAATCCTAGTCATTAGATGCATCTCCAAAATGAAGGGTCAAGATTACTCCTTCTTACTTTCAATCTAAGGGTTATAAATAGTCATAGCCATTTTAGAAGACCAAATCTCCACCATTGATTAAATCCACATCCAATGGTCATAAATGATCCATTTCCACCGTTGATTAAATCCAAATCCAACGGTCACAAATGGTCCTAGCCACTTTGTAAGATCAAATCTCCACCCTTGATTAATTCTTCATCTAATGGTTATAAATGTTCATAGCCATTTTATTAGACCGATTCTACACCGTTGATTAAATCGACGGTTGATATCAAAGTCTTCAATATTAGACTTGCTTCCTATTGGTTCGTCAAAAAGTTGTCATAACCATTAATGTTGACTTAGCAGTACAATATTTATTTTTATCTGCTATAACCCCACGAAAGAATATATTTGTTGTATTTTTATCTCCCGATAATTAAATACAGTACAAAACATAGTAAAAGAAATTTTCTAAAACTGTTTCTGGATTCAGGTTTAGTAAGATCCCCTATCTCCGTCTCCAAAGTACAAATTTTTCTATGCGTAGAAAAATTTTCACTTTGTAGGACCCACTTTGTCCCTCGTAAGGCTACTTGGGCCCACAAACAGTCCAAAAACAATAAGAGAAATATAAAAATTTATAATCATCCACAAAAATCACAAATGTTAGAAAACGTATGAAAATTAAGTCAGATTGTTAAAAATAATTAACAATCAAGAAAAATAAATACATAAAGATTTCCCCCGGCCCGAAAATTATTATTTTCTTGACACGGAGTAAATCACTTAAAACGATTAAATACGCTGACGGAATACTCAAAATAATTTTACAGTACACAGAAATCACTAAACAGTAAAATTCTGTTAATTGTCAAAATTACTGTCTAATAGATAGGAAATTTGGGATGTTACAGGAAGCTTTGGGGTTAATGAGCCCAATGACATCTATTCCCCATATCGAGAAAGGCCATGAAGATACCAAATTGTACAAGGGGAATGGAAGTGCACTGACTCTATTTGCATATATTTGGAATTTTTGTTACTTTCGAACATATTCTATGCATTTTGTTTCCATGGTGGACCTGTAACATCTCGGGACTGCCTGCAAGAATGATGAGTGTCTACACAAACCAACACGAGTCTTGTCAACATGCTTTGTCCTTACTCACACGCATCCTAAGAAACTTCCCAAGAGGTCACCTATCCCACAATTGTTCCAGGTCAAGCACGCTTAACCATGGAGTTCTTATGTTCTAGGCTCTCGAAAAGAAGTTGCAACTTGTTGATATGACTACGCCTAATTAATTCCTTTAAGCTATCATCAACTATGCAGTCCCATACCTACACAGCCTCTGAATCCCTCTCATTTTGGTGCGTATTCAGTTCATTCATGGGACCCTTCGCCTAGAAGCCTGCTAGAAGCCCCTCATTGATGCTTTCTCTTAGCACCAGCGACCACTCCCCGCCTTAGTCGACCTTGGGACGCCAAATGCCCACCAACTTTCGCTTGGTTCGTCCCCGAACCACACCGTACTGGGAGAGGTCCCGTCTTTGATATCATTTGTAACATCCTGGGACTGCCTGCAGGATTGATCAGTGTCTCCACAAACCAACATGGGTTTTTTCAGCGTGCATTATCCTCATTCACACATATCCTAGGAAACTTCCCAAGAGGTCAACCATCCCACAATTGCTCCAGGTCAAGCACGCTTAACCATGGAGTTCTTATGTTCTAGGCTCCCGAAAAAAAGTTGCAACTTGTTGATATGGCTATGCCTAATCAATTCCTTTAAGCCATCATCAACTATGTAGTCCCACACCTACACAGTATCTGAATCCCTCTCATTCCACTGCGTATTCAATTCATTCATAGGACCCTTCGCCTAGAAGCCTGCGAGGAGCCGCTCATTGATGCTTTCTCTAAGCACCAGCGACCACTCCTCGCCCTCGTCGGCTCCAGCTGCAACACCCATTGTAGGGTATCACATTTAAGACTAATCTTAATATAACTTATCCAAGTTGTAAAAGAATTAATATTGTAAAAACACTGATTTTAAAATTTCTGTTTGCAGAATAACAGAAAATAATTAAAAACCTTAAACGTGAAACGTAATTAAAACTAACACACCATATTTTAGATATTATAAAATATTTAAATATTATTACAATACGAATTTCAAAATTTCTTTTTCGTGGATAACATAAAATTACCAAATTAAAGTAACACAAGATATAAGAATAGACCAACATATATCTCTTGTACATATCATAGAATATGAATATCTTTATTACATAAACCATATAAAACTCGACCTGGCCTAAGTTCACAAACTCTAAAAATAAAAGACCTTCTCAAAAGATAGATTCCCTAGCCAAGAATGTCTCGACGGATAGAAATTTGAGTAAAATATACCTCGGAGTCATCCTGAGAAGTATAGCGAAGATCGTTCCACAACGCCCTGATAGGTAAAATGAGCTCTACATATGCAGTCGTAAAGTAAGAAGTAATGACCCCATGGCGGATCCTACGTACAAATAGAGTAATATCACCACAATACTCTATATATCCAGAGTCCCAATGAACATGCCAAGCAGTAGCGCCATCAAGAAACTGTAGTCTAAAGAAACCTAGCTGATCCCTCCTTGTCACCATCGTAGTCTTTACCGACATAAACATAAAATAGAAACAAACAGAACAATACAACAAAGAGGTGAGATCCCCTTTCATCAATACCAATGAGGCAGTATAGAAAATGATAGCAAATAATACAGATACAATATTATATCATACAGATACATTATAACATCATAAATAACATATCAAATAAGCATAGTTATCACATCAATATGCTGACTCACTATGCATGTATACAACGACCCATTTCCTACTCTATGAAGCTAATCACAATTTGGGAGAGAATGATAGGGAGCACATATCTACATAACGTTAGCCTCAAATCATGTGCCAATATATCAAATCATGGTGCGCAACATGGCCGATACAGACACTCTTAACCAATCACGAAAAGAGTAGTAACTCTATCGAGACCATCGGTGTGTTTGCAAAGGATACCACGACGCAGTGGTGCTACCAACTGGCCACATATGACATTCCACACTCCGACGTCTCCAAGATCACTGAAGATCGTAACTATGCAATTCTCACCCGCACAAAGGTGTAATTTCCATCTCCTAGGCCAATCGCCTTAATTGACATGCTTTTCCATGCATGATGTATGATCCAACATATACAATTTTCCATGCAAGATGTATAATCCAACACATATAATTTTCTAGTATTTTACAGTATTTCACATATACATGTCATTTCTTGATAGTATCACTTTTCAATATAATGGGGCCCACCACAATGACTCGACGATACCAACTCCATTGTAATTTCCAATCGCGTAAATATTATATTACATTTTTGAAATAGCATGACATTTTTCTTACGTTTTCAAATTACATAATATTTTTCAATGTTTTTCGCAAACGCAAAATTAATTTTAAACATTTTTAAATCATATAAACATTTTTAAACTTTTTCTAAACCACATAAATATTTTCAAACGTTTTTAAATCGTGTAAATATTTCTAAACGTTTTTAAGTCACATAGAGATTTTTAAACGTTTTCTCAATCACGTAACCATTTAAAATTATTTTCTTAACCGCGTAACGTAAAAATTAATTACGTAGCTTAAAAATAGTAATTTCTAAATCGCATAATGATTTTCTAGCATTTTTCACTTATGTAAAATATTTTCTCAACTTTCTAAACTCATTTATAAAATTCTTTACGTAATTATGCATTTTAGCCTTCTTGAAAATACTTTTATTTTAACAAAAATCCTTTACGTATTATTTTATATGGTTCATTTTCATTTTTTAAAAAAATCCTTTACGTATTATTTTCTATGGTTCTTTCCAAAAACTTAATTTCATTGATTTAATTAAATACTATAGCTTTAATAAATCTAATTTAATTCTAATCCTTAAATCTAGTTTTCTTTTTCAATTAAAAAATTCCTTAAATCCAATTCTTGTTAACTAATTAACAAAATCCACACTTAGTAAAATAATATAGGGTTCAAAATAACACACTTTGGTGTGTTGGCCGAATTTAGGTTTAGGTTCCATATTCAAACTTAACCATTTTTCACCACCAAAATCCTTTACAAAACCATTTTTCATTATCAAAATCATTTAATCCAATTTTTATCCTTAAAATCATTAATCCATAACTCAGGAATTAATTTAAATCATCTTGTTTCCTTTGTTGTAGTCAAAACCGTGAGCCTCCCCTAGGTTCTTTAGAACCTTCATATAATTTTCCTTATTATACAACTCATATTCTACTTTACACCATATTCATCATGCTACCATAAGCATATAAACAAGCATATAATCAAGTAAACAAGCATATAATCTAATAAACAAGCATATAATCAAAGCTTAAAAATAAACCAACCATAAATAAAGCAAGCTTAAACCATACAAGTGAATAAATTCTTATGGATTTTTCACCACAAACAAGGTCATCTCCTCACCACCAACATATGGTTGATGAGGGTAATCTCCCTCTTACCTCAAGGAAGACAAAACTCCTTCTTGCTTAGTCTTCTATGGAATTCGTGTGGCTCTAAAGGAAAACCTTTACAAACTTAAACCAACCAAAGTCACAAACAAAGTTTGAAGAAGAGAAACCATGGAACTATCATGGTTTAGAAACTCAAAAACCAACTTAGAAACAAAGAAGAAGAACTTTTACCTTGAAATCTCAAGAACACTAACTTGTAGAAAAGGTAGTAGATGAAGGATTTTGCTTAAGTCTTCAACATAGAAGTGTCTTAGAATGATGTTTAGGTGTAGGAAATAAGCTTGGATAAAATTTTAGAAGCTTGGAAGGTTAGTCTCTAGGTGATGACCGAATGATGTCTTTGGAGGAGAGAAATGAAGTTTTGGCTAAGTGTAGAAAATGAAAAGATTAAGAGAATAGCTTAGGAGACAAAGGTGATATAATTGTGATGGATAGGCTATCCTAGAGCTCATTGTCATGGAGTGCTAGTGCTAGCATGGGGAAAATTATTTGCATGGTCAATCAAGGTGCAAAATCAAACACATGGCACCAAGTCTTGCTTTTGGTCAACATTTGATGATTCATTGGCTTTTTGAATGTCCTAGAAAGCCCCTTCATGGCCGTGTGACATCCTTGCTTATTACTACTAATTATTGTTTAAATTTGTGACCATTTAAGCTTAGATTAGTTTACTAATTCATCTAGCTTAGTAATTAATTTAAACAAGTCATTTTGTTTACTTATTACTATTGGTTAATTTTTATGACTAGCCACCAAATTTGACTTGTACTATCAAGTGACACATGGCCATCACATGACTAGTACCTAGCTAAAGCTATAAAAATTTATTACTCACAGAATAAAATTATGGCTCACAAACCGATAATTATTATACAGTGAATAATAAATTCATAGTATAGTAAAAATTAGTAACTGTATCCGGTTTCGGGTTTAGTAAGATCTCTCGACCCCGTATTAACAATACAAAATTTTCTGGCTAATAAATTTTTTTAGTATTTCTGGGCCCATTATGGGCCCCACAAATGGCCTAAAATAATACTAAAATATTTTTAATCTCAGAAAAATTCAGAAAAATTATCAAAGATCACAAAAATTAAAAAAATTAATATTTGTGTAGAAAAAATGAAAATCGGGATGTTACACCGGTGACCACTTCACTTAGATCAATATCAAATTTCATGAATATATACATATATAATAAACAAAATATGAGCTTGAAGCGAGAGTACATAATATATATATGAAGAATTGTGATATATACAAAGTTGTACATCAAAGTACAATAGTTACAACATTGGCCACTAAGGCATAAAATGGTATACAACTAAGTACATATACTGAAACAAAAAGAAACAAAAAGTCTCTAAGTTCAGGTCCTTCAATATCATGTAACTGAGTAACAGTAGCTATTAATAGTCCAACAATAGACAAGTCATGCAATTCTTTTTCAAACATCTCAAACAAGAGACAAAGAAATGCATAACACACACAAAGAAACTCCTAGAATTGCCAAAGCATAGTCAGTCCATACCCCGACTCAACATGATGAACTACTCTGATACCATAATGTAACATTCTAATACAATTATCGTACAATAACTGGAATATTTCAAGATGAAATGTATCAAGTATGTCACTTTCAAAAATGCATAAAAATAAATCCATAATAACTTGTATAGTCATTATAGAGAGCCACCAAGAAAGAGAGTATATATATATATATATATATAAACCTTTACAAACTAAACTAAGAAAATATATACAACTTATACATAAAGAAACAAAATGACTAAAACTAAGTCTTTTGCTTCTTCTTCTTGCCCTTTTTCTTTGAAAGGTTTTGACCTAGATTTACATAGAAATATAGCGAGGTAAGAATTCACAAAATCCTCAGTATGAGTATACCAAGACCAACAGTTTATATATATATATAAAGAAACAAAATGACTAAAACTAAGTCTTTTGCTTCTTCTTCTTGCCCTTTTTCTTTGAAAGGTCTTGACCTAGATTTACATGGAAATATAGCGAGGTAAGAATTTACAAAATCCTCAGTATGAGTATACCAAGACCAAAGTTTATATATATATATATATATATATATATATATATATATATATATATATATATATATATATATATATATATATTCACATCAAATAGATAATTAAAGGCCACATATTTCATACACTCTTTTTCTCACAAAAATTACAACAATAAATGATATTATACAATTGCCCATACAATCTTTAGATATAATATAGTAAGCAAGACAATTGCCATACAATTGTCAACAAATGCAATGCTTTATGCTATGAGGTATGAATATGCTCACACAATGCAATAATAATATGATTATGCAATACTAATGTTGATTTTAGTTTTTGAAAACACATGATACTTACTATTACCAAGTGACTTTAGTACTCAAGAAGGGGATAAATTGAAAATTAAAGCCTTTTGCAAAAGCATAAACAAATTAAATATGTTGAAATAAAATATTAAAAGGCGTGAATTAAAGGAAGAGAAGAAGAACACTAAGAACAGTCAATAAATAAATTGTCGGAAATAATAAATTAAATACAGATAAATAAAAGAATAAGGATTAGAAAAGCAAGCATGATATTTATCCTGGTTCGACAACCAACCACTTGTGGCCTATGTCTAGTCCTCAAAACACAATTTGAGATTTTTTATTATTCAATGCAAGCTTAAACAGGTGCTTGCAACCGTTACAATTAAGAGCACTTTTCACATAGGGAAACTCTACCCTTGTGCTAAAGCCTCAAACTATCAGGGATACCTCACCTTTACACAAACCTTCAAGGGATACCTCACACTTGTTACAAAGCCTTTGAGGGATACCTCACCTGCTCAGAAATATAGCAGAAAATAGATGAAGAAAAACTCTCACAAGAGTAAATGTCACAAATTGAAGCACTATAGAGCTCTCTACGAATATCTCAAAGTTTTGGTAAAAAGAGGATAGAAAATAAGAGAGAAAATATAAATCACGTTTTAACACAAGCAAATAATAATTCAGATTGTTAGGCACCTTCAGAAGTGACCCAATGTCACTATTTATAGAGCCTTTGAGCAAAAATGCCTGTTGGAAGAATTAATTTCGTATTTAATTTTGAAATATGTCTGTTTCCTTCCATATCAGGATTCATGGTTTATTTGAATACCTTCTTGGTTATTCAAATACCACCGTTTTGAAATGCTTGTGAAAAATAGTTCTGAAGGAGGTTATTCGAATACCTTATAGAGTTATTCAAATACCTTTATTTAGAACAAAGTTTTTGTAAACAGGTTTATTCGAATACCTTGATGGTCATTCGAATAGATCATTTAGAAAAACAGATTTTGAAAAGCTTGAAAATCGACACGTATAAAAATATAAATAGGTTTATTCGAATACCTCTAGGGTTATTCAAATACCTCTGAGTTCAAAATAGTTTTGAATGATTTTCAAAAACATTAAGATCATTCTTTGGATTTAGAATATTAATTTGAAATCATTATTATCTTTTCGTGCAAAGTTAATGAGATATCTGAAAAGTCTCTGTACAAAAGATCCTAAGTCCTAATGATTATACTTATAAAGCTTGGACTTGGTCTTCTCATCATCTTTGTGTTTTTTATCATCAAAACTAATCTTCATTGTCGCATAGGCAATCACACTTACTAGATTCTCAGAACTAAGTACAATTGTATATACTAAGTAGGATAAGCACGATAACCCTTTCACTACTTGGTAATAAGTGGATTCCTTCCTCTCACGATAATAAGAGTATAGCTACCACCCCCATACTGGTAACCCTGACCAAAATAGCATAAATACTAGGAGAATTTAGATCTAACACCTCATTCTCAGGTCACATGATTGTGCACATCATCTAAGGTTACAATACATAGGAAAATAGTAAGAGTAAAACATGCAAAGATATCACAAGTTACTCATTAACCTAGTGATATCCAATACTAGAAATCATAGAATTCTAGGCTAACTTATCAAACAAAGTAGCCAGAATCATGTCACTAGCACTCTTATACCTAGAGCCTCTCATCATCAATTCACAAGTGATGTTAAAGTCAACCTCATGTTGAACAAGGTCATATAGGTATAACACTATGGCATTCCATCTCACAAGGTTGCTCAAGGTTTCTCACAAATCTCAGATACATAAGATGGTTATTCCCTAAAGGAATTATTCCTTAGAGTGCCTCAACACTCTTTAAAAGGCATAAAAGAGTGATTCCAACCAATAGGGAACTCCAATTTCCCAAGATAAACACTTTGGAAATTTTTGTGTTTGGGCGCTTAATTGCTCACTTTCTCAGTGCTTAAGCACTAGATGTAACATCCTCCCTAACCTAATAGCCTTAATCAAAGTTATAGAAGCTCAATAATACTGGTAAGAATTATATGTTAATTCAGATAATTTTTTGAACTAGTTTGAGTGTAATTCAGTAACATTGAATACAAGAAAATAATTAAGGTATCTACAGAATCGGTTGATATGATGGAAATAAATATGAAAAATTTATTTCCTAGTTAAGAACCATTGATAAGAGTCGTAGAAAATTTTGGAGAAACAACTGATACAGTTTGGTATTTTTAAGGATACCGAAAAAGAATTGATGAAACAATTATGGAACAGCTAAATAATTCAAAAAATTATGAAATTTTATAGAGATGACAAGTATGATATTGGGAATAATTTGGTATAAAATACCAACTAAAATAAGTATCAGTAAGCTGATTACTTAATCCCTCGGTTTAATTCAACTTGAGACTAAGTAATAAAGCTTAACTGATAAATAGCAGTATATGAAAAGTTATGGAAAAATGGATCCAAGAACTATGTTGAGTTCTAAAAATTTTCATAACACTTATGGTAACTTAAAAACTTAACTTTGAAAAATTAAAATATACTTAACATATATAAAAATTCTAACACCATAATTTTGGTTAGATTTTTCTTCACTCCACCGTGAATAATTTCTCTAGACTTTTCTACCATCTTCCACTCATTTTTCCTTCATCTTTTCACGTTTCACACCCTATTCTCTCCTTTATTTCACGCAACCACAACAGTGCCCAACGTTCATTTTCTTCTCAAAGCCATATACAATTGGCTTTTATTCCACCAACTATTGACTTTCTTTCCTTCATCTTTTTGGCTTTTCATGTAACATTTTCCAGCCAAAACAGAATAGGGTAGAGACAAAACAGAGAAGAGAAGAAAGAACGGCAACCAAGGGAAGAAAAATTGAAGAAAAAATTGGAGAACTAAGCTACAAGGTGCTAGGAAATTAAGGTAGGGGTCTTTAGCCATGTACTTGTTCTTCTTTTCTCTTAAGTTTTGAATTAAAATTTTAGTTTTGAAAATAAGGAGACTCATGGCTGTACTATATGATGGAGAGAATTATTTGCTTGATTTCTTGCTTTAAATTGTTTTTCATTTTCTAATGTTTCTTGAGTTGAATTTTTGTGCTATTGGTTATGATGAGAAATTTCTTGGAATTGAGTTGCATGGAGCTTTGATGTGCACGGCTAAGTCAAAAACAAAAACAGAATTTTGTTGGTTGATGATGAAAGTCATGGCTAAACCATGACTTTGTATGAGAAATTATGTGTTTCATGTATGTGTTTACATTTCATTTTTCTTGTTCACGGTGAAGGAGTCAATTGTGCCACTTTTGTTGATTTTTGTGGCTTGGTGTTTATGACCATGCCAAGTATTTTTTTTTCTCATGCATTCTTTATGGGCATGTAGTTACACGGCCAAGCTTGGAGCTTGCTTGACTTTGTGATCATTTTACTTGACTTTAAGTTGATTTTCATGAACAAGCCACCATTATTGACTTTTTATATTGATTGTTAAAAATTGATCACACTTGTGGTTGTTTGAGAACTTTGTGAAGTGAATTAGCATGTCTGGAAAGAAAAATTTCTTGGACTTGAATTTTGAGAGCCAAAGCCAAATTAGTGAGGAATGAAATTGTTGAGAATTTGTGAAAATGAATGAAATAGAAATATGCACTTATAGAGTAATAGAAGTTATGTTACTCCTTGACAAATCAAGTTGAGCTTGAAATTTGTATTGCTCCCTTGATTCTTTAAGGTTGAGCTAGAATGTGACTTGAATTTAAGAGATATTATATTAATTATCAATGTACCTAATGGATACTATGTTGAATATCCATGTACTTGATGGATACTGTGTTGAATATCCATGTACCTGATGGATATTATATTAATTATCCATGTACTTGATGGATACTGTGTTGAACATCCATGTACCTGATGAATATTATATTGATTATCCATGTACCTCATGGATATTATATTGATTATCCATGTACCTGATGGATACAATGTTGAATATCCATGTACTTGATGGATACAGTGTTGAATATCCATGTACCTGATGAATATTATATTGATTATCCATATACCTGATGGATACTATGTTGAATATCCATGTACCTGATGGATATTATGTTGATTATCCATGTACTTGATGGATACTGTGTTAAATATCCTTGTACCATCCATGTACTTGATGGATACTGTGTTAAATATACATGTACCTGATGGATATTATATTGATTATCCATGTACCTAATGGATACTGTATTGAATATCCATGTACCTGATAGATATTATATTAATTATCCATGTACTTGATAGATTCTATGTTGAATATCTATGTACCTGATGGATATATTAATAGTTAATCCTTATAACTAGAGGTTATGTTATTGATTATCTCTTGTATCTGAAGGGTATATTATTAATTATTCTTCGTTTCTAGAGGAAATGAGGATATAATATTTATATAGAGAGTTAAGACTCATGAGAGGTATAATTCTGAATGTGATTTATTATATGATATTAGTGGGAATCATAGTGTGAAAATTGAAATATGATAATAAAACTGTAACTCGTATCTGAATGAGCACTAAGATTAATTTAAATTTGTATGTCATATTTTGACTTAATCATGTTATAAGGATTATTGAATAAATTCTAAGATTATGTTTCCTGTTTGGAAATTGTTTCTGAAAGTATTATGAATATAAATTGTGATGTTTGATAATAAATGTTTTTGGAAAACTGTTAATAATTAGAATTCTATTTCGAGAAGAGGAAGGACTAGATTTGGCATTTTGCCCCCTTCCTAGACTATACATAATAGTTGGGTTTTAAAATAAAAATGATTTTTCTCGAAATAGCTAGAAGTATTACGATGACACATTTTTAAATTACTAAGAATTCTTTGAATTCTCACCCCTATTTATTTGTATTTTCTGTAATATTTCCAGGGACTTTGAAGGCTTCAAGAAGAAGAAGAGAAGATCAGAATCATGAAGAAAGAGATTAGTTGCAAATGCTAGAAAAGTATTGTGTAGAATTTATTTAGGTATTGCCATGGGGGTATATAATGTAGAATTTATATCTTATGAATGTATTTATATGAAGATCCTTTCGATATATATATATTATTACACATGCAACAGACTCATATTTTTTGTATATGTTATAAATATTTTCACAAATTATTGTTATTGGTATCAAAGTGACATACCTAATCCTAACTACTAATGCATGATCCTGAACATGTTATTAGTACTAGTATTATGATGTTACACTGAATGATAGAAACCTCTGTCCTGTTTCATCTTACATTGAGCGCTTAATCGCTCAAAATCTGACTGCTTAATCGGTTAGTAACCGTGACCTCTGGACCAATGCACTTAATCACTCATTTTATGGGTGCTTAATCGATAGCTTCCAAAACTTTAAACACGAGCTCTCTGACCTTGGGTGCTTAATCGGTCAAAAACTAGGCGCTTAATCGTCAGGCATCTAAAACTTTAGTTACTATTTCATTGGTTTCCAAACCAAATCTTAACACCTGGAATCAGGTTCTAAGACTTCTCTAACTCCATTAAAGGTTCCTAAGCTGAGAGAAACTATCATACAACCTATCCACACATCACCTCAAAGCAAATGGTTCAATCATCTATTCACAACATCTATTTTCTCAACTCATGGATATGAGGTTCCAAGGATGCAATCAAGTTTCAAACAACCTACAAACACATTCTAACTTAGTTTGGGACATCAAATAAGTCCTCAACCAATTCCAACATCCCAAACCACAGAAAAACACCAAAAACCTATTTCCTTTCTATATCTCAATGTGCATCACAACCATGAAGAGAAGAAAGATGGGGTTTGGAGATAAGGAAAGAGAACCCCTACCTCTTGCAATTGAGATAAAGATGACCAAGCTTTGGTTATGGAAGCTCTTACTCTACCTTCTTTTCCCTTTCTTCCTTTTCTTTTTGTTTCTTCCTTTCTCTTCCTTTCCTCTTATGCCTTCTATTGAACTATGGAGAGAAAGAGAGAAAGAGTGAAATCTAAAAGAAAATATCCAAAGAAAGTCAACAAAGAGGGTTGGTTTCAGCTGTGGAAGATTTAGGAACTTAGATACTTTGCAGGTAACATTATATCTGTTAAGAACACTCAATTTGTACCAAATCAAGTTTTCTCACTTCTTACAACTTTAAAATAAATATTAAGATTCATTAAAAAAGTTGTTTCATCAATATCATAAATTTCCATATCAATGACTAGTCAAATTGGTATTAAAACACATAACCAGTATGCTTAAAAATACCAAACCAACTCTGATTATTCTCAAATTTTTAACCATATCACAGTTTACACATTTGTTACTTAGAAATAAATTATCAGAATAATTACTCTGTAGGTCCCCAAACTTTTTAGGATAATTCAAATAGGTCCCTAAACTAATAAAGTTTGTAATTGGGTTGCTAATGTTCAAAAAATGTGTAATTGGGTCCCTATTGTTCTAACAATTTGTAATTGGGTCCTTACATCTATTTACAAATTTGTAATTGGGTCCTTAGATTCAGTAACAGTTAAGGACCCAATTACAAATTTTTTAAACATTATGGACCCAATTACAAACTTTTTTAGTTTAGGAACCTATTTAAATTATCCTAAAAAGTTTAAGGACCTACAAAATAATTAATCCTAAATTATCTACATCTATTTCCATTAGCTAAGCCATTTATGCTAATATCTGAGTCATTTTAAGCTACTTTATACCTTTCGGGTTTGCAACAAAGTGTAACGTCCTGAAAATTAATAATTTCAGAATAAATGATCATTTTACAATATTTGGGATTTTCTAGAATTTTTCTGGATTTTTCTGAGAACGCAGAATATTTTAATATATTCCTCGTTTTGTGTGCACACTAGGCTGAGAATTGCTGAGGTTAGTGTAACGCTCCAGAAATTAATTATTTTTCCGCCATTGGTCATTTTCTAATATTTGTGATTTATATGAATTTTTCTAGAATTTTTCGGAAACGACGAATATTTTAATATATTCCTCGTTTTGCGTGAAACTCGAGCAAAGTCGAGAAAATGACTGTAGCGCTTCGAAAATTGGAAAATTATATGACGAATGGTCGTTTTATAATATTTGCAATTTTTGAGAATTTTCTGGGAATTTTCCGGAACTGTCGAATATTTTAATATATTTCTCGTTTTGCGTGCGCACTGAGCAGAACCAGAGAAACGCGATGTTTTCTCTGAGAACCTTGGACTATGGACATGTCGACGGGGGATCTTACTAAACCCGAGACTTGACACAGTTTACGAGGTTTCACAATTTTCGAGAAATCTTTATAGATACAATTAAATCAATACAGCGAAAAATTCATCTGTCAGGTTAATTAAATACTGACTTCTGTCAACTGTAACTATTATCTATTGGATAATAGTGTGTAATAAAAATCTTATCACATTATCCTAATGTAATCTACTTTAATTCAAATTTATTGATTAAATAATCAAAGCAAGTGAGACTCTTGGAAGCCAATTTATTGACCCATGTGCTTTAGCTTCTCTTGGAAGCCAATTTCACTCTCTCTTTTCTCTCTCCACTCACGGCTGAATGCAGCCCAAAGCAAGTGAGAATTGCTTGATTCATTAATTCATTTTATCATTTGAATTCATTAATTTCCAAAACACTTTCTCTCTCTACCATTTCTTCTTCTTTCTTCTTCAACATTTTCTCCTCCTTCCCTCTACAAGGCCATTCGGCCAGCCCATCTCCACCACCCCAACCATCACAAAAATTTAAACTAAATACATTTTCTCAATCCTCTCAACATTCTAAACACTTTTTCTTCTTGGAGTTTCTTGAAAATCCTCCATTTTCACCATTTTCTCGAAGCTCCAACTTTGAGCATTTTTGGGTAAGTTCAAGACCACTCTTCTTTCCCTCTCATTTTCGTGCTCATGGTCTCTTCTATGACCACTCATGTTTCATTTTTCCAAGCCTTAGTATTTATTCTAACAAGTTACCATTTTTAGGGATTTTGGTGGCCAAATCCGAAATTCCAAGGAGGATTCTTGGAGTTCTTTGATTTCTTCACTTAGGTAAGAGGAAGACACTCCTCTTCAACCATTTTTAGCATCTAGGAACCTTGATTGTTTGATTTGTGGAAGAACCCTAATGAGGGTTGTTCTTGAATTTAATGATTAATTATGCTATGTGTTGATTTTTATTTATTTATGCTATTGGATTGAATTGTTGAATATAATGGAATGTTAGATTGGATTTAATGACTTGATATGGATGGAAAATGGTTGAATGCCCTCCTTGGTGGCCACGGTTTTGAGGATAGTAATTTAGGGGAATTGTGATAAATTGTAACAAGCATTGGATTTAAAGTAATCAATGTATAAAAATGGAATGTAATGGAAGAAGAATTTGAAATTAATACCCAAGATGGGTGCCACAGTTTTGGTCTTGGTAAAAAGACAAATGGATTGATTTTGATGATCTAAATTTAAGTGAATTAAAAATGTAACATATAATGTGATAATTGTGACCTTAGATTGATTTGTTGTATATAATGGTATGTTGGATTGGATTATGTGATTGGAAATGGAAGAAAAACATTTGGGAACCTCTCTTGGAGGGCTACGGTTTTTAGGGTGAAAATTGGATAAATTATGGTTAATGTGTAACAAGCATAAGACTAGAATTAATCAAGTGACAAAGTAGAATTTAATGGAAGAAAAGGTTGAGATTGAAGCCTAAATGATGGCTACGGTTTTGAGGCATAAAGATTAGGGTTCTTGGTGAATTAATTTGTTAAGTGAACACTTAAATGAATGAAGGGAATGACATGTAGTATGATGACTTGAGAGAATTTGGGATTGTAACCATTGTGAGGCCACGACCGCAAGGGCAAATTTTAGGTAAGTATGTGGTTTTGATAAGTTGGAAGCATAAGTGATTAGGTAATTAGAAACCTATGTAATGAATGGACAACTAATAAATTGGAAGAATTAAGTGTAGTCAAGACTTCATAAATTTTAGAAGACTAAGAATGGGACCATTGTAAAACTTAAGGTGATTCTAAGTGAGTGAAGAACAAGAGAGTGTGAGGCTTAATAGCTTAATTAATTTACAAGTTATAGGAAATCAGATTGCCTTGGAATACTAAATTGATTTCAAGTATTGATTTTGAACATGAACCTTGAGAAGGGAAACAAATTCTAAGTTAGGATTTATAATGAACCTAAGGACGCATCAATTGACTTAATCCTTGTATTATGATGTTATGGGTCCATGTGAGTGACCATTTGTATATTGATGCTTATATTGGCCTAATGTGGCATATTATGGAATCGTATGAGATTGTGGATCATACATGTTCATGCATAGTGTCTTATGCATTGTGATTGTCCTTGTGGACTGTTGTAAGGCCAAGTTGCCTAGGAGATTGAACACACCTTAGTGCGGGTGCGAATAGACAAGTGTGGGTCGTGTTATGACCTCGGAGGCGTCGGGGTGCGGGTCCCTCACATGGACAATTTAGAGCTCCTCTGTGCCGTAGGGCAAACCGATGCAAACACACCGACGATCCGGACTTGACACTGTCCTATATCGTGATCTAGTGATGAATGTCTGTGCAATGCCATGATTGTGCACGACTTGATTTATAGCACAGGCCTCGGCAGCCGAGTCACAGACATGTCTCCTGATCTTTCTCTCCGATTGATTGAGTTTAGCTCCATGGAGTAGGGGTTTGAGAGAACATGCATATGAGACATGATATATATATACATTGTTGTTATTATCTGTTTTCCATATTATGACTTATCTGTTCATTACTTGTAATGATTACCGCCTCGAATTTGTTTAATTAATTGCTTACTGTTGGACTTACTTGTTAGTATTTGAATATACTGTTTCTGATTTGCTATTTGGGCGCGTGGCGCCGTAATGTTTCTAGCATGCTATAATTGGTAATGATGTAGGATGTCTTACCTCTTTCTGTGTTTCCTATATCTTTGTATGTCTGTTTTATACTTATATTGATAAAAGATCGTGAGGAAGATAAAGAGGGACCACACTTTGGTTGATTGGATTGGGCATTTGGACAAGGTTTCTTCGGCTACATACAAGTGCAGTTGCGTGGAGGCATTGATGCCTGACTTGTTGACTGGTACTTCGAGCGTCGTATGTGTATATGGGGTTGCGGCTTTGTCTGCTAGTAGTACCTATCCCTGGGTCATTACTTTTTCCCCTTTTAGTGTTTTATTCCCGCTGTATTTTATTGGACTCTATAATTGTTATATTCTATGTCATCAGTGATTTGTGTACATTGACTATATATACATATATATAAGAGATATGATTTTATTTCAGTGGGTGCATCATGGTTTGAATACAAGTATATTTCATTCGAGGCTCATATTTTTTACCTATGTAAATTTGTCAAAAAAAAATATAGACTCTTGAGAATTTAAGTTACT
Source organism: Ormosia emarginata (assembly GCA_029884605.1). Classification (NCBI taxonomy): domain Eukaryota; kingdom Viridiplantae; phylum Streptophyta; class Magnoliopsida; order Fabales; family Fabaceae; genus Ormosia; species Ormosia emarginata. Next base: position 7,109,794 of record JAQQTP010000087.1, read on the forward strand.
GTTATCATGACTGTGACACACTTGGATTTAGTAACTGTGGTATAATGACGATTATGCTCTGGTGCTACATCAAGGGGTGTTACACAAAGTGCCTAAAGTAACTCATATTATCACAAAATTGAACAAGCAAGTTAAGTAAGTATTAAGCTACCTCTATAATCATTTACAAGTCTAACATGTTTTAGAGAATATTATAATAATTCATTAAATAAGTATTTATCTTGTCAAAAGCTCTTTGACATTCTTCATCTCATTCACCCGGCTAATGCTTCTTCAACAACTTGAATATAGGCTCACAAGTGCTGGTCAAGTTAGCAACGAATCTAGCAATGTTGTTAAGTCTCCTGAGAAAACTTCTCATTTCATGCTCTATCTTAGGAGTAGACATATCTTGTATTGCTTTCACCTTATTTGGATCCACCTTTATTCCTTCTCTACTAACGATGAATCTAAGTAGTTTTCTAGTAAATGGTCCAAAAACACATTTAGGAGGATTCAACCTTAACTTGTACTTTTTGAGTCTTTCAAACAACTTACGCAAAATCGCCACATGACTTTTCCCTTCTCTATACTTGGCGACTATATCATCCATGTACACCTCAATCTCCTTGTGTATTATGTCATGAAACAACGCAACCATAACATATTCATAAATAGCCTCAATATTCTTTAATCCAAATGACATCACTGTGTAGCAAAATGTTCCCCAAGAAGTGATGAAAGTGGTTTTCTCTTTGTCATTGACATCCATGGGGATTTGATTATACCTTGAGTATCCATCTATAAATGAAAACTTATGATTCTTAGTTGTGTTATCAACTAGAACATCAATATGGGAGAATGGGAAATCATCCTTTGGACTGGCCTTATTCAAATCCCTGTACTCCACACACATTCTAACTTTTCAATCCTTCTTAGGCATAGGAACAATATTGGCTACCCAATCTGGGTGTCTTGACACTTCCACAAATCCAGTTTCTAGTTGCTTAGTCACCTCCTTGATCTTCAGGGATATACCAAGATGTATTCTCCTTAACTTCTACTTCTTTGTCTCAACATTAAGGTATAATGGGATTTTATGTGACGCTATCTCCGGATCTAATCCAGGCATATCCTAATAAGACCAAGCAAAGAAATTCATATACTTTTTGAATAGTGCGATCATTTCTTCACGCTCGAGGTTTTCCACCATTTTCAACTGTTTTTGGTCTTCCTCTATCCCCATGTTGATAACCTCTACTACCTTGTTATTTAAGTCAAATCCCTTCTCTGAATATTCTAGTAGTTTTGTTAATTTTTCGACAACTTCCTTCTCTTCACCAGATCTAGGGTCTTCTTCATCAAACGTCACAGAGGGATCAATTGATGAGTTTTTGTGGTCCCTTTCATGAGGTGAACTTTCTACAAGACTCAAATCCTTGGAAAGTAATTTGTGTGGAGTTGGAAAGGTAAAATAAAGTAGCAATTGCAACATCCCAAATACTAGTACTAATGATATATCCGGATTATGCATTGGTAATTATATTTAGCACATCACTTATAAATATCATCAATCTTTAAAGAAAACAAATTAAAGATATACAACAAATATAAGATTGTCTCGGAAGTATATTATACATATATCTGAGAATAAAGTTTATACAAATTGTACATCATTGTACTATACATACATAACTTCCCTTCAAGAAACAAAATCTCTACAACTAAGTATCAAGATTAAAACCAAAAGAGATATATCATCTCTATATCATAGTTCTTCCCCTCACTTGGCTTCATACGTCATTCCTGGAATCATCAAAGAAATTCAAACAAATAGGGTGAGAATCTTAAAATTCTTAGTAGTTTCTATAAAAATTGTGTCATCATAACAATTCCAGTTGTTTTAAGGAAAAATCATTCAAAACTTAAATTAAAAGGGTAGAAAGATGGCAGAAAGTCAAAACTAGTCCATTCTCTTCCCAAAACAGATGTTCAATTTTATATCATTTATCAAATCATTTGTAAAATCTAATAATTCATTAAATCTCATCATTTATAAAGAATAATCAATTATCATATATTATTATTTTTCGTATATCATCAATCATCATATTTCATCATTCATCATTTCTAATCATTAACTATATCCCATCAATCATCATATTTCATCATTTGTCATATCTCATAATTAATCAAAAGGGTATATAAGGAATGTCCATCCTCACAATACCTTATACCTAGTAGTAATCTGCTTTCAGGTTAGTGCACTTCAACCTATTTGTAATAGTCCTATCTTGTTACACAAAACTACTCCGTATTCCAAGTAACCCAAGTCACCTCTAGTGAGGGAATGTCCATCCTCAATCTAGAGTTATAGGTAAAGAGGGAATGTTCATCCTTAACTACTCTGATAAGGAGGGTATCAACCTTCCTCACACTATCAATAATTTAGGAACACCTCAAGTAGAGAGGGAATGTCCATCTTCAACTACTTATCATCTTAGGAGACTCAGGTAAAAAGGGAAGAAATGTCCATCCTCAACCTCAATTACTCTGGTAATGAGGGAATGTCCATCCTCAACCACCATTATCCAAGTCTTACCCTAGGTACGAGGTTTTACTTCCTTGATAATGGGTTACCCTTGAAAGTCAAATAGCATATTTTATCACACATTTAGATCATCATCATCTTTATATCATTTCATCATCTATTCATAATCAATTGAAATGCATCATAGAAAATCATTTCCATGGTTGGTTGAATGCATATTCATATCACAAACATGTTATCTATCATGCTTTAATCTATGGTTTGGGCTACATTTGATCCTTGTGGGTAAAAGAACTTTGTTTTCATCATATCACATGTAAAACCTCAAAAACAGAGGCTTGGTAATCATTTATCAGGCCTTGGTAATCGACTACCAGCTTGGAAGAAGCTTGGTAATTGATTACCTGGGTGTGGTAATTGATTACCACTTGTCCAAAAGCCAGGTAATTGATTACCAGCTTGTGGTAATCGATTACCACCCTTCTAGAAACTCGTTGATTACCACCCTTCTAGAAACTCGTTTTGCAGCTTAGTAATTGATTACTAGCTCGTGGTAATTGATTACCACCTGGTTTTGTGCAGAAAGTAGAGTATCCAATCAAAGTAACCCAAAACCAATCAAATATATATCAACCACAACATCAATAAAAATGGCAAACCAGTTATGGGTATCACAAAACCTATTTTTCAATCACAAACTTAATAAGTTTCAAAGCCAAAATTTAAACTTTAAATTCAATAAATCAACCCATATTTTTTTCATAATTTTCAATACATCTATTAACCCAAAATTATCAAGAAACGAGGAAAAGATTGATAAAACAAAAGAAAACACCCTACTTAGCTTGTAAAACACCTTATTCTTCCCCTTATATTTCCTTCCTCTTTCTTCCCTTTTATAGCCACCACCTTGCTTTGTTATGGTTTCTTTCTTTTTCCTTTCTTTATTTTCTCTTTCTTTTTCCTTTTCTTCTGCTGAGTGAATGGGAGAAATGAAAGAGTGGAGAGAGTGAAGTGAGAAAAGTGGGTTTGAAAGTCAAAGAAAATGAGAAAAGAAACATAATGGAGAAACGGTGGAGTAGGAGAGATAAGGATGGAAAATTCCTCTGAAACTTTTATATCTCCTAGATACACTTTAATATTTCATTAATGAATTTTCAAACCTTCATAGGTATTGTAGAAATTCTAGGATTTCATTCAATTCTCAGTTTCATAATTTAACAATTATTCATATACACCTTTATCAGTCATTAAGCTTCATTATTCTCTCCTAGGTTAAGTTAAACCTATGGAGTTAAACTAAGAAGCTTTTAAATGTCTATTCTAATTTGTTTCCATTCTCATATTAACATTCATCCTCTCTAATCTTATAATCTTTTGTGCTGCTTAACTGTCCAAGTAGGCCTTTAACTACTCATTCACTCTTATTAAAAATACTAAATCAATTCATTGGATCCTCCAAAATTTACTATAACTCATTCCAATAATTTGTGACTTAGAAATAAATTTTTATATTTATTTCTATCTTCTCAATTGTTTAGGTTGAAATCTTAGCTAATCTTCACATTCAATGTTATAGAATTATACACAAATTAGTCCAAAAGGTTATCCGAATTAATAGGAATGACAAAGCAAGAACTATTTAAAAGAACAAAAAACAAGATATTATACAAAAATTTGAAAAGAAAACTAAAATGCAAAAGGACAAGCCTAAAGTGCAACGAGGAGGAATGCTAAATATTCATGCAAATTCATTTAGTTAATGTCTCAAGTAACATAAATATAAGCTCAAAAGATAGCTAGTCTTAAATATCTACTTAGTATAGTATAACCAAACAATTACTTGGAAACAATCACATCAATCATTGGTTTAGATTTCTAGTTCCTCAGTGGCTCCTCACTAGTAAAAACACAGATTGTCTTGTGCTCTTCTAGGCCTTCTTCATGCAATGAATTGATATTGAGATGGCATCGGGGGCAAATGACTTCTTTAGAGGAAGCTACCCCTTGTCTAGCTTGCATTACTCCCAAAGTAAGCAATCCCTATATTTGAACCTTGAAGTCCCAATAGTTCTCGATATCATGTCCTATTCCCCTACAATGATAAGCATTACTTGACTCTTCATTGTACTTCTCTTCTTTCATCATTGCAGTTGGTGTAGTGATACTATAACTTGTTTTCTTCAACCCCTCAAATATTTTAGCCATCGATATACGCAAACTCATGAGCTTTCTTATTGGTGATCCTTCCATCTCCAAAGCATTTACCTTATTCCTTCCACCATGATTGGGAATTGGGTTGTTGATGTTAATGTATGCCCTAGAGTTTAACCGTGCTTGCTTACATTTTATTATGCTATTTATTAAATATATGAGGAATTTCATTTATTATGTTATTTATAATAAACATAATAAAGTCATTTGAATAATAAGTTTAACGCCATAGGACATCAAGTGGATGACTTGATCATGAGATCCGATTGGATAAAATCATAACACCATTCTTAAATGTCCCTAGTCAAGTATTATTGTTAATTAAGACAACAATAATGCATTAGGACTAGTATGTGCGTAGATTGATGACCACATCTCACAGGTCATGTATATGAGATATTAAGTCTTCACATAAGTACATATTAGAGTAATGATGTATTGGCTTGAACCACCATGAGAACGCTGCATGGATCATTATATAAGTGTCATAAGCGATTCTCAACATGACAATGGTGTATGTGGTTCTTTCACCTAAAATCACTACGATTCCTATATGAGGAGTTGTATGTTTTTTTGCCATCAAACATCATCTGTAACAAGGTGATTATAAAGTTAGTTATTGGACATACCGCGAATCATGCAGAGGGATGTGAGTGACCTAGATAGGATTTATCCCTCCTACATAACAGGAGCAATATTTTCAGGCCCTCTGATTGAGTGAGACTACGAAATGCATGACCATACTCAAATGATATATTGATCTCATTGGTTATTACTAAGTCTACTAGAGTATCAAGAAACGAAAGATTGAACTATACAAGGGTGACACATTCTATGCCTTGTGTTCAATCTAGATATCTGGACAAAAGGACTAAACTATATGAAAATATTAATCATGGAAAGGTTATGTCAAATCACTGACATTCTCATTACTTGGGTAGCAGCGATGTGTTGCTAGATATCATTCACTACTTGTAATATTAAAATAGAATTTTAATGTTATTACCAATGTCATGAGAACCTACGGGATCATACATATAGAGCAAACTGAATTGGAGCAATGAGAATCCAAGTTGGATTGAAATTTTATTGTGGGCTAGACTCATTACAGATGAGTCCAAGGTAGTCCAGCTAGCCCTGCTGCTACTCTCACTCGTATAAGGCAGTCACAGTTATAAATAGCATTGACAACGGGCTGTCAAGAAAGGTATCACGAACACTAGTTGCACCCTAACATAAACAGTGAGACAGTAACAAGTTTTTCCTCTTTTTGCAGCTAGCACTGTGCTATAGATGTGAGACTCCAAGATTGCAGATGTTGGATATTTGTGAGCCTGTTCATGTGGATAACGTAGAGGCACTATCGTTGCTGTGATGCTGGTGATTTGCATTGATTGTTTTTCATCTAGCTTCAAAAGGTAAACTCGAAAAATAATGAATCATGACCCCTTTTTTCACATGGATCCTTGTTAGGAATTCTTTTTCTTTTGTGCTTTTGTTCCCGTAATTCCTAACAATTGATAATACTGAGTCTAGTCTCCTTTTGAATTCAGCCCTACAAGTAATTAACTTCCTTACTGTAGTTTTAAAATATTCACAATCTTCAATTGAGTGCCTTGGGACATCCGTGTGGTATTTGCAAGTTAAATTTGGGTTATACCACATTGGTAATGATTGTTCTAGGGGACGTACATGATTTCCTGAGATGAGGTGAGCATCAAACAACCTTTGGAATAAGTATGTGCTTGAAATGGATAATCTTGGGAAATAGGGTAGGTTTTGGGGGCGGAAGCGACCTTGATTTTGAAAGTTTGGCCGAGGTTGTAGGTAGCTTGGGTAATTTTGTGGAGGTGCAGGTGGGTATCGAGTATAGGTTTGGCGAGTTAATACATATGGTTATGGTGTGGGAAGATTGTTGATTTGGAATTATAGAGTTGGGGTGATGTTTGTGGTTGGCACAATTTGGTGGGGTGGGTAGTAAGGAGGTGAAGATGTTTGGTATGGAAAGTAAAGGTTAAGGTTATATGGCAGTTGATGCCTTAGGTATTGTGGTGAATATCAAGGTCTGAAGGTCTATTTGTGTTGAACATAATTCACTTCAGGTTCTTTCTTTTTCAGTTGGAATCCCTTTTTAGAAGTGATATTCTCTGTATTGCTCACTAGAAAATTCTCAGCTTTAGCTAAAATCTCGATCCTTTCTTCTATAGTAATCAAATAAAAAAAAATCTTTATAGGCTGCTCTAGTCATTGCCTCTATAAAAGGAGTTCCTAGGGTTTCCAAGAAATATGAATACATCTCGGATAGTGTTGATAAGGGTTGAACTTGAGCCGCCAAGGTTCTCCACCTTTGTGCATACTGTTTGAAAGATTCCTTATTTCTTTTCTATATTGAGCTCAACTGTTCCCGGGTAGGAGCTACATCCAAATTGAACTTGTATTGATCCATGAATAAATCAGCTAATTCCGTCTAGCGAGAGATCTTAGAGTGGTCTAATTGAAGATACCACTCTAAAGTGGGACCTGTAAGACTCTCGTGGAAAAAGCTAGTGAGGAACTTATCATCCCTAGACCAAATAGCTATCTTGGTTCCATAATTGATTAAGTAAAATCGAGGGTTGCCACTCCTATCATACCTGGCAAAATCAGGAATCTTGAAATCTTTAGGGATCACGATTTCTATGATAGGGCACAATTCTTTAATTCTAAGAGGTCCGTAAGCATTAGAACCCTTGATTGCCTTGATATGCTTTTCCATTTTCTCCATCCACTTTTCTTTTGTCTTGTCTTTCTCGATTATGGTATGATTATTCCTAAAGTAAGGCATTGTTACTTGCACAAGAATGGACACATGAGACTGTTCTCAAGTAGGTCCAGCATAATTAAGAATTCCATTATGAGCACTTTTCAAGGTGCGATGCCCCTCCCCAGTAGGCTAATCTATCAATGTTGTTTGATGTGGTTGCTCATGAAAATTGCTTATCCCCACAATGATGCCTGAGGTTACAATCGAGAATATTGATGTTGTTATCATGGAGGAGATCTGTGGCACACTCACATATGCTTTAACCCCATTTACACTCATATTTATACTAAATAAGATTAGAGACTCCCTTACATCATACAGTATTGCTTCTAACCTTTCTTGGGTCTCAGACATCTTATTCATCTACCTTATCATTTCATCAACTTCCCTGCTTTGATTTCTCCTAACCTCAGGATTACTAGCAGTTGTTCTAGTCCGAGATATGGTATTGTGAACTCAGGTTTGATTAGTTTTTTCTTTCCTAGGCCGCCCAATGGTTCTTGAACCAGTTTAATTTATTAAAACAAAATAACATTAAACAAAGAAAAAAGGAAATAATATTGTTATGAGTTTTTATGCACTTTATGGTGTATGGTGCATGGATATGGCCTTAGTCCTCTTATTTTACTCTTTTGGTTATTTTTAAATACGGCCTACGTGTCGTGCCTTTCTCTCTACATTCTAGCTGTACATTCTCTTCTCACATAACTCCCCTAATATGTAAAACGAGGTTTCTTTATACTTTGTAATGTAATCTTGATGTGGAGGCAAGAAGACGATATCAAATGAGGACATTAGTGGGAGATGCTAGGTGATGTTGGTTTGCTCTCTAGGTTTAGTTGTTGATACTCTCATTGGCTTTGGAGAATCAATGCGTTAAGGGCCATAATCATGTCACATTCTTTTTATGCTTTATATGTATGAGATGCATAACTCTGCCTATATATGAGCTTTGTTGCAAATCTCTTTACAGAGTCAGTCCCAAGCCCGAAAAAAAGAGGAGGGTTGTGTTAGGCAGTCGATAGCTAACGTAAAACGTTATCAAATCCCTTAGTTGTTGTTGTTGTATGTATGTATAAGATGCATAGATGTTAATGGTATGTTAAATAGTTCAACAAATGGTGAGATAAAGTAATTAATAAAAAAAAATCCCTTAAAGAAAATATTAAGTTGTTGTGTGATTCCTTCCAATGCATGGCACTCATCAAGGCTGGGATTAATTAAGTGTAGAGCTGCCAAAGCATGATGCCTTTATCTATACTAGTAAGATGCGATAAGATAAAGGTAATATCCAACTGCCAACCATTGGGTCTGACTTAACTAGGCCATTTCAATAAGATTTAGGGCTTAGAGGCATAGAGTTAGGCTCTAGTGCATTAGATGGATTAGAATAAGTGTTATTAACCCAACTATCCAAGAGTTGCATATGATGTAATTGGAAAATGTTTCTTACCTATGTAACATCCTCGATAACATATTAGGCTTGTAAAAGGTTATTGAGGTAGCCTAATACTAGTTTAACATGCTTGTAAAGTTTCATGACAGACTAAGATAGTTTAGGCACTTTGCCGTAACATGGAATATGGAAAATGCCTTAAAATGACCCAGAAAATGGCATAAATTGCCTAGATGAGAGAAATAATTGTAGATAAGTTATTTTTAAGTCATAAATGAGTTAAGGAAGTTGTAGTTAAAATTTGGAGGTAAACTAAGTTTGTTTGATATTTTTAAGTACACCGAGTACGTGTTTTGATACCAAATGAACTCAACACAGATATGAAAAATTAAGGAAACTGTGAAATAAGTATTAAGGTAAATCTTAGAATTTATTTTAATATTTATGGAGGTTAGAAAACTTGAAATAATAAGATCAAAGTATTCCTAGGAGATATGAGTTTTATGAAAGGACAAAAATGCCTTTAGTGTTATTTCTTTAAAATTGAGATCTTTCTCACTTCTTTCGTCACTCTCACGCTGGTTTCTTCTAGCAGAAATGAAACAGAATGGAGCGGAATAGCAGCAGAGGAAGAGAGGGAAAATGGGGGAAAATCAAGAGCCAAGTTCAAGCTTGAGGTAGGGGTATCCATTTCTCACTCTTTTCTCTCATTTCCCTCTCCCATGGATGTTGTTTGTGCTAAATAGAAATGAGATTACATGAGTAATGAAATTTCTTTTGGTTTATTTTAAATATGTTTTAGGTATGGAACTAGTTTATGGCTTTGATTTTTCATGATTCTTGGTAAAACAAAAAGGGGTTTCTGCACCATGGTTTATATGTGCTTGAGATGATGATTTCATGAGGTCCATGATGATGGTTGTTCTCGAGTTCAAGGGAAATGGGGTTTGTTTGTGTTCATGTTGCTTCTAAGCTTCTTGATTAATCATGCTTTAATGGTGATGATGTTAATTTGATGTATTTGATATTGAGGTTGTTGTTTTTGTGGTGATAGTCGAGAATGATGATGGGAAATTGATCTCAAATTATGTTATTAAATTATACAATTAGAGTATAATTGAAGGCTATGGTTTAAATTAGACATAGATTGATCCTTATAGCTTGCTTTATGGTAATTGTGGTTTAGTTGAGATATAATAGGTCAAATTGGGATTTTGAGGTATTTTGAGTGTTTTCTTACTTGAATGTGTTTTCAATGGGTGTTTATGACTTGTTCATGGTAGGAGTTTGAGTTAGAAACTTGGGACTTTTCATTTGGACTTTTGATGCACAAAGTGAGAAAAAAAGATATTTTTCTTACTTAATTGAGTTTAATCTATGATTGATGAGTTGAATTTCATGTTTAATGATCCTAACATGATTAGAGACCATGACTAGGGTTGAGGAACACTTAGAATTCATGAGTTGAGGATTAGAACTTGGTTAGAAACCAAGTTTATGAAGAACCCGAATTATGCAGAAACAATGTAGCATCCAAGTAGTCTGTGATGTTTGTTACATAACTTGAGTTACAGACATTGGATTGACTTGATTTCAGTGGCATTTGAAATCTAAGATATAAGGCTTCATGTAGTAAAAATTTTATAATTTTAGAGCAAGCCAATCAGTATCAGTTCCTATTTGAACCCAAGGCAGATTCTGTAGAAAATGCATTCTGACAACTAGTAAACTAGATTGCATAATTTCTTGCTCCAATGTTGTATTGACATGAAACTAGTGGCATTTGAAAGCTAACATGTAAGGCTTGTTGACCATTTTGAGTTCTTAGTTTTTCCCCAGTTTCATTTAAAATTTAGATCATTTTGTGGCATTGGAAAGATATGAGAAAATGCTATAAAATTTCAGAATTTTTGAGGTTATGATGCACATTTGGTGTAATCTTGAAAATCAACCTTTTTAAGGCAAATATTGAGGTGTTTTGTGATAGTTTAAGCTTGAATGATTTGTAAGCTATGTTTTGTTCACTTTTTGGATAAAGTTGAATTAGAATGACATGATAAAAGTGTGTTGGATCCCTATATGACTAATTTTTCTATGTAATTTCATGTTAAAGATATGAATCATTGTTTATGCTATGTATTACTAAGGGATGAAGATGAGGCATTGAGCTATGATACGATATGATAATGAGAAATGCCAAAGAGTATAATTAACGAATGCATTATGTTTTGTTATAAGATGATTGATAAATGTAATTGATATTGATGTTTAATGCTATGGTATAAAAATGATCATGTTATAGAACATTGAATATACCTTGTATGGTATTAATGTTGATGATATGCATGATTTTGGGAAGCAATATAAAAGAAAGGATTAAAGGTAGGTGACGTTGAATGAGTCCCTCTCTACCATCATGTAATGTAATGTATAATGGAAAATTTATTGATTATGGTAATTACTTCCCAATTATGCAAGGAGAATCATGATTATGTAAAAAGTGAAAGAAAGAAAGGTTTTTAATACTCTTGCATGTTTTGCTTTTAAACCTGTTATTTGATGTTTCCGTGTATTGTAAACTTATGCTTGGACAAAAGGGCTCCAAGTGGCTTCGACAAAAGGGCTCCAAATGCCAAAGTTATGAATGTTTAGTAGTGCAAGTAACAAAAAGGCATCTTGTCTACCCAGAAAACAATACAAGATACAAAGGGCTTTCTAGAAATATTCAAATAACATGTGTTTTCTAAAATAAAATCTTTTCAAATAATCATTACATGAGCATACTTTAGGATTCTTATTAGGCATAATCATATATTACCTTGCATTGCATAAAATTTGGCAAATGTATAGGCAATTGTCTTGTTTTTATTAAATGTGGATATTAAGGATAAAAACTAGTTAAAGAAGGTTGAGAATAGTATTTAAAGTGAATTAAGTGTTGTTCTTATAATGATAATAAATGTTGAAGTTTAATTCAAAGGAATTAAAGTAAAATGATGTTTGTTGTTGTTGTCACCATAGTTGATAAGAATGAATATGTTGATTCATGTGCGGATCTTTTATGTGTTGTTAAACTATTTTAGTAACTAAATGAATTATTTTATAATTGAATAAATTATCTACTTTGGGAAGGGAAATGACTGAGTTTTGGCGTATGCTACCTTTCCAATGATTAAGTACAATTTGGTTTATACCCCAAAGTAGCTAGATTTACCATGATGTCACGATTTAAATATTACTACTGAGAATTAGTAATTCTCACCCCAGTTCTTTTTATGTTTTCCATGATAAATCCAGCAAAGGATCAAAGCAAGCGCAAGACAAGGCGATGAAGATTTAGTTAAGTTATTAATGTAATTATTTTGGTTATGTAATTATATTTATGGTTCTATAATTAAGTTTATATGTATAATTTGTAAAGGTTTGTAATCTCAGACATATCAGATAGATGTTTAGTAAAGAGCAAGTTTCCTGAGGAGTAAAATGTCTTGCTGTCTTACTTCTATAAGGGCTCTATATATATATTCGTTAATTAGATATTGAACAGGTTGTGAATTATGCTTAATATAAGAAAGTGACATACTAATTCTATTTACTCAATATACGTAGGGTATACTGCAATATCTAATATTAGGGTGTTACAACCTAAATAACCAAATTTTGAGTGATAAGCCAATGCTGACTCAAAGTTAGGTGAAATATGGATCTTAGCCCACTAAGAAATCTTAATATAGGATTTTTCAAGTCAATGTTGAGGGTCATTGATTTGAATAAAATAGTGGGAGACGTATTTAATTAAAGGCCTTGTTAAATATATTTATGGCATGATACTTATGCTTTGCATATTTCTGTTGATAGATTACCATGGCAATAAACACTTTGAATAACTTGTCATTGCGATCCGTCCTTGAGAAGGACAACTTGTCTAGAACAAATTTTCTAGACTAGTATAGGAATCTGAGGATTGTACTCAAACATGAGAAATAATTGTATGTTCTAAAGCAACCTATTTCTAAGCCACCTGCTGCAAATGCCCCTAAAGTTAATAAGGATGCTTATAAGAAGCATCAAGATGACGCCTTGGACGTCGACTGTCTCATGCTAGCCACCATGAACTCTGAGCTTCAGAAACAACATGAGAACATGGAATCTTACGATATGATCGTACACCTGAAAAGGCTCTATCAAGAGCAGGCTAGGCATAAGAGGTATGAAGTCTCAAATACACTGTTTTAGTGCAAACTGGTAGAGGAAAACCCTGTTGGTACTCATATGCTCAAAATGATTGGATACATTGAGAACATAGAGAGGCTTGGTTTCCCATTGGATTAAGAGTTGGCCATTAATTTAGTCCTGCAAACGTTACCGAAGAGTTACAATTAATTCGTCATGAATTACAATATGAACGAAATTGACAAACCTATGCCAGAGCTGTTAAGCATGTTAAGAACTACTGAGCAGAATATTAATAAAGGAAAAGGGAAGGCTATTATGATGGTCCAACAGAATACGGGCAAAAAATAGCTAAAGAAGCCCAAGGACAAATGGATAAATTCAAGGGCAAGGGCAAGGGCAAGGGCAAGTATAAATTCAAGCCCAACACTTCTAGCTTGAAACCTATGAAAAGGAAGGTGTGTGCTTCCACTGTGGTCAGACCGGACATTGGAAGATGAATTGAGGCAGGTGCTTGGAGGAGCTTAAGAAGAAAAAGGGAAGTGAGACTTTCAATTCAGATATTTTTGTTATAGAAGTCAATTTATCTACTTCTACATCTTAGGTATTAGATACTAGATGTGGGTATTACATTTGTGTAAATGTGCAGGACCTAAAAAGGAGTAGAGCATTGGCTAAGGGTGAAGTCGACCTACAAGTTGAAAATAGAGCAAAAGTTGCTACTTTAGCTGTAGGGACTTATTTTTTATCTTTACCCACTGGGCTTGTTATTGAGTTAGAGAACTGTTATTTTGTGCCTGTTATTAGTAGGAATATCATTTCTATTTCTTGTTTGGACAAGAAAGGTTTTTCATTTATAATAAAGGACAAAAGTTGTTCTTTTTATTTGAATGATATTTTTTATGGTAGTGCACAACTGAGTAATGGACTTTATGTCATCGATCTTGAAATGCCTATCTATAACATAAATAATAAGAGGTTCAAATCAAATAATATGAACCCAACTTATTGCTGGCATTGTTGTTTGGGCCACATAAATGAGAAACGCATCTCCAAACTCCATTAAATCCTAACCATTGATCTAATCAACGGTTAAGATGACCTAAAATGATGGCTAGGAGATTTGTTGCATTTTGAAGAGTACATGGAGGAGGGGGGACAGTTTGGTGCTACATTTAGGATCTAAAGCAACAAGTTGAAGACCTTAATTGATCACTTTAGTCATTATTGATCACCTTGGTCTTCATTAAACATTTTCAAGAAACAAAGTTATAAAATTTCTCTCCATCTCTCTTCTTCTCTAAGCTCACGGCCAAGCACTCCAAAACAGCCTTCCATCACTTTTTAATTTCAAAAAATCATATTTCTTGAATCTACACCTAATTCTAAGACACTTTGTAGTTTACACCAAGTCCTAAATCTTTCATCTTTAAGGAGTTTTTCTAAGAGCAACTTCTAGGGTTCTTAAGGTGAAGTTATGGAAAACTTTATTTCTTCTCTTCTTTTTCATGTTCTAAACCATGTTTGATCCATGGTTCCTCTTATTCAAGCTTGATATACTAATTTCTTTGTGTTTGTTTTATGTTCAAGAGACTTTCGTTGGTGGAGATCTTGTTCAAAATACAAAACAAGGAACTTTTTGTGGTTCTTCAAGAGGTAAGAGGGAGATCCATCTCACCAACCAAGTATGGTGGTGAGAGATGATTTTATATTTGATGGATGGTGAATCCATGTGAGGGTTCATATCCATGATCATGTAATAATTTGTGTGTGTTTATGTGCTTTGATTATTTGCCTATGCTTGATATGCTTTGCATGATTTAATTGCTTATATGGTATGCTTATGATATGCATGATGAAGATATGTTGAATATATTATGATGGAGGTATGATAAAGTAAGAAATTTTGGCTCCAATGGCCAAGGGGAGGTCACGGTTTTGACACTCAAAAATTAGGGTTTTATGTTGAAATTTTTCAAGAATAAGGAAATTGATTTGTTTAAAGAAACTATGAAGTGGAGAAAATTATTTTTGGTTTCAAAGACCATGGTGAATTTCGGCTTTATCACCTCAAAATAGGTGTTTACAAATTAATATTTTCATGAATGGTAAAAATGGATGTTTAGAACAACTAGGAAAATAAACAAATGGTTTGTTTTCAAGAAACAAGTGCTCATGGTTTTAGTGAGAATTTTTAATGGTTTTGTTTGTGTAAAACCATATCAATTTAGAAGGAAAAATATTTGATGGTTTCAATAGTCATGTCCATGGTTTTGAAGGCTTGTAATGTCTTGATTTTTATGAATAAAGTGATTTTTTTTCAAAGTGGAAATATAACTTGATTTAATACAAGGAATTTGGAAAGGGAATCAGAGTGTTTTAACACTTGAAAAATTGAATTTTCATTTTTGAATGGAAAAGAGAGGTTGAAAGTGTTTGAACCTCAATTTATTTTAAAGAGGATTATTTTTAGAATTGATTTGGAATTATAAAGAATACGTTGGTAACTTGGGATTTTTTAACGTGTAACTCATTCTTTGGGTTTTAGAGAGCGTTAGTAAATTTTAAAGTTAAAAACATTGATTTAATTCAATGAAATGATGATTCTATGGAATAAATTATGACAAATATTTTCTTGAGTAAGAAATGTGTAAAATAATGTGAGAAGTCATATTATTTTAAAAAATGTTGAAAAGACATTTTTAACGGTTGAGAAATATTTTATGAAGTTGAAAAATAGTGAAAAATGATTTATGTAACTTAAAAACGTGATTTTTAAGCTACGCGATTGGAAAAACGTTTAAATATTTCCATGCGATTTGAAAAACGTTGAAATATTTTTATGCAGTTTGGAAAGCGTTTAAATGTTTTTACGTGATTGAAATATTGTTGAAAAATCACTAGGTGATTTAAAAATGATGGAATATTTTTACGTAATTGATGAAAACATTGAAAAATCAATATGTGATTTGAAAACATAACAGAAATGTTACAAAATTGTGAAAACGCAACAAAAGTGGTGTGCAACTATGAAAACACGATAATATGATTTTCGCAATTAAATATACAGTAAAATTACTGTTGAATCAGTGGATGAACACTGTATATGAATTTTTGCCTATGATTGGCATTGGTGCATTGAACATGCATTGGAAAGGTCCGAGGGACTATATGAGGCTATTTTCCTAGGAGAGACGTACACTTCTTGAGTGGGTGCGATATGCGTAGTGTAAATCATTTGTTGACCTTGGGGGCATCGGAGTGCGGGTTGCTTACATGGGTGGTTGGTAGCTCTTCTTCTCGTAAGTTAGACCGATGCAACGCACCGATGATCCTGACCGAGACACTATTCTTAATCGAGATCTCGTAAAGACTGTCGTGTATATGCTAGATGTGCAAATACAAATGAGAATTGTAGCACTTGGTCTGAGGCATTTTGGTACAGACAGATCTTTCGGATCAACTTCTTCGAACTGAGCATTAGCTCCATGGAGTAGGACATTGAGTCTATGTGCGCATGCATGAAACTGAGCATTTATATCTATGTGATATATTAATTGAGGAATATTGGCTATGACAATTATTCTGTTGAGAAAATACTTGGATGATGATGATGATAATACTGTTAATGGCATGATGGTAAATATTATTTATTATATCTGTTATTTAATACATTATGATGATGTCATAATTGTTATTATAGTATGATATATCTGTATGGTATGCTGTATGTATTATCTTTGTGCTACCATATTGGTATTGGCGTAGGTGATCTCACCTCTTTGTATGTTTATTTGGTACTGTAAATATATTTGTAAAGACACTGAGCAAAGGGTTGAACAAGAGGGTGAAGAAGAGCAGGCTTCAGAGGAAGTCGAGTTTTGATCGGATGGCATCTTGGTCAAGTTTCTTTGGTTACGTGAGATTGCAGTTCCACGATGGAGCTGGAGCGTGGAGAACTAGTCCCAATGAGAGGGGACTAATTTATGAGGGACACTTGACAGTAAACTTTAGCATGATATTTCATGGGGATCCGTTTTTCTCTGTAACTTTTTTTGTGCATGTGGAATTTTTGCTGTCTATTAGGCAGCATTGGGATACTAAAAACTATGTCCCAACGGAAATTAGTATTGTGTCGTCAGGTCGGACACCTGTCCATAGGGCTATGTGTCAAATCGGATTCCTACCTGCTGAGGAGTCTGAGGAGGACCCAACTGAGGGTTCTGCTGCTTAGTTAGACTTGGGCGAGTCTAAACTCTTTTACAAACTATGTCTGTATATATTTAAGTGTGTTATTTAGCTTTAGAGAAATGGTCTGTATATAAATAATCTTGACGGTACGTTTGTAATGTATGATGATGTAAATTATGTGCGATGATGTATAATATTTTATTTTCCGCTAAGGTTATTTTATAGTTATTAAAGAAGAAAGAAAAAAAAATTTACAACTCATATTTTTATCACAACGTCACATTTTATATCTTGGGGGTAATTTGGTAATTAAGTATCATAAATGTAGCACCCTACGGTGGGTGCTACATTAAGCGGTCTGTAGCCCACGTGAGAATCGAACCCATGCACCAAAGGTCCTTTACATTCCTAAAGGAATTACCTTTCACCAGTTGAGCTGCATCCTTCGGGAATGTAAAGGACCTTTGGTGCATGGGCTCGATCCTCACGTGGGCTGTAGACTGCTTAAGGGGATGAATTTACATCAAAACATAATTGGGGTGAGAAATCACAATTTCTCAGTATAAACATTTCAATACTAGCATTTGTCCATAACAATTAATAAATAAAACTATAAACATCCAATTGCACTTGCAATACACAAATGAGCCACTGCTCAACGCCACAAGAATATTAGCATACAACTTATGTAACACTCTCAAGGCAATTTATAATTGTAACCTCAATAAGAAACTATTAACAATAATATACAACCGCTCATACAATCGTAAATATCATTGATTAAGGTAACTGCCCATACAATCACCATGCAAATGCAATGCTTGATATGTTGTATGTTTATGTCTAATATGTCCTAAGACAATGAAAATGCAATGAAGTAGAAATAGTGTTAGTGCAATGTGTAACACCCTCCCTAGGGTATCACATGTCTGACTCCCGACTCAAAATCTGAAAAGAAGTTCGCACAAAGTTTGAGTTATAAAATATGGGTTTTAAAATTTCTTCTTTACTGAAACGTAAATTTACTAAAAATATTAGGTAATATTGAAAATCATATTTCAACTATTCATTATGCAATATTGACACCAATTAATATTTCACAATTTAAAGAGAAATATAAAATTAATAGATCTTTTTTTTTAACAGTAGCAAATCCTATAACGGGTCCTACTTAATAGCACGGTACAACACTAACGAGAAACTTTAACATACTTATTCCTTTTTCTGTCCATCTTGATGCATCAGATATCTGTTCCTTTGTCAACACTGCACACCTTCGAGTCCTGAATGTCCACTCCTTATTGTTGTCACCAATCTCAGAGTATTTATCACCCGTATGTCTAAGACAACTCAATCTTTTTATTATTTGATTTTAACAGTATAGATACAACAAAACAACATAACAAAGAGGTGAGATCACCTACACCAATACCAACATGGCAGCACAGAGATAACATAAACAGCAATATCATACAGGGATATCATACCAGACTTCCAATAATATATTCAATATTAATCAACTATCATCATCCAATCATATATCAATCCAAGTATTCAAAACAGTTGTCATAGCCAATATTCCTCAATTAATATATCATACAGATATAAATGTTCAGATTCATGCATGCGCACATAGACTCAGTTTTTCAAAAACAACTCCATGGAGGTTTTCACAATTTCGAGAAGAATGCTCTGGTTAATTGCCCAGCCTAAGCCCACAGACAATCTCCCAGTCGTTGAAAAGAATCGTGTTCTTGTCGGGTATCATCAATGCGTTGCAACGGACTGCATCGCCAAGTGGCATATGGTCCAACCTTAGCCCACAGACAGATATCCACTGGTCGACCGCCGCGCCTTGACACACCCCAAGATCCATCATAGATCTCACTATCAATTCTTATTCCCTATTCAACCACAAGGGCCAAAATAGCTTATTAGCTATACTTTATACAATGCACGAATATATCAGTGCAAGTCCAACCCCAAAGGGCCAAATCTTTTCAATTTCATTTGTTCAATGTAATCATATGCTTCAACGCATATTTTTCCAATGCACATATAATGCACCAAATGCCAATCACAAGAATATCTTTCCAATGCATGTATAATGCACCAAATGCCAATCACAGGCAAAACATGTCATTTTCTCACACAGCATCCATATACTGGTTCTATAGTATTTATGCTGTATTTTCAACAGGAAAATCATATTATCACATTTTCATAATTATAAAACACTTTCGCCGTGTTTTCACAAAATTGCGCAACATTTCCGTTTCATTTTCACAATTCCAAAACATTTCTGTTACGTTTTCACAATTCCAAAATGTTTATATTACGTTTTCAAAATACTGTAACACTTCTATTACATTTTCAAAATTCTGAAATGTTTCTGTTATATTTTCACAATACCGTGACACTTCTGTTACGTTTACAAAATTTCGTAACATTTCTGTTACGTTTTCAAAATGTTGCAACTCTTCTGTTGCACTTTTAAACCACGTACTAATTTTTCAATGTTTTTCTCAATTGCGTAAAAATATACGTTTCTCAAATTGCATAGTATTTTTTCACTGTTTCAAAATCGCGTAACTTAAAAATCATTCTTTTAAGTCGCGTAAATCATTTTCCATCATTCTCAAAATATTTAAAACACTTTCCAAATCACATAACGATTTTCCGTCATTTTCACAATCACGTAAAAATATTCTATCACTTTTAAATCACATATTGATTTTTCAACAGTAGTTCAAATTACGTAAAATATTTAAACATAATTCAAATCGCGTAGAAATATTTTAACGTATTCCAAATCGTTTTTAAGATACGTAAAATATTTTTCAACATTTTACAATCACGTAAAATATTCCTCAATATTTCAAACATTATTTTGGATTTAAATAAATCAATATCATTTTCAACACATTTTTCAAATTGCGTAAAAATATTTTATTGCATTTCAAATCGTTTTTAAGCTACGCAAATAATTTTTTACCACAATTTCATTACAGAAAATATTTCTTAACCTTCAAAAATTCCTTTTCAACCTTTCTCAAAATAATATGACTTTGTATTTCATTTTTCACATTTCCTTACTCAAGAAAATCTTTTTTCACATTTCTTTACTCAAGAAATCCTTTTCCAAAATATAATCCACAAAAATCACTTTCCCATTGATATAAATCAACGTTTCAAAACTTAACATTTTCTAACGTATTTCAAAACTTGAAAATCGGTTATACGTTAGTAAATTTTCAAAACACCATTATATTCTCTATTTTTCCCAAATCATTTCCAAACACAACCTTCTTCAAAATAAATTGAAGTTTGAAAATATTTTCGTTTACAAAAAACTTGATTTTCTCAAGTGATAAACGCTCTAATTCCCTTTCCAAATTCTTGTGCGAAAATCATTTTGTTATAAAATCAAGGCATCCGCAAGTCTTCAAAAATCGTGAACGTGTTCATTGAAAACTGTCAAATCTTTCGAGAGACAAAACACTTTGTTTTATAAAATATCACTTTGTTCCATAAAAATTTAGGCATTACAAGCCTTCAAAAACGTGGACATGACTATTGAAACCATCAAATATTTTTCCTTCTAAATTGATATGGTTTTACACAAACAAAACCATTAAAAATCCTTTACAAAAACCGTGAACACTTGGTCTTTGAAATCAAGTCATTTGTTCATTTTCATTTTTCACTTTCTTTGCAAATCCATTTTCACTTTCTTTACAAATCCTTTTTCACTTTCTTTGCAAATCCTTAAAATCAACATTGCTATTTTCATTTAAAACTCATGTTTAGTAAAACACTTAAAAACTTTTTGCACAAAATAAATCAATAAAAATCCTTCTAAAATCGTGTTCATGTACTCTTTGAAAAATAAATCCTTTGTTTATTTTCCTTATTTTTCTAAACATCTCATTTCATCATTCATGAAAATATTAATTTGTGAACACCTATCTTGAGGTGTCTTGGCCGAAATTCACCATGTTCTAGGGACCAAAAATTAATTCTCTTGTTCTAGAAAAATTTCATCATAGACCTCAATCTTGAGAGTCAAAAATCGTAGCCTCCCTTTGGCCATTGGAACCAAAAATTGATTTCTTTTCCATCATCGCATCATGGCATATACATACATATTCTAATATATATCGCAAGTATGCCAAAATCAAAGCAATAAATCATGCAAATCATACCAAACATAGGCAAATAATCAAAGCACACAAACACCCACAAATAATTACATGACCATGGATATGAATCCTCACATGGATTCACTATCCATCAAATATAAGACCATCTCTCACCACCATACTTGGTTGGTGAGATGGATCTCCTTCTTACCTCTTGAAGATCCTCAAAAGCTTATTGATTTGCTTTTCTCCTTCACCACCAAGGGTTTCTTAAACACAAAACAACACATATATTTATTAGTATCTTAAGCTTGAATAAGAAAACCATGGATGTGCATCATGGTTAGAACCTTGAAAATCAAAAGAAAAGTGAAGAGTAACAAACTTCACCATTAAAGCTTCAATCTTTAGCTTGAAGAACAAGGTTGAAGAGAGATGATTTAGAGAAAATCTCCAACACAAAAATTGCTTAAAATATCATGTAGATTCAAGATCTATGGTTAGATGAAATTAAAAAGGATTGGATGGTGATTTTGGATGGTATGGCCGAAATTCCTCTTGAAGAACAAAGATGGAATTTTTTATTTTTGTAAGAGAAAAGCTTCTTAGACTTGGTTAAGACAAAGGATGAAGTGAAAACACTTAGTTTTTCCTTCCACAAATTTCGTGAAGCTCCTTGGGAAAATTCCTAAAAATCATAAACAAATGTTACAATCAATACCAAGTGTAGAAATAGGTAAACCATGGTTCAATCATGGCTTAGAAAATCAAAACTAGAAGATTAGAAGAAGAAATATGAAATTTATCATTTTTGGTAGAATCTTGAAGCTTGGATTTGAAGATCAAGATGAATGATTTAGAGAAAACTCATAACTAGAGATGTTTTTAGAATAAGGCAAGGATTCAAGAAACTAGATTGGATGAAATTTTTGAGTGATAGAAGGTGTTCTTGATGGTCATGACCGAAACATAGAGGAGAAGAGAAAGGAGAGAAAATTTTGCTTCTTGAAAATGAACAATAATGGCCAAGAATGACCAAGACCACTAATAATGGTCTTCAAACTTTTTCCTATGTCCTAAAGCTCCACAAAATCGTCCCCCCCCTTCAAGTAATCTCCAAAGGATGCAAACAAAGAAATCATGTAGCATAATTGACTAAAGCAACAAATAAAGCATTGTAACTTTTCCTTTAGCTTCATAATTCACCACAAAACCGTCCCCCCCTCTTCATGCACTCCAAAATGTGACCAATTTCACTTGTCACTATCTTAAGCATTTCTAGCCATTGATTAATTTAATGGTTAGGATTTAGGTAGACTTTTGATTTAGAAGACTTAATCTAGGCCATTGGATCTTTCTCCTTTAAATTCTAACCATTAGATGTGTCTCCAAAATTAAGGGTCAAGATTGCTCCTTCAAACTTTAAATCCAAGGGTCCTAATTAGTCTTAACCATTTTAGAAGACCAAATCTCCACCCTTGATTAATTCTTCATCCAATGGTCATAAATGGTCTTTGTCACTTTTTAAGACTAAATCTCCACCCTTGATCAATTTTAAATCCAATGCTTATAAATAGTCATAGCCACTTTATATGACCAATTCTACACCATTGATTAAATCTATGGTTGATATTGAAGCCTTCCATATTAAGTTTGTCTAGATTAAATCTCTACCATTGATTAGTTCAATGGTTAATATCCAATGCTTCTTCATTAAGTTTATTTCTTAACCGTTGATAAAATCAATAATGGATGTCCAAGCCATTAATGTTGACTAGGTAGTATAATATTTTTTTTATATTTGTTATAACCCTACTAATAATATTTTTACTGTATTTTTATCATCCGATAATTAAATATAGTATAAAACACAGTACAAGAAATTTTCTAAAACTGTTTCCGGATTCAGGTTTAGTAAGATCCCCGGTCTCCGTCTAAACAGTACAAATTTTTCTATGTGTAGAAAATTTTTTACTTTATGGGACCCACCTGGGCCCACGTAAGGTCACCTGGGCCCACATAGGACCACCTGGGCCTACATATAGTAAAAAAAATCATAATCATCCACAAAAATCACAAATATTAGAAAACGTATGAAAATCATGTCAGATTATTAAAAATAATTAACAGTCAAGAGAAATAAATATTTAAAGATTTTCTCCGGCCTGAAAATTATTATTTTCCTGACACGGAGTAAATCACTCAAAACGATCAAATACGCTGACAGAATAATCAAAATAATATTATAGCGCTCAGAAATTACTAAACAGTAAAATTCTGTTAACTATCAAAATTATTGTTTAAGAGATACGGAAATTCAGGGTATTACACAATGTCATGAAACTCAACTATTTCCAAAAATTATGATTCTTTTTTACTTCTCTAAGTATTGAGGCTTTAACCTTAAAACACTACTTGGCAACAAATGGGCTATTCCATCCCACAACAATGAGTGTACTATTACTATCTCATATACCATTCACAGATATGTGGAAATAGCAAGTGTGTGTGAAAACATGCAAAGTGATATTTAACACACATTCAATACCACATTGGTTACTTTCCTACACGAGTTCATAACCAATGCCCTTAAACATGCCCATCCTCCTCCATGAGGTTTTCCAATTATCAACTTAGGAATACGCATATACTCACCCTATGTGCCATTCCCATCACCTAGCATCATCACAAATGATTGAAAAATCCATATCATGTTGACTTACAATTCTAAACACTAATCTAAGCGTTCCACCTCTAAAAAGATACTTAGGTTTCACAACTTGTAGATATATGCCATAAGGTTATTCTCTCCAAGAATTACCCTCATTTGTGTCTTAACACACTTAGGAAAACATATATGAATTATCCTTATACTTAGGGAACTCCAAAACATCAAGATTCAACACTTGACAAACACTGGAAGTCACACCTAGGTGTCACCCATCCACGCCTAGGCGTGAAGATGGCAGGACAACAATCCTGTAACTCACAGGAAATCACGCCTAGGCGTGATACTCTCTGTCTCACCCACGCCTAGGTGTGGTTCAGTCATACCTAGGTGTGACCCTGCGATAGAGAATTATGCAAAATTCTACAGAATGGTGTTACTGTTCCATTGGAACAATTTATGGATTTTGGCCACTCCAATTCAGTTCCTATGTGATTTAAGGTCCCTAACAAGTTCACTAACACATAGGAATCATTAATCACTAACAAAAACCTTCAATCTGGATCCAAAAACCAAAATCCTCATCTATGACCTAACTTTCTCACTTTTAGCATCAAAGGTTCAAATGACAAGTTCTAAGCTTCTAACTCAAACTCATTCCATGAACAAGTCATAATTAACCAAAGAGACTCATTGAGGCAAGAAAAACTCTTCAAACAATTCTAAAACCCAAAATGACCTATTAATCACCAAGTGTGCTTCAATGGTGAAAATGGAAGAAAAGAGTTAAGAAGAACACAATAACCCCTACCTCTTGGATCAAAGATAGTGAGGATGATGAAACATTAGCTTCCCCCTTCTTTCTCATTTTCCTCTTCTTTCTTCTTCCTTGCTTGGCTTTCCTTTGCCTCTCTTTTAGCAGCTGCAACTGTGAGAGAAGATAGGAAAAGAGTGAAAGAATGAGATACAAATATCTTAACTTATGCCTTAATATAAGGCAGTTGTGAGTGACTTTGGACACTTAAGTGACCATGTGTCAAATTTTCGATCTGCTAAGAATACTTAGATTTCATGAAATTCAATTTTATATAAGTCAACAAGTTTAAAATAAATCACAAAATTCATCAAAAATCTTGTTGCACCAAAATCACCACTTTTCATATCAGCTACTAGTTAATACGGTATTAAAACACATAACTAATATGCTTAAAAATACTAAATTAACTCTGATATATCTCAAATTTTAACTGTAGCACAGTTCATACATTTGTGACCTAGAAACAAGTTCTCCACACTAATTTTCATTAACTAAGCAGTTTAAGCCACTTTTGAAGCTAAAAACACCTATTTTCCACACATAGCATTGCAGCAAAATGCCTAAACGTGCTCAGACAGTCACAAAACTTAACAGGCATGATAAACAGGTATTGAGCTACCTCTGTAACTATATATAAGTCTATTATGTTTTCTAGGGTGTTACACCTCCTACTCATCGGGTTTGCACAGACTCAAGTATAGAGCCCAAAAAATGTGTGAGGTAAGTGATGCTAATGTGTGTGAGGGAGCATACAAACCTGTACAAAATTTTAAAAAGATAAAATTACCCCCCTAACTTGTAAAAATAACAGTCAAATAGAACATACATACAACATTCAGCCATCAATTATCTACCATAGGGTTTCTATAGCCAAACACAAAATATTAAAGCAATAGAATAGATACAAGTAGATCATGAGTATCAAGTTTAACATAGGATAACACCATCAGAAATTTACATAAAAGTACTAGATAAAAAAAATTATTTACAAACAAATAAAAAACAACAACAAAGACAAAAATGCCTAACGCTCCAAGTATCCCTAGTGGAGTCGCCATTTGTCATGACTGAAATCGCGACAAGAGCGGCGAACAAATGAGATTTTTTTAAAAAAATTGAAAATAGAGTCGCCACCAATTTTATTTGAATTGGGAAAAATTATAAAACCTTTCTTAGAAAATAGTCTTTGAAACCATATTGGATTCAAGAGTCGATTATGTATAGGGAATGGTGGAAACTTAATTCCATAACACCCCTAACACATCCATCCTAAGATAGTTACCCTAAGTCAGTTGTGCAAATTTTTTATAACTCTTGAAATATTTGTTTTACCTCTTTTGTTAAAAGATAAACTAAATAGAAAAATAAATTATGAAAATTTAATTTTGGCTTAATGTAATATGAATTTCGCTCCTACGTATCCCCGAGTGTAATAAGAAATTCAAAGTCATGTCGTTCTTTAGAAAATAATTGTGTGGGTTGGTTAATTTTAATTAAAAAGAAACTTAAAATTATCTAATCAAATTGTCAACAATTGATTATGGTCATAGCAACAGCCTAGATAAACAACAAAGTGAGAAAGAAAAAACAAACTTCATTTAAACCAACTCACAATCTTATTTTCATCATTTTTGTTTATTTTTCATTTATTTTTAGCTTTTTTTATCTTTTTTTTTTATCATTTTTATTCTTTTTTTTTATTTTTTTTACTTATAACACTCTAAAAAAATCTAATTCACTAAAAGAAAGAAAAAAAAACTTTGGCCCATTTTACTAATTTCACCAAAAGCCCTTTAAACCCAAAGCCCATCTGTTTAATTTTTTTTTTGTCTTTTTATATTTTCAGTAGGTTAACGAAACAAAACAGTCAAAATCCTTTTTTGAAAAAAAAACAAAGAAAGAGACTTTGTCTCTGAAACTGAGAAACGAAATAGAAAGAAGAAGAATAAAAAGGGGAAGGGGGTCATGATGGAGTATAAACAGGGGTGAGGGATTCGACTTCTCTCCAGCAGGGAGCTGTCCTGCAGCTCCCTCCAGCAAAATCTGGGCTTTTAATTTTTCATCTAATGGTCCAGTTTTTTTTATTTTTAAATATTAAAAATATTTTTTAATATTAAATTAATACTGATCAAAATCTGGACCATTGGATAAAAAATTAAAGGCCCAGATTTTGCTGGAGGGAGCTGCAGGATAGCTCCTGCTGGAGAGAAGTCGAATCCAGGCGCAACAGGTATGAGAAGGCTTAGGTTTTAGGCAAGATGGTGAGGAGGGGAGGCGTGATGTAGATCTGGATGATTGGGTGCTGGGTTCTGGTTCGTGGTGTCGCGACCGAGATCGCGGCGGGAAATATAGCAACTCGCGTATGATTTTAAAAAATTGATTAAAATGAAAATGGAGTCGCCACCAATTTTATTTGAATTTAGGAAAAATTGGAAAACCTTTTTAGAAAATGGTCTTTGGAACCAAATCGGATTCGGGAGTCGGTTATGGATAGGGAAGGGTGGAAACTTAATCCCACTGCACCCCTATCACACCCGTCCTGAGACGGTACCTAAAGTTAATTGTGCAAAAACTTGATAATCTCAAATTTATTTATTTTACCTTTTTTTTTAAAAGACTTTGCAACTATTTTATTTTTTATTTTTTTTTTAAAAAAAAAAAGAAGAAAGAAAAGAAAGAAAAAAAAACCGAATTATGAAAATTTAATTTTGACTTGACAGAATTGAAATTCTGCTCCTACGTACCCTCAGGTGCAATGAGGAACTCAAAGTCACGTAGTTCTGTAGAAAATAAGTGTGGGTTGATTGATTTTAATTAAGAAAAAGATTTTTTTTTGGAAAAAAAAAATTTATTGTTTGAAACAAAAATTAATCTTGCACAGGGTTCAAATCAGCACTAGGCTACTCAATAAACCCTTATGATCCAAACGACATTGAAGATAGCATCCGCTATTCAATCAACATCATTAGTCATTGCATTGAAATTTTTTTTAATTTTTTATCTTTTATTTTTAATTTTTTTTTAAAAAAAAAGGGTACAAAGACAAACATAAATTTTTCATGATCCAAATGAATAACTAAAAAAAACAAGATGAAATATAAGTATCAAAAATCAAATAACTCAAAACAACATTATTTTTACTTTTATAACGATTTTTGGATTTTTTCAATTTTTTTATTTTTTTTATTTTTCTTTATTTTCTTTACTTTTTATCTTCTTGTTTATTCACAAAGACATAACATAAAAATATATTATATAAAAAAACTAACCAACGGAAAAACTAAAATTTAAAAAAACATACCTATTTACATGCAACCCAAATGAGATATATATATATTTACACATGAAATAAAAGGGACACTTTGATTTATTAAAGCAAACAGAAAAACACATGATCAAAACCGAACAAAAGAAACCAAAGAAAAGAATACCAGAAGAAGAGAAGAAACAGGAGACGTACCTGGGATCAACAGAGGAGGAGTTGCAGTTGTAGAACGGTGGACGTAGGTGGCTGGTGGAGGATGGCTGGCGTGAGGTGCAGGAAAAATGGTGGGGCTGCTGGATGGTGTTGGAGGAAGACGGCCACTGAGTCAACCCGGTGAGTGTGGAGAAGGTGGCTGCATGGATGTTTTGGGTGGAAGATGATGGAAGGCTATGGCACGACGGGTGAGGGGTAGTGGATGAAGTTGGATGATGGTGGTTATTTGGTGGTGGTCTGCGTGGAGCTGGTGGCAGGGAGGGGCTGCTGTTGGTGGGTGCAGGCTTCTCTGCCTCAGGCTTGGCTTGCTCTGTTTTCGCGTAAATGGAACGAAGGAGTGGGGGTGGGGATGGAGCTTGGTTGGTTACGGGTTTGTGCAAGGTGGTGGAGTGAAGGTGATAAGGTTGCTGTTTGTGTGAAAAAT
Organism: Ormosia emarginata; assembly: GCA_029884605.1. Classification (NCBI taxonomy): domain Eukaryota; kingdom Viridiplantae; phylum Streptophyta; class Magnoliopsida; order Fabales; family Fabaceae; genus Ormosia; species Ormosia emarginata. Next base: position 7,138,630 of record JAQQTP010000087.1, read on the forward strand.
GGAAGTGGTATAGAGGGGTAGCTATGGAGAAGATAGTTACGAAGGTGAAGCAAAGTTGGTGATGAGGAGATGGTGTTGTTATGGTGGGTGATGATGAAGTGGAAGAGTGGAGGCTGCTATGGTGACTTGCGTGGAAGCTTGGATGGAGGTGAGGAAAGGGTGAGGGTGATGCTGTTTACGAAGATGGGTGGAGAGAGTTGATGAAGGAGTGAAATGGAAGAGGTATATGGTGGCTAGGTTGGAAGATGATGGACTGGAAGGTGGGTTATATGGGGAGATTGAAGTGGTGCAAATGAAGAAGAAAAAGAAAAAAACGTCCCCTGCTTCTACGTGAAACCGTGGGGAAGAAGAAGAAAAAAAAAGTTTTCCTCCTGTGCTTGCCTGAAACCGTGAAGGAAAGAAAAAAACTTGTGAAGATGGGAGTATGAGTGAAGTAAAAATGGAAGTTCTCCCCCTGCTCTGTGCCTGCGTGAGTGAATATATAAGAAAGAAAAAGTGCCATGTGTGTAGTTTGGTGAGTGAGTGCAGAGTGGTTATCTAATTTAGTGAGTGAGTGCAGAGTGGGTGAGTGCGATTGAGTGCAATTTGTGGTGCAATTTGGAGTGTAGTGTAAGTGCCAAAATGAGAGTGCCAAAAAAAAGAAAATGATTAGTGCAGAGTGAACTGTGAGTGAGTGCAGAGTGTGAGTGGAAATTGAGTGCAATTGAGTGCAAATGTGCGGTGAGTGGAGTGGGTGCAATTAGTGAGTTATGAGTGTAAAATGATTAAAAAAAAAAAAAAAGAGAGAGTGCGTGTGTGCTGTGCCTTTTTTTATATTATACCTTTTTTGTTATTTTTTTTATTTTTTATTTTTTATTTTCTTATTTTTTTTTTTTTTTTATTTTTATTTTTGTTTTTGTTTTTTTTATATTATTATTATTATTTTTAAGACTAAGATGAGCTTAATCTGTTTAGAATAAAAAAGGCTAAGTAAAATGGGCTAAAAGGTGGGCCATAATTTTTTGATTTTTCTTCTTTTTTTAATTTTTCTCTTTTTTTATATTTTATTTTTTAGTCCGGTCAAAATTGAGTGTTCACAGTTGTCCTCTTTACTTGTTTCTTATTAGATAATAAAGAATAACCGTAGTTTTTCAAATTATCGTTGTAAGAAATGAGTAAAGATATGAACTTCAATTTTGTCCGGCAATGCAAAACAAGGCAAGAAATTGAAATGCATGGAGTCGATGTACTCAAAAAATTTTAAAAAAGAATGGAGCCAATGCGCTTAACAGAAATTAAAATGTATGGAGCCGATGCGCTCAACAGAAATTAAAATGCAAAAAGCTGATGCACTCAACAGAAAATTAAAATGCAAAGAGCCGATGCGCTCAACAGAAAATTAAAATGCAAAAAGCCGATGCGCTCAAAATTAAATGACAATGGGAAAACCTGTGTCCCGAAATTTAAATGACAACGGGCAAACCTGCGTCCCGAAAATTAAATGGCAATGGGCAAACCTGTGTCCCAAAAATTAAATGGCAATGGGCAAACCTGTGTCCCGAAAATTAAATGGCAATGGGCAAACCTGTGTCCCGAAAATTAAATGGCAATGGGCAAACCGTGTCCCGAAATTAAAAATGGCAATGGGCAAACCTGTGTCCCGAAAATTAAATGGCAATGGGCAAACCTGTGTCCCGAAAATTAAATGGCAATGGGCAAACCTGTGTCCCGAAAATTAAATGGCAATGCAATGAGCTGATGCACTCAAAAATTTAAAATACATGGAGCCGATGCGCTCAAAGAATAAATGACAGGAGCCGATGCGCTCAAAATTAAATGACAGGAATTTTAAAATGCATGGTGCTGATGCGTTCAAAGAAATATGGAATTAAAATTTTTCTTTTCTCTCTTTTTATCTTCCCTTTTTCTTCAGAAAACCAATACGAACCAACAGCGGCCATGGAAAGCTTTGACCAATCAAACCCTTTGCCCACATGTTTTTCTTCATCAGATCCTTTGTCAGCTGAGACTCCCTTAGATTTTCTCTTTTCCTTTTTCATTTTTCTGACCACCTTGTTTTCCTTGGCAACACATCACAACCTGTATCTTGAATTATTGAGATCCTTTAATCTGAATTAATCATTGATGGATTGTTTGCAAAATTGTCAGATCAAATTGTTGATCTTAAGTTTATTTTATTTGAGACATAAATTAATGAGTAAGCATGCATTCATGAAGGACGAGTAAATTTGTTGAATGAACAAACTTCCCTTTTATTATTTTGGTAATGTAATCGTACATGACTTTTGACAAGACACATACTTGAAAGACAAAAGAAAGATTGCAAGAAAAATAAAAACTTGCCTTGATATTGGTTCCTTGTTCCTCATTCAATTGATTCACCGCAAATGCTTGACAACTCAATTTCGCTTGGCCGATACCTCCTTCAACATGAATCCTCTTTAATTCTTCAAAAATTTTGCCCCAAGATTGCCAATTCAATGCGAACAACTTGCCCCGTGTAGCGATTGGACGCACATCAAAAATTGCCCCGATTTGGTGAATCCTCGAAGAGTTTCGACTCACTTCCTTTGAGATTTTGCCTATTTATTTGTCCTAACTTTTGCTTAGACTGCCTTTTCGGGTTTTCAGCCTAATGAGACTTTTTTTTCTTTTTTTCGTTTTTTCAATTGCTCTAACTTTTGCTTAGGTCGCCCTTTCGGGTTTTCAACCTAACGAGCTTTTTCTTTTTTTTTTTAGGCATAGAATTTCTTGACAACATCAGTATTCACGGGCCTTGGCAGCTCTTCTCCATCCATATTCTGCAAAATTAACGCTCCTCCAGAAAATGTCTGCTTGACTATGTACGGGCCTTCATAATTCGGAGCCCATTTTCCTCTGGCGTCCTCTTGGTTAGGGAGAATCTTTTTCAAAACCAGATCCCCTGAATAGAATTCCCTGGGACGAACTTTCTTGTTGAAGGTTCTGGCCATTCTGCTTTGATACAATTGTCCATGACAAATAGCTGCCAATCTCTTCTCTTCTATCATATTCAATTGCTCATACCGAGTCTTCACCCATTCAGATTCCTCTAACTCTGCTTCCATTAGAACTCTTAGAGAAGGGATCTCGATTTCTATTGGAGAGACAGCCTCCATCCCATATACCAAAGAGAAAGGCGTTGCCCCAGTGCTAGATCGTATATTAGTACGATATGCATGCAAAGCATAGGGTAACATTTCATGCCAGTCTTTGTAGTTTACCACCATCTTAGCAACAATTTTCTTAACATTCTTATTTGCTGCTTCAACTGCACCGTTCATCTGAGGCCTGTAAGGAGCTGAATTATGATGCTTAATTTTGAAATTTTCACAAAACTTTTTAATCTCAACACCATTGAGATTGGTACCATTATCTGTGATTATCCTTTCTGGAATTCCATATCTGCAGACAATATCCCTTTTGAGGAATCTCAAAAACACTTTTTGAGTGATGCTGGCATAAGAAGAAGCTTCTACCCACTTGGTGAAATAGTCAATCGCCACTAGGATGAAGCGATGACCATTGGAAGCTTTAGGATTAATGGGCCCGATGACATCTATTCCCCACATTGAGAAAGGCCAGGGAGACACCAAATTATGCAAAGGGAAAGGAGGTGTGTTGACTCGATCTGCATACATCTGGCATTTTTGACACTTCCGTACATAATCTATGCAGTCTGTTTCCATTGTGGACCAATAATAACCACTCCTTAGAATTTTTCGAGCCATCATATGACCATTGGCATGAGTTCCACAGATTCCTTCATGAACCTCAGTCATTATTACACGAGCTTCACAAGCATCCACGCATCTAAGTAAAGTACCATCGTGACTCCTTTTATACAAAACCTCTCCATTCAAGAAAAAGGTTATCGCCAACCGGCGGATAGTCTTCTTATTCACCTCACTTGCTCCCGTTGGATATTCTCTATGCTGAATATACTGTTTGATATCATAATACCAAGGTTTACCATCTGGCTCGCCTTCCACATTAGCACAATATGCAGGTTCACTGTGCGTCTTTACTTGGACGGGTTGAACATTATTATGAATATCCAACTTGGTCATTACAGCTAAAGTGGCCAAGGCATCTGCAAATTGATTCTGGTCTCGGGTCAAATGGGAGAAGGTCACCTCCTCAAACTTCTCAACCAACTGGATTAAATACTTTTGATAAGGTATCAACTTCGGATCCTTGGTTTGCCATTCACCATTCACCTGATAAATGATGAGTGCTGAGTCTCCAAATACCTTTAACCGTTTGATCCCCAAGTCAATTGCGACTTGCAAACCCTTAGCACAGGCCTCATATTCTGCAACATTATTGGTGCACTCAAATTCCAGCTTGATAGCGACTGGGTATTGTTTTCCAGTTGGTGACACAATCACGGCTCCTATGCCACTACCATGCATGTTAACTGCTCCATCAAAATACATCTTCCAGCCTGGTTCTTCTTCTTCTTCTCCTTCTTCCGCCATCAGTATTTCTCCATCAGGGAACTCAGATGTCACTAGTTGTCCACCCTCCAGAGGGTTTTCAGCCAGATGATCAGCAATCACACTTCCTTTGATGGATTTCCGAGTCATGTACTTGATATCAAATTCTGATAGCATCACTTGCCACTTTGAAACTCTTAATGAAATATGAGGACTTTCAAATATGTATTTTATGGGGTCTATTCGAGAGATCAACCATGTGGTGTAATAGAGCATATACTGTCGTAGCCGTTTTGAGGTCCATACCAGTGCACAACAAGTCTTCTCAATAGCCATGTAACGAGCTTCACAATCATTAAACTTCTTACTCAGATAGTAAATTGCCTGCTCCTTCTTTCCCGATTCATCATGTTGTCCTAACATTGCCCCCATTGAGGTTGGTAATACAGTTAGGTACAAAATTAAAGGACGACCCGGTGTAGGGGGTACCAAGATAGGAGGATTCATTAAATAAGCCTTTATCTTGTCAAAAGCTTCCTGACATTCTTCATCCCATTTGCCTGGTTGATGCTTCTTCAACAACTTGAATATAGGCTCACAGGTGCTGGTCAAGTTAGCAATGAATCTGGCAATGTAATTGAGTCTCCCGAGAAAACTTCGCACTTCACGCTCCGTCTTAGGGGCAGACATCTCCTGTATTGCTTTTGCTTTATCTGGATCCACCTTTATTCCTTCTCTGCTAACAATGAATCCAAGTAATTTCCCAGTAGATGCTCCAAACACGCACTTGGCAGGGTTCAACCTCAACTTGTACTTTCTGAGTCTTTCAAACAGCTTACGTAGAACCGCCACATGACTTTCTCCTTCTTTAGATTTGGCCACTATATCATCCACGTACACTTCAATCTCCTTGTGCATCATGTCATGAAACAGTGCCACCATAGCACGTTGGTAAGTAGCCCCAGCATTCCTTAATCCAAATGGCATCACCGTGTAACAAAATGTTCCCAAGGAGTAATGAAAGTGGTCTTTTCTTTGTCATTGACATCCATGGAGATTTGATTGTACCCTGAGTATCCATCCATGAATGAGAACCTGTGATTCTTAGCGGTGTTATCAACCGAACATCAATGTGAGGGAGTGGGAAATCATCCTTTGGGTGGCCTTATTCAGATCTCTATAGTCCACACACATTCTGACTTTTCCATCTTTCTTAGGCACTGGCACGATATTAGCTACCCACTCTGGGTGTCTTGACACTTCCACAAATCTTGCTTCCAACTGCTTAGTCACCTCTTCCTTGATCTTCAAAGACATATCAGGATGCATCCTTCTCAATTTTTGTTTCTTTGCCTCAATATTCGGGTAGAGTGGGATTTTGTGCGATGCTATTTCTGGGTCTAACCCTGGCATATCCCGATAAGACCAAGCAAAAACATCCATATACTCTTTGAATAGTATGACCATCTCTTCAAACTCCGGGTTTGCCACTACTTTCAATTCCTTCTTCTCTTCCTCTGTCCCCATGTTAACCACCTCTGCTTCCTCGCCATTCAAGTTAAATCCCTTCTCTGAGTACTCCAGTAATTTTGCAAAATTTTCAACAATATCTTCCTCTTCTCCAGATTCAGGGTCTTCTTCATCCAACATTGCAGGAGAATCAATTGATGAGTTTTCGAAGTCCCTTTTATGAGGCAAACTTTCTATGAAACTCATATCCCTGGAAAGCCATTTTGTGTGGAGTTGGAAAAGCAGAATAAAGCAGGAATGACAAAGAAAGAACACGATATGGTACAGAAATGTAAAAAGAAAAATGCAAAAGGATAAATCAGAAAGTGCAACGAAGGGAAATGCTGAATATTCATGCAAGTTCATTTAATTAATGTCTCAAATAACATAAACCATAAGTTCAGAACAACTTAAACAGGAAATTACTTTGAAACAATCACATCAATAATTGGTTCAGATTTCCAGTTCTTTAGCGGCTCCTCATCAGCAACAGGACGAATTGCCTTGTGCTCTTCTTGGCTTTCTTCATGCAAAGCATTGACAGTGAGGCGGTATCGAGGGTGAATGACCTCATCAGGCATAATCACCTCGGCCGGTGCTGGGAATGTTTCTCTCAGATGGGGAATATACTTCGCTTTGCCCTTGTCATTCTTTCTTCCAAGAGTCATGCTCCTCATATGCTCCTCTAAAGATACTTCGTACCCTATCCTAAACTTGTCTAACTTTCCTGGGAGTGACACTGGCGACCGAGTACCTTGCAGCTTTGAGCCCAAACCCTTTCCTTCCTGGTATCCACTACTAGCCATGATTCGAGCAACCACCTGATTCACACTTGGTGTGAGAGATTCATCTTTACCGAGTCCAGTTTCAACTACTTCGAAACTGTGCCACAGGTTCTCCTCTTCCTTTTCTCGCACTTTCCACATATGGCACCGAAACCGGTTTTGACAAAGATAATCTCTTCCTCTCCATGTATGGTGATGGTGACCCATTCTCAATATATTTAACACTTTGATGCGGGGTGGAAGGAACAGCCCCGGCGGTATGGATCCATGGCCTCCCTAGTAACATGGTATAGCCGGGCTCCATATCCATGACTTGGAACAAGACTTGAAAATTGCTTGGACCAATCTCTAGCGGCAACACTATCTCTCCCATGATGCCTCTTCTATTTCCATCAAAGGCTCGCACTACCATTTCTCGAGGGGACAGTTCATCTTCACTTATTGCCAATGAGGTTAGAGTAGACCTGGGAATAATATTCAATGCAGACCCCCCGTCAATCAAAACCTTTGCAACTATGTACCCTTTGCATTTGAGGGTTATGTGCAAGGCTCGCGGGCTCTTCTCGGATTGAGAAATGATCTCTTCATCAGTAAATGTGATCATGTTAATGCGTTTCACGGGGTCCACCATGTTAACCACACTTTCGGGAGTAACATCGGGCTTCACATAGGCTTCATCCAGAATTTTTAACAACGCCTTCCGATGCATCTCAGATGTTAAGATGAGTGACAAAAGAGATATCTGGCTAGGAGTCTTTTTAAGCTGTTCTATCACATCATATTTACTCGCTTCATTATCTTCAAGAACTCCTCTTCACCTTCTTTCTCTTTCTCGTCTTCTTTTGACATTTCCTCCCTGCTTCCTTCCTTAACAATTTTCTCCTTTTCTAATTCTCCTGGGCCATAGCATCGCCCACTCCTGGTAATTCCTCCTACCTTGACTATATTAGTCACCAACTCCTCATCTTTGTGTGCTTCAACAATTTGAGCCTTCGAAGTCTCTTCCCCGACTCCTTTTGTCTCTACCTTGGTTTCATAATTCCACGACACTGAATGAGTGTCATTATAAGCAAATGGCATTGGCTTCTTGATTGTTACCACTACTTTCTCTGATGTTGAGACTTGGTTGAGTGGTGGCACCTTAAGCACAAAGCGTTCGATCACATTAACCTCTTCGGAGGAGGCTAACCCTTGTCTCGCATGTATTACTCCCAAAGTAAGCAATCCTTGGACTCGAACCTTGAAGTCCCAACAATTCTCAATATCATGTCCCATTCCCCCACAATGATAAGCACAATTCGACTCTGCATCATATTTTTCCTCTTCTTTCATCGTGGCGGCTGGTGCAGCGATATTGTAGCCAGCTTTCTTCAGCCCTTCGAATATCCTTGTCATCGGTGTACGCAAGCTCATGACACTTCTTATGGATGACCCTTCCACCTCTAAAGCATTCACCACATTCCTTCCACCATGATTAGGAATTGGGTTGTTAACAATATCTTGGGTCCGGCCTCCTCCACGGATATCAAGCTTCCCATAAGCAATTAACTTTCTTACATGCAGTCTTAAAGGACTCGCAGTCTTCAATTGAATGCCCCGGGATATCCATGTGATACTTGCAGGTTGAGTTCGGGTTATACCACGATGGAAATGGTGGCTCTAATGGGCGCATAGGAATTCCTGAAATAAGATGAGCATCAAACAACCTTTGGAATAGGTCTGCATTTGAAATGGACAACCTTGGAAAAGGGGGAAGGTTTTGAGGACGAAAGCGGCTTTGGTTTTGGGGGTTCGGGCGAGGTTGTGAGTGGTTTAGGTAATTTTGCGGAGGTGCAGGTGGGTATCGGGCATAGGTTGGGCGAGTTGGTGTATATGGCGGTGGCGAGGGGACATTGTTAACTTGGAATTGTGGTGTTGGGGGGAAGTTTGTGGCTGGTGTAATTTGGTGGGATGAATAATGAGGCAGTGGCAGTGTTTGGTATAAAAAGCGAGGGTTGGGGTTGTATGATGGCTGATGACTTGGGCTATATCGAGGTCTGAAATTCTGTTGAGGCTGGATATAATTCACTTCAGGTTCCTTTTTCTTTGGCTGGAATCCTTTCTTGAAAGTAGTATTCTCTGTGCTACTCATGGGCAACTTCCCAGTTTTGGCCAATATTTCAATTCTTTCTCCAGAAGTTATTAAATCTGCAAAATCCTTATAGGCTGCCCCAGCCATCGCCCCAATAAAAGGATTTCCTAGGGTCCCCAAGAAATATGAACACATTTCAGACAATGTTAATGGGGGCTGGACTTGAGCCGCCAATGCTCTCCACCTCTGCGCATATTGCTTGAACGGTTCTTCATTACCCTTCTGCATTGAGCTCAATTGTTCTCGAGTTGGGGCTGCGTCCAGATTGAATTTGTACTGGTCCATAAATAAGTCAGCCAATTCTGTCCAGCGAGAGATCTTTGAGCGATCCAACTGAAGGTACCATTCTAGGGCGGGACCTGTAAGACTCTCATGGAAGAAACTGATGAGGAACTTATCATCCCTAGACCAAATAACCATCTTAGTCCCATAACTGATCAAATGGAAATGAGGATTGCCGCTCCCGTCATACTTCACAAAATCAGGAATCTTGAAGTTGTTGGGGATTACTACATCCGTAGTAGGACATAACTCTTCTATCCTCAGAGGTCCATAAGCATTTGGGCCCTTTATTGCCTTGATTTGTTCCTCCATTTTCTCCATCCAATCTTCTTTCATTTTATCCTTCTCGGTTATGACATGACTATTCCCAGAACAAGGCATGGTCACGTGTCCCTGGAATGGACACATGAGGTGGTTCCCAAGTAGGGCCCGCATAACCGGGGATTTCATTATGTACACCCTCCGAGTGCGATAACCTTCCCCAATGGGCGTGACTATTGATCTTTGTTTGAGGTGGTCGCTCGTGGATTCTGCATGACGATACGTGGTTATGGCCGAAAAGATTGGCAAGCGATCCACGATGGCACATTTGCACTGTTTCAACCCCATTTGCATTTCTATTTTCGCGATTAAGTGGAGAGACTCCCTTATATCTTGCAATATCGCTTCCAATCTCGCTTGGTTCTCTCGACACCTCATTTATTCTCCCCTGTCATTTCATCGACCTCCCTACTCGGGTTTCTTCCGTCTCGAATTATCGGCGTGACCATCCTAGTCCGAGATCTGGTATTGTGAACTCGGATTAGATTGGTCTCTTCTTTCCTAGGCCGCGCAATGATTCCTGGACCAAATTGATTTATTAAAGAAAAAGCAAAAAAAAAAAAATTAACACTATGGTGAGGATGCTTGGCAATTGTGGGAAGATTTGCATGGTCATTCAATAGCAAAGTAGGATTCCTGATTTAGCATTAGCAGGTTCACTAATGATGCCCTCTTCAAACAATGCCATCATTCTTTCATCAAATACCAAGATTCCCGAAATTCCGCTAAAGGACAAATTGTCTCAGGGCAAAATACGTTGATAACCTATTCAAGGGGAATTCACCCCTCAATGAATAATGCCTGAATGAAAAGCAGTAATCATCAACATTCAAAGCAAAACACTGCAACTGGTCATTCATTTTATTCCAAAATCAATACAAGGTCTTAATCTCCTCAAAGTATTACATCAATAATTTTGTTTTCTTCTTCCTAAGACCTTTAGCAAGACCTCGACAATACATCATAAACTCGGCTATCTTCTGTGGTAGCCTTAGCAATGGATTCATACGAATCGAAGGTGTGCTTCATCAAAACGACTAACTAGTTGCGTAGTGTAATATTGCAAACTGTTAGACATGTCCTCATATTTTGTCATCCAATATTCCTTTCCAGCCCTTTCATTTTGAGTGCCCATTGCCATGCGCTTTCATTTTTTTCTTTTTGCAATCTTTGTCTCTCGAGCTTCGAGTCTCCATCGCTCCTTTTCTCGCTCTAGCTCTTGAGCTTTCAACTCCAAACGACTTGCTCTCTTGTTTGCTTCTTTGAGTGAATTATAATATTCTCGCAACCAATACTGTCCTTGATCGGAGCGTCGTTTCATTTCAACGAGAGCCTCTTGTAAAGATTGCATCTTTTGGTCTTGTGCTCTAGTATTTAATTCTAATTCTTCTTTCATCAGCAGAATCTTCTTTATCGATTCTTCTTGAGCACTTACCTTCACTCGTAGCTCTTGGACTTCTAGAGTGGTCATGTTTGATTCCACCTCTTTTCCTTTTCTTGCCCTTTTTACCGGCTCGGGGCTTCAAGACAACATCAGCTTGTGCATCCTTCAAGTCTTCAATCTTGTCGGCTAACTTCTGGCACCGACTTGAGTGAATGACGACCTTCAACTCAGCAGCTTCTTTCTCTTGTTCCAAAAACTGCATCTGCGCTTTCATCCTTTCTATCTGGGTGGTCATTTGAGATATAATCTGGGAATGATTTTCATCACTTGATACCGCCTGAGGGGTACTATTTTGAGCCCTTCTTGTTGCTCTCCATTGTAGGTACTCAGAAGTAGGAATTGCCACACGTTTTCCCAGTTCTTTCGCCCCTGCCCTATGAATATTTTTCCAAGCGTCCCTGACCTCATTTTCCTGCTTAGTAGTGCTTCCATCTTTCCCATATAAAAAGCTAAATCCTCTCAGTTGTGTCTCGTCAGGCACGTGCTGAGTCCATTGGAGCTGTCTAAGCACAAGGACCGGTGAGAACGATACACAACCTCTCACACCCATTAAAGGAATGTTAGAGAAGTCACCACAACTGAGCAATATCTCTTCCCCATGATACCATGAGCAAACCCATTTGAAAGAGTTTGATCCCATCTTCATGAACTCATCTTTCCATTCATGGGCTTTTTGCTGCTTGACTGGAATGCGACCAAAATTTCTTAGTGGATCAGGTAAGAGACCCAGGTGATTGTATGCATCCATATGCGTCATGATCCAAACATACAGCATGTGTGTGCAACATCGAATCATTCCCCCACCTTTTCTGTGGCAAATCTCCATGGTCAAGAAAGTGTCAGCGAGAATAGCAGGGATTGGATTTGCCCTATGATTCTCAAACTTGAAGAAGGCATCCATTGCCGCTTGGTCCACTATATCTGAAGTGAATGGGAATAAGACTAATCCAAAGATGGTTAGTGCCAATGTCTTATTAAAGAGATCCCATCTTCCTTGTTGCGCTAGTATCTCAAGATGCGCTTCAAGGTAACTCTTCTTCAATCCTTGTGTTTCCCTCTCTTTTCCATGCCTAACTGATTTGCCTGAACTCCTATGAGTTCTGCTATTTTCTCTTCTGACACGTAATATCCTTTATAAAGATAAACATTGGGGTGCTTGCTCATTGAGAGTCTCAGCATGATGGCATATTCTTCTATGGTTGGTGCAATATCCAAGTCGGGCAGCTCAAAACATTTCAAAGAACAATTCCAAAACTGGGCTAGGCCACTCAAAATAGGTTCTTCCACAGGGATGCGTAACAAATCTAGGATCTGTCCATAACTGCTTGAAAACTCTGATCGAGCCTTAGGGGTCATGTGTTGAGTAATGTCCCTTACACGCCTTAAATCACTGCCATTTACTGTAATCTTCATATTCCTTTTAAGATCCACTGCACTGCTGGTATTTTTCCTTTGGCGTATCTCGTCCATTACTTGCTATTGAATGAGTACTAATCCTTCCACTTTACCAAGTAAACTCACCCTATTGAAAGTAAACAAAGAATAACGTAAGCAAACCAGAAAAATGAAGAATACATCCTAAGGATACCCCTCATCGAGGTAACTCTAAAATGTACCCTAACACCCTACATGGAGATTTATCCTTATAGGGTCGTAGACCCAAAGGATGATAATGCATGCCCTCCTTATTTTTTCTTTATGCATGAGATTGACATGAAATTGTAAGATGATGCATTTTTTTTGGGAATGTCATGCAAATGCAAGGCAATGCATGTTCTTTTTTTTATTTTTCTTTTACTTGAGAAATGCTATGAATGTCATGATATGAAAATGCAAGATGAAACATTCCCCCTTTTTTTTATGATGATTTTTTTTAACAAATAGTGAATGATGTGAGAAATGCATAGACAAAGAAGAAATATGCTCCCCTTGTGTCCTAAGGAGGTGAAACTTAAAAGGTTAGATTTCCTTAAAATCACAACTCTAATTTTGACATCACTTATATTCTATCTACCAGTGCAAGATTTTTAGGACAGATTTAGACCTCTAAAAGTCATGGTCCCCAGATTGCCCCTATCTCGAAAGACAAGGATCCAATTCATGAATTAATCATAAGTAGGGATAAACCCTCTCAATATGACTAGTCCATGACACCGGTAACAATCTGAGTGGTGTCCCAACCAATGTCAAGTGAGCGTGAAGCCCCTCAATAACAGAAGTCGAGACCCCTCCTATTCCTTAGGTTCGCACAGACTCGGGTATAGAGCCCCAAAAAAAATGTGTGAGGTAAGTGGCAGTGATGTGTGTGAGGGAGCATACAAACCTGTACCAAAATTTTAAAAGACCAAAAAAAATACCCCCCAACCTGCAAAACATATATACAAAAAGCCAGCCAGCAATCATCTACCCTAGGGTTTCAACAATTAATCACAAAATATATACAAGTATATATAAAAAAAAATACAGCATAATGATTTCAGATATTTACAAAATAAGATAAAATCTATTTACAAACAAATAAGAAAGCAAAAACAAGGACAAAAAGGGTAAAATGAATAAATAGAGATTATTAACAGTTTGCACAACTAATAAAAACAGGCTTGACTCTCCAAGTTTCCCCAGTGGAGTCGCCATCTGTCGCGACCGAGATCGCGGCGGAAAATATAGCAACTCGCGTATGATTTTAAAAAATTGATTAAAATGAAAATGAAGTCGCCACCAATTTTATTTGAATTTAGGAAAAATTGGAAAACCTTTTTAGAAAATGGTCTTTGGAACCAAATCGGATTCGGGAGTCGGTTATGGATAGGGAAGGGTGGAAACTTAATCCCACTGCACCCCTATCACACCCGTCCTGAGACGGTACCTTAAGTTAATTGTGCAAAAACTTGATAATCTCAAATTTATTTATTTTACCCTTTTTTTAAAAGACTTTGCAACTATTTTATTTTTTATTTTTTTATTTAAAAAAAAAAAGAAGAAAGAAAAGAAAGAAAAAAAAATCGAATTATGAAAATTTAATTTTGACTTGACAGAATTGAAATTCTGCTCCTACGTACCCTCAAGTGCAATGAGGAACTCAAAGTCACGTAGTTCTGTAGAAAATAAGTGTGGGTTGATTGATTTTAATTAAGAAAAAGATTTTTTTTTTTGGAAAAAAAAAATTTATTGTTTGAAACAAAAATTAATCTTGCACAGGGTTCAAATCAGCACTAGGCTACTCAATAAACCCTTATGATCCAAACGACATTGAAGATAGCATCCGCTATTCAATCAACATCATTAGTCATTGCATTGAAATTTTTTTTAATTTTTTTATCTTTTATTTTTAATTTTTTTTTTAAAAAAAAAGGGTACAAAGACAAACATAAATTTTTCATGATCCAAATGAATAACTAAAAAAAACAAGATGAAATATAAGTATCAAAAATCAAATAACTCAAAACAACATTATTTTTACTTTTATAACGATTTTTGGATTTTTTCAATTTTTTTATTTTTTTTATTTTTCTTTATTTTCTTTACTTTTTATCTTCTTGTTTATTCACAAAGACATAACATAAAAATATATTATATAAAAAAACTAACCAACGGAAAAACTAAAATTTAAAAAAACATACCTATTTACATGCAACCCAAATGAGATATATATATATTTACACATGAAATAAAAGGGACACTTTGATTTATTAAAGCAAACAGAAAAACACATGATCAAAACCGAACAAAAGAAACCAAAGAAAAGAATACCAGAAGAAGAGAAGAAACAGGAGACGTACCTGGGATCAACAGAGGAGGAGTTGCAGTTGTAGAACAGTGGACGTAGGTGGCTGGTGGAGGATGGCTGGCGTGAGGTGCAGGAAAAATGGTGGGCTGCTGGATGGTGTTGGAGGAAGACGGCCACTGAGTCAACCCAGTGAGTGTGGAGAAGGTGGCTGCATGGATGTTTTGGGTGGAAGATGATGGAAGGCTATGGCACGACGGGTGAGGGGTAGTGGATGAAGTTGGATGATGGTGGTTATTTGGTGGTGGTGCGTGGAGCCGGTGGCGGGGGGGCTGCTTGTTGGTGGGTGCGAGGCTTCTCTCGCCTCGGGCTTGGCTTGCTCTATTTTCGCGTAAATGGAACGTAGGAGTGGGGGTGGGGATGGAGCTTGGTTGGTTACGGGTTTGTGCAAGGTGGTGGAGTGAAGGTGATAAGGTTGCTGTTTGTGTGAAAAATGGAAGTGGTATAGAGGGGTAGCTACGGAGAAGATAGTTACGAAGGTGAAGCAAAGTTGGTGATGAGGAGATGGTGTTGTTATGGTGGGTGATGATGAAGTGGAAGAGTGGAGGCTGCTATGGTGACTTGCGTGGAAGCTTGGATGGAGGTGAGGAAAGGGTGAGGGTGATGCTGTTTACGAAGATGGGTGGAGAGAGTTGATGAAGGAGTGAAATGGAAGAGGTATATGGTGGCTAGGTTGGAAGATGATGGACTGGAAGGTGGGTTATATGGGGAGATTGAAGTGGTGCAAATGAAGAAGAAAAAGAAAAAAACGTCCCCTGCTTCTACGTGAAACCGTGGGGAAGAAGAAGAAAAAAAAAGTTTTCCTCCGTGCTTGCCTGAAACCGTGAAGGAAAGAAAAAAACTTGTGAAGATGGGAGTATGAGTGAAGTAAAAATGGAAGTTCTCCCCCGCTCTGTGCCTGCGTGAGTGAATATATAAGAAAGAAAAAGTGCCATGTGTGTAGTTTGGTGAGTGAGTGCAGAGTGGTTATCTAATTTAGTGAGTGAGTGTAGAGTGGGTGAGTGCGATTGAGTGCAATTTGTGGTGCAATTTAGAGTGTAGTGTAAGTGCCAAAATGAGAGTGCCAAAAAAAAAAAGAAAATGATTAGTGCGAGTGAGTGTGAGTGAGTGAGTGCAGAGTGTGTGGAAAGTGTGAGTGAAATTGAGTGCAAATGTGCGGTGAGTGGAGTGGGTGCAATTAGTGAGTTATGAGTGTAAAATGATTAAAAAAAAAAAAAAAAGAGAGAGTGCGTGTGTCTTTGTGCCTTTTTTTTTATATTATACCTTTTTTGTTATTTTTTTATTTTTATTTTTTATTTTCTTATTTTTTTATTTTTTAATTTTTATTTTTGTTTTTGTTTTTTTTTATATTATTATTATTATTTTTAAGACTAAGATGAGCTTAATCTGTTTAGAATAAAAAAGGCTAAGTAAAATGGGCTAAAAGGTGGGCCATAATTTTTTGATTTTTCTTCTTTTTTTATTTTTCCTCTTTTTTTTATATTTTATTTTTTAGTCCGGTCAAAATTGAGTGTTCACACGTGGGTGTGGCGAACAAAAGGGTGGAAGATGACGGAAGACGACGAGCTCTGGTGCAACTTGGCGACTTGTGGATCTGGGTGGGATTCATGGTGGAGAATGGCAACATAGGGAGCTGGTTCAGCATGGATTTGGGCCAGAGAGGGGTGTGGTTTGCGGTGGTGTTGACAGAGTGGTTTGGTTGGGTGTTCAGTTGAGGTAGGGGCTAGTGTGAGCTGGTTGCGTGGTTCAAGAGGGTTAGATGGCTTGGTTTGTGTCTGGTTACTGTGGTTGAAGCAACAGAGATCGACGGTGACCCTAGTGGCTAGCAGAAGGTTGGAGGGGCGTGTGTGAGGTCGCGCGTGTTAGTCGTTGGCAGATTTCGATAGAAGTTGAAAGGGTTGTTCTGGTGTGGGTGTGCACTGGTTTCAGATTCTTTTTCAAGTGGTTCTGAGTTAATGGGCATAGTGGCAGAGAACGGGCGATAGTGGTTGGCATTGTGGCTGGGGTCATGGGTTGTGTTTGGGTGACGAGGTACGACGGTGAGCGACGGGGTAGCAGCACACTTGGTTGGCGGTGTAACAGATGCTTATGGTAGGAGGGCTTGCTTTCATTTTGGGTTCTATTGGTCTGAGGTGGTGGATGTGTTTCCGATTTTAGAGGTCGTCGACGAGATAGCGGTGTCAACAGTGGAGGTTTGCGGCCATGGTTGGGGTTATGCAACCCGGTTTCAAGGTCGACAACATGGTGGCGGATTGTGTAACACCCCAACTTTAGGATAAATGACCGTGATGTCCTGATTGTACTGTTTTTTTTTATTTTTCTGTATGATATAAAATTTATTTGACTATTTTGAGTTCATATATGAGTGTTTTGTGTGATATGCTCTGGGTCAGGAAAATAATAATTTTCAGGCTGGGAAAATCTTATTTTAATTATTCGGAGCTAGGGGATCTTATTAAACCCAATTCTGAATGATATGGTTGTTAATCTTTTAATTTTTAGGATTTAACTGTGCAATAAAATAATTTTATATTATTATAATATTATTTTATTAGTCAGTACAAATAAACGATAGTGGGCCTGAAAATATCTGTGGGGCCCACTTTTGGTTTGTAGGACCCACAATTGGTTGCGGGACCCACGTCTAGAGAAAGTAGTCAACGATAATGGCTTGAATTGTTTTAAGCCAATAGGAATTAAGTCAACGATGTGGGCTTAACTTAATCTACACCATTGGATGAGAATGTTTAAGATTTAATATCAACCGTTGATTTAATCTATGGTTGTCATGATAAGCTTCTTAAAGAAGGTTTTGGATATCTACCATTGATCAATTGGATGGTGGAGATTGGTCTTACAAAAATGGTTAGAAGCATTTGTAACCATTGGATGTGAAGAATATAGGGAAGATCTTGACCCTTTATTTTGGATGATGAATCTAGTGGTTAGAATTTCATGGGAATGAGATCTAATGGCTTAGATTTGATCATATTACTATCTAATATCATCCATTGATATGATCAATGGCTCTTGAAGCTTGGATTATAAGAATGTTAATTAATTAGTAAGGTAACTAATTAATTTGATTAAGTTAGGTTAAGTGTGCTTAGAAGCTTAATGGGATTAGTAGCTTAATTAATCACCATTAGGGAGGAACATTCAAGAACACATGACAAGGCTTATGACAAGGCTTGGAATTAGCCAATGGAAGACAAGCTTGGTGATCAAGTTTTAATCTTGACCCTTGATGAAGTCTAAGGCTTGGATGGAGTCTTGGAAGGTCAAACAAAGTGGCCACCTTTCTCTCTTGAGTTACACGGCCATGCACCATTAGGAGGGCAAATTTCACTTCATCTTCTATCACTTTACTACACATTCTCTCTTCCAAAAACACAAACCACCATTGATGCACTTTGAAGAGGCCATTCGGCCAAGTACTCTTCTTCACCATCCATCCATCCAAAATTTCTTCTAACCTACTTTACTAAACCTAAACACTATTCTAAGAACATCTCTAGTTGAGAGTTCTTCCAAAATCCATCATCTAAAGCTTGGAAAATCACTTTGGAGATTTTTCCTAAAAGGTGAAAATCCTTATTTTTCATTTCTAATCTCTTTTTAAAGGTTCTAAGCCATGATTGATCCATGGTTTATGATTTTCTCTTATGGTTTTAACTCTTTAAAATTTTTGTTTAAGATCTTTAGGTGTCTTGAAGGAAAGTCACGAAATCCATAGAAGGAGTGAAAGAGGTTTTAGTCTTCCTTAAAGGTAAGAGGGAGATTCAATCTCATCAACCATGTGTGGTGATGAGAAAATAGACTTGTATGTATGTGAAGAATCCATAAGGATTCACTTGTGTTGATTGTTTAAATGCTTTCTTACTTGTGTTTCATATTATTTGTATGCATGTCTATAAGCTTTAAAATATATTGCATGTGTGAAATATTGCATGATTATTACTTAGGATGTGATTAACATGTAAAGGTTTGCATGAGTGTTCCAAAGAGCACATGAAGAGGCTCACGACCTCAACCAAGAAAAGAGAACCAAAATGTTCTCATCCATTTTCAAAAGGGAAGACTCAATGGAATTAGGTAGATGAATGAATTTCAAAATGTTTTAGAAGAAGAAAAATGATCCAAAGATCAAATGCCAAGACTTTATGAAATTCGGCCAACATGCCTTATAAATGAGTGATCAATCAAAAATTTATTTTCTAAGTGTAAACTTAAGGTTTTACCTAAAAAGAATGCAATTGTAATGGATTTCTAAGGTTTAAAGAAGTAAACCAATTTTTATTAGAAATATGACATAGAAGAAAAATAAATCCAAACCTTTGAAAAATACTTACCTTTGAAATTTAAAGCATAGAGATAATTGCTAAAGTGGATTTAGTAATAATAAACTAAGTAAACGAATTTTTAGAGGAAAAATGTAGAAAATACAATTTTAATAGATTTTATAGGCAAAATGCTATCAAAATATATTAAAAATAGACAAATAAAATAAAACGTTTCATAATATATTTTATAATGTAAGAAAAATTATTCTATGTAATTTCAAAGTAGTGAAAATAGCTTACGTAGTTTTAAAACGGAGATTTTAAAGCTTTTCGGTATAGAAGACAACTTAAAAATCTTACGCGATTGAGAAAAACGATTTAAAAATACTATGCAATTTAAAAAACAGCAAAATATATTTACGCGATTTAAAAACGTTTGTAAAAACGATGAAATTGTGAAAACACGATAAAATTTCTACGCGATTAATTGGAACAACAAGTTTTTACTGTCGAGCCAAAGTGGTGGACCCGGACATATTGAGATACGGTACTGTCAAGTGGGACGTACTGTATAATTGATATTTTCGCCTTTGAGGGCATTTGCGTAAATATGAGAATATTTTGAGACTAAGGGTAATTTGGTAATTATGATTTTATTCATGCATTGAGTTGTGCCAATTTGGTTGATAATTGGTGATTTGATTGACGAGATGAATTACACCGTATTGTCAGTGTGATAAGCGTAGTGTGGTTCATTTCTTCGTATGGACTTGGAGGCATTAGTGTGCATAGTATTCCACATGTGGACAGTTGGTCACTCCTCTGGGCCGTGGTAACTGGCAACACACTAGTGATCTCAACACGCACTATACTTAATCAAGATCTTGTAAAGTCTATTTTAGTACAATGCTTGTAGTTACACGATGTTTGGACTGTGTACTACTACACGATGTTGGACAGTGGGCTATAGACACAACGTTAGACAGTGCAATAGTTTGGTTGGGCAGCCTGAGGTACTAATAGATCTTTGCGGGTCATTCTCTCAGATATCTGTGTCTAGCTCCATGGAATAGGAACGAGTCATTTTGTATTTGTATCACGCATCTTAACATCATTATCTTTGATATTTTTGTACAATTGTATTAAATTTTCTGTGATACTGTTATATTGAATTTCTGTATTATATTGCATAATTATTTATGATGATTATGGTATGCTTTGATTATTTGTTATACCTGTTGTATTTGGCGTTTTCTTATTTGCCATGCTGGTATTGATGTATGATTATCTCACCTCTCTGTATGTACTATTTTCTGTATTTATTAAATTATGTTATAAAGAGTTTGAGGAAGAGGACCAGCCTCTTGATTTTGTATACCCCGAGGAGGAGGAACCACAGCAAGCAGAGGATCAGTTCGACGACTACGAACCATCCGATCACCCTTACCCGTTAGATTGATTTGGAGGATGGCGTTGCGAGGATTTCTTGGGTTCGTGAGACTTGAGTTTCACGGAGGTTCAGAAGCCTGGCGATTGAGAGAGGTCAGAGGTTCAGTGGTTTACGTGGGACGTTTGACTGTGTCCCTACGATCAGAGTTTGATGGGGAACCTGCTTTTACTACTACTCTGTATTTACACATAGAGTTGCCGCTGTCTATTAGGCATCACTGGGAAGGGATGTTCCATGTGCCTAGTGAGATTAGCAGTGTGTCGACAGCACGGACTCGTGTCCGTAGAGCGTCGAGACATCCTAGATACCTATCACCTGAAGCATCATCTGAGAGTGATCCTTCAGAGGGTTAGGAATTTGGGATGTGCACTTGGGCACTTTTTGGATGTTATGTATTATAATAACTCTTTACTGTTTTTGTTTAAATATTTTGTAGTTGTATATTATTTGTATAACTCAAAACAAAATCATATGTATATTATGTGTGATGACAGTTTGTTTATTTTATGTTCCGTGTTATTTTCTTTTAGTAATATCCTGTATAAAAAGGAAAAAAATTTACAACCCATATTATTAATGTAACAAATGTTTTACAACTTGGGTAATATTTTATTTATTTTATTTCATTGCATCATAAATGTGACATCCCCACAAGGGTGTTACATTAGTTGGTATCAGAGCCCAAGTTAGAGTCTTTTGGGGTTGTGGTTGGGTCTGTTTTTGCTTGTGTTGTGTGATTCTCTGTGATTTACTTCTGAAAGGATGTATCTAACTTTATTTTGTTATGAATGAAGAAAGAAGATGTCTGGCGGAAGAGGAGGACGTACGAACGCAAATCGTGATATGGACCCCATGATTACAGTTGCAGAGGCTATGCAGCGAATGGCTGAAGTAATTACTCAGCAAAATCAAAGAGCAGCTCAACAGCAAGATGCTACTGTTGATGCCCTAAATGTATCTGAGTTTAGGCGTAACAATCTGCTGCAGTTCAGAGGCAAGTTTGACCCTGAGAAAGCAAGTCTGTGGATACAAGACTTGGAGAGGATATTCGAAGGAGTGAGATACACCAATGAGAAGAAGGTGACATATGCTACTTTCATGCTGAGAGGGGATGGTGAACATTGGTGGAGAGGAACCCGCCGATTATTGCAAGCTGAAGGAACAGAAATTACTTAGGAGGTATTTTCTGAAGTATTTATGGATAAGTATTTTCTTGCCAGTGCTAGACATGCCAAGAAGATGGAATTTCTTGGTTTACGTCAAGGCAACATGACTGTTAATGAGTACGCTTCTAAATTTGAGAGCTTGTCTCAGTTGTCGGATTATGCTCAAACTCGACATAATGATGTGTGGAGATGTCGGAAGTTTGAGGCAGGGTTGAGGGTGGAATTGAAACGAGGAGTACTACCCTTGAAAATGAATCAATTTCATGCTTTGGTGGATACTTGTGCAAGACTTGAGGAGTTGGAGCCGTCACGGGATCCAAGAAACCGTAATTTTGGACCAACGAGGTTTCAGAGGGGTGGTACCAGTAACAACAGTCAGTTTCAGCGCAAGCCGTATTCTAGACCACCGGAGAATCAATCTCAACAACCACCTGTTGGGGGAAGTGCAAGTGGTAATAGAACTGGTCAAAAAGTGGCATTTACGCCGACATGCTTCAAGTGTGGGAAAAGTGGCCATATCTCTACGGATTGCTCAATCAAGGGGACAATCTACTTTAATTGCAGACAACCTGGACATGTATCTAGAGATTGTACTCAGCCGGAGAGAAAGCCTGCTGTGAGAAGTGTTCGTGCTAATCAGCCGAGATCGGGAGGTAATCAGCCAAGGTCAGGAGGGCGAGTATACACAATGACTGGAACTGAGGTTTCATAGTCTAAGGATCTTATTCAGGGGGAAGGTGTCATTGAAGGTAATCTTCTTACTGTGTTATATGATTCATATGTGA
The DNA here is from genome assembly GCA_029884605.1 of Ormosia emarginata. Taxonomy (NCBI): domain Eukaryota; kingdom Viridiplantae; phylum Streptophyta; class Magnoliopsida; order Fabales; family Fabaceae; genus Ormosia; species Ormosia emarginata. The sequence goes on from JAQQTP010000087.1 coordinate 7,161,027, forward strand.
CACATTCATTTATTGCATATGATTGTGTGGAAAGATTGAAACTGCCTGTGACTTCTCTGAGTTTTCAACTGGTTGTTTCTACACCAACTGCTAAACCTGTAGTTACATCTAAGATATGTTTGAACTATCCTGTTGTTATAAAGGATTGTATGTTTTCGGTCAATTTGATTTGTTTGCCTCTTGTGGAGATAGATGTAATATTAGGAATGGACTGGTTATCTACTAACCATATCCTTATAGACTGTGCAAGTAAAACCATAGTCTTTCCTATGGAAGAAAGTTCTGGATTTTTGGCTACTGTTAAAGTCAATTCATTGCTGAGAGATGGAGCACAGGGATATATGTTATTATCTTCTCTAGAAGTGAAGAGTGAGAAGGATGTGAATGTTATTCATGTTGTCAATGAATTTCTAGAGGCTTTTCCTGATGATGTACCTGGTTTGCCACCTGAGAGGGAAATTGAGTTTTCTATCAATTTGGTAACAGGAGCAGGTCCTATATCGATTGCACCATATCGGATATCGCCAGCGGAGTTGGTGGAATTGAAGAAGCAGTTGGAGGAACTATTAGAGAAACAGTTTGTGCGACCTAGTGTTTCACCGTGGAGAGCACCAGTGCTTTTAGTCAAGAAGAAGGATGGAACTTCTCGTCTTTGCGTAGATTATCGCTAGCTGAACAAGGTGACTATAAAGAATAAATATCCACTTCCGAGAATTGACGATTTAATGGATCAGTTGAAGGGAGCAGTAATATTCTCTAAAATAGATCTGAGATCAGGTTATCATCAGATTCGTGTTAAGGTTGATGATGTACCTAAAACAGCTTTTCGGACTCGTTATGGACATTATGAATATCAGGTGATGCCATTTGGAGTGACAAATGCTTCTGCGATATTCATGGACTATATGAATAGGATTTTTTGTCCATATTTAGACAGCTTTGTCGTTGTCTTTATCGATGACATTCTGATCTATTCTCGATCTAAGGAAGAGCATGCTGAACATTTCGGTATAGTTCTTCAAATTTTGAAGGAAAAGAAGCTGTACACAAAATTAGCGAAGTGTGAATTTTGGCTGGAGGAAGTTCAATTTTTAGGTCATGTGATTTCCAAGGAAGGTATTGTGGTAGATCTATCGAAGGTGGAGACTATTTTGCAATGGGAAAGGCCTAAGACTGTATCGGAAGTCCGGAGTTTTGTTGGAATGGCTGGATATTACTGGAGGTTTATAGAAGGTTTTTCTAAGATAGCTGGACCGCTTACATAGCTCACGAGGAAAAGTCAAGCTTTTGAGTGGACGGAGGAACGTGAAGCGAGTTTTCAAGAGTTGAAGAAGAGGCTGACAACTGCACCAGTGTTAATTTTACCAGATCCTAACAGATCTTTTGAGGTGTATTGTGATGCTTCTTACCAGGGGTTAGGATGTGTATTGATGCAAAACCGGAATGTGGTGACTTATGCTTCTAGATAGTTGAAGGTTCATGAAAGGAACTATCCAACCCATGATTTGGAATTAGCCGCAGTGGTTTTTGCATTGAAGGTGTGGAGGCATTTTCTGTATAGAGCTATGTTCAATGTCTTTAGTGATCACAAGAGTTTGAAGTACTTGTTTAATAAAAAACAATTGAATATGAGGCAAAGGCGATGGTTGAAATTTTTGAAGGACTATGATTTTCAACTCCAACACCATCCAGGAAAGGCTAATGTGGTAGCTGATGCTCTGAGTAGAAAAGTGATCAGTGTTTCTACAATGATGATAAAGGAGGAAGAATTAATTAACAAGTTTAGAGATTCGTGGATGTCAGTGGAATTGGAGCCTGGAAGGATTCGTCTAGGTAGGGTTGTGATCTTGAATGAAGTACTTGATATAATTCGAGATAAACAGGAGGAGGATGCGTTTTTGCAAAACGAAAGGGAATTATTGGAGCAAGGTCATAAAGCAACAGTGGAGGAAGGATCAGATGGAATCTTAAGATTCAAGGGAAGAATTTGTATACCTGATGACCCTGAACTTAAGAAAGCAATTATGGATGAAGCCCATACTAGTGATTTGAGTATGCATCCGGGGATGACCAAGATGTACCAAGACTTGAAAAAGTTATTTTGGTGGCCAAGGATGAAAAGAGATGTAGCGGAACGTGTGGCGTCTTGTCTGGTTTGTCAGAAGGCAAAGGTGGAACATCAGAGGCCAGCCGGTATGTTACAACCGTTAGCTATTCCAGAGTGGAAGTGGGATAGTATCTCGATGGATTTTGTTACCGGATTGCCGAGAACAAGGAAGGGACATGATTCGATATGGGTTATAGTTGATAGGCTTACGAAGTCAGCACACTTCTTGCCGATCAATATTAAGTATTCATTGGAAAGATTAACCCAGATATACATCAGTGAGATTGTTAGATTACATGGTGTACCTACATGCATAGTTTCTGACAGAGATCCGAAGTTTACATCAAGGTTCTGGCGAAGTTTGCAAGAAGCCATAGGAACTAAACTGCGATTGAGTTCTGCTTATCATCTGCAGACTGATGGATAGACGGAGAGAACTATACAGTCTTTGAAAGATTTGTTACGTGTTTGTGTGATAGAACAACGAGGGAGTTGGGATGAATTTTTATCTTTGATAGAATTCACCTACAATAATATGTTGGTGTATGCCCTAGTGGCCAATACATTTTGTTTGTATTTACATACATTATATTATGTTATTTTATATGAGGCATTTCATTTATTGTGTTCTTTTTGGTAGACATAATAAAGTCCTTAGAATAGTAAGTTTGATACCATAGGACATCAAGTGGATGACTTGATCGTGAGATCCTATTGGATAAAATACTATTCTTAAATGTCTCTAGTCAAGTATTATTGTTAATTAGGACAACAATAATACATTGAGGCTAGTATGTGCGTAGACTGTTGACCACATCTCACGGGTCATGGATATGAGATATCAAGTCTACACATAGATACATATTAGAGTAATGATGTATTGGACAGACCCGCCATGAGAACGCTACGTGGATCGTTACGTGAGTGTCATAAGTGATTCTCATAGTGATAATGGAGTATGTCGTCCTTTGACCTGAAATCACTACGATTCCTACATGAGGAGTTGTGTGTTTTAATGCCATCAAACGTCATCTGTAACAAGATGATTATAACGTTGGTTATTAGACATGCCGCAATACATGTGGAGGAATGTGAGTGACCTAGATGGGATTTGTCCCTCCTACATAACAGGAGCGATATCTTCGGGCCCCCTGATTGAGTGAGAATACGAAATGCATGGCCATGCTCAAATGAGTCAATATGAGATATTGATCTTATTTGCTATTACTATGTCTACTCGGGAATCAGGAAACTGAAGATTGAACTAAACAAGGGTGACACATTCCATGCCTTGTGTTCAATCTGGATATCTGGACAAAGGGACTAAACTACACGGAAACATTAGTCACAGATAGGTTATGTCAAATCACTGACATTCTCATTACTTGGGTAGCAGTGATGTGTTGCTAGATACCGCTCACTGTTTGTAATATTAAAATGAGATTTTAATATTACTACCAACGTCATGAGAACTCGCAGGTCGCACACTTAGAACAGACTAAATTGGAGTAATCGAATCCAAGTTGGACTCGGATTCAAGCGTGGGCCTAACTCATGACAGATGGGTTTAGGGTTGCACCACTTACCTTGCTACTGCTCACACTCACTTAAGGCAGCCTTTGTTATAAATAATACTGCTAAGGGAGCTGCTACTAGGTTATATCACAACCCTAGCCGCACTTACAGAAAGTGAGTGAGAGATAGTGAGGTCTTCTTCTCCTCTATTCGCAGCTAGCACTACGAAAACAGAGGCGTGACTCCTTTTGCAAGTCTGTTCGTGTGGATACCGTAGAAACATCGTCGCTATTACGGTGTTGGTGATTCACCTCGCTTGTGTCTATCACGCTTCAAGAGGTAAAAATTTAAAAAAAAAACTCGGATTATGGATTTTTCGCATGGATCCTGAGAGGGAATTCTGTTATTCCGCTGCGAGACTTTTGATCTGCAAATTCCCAACATAATAGTTTTCACTCTAGTATAGGGATGGCACCCTATGAAGCGTTATATGGACGACGATGCTGAACACCTTTATGTTGGTATCAAGATGGCGAGAGTATGACTATTGGACCTGATCTTGTTCAACAGATTACAGAAAAGGTGAAGATGATACACGAAAAGATGAAGACGACGCAAAGCAGACAAAAGAGTTATGCTGATAAGCGAAGGCGACCTTTAGAATTTGAGGAGGGTGAGCATGTATTCTTAAGAGTAACTCCTACGACTGGTGTCGGAAGGGTTATCAAATCCAAAAAGTTTACTCCTAAGTTTATTGGGCCTTATCAGATTCTTCGACGGATAGGTCCTGTAGCCTATCAGATTGCTTTGTCGCCTTTCCTATCCAATCTGCATGATGTATTTCATGTGTCTTAGTTAAAGAAGTATATTCCTGATCCGACGCATGTTATACAACCTGATGAAGTACAACTAAAGGATAACTTAACGTATGAGACACTTCCTGTTAGAATTGAAGATAGGAAAGTGAAGCAGCTTCGAGGGAAGATGATTGAGCTGGTGAAGGTGATATGGAATGATGTGACAGGTGATGCTACCTGGGAGCTGGAAGAGAAAATGAGGGAGCAATATCCTCAGTTGTTTTGATGTACAACAAATTTCAGGGACGAAATTTTTATTTGCAGGGGAGAGTTGTAACACCCCAACTTTAGGATAAATGACCGTTATGCCCTGATTGTACTGTTTTTTTTATTTTTCTGTATGATATAAAATTTATTTGACTGTTTTGAGTTCATATATGAGTGTTTTGTGTGATTTGCTCCGGGTCAGGAAAATAATAATTTTCGGGCCAGAGAAATCTTATTTTAATTATTCGGAGCTAGGGGATCTTACTAAACCCAATTCTGAATGATATGGTTGTTAATCTTTTAATTTTTAGGATTTAACTGTGTAATAAAATAATTTAATATTATTATAATATTATTTTATTAGTCAGTACAAATAAATGACAGTGGACCCAAAAATGTCTGTGGGACCTACTTTTGGTTTGTAGGACCCACAATTGGTTGCGGGACCCACGTCTAGAGAAAGTAGTCAACGATAATGGCTTGAATTGTTTTAAGCCAATAGGAATTAAGTCAACGATGTGGGCTTAACTTAATCTACACCGTTGGATGAGAAGGTTTTAGATTTAATATCAACTGTTGATTTAATCTATGGTTGTCATGATAAGCTTCTTAAAGAAGGCTTTGGATATCTACCATTGATCAATTGGATGGTGGAGATTGGTCTTACAAAAATGGTTAGAAGCATTTGTAACTATTGGATGTGAAGAATATAGGGAAGATCTTGACCCTTTATTTTGGAAGATGAATCTAGTGGTTAGAATTTCATGGGAATGAGATCTAATGGCTTAGATTTGATCATATTACTATCTAATATCAACCATTGATATGATCAATGGCTCTTGAAGCTTGGATTATAAGAATGTTAATTAATTAGTAAGGTAACTAATTAATTTGATTAAGTTAAGTTAAGTGTGCTTAGAAGCTTAATGGGATTAGTAACTTAATTAATCACCATTAGGGAGGAACATTCAAGAACACATGACTAGGCTTATGACAAGGCTTGGAATTAGCCAATGGAAGACAAGCTAGGTGATCAAGTTTTAATCTTGACCCTTGATGAAGTCTAAGGCTTGGATGGAGTCTTGGAAGGTCAAACAAAGTGGCCACCTTTCTCTCTTGAGTTACATGGCTATGCACCATTAGGAGGGCAAATTTTACTTCATCTTCTATCACTTTACTACACATTCTCTCTTCCAAAAACACAAACCACCATTGATGCACTTTGAAGAGGCCATTCGGCCAAGTACTCTTCTTCACCATCCATGTAATGCCCCTTTCTCTTCCTTAGCCATAATGGGTAAGAAGAAGGAATGTCGCACTATAGTGAAACGACACACAAATGATTATGGAAAATTTGAACATTTATATATATATATATATATATATATATATATATATATATATATATATATATATATATATATATATATTTGCTTAACATGAATCCGGTTAAAACTTCTATTTAGTGTACATATACACCTGTTTATGAACATATCGCGTGATTGAGTTAAAATTAAAAGTTCCTCTTTCCAATAAAACTTCTGTCAAAAAGGTCAAAGAGAAATCAATGTGGAATGAAACATACGACCATTCACAATATGGATAATTATATACTTTGTACCAGAAATACAAGCCTGTTTAAATTACATTTCCAAAAATATACAAAAAGCAAAATGTATACCTACCCTAAGAAATACAAATATATATATCCACTAACCCAGTAATACGTCAGGCTCCCTCAAAATAAACAGACAGCCATCAGTAGTCATCAATTAAAACCAACCCTAAGACTGCATAGAACGAGAAGGAACCGTAGATGGATCCTCCTCAGGGTCCTCGTCGTCCGATGAGACATCCATCAGGACGACAGAACAGCGGGCAGAAGCCCGGGCAGTAGACAAAAAGGAATCCTCACGAGGGGTATATTACATTTCACCCCACATGTCCCTCACAGGCATATAGAACTTCAGCCATACAAAAGCATGAAAATCTAGAATAGGAGCGTCATAACATCTCCACGCTAAGGACACCATCACATCGTCGTGGTATACACATCGATCAGTCTGCACGTTGATATGCCAGCAGTCCGGACCTCCAAGAAAGTTGATCCGCACGTAGCCAAAAAGTCCATGGAGCCGAAATGACATCCTCAACAACTTCGATCTCAGTCGAGATAAGGCCAGAAACCCTTAAACTCAGTGGTTTCCTTGTCCTCCTCACGAGCGTCTTCTCGAGAGCACACGATCCAACCAAAATACAAAATAGAGAAATTATCGAAAGAGGTGAGATTCCCAGCTTTCAGTACTAACATGGCAGCAAGAAAATAAACGGCGTCGAACGCCCACATAAAACACAGTTAATACATACAAGGGCAGTAATACCCGATAGCAATTAACGAGAGTAAGGCAGCAAAGAACAATAGTTAACATTATCCATAACCAGCTAGCAACATTAGCATCACCAAAAGTCAAATAAATATCGCAGTCATGATAGTAAACACATTATCCAATTATAAATGCTCAATGGACCATGTGACTGACAACTCATAATGCAACAAGGGTACCAAAGTTCCTACTCCATGGCGCTAGACGTAAACATTTTCGGAGTGAATGATCAAGGAGTAATACCAGTATATCAGTAGCCTTAAAATGCAGTGTGCTTTCTTTCATAAAATTGTTTGTGCAATGGCTCATACATGGTACCTCAACAGTTGATCGCGATATAGGACAGCGTCTCAGGCAGGATCGTTGGTGTGTCGCATTAGTCTATCTCACGGCCCCAATGGAGCTACCACTGTCTATTGTGAGACACCCACACCCTAACGCCCCTAGGGTCAACAACATATGACACCTACGCTTAGTCTACTCGCACCCACACAAAGGTGTTATTCAAACTCCTAGGCAACCCGGCCTTCTCAACAATGTCCAACGGACAACACACATACATGATGACACAATGTCCAATCATGTATGTTCATCAATGATGCATTCAACATAAGCATTGCCTCAATGGCACATAAGCACTATTCAATGTCCAACTTGACATATCAACAATACATTTATTAAAAACATTGCCTCAATGGCATATCATCATTCTTATCTTATAGAGTACTAAATCAATAAGTACATAACCCACATAGGGAATCACACTTGCATCAATAATTCTCAGCATCAATATATGTTCCTTATTACACACATACCACAATTCCCATGTCATGGATCTAAGAATTCCATTTTCAAAATCATCTCTTCTCTATTGGTATGAATACATGTTCTTATCACATTTAGGTAAAGTAAAATCCTTGAATCCAGGGTTTTTAGGTTATGTTTGAGTTACAAAGGGCAAGGAACCATAATTTCAATCATTTCCAGCTCAAAAATCTCATTTTTGGGTCTTGGTAATCGATTACATCACCCTGGTAATCGATTACCAGCGTAACAGAATCTCTGTAATCGATTACAATCTCATTGTAATCGATTACGTGATTCCCAGAACCACGATTTGTAACTTCAAGGGCCTGGTAATCGATTACACCGCCCTTGTAATCGATTACCAATTAGACAGAACCTCCGTAATCGATTACCCACAAGTTGTAATCGATTACGTGATTCCCAGAAGCACCATTTCGTGACATCAGAGGCTTGGTAATCGATTACTTCACTCTAGTAATCGATTACAAGCTAGACAAAATCTCTATATTCGATTACACACAAGATGTAATTGATTACCAGATTTCCAGAATCACGATTTTGTACCCTTAAGAGCTTGGTAATTGATTACAAGCCCCGTGTAATTGATTACCACGCGTAAACTTGCTGAAAACAGAGTTCTCCAGGTCCTTTAACTCAAACCAAACCAATCATTATCATATTTAATCAACAAGTTACTCAAATATATCTTCAAATCATGCAAGAGGCATCAATAAATCATACAAACCTAACAAAATGCACTATCATAAGAATAACATAAAAATGAGAGAACTTTGTACATGGATTCAGAAAACAATAACAACACACATACAAGACATTCCCTTACTACCAAGATTGGTTGAAGAGGATCATCTCCCTCTTACCTATTTGGAAGACAACACAAGGTGTTACCTCTTCTTGCCCTAGATTTTCGTTTTCCCCTTCAAGAAGAACACCAATGTGAGTGATTTCCATAATGTCCACTCAAACTATGGAAAAATGAGTTCTTGATCACATAGGTGACCAAGAAAAACAAAAATGAGAAGAAAGTGAAAGAAAGGTGAAGACTTTACCTCCAAGCTCAAAGTTTTAGCTTCAATGGTGGATAGTGGAAGAAGAAGAAGAAGAAGAAGAAGAAGAAGAAGAACCAAAGGATGGCCACAAAAGAGAATGGTCTTGGAATGGTGCAAGAAGCAAGAAATCTTTGATGAAGTAAGAAATGGTGAATGTCACCAGAAATGGGTGCACGGTGGAGAAAAGAAGAGAAGATGAGAATAGGTATTTTGGAGTCTAAAGAAATGAGAGTGAAATGGTAAAATGAGGAAAACAATTTGGACTTCCCCCAAATGGGTCATCTGCTGTGGACAAGGAGTGAGGAGGGAAGAGAGAGAAATTGTGTCAATTAGGAAACTTCTTGGAAGCTTCCTACATGAGCTTTTAATTAGCTAAATTTTTATTTTGAAAATAAGGCTAAAGGGGCTTGACACAAGGTAAATTCTGAATAATGTGATAAGATTTTTATTACATGTTATTATTTATTGGACAATAGTTATAGTTGGCAGAAGTCAGCATTAACAAATCTGACAGATAGTTTCTTCGCAATGTTTTATTATTTTATCTATTAAAATTTCTCGAAAAACGTAAAACCTTGTAAATTGTGTCCGATCTCGGGTTTAGTAAGTTCCCTCGTCGACGTTTCCATAGTTCAAGGCTTTCGGAGAAAATATCTCATTTCTCCGGTTCCGCTCAGAACATACGTAAAACAAGAAATATATTAAAATTTTCCGCGTTCTCAGAAAATTCCAAAAAAATTCCAGAAAATCACAAATATTTTAGAATGAATTCTGATAGTAGAAAAGTAAATTTTGGGGTGTTACAATCCATCCATCCAAAATTTCTTCTAACCTACTTTTCTAAACCTAAACACTATTCTAAGAACATCTCTAGTTGAGAGTTCTTCCAAAATCCATCATCTAAAGCTTGGAAAATCACTTTGGAGATTTTTCCTAGAAGGTGAAAATCCTTATTTTTCATTTCTAATCTCTTTTTCAAGGTTCTAAGCCATGATTGATCCATGGTTTATGATTTTCTCTTATGGTTTTAACTCTTTAAAATTTTTGTTTAAGATCTTTAGGTGTCTTGAAGGAAAGTCACGAAATCCATAGAAGGAGTGAAAGAGGTTTTAGTCTTCCTTAAAGTTAAGAGGGAGATTCAATCTCATCAACCATGTGTGGTGATGAGAAAATAGACTTGTATGTGTGTGAAGAATCCATAAGGATTCACTTGTGTTGATTGTTTAAATGCTTTCTTACTTGTGTTTGATATTATTTGTATGCATGTCTATAAGCTTTAAAATATATTGCATGTGTGAAATATTGCATGATTATTACTTAGGATGTGATTAACATGTAAAGGTTTGCATGAGTGTTCCAAAGAGCACATGAAGAGGCTCACGACCTCAACCAAGAAAAGAGAACCAAAATGTTCTCATCTATTTTCAAAAGGAAGGACTCAATGGAATTAGGTAAATGAATGAATTTCAAAATGTTTTAGAAGAAGAAAAATGATCCAAAGATCAAATGCCAAGACTTTATGAAATTCGGCCAACATGCCTTATAAATGAGTGACCAATCAAAAATTTATTTTCTAAGTGTAATAGTTTGGTTGGGCAGCCTGAGGTACTAATAGATCTTTACGGGTCATTCTCTCAGATATCTGTGTCTAGCTCCATGGAATAGGAACGAGTCGTTTTGTATTTGTATCATGCATCTTAACATCATTATCTTTGATATTTTTGTACTGTTGTATTAAATTTTCTGTGATACTGTTATATTGAATTTCTGTATTATATTGCATAATTATTTATGATGATTATGGTATGCTTTGATTATTTGTTATACCTGTTGTATTTGGCGTTTTCTTATTTGCCATGCTAGTATTGATGTATGATTATCTCACCTCTTTGTATGCACTGTTTTATGTATTTATTAAATTATGTTATAAAAAGTTTGAGGAAGAGGACCAGCCTCTTGATTTTGTATACCCTGAGGAGGAGGAACCAAAGCAAGCAGAGGATCAGTTCAACGACTGCGAACCATCTGATCACCCATACCCGTTAGATTGATTTGGAGGATGGTGTTGCCAGGATTTCTTGGGTTCGTGAGACTTGAGTTTCATGGAGGTTCAGAGGCCTGGCGATTGAGAGAGGACAGAGGTTCAGTGGTTTACGTGGGACATTTGACTGTGTCCCTACGATCAGAGTTTGATGGGGAACCTGCTTTTACTACTACTCTGTATTTACACATTGAGTTGCCGCTGTCTATTAGGCGTCACTGGGAAGGGATGTTCCATGTGCCTAGTGAGATTAGCAGTGTGTCGACAGCACGGACTCGTGTCCGTAGAGCGTCGAGACATCCTAGATACCTATCACCTGAAGTGTCATCGAGAGTGATCCTTCAGAGGGTTAGGAATTTGGGATGTGCACTTGGGCACTTTTTGGATGTTATGTATTATAATAACTCTTTACTATTTTTGTTTAAATATTTTGTAGTTGTATATTATTTGTATAACTCAAAACAAAATCATATGTATATTATGTGTGATGACAGTTTGTTTATTTTTTGTTCGGTGTTATTTTTTTTAGTAATATCCTGTATAAAAAGGAAAAAAATTTACAACCCATATTATTAATGTAACAAATGTTTTACAACTTGGGTAATATTTTATTTATTTTATTTCATTGCATCATAAATGTGACATCCCCACAAGGGTGTTACAGATTGCGCGACACGAGGGCTGTTATTGATGGTGGCTATTTTGGTTGAGAAATTTTGGTTTCAAACGTGGGTTTTTTTGTTTTGATTGAAGTTTTTTCTTTGACTTGGCTGATGGATTCTGTGATGATGGGCATTTGCGAACTTTGTCATGATATTTGGTTATTTACAGATGCTGTAATATTTGATATAAGTTTTTGGTTTGGGTTTCTATAAGCATGGTTGGGGTTTGTGGTTGGTGTTCTGGGTTCTGCATGTTCTGTTTGGAGCGTGGTACAGAAGTGCGTATAATGTTGTGTGTCTTAAAGTTTCAAGCATAAGAGGAGATCATATTCAAGTAATAAAGTAAAGAAACATCTAAGGAATGAAGTTGCAAGGGCTTACCTGACCATAAGTCTCTCAGAAAAATCCCAGAAATGAACCCTCATTCCTCTCTTTTTTCACAACCAATAGCTCTCTTTTCTCTTCCTCACCTTGTATTTCTCACTTGTGAAATTGAACAATCAAGGTCTTTTTTTTTTGTTGTGCTATATGTCCAACGAAAATATTCCAACGTATGTTCACCGTATGCCACGTTACCATATTTTGCTGAAAAAATGCCATTTTCGTTCGTTCCCTCCCTTTCTCCTTTTCGTTCCCTCCATTTCTCATTTCTTTTTTATGTCTTTGTTACAACTATCTCCCTCTCCTATGAGACTCTCGCACTCACTAGGGCACCCACCCACAGCATTTCAACTCTTATTCTCTTGTCCTCATTCTCGTTCCCTCATTTTTACTCCTAACTCACTTGCTCCCCTCACTCTCACACGCACGCGTAGGGTTCGAGTTTTGTGGTTTTCTATGATTTCGGTGAGTATCCTCCACTTTTCCCCATAATATTTCGTGTTTCCTGACATGGGTACTTGTAATTTCTAGCTTTTTCTTCTTTGGCTATATGGAACGTGAAATGTTGGGTATTTTGGGTGATTTTTTACGTATTATGCTTTCTGTTTGGTGAGTTCATTTTTTGTTGGGTTCATTGTTATGAAATCTATTTTTCTTGGTTGTTTGTTGATTAGATGGGTAAATGGGAGGATGTTTGTTGGGTTCATTCGCTGGTTTATTTGATATATTTTATTTTTGTTATGAGGATTTACAATGGTTCATATAGCAGGAAGGGTTGGTCCATTGACATGGTTTGTGATGAATCTCATTACCTGGTGAATCTAAATTTAACTGGTTAATATATTTGGAATAAGTGGTTAATCTTTACATGTTTCTGGTGAATCCAAAAATGAGTTCCCAATAGTGAGGGTAAACTACTTACAAATGAACTACTAGTGGAGTGGAATTGGGCTATGTTGTTGTCTGGTTAATATAGCAGGGAGGGTTAGTCCATTGACATGGTTTGTGGTGAATCTCATTACCTGGTGAATCTAAAATTAACTGGTTAATATATTTAGAATAAATTGTTAACCTTCACATGTTTCTGGTAAATCCAATAATGAGTTCCCAACAGTGAGGCTACTTGTTTTGTTAGACTAGATGGTTCTAAGCTCCCTTTTTAAGCTTTATTTCATCTCACAAGTGGTTAAGTGTGGCCTTTATTGAATAGACCCATTCGAATGGGTCTCTATCCTCATTATCTATTGCCATTTGTTAGTTTACTTTTCATTGCCCTTTAACTTTTCATAATAAAATCTAGATGTTGGAAAAATATGAAATAAGCTTGTAACATGACAGTAAATACTTGATAATTTATAAGTGTGTGTAGCACCCCAAAATTGAAGTTGATGGATGGTTCAAATAATCTCAATACACCTGAGACTGTTGATAATGTGGAAGAAGCATGTGAAGGTGACTTCATTATGAGTGATGCCTTGGATGGCGAGTTTAAAAGTTATGAGCCAAAACGAGGGATATTGTTGCTATCAGAGGATGATGTTAAGGAATTTTATAGGAAATATGCTTACCAAAAGGGGTTTGGTATTGTAAATAGAACTTCAAAAAAAAGAGATGATGATAAGGTAAATTACATTATGCTAGCTTGTTTAAGACATGAAACACATGTGTCAACAATACCAAACACTTTAAAGACACTTCCAACTAGAAGGACAAATTGTGAAGCAAAAATTACAGTCAAGAAGATGGGAGATGGATGATGGTTCATTAAGATAGCTATACTTGAACACTCTCATGAACTTAGCCTGACGAAGGTGAGAATGTTGAAAGTTAACAAGAATCTTAGCATGCACGTGAAGAGAACAATCCAAGTGAATGATGATGCAGGGGTGAGAATACATAAGACAGTCCGATCTCTTGCTTATGAGGTGGGAGGGTACGAGAACTTATCATTTAATAAGCAAGATGCTAGAAATTATGTCGACAAAGAAAGACGTAGAATTGGCAAGGAAAGTGATGGGAAGGCTTTGAAGAATTATTTTGCGAGAATGCAAGAGGATAATAGTAATTTTTTCTACGATATAGATGTTGATGATGATTTTCATGTGCAAAATGTATTTTGGGCTGATGCTAGAAATAGAGCCATGTATGAGTCATTTGGAGATGTTGTGACTTTTGACACAACATATTTGACAAATAAATATGACATGCCATTTGCTGCTTTTGTCGGTGTGAATCATCATGACCAATCAATTTTACTTGGATGTGGTCTAATTTCAGCTAAAGACACGGGGTCATTTGCGTGGCTATTTGAATCATGGCTTCGTTGCATGTCAGGTAAGGCATCTGTTGGTATTATCACAGACCAATGCAGGGCCATGCAAAATGCTATTGAGATAGTCTTTCCAACTAGTCGACATAGGTGGTGCCTATGACATATAATGAAAAAATCCTTGAGAAGTTGAAAGGTTGTATTGAATATAACAATATCAAGAATGCAATGAAAGTAGTTGTTTATGATATCCTAACAGTGGAAGATTTTGAAGAAAAGTGATATGCCTTCATAAAAGAATTTGAACCAGAAGATAATAATTGGTTGAGTGGTTTGTACATGGAGCGGTATAGATGGGTGCCAGTTTTCTTAAAGAAATATTTCTGGGCAGGGATGTCAACAACACAACGTAGTAAGAGCATACATGCTTTCTTCAACGGATATATTGTAACACCCTGAAAATTAATAATTTCATGATAAATAGTCGTTTTGTAATATTTGTGATTTTTTTGAATTTTTTTAATTTTTTTCAAAAATGTGAAATATTTTAATATTATTTCTCGTTTTACGTGCACACTGAGCAGAGCCGGGAAAATGAGATATTTTTTCCGAGAACCTTGAACTGCGAAAACGTCGACGAGAGATCTTATTAAACCCGAGGTCAGACATGATTTACGAAATTTCATGTTTTTTGCTATTTTTATCAGATAAAAATAAAAATCACTGTACATTTTATTATCCATTGGACAATTAATATTGGCTTTGCTATCTATAATAATTGTCCATTGGGTAATAGATTGTAGTAGAAATCCTATTACCTTATCCAAATAAAATTCACTTTATGTCACATCCAATCTCCTTTATTTCAAAAGAATGATTAAATTAATCAAAAAATTCCTCAAGAAAGCTTCCTAGCAATTTCCTCTTAGCTTGTTGGAGAAGCTTTTCTCTCTCTCACTTGGGCCCCACGGTTTTGGGGGGAAATGGAAGACCAAAGTGGTCATCTTTTCCACTAAAGGCATTCCTTTATTTTCAAGGAAATTTGCTATCACTTTCTCTCTCTATACTTTTTCTCTCAACCATTTTCTTCTCCTTCTCTCTTCTTCATCCACGGAAATCACCACCATGGGAGGCCATCTTCATTACCTTGCTAAGCTCATCTTCATCCTTGAATCTACATAACACTTGAAGGTTTTCCTCTCTCTCACTTTTCTCTCATTTTTCTTCTATTCTTCTTTCCCTCTCCATGCTCCACGGCCTCACACCATTTTTGCACCTTCAAGTTTGCAAAAAAGTTCAAGTAACCACATTTCCATACACTTCATCACATTCTAAGACCTTTCCTTATTGGAAGCTACCTAAAAGGCTCACATCTTCATCACCTTTCTTCAAGTCATAAAGCTTGAAGCTTTGAGGTAAAGCTCTCAACTTTCTTTCTTTTTCTTCTCATTTTCGTGTTCCTTGGACACTTTTGTGACCAATGATTCATCTTTTCAGAGCTTGGTTGTTGATTCTAAAAGTTTGACCATTCTAGGGTTTCTTGGAGCCTTTGGACAAAATTTCAAGGAGAAGACCAAGAAGCTTGCTTTTTGTATTGTCTTCCATAGATAAGAGGGAGATAATCCTCTTCAACCTATCTTGGTAGTGAGGAAACGTTTTTGATGTTGTTGATGAGGAATCCATGTGTGGATTGCTCTCTTTGTTGTGTTGTTTTTCATGATTTTGTATTTATTTGGACATGTATGAGTTATTAGTTGTCTTTGCACGTCTTGATGGTTATGGATATATATATATATATATATATTGTTTGGATTAATGTATGGAAAAATGTAGGGTTTTCCTACCATTTTTAGGGATCACGACCTTAGGGCAAATTTTAGGGAATCAAGTGTGCTTTTGGAGACATTGGAACTTAGGTGATAAGGTGTTAAAGAATTGATGATTGTAATGGAAAATTTTAGATTCCTTAGGAGTTCATAAAATGGAAAGAGTAAAGAATAAGACTTTATATTGTGGCTTAGAATGATTTTGAACATAAGGGAAGAACAATAGAGTTTGTGAGACTTGTAAAACCTTAGAGCAGTTTTAAGCAAACATAATTTGATTAAATTAAAGAGCTTGATTAATCTAAAGGAATGGAGGTTGAATAAGGACTTCAAGAGAACTTATCTAGAAAATGAATTCATAAGAAATGTTAATTAAAATGAAACCTTATAATGATTTCATAATAGATGTTAACTAAAGTGAAACTTTATAATGATTTCATAAGAGAAGTTAATCAAAGCGAAACTTTGTAATGGTGTCGTGAGAATTGTTAAGTTGAAGTGAAAACTCGAAATAAACCTCAAAAAGTGTGTTATCACTCTTGAGAACTTAATACTATGCTATTGTGGGTCCGTGTTTGGGACTAAAATTCTGTTGATGCTTAACTTGGCCTAATTGTGGCGTGTTATGGAATGTATATCATTATTGTTGAATATACATGATTATGCATAGAGTCAACATGCATTGAATAATTGCTCAGTCAATGACTGTTAAAAGGCTATATGAGCCTATGAATCAGAATTGAATAGTATGATCCAATGGAAGGATCTATGGGGGGCATAAGGCGGTGTGTAAATCGATTGCACACATTACGGGCCCGACAAATCACTACTCTTTTCACGGTGAATGAACGAGAATTGAATAGTGTGATCTATGATGGATTTATGGGGGCCGTAAAGCGCGGTGGTTCATTTCATGATGATAGTATCACATTATATACCCCTGACCATGATAAACCGATTGCAATGCATTACGGGCCCGACAAATCACTATTCTCTTCGTAGTCCAGCATAGACTGTCATTGAAGGGGACAAATCTTCTGGAGCATTCATCTTTGAAATTGATAAAGCTCCATAGAGTGGGAATTCTTGGTACCAAGTGCACATGCATTGTGAGTCGGCATTGTGAGTCAGCATATCATTTGGCACTCATTCATATCATATTATTTAGCACTCATTTATATGATGATTGGACTATTATTTTAAATGATGTCATGATTATTTGATCTGTTTTATTGTTTATTATCTGAGACTCTGTTGCTGTTTCTTTTATTGTATGTTATGTCACTATTACTGTTTATTATTGTTGCCTTGCTATATGGGCGTTCTGCGCCGTTATGTTTCTTTACTGCCATAATTGGTAATATAAGTAGGATGTCTTAGCTCTTTATTGTATTACTCTATCTCATGCTATGTTTGGAAAAAGACTGTGAAGTGGGCGAGTTGAATTAGCTTAGTTTAGTTTGGGATCGACTTTTGTCTCTTCACGATGACATCTGGACAAGCTTTCTTCAGTTGCATATGGATACAGTTCCATGGAGGCTTGAAACCCTGGCATTCTGACCATGATGCAGAGCGTTTCATATACATGGGAGATGTGAATATAATTCGGAGTGGTAACTATCCTGGAGCTACTACGGACATCTTTCATACTTTTATGCATGTGGAGTTCCCCATACCCATTGGGGAGTTGTGGGATGATCGCCACCTCTTTCCTAGAGAGGTTTCAGTTATGTCATCTATTCAGGTTTCGATGCATCATGACGTGTCTCAAGGGGGAAGTTCATCTGTTGGAGATTCAGAAGGGGATTAAGTGCAAGACCCTTCTCTCCATGTGTATAACTTTGGGAGAGGTCGAATTTTTATATGGTAGTTATTTTATGTAAAACTTATGTTTAATAGTGTAGTATGTTATTTTAATGCATGGATTGTGAAATGTTACTTTATGCTAAGCTGACGTTGTATTCCGATTGTGAGTAAACGTAAATATATATTTCATTTCGTGACTCGTATTTTCTATATATGCACAATGATTAAATTTTTTTTCAGACTTGTTATTAGATTATAGCACGTCTTGATTTAGTGATTATGGCAATAATGACAATTGTGCTGCAGTTATTAAATCAAGGGGTGTTGTATATATCAACTCAAAGACAAGCCTGCAGCAATTTGTGAAGCAATATGATAATGCTTTGAGAAGCAAGGCAGAAAAACAAATTTCAAGCAGATTTCAAATCAATGGACTCCATAATTCAATATGGGTCAAACTCACCCATTGAAAGGTAGTTTCAATTTGAGTACACCCATGTAAAGTTCGTTGAGGTCCAAGCTGAATTCAGAGGAAGAATAGACTATTTTGCGTCCCCTAAGTGTGTGGATGGAATGCTTTGTACTTACCATGTAAGGGCGGATATGGTAGTTAGAGGATTAGCAAAGAATGCTATTTTTGAGGTGGTATTTAGTCGTGACAATCACGATGTTAGTTGCAATTGCTTGTTGTTTGAGTTTAGAGGAATTATGTGTAGACATTCATTTTGTGTCCTTGGTAATGAAATGATTCAAGAAGTGTCGTCAAAGTATATTTATGAAGATGAAGCAAAAACATTAGATGGAGACATTGTTATATAAAGAGTAGTTGTGAAGTGACTTTGTTGAAGCCACAAATGCAAAGGTTTGATAAATTATGTAAGCATTTCTATGAGGTGGTTGAAGTTGCTGCAAAGTTTGAGGATCTCACAGACAATCTCCACCGGAGACTATGTGAATATAAAAGCAAGATGCACTCGATGGCTGCATCTAAGCAAGGTGGTAGAACAACATGTAAGGATGCTGACCGTCGAAGGAAGTTGAATGAGGGCATTGAAACTGCTAACACTGGCATTCGTAGTCCATTACGTGTATTGCATAAAGGACAGCCCCCAAGCAATAGAAAAATATATAAAGTTGATCGAGTAGTCTCCAAATTGAGAAAGAGAAAGGACCATTGTCGTCAAACTTTGACAATTGATGTATGTATATATGAATTTGTTAATTATTATTGTATGGGATGTTTTGGTTGTGTATATGTTTTATTTAGACTGATTAGCATCTATTTTTATTAGTGTATTAAGTTATTTTACTGTGAACACGTAGGAGTATATTGATGGAAGCTCAAGTCAGATGAATGGAAAGAAGTTACGCATAGAGTCGTCTATGGAAGTGAACAGTTGTGGGGAATGCCATGATGATTGTACTATGGTGTGTGTATACACTAAAATTGTTTGTCAATTGTAATCATTTTTGAATGGTTGTTAAGCTTTAAGCTACTTACACTTAAATTGTTTGTTTTAATAAATGAATGTTTGGTATATTATTGCTTAACAGTCCACAACTATT
This sequence comes from Ormosia emarginata, assembly GCA_029884605.1. Classification (NCBI taxonomy): domain Eukaryota; kingdom Viridiplantae; phylum Streptophyta; class Magnoliopsida; order Fabales; family Fabaceae; genus Ormosia; species Ormosia emarginata. Next base: position 7,180,525 of record JAQQTP010000087.1, read on the forward strand.
AAGCTGAGTGCAAATATTGATGCACCAATGTGTAATAGTAGCTATTGGGTTTCGCAACTATCACACAACTCATCAGCTGATTTTTTATCATTATTAAAAGGAATTGATCATGATGTCAGTCAAAGGCCACAAGCATGTCCAACATATGCTCAATAAGTTCATTGTAGTTATTGAAATTGACATGCATATATGTTTTTATCCAGGGTTGTCCTAGTCAAATGTCATACACCAATTTGTTGGTTAGTGGTAATGCAAGGCAATTTGAAGATACACAGGCTAGGAATTAGTGACATAGTACAAGTCTGAATTTGTATAAATTATATAAGGTATCTTCATATACATGCCTCAAAGGTATAATTTAGCATTAATCCAATCTATTCTTGTTTTGCAGGTTGATTTCCTTTTTTGGTTTATAGGATAATTTACATAGGCCAAGTGTGCTAACAAAGACTTAGGTGCAATGACAGTGAAAATGCGCTCACACTGTGATTTGGCGGATATTTTTTGTGGCAACCATGAACATAGATATTAGTGTATTATTAGGAGCTCACTTAAGTAGTTTTTTTGTCCTTTTAAGTGGATTGAACGTGTGCTATAGTTATTTATACTTCACATGTAATGTATATAAAGTACATGTAATAACACGTAGAGAAAGAAGATGTATATATATTTTTTAAGGTGAATGGTAGGATTGTATTATTGCAATGCCACAATATTGGTGATGTACATGGATATATAATGTGATACATAAGTGATAAATGACTATTTTGTAATCCAGGTGTATTTTTTGTATATTTTTACCTACAGTCTTAAGAATAGTTGAAGTTGAAAGAAATATCAAATTTACCTTACCATTGGGAACTGATTTTTTGGATTCTCCATAAACTGAAATAGAGTAACCAGTTATTTGTAATGTATTTGTAATGCATTAACCAATTACTCATGGATTTGGTGAGTTCCAAAACAATTGGTTAAAACATTACATCTAAGTGGTTAATCAGTATAGATTTCTGGTGAATCCCAAGAAGATTTCTCAATAATAGGTCCAAACTATTTAGAAATAAAATACTAGCTGGAGTTGATATGTGTAATATTATTTTGAACACATTGGGAGTAGATGGTCAGAAAACCATGGAAAAAGTAGTGAATCTCATTACTTGGTGAGTTCCAAAATAACTGGTTAATACATTACATCTAAGTGGTTAATCAGTATAGGTTTATGGTGAATCCTAAAAAGAGTTCCCAAAAATGGGGCCAAACTAGTTAGAAATGAAGTACTAGATGGAGTTGACATGTGTAATGTTGTTTTGAACACATTAGGAGTAAATGGTCAGAAAATCATGGAAAAAGTGGCGAGTCTCATTACTTGGTGAGTTTCAAAATAATTAGTTAATACACTACATCTAAGTGGTTAATCAGTATAAGTTTCTGGTGAATCGCAAAAAGAGTTCCCAATAATGGGGGCAAACTAGTTAGAAATGAAGTACTAGCTGGAGTTTACATGTGTAATGTTGTTTTGAACACATTTGGAGTAGATGGGTAGAATACCATGGAAAAAGTGGTGAATATCATTATTTGGTGAGTTTCAAAATAACTGGTTAATACATTACGTGTAAGTGGTTAATCAGTATAGATTTCATGTGAATCCCAAAAAGAGTTCCTAATAATAGGGCAAACTAGTTAGAAATAAAGTACTTGCTGGAGTTGACATGTGTAATTTTTATTTTAACAAGTTGGGAGTAAATGGTCAGAAAATCATGAAAAAAGTGGTGAATCTCATTACTTGGTGAGTTCCAAAGTAACTAGTTAATACATTACGTCTAAGTGGTTAATCAGTATAGGTTTCTTGTGAATCCCAAGAAGATTTCCCAATAACGGGGGCAATCTAGTTAGAAATGAAAAACTAGTTGGAGTTTACATGTGTAATGTTGTTTTAAACATATTGGGAGTAGATGGTCAGAAAATCATGGAAAAAGTGGTGAATCTCATTACTTAGTGAGTTCCAAAATAATTGGTTAATACATTACGTCTAAGTGGTTAATCAATATATGTTTCTGGTAAATCCCACGAAGATGTCCCAATAATGCGGGCAAACTAGTTAGAAATGAAGTACTAGCTGGAGTTAACATGTGTAATGTTGTTTTGAACACAATGGGGAGTTAATGGTCAGAAAACCATGGAAAAAGTGGGGAATCACATTACTTGGTGAGTTCCAAAATAACTTGTTAATACATTACCTCTAAGTGGTTAATCAGTATAGGTTTCTGGTGAATCCCAAGAAGATTTCCCAATAATGGTGGCAAACTAGTTAGAAATGAAGTACTAGCTGAAGTTTACATGTGTAATGTTGTTTTGAACACATTGGAAGTAGATGGTCAGGAAACCATGAAAAAAGTGGTGAATCTCATTACTTGGTGAGTTCCAAAATAACTGGTTAATACATTACGTCTAAGTGGTTAATCAGTATAGATTTATGGTGAATCCCAAAATGAGTTCCTAATAATGGGGGCAAACTATTTAGAAATGAAGTACTAGCTAGAGTTGACATATGTAATGTTGTTTTGGACACATTGGGAGTAGATGGTCAGAAAACCTTGGATAAAATGGTGAATCTCATTATTTGGTGAGTTCCAAAATAACTGGTTAATACATTACATCTAAGTGGTTAATCAGTATAGGTTTTTGGTGAATCCCAAAAAGTTAGGAGTAGATGGTTAGAATACCATGGATAAAGTGTTGAATCTCATTATTTGGTGAGTTCTTGTGTAATTGGTTAATACATTAGAAATAAGTGGTCAATGTATGTCTGTTTCTGGTGAATCTCATTACTTGGTGAGTTCCAATATAACTGGTTAGTATAGTATGAAAAAGTGACTAATATCTACAAGTTTCTGGATAATATAAAATACAGTTCCAAATAAGTGGACAATATAAAACAAGTTTCTGAATCCATGAGTAAATGGTTAATACATTATATAAAAGTGGTTAATTAGTATATGTTCCTGGTGAATCCACTAAAGAGTTCCCAATGGTGGGGGTAACTATACATAGGGCATTGCAATAACTATACATAGGGCCAAGCTATAGAGTGTAGAATAAAATTTACAAATCAAGACACCAACTCCATAGCATTTGCAGCTCTCAAAACTTCTTCTCTGCACTCGTTCTTCAGATGCAAGACCCAGCCACATAATAAGTCACGTCGTATTTGCGTGACTTCTCCCTATACCAGTATAGTACGAATAAATAAAAATTCCTACATAATGTAATTATTAAATCAAAAAACAAAACAACTTCCTCACATCTTCCCATTCGGGCATCGTCTTCTCCACAAACATCTTGTGTCTATCCCATAGCTCCATGTAATTAATAATGTATATTCCATAATCATCCTTGTTTCAATAACATACAAGCAAGTACAAGGGAAAAAATTAAACACCTATGCCTCAACGTAACAATTAATATTTTTTAATAAGTGCAACCGCACTCACGAGTTGCGCTGTCGGGGTAAGTCAACCTCCACTAGCTCTAAAGGACTATAATTCGTCAAGACTAGACTAAGTATCTACAACAATTCTTCAAACTGAAGCTTCTAAAAATTCAAAGTAAAGTTCAAAGTCAAATTATACAGCACAACTAATACATTATCATTACAATAACATTAGAGGAGTATAATACCATCAAAATGTCCAACCTAGCTTTTTCAATGTCATTGTGACTGCCCATTGAATCCAACACATACAACTTTTTAATTCTCGGATCCAACACATAACACCACCCATGGCCGTCGAACACAACTGGAGTGAATATCTACATGAAGAAATGTATCCAAGTTCATTGAATGTTTTCGTTGTAATATGCTTACATAAATAGTATTACTATTCCTCAAATGCCTTTTTTATTTTACATAGTTATTTGATAATGTAGACATATGATAATGGTGTGCATTATAGTTGGAACATAATGTCTTATGCGGTATTAAGAAAATAAAACACTATACATAATCCAACTAGGTAAATGATGGGTTAAACCCAAAATGTTGCCCAATAAAGTGTATATAGCCAAACACATGTCATTTTTGACACATAATGCTTAAAAGTTACCAAGTTGCATTGGGTGATGTCATATCCCACTTCAACATGAGGCATGAAGTCATTAATACTCCGCTAGGGCCTATGGCGAACTAATTTGAAACGTTCTAGTCCATTTTTCACCAAATCCTACATTTTATAAATAACTAACAATAAGTTAAGGTTTCATTATCAATGTGAATACAGTTCTAAGTTAATTGAGCATGTTGTTACCATAAACGTGAGACAAAACATGTGACGGGTCACTTTTCGTGCTTGCTCCATTTCATCTCCCATAAAAACCCTTGCAGCCACCATAATAACCTAAAAGAGTGAATTAAAAAAGGTCCTTATATGTGAATCGGCGCAATAAGTAGGTATGATATACATAATCTAAATTATGAGTTGAACGTAATTCGTTCTTACCATATTGTTGGCCCACCCTCTTGATTTTATGCAAGATGCATTTGCAATGGTAAGGAACTGACCGTAGAGTCTAACCACCGCCTTACACCACAACCCAAAATAAATTGTTTAAAGACAATCACAAAACAAATTGCCTAATGCTAAAATTGTACAAGATGCAAATGACAAATGTTAGCCCAAGTAAAATCAGTATTATACTTATCAAGCATGCCATGTTGGTAGTTCAAAAGCTTACGTGGAATCATGGACCTCTTTTTTAAGCAATCTGGTGTAGTAGGTAAAAAGTTGGATATGCATATTCGTTTTCTTCTTATTCTTTTGAGGTTCGGTGTAAGGAGTTCGGGTGCATTTGCCTTGCAGACGCTTCCTGGGCTAAGCCTTAACATGAGTGCAAATGTTGGAGTTGGGGTTATCTGTGACTGGGTTTGGGTGTGTATCATAGTAGCCAACAGGTGCACCTGAAGGGATACCACGTGCAGGCGGTTGTTGATCGCTCGGTTCATTACCTTGACTGAATCCGTAAAAAGGAGTGCTCACGTGATTCAATGATTGAGTACCCTGGTCACATACTGGACTGCCTACAAGATAATGTGAAGGTGGAGGCACTGAATGTAACGCCCCTTTTTGGGAGGGAACGTCACATTGTCAAATAAATAAAATGCGGAAATTAAATAAACAAACGATTAAGACCCGATTCATTTTAATTAATTAATGTTTAACCATGTGAGCAAACTTGGCAATATTTTTTTTTTGATAAAAATAATAAGGATACTACGGAGTGCAGATAAAAGTAACGAATGAAACAATACACGGAAATTTGCACCTGAATAGCATGCATATATATATATATAGAATTTAATACAACTGTTTTATAAATACAAGCCTGGCCATCATCAAAAAGCAAAAACTATACCCACCCCAAGGGAAACATGCATATACAAAATATACAGCCCAACCAAAAAGAAAATACATCAGGCCCCCAAAAATAAAACACTGGCAGCCATCAGTAGCCACCAATGATCATCGACCCCTCAGATAAAAAGGGACCGATTCAGGATCCTCAGGAGGACCCTCATCAGGATCTTCCTCATCCGAGGACTCATCCATAGGAACCACAGAGGCGCGGGACGGAGCCCGAGCGGTGGAATCAAACGAATCCTCCTGCGGGGTGTAATAACGGGCACCCCACATCTCCCTGATAGGCAGGTAAAACTCCAGGCGCAAGCTGAGGTAGCAAGTGAGGACAGGAGCCTCATGACGTCTCCAGGCAAGTGCTATCGACACGTCTCCCAAATACACGCAGCGGTCGGAGTTCAGGTTGATGTGCCAGCACTCCGGCCCTCCAAGGAAGGTCAGACGCACATCTCCCAAGAACCCACGCATACGTGCAGACATCGTCGCAGTAAAAGTCAATCTTGTGCAGGCCAGAAGCCGGGGAAGGCAGGATCTTCTGTCTCTTCACCGTCGTCTTCGATCAGTACAGGGTACACATAAACAGCAAATAATAGAAGCACAGGGAAAGAGGTAAGACATCCTACCATCAATACCAATACAGCAACCAAGAACCGAACGGCGCATAACGCCCACGTAGCATGTAAAGGCAATAAATAAGCTTTTAAACAGATAACCAGTCAGGCAATCATTAATAAGGGTAATGAATAATTCATAATATCCAGGCAGTTAAATTCAGACAGTCAAACATTGTGTAAATAATAATTTTCAGATGACAGAATATTCCACGATGCATGGACACAATATTCAATTTCCTACTCCATGGAGCTAGACTCAAACAGTCGGAGAGAAAGATCAGGAGACATGTACGTGACTCCTACGCCGAGGCCAGTGCTATCAATAAATTTTCTCGTGCACAATCATGGCATTGCACAGACATTCTACACTAGATCACGATATAGGACAGTGTCAAGTCCGGATCGTCGGTGCGTTTGCATCGATTTGCCCCACGGGCAAAGGAGCTACCAACTACCCATTGTGGAGGACCCGCACCCCGACGCCTCCAAGGTCATAACAAGACCCACACTTGTCTACTCGCACCCGCACAAAGGTGTGTTCAATCTCCTAGGCAACTTGGCCTTACAACAGTCCACACGGACATTCACAATGCATAAGACTCTATGCATGAACATGTATGATCCACAATTTCATACAATAGCATAATATACCACATTTGATCAAGAGAGTGAAATAAGTAAATTTGCATCCAAAAAGAACCCAATATCAACATAATATCAATTTATAATTCAAGGAACATATTCTAGGTCCATTATGGATTTCTAAAATCTCCAAGTCTTATGAAAGTTATCTCATTGGTTCATTAAGGTTTATGAAATCCTTAATCTCTTGTATTCTTTGATTACTTGTAATCCGAGTAATGGGTTATGGAATCTTAACCCAAATTTTCACCTAGAGGTCGTGGCCTTCCCAAGGTTTCAAATAAGTCATGTTCACATCATTAGGTCCATTTACTTGTTATTTTGATCCAAGTTATTTGATTCTTATAATTACCTTCCAAATTTAGCTTATCTCCTAAGTCTTAACCACAATCCATCATAAAAATTATTGTTGCAAGTTTCCTACTATTTAATCTACGTTTGGTTACTTGATTAATTCAAGTCTTGACATCTCAAATTTGTTATCTTTTCCCCTCATTCAAGCCCTCAAAACCGTGGCACTCAATAGGGTCCTAGGTTACAAATTTTCTTCTCACTAGTTTAGTCTTCCTTTACTTAATTTGCCTAGCATTATTCTTGACACAATGTCAACCAAAATTCTGCTCTTAAAACAGCCCAAAACCGTGGCACTCACCAAGGTCCAACAACCAGAATTTTGTCCACTTGGATCAACCTTAACTACTTGATTTAATTAGCCTTGCATTGGTCAAAATTTAAGCATCATTTCCCTTCATTTTCCAGCCCAAAACAGCCCCAAAACCGTGACACATCCAGGGGTCCAGCAATCAGAATTTTTCAGCAAGCAATCATGGATTTCAATCACAAAATTACATGAATAATTAACCACTCAATCAACTACTCAAAGCTAAATTAAGATAACATTCAAGAAATCAATTTCAAGCAATTTCAAGAACAACCACCATGTGGTTTTTCTTCCAAAAATCAAACACAAGATTCCTAGTTGCTAAAGAGGTTGAGGAGGATTAATCTTCCTCTTACCAAGATGAAGAACCAAGAAAATTCCAAGAAGCACTCTTGATTTTCGGATTTGAAGCTCAAAAACCCTAGAAAATGTGGTCCAAGTTAGAACAATGTAATGATGTGAAAAAGAAGAAGAAAATGACCATTAAATCAAGAGAAAACCAGAAACGAAAATGGGAGTAAAGGTCTGAAATTTTTCAGCCATGGAAGCTCACCTTCAAAGCTTGAAAAATGGTTGAAGATGGAAGCTCTCTTGAAAACTCCAAGCACAAAAGATGATGAGAAGGAGTAGGAGATTAAGAAAACATGGTTGGTGTAAATTTTTATGAAGGTTGGGGTTCTTGAGGAGTGGCTGGACGTATGGCTATGGGAGAGAAATGGAAAAGAAGAAGAAAGGAAGAAGAAGGGGAATACGTAGAAAGGAAGAAGAAAAATGGTGCTTTTGGGTGTTAATGCATTTAGATGTAATATTAGGATAATAAAATCAATTCTTTCTCCTTGAGTGGGCTGCTGGCAGACGTGAGAGAGAGGAGAGTGGGTGAGAAAAATTGGCTTCCTTTGGAAGCTAACACATGTGGTCAAAGCTTGGGGTCAAAGCTTCTTAAAGAAGCTTTGATTATTTAATCAATAAATTTGAATTAAGGTAGATAGATTTGACATAAAGTAGATTACATTAGGATAATGTGATAGAATTTTTATTACACACTATTATCCAATAGATAATAGTTACAGTTGACAGAAGTCAGTATTTAATTAATCTGACAGATGAATTTTTCGCTGTATTGATTTAATTGTATCTGTTAAAATTTCTCGAAAATTATGAAACCTCGTAAACTGTGTCAAGTCTCGGATTTAGTAAGATCCCCCGTCGACATGTCCATAGTCCAAGGTTCTCAGAGAAAACATCGCGTTTCCCTGATTCTGCTCAGTGTGCACGCAAAACGAGGAATATATTAAAATATTCGACGGTCCCGGAAAATTCCCAGAAAATTCTCAAAAATTGCAAATATTATAAAATGACTATTTGTCATATAATTTTCCAATTTCTGGAGCACTACAGTCGTTTTCACGACTCTGCTCAATGTTCGCGCAAAACGAAGAATATATTAAAATATTCATCGTTCCCGGATAATTCCGAAAAAATTCACATAAATCACAAATATTGGAAAATGACTATTCATGGTGAAATAATCAATTTCTGGAGTGTTACACTGGTCTCAGCAGTTCTCAGCCCAGTGTGCACGCAAAACGAGGAATATATTAAAATATTCGTCGTTTCTAAAAAATTCCAGAAAAATTCCTAAAAATCAAGAATATTATAAAACGATGATTTATGATCAAATATGTATTTTTAGGGATGTTACACTGAACAGTGTAATAATAGTTGTTTCAGTGTGCTCACTTCTGTCTCCAGAATAGAAATCATTTTCTTCATTTACACGTTCTCAGCAACCACTCGAGAAATATCACTGGCAAGGTCCTCCACATCAAATGGCTTCGGCCGTCGATGTCCAACACCATGTTGCTGCTCAGGTGCCATTGCATCCCTGACTATGTCAATCTGATTCTCTTCCCTCAATGCAACCACATATTCAGTTACCTATATGTCAATAACCAACAGATCCGTAGTTAAGGAGCATGGTGAAGGTGGACTACTACGACTTAATACCATAATTTTTTTTTATACATAATCATTTTCATACAAATGTCGTAGAAGTACACACACCATTTAAAAGTTGTACGTTACCTTTTTTTTCAAATGTGGTGCGCACTTTCTCCTCCCTCGCCTTAAACACGTGCCAGTTCAAGTAACGTGAGAAGGATTGAGCACTTATCATAGTTGATGTGGGGCGTAATAACAGGTGATCAAAAACCCAAACCATGTAGAAAATCACATGTATGGTATCAAAATAATGCAACAGAAAAAGAATAGAAAAAAGCTACAATATTGCATGAAACAATTACAATAACTAGGAAGCATAGTAAATAACAAAACATGTACCTGCAGAAGTGTAACACATCCCATTAAATGGATTTGGCGAATATTCTTACCCTTGTTCGCTACACGTGTAACTCGGGTCAAGTCATCCACCAAAAAATCATACACTGCCAAACCTAGTTATAATTATCTAGGGAGTCCAACTCGTCTAATAGGTGTGTGAAGGCAGAATGCACGTTGACACTTGTAATGAGAAAATAGAACTCCCCAAAAGCAAGTAGGATATAAAGTCGATAAAAGTTATCCACATGGTTGTTCCCTACATGCTAATACAACTCATGATAAACAGTGTCAATGGTTACATCACCCCCCTTAAATAAGGACAAAGTTCGGCCCACTCCATCGTCACGTAGGGTTGCTCTTTCCCCTGCAATCTGTAATCCAAGTGCCAAGCACACTTCTAACGGATTGAATAGGATAACTACCCCTGACTCTAAATCCCCTATCTCTTTCAACCCATCTAGACGCTAACTCCTACAACAAGACACAATTGATTTCTAAATTCTCTGGCATATATAACAGTGACTTGAATGGGGTAGACTCAATTCGAGACTTTTAGGTATCCGTCAATGAGCTATTCACATCAATCAACAACCTCGGTGTGCAAACATACCTCAATTGCACCTTCTACGTTATGCGAACAAATTGGTCAACATTCTAACTATAGCATTCACCCAATAAGCAGGTTGTATGACCACTGTAGCACTAAGTGCAGGCTTATGAGATTTAATTGCATTGCTGCTAACCTTCAGTAGTAATCATCAATTAAATATTTCTATTCTGGCCAATTAAACTATACCATATTAGAGGACACCAAAAATCATGATGTAAAGGAACCTCGTAACCATTATCAAACATAAACCTAAAATGAACAAAAGGACTACACTAATATCTTATAATTCACTCGATAGGAGCATCATATGCAATGAAATCCAACCCAAGTATCCTACCCATGGCAAGCATAACTTAATTAGACACATTACATGGTTAGAGTTATAATGCAAGCAAGCATAAGTTAAACTTCTGGCTATTACAAAACTTACATAAGAATCCATGAAAAAAATCTGAGTAAAAACTTTTTGCTCCATAATTAATCTTGGTTGACCAAACAATACATTAGAAACATCTTTTTAAATATGCATACTTGAAAAAAGCCTAATAAAAAATCTACTACCTTATCTTCTGAGAAAATAAAGAAAAAGAAAAGAAAGAATGTCTAATATCTATAAGTTCCATCAGTTAAGCATAATTTTCTTTATGCATATTAGTTGAACAACAAGGAACATAATAGCAAATACCCTGTTAGATTCCCTATAAACATGAGAAAAATCAACCTTCCATTGTCGCTAAAGCAATTTTTTGATTTGAGAAACAATGGAAAATGTGAGATGGTGCAGATCCAAAAAGAATGAGTGAGCAATATAGCGCATTGGGAATCAAGGTTCACTTTCACTTGCTTCCAACCTATGTCCCCCAACTCCCAAACAAGGTTCATTTTCACTTCCTTCCAACGTTGTTTCACCACAAACCATGCTTGGCTCAATCCATATCCACCACAAACACAAGCTAGCATACTTTAGAATAAAAAATGATACAAAAAATCCAACAACACAGGAGACTAAACAAGGGTCACAACATTAATATATAACCACATTAAAAAATATTCTATATAGTAGAGAGAATGAGAGAGGATACCGCTAAAGGTTATGCCAGAGTTCTCTTGACATGGCTCAGTAGCAAAATGCCCAATGTGTGGTGAATTGGATGAGGCACATTCAAGGGCTCAGACGGTGGAGCACGGTAATTCTGGGTACTAGGCCATGGTGGCTGGTGGGTCTGTGTGGCTGAGCCTAGTTCATGGTTTAGGCAAAGGTTGAAACTGTCTGGTGTTGGTTCGGTGGGCTACTCTGTTTCTACAGCAGAATTGGACGATGGTGGGAGTTTGGGGGAGACCGAGACCGAGCGTGAGGGAAAAAGGAGAAACTAGTGAGATAAGGGAAACGAGAGATGAACTGGACGAATTGGAGGATGGTGGGAGTTTGGGGAGGTTGAGATCGAGAATGAAGGGAAGGGAAGAAATCGAGAATGACGAGGGACAAGGGAGAAGGGGAGACGAGGGAGAGAGTGAGAGGGAGTGAGAAAAGCCACTGAATTTGATAAAGCAAAAAAAAAAAACAAATGAGAAGAGGGAAATAGGACTTCAACAAATATACTTATGCAGGGATACAGTGGATAGAAGTTGAGGGTATTTTGTTGGACGTCAAGCATTTTCCTTTTTTTTATTATTTTGTGTTATATGATCTTTATGAACCCAAAGCTAGAGTAATGCCCAGGCTAGATTCCATAGGGATCATATGTATGGTCTTTTTCTTGTTCCTTTTTTTTTTTTTGCTTTCAAACCTGCATCATTTTCCTCTCTTGTTGCAACCTTCCCATTTTATGTGTTTTGTCTCTTAGACTTTTTTTTTCCATAGTTGACTTTGTATGGCTGGCAGGTGTTGCAGAAGGTGCAACTGCTCCTTTTCTTCTTTGGTGTTTTATTTTGAAAACTTCAACATCACACTTTTTCATTTCTTCTGCCATGACCAAAAGTTCTTATTTTGTCTTTTGTTTTTGGCCTCGCATGTTACAACATTTCTGCCCTTTTTTTTAATGAAATCATTTTTTTATTACTATTTTTTATTTTTTTATATTCAAAGTAAAATAGATAAAGTGAGAAAATAAATGGGCTAAAATATAATTAGAGGATTGGGCCAAGAATGTGGACTTTTGTTGATGTAATTAATTGAATTTTTATTTCCTTTTGTTTTATTTTTAATTTCCATTTTTTTTCAAAAAATGAGAAAATAAATTAAAAGAAGGCCTGGTCAAAATATGGTGTTCATAACACGCAATACGCAAATAAAAAAAGTCGAAGCTAGTAGGCAAGGATGAACCCACTAGCGGTGGCTAAGCCCCGTCCTTGGTTTAGCAGGCCATGACAGAGGTATCGTCGGGGGACTTTGTCTCATAGAACTTAGAGAGGACAAAGGTAGACAATGTTGGATCGAGCACTTATCACTAGGCTAAAAGTTATAGTTGTTAGTTAGAGCGCAACCTTTTTTACTTAAGTCCATCAGCAACTGTCATGATTCAATCGAACTCCTACCTCATCTAATCCTTGCCAAGGTAGGATGATGACCCACAATCAATAGACAAAGCATCGATCGAGTCGCTGATGACAACATCACAATTGCATTGGGTGGGAAGCCATCTGCTGAAGGAGATGGTGTCGGGCTTGGTGGTGGTAGGGTTGGGCTATGACGGTGCCTACACTAAAATAAATCAATCTTCACTGCCAATCTTCTTAGCCATCGAAGGAGCAAGAAAAAGGGTGTCAGGAGCAAGAAAAAACATAAGCTTTCATGTCTTTCTCTTTTTTAATTTTATTATTTTGTTGAGTTATTTTAATGGCATCCATTTTTATATGTTGTTTAGTAGTAGATACTGAGTTGAACCTCGATAGGCACGTTCTGATGTTCTCCTCCTTGCGCATCAATGGAGTGTGTTAAAATCAGGGGGTACTTGCAAAGACACTTCAACGCTCAAGTCAAACTATGGGCAATTAGGGTTTATGCTAAAGAGCAATAGATATTTATCAGAGGTGATAAAGGCTGGTATTTATAGAGGTTGGATAGGGAGATACGTTCCCTTAATAGTTATAAAGGATCTTTATAGGATCAGAATGTTGATATTGTAGTTATGAGTAGTCAAAGGTGGTTATAGGTGCTATTATTATGCAAGATCTTGATTGGCAATTATAGATACTCGTAGGATTTATCCACTACACAATCTCGTGATAATGTTGTTGCTACCCAATGTCGTAGTTTGATATCCGTTGTGGTAGGATCTCAGTAGTGTACCATAAATTCCTGCTGAGGTGTCAACGACAGACTTGGGCTAGATGTGTGTTAGGTTGACCCCATAGGATAGGATCTCGGATCATAGTCCAGAACAGTTGCCCATAGCTTGGCGCTTGGATGGGACAGTTAAGTGTCAAGGTATCCAAGTTTAATAGGAGCACACGACACACAATAGACAAAGGGATCCAGATCAGAGTTAACGCCAGATCTCGCAATGTTTTCCAAAGGGCCGAGGTCCATGATACATCATAGTATGCCTCTGGGGTTAATGTGTAAGGTCAGGATCCGAGTAGGATCACTCTACTCACGTTGTCTTTTTGCCATCTGAGGAATGTCATATGTTGCCCCTATATTTAGTTCACAGGGTCTTTCTTGTCCTTTCTTGTAGCTTTTATCTTGCAGTTTGTAGCAGTTTGAGCTTGCTTAGGGAACTATCGTTTTGACTTTGTTGGAAATTAAAAACCCTTTTAAAAAGGATAACAGTTTCAACCTGTTTCCTAACTATCCGCTACTCTCGTGGCTAATCACAGAGATAGAGCATTAAAAAGCGGCCTCAAACGTGTAGTCAGTTTGCCTTCTTAAGAACCAATCAGAATGCTTTATTCCCTTATAAATAAGGGATACTTGCATTGAGGCTGACATTCTTTTTGTTTTCTTATTATTTTTTAGAGTGATCTTTTTCTAGAGAATAATCTCTCTCCTATTTCTTGTAAACATATGGAGGGTTGTGCTCCCTTCTGAAACCATTTTTTTGTTCTTCCCAAAATTCTTGAAGGTGTTTTCTTTTTTCCAGCATATTCCATTGATAGAGGCCTTTCTTACTAGGCGTAATGGTTCTATGAGAACCAAGTAGCTGCTCCACGTGGGTTGGTTAACATGCATTTAGGCAGCAGAAACCTTTTTTTTCTAAGCGTATGTAACCTTTCTATGCTTGCCGATAGGATCTATCATTTATGTTGTAATTCTTTAAGGCATAGAGATGCTCCATACTCTGTCCTCCTCTTTTCCCAACTGTTATGAGGCACTAGTCAAGTGCGTTGGTTTTACTCCTAAGTGCAGTTGGATATGTAGGAGGGTGGAACAATATCTTGGAGTAACTTAGAGTAAAGCATTCTCCTCATGTTGGCCAATAGGGAAGAGATGGGTGCTGGTTTCTAGAAGAACCTTGGAGGTGGTCATGGTTAATGGTCATCATCATCATCACTGTATTTGTCTGGCTTCCTTCCTGGCTCTTTCCAGTGAGCATTCTTGACTTATAGTAGTTTATGTACTCTTTTTTGTATAGCTGACAGTGTATGGAAAGAGAATAATAAAAAAATTCTCTTTCGAATCTTGTAACTTCTATTTTTCATTGTCTACTTATTTCATCATAGTGAGTCCAACGTTCATCGTATAAAAATATGCTCAGTCTCGTCATTTCACCCCCCAGCTTGATGCTTGGCTAAAATAGCAAAGTTTCAAGGTAACTTTCGATGCCCTCGGGTGACAAAATTTATGCTTTATATGAACTCGTAGTTTGTGCTTGCCCCAAAGGGTTAGAAGCTTTAACTAGAAGGCGTTAACTGTTAGTGTATACCCTAAAGGACAATTTATTTTGATCATACTAGCTTACATTGTATTATATTATTTATTTAATATATGAGACATTTCATTTATTGTGTGTTGTGATAAACATAATAAAGTCCTTAGAATAGTAAGTTTTATGCCAAAGGACATCAAGTGGATGGCTTGATCATGAGATCCTATTGGATAGAAACAGAACGTTATTCTTAAATGTCCCTAGTCAAGTATTATTGTTAATCAAGACGACAATAATACATTGAGACTAATATGTGCGTAGACTGATGACCACATCTCACAGGTCATGGATATGAGATATCGAGTCTTCACATGGATACATATTAGAGTAATGATGTATTGGACTAACCCGCCATGAGAATGCTACGTGGATCATTATGTGAGTGTCATAAGTGACTCTCATAGTGATAATGGTGTATGTGGACCTGAAATCACTGCGATTCCTACATTAGGAGTTGTATGTTTTAATGTCATCAAATGTCATTTGTAACAAGGTGATTATAAAGTTAGTTATTAGATATACCGCAAATCATGTGAAGGGATGTGAGTGACCTACATGGGATTTGTCCCTCCTACATAACAGGAGTGATATCGTCGGGTCTCTTGATTGAGTGAGACTACGACATGTATGACCATGCTCAAACGAGTCAATATGAGATATTGTCTTCATTTGTTATTACTATGTCTACTCGAGTATCAGGAAATGGAAGATTGAACTATACAAGGGTGACATGTTCCATGTCTTGTGTTCAATTTAGATATCTGGACAAAGAGCTAAACTGCGCGATAACATTGATCACTGAAATTTTATGTCAAATCACTGACATTCTCATTACTTAGGTAGCAGTGATGTGTTACTAGATACTGCTTGTAATATTAAAATGAGATTTTAATATTATTGTCATCGTCATGAGAACTTGTAGGGTCATACACATAGAGCATACTAAATTGGAGCAATGAGAATCCAAGTTGGATTGGGATTCCATCATGGGCCTAACTCATAACAGATGAGTCCAAAAATTGCACAGCTAACCCTGCTACTGCTCACACTCACTTAAGGTAGTCACTATTATAAATAATACTATTAAAGGAGTTGCTAAGCACGTATAACAGAACCCTAGCCACACCTACAGAAACAGTGAGTAGGAGAGTGACATGTTTCTTTTCTCTTCATAGCTAGCACTGTGTCAGAGACATGGGACTCCTTTTTGCAGACGTTGGACATTCGTGAGTCTATTCGTGTAGATACCATAGAGACATCGTCGATGTTATGGTGTTGGTAATTCACTTCATCTATTTTTGTTTTCATCTCACTTCAAGAGGTAAATTAAAAAAAAACACTAATTATGGGCTTTTCGCATAGATCCTTAGTGGGAATTTTTGTTTTTTTGCTGCGTGATGTATCCGCAATTCCTAACATTAACAACCAATTTATGACATTAGCAAACGTGCCTTAGTTCGAGCAAGGTCCATGCATCAGGTAAATATAGGTTAACATTCCGGGGTGTAACCGGGGTCCATTGAAAAAATTCATGCTCAGACAACTAGGCTTGCTTGACGTTTGGCTTTCTGAGCAACTGTCATTTCAACTGTTGTGGCAGTTGTGAAGTCCATGTGGTGCATTCTGACTAGATAGACATGGTTAAGGTTTTGCGCTCCATGATGAGGGGCTTTTTGAAATCTAAAGTGTTAGGACAGAATTGTCCCCCAACTGTCTTGCCTCTAGCAATATGGGCTAAGGACACCTCTTCCACACTTTGCTATTCCTTTCTAAACTCCGACGACCTGAAGCTATTTTTGGCTGCTTTTCTTGATGGAGAAGTATGGTTTCAAGCAGTTGATAGTGATTTTCGGCAGTTTCTCTTTGGCTACACTCCCTTCAGTCACCCATTTTCTTTATTTCTTCGAGGTATGTTGCCTTTTACCCTATATTTTTGTTGCTTTTAGCGTTGTTTTGAGATAAAGGGTTTCTACCTTCTCTATCTTAGGGTATTCCCTCTCTTTTTCTAGTAAAATGAATAGGGATACTTGCATTTTTAGGTCCATTTGGTGGCGTTGCTATGTGGAGCACCCTTTCTGCCGCGCCTTGAGCGGCGGAGGTGTCTAACTGAGGCTTAGGCTTCTATGGGTATAGAGGCTGTAATTTTGGAGATAGAGGACGAATGCGGATGTGGACTTTTACTGGCTCCATCCATGGTTTACCCTCCTTCATGTTTGAATTTGTAGGCTGATATTCTTGATTTTGACAATAACTTACCAATCTCTATGAGTGTTTCCAAGAGTTCCTTGGCAAGGAGAAGAACGACGATGCAAAGGAGGCTGGTTGTTGAGGGACCCTTGGTACTTGCCCCCAGGATGACCATATACCCCTGGGTTGGAGACGACGTCTAGAACAATGAGTCTGAATTTTGAACTAGGAAGGACATTAAGGATATCAAGGTGTATTTGGAGCTAACAGAAGGTGGCATAGGGGACCATGAGTATCAGGTTTTTGCTTTGGAGGAGAACGAGAGTGTGTTCATCCTAGGAGGCTAGTGCATATTACATGTTTGTGCATGAAGATCTTTTTGTTTGATTAGGACTTTAGATTCTGTTCACCCCTTTTCAAATTATGGTCCTCCGTACCCTAAATGTGGCTCCATCCTAGCTTCATCTCAATAGTTGGGGAAACATTATTGCCTTTGAAAGATTTTTTCGAATAGTCAGATTACAGTACTTGGAGAAGGCATTTTTTTATCTTTTTACTCGGTGGTTTCACCAAGGTATGGGGGCATGGAAGAAGAATTGGCTCACACTCCAGACAAGGCCCAGTCGGAAGGTCTACGGAGTCTTCCAATATAGCTTTAAGAACTTCAAGACAAAGTTTTTTAAGTTGATTGCAGCGCCAAGAACCCGTCTGTTCTTTCTGTATGCCAATAGGGATTTGGTGTTTCACTTGTACTAGACCACCCAGGTGTGGGACACCTCCATTGAACTGATTGAAAAGGAAAAGCCTGACCTTGACTAGGATGACACCGAGTGTGTTGATTTCATGAGCACATGGGCTTGGGAAGTGGGGCTCATTACTTGCAAGGACCTTCTATAGATGCTACCACTAATGATGAAATTCTTAGGGTCATATTAGGTAGGGATTAAGCTTTAATTTGTAGTCTGCCTTTACCTTTTGCTTTTAATATTTTTTTTCTAGTTGTTTCTAACTTGGTTGGTTTTCATGTTCTGGTCTTGCAGAAAGCATGACATCTGGATTATCCCTTTTGGCCCTTCAAGCTTTTAAGGCGAGAAAAGGAGGGGTCAGACCTTCTAATACTCTTGCACCTATTGCTTTGCCTCCCTTCGCTTGAGATCCTATTATCGAACCATCTTTTCATCAGTTGGAATCTCCTACACAGCCCCTTCAGAGGACGAAGAGAAAGGCTACTGAAAGAGAAGATCTTATGCCCCTAATTATAGAGGACGCGAATCCTAGATCACTCATCGATTGGTAACTCCTAAGTGACGAGGTCATGAAGTACATTACCTAGAGGAGTCCACCTGAGACTTTGTCAAGGTTTCACACTTTCGCACTTCAGGCAGCTGCTGAAGCTTGCTTTCTTGAAAGGAGCTTAGGGGAATTTGAGAAGAGGTTGATCGAGTAGCTGAAGGCGGTCGAGGTATAGGGAGCTCAGAAGCTTGAATTGACTCTCAAGGACAAGGAGGAAGCTAAATCAAAGGCCAAAGACTTGAAAAAGAAGTTGGAAGATTCCAAGTCTAAGCTCAAGAGAGAGAAGGCCAGTTCTTGAAAGACCACCGCCAACCTCCAAGTTCAGATTCAAGGTCTTCATGTTGGAATGGTGCAATTGAAAAAGGATAATGAGGAGCTGGAGGCGATCTGCACGAACATCAGTGGTGAACAATTCCATAATATAGTTGCCTAGGTCTAACATTTCAATCCCGAGGTCACCCTAGCCTTGGAAGAATTGAATCCTGAGATGTTAATTCGAGATAATCGCCTAGTAACGGCAGAGGAATCCAATCAAGCTGCTATCTACTGCTGAGCTTTCTATTAGTATTCTCGATCTGACTAAAGTCGATGGTGTAGCATCGGATGAGGACCACCAAAACCCGGGAGAAGATGAGGCTGAAACTTGACTTACTTTTTTCTCTTTTTCTCTTTATTCATTGCATTCCTTTGCCCCCTGTGTGGGGCATTATATTTTTGTAAAGACAATTCCCTCAGTCGCCAGGGTACATTAAATGCATTTCCTTTGCCCTTATAACTTAACGTTGTATGCTTGTTTCTTTTCCATGGTCTGAACTGGATCCAATGCCCATTATAAATGTGCACTTGGTAACTATTTAAGGACTTAGAAGAATTTTAATCAAATAGAACCTTGGTCCGGGGTCCAACACCCAAAACATTTGAGCACTTAAAATTCCACGTAGGACGTAGGCAAAATAAAAGGTGATCCATAAATGGGGTCTTTAGTGTTAATGGTCTAGTTCAGAAAATCGACTAAGGAATTTTCAATTTCAGAACCAATTTAACATAAACATCCATGGTAGGTACCTAATGGTGGACCACGAATGTCGAAACCCATGTCGCCAATTAATTTCACAACCACAAAATTGTTATAGCCAAGTGTTGAGGATTTGGGTATGCACCCATAACTCGCAACCAAAACACTCAAATAGGTTTTGTGAGTTATTCCTCTTAACCTAGAATCTAAGAGACCTTAGATCCCATTAGGAATAGGCTCTGGACATTCTCAACGCATTTTCCGACTTAAAGGTCTGTGAATCATTGAAAGAAACTCTAGATCCCACAAGGAATGGGTTTTATAGACATTCTCAAGATAAAGTTCGACTTGAGGCTCTGTTGAGACTTTCTTGAAAATAACTTCATTTTATTGATTGAATGAAGAACTAAGGTTTGTACAATGTATATGCTCACCAAAATTTGGGTAGATCAAACATAAAAGAAAACTGAGAGACAAAACCTTAATGGGATTTAGCTATAGTATTTTCTCAAATTGTTCACATTCCAATAATTTTTAATCAACTTTCCTATTAATGTCTCCAAGGTGTAAGCTCCCTTTCTAGTGCTGATCACGATCCGGTAAGGGCCTTCCCAATTTGAGGCTAACTTCCTTTTGGAGGCATTCCTACCCCCAATGTCCACTCTCTGAAGTTCTAGATCACTTAGTTCGAATTTTCTCTGAATAACCTTCAGGTTAAGCCGCTGTCTTCTGTTTGATGGAGGTGTTGTGTAAATGAGTGACGCGTCTTCTTTCTTCCAAAACGTCCAAGTCTTCCCTAATCAATCTGGGGTTGTCACCAGGGGAGAACTGTTGATGATGTCAACTTCTCCTATCTCCACCAGGATCATAGCCTCACACCCATAAGTGAGTTTATAAGAGGTTTCACCTGTTGTGGAATAAGGCCTAGTCTGGTAAGCTCAGAGGACATGGTCAAGTTGCTAGGCCCAGTTTCCCTTGGATTCGTCTAATCTCTTTTTAATTCCTCGAACGATAACTAGTTGGCGACTTCATTTTGTCCATTTGTCTTGGGATTCTCAACAAAACTACAATGGTGCTTGATTTTTAACTCAGTAAACAGCTCTTCAAAACCCTTATATTTGAACTAAGTCTCGTTGTTCATTACATTTGAATCCGGAATCCCAAACTTAGTGATAATATGACTCCAAGTGAACTTTTGGATCTTGGCAGAGGTAATCGTGACTACGGGCTCCACTTCAATCCATTTGGTAAAATAATCCATGGCCACTACCAAGTATTTTAGTTGTCCAGTTGCTTGAGTGAACAGACCCAATATATCCATACCTCATCTATAGAATGGCCAAGGTACATATATCGTGGATAGTTCTTCTGGAGGAGCTTGATAATAGTCTGAGTATTGCAGGCATTTATCATAGACTTGAACATGTGCGAGGGAGTCTACTTCCACGTTGGCCAATAGTATTAGGCCCTAAGTGCTTTTAGAGCTAAGGTTTTGCCCCCCAAGTGATGTCCATAACTCCTTTCTTGGACTTCAGCAAAAACATATTTTGCTTCTTTTGGCGTGAGGCATTTATGGAGAGGTAAGAAAAACCCACATTGGTATAATAGCCCATCGTAGATAGTGTACCTAACTGCAGTTCTGATCAATTTGGAGGCTTCCTTTGGATCGTCGGGCCTGGCTTCGAACTGTGGATACTCCATGATTGGAGTGATCCAAGTACGCTTTTCTCCTTCCACCTGGAAAATGGCTGCATCTATGATGAAATGTTGAGATAGGGTCTCTTTGAACATTGAGCAGTTATTGCTTGAGCTCTTAGTACTGACCAGTTTGGACAGAAGGTCCACCTTGGAGTTCTGCTCCCTGGGAATATGCTCTATCTTGGCATCTTGGAAGTTCTTGAGGAGCTCTTGGACTTTGGCTAAGTACTTCTAAAGGAGAGGCTCCTTGGCTTGGTAGGCACCTTAGATTTGGGAGGTCACAAGCTGGGAGTCACAGCAAAGTGTGATTTGTGTTGCTCCTAAGTCTTTAGTCATTACCAGTTCAACGATGTATGCTTCGTACTCTGCTTGATTGTTTGAAGTGAGAAACTAAAATTTCAGGGAGTTCTCTAGGCTCATTCATTTAGAATTCTCTAAAATTACCCTGGCACCGCTCCCCTTAGGGTCTGAGGATCCATCAACGAATATGGTTCATGAAATTCCCTCACGATTGCCAGGGTTTGAAGTGAGCTCTGGTAGGAAGTTTGAAAGTGCCTATGCCTTAATCGCTAACCAGGGCTCATGTGCAGTATCTGACAAACAGGATGATCCGTCCTCACCACCACGAGATAACACTGAAAGTACTATCTAAGTCTTCTGGCCATGGTGATAAGTGCAAAGGAAACCATTTCAATTTTTTGGTAGCAGAACTCTGGTCCTTGCAACACCTTACTTACAAAGTAGACCAGTTTTTGCCCTTCCGTTGTCTCTCAGATCAGTACTGAACTTACGACCTCTTCATGAACTGAAAGGTACAAGTATAGTGTCTCACCGAGTTTTGGTCTTGTGAAAATGGGGGGAGAGGACAAAATATTCTTCAGAGAAGTAAAGGCATCCTCACACTCCTAACTCCACTCAAAATCTTTCCCTTTTTTGAGCAGTTTGAAGAAAGGAAGAGATTTATGAGTAACTTTAGCAAGGAAATGTATGAGGGCAGCAATCCGGCCTGTCAATTGCTGGACTTCCTTGACACTTTGATGGCTGCGCATGTTAAGCACTGCTTGGCACTTGTTTGGATTTGCCTCGATCCCACGGTGAGTCAACATGAAGCCTAGGAATTTTCCTACTTGGACCCGGAAGGCGCATTTCTTCTAGTTGAGCCTCATGTTATGTTTCTGGAGTTGTGTAAACACTTCTTCGAGGTCCTCAATGTGTGATCCAACCTTGGGGGTTTTCACTATCATGTCATCAATGTATACTTCTAGCATTTTCCCCACTTGGCTTTCAAAAACCCTATTCATCATTCTCTGATAGGTGGCTCCTAGACTTTTTAGACCAAAGGGCATAACCTTGTACTCGTAGCTTGCTATCTCAATGATGAAAGCGATTTTGTCCTCATCGTCGGGGTACATTGGGATCTAATTGTACCCGGAGTATGCATCCATGAAAGACAGCAAATGGAATCTGGAGGATTTGTCAACCAGTTTATTCACATTGGGAAGTGGGTACAGATCTTTAGGGTAGACCTTGTTTAGATATGTGTAGTCCACGCATATCTTCCACTTTCCGTTGGACTTCTTCACTAGGACAACATTAGATAGCCAAGTTGTGTAGGCTACTTCTCTAATGAAGTCGACACTAAGCAACTCCTTAACTTGTTCTTCAATGACCAGCTGCCTCTCCATGCCAACTATTCTCTTCTTTTGGGAAACCAGGATACCATCTTTTATTTATGGATAGGTGATGACAGATGAAGGCGAAGTCAAGCCCAAGCATGTCAGAGGATGTTCAGGAGAAGAGATCTTTGTTTTTATTCAAAAGCTCAATCAACTGGCGCATCTTTTCTTCTTCCAAATTTGCTCTAATCTTGGTGACTTGATCTACCTTGTTACCAAGTTGGACTAACTGTATTTCACCCTCCGAATGGGGTTTAGTACCCCGAATTTCTTCTCGCACATCTAACTCGGTCATAAAATTGTTGACTTGGTCTAGAACCAGGCTAGATGTCCTTGGCTTTCGTTTTCGTAGATGTCTAGTTGATCTTGAGACTCTCATTGTAGAATTTACGTGCCATGATTTAGTCCCCGTTGATCGTGACGACCTTATTATTCTTGTTGAGGAATTTCATGGCCACATGGATAGTAGATACCACAACGCCAAAGGCATTCAAAGAAAGGCAGCCCAAGATGATGTTATACATGGAAGGGCAATCCACGACCAAAAACTTGACCTTGATGGTCCTGAAAAGCTTAGTGCTCCCCAGGGTCAAGTAAGTCTCAAAATGCCTTGCCAACGTGATCTTATCACCATTAAAACTAGTAAGTTAGCCATCATAGGGAGTCAGCTCTAATCGTGGAACTTCTAGCTTTTGGTATAGGTCCATGAACATAATATCTGTTGAACTCCCTTGGTCAATGAAGATGCGTTAGACTTCGACATTAGATATTATTCCCAAGATAACTAACAGGTCATCATGATATAGAATAATTTTACCGTAGTCCACATCTGAAAAGGAGATAGGGGGCGACTTCTGATCTTCGACCCGTGACTTGGGTGAGGGGTGGAAGACACTCAACACTACCATCTTGAGCATTTTCTTCCAAGCACCGTTGGATGACCCACCGTCGGCGAACCCACCTGCTATAGTGTTGATGGTTCGGTTGGACTGAGTATGGGTCATTGTTATCAGATGAAGCGTGTAATAGCCTCTGTAGGGCATTACATTTGAAACTACAAATTCCAAACTAGAACCAAATTTTATAAAAAAAAACTTTAATATTATAACTTATAGTTATCAAAATTTCTTTTGCGGATAACATAATTTAAAATGCAAGTTATATTAACTGAATAATACATATTATATATACATACAACTTGATCTTTAAAAGATATTTATACAGACTTTTTAACAAAAACATAAACTATTCTAGCATCATACATCTAATGAGAAGAATCCTCATATGGATCTTCCTCCATCTCCTCAAACGGTAACAACCCCGGGTTATCCATAGCCCTCTGAACGGGAGTCCGTCCAAATGACACTATAGAGTTGTCACTAGGGGACGGTGATGATCACCCCACAACTCTCTAATCGGCATCGAGAACTCTAAGTGTACAGAAACATCAAAGGATAAAACAAGAACCCCATGATGTGTCCCACTAAAAGATATAATCAAATCTCCAACATAAATAAAACGATCCCTCTCCAAGTCAAATTTCCAGGCATCAGTACCTTCATGAAACTAGACTCTAGCAAAACTGATTATACCTCATCTATACGCCATCCAAAACTCAAAAAATCAACACAAACAAAATCTGTGATCTTCTGGCTCGTATTCTTTACGATCTTTATTAAACATAAACATAAAACAGAATAATATAATAAAGAGGTGAGATCCCCTACATCAATACCAACATGGCAGCATGGAAACAGTAATGACAGTAAAGCCATTCAAATATAGAAATAACAATAAACATATAATTTTAACAGATATATAAATATCACAATGAGATGTCAACTGACTATGCATATGCACAATTCCTACTCCATGGAGCTAACACAAATTCGAAGAGAATGATCTAGAAGATATGTCTGTATATTGTCAGCCTCAATTCAAGTGCTTATAATTTTCTCAGTCACGTGTCATTGGCTTATACAAGACATTCTACGTCAAATCGTGAATAGAATAGTGCTTAGTCGAGATTGTCAGTGTGATGCTCAGTCACCACAGCCCAGTGGAGCAACCAACTGTCTACTTATGAGATACCCACGCCCTAATGCCTCCAAGATCAACAAGTGAACTATACTACCCAATTCGCACCCGCACTTAGGTGTAATTCAACTCCTAGGCAACAATAACGTTAACAGACACCGTCTATATAATTTTCAATGCATGATGACTCAATATATAAAAACAAGCCACCATGGGCCATAACCATATATTGATATATTTGGGTCTAGTATGTCAGCCCGACAACAAACTACTGTATTCTCAGTCGCGTAACACTTTTATCGTGTTTTCACAATCGTGTAACAATTTTGTTACATGTTCAAATCACGTAAACATTTTCCAATGTTTTCTCAATTGTGTAAAGATTTTTCACTATTTTTCAATTGCGTAAAACATTTCTTGACTTTCTAAACTTAATTTTAAAACTTTCCAATTTTAATATAAACTTTCAGCCTTAATTTTAATTTCTTACTAAAATTCCTCTAAGTAATATTTTCTAACGTTTTTCATAAAAATTGTGTTATTTTTATTTAATCAAAACTCTTCAAAAAACTTCATCCATTTATCTTCACTAAAATCTTGTTTAAATGAAACACTTAGAATTTCAAATCACTTTGCAAACTCATTTCCTATGTCCATGGCCGAAAATCACTTTGTTCAATAATAAAATTGTTCGTTTCCATTTTTATCTTATAAATCCTTGATTCAATTTCTTATCACCTAATCACCTAAGCTTACACTTGACAAAACATTTTTGTAGTGGATTACCCTACTTCGGCATAATGGCCGTGAGCCTCTATGGCCTTTGGAACCAAAAAATTTCATCCTTTTAACATCATCCATATCATGGATCATATTTCAATCATCAAGTCATACTATCACAAGTTCATGCATACTATTAAAGCAATAAAATCATATAAAACAAATAAGCACAAAATAAATAATTTTACACAACCAAGTGAATAAATCCTTTTATGGATTTATCACCAATCAAATACAAATTCGTCCCACACCACCAAGTATGGTTGATGAGATTAATCTCCCTCTTACCTTAGATGATGCTCAAATCCTCTTGTATGCCTCCTTGTAGTAACTTTCTCCACCAAGTTATTCTTGAAACAAACTAAACATACAATATTAACATCTAAGGCTTAACTAAGATAACCATAGATCAAAGTTATGATCTTAGAACTTTAAAATGGATAGAAACATGAAGATTAAAGAACTTCACCTTAAGAGGTTCAAACTTGAGCTTGAAGAACAAGATAGAAGATAGATGAATTAGATGATTGTCTCAATACAAAAGTGTCTTAGAATAGCATGTAGATTGAAGATGTAAGGTTGGATTGAATTATAGAAGATGGAAAGTGGGATTTGGGGATGTTGGTCGTGAGTTATGGAAGAAAGAAAATGAGAGAGATTTTGTGTGTAGTTTTTGGTTTCTTTGATGGAATGATAGAAAAGATGAAAGATGACTAAGTGTAGATTTTTTTGTCCTCTAAAGGGTGCATGGCCATGGACTTCCTCATAGAGTTAGTGATAATCACATATTTTATACATTAATAAACTCTCATTTTTAGTCATATACACTCTCCATGTACTTAATTGATTAAACTTGAACTCAAATTGGACTTAATTGATTTTTTTAGCATTATTTTAGTCTTACACTATTTTAGTATTTTGGCTATATCTTGAGTTCTAGATGTCTAGAAATTATGAATTTTACCTTGTAGGAAAGATAAGAGAGAGCTCTACAACTTTCATGAAGAGCTCCAGGGAAAAATCAGACATCTAGTAGAGCTAATTGGGCTTGGAAGTTAGAACACGAGTTTTGAGACTGGAACCTGAACAGTGTGTAGTAATCATTGCATAATTCGAGTTTAAGGAACTAAAATCGAATAAAAATTTGGAATCTGAAAGTTAAGACCCATATCTACAACTTTCATGAGAACACAAGAGCTCTTTCGGATAGCTTAGAGGTCATATTGGGTCTGGAAGTCAAAACAGAGGTGCTGAATCTGGGTCTGAGCAATCTACAGTAATTGGGTCATATCTTAGGCTGTAAGACGAATTTTTGGATAATTCTGGTGGCATTGGAAAGCTGAGACAATTTCCTAGAACTTTTATGAAGACCATTTTGCTTTATTATGACGTTATCCATGAATTCATCACTGAATGATTTCAAAGACAAGAAATTTCAATAATTTTTCACTCACAAAAGTTCTTTGGCATTTTTTACTCATCCACCCACTCATCTACTCATTCATTAATCAATTCCCTTGTCATTTTGTATCTCTAATCCTCTATAAAAGGGACCATAGGTAGTTCATTTAAGAAATCTTGGCTTAGCTTAGATTATGCTATTGTGTTATTTGTTGTAATTTTCTTTTGTTCTAAGTTGAAATTATGTTCATCTTTTTCTTCTACTCTTTTTCTTTCTTCTTGTTTATGGGTAACTAATTCACATCTTGCTTAGGTGAAAGAGTGAAGCTTTTGGTAATAAAATAAGGTTAGATTAATTTCTTTCTTGTACTTAAATGATATATTATCAAGTAATCATTATATGTGTTGTATTTTGTTTTCAATCAATTTAGAAACACTCCTTGTAAAGTGGAGTTCTTGATTCATTGTAAATAAGTGGTTTGGCACAATGAATGCTTGAACCCATTTACAAGTGTAGGTGTTGGTAAATAATTAAAGGAACCATAATATAACTACATATATAATTCTAAATGGACTTTGAATGTTTTATTCTCCAATTGGAACCTCCGTAGTGAGTAGATTTCGATTGAGTTATAAAAAGAATTAATCTTGTCCTTAATTTGTTACCAAAAGTGAATATCCTAGCCCAAGCAAGTTCTTTAATTTAATTGTGAACAAATTTTATTATCTTTATAGTTGTGACAAAGCCTTTCCTTACCTCAAAGAATTTTTCTTCATCAATTTCCTGTGGATCAACCTTGGACTCCCGAGAAATTTATTACTACACCCTGCACTTGGGTTTGCATCATTTAATCTGTATCAAGTTTTTGGCGTCGTTGCCGGGGACTTGATTTGAAGTTTTAATTTATTGAGGTTCTCATTCTTTAATAAAATCTATTCTCTCTTCTCCCTCACCAGAACAAAAGATCGGCTTGCCGATCCTTTGATTTCTTTACTAACTCTCTAACTTTTTAATTCTCTAACTTTCTAACTTACTAACTTATTAACTTACTAACCTATTAACTTTCTAACTTATTAACTAACTTTTTTATTTATGTCATTTATTTATGTTTTTTATTTATTTATGCTTTTCGACTTACTAACTTACTATCTTATTTATTTATGCTTTTTGACTTACTAACCTTCTAACTTTTATATTATGCCATTTATTTATGCTTACTAACGTAATGAAATAATCTTTCTTCTTCTCTTCTCTTTCGTCAGAGCAAAAAATTGGCTTGCCAATTCTCTGGTTTTCATGTTTTAAATTTATTTTCTGCACTTTATTTTTTGTATTTTATTTTCTATATTTTACTTCTAACTTTTATATTTATGTCATTTAATTTTGCTATCTAAATTTTTAATTTATGTCATTTATTTTTGCTTTTTGACTAACTTGTACATTATTTTTTTTATTTTAAGTCATTTATTGTTAATATTTAATGGCTAGTGTAAACTGCCGACTTGTACATTATTTTTTCTATTTTAAGTCATTTATTTATGTATAATTGGTATCGTGATTTAAATTCTGGTCGTTTAGTTAAAATCAATCCTGGTACGTTATATATTGATTTGTTTGAATCACAATCAAACACAATTAACACAATGACTGAAAATAAAAGTGTATATGATTAACATGAAAATTAACCATTGCGAACCATGCGTGAATATTTGCAACCACCTCGAAATTCTAGTCCATCATGTTTTATCTTTCCACTCAATGCCAATAATTTTATATTTAAGTCAGGTATGATTTTTTTCTACTCTCTTTCTTTCTTCTTGTTTATGGGTAACTAATTCTCATCTTGCATAGGTGAAGGAGTGAAACTTTTGGTAATAAAATAAGGTTAGATTAATTTCTTCCTTGTACTTAAATAATATATTATCAAGTAATCATTATACGTGTTGTATTTTGTTTTCAATCAATTTAGAAACCCTCCTTATAAAGTAGAGTTCTTGATTCATTGTAGACAAGTGGTTTTACATAATGAATGCTTGAACCCATTTATAAGTATAGGTGTTTGTAAATAATTAAAGGAACCATAATATAACTACGTATATAATTCAAAATGGACTTTGAATGTTTTATTCTCCGATTGGAACCTCCGTAGTGAGTGGATTTCGATTGAGTTATAAAAAGAATTAATCTTGTCCTTAATTTGTTACCAAAAGTGGATATCCTAACCCAAGCAAGTTCTTTAATTTAATTGTGAACAAATTTTATTATCTTTATAGTTGTGACAAAGCCTTTCCTTACCTCAAAGAATTTTTCTTCATCAATTCTTTGTGGATCAACCTCGGACTCCCGAGAAATTTATTACTTGAGATAATGGGTTTGCATCCTTTAATCCGCATCAAGTTTTTGGCGTCATTGTCGGGGACTTGATTTGAAATTTTAATTTATTGAGGTTCTCATTCTTTAATAAAATCTATTCTCTCTTCTCCCTCATCGGAGCAAAAGATCGACTTGCCGATCCTTTGGTTTCTTTACTAACTCTCTAACTTTCTAATTCTCTAACTTTCTAACTTACTAACTTATTAACTTACTAACCTACTAACTTTCTAACTTATTAACTAACTTTTTTATTTATATCATTTATTTATACTTTCTGTAACACCCTCCCTAGGGTATCACATTTTCGACTCCCGACTCATAATCTGAAAAGAAATTCACACAAGGTTTGAGTTATAAAAAGTGGGTTTTAAAATTTCTTCTTTACTGAAACATAAATTTACTGAAAATATTAGGTAATATTGAAAATCATATTTCAACTATTCATTATGCAATATTGACACCAATTAATATTTCACAATTTAAAGAGAAATATAAAACTAACAGACTCTTTTTTTTTTAACAGTAGCAAACCCCATGACGGGTCCTACTTAATAGCACGGTACAACACTAACGTTAAAACTTAACATACTTATTCTGTTGTGTATCCATCTTGTTGCATCAGACATCTGTTCTACATCTGTTCTTTGTCAACACTGCACACCTTCGAGTCCTGAATGTCCACTCCTTATTGTTGTCACCAATCTCAGAGTATTCATTGCCTGTTATGTCTAAGACAACTTGATCCTTCTATTATTTGATTTTAACAGTACAGACACAGCAAAACAACATAACAAAGAGGTGAGATCACCTACGCCAATACCAACATGGCAGCACAGAGATAACACATACAACAATATCATACAGTATGTCATACCGAGAATTTCAATAATGCACTCAACATTAATCAACTATCATCATCATACTATTAACATTATTATCATCACACAATAATCACAATAATGCCATCAACATGATTATCATCATCATCATCCAAGTATTTCAAAACAATTGTCATAGCCAATATTCCTCAATTAATATATATCATGCAGATATGGACACTCAAATTTATGCATATGTTATGCATGCGTACATAGACTCAGTTTTTCAAAAACAACTCCATGGAGGTTTTCACAATTTCGAGAAGAATGCTTTGGTCAATTGTCAGCCTTAGCCCAAAGACAATCTCCCAGTCGTAGAAAAGAATCGTGTTCTTGTCGGGTATCGTCAATGCGTTGTAACGGACTGCATCGCCAAGTGGCACAGGGTACTCGCCAGCTGTCCACTGGTCGACCGCCGCGCCTCGACGCCCCTAAGAACCATCATAGACCTCACTATCAATTCTCATTCCCTCTTCAACCACAAGAGCCAAAATAGCTTATTAGCTATACTTTATACAATGCACTAATATATCAGTGCAAGTCCAACCCTAAAGGGCCAAATCTTTTCAATTTCATTTGTTTAATGTAATTATATGCTTCAACGCATATTTTTCCAATGCACGTATAATGCACCAAATCCAATCACAGACATCTCTTTCCAATGCATATAAAATGCACTAAATTATACTGTATTTTCAACAGCAAAAATCATGTTATCACATTTTCATAGTTATAAAACACTTTCGTCATGTTTTCAAAATTGCGTAATATTTCCGTTTCATTTTTACAATTCCAAAACGTTTCTATTACGTTTTCACAATTCCAAAATGTTTATATTACGTTTTCAAAATATCGTAACACTTATGTTATGTTTTCAAAATTCTGAAACGTTTCTGTTATATTTTCACAATACCGTGACACTTCTGTTACGTTTTCACAATACAGTAACATTTCTGTTATGTTTTCAAAATACCGCAACTCTTCTGTTGCACTTTTAAAACACGTACTAATTTTTTTAACGTTTTTCTTAATCGCGTAAAAATATACGTTTCTCAAAATCGCATAGTATTTTTTCACTGTTTCAAAATCGCGTAACTTAAAAATCATTCTTTTAAGTTGCATAAATCATTTTCTGTCATTCTCAAAATATTTAAAACACTTTCCAAATCACATAACGATTTTCCCCTGTTTTCACAATCACGTAAAAATAATTCATCACTTTTCCATCACGTAGTGATTTTTCAATAGTAATCCAGATTACGTAAAATATTTAAACGTAATTCAAATCGTGTAGAAATATTTTATCGTATTTAAAATCGCGTAGAAATATTTTTCCATATTACGTAACTTAAAAATCACATTTTTAAGATACGTAAATAATTTTTCACTACAATTTCATTACAGAAAATATTTCTTGACCTTTAAAAATTCCTTTTTAACTTTTCTCAAAATAATATAACTTTACACTTCATTTAATATATTTTCTTACTCAAGAAAATATTTTTCCACAGTTCTTTACTCAAGAAATTCTTTTTCAAAATATAATTCACAAAATCACTTTTTCATTGATGTAAATCAACGTTTCAAAACTTAACATTTTCTAACGTATTTCAAAACTTGAAAATAAGTTATACGTTAGTAAATTTTCAAAACACCATTATATTCTCCATTTCTCCCAAATCAATTCTAAAATCAATTCTCTTCAAAACAAATTAAGATTCAAACCCTTTCAACTTTTCTTTTTCATTTTCATATGAAAGTTCATTTCTCAAGTGATAAAATACTTTGATTCCCTTTCCAAAATCCTTATACTAAAACATTTTGTTTCCACTTTAAAATTAATTTGTTTCATAAAACCAAAATTATTCCAATCCTCCAAAAATTGTAGAGTCTTTGGCCATTGAAGCCATCAAATATTTTTCTTCTAAATTGATATGGTTTTACACAAACAAAACCATTAAAAATTCTTTGTTTTCAAAACCGAAATACCGATGGTTATAAAAACCAAACCCATTTGTTCAAATTCATTTTTACTTTCTTTACAAATCCTTTTTCACTTTCTTTGCAAATTCTTAAAATTATCATTGCTATTTTCATTTAAATCTCATGTTTAGTAAAACACTTAGAAACTTTTTACACAAAATAAATCAATAAAAATCCTTTTAAAATCATGTTCTTGTTCTCTTGAAAAACAAATTCTTTGTTTATTTTCCATACTCTTCAAATCATCTATTTTCATCTTTCATGAAAATATTAATTTGTGAACACCTATTTTGAGGTGTCTTGTTCGAAATCCACCATGTTCTAAGTACTCAAAAATCAATTCTTTTGTTCTTGAAAATTTTCAATATGAACCCTAATCAAGGGCATCAAAACTGTAGCTCTTCCTTGGCTATTGGAGCCAAAAATTAATTTCCTTTCCACCATCAAGTCATGACATATACATATATATTTCATCATAAATAATATAAGCATACCATCAAAGCCATAAAAGCATGCATAGCATATCAAGCATATCATCAAAGCTATAAAATTATGCAAAGCATATTAAGCATAGAAAATTAATCAAAGCTCATAAACACCCACAAATTAATTACATGACCATGGATATGAATCCTCACATGGATTCCACATCCATCAAATAAAATACCATCTCTCACCACCATGCTTGGTTGGTGAGATGGATCTCCCTCTTACCTCTTGAAGATCCTCAAAAACTCCTTGTTTTGCTTCTTTTTCCAAGTCCTTCACCACCAAAGGCTTCTCAAATACAAAACAAAATACATAAAAATTAGTATACTAAGCTTGATTAAGAAAACCATGGATCAAACATGGTTTAGATCATGAAAAAGAGAGAAGAAAATGAAGTTTCCTTATACTTCACCTCAAAAACCCAATAACTTTGATCTTGAAGAAACTCCTTGAAGATGAATGATTTAGAGAAAATCTTCAACATGAAAGTTGCTTAGAACATCATGTAGATTCAAGATCTATGGTTGGATGAAATTAAAAGAGATTGGATGGTGATTTTAGGGTAGATAACCGAATGGTTTCTCTTGAAGCACAAAGATGAAATTTTTGATTTTTTTGATAGAAACTTGAAGCTTGGATTTGAAGATCAAGATGAATGATTTTGGAAAAACTCATAACTAGAGATGTTCTTAGAATGGTGTTTAGGTTTAGAAAATCAAGTTGGATGAAATTTTTGAGTGATGGAGGGTGTTCTTGATGATCATGGCCAAAACTTGCTTGGAGGAGAGGTGGAGAGAAAAGTTTGATGAGTTTTTGCTTTTGGAGGAGACAAAGATGATCAAGAATGATCAATAATGACCAAGATAGCTAATAATGGTCTTCAAAGCTCTCAAAATCAGACCAAAACCGTGCCCCCCCCTTCTTGCATTCTTATTGAGTGCAAAAATCAAAAGTAAGCCATTATGATGTCTAACTTGACCAAGACATGCAAAAATGACATAAAGCTTGTCTCTTTGTCTTCTAAACACTCCAAAACCATCACCTTCTCTTCATAATGCATTCAATAAAGTTGTCTTCATTATTTTCCACCATTTGAAGCATTTCTAGCCATTGATTAATTCAATGGTTAGGATTTAGGTAGATTTAGGTAGGTTAGAAGACTTAATCTAGGCCATTGGATCATTCTCCTTTAAATTCTAGCCCTTAGATGTGTCTCCAAAATTAATGGTCAAGATTGCTCCTTCAAACTTTAAATCCAAGGGTCCTAATTAGTCTTTGCTACTTTAGAAGACCAAATCTTCACCATTGATTGATTCTTCATCCAATGGTCATAAATGGTCTTTGTTACTTTTTAAGATTAAATCTCCACCCTTGATTTAATCTAAATCCAATGGTTATAAATGGTCTTTGTCATTTTTCAAGACCAATTCTACACCTTTGATTACATCTATGGTTGATATCAAAGCCTTCCTAACTAAGCTTATTTTCACACCATTGATTAAATCAATGGTTATTATCCAAGGCTTCTTTATTAAGTTTGTTTCTTAACCTTTGATTAAATCAATGGTTAATATTCAAACTAAGTATTCTCATCCAAAGGTATAAATCAAGTCAAGCTCTCTTTGTTGACTACGCAGTATAATATTTATTCTTGTATCCTACAAATAATATTTTTACTGTATTTTTATCATCCGATAATTAAATACAGTACAAAACACAGTACAATAAAATTTTAAAAACTGTTTCCGGATTCAGGTTTAGTAAGATCCCCTGTCTCCGTCTAAACAGTACAAATTTTTCTATGCGTAGAAAAATTTTTGCTTTGCGGGACCCACCTGGGCCCACGTATGGCCACCTGGGCCCACATACACCCCTGGGCCCACAAACAGAAAAAAAATTCATAATCATCCACAAAAATCACAAAAATTGTAAAATGCATAAATATCAAATCAGATTACGTAAAATAATTACCTAACGGTAAAAATTAAATTACATAAAGTTTTTTCCGGCTCGAAAATTTTTATTTTCCTGACACGGAGTAAATCACTCAAAACGATCAAATACGCTGACGGAATAAACAAAATAATTTTACAGTGCACAGAAATTACTAAACAGTAAAATTCTGTTAATTGTCAAAATTACTGTTTAAGAGATACGGAAATTTGGGGTGTTACACTTTCTGACGTAATAACTTACTATCTTATTTATTTATGCTTTATGTCTTATTTATTTACGCTTTCTGACTTACTAACCTTCTAACTTTTATATTTATGTCATTTATTTATGATTACTAACGTAATAAAATAATCTTTCTTCTTCTCTTCTCTTTCATCGAGCTAAAAATTGGCTTGCCAATTCTCTGGTTTTCATGTTTTAAATTTATTTTCTCTGACTTTATTTTTTGTATCTTATTTTCTATATTTTACTTCTAACTTTTATATTTATGTCATTTAATTTTGCTATCTAAATTTTTAATTTATGTCATTTATTTTTGCTTTCTGACTTACTAACTTGTACATTATTTATTTTATTTTATTTTAAGTCATTTATTGTTAATATTTAATGGCTAGTGTAAATTACCGACTTGTACATTATTTTTTCTATTTTAAGTCATTTATTTATGTACAATTGGTATCGTGATTTAAATTCTAGTCTTTTAGTTAAAATTAATATTGGTACTTTATATATTGATTTGTTTGAATCACAATCACACACAATTGACACAATGGCTGAAAATGAAAGTGTACATGATGAACATGAAAATCAACCGTTGCAAACCATGCGTAAATATTTACAACCACCTCAAAATTATAGTCCATCATGTTTTATCTTTCCACTCAATGCTAATAATTTCATATTTAAGTCAGGTATGATTTCTTTACTTCCTAATTTTCATAGTTTAGAATCTGAAAGCCCATATTTATATCTAAAAGAATTTGAGGAAGTATGTATTACTTTCAATGATCAAAATTGCACTGAAGCGATTGTTAAGCTTAAATTATTTCCTTTTTCTTTAAAAGATAAACCAAAAACTTGGCTTAACACTTTGAAACCAAGATCAATTGGCACATAGCAAGAAATTCAAGATGAGTTCTTAAAGAAATTTTTTCCAACACATAAAACCAATGCTATGAAAAGACAAATCCAAATTTTTTTCCAAAATTCAAATGAAGCATATTTTCAATGTTGGGAACGGTTTAAAGATTTGTTAAATTCTTGCCCACATCATGGTTTTGAAAAATGGCACACTATAAGCTTCTTTTATGAAGATTTATCACTTGAAACCAAATAATTTGTGGAAACAATGTGCAATGGTGAGTTTCTTGATAAAGAACCTAATAAAACTTTAGACTATTTAAACTAGTTGGCTGAAAATTCTTAATCTTGGGATGGTACTAATATTTCTGAAAAATTCAATTAGATCAAACCTTGCAAGTGCTAATAAAGGAAAATATCACCTTAGTCAAGAGGAAGATCTAAATGTTAGGTTTGCTAATTTGGCTAGAAAGGTTGAAGCAATAGAATTAAGAAAAGCAAAAGAAATCAAATCTGCACAAAATGAAGAAATTTGTGGCATTTGTGATGACTTGGGACACTCAACATATGAAATGTCCTAAGATTCTTGTTTTTAAAGAAGTTGTACATAAGCAAGTAAATGCAATGAATAATTTTAAAAAGCCATTTACTTCTTCTTTTTCAGATACATACAATCCGAGATAGAGAAATCACCCAAACTTCAGCTAGAGGAATAATAATCAGTCACAATTAGTACAACTACCACCTCCTCAGGCACAACAGGACTCTCAAAATTCTCAAGGATATGCACTTTATATCCCACCATATAGGAAAAACCTTGAAAAAACACTACATGCATTCATAGAAAAGTAAAAGACCATTAATAAACAAAACAATCAAACCATGAATGACATAAAAGAAACTCTTGCTAAACTTTCTTCTGCACTCACCATTCACGAGAAAGGAAAATTTCCTTCTCAACCTCAACCAAATCCCAAGGGTCAGTACAGTTTAAATGAAAGGAGTTTAGAAAACCAGCAAATAGATCAAGTCAAGTCAGTGATAACTCTTAGGAGTGGAAAGGTTGTTGAAAAACAAATTCCCTAACCTTGTGAGAAAGATGATGAACCAATTTCCCAACAAAATGAAGAAGTTGACAAAAAGGAGACCAAACTCTCACTTGTAGCCCCATTTCCTCAAGCATTAAACAATCAAGGAAATTGAACCATAACACAGAAATTTTTGAAATTTTGAAACAAGTGAAGGTCAATATTCCTCTATTAGATGCTATCAAACAAATTCCTTCGTATGCCAAATATTTGAAGGACTAGTGCACTGTTAAAAGGAAACTAAATGTGAAAAAGAAAGCCTTTTTGGTTGAATAGGTAAGCTCCATTCTTCAAAATAATAATGTATTGAAATATAAAGACCATGGTTATCCTATAGTTTCATGCATTATTGGAGAACATAAAATTGAAAAAGCTTTACTTGATCTTGGTGCTAGTGTTAATTTGCTTCCATATTTAGTTTTTCAACAACTCAACTTGGGTGAGTTAAAACCAACTTCTATAACTCTTCTACTTGCTGAGATCAATTAAAATTCCAAGAGAAATAGTGGAAGATGTGTTGGTACAAGTCGATAAATTCATATATCATATGGATTTTATTGTCATGGATACTGAACCTATGGTTGATAGTTGCAAGTCAATTCCTGTTATTTTAGGCCGTCTATTTTTAGCAACATCTAATGCTTTGATAAATTGTAGAAATGGAGTGGTGAAGCTAACATTTGGAAACATGACATTAGAGCTCAATGTTTTTAACATGTGCAAGCAACCACAGGAAGTCCTTGATAAAAAAGAGGAAGTTGAAGGAATTGAAGCCATCGTAGATGATCATCTTCAAACAAGGAGTTCTTCTGACCCATTAGAAATGTAACATTTGAAAAAACATATTAGATTTTTATATGTGTACAAAGGTAGCATATAACTTGTTTGATATGTCATTGAAGATTTGTGACAAACAGAGTTAGTTTAGGCACTTTGCTGCAACACAGAATGTGGAAAGTGACCTAAAATACTCAGAAAATATCATAAATTGCTATTTAAAGGGAAACAAGTTTAGATAATCTAGGTCACAAATAAGCTAAGTAAGGTGTAGTTAAAGTTTCAAAGTAATCGGAGTTAATTTGGTATTTTTAGGCATACTGGTTGTGCATTTTAATGCCAGATTGATCCCCAACAGATATGGAAAAATAGAATAAAAGTAAAACAACAATTTAGATTTATCCTAGTATTTATTCTAAAGATGTTGGAAGCTGAAAAACTTAAATTAGCATAATTTAAGTGTCCTTAGCAGATATAAGTTTCAGCACAGAAACTTAAGTTAATCTTTTCTCTTAATTTCCTCTACGTCTCACCCTCTATTTCTCTCTTCTCTCTCAGCCGAATGAAGAAAAACAAAGAAAGAAAGAAAAGAAAGAAAAGGGGAAAAAAGAGAAAGGGGAAGAAAGGGAGAAGGAGAGGAAGAAGATCCAAAGAGGAAGCTAAAGGTCAAGTTCAAGGCTTCAAGATCAAGAGTCTTCAAGAAGTAGAGGTTTATGACTTCTATACATCTCTTTTCTCTATTTTTTTCATGGATGCACATAAGGTGCACAAAATGTTAAATTGAGTTCTAGAGATGTTAGATGTGTTTGGCTTGCATGGACGTATTTCTTTGGTTATTTATGACTTGTTCATAGCATAAGTTTAAGTTAAAAACTTAGAACAACTCATTTAGACCCTTGATTCACAAAGTCAGCTTTAGGTCAAAGAATGAGGGATTTGATCCATAATCCAAATCAAGATGCTTAAGATGGTGATTAATGTTTCCTAAGTGCTAATGAACAAGTTAGGAACTTAGAATCACTTAGAAACTGATTGGAAGTGGCCAAAATTCGTGCAAATGACCATTGGAACAGTATCACACCCTGCAAAATTATGCAAAATCATGCTTCTGTTATGGGTGTTGCGACGTGGGGAGTTTGGTGTCGCGGCGTGAGACCTGAAAACTAGAATAGGAAAATTCTGAACAGCCTACAGTGTTTGTTGCATAACTTGGGCTGTAGATATCGAATTGACCTGATTCCAAAGGCAATTTAAAGCTAAGACATAAGGCTTAATATGGTAAAAATTTCAAAATTTTCTACCAAGCTAATTAATACCAGATTCTATTTGAATTTGAGACAAATTCTGCAGAAAAGGTATTATGGCAGCCAGTAAACCAAATTGCATAATTTCTTGCTTCGAAGTCATATGGACATGAAACGAGTGCCATTTTAAAGATAACATGAAGGGCTTATTGCCTGTAAAATTGTAGAATTTTCCCACTTGTGGTTTATTCCCAGTTAGAATTTAAAGTCAGGTCAAAATCAGATGAATCAGAGAATAACCTGTTTTGGCTTCTACAAAATGTCACATAACTTTGGCTACATTTAGCCAAATGAGGCAAGGTTTATGGCATTGGAAAGATATGAGAGAAAGCTAGTTGCTTCTAAAATTTCAGAATTTTGAAGTTATGATGCACAATTGGTGCATTTATGAAATTAGCCTTTTTAAGGGTCTAAAGTAGATTTCATCAAAGATGTTATTTTGATGATTTGAAATCCCTAGTTGTTAGGATCCTTTGTTTATGCCTAGTAAAGATTATTGAGACACTTGAGAGGTAATTTCTTTGAGAGAAAGACCAAGTGGCATACAAATGGAGATACAAGAAAAGTGAGTGCATCCATTGGATATAGAGTGCCATAGACCAAGAGTTTAGTTTCTTAAACAACTTAAACTTGCACAGATGTCACAAGAGAGATGATAAGAGTTTTAAGAAGCAAGATGCCAATAGTAGAGTGCCATAGTGTCTAAGTGGCAAGAGTTAAGGGCCAAGGTGTCGAGATGGCAATAGTAGAGTGCCATAGTGCATAAGTGGCAAGAGTTCAGGGCCAAGGTGTTGAGATGGCAATAGTAGAGTACCATAGACCCTAGCTGGCAAGGGTGAATGCCATAGTGCATGAAGAGCTCTCAAAGAGTGAAAGAGAGTTAGTAATGCAAAGACAACAGTGTACTAAGTCTAGTTGGCATTGGTTCAATGTCGTAGTGCATGAAATGCTTCCACAGAGAAGAGGTGGAGTTAGTAATGAAAGATGGACTTAGTACAAGAGCTGAAGTCCACAATGAAGATTAAATCCACAATGAAAGAGATAATTAGAGTCGAAGTCCTTAAATTGCTTGATGTTTGAATTATCTATCCTATCTCTAATAGCCAGTGGATAAGCCCTACATAAGTTGTGCCTAAGAAATCTAGAATAACAGTGGTTGAAAATGAAAAAGGTGAATTAATACCTACGCGAGTCTCATCTAATTAGCGTATGTGTATTGATTTTAGAAAATTGAATGCTGCTACTAGGAAAAATCATTTCCCCTTGCCATTTCTTGATCAAATTTTAGAAAGGATAGCAGGACATCCATACTACTGTTTTCTTTATGGTTATTCGGGTTATAATCAAATATCAATTGCATTGAAAAATCAAGAAAATACCATTTTTACATGTCCCTTTGGTACTTTTGCATATAGAAGAATGCCTTTTGGCCTTTGTAATGCTCCAGCAACATTCCAAAGATGCATGCCAAGTATTTTTAGTGACATGATTGAGCATTATTTAGAGGTTTTCATGGATGATCTGATAATTTTTGGAATTTTTTTTAAAAATTGTCTTGATAATTTAGAAAAAGTTCTTAAAAGATGCGAATAAAAAGAATTTGTGCTAAACTGGAAAAAATGCCATTAAATGGTTACCTCAAGAATAGTGTTAGGTTATGTGATATCTTCTAAAGGAATTGAAGTTGATAAGGCCAAAGTTGAATTAATTGTCCATTTGCCTTCCCCAAAAACAGTAAGAGAAGTTCGTTCCTTTTTAGGACATGCAGGATTTTACAGAAGATTCATTAAGGACTTTAGTGTCATATCTAGACCATTATGTAATCTTCTGTTGAAAGATGCACCATTTGATTGCACTCAAGAATGTCAAAAATATTTTGAAAAATTAATTAGTCTTCTGACATCTGCTCCTATCATGCAATCCTCTAACTAGTCTTTGTCTTTTGAGTTAATGTATAATGCTAGTGATTTTGTTGTGGGTATTGTTTTAGGCCAAAGAAAGGAAGGTATGCCTTATGTAATTTGTTACGCAAGTAGAACTTTAAATAGTGCACAAATGAATTACACCACTACTGAAAAGAAACCATTTGCTGTAATTTTTGCACTTTACAAATTTGGATCTTATTTAATTAGTTCTTCTATTGTGATTTTCACCGATCATGTTGCTGTTAGATATTTGATGTCTAAGCAGGATGCCAAACTAAGATTGATACGATGGATCTTGTTGCTTTAAGAATTCAACATCACAATAAAAGATAAGAAATGATCCAAAAATGTTGTCGCTGATTATTTGTCCAAACTTACAATAGGCTTGCCTTTTGATAGCACACCCATCAATGATTCTTTTCCCGATGAATTTTTATTTTCTGTCAATTCTATGCCTTGGTTTTCTAACATAGTCAACTTTCTTGTAATAGAAAAGATGTCGCCTCAATGGACGCACCAAGATAGAAAGAAATTTTTGACAGAGGTAAATTATTTTTTAATTGAAATGACCCATACTTGTTCAAATATTGTCCTGACCAAATTTTTCGGATATGTGTGGTCGATAGTGAGGTAGGTAGTGTAATTAAATTTTGTCACTCAAAAGCATGTGGAGGTCACTTTTCTTTAAAGAAAATAACTGCGAAAATCTTATAGTGCGGATTTTATTGGCCTACTTTTTTTAAGGACTGCTACACCTTTTGCAAAAGCTGCGAAAATTGTCAAAAAATGGCCTCCATTTCTAAAATAAACATGATGCCTCTGAACCTCATCTTTGTTATTTAAATTTTTTATTAATAGAGAATTAATTTAATGGGTCCATTTCCATCCTCATTTGGATTTGTGTATATTTTGGTTGCAGTTGATTATGTCTGAAAATGGATTGAGGCGATTCTATGTCGACACAATGATCATAAAATAGTTCTCAAATTTTTAAAAGAAAATGTCTTGTGTCGATTTGGAATCCCTCGAGCTATCATCAGTGATGCGGAAACACATTTTTTGCAATAAACCATTCGAATCTTTAATGAAAAAATATGGTATTACACACAAAATTGCCACCCCTTATCACCCTCAGACAAATAGACAAGTTGAATTAGCAAATTAAGAGATTAAACAAATTTTGGAAAAAATAGTTAACCCAAATCGTAAAGATTAGTCTTTAAGACTAAACGATACACTTTGAGCTTACTGTACTGCTTTCAAAACATCTTTGGGCATGTCACCCTATCGATTAGTCTATGGAAAACCTTGTCACTTGCCTGTGGAATTGGAACATAAAGCATTTTGGGTCATTAAAGCTTTCAACCTAAACCTTGATGATGCTTGCAAGATACGCAAATTGCAATTAAATGAACTTGAGGAATTGAGAAATGATGCATATAAAAACTCAAAGATTTATAAAGCTAGAACAAAAGTTTTTCATGACAAGACAATTTTGAGAAAATCTTTTGAAATTGGTCAAAAAGTTCTAATTTATAATTCTCGTATGCACCTATTCCCTGAAAAATTGAGATCTAGGTGGAGTGGTCCTTTTGTTATCAAACATGTGTATCCTCATGGGGCCATAGACATTGAGAATCTTAGGAATGGTAATGTGTTTAAAGTCAATGGACAATGACTCAAATCATTTCTGGAAAATCAAGCTACTAAGGTAGAATTCATTTATCTTTCTGATCCTTGTTATGAATATAATTTATTCTAAATTTGTTGCCTTCTTTTTGTAGTTCTTTGTGTTCCCGGTTAAATGGTGGATAACAGTACTTTGTGACTCTCAAGTCGATTTTTTTTTTCATTTTCCCAAAATAACTAATTCCTTCTCCTTTAAAATGGATGTCATTCTTTCAAACCTGAGAAAACATTTTCCTTCTCTCCCTCAAAATGCTATGACAAAAATCTACAAAGCTAGATGTGAAAGATTGAGGTTGTTAATGCACAAGGGTATGCCAGAAGATGTACGTTGGATAATTGAAGCAAAGGTCTGACTAGCATGTGAGTCTTCAATTTCATTTGACTCATACATGCCAGGTCTTGGAAGAAGTTCATATTCTAAAAATAGAAGAGCAAAAAGGTTAAAGTCTGTGACAAATGTGCACAATGGAATTGTAACAAGCGATGTCATTCTTTAAGGATGGTTTCAGCAAACAAAGAAGATAAAATTTTCTTCATTAAGAATGGACTGAGTAAGGAGTCATTAGATAATATCTTATTAACTCTTGACACACATTCTTGTGGATTTGTGCATTGTGAACTTCTTAATTTGTGGAATCTCTTCAAGGATGAAGAAAAACGCTACAGTGTTGGGAATCTGACTCTAAAAGTCCCTGTTTGTCAATTTATAAGAAAATTGGACGGGAAGCTTATCCTCGACTCATAAAAGGCGTTTAAGTCGTTATTGGACGTGAAACTTGTAACACCCCGAAAATTCGTATTTTATTTATTTCGGGCGATTCTTAATTATTTTGAATAATCCGACTCGACTTCTGTGGATTTTATAATTTTTGTGATTTTTAGGAATTTTTGGGAGTTTTTACCTTTTTATTATTATTTTAATATTATTTTAGGGCTGTATACGAGCCTTCGTTTTTTTTATTTTTGAAAATCCTTAATGATTTTTACTAATCCGACTTGATTTTCGTAAGTTTTATAATTTTTATGATTTTATGGATGATTATGAAATTTTTATATTTCTCTGATTGTTTTTGGGCTATCTGTGGGCCTAGGTGGCCTTATATGGGCCCGGGTGGGTCCCAAAAAGTGAACATTTTTCTGCAGATAAAAAAATTTGTATTGTTTAGACAGAGACGGGGGATCTTACTAAACATGAATCCGGAAACAGTTTTTAAAAATTTTTTTTACTGTGTTTTGTACTGTATTTAATTATTAGACGATAAAAATACAGTAAAAATATTATTCGTAGGGTTATAGCAGATATAAAAATAAATATTATACTGCTTAGTCAACATTGGTGGTTTGGATATCCACCATTGATTTAATCAACGGTGGAGACTTGATCTTGATTTAATCAAGGGTGGAGATTTAGTCTTATAAAGTGGCTAGGACCATTTATGACCATTGGATGTAAAGTAAGAAGGAGTAATCTTGACCCTTCATTTTGGAGACACATCTAATGGCTAGAATTTCAAGGAGAAAGATCCAATGGCCTAGATTAAGTCTTCTAATCTAAAGGCTATACCTAGAATCTACCTTAATCCTAACCATTGAACTAATCAATGGTTAGGAATGCTTCAAATAATGGCTAGTGAGATTGGTCACTCAAGGAGAGTACAAGAAAAGGGGGGGACGTTTTTGGTGGCTTAATAGCTTAGCTAAGTTTTAAGACACCAATTATTTCTCATATTGGTCATTATTGATTCATTTTCAAGAAGGTAAGTTATCAAACTTTTCTCTCCATCTCTTCTTCATGGTGGTTTCGGCCAAGACCCCTAGAACTACCCTCCATCACTCAAAAATTTTAACTAACCTAGTTTCTTGAATCCTTACCTTATTCTAAGTAACTTTCATGTTGGAGACTTTCTCTAAATCTTTCATCTTCAAGGACTTTCTTTAAGAGCAAAGTTATAGGTTTTTATGGTGAAGTGTAAGGAAACTTCATTTCTTAATTCTTTTTCATGTTCTAAGCCATGTTTGATCCATGGTTTATCTTGTTCAAACTTGATTTATTAATAAATATATGTTTTGTTTTGTGTTTAAGAAACCTTTGGTGGTGAAGGACTTGGAAAAAGAAGCAAACCAAGGAGCTTTTGAGGTTCTTCAAAAAGTAAGAG
This sequence comes from Ormosia emarginata, assembly GCA_029884605.1. Classification (NCBI taxonomy): domain Eukaryota; kingdom Viridiplantae; phylum Streptophyta; class Magnoliopsida; order Fabales; family Fabaceae; genus Ormosia; species Ormosia emarginata. The sequence continues at coordinate 7,225,457 of JAQQTP010000087.1, forward strand.
GGAGATTCATCTCACCAACCAAGTATGGTGGTGAGAGATAGTTTTGTATTTGATGGATGGTGAATCCATGTGAGGATTCATATCCATGGTCATGTAATTATTTGTGAGTGTTTATGTGCTTTAATTATTTGCTTATGCTTAATATGATTTGCATAATTTATTGCTTTTGATTATGGCATGCTTGTGATATATGATGAATATGTATATGTATGCCATGATTTGATGATGAAAAAGAAAACAATTTTTGGTTCCAAAGACCAAGAAGAATTTCGGCCAAGACACCTCAAAATAGGTGTTCACAAATTAATTTTGGGAGCAAGAGATTCTAAGTATTTTACTAATTATGAGTAATCTGTTAATGATTTTAAGGATTTGCAAAGAAAGTGGACTTGAAAATGAACAAATGATTTGGTTTTAAAGACAATGAGTCTCACGATTTTTGAAAGCAATTTTAATGGTTTTGTTTGTGTAAAAACAAGAATGGTACTTAATTGATTTAGAAGGAAAAATATTTGATGGTTTCAATGGCCATGTACCACGGTTTTGAAGGTTTGTAAATGCCTTGGTTTTATAAAACAAAGTGATTTTCAAAGTGGAAATATAATTTGATTTAGTACAAGGATTTTGGAAATGAAATCAGAGTGTTTTATCACTTGAGAAATAGAAATTTTGGTAATGAAAGGAAAATAGAGGTTGTAAGGGTTTGAACCTCAAATTATTTTGGAAAAGGATTGAATTTGAGAATTTATTTTGATTTATAAAGGAAACATTGATAATTTAAAATTTACTAACGTAAAACTCATCCTTTGGGTTTTGGAGCGCGTTAGGGAATTTTAAGAGAGAAACATTGATTTAAAATCAATGGAAAGGTGATTTTATGGAATTTATTGTGAAAAGGATTTTCTTGAGTAAGAAAATGTAGAAAATAATGTGAGGAGTCATATTATTTTAAGAAAGGTTCAAATTGAATTTTTGAAGGTTGAGAAATATTTTACGAAGTTGAAAAATGGTGAAAAATGACTTACGTAACTTAAAAACGTGATTTTTAAGCTACGTGATTTGAAAAACATTTAAATATTTTCATGCGATTTGAAAAACGTTGAAATATTTCTACGCAATTTGAAAAATGTTTAAATATTTTTACGCGATTGAAATATTGTTGAAAAATCACTACGTGATTCAAAAATGATGGAATATTTTTACGTGATTGAGAAAATAATGAAAAATTGCTACGCGATTTGAAAACGCAACAGAAATGTTGCGAAATTATGAAAACGTAACAGAAATGTTACGCGATTGTGAAAATGCGACAAAAGTATTTCGCGACTATGAAAACGCGATAATATGATTTCGCTATTGAATATACAGTATGATTACTGTTGAACTAGTGTATGGACACTGTATGAGAAAATGATGAATTTTGCCTGTGATTGACATTTGGTGCATTATACATGCATTAGAAAAATATGCATTGTGGCATATGATGAATTTGAACAAAAATTGCATTGAGATATTCGTGCATTGAACGAAAATTAATAGCTCATGCTATTGTGACCCTTGTGGTAGAAGAGGGAATGAGAATTGAAAAGTGAGGTTTATGATGGATCTTGGGAGCGTCAAGGCGCGGCGGTCGACTAGTGGATGATAATTGGCAAAATGACCATGTGCCACTTGGCAATGCAGTCCGTTGCAACGCATTGATAATACCCAACAATAACATGATTCTTTTCGAAGACTAGAGATTGTCTGTTGGGCTAAGGCTGGGCAATTAACCAGAGCATTCTTCTCGAAATTGTGAAAACCTCCATGGAGTAGGACATTGAGTCTACATGCATAACATATGCATCATTATTGAGTATTGGTTATGATAATTAAACTGTTGAATACTTTGATAATAATTAAGGGCATTATCGTAAATATTGAATATTTATATCTATGTGATATAATAATTAAGGAATATTAGATGATGATGATGATAAATAATGTTGATGACATTATTGTAATTATTGTTATTTTATACATTATAATGATGGCATAATTGTAATTATGGTATGATATATCTGTATGGTGTGCTGTTTGTGTTATCTCTATGCTACCATGTTGGTATTGGCGTAGGTGATCTCACCTCTTTGTTATATTGTTTTGTTGTGCTTGTATTGTTAAAAATTATATAATAGATGGAAGGAGTTTCTTAGAAGTGACGAGAGGTAGATATTTTGAGCTCGGTGACAATATCGAGGAGCGACCATTTCGGACTGGTTAGTGTATAGTTTTGATGAGGAACAGATATATGGCGCATCAAGATGAATACAAGATGAAATAAGTATGTTGAGTTTTCTCGTTAGTGTTTTACCGTGCTATTAAGTAGGACCTGTCATAAGGTTTGCTACTGTTTAAAATTGAGTCTGTAAGTTTTATATTTTCTTGAATAATTATTAAATATTATGTGGTATCTGTAATATATATTAATCAGTTTAAATCTATTTTTCAGTATTACTTATAAAGATCAGTAAGTTTATGTTTCCGTTGAAAAGAAATTTTGAAACCCACCTTTTATAACTCAAACCTTTTATGAACTGATTTTTAGATTATAAGTTGGTAGTCGTAAATGTGATGTCCTACTGAGGGTGTTACAAAACCAGAGGCAGATGTGAGCCATATCCACAACAATCTATACATATTATCTTCTTCTTCATCATGTTTTCTAAAAAAAGAAAAAATAAAAAAAGAAAAAAGAAAAAAAAAAGAAAGAGAGAGACAAAAATGAGAAAAGGAGGATGAAACTTCGGTTTAACTCGGTCTTTAATTAGATTAGGAGCCTCAGATGGATGTCCATCTTTTCTTATACTCAAGACGAGACCTTCACATACTGGTATATAAATAAGGTTCGTGTGTCATGCTCTATAGAGAGTCATTCTCAGTGTCCCAAAGTTTACCTTCTAGGCAAGCTGAGATGATGGGCATATAGAAGTGCCCCGTGTTGGCATACTAGCGTGACTATGCAACTGAGCTGGATCCTGTGATTTAATGCCATGGGCTCTCCAACGACCTCTCACTAGCTGTGGTCCTTAGGTGGTAGTTGTCAGATTTACGCACTTTAATTAGTTGCGTCGTAGCTCAATCCAATATATTCCACAAGCGAAAGGGAGAAGAATTCCAAGATTGGCTGAGCCGTCTTGGTATTACTGCACTTATGACGCGCAGTATAAAGATATGCCATAAAAATTGTATATAAAAGTATGTCATCATTTGCTATTGTATTTCTTTTATCTTTGTATGATTTTACTGTATTTTGGTTTTGGATAGACGATCCTTTAAGCATGGTCCTTTTGGGGTTTCTAGACTTCTTTACCCTGATGGTTTTCTTGAAGTCAAAAAAACAAACAAAAACAAAAACAAAAATAAAAAAAATAAAAAAAAACAAAAAAAAAATTATGTGTTTCTTAATTTCAATTTTTTCTAACAACAACTAACTTACCCTTATAGGTGCTATTATTACCCTTTCTATTCTTTTTCCTATTTAAACACTTCATTTTCTCTACTTTCCTCCAACTCAGAATCATTCAAAGGAAAGGTGAGTATAGAAATGGAAGGTGTTTCTATTCGTCGACTTAGAAATATTTGTGTATTTTGTAGGTCTAAGTATGGGAAGGGTTTAGAGTTTGTAAATGCAGCTACCACTCTTGGTCGATCACTTACTGCGAGGAATATTCATCTTGTATATGGGGGAGGTTGCCGTGGGTTAATAGGGGCTGTATCACTTGCTGCATATATGGGAGGTAGTCAAGTTTTATGTGTCAGTCCTAAACCTTTCACTCAACAGAACATCACTGGAAAGACAATTGGGGAGGAACTTAAGGTATCATCTATGCATAAACGAATGAAGATAATGCTTGACAATTCTGATGCATTCATTGCCTTACCAGGTGATTTTGGTACTTTGGAAGAAATTTTTCAAATTGTCTCTTGGGCCCAACTGAAATCCACCATAAACCCATAGGTTTGTTGAATATAAACAATTTCTTTGATATTTTGTTACTTTTTCTTGACAAAGCTGTGGAACAGAAATTTGTCACACCTTCGGCAAGACAACTTCTTATCTCTGCTTCCACTATTGATGAGTTGATTGATAAATTAGAAGCTTTTGTTTATAAACCTAGCTCAGCAATAGCTCAGATAGATTGGTCAGCAGGAAGCAGTGAGGGAAGTAGCTTGAAACGAAAGTTTGATCTGACACTTCATTTATAACTTTTCTTTACCTTTGATTTTATTTACTGTACATTGTGTCAGATTTCTCTAACAGGTAATATCTTTTATCCTTTACTCATCTATATTTTAAACATTGAGGGCAAAGTTGTGATCTGGTTGGGGGGAAGGATAAGGATAGTTGACCAAAAATTTTTTTTTTAGGGAAGGATGATATGATTGTCATGAACTTACTAAACCAATTAATGATGACAGAGTAAGGAGCAATTTTATTCTTGAGACGCATCTAAATTGGAAAGTATGTTTAGTGATATGAATGTCAGAAACCTACAACAAAACCAATTAGGGATGGTAGGGTAAGAAGTAATTTTACTTTTGAAGTAAATTACTCTTGAGACGCATCTAGATTGAGGAAGTAATTATTCTGTGATGATTTATGGAAGTAACAAAGTTTTATCATTTGATTTCCTTTGAATGATTCAACTGAATGAATTCTCACATCTTTTGAAGCAATTGAAATTCAGGGATTATAGCATAGTTGAATAAATTGTCTTCTGTCTTAAATTACACATGCTTGGTTATGAATGTTGATATGGTGGATTGAGAATGATAGAAATATGCCTTGTGAGATTTTGAGCCTATTGATGAATAAATTGAACATTTGTACCATTCTTTTCTTTCTTGTGTGATTTTCACTCATGGAATTGTTACTCTAGAACTTGCTTTGATTCTTTTTAAGGCTACATTTTCACATGCATACATAAATATGATTGAGGCATTTTGAAATAGCTACTTTGACCAAATAGCCGTCCTTGCATATTTTCCCTTGTGTAACCCCTTTGAGTTTATTTGACTATTCTTTATTTTTAGCTCATTACGTGCCTTAAAAAAAAGCATGTTTTTACCCAACCTTAGGGAAAAAGAGAACATTGGCCTTGTTCTTGAACAAGTGTGGGGGTGTGTGTGCAAAATGTTAAAAAAAATGTGTTAAAAAAAAAGACCTGACCACCGCTACAATCAAAGGATTATCAGAGTCTCCGATACATCATGTGACATATTCATACCTAGAATAAAGGTGGATGCTTGGAAACTACAGGAAGAGAATGAGAAAGTTCAGGCCTAACAATGAATTCAACTCACTAATTTGGGATTGATCTTCAACAAAACATTAGTCAAATATTGGTCATTGTCCTTTATGATGAATATTCTCAAACATCTTCTTCACTCTAATTGTACCATAATGCTCTTCTATTCTCTGTGGTATTTATCTTCCCATATCCATATTATCCCCTCTCCTTTACTATGACCCCATTACAACCTTGAATAAAGTCTTCTTGATTTTTGTATGCATGTGTTTTGAGTAGCGGAGAAGTAGAAGATAAGCAAGCTTATGGTAGTACAATTGTTCATGGGTTGAATAGAGTGAACTACTTACCTTTTAAACACTTGAAGGATTGAGAGTGAATTCTGTGAGGATCTATCATTCTTGATTCATTCTTTTCAACTGAACTTTCCTTGCTTATTGGTTTGAGATGTGAAGAAATGTTACCTCATTAATGCTTTAATCCCTTGAATTTCTAGTTGTTCTTCTTGTTTCATTGAGTCTTTTAGAGTTTTTAACTTTTGAGTCTGTGTCATTTTTATTTGTTTCCTAGCTTTGGTTTTATGTGTTTTGCCTAGGAGTGCAAATAGCTAAGTGTGGGAGAATTTGATAATCACATATTTATACATTAATAAACCCTTATTTTTAGTCATTTAGACTCTTCATGTACTTAATTGGTTAAGTTTGGTTATGTTTTGTAAGTTTGGACTCAAATTGAACTTAATTGATTTTTTTTAACATTATTTTGGTCTTACACTGTTTCTGTATTTTGGTCATATCTTGAGTTCTAGATGTCTAGAAATTATGAATTTTACCTTGTAGGAAAGATAAGAGAGAGTCTACAACTTTCATGAAGAGCTCCAAGGAAAAATCAGACATCTAGTAGAGCTAATTGAGTATGGAAGTTAGAACACGAGTTTCGTGACTGGAACCCGAACAGTGTGCAGTAATTATTGCATAAATCGAATTTCAGGAGCTGAAATAGGCTTAAAATTTGGCATCTGAAAGTTAAGACCCATATCTACAACTTTCATGTAGAATACAAGAGCTCATTCGGACAGCTTGGAGGACATATTGGGTCTAGAAGTCAAACCGGAGGTGCTGAATCTGGGCCTGAGCAGTCTGTAGTAATTAGGTCATATCTTGGGCTGTAGCATGAATTTTAGGATGATTCTGGTGGCATTGGAAAGCTGATACAATTTTCTAAAACTTTTATAAAGACCACTTTGCTTTATTCTGATTTTATCCATGAGTTCATCACTGAATGATTTCGAAGACAAGAAATTTCAATAATTTTCCACTCATAAAAGTTCTTTGGCGTTTTCCACTCATCCACTCACTCATTAATCAATTCCCTTGTCATTTTGTATCTCTAATCCTCTATAAAAGGGACCATAGGTAGATCATTTAAGAAATCTTGGTTTAGCTTAGATTATGCTATTGTGTTATTTGTTGTAATTTTCTTTTGTTCTAAGTTGAAATTATGTTCATCTTTTTCTTCTACTCTCTTTCTTTCTTCTTATTTATGGGTAACTAATTCTCATCTTGCTTAGGTGAAGGAGTGAAGCTTTTGGTAATAAAATAAGGTTAGATTAATTTCTTGCTTGTGCTTAAATGATATATTATCAAGTAATCATTATACGTGTGGTATTTTGTTTCCAATCAATTTAGAAACCCTCCTTGTAAAGTGGAGTTCTTGATTCATTGTAGACAAGTGGTTTGGCACAATAAATGCTTGAATCCATTTACAAGTGTAGGTGTTAGTAAATAATTAAAGGAACCATAATATAACTACGTATATAGTTCTAAATGGACTTTGAATATTTTATTCTCCGATTGGAACCTCCGTTGTACGTGAATTTTAATTGAGTTATTAAAAGAATTAATCTTGTCTTTAATTTATTACCAAAAGTGGATATCCTAGCCCAAGCAAGTTCTTTAATTTAATTGTGAATAAATTTTATTATCTTTATTGTTGTGACAAAGTCTTTCCTTACCTCAAAGAATTTTTCTTCATCAGTTCCCTATGGATCGACCTCGGACTCCCGAGAAATTTATTACTTGAAACAACTTGTACTTGGGTTCGCATCCTTTAATCCGCATCAGTGAGTCACAAAAATGAGTCACATGGTGAGCGAGTCATGTAGCTAAGTCACCTTGTGAGTCACAAAGTGTGAGTGAGTCATGTAGGTTAATCACCTAGTAAGTCATTAACTAGGTGAGTCATAGGGTTAGTCATAAAGATGAAGGCTTAGTCACAAAGTGATTCACATAGTGTGTCACACAAGAAAACTCTAGAAAAGACGACTAGCAAAACATTAACCGGTAGTTATTAACCAATGGACAAAAGCTACTGTGTATTACCTAGTGGTTATTGTCCAATGGATAATAAAACGTACCTTGATTTTATTTGTCAGATAAAATCTTAAAAAATTAAAATTTCAAAAACTATTTCCAGATTCAAGTTTAGTAAGCTTCCCCAGCCCTGTATTAACAGTCCAAAATTGTTTGGCCCCAAATTTTTTTTATTTTTTCGGTCCCGTTAAAGTCACACAAACAGTCCATAAATAATAATAAAATAATCAAAATAAATCAAACAATTCACAAAAATCACAAAAATTATAAAAATCACATATAACTGAAAAATGAGAAATTTCGGGGCGTTACAACTTTCCCCCTCTAAAAAGAATTTCATCCTCGAAATTTATCATACCTTAAAACAAATTTGAATATTGTTCTTTTATTTTGTCTTCCAGCTCCCATGTTATATCTTCGGTCACTTCATTCCAAATTACTTTTACTAATGAAATTTCTTTCCCTTTGAGCTGTTTCACCTTCCTATCCTCGATCGTGACCGGAAGTGTCTCATAGGTCAAATTTTTCTTTAATTGTACTGTATCCGATTCTATAACATGGGTTGGATCAAGAATATACTTTCGTAGTTGTGACACATAGAAGACATTATGTAGGTTAGAAAGAAAAGGTGATAAAGCTATTTGGTAAGCTATCGAACCTATCCGACGAAGAATTTGATATGGTCTGATGAATTTGGGAGTGAGTTTTCTAGATTTAATAACCCGTCTGACCCCAATCATAGGTGTAACTCTCAAAAACACATGCACACCTTCTTCAAACTCAAGAAGTCTCCTTCTTTTGCCTACATAGCTCTTCTACCGACTTTGAGTCATCCGCATCTTTTCATGAATCATCTTAACTTTTTCTGTTGTTTGTTGTACAAGCTCAGGTCCTAACGTCAAACTTTCTCCATCTTGGTACCAACACAACAGTGTTCTACATCGTCCTCCATACAAGGCATCATAGGTGACATCCTTATGCTTGAGTGAAAACTATTGTTGTAGGTGAATTCTATCAGAGGTAAGAATTCATCCCAACTCCCAGACTGTTCTAACACACACGCCCTTAACAGATCCTCCAGCAATTGAATTATCCTCTCTGATTGGTCATTGGTCTGTGGATGATAAGCAAAACTTAGATGAACTTTTTTCCCATGGCTTCTTGCAAACTCTGCCAAAACCTTGAAGTAAACCTTGGGTCTCTATCCAAAACAATACTCAAGGGTACACTGTGAAGTCTAACAATTTCACCGATATACACCTAGGTCAACCTTTCCATTGAATACCTTATGTTAATTGGCAAGAAATGCGCTGACTCGTAAGTCGATCAATAATTACCCATGTTGAATCATAACCCCTTCGAGTCTTTGGCAATCCAACGACAAAATTCATTGCAATGCCATCCCATTTCCATTTGGGAATAACTAGATGTTATAACATTTTGGAAGGTTTTTTATGTTCAACCTTAGCTTTCTGATAAACCAGACAAGATGATACATATTTTGCAATGTCTCTCTTCATCCCATGCCACCAATATAACTGCTTTAGATCTTGATACATTTTAGTCATTCCTGGGTGAATACTTAACTTACTCTTGTGGGCTTCATAAAGAATCAACCTTCTAAGCTCCGAATCATTGGATATACAAATCCTATCTCCAAACCTTAGGATCCCATCGAGTCCTTCCTTAAATTCTGACATAGTACCTTGCTTTACTAGCTCCTTCTCGTTCTGCAAATATTGATCACTTCTCTGCTTCTCTCGAATTTCTTCCATCAAACCACTCGAGATAGTAACCATATTCAATCTAATCCTTCCCTATGTCAATTCCACTCACAATCGTATATCCTTGAATTGTTCTATTAATTCAGTTTCCTTGATCATCATAGCAAAAACACCAAGTATTTTCCTACTCAAGGCATCTGCTATGACGTTTGCTTTTCCGGGATGGTACTGGAGTTGAAAATCATAGTCTTTTAGAAATTCTAACCATTGCATCTACCTCATATTCAACTCTTTCTGATCAAACAGGTACTTCAGACTCTTGTGATCACTGTAAACATTGAATGTTGCCCCATATAGAAAATGCCTCCAGATCTTCAATGCAAATACCACGACAGCTAACTTCAAATCATGCATAGGGTAATTCTTTTCATGCACTTTCAACTGTCTTGAAGCATATGATACAATCTTTCTATTCTGCATGAGTACACATCCTAAACCCTAATGTGAAGCATCATAATACACCTCAAAAGGTTCGTTGGGATCAGGTAAAATCAATACTGGAGAAGTAGTCAATCGTCTCTTCAATTCTTGAAATTTTTCTTCGCATACATTGATGTCCATACAAAAGCTTGATTCTTTCTCATAAGTTGGGTGAGAGGCCCTGCAACCTTTGATAAATCTGTGATAGTAACCGGCTAATCCCACAAAATTACAAATCTCTATTACGGTCTTCGGCCTTTTCCATTATAGAATTGTTTCAACTTTTGACAGATCCACAGCAATTCCTTCCCTTGAAATCACGTAACCCAAAAATTGAACTTCATCTAACCAAAACTCGCACTTGGATAGCTTAGCATATAACTTCTTCTCCTTCTGAATCTAAAGAACTGACGAGCGCCGAACTCAGTCAAAATTATAACCGAAGTTATTAACTAAGTTTACAGTATAGTGAACAACACTGGATCATCTCCTCAAGGATCGTAAATGTAATTTTATCAAATTAAGTTAAGTTAGAAAGGGGGGGTTTTGATTGTTCAAGGATTACAACGACAAGATCTGAAGAAAAATAACAATTAAAAGAACAGTCAATTCAGAAATCTATCCGAGATTGAGTGGATTCAATCATAGACCTTTCAACAAACACCTGAAATACATTTGAATGATTAACTTGGATCTAACCGAGATCTCTCGCATCGATCCATAATTCATACTAGATAATCGTCGTAATTCAATTGACAAGTGATAAACACAAATCTGCAATCGCACCATTCATGTAAATATATGTCAATTTAAGCACCGAATTCAATTAACCTAGGCACAAATCAGTAACCTAACCTCTTCAATTACGTGATTAATTTAGATCAATAAGTTCTAAGTTTCATCACAAATCTTCAATCTTCATTTACGTGATTAATTCAGATCAATCAGCTTTAAGTTTAATCACAATACTTAATCTTAAAATAAACATAAACAGAATCACCATTCATGCATTCAAGATCAAGAAAACAGAAGAAGAAGAAGAGAAGAAGAATCCAAATATAAATCAAATACATTACATAAACCAAGGTCTCAAGAATCCAAACCACAATCTCTTCAAGAGTCCCAAATTGACTAGAAGTGACTTAGCTCTCCATTACAATGAAGGAGATCATCAAAATATACAAAAAACTATGAAAAGCTATCTCTAACACCAAGTGTGTGTGTCCTAGAGCTCTCTACATGCTTCCTTTTATAGAGGATTTAGAGTAGTAGTAGATGGATAGATGGGATTAGTAGGTGGATGAGTAGGTGGGTGAGTAGGTGGGTGAGTAGGTGAGCTACCTTGTCTCCGAAATTCTTTATTGTTGAACTCATTGATTTCGTCATTTCTGAGCCAAGTGGTCTTCATGAAAGTTCTAGAAAATTGTCTAAGCTTTCCAATGGCTCTGGAAACACCCAAAAATTCGTCCTACAGCCCAAGATATGACTTAATTACTACAGACTGTTCAGGACCAGTTTCAGCACCTCTGTTTTGACTTTCAGACCCAATATCTTCATCAAGGAGCCCGAATCAAGTTTTGTGCTTGACATGAAAGTTGTACATATGGGTCTTAACTTTCATATTACAAATTTTCAGCCCATTTTATATGCCCAAACTCGAATTATGTTCTGGTTACTACACACTGTTCAGGTTCCAGTCACAAATCCCGTATTCTGATTTCCATGCCCAATTAGCCCCACTAGATGTCTGAAATTGACTTTGAGCTCTCATCAAAGTTGTAGAGCTCTCTCTTATCTTTCGTACAAGGTAAAATTCATAATTATCAGACATTTAGAACTCAAGATATGGCTAAAATACAGAAACAGTGTAAGACCCGAATAATGCTGAAAAAATCAATTAAGTCCGATTCGAGTTCAAACTTACAAAACATAATCAAATTCAGTCAATTAAGTACATGAAGAGTGTAAATAACTAAACATAAGGGTTTCTTAATGAATAAAATATGTGATTATCAAGAACCATACTGAGTGTTTAATATGTTCCTCCTGATTTCGAGAATAGATTAGAATGCCGTCAATAAAGACAACAACAAATCTGTCAAGATAAGGACGAAAGATCCTATTCATGTAATCCATGAATACTGCAAGAGCATTCGTCACTCCGAACGGCATCATAAGATATTCATAATGCCCATAACGCGTTCAAAAAGTTATCTTGGAAACATCTTCTTCTTTCACACGAATCTGATGGTAACCAAATCATAAGTCAATCTTGAAAAAAATAGTAGCTCCCTTTAGTTGATCCATCAAATCATCTATCCTCAGAAGTGGATACTTATGCTTGATCATGACCTTATTCAACTAACAATAGTCCACATATAATCGAGAAGTTTCATCCTTCTTCTGTACTAACAGCACTGGAGCTCCCCACGGTGATACGTTAGGTCTCACAAACTATTTTCACAACAGTTCCACCAAGTATTTTTTGAGTTCAACTAACTCTGACGGCGAATCCAGTATGGTGCCATTGAAATAGGACCCGATCTTGGTACAAGATCAATAGAAAACTCTATTTCTCTTTCTGGTGGTATTCCAGGTATATCTTTGGGAAAACTTCGGGACACTCATTGATTATAGGAATAGCATTTACATTCTACTCACTCTTGACCTCCAAGGAAGATAATAACATGTATCATTGAGCTCCTTCCTTCAAGAAAGCTTCGACTTGGTTCGCTGTTATAAATCCAGAATTCTCAATCTCAGAAAAAACTAAAGTTTTATTGGAACAGTCTAACAGGATATGGTTAGAAGACAACTAATCCATTCCAAGATTACATTTATTTGAGAAAGAGGTAAACAAATCAAATCAACAGAAAAGATTCAATCTTTAACATAAATAAGACAATTTAAGCAAACTTGTGTAGTGACAACAAGCTTAGTAGTAGGTGTAGAAACAATCAAGTCAAAAGATAATGAAGACACAAATAATCCTAATCAATCCACACAGTCATAGGCAATGAAAGAATGGGTTGCTCCTGAATTATACAGTACAGTTAAAAGATTACCTTTTATGGCACATTCTCCCATGATCAGATCTTCAGATTAAGAGGCTTCTGCTCCGCTCATAGTGTAGACTCTCCCTCCTGCATGAGGCCTTGCAGCACGAACATTTCTAATGGAAGGCTCCATCTTGGGTTGATTATAATCTTTGGAGATGTGTTCGGGTTTTCCACATCTGAAACAAATGATCCCCTTGATCGTACAATCCTTTGTTAAGTGGTCATTTCCACACTTGAAGCATTTTGACGAAGATGTCATAGACTAGCCGAATCTGTTGCCACCAAAGCTTCCTCTATATGATTGTTGTTGAGATCGATTTCCCGATGGTCGCGAATACAACTTTTGCTGAAAACGACCAACGTTGCTATTTCTCCCCCTTTGGAACTGAGAAGGTCCAAAATTACGGTTTCTTGTGTCTCGAAATTGATCCAACTCCTTAATCCGATGACATTTGTCCAACAAGTCTGGGAACTGCTCTATCCCTAGAGGTAACATTGCTCGCTTCAAATCGTGCCTCAAACCTCCTTCAAACTTCTAGCATTTCCACTCCTCATCAAGCTATAGTTGGAAATACCTTGAAAACTTAGATAGGCTTTCGAATTTAGCAGCATATTCACTGACAGTCATTCCTCCTTATTTCAAAGTAAGGAATATTGTTTCCTTCACATACCTCGTACTAGCTGGAAAGTATTTTTCCAAGCATTTGTTCTTAAAGACTTCCCATGTGATCATTCTCCCTTCAGCTTCTAGCAACTGTTGAGCTCATGCCCACTAGTCCGGGCCATCTCCGACACGCATAAAGGTAGCATAGGTTACCTTCCTCTCATTGGTACATCCCATTCCTCTAAATATCTTCTCCAACTCCTTAATCCAAAGATTTGCTTTATCCAAATCAAATTCTCCCTTTGAATTGTGGTGGATTGTTACGGTGAAACTCCGACAAACTCTGAGCTTCTGCGGTTGCTTCTTGCTGTTGGGCAGCCCTGTGGTTCTATTGTACTATAACATCTACCATCCTCTACATTGCTTCAGTAGCCGCAGTCATACCTTCATTGTCACGTCCAATATTCACGCGTCCACCTCTACCACCAGCCATCACTCTTCTTCAAAATCAGACTAAACAAAACACAATGAAAGTCAAGTACAATCGTTTCAAACAATCTTGTCTTTCAGAAACCAAACATAGAGAATCATACAACACAAATAAGATAGACCTAACCACAAACCCAAAAGATTCAAACCGGGGCTCTGATACCAACTAATGTAACACCCTCCGTAGTGCATTACATTTGAAACTACAAATTCCAAACTAGAACCAAATTTTATAAAAAAAAACTTTAATATTATAACATATAGTTATCAAAATTTCTTTTGCGGATAATATAATTTAAAACACAAGTTATATTAACTGAATAATACATATTATATATACATACAACTTGATCTTTAAAATATATTTATACAGACTTTTTAACAAAAACATAAACTATTCTAGCATTATACATATAATGAGAAGAATCCTCAGACAGATCTTCCTCGGTCTCCTCTGACGATAACAACCCCGGGTTATACACAGTCCTCCAAACGAGGTCTGTCCAGATGACACTACAGAGCTCTCACTAGGGGTATGATGACGATCACCCCATAGCTCTCGAATCGGCATCGAGAACTCTAAGTGTACAAAAACATCAAAGGATAAAACAGGAACCCCATGACGTGTCCCACTAAAAGATATAGTCATATCTCCATCATAAATAAAATGCTCCATCTCCAAGTCAAAACTCTAGGCATCAGTGCCTTCATGAAATTGGACTTTAGCAAAACTGATTATACCTCATCTACGCCATCCAAAACTTAGAAAATCAACACAAACAAAATTTGTGATCTTCTGGCTCATCTTCTTTATGATCTTTATTAAACATAAACATAAAATATAATAATATAATAAAGAGGTGATATCCCTTACATCAATACCAGCATGGCAGTATCGAAATAGTAATGACAGTGAAGTCATTCAAATATAGAAATAACAATAAACATATAATTTTAATAGGTATATAAATATCACAATGAGAAGTCAACTGACTATGCATATGCACAATTCCTACTCCATGGAGCTAACACAAATTCGGAGAGATTGATCCAGAAGATATGTCTATATATCGTCAGCCTCAATTCAAGTGCTTATAATTTTCTCAGTCGCGTGTCATTGGCTTATACAAGACATTCTACACCAGATCATGAATAGAATAGTGCATGGTCGAGATCGTCAGTGTGATGCTCTGTCTCCACGGCCTAATGGAGCTACCGACTGTCCACTTGTGGGATACCTGCGCCTTGACGCCTCCAAGATTAACAAGTGAACTACATTACACAATTCACACCCACACTTAGGTGTAATTCAACTCCTAGGCAACAATAGCCTTAACAGACATCGTTTGCATGATTTTCAATGCATGATGAATCAATATATAAAAACAAGCCACCACGGGCCACAACCATATATTGACATATTCGGGTCCAGTATGTCGGCCCGACAACAAACTGCTATATTCTTAGTCACGTAACACTTTTATATCATTTTCATAATCGCGTAATAATTTTGTTACGTTTTCAAATCGCGTAAACATTTTCCAATGCTTTCTCAATTGCGTAAAGATTTTTCAACGTTTTCTCAATCGCGTAAAGATTTTTCAACGTTTTCTTAATCGCGTAAAGATTTTTCACTATTTTTCAATCACGTAAAACATTTCTTGACTTTCTAAACTTAATTTTAAAACTTTCCAATTTTAATATTAAATTTGAGCCTTAATTTTAATTTCTCTAACTAAAATTCCTCTAAGTAATATTTTCTAACATTTTTTGATAAAAACTGTGTTATTTTTATTTAATCAAAACTCTTCCAAAAACTTTATCCATTTACCTTCACTAAAAACTTGTTTAAATGAAACACTTAGAATTTCAAATCACTTTGCAAACTCATTTTCTATGTCCATGGCCGAAAATCACTATCTGTTCAATAATAAAATTGTTCATTTCTATTTTTATCTTATAAATCTTGATTCAATTTCTTATCACCTAACCTTACACTTGACAAAACATTTTTTGTAGTGGATTACCCTATTTGGACATAATGGTCATGAGCCTCTATGGCCTTTGGAACCAAAAAATTTCATCCTTTTAACATCATTTATATCATGCATCATATTTCAATCATCAAGTCATACTATCATAAGTTCATGCATACTATTAAAGCAATAAAATCATATAAAGCAAATAAGCACAAAATAAATAATTTTACACAACCAAGTGAATAAATCCTTTTATGGATTTATTACCAATCAAATACAAATTCGTCCCTCACCACGAAGTATGGTTAATGAGGTTAATCTCCCTCTTACCTTAGATGATGCTCAAATCCTCTTGTATGCCTCCTTGTAGTAACTTTCTCACCAAGTTATTCTTGAAACAAAGCAAACATACAATACTAACATCTAAGGCTTAACTAAGATGACCATAGATTAAATTTATGATCTTAGAACTTTAAAATGGATAGAAACATGAAGATTAAAGAACTTCACCTTAAGAGCTTCAAACTTGAGCTTGAAGAACAAGATAGAAGATGGATGAATTAGATGATTGTCTCAATACAAAAGTGTCTTAGAATAGCATGTAGATTGAAGATGTAAGGTTGCATTGAATTATAGAAGATGGAAAGTGGGATATGGGGGTGTCGGTCGTGAGTTATGGAAGAAAGAAAATGAGAGAGATTTTGTGTGTAGTTTTTAGTTTCTTTGATGGAATGATAGAAAAGATAAAAGATGACTAGGTGTAGATATTTTTGTCCTCCAAATGGTGTATGGTTGTGGACTTCCTCATGGAGTGAGTCACAAAAATGAGTCACATGGTGAGTGAGTCATGTAGCTAAGTCACCTTGTGAGTCACAAAGTGAGTGAGTCATGTAGGTTAGTCACCTAGTGAGTCATTAACTAGGTGAGTCATAGGGTTAGTCATAAAAATGAAGGCTTAGTCACAAAGTGATTCACATAATTAGTCACAAAAGAAGACTCTAGAAAAGATAATTAGCAAAACATTAACTGGTGGTTATTAACTAATGGACAAAAGCTACTGTATATTACCTAGTGGTTATTGTCTAATGAATAATAGAACGTACCTTGATTTTAGTGTCAATTTCATATTAAAACAAAGTTTTGACCAAAATTCCCAAATTAATTTGAATAAAAATCCTAGTTCTTGAATCTTCATTTCTTGACCATAATTTCTCAAAATAACATCATCCTTATGATTCTTCTCCACCAACAACCTTATTCTTCAATAAACTTCCATAGAAACCCAAACAAAATCTGAAGAACACAATTTAAGTTTTACTAACCTAGGGATCAAACTCACAAAAGTAGTCATAAACAAGACTTATTGATTTAAAGACATGGTGAACATCATACTAGAACACTCTTAGAAGCAAGAACAAATCAAGAAAACTTTAGAGAAGCAGTATGACTCTCTACCTCAAAGTTAAATGAAATAAGATGGAAAAGGTGAGGTTCTTGGTTTAATCACTTGGTGGATGAACTTGGAAACATTTGATCCTTCTTGTTCCTTGGTTGTTTTTCTTTTTCTTCAATTTTTTCTTCTTTTCTCCTCCTTTATTCTCTCTTGGCCAAAACTCCTAGTAGCTTAGTGTTCATCTTTTTTTTTTCTCTTCAATTCTTTTCCTTTTATTTTTTCTAACCATCCAATGGAAATGGAACCAAGTGGCCTTTCTCTAAGCTTCTAACTAATGAAAAGTCTAACAAATGTCTATGTTTCTATTGGTTCATGGTTAGGTTATGATGATACTTAGTTACTCTAACCAAACTAACCTAACTTAGTTACTAATCTAGTTTCACAAACTAACTAAATTACTAACCAATTAGTTAGCTTAGTTACTTAGGGTTTAAAGCTTTGTTTCTCTTACTTTTTCTTAAATTTCCTTTTAATGTATCTTCTAAATGTTTTTTTAGAAATTCCAGTATTCTAGAAATTCTTCTATCAGTCTTTCAGATTCGCTGTAAATAAATAATTCAATTTGTACGCAGAAATTTTTAATTTCACGTATGTCCCTTGTACGCAAATTTTTTTAATTTCACGTACGTCTCTTATAACAATTTAATAAATTACACGTATATCCAATGAATACATAATACAAAATAAATACTGTCATATTTAATTTAGAAGGAATATTACATTTCTTCCCTCCTTTAAAAAAAAAAATTGTCCTCAAAATTTACTTGGTGAGAATAACTCTGGATACCTACGTTACATTTCCTCCATCTTTTCCTAAGTTGCTTCTTCTAGTGTTAATCATTCACATAATACCTTAACCAAAAAAATTATTTTTCCTCTTTACTATTTATCAGAAGTGGCCAAAATCTGAACATGTTTGATGGGATAGGTGAAATTTGTTCTTAACTATGTTGGTTCACTGGATAGGATGTGAGAAGGATCTAGATAATATTTTCTAAGTTGAGATACATGGAAGACATCATGAAAATTTGACGGATTGAGTGCAAGAGCTATTTGGTAAGCTACCGACCCTACTTTCTTGAGAATTTGAAATGGACCTAGGAAATGATGACTCAGTTTCTTGGATTTAAGTGCTCTGCCTATTCAAGTTATAGGATAAATTTTCAAAAATACATGTTCTCCATCTTGAAATTCTAGAGGTCTTCTTCTTTGATCAGCGTAGGTTTTTTGTCTACTTTGTGCAGTAAGCAATCTATCCTTGATGAATTTTATTTTTTCTAAAGTTTGTTGTAATATGTTTGGCCTAATAAATTTCTCTCTCCAACTTCATACCAACATAGTGGTGATCTACAATTTCTATCATATAGAGCTTCATAAGTTGTCATCCCAATATTGGAATGGTGATTGTTATTATATGCAAACTCTATCAATGGTAAATATTGATCCCAATTATTTGTCTGTTCTAGGACACAAACTCTCAACATATCCTCTAATGTTAGAATGATCCTTTTAGTTTGTCCATTAGTTTGGGGATGATAAGCCATACTAAAACAAAGTTTAGTGTCTAATACTTGTTGTAATGTTCCCCAAAATCTAGAGGTAAACCTAGGGTCCTTGTCAGATATAATACTAGAAGGAATACCATGTAATATGACAATCTCATTAATGTACATTTGAGCCAATCTATCTAATGAATAAGTGGCTTTGATTGCTAAAAAATGGGTTGTTTTAGTTAATCTATCTACAATGACCCAAATAGCATCATGTCTTAAAGAAGTTTGTGGCAATCCTATCATAAAATCCATTGCCACATTGTCCCAATTCCATTCAGGGACCTCTAATGGTTGAAGTAGACTAGTTGGTCTTTGGTGTTCTATCTTAACTTTCAGACATATTAAACACTTAGCTACAAAAACCACTGCTATTAATTTTAAATCATGGGTTGGGTAGTTTTCCTCACATGGTCTCAATTGTCTTAAAGCATAAGCCACTACTTTCTCATTTTGCATCAAAACTCATCTAAGACCCTTCTTGGACGCATCACTATACACGGTGAATTTTTCTTTAGGATCAGGAATGATTAATACAGGAGTTGTAGTTAACTTGGTTTTTAATTCCTGAAAATAATTTTCATACTCATCAGTCCACTCAAAAAAGGCTTTTCTTTCCTAGTTAATCTAGTCAAAGGTAACACTAACTGAGAAACTCCTTTAATGAATCTTTTGTAATACTCGGCTAATCCTGGTAAACTCTTGATTTTAGTGGTAGTTGTTGGTCTCTCCCATTGCATCACTGCTTCCACTTTACTAGAATTAACTGAAACTCCTCCTTATGATATTATATGTCCTAGAAATTTTACTTCTTGAAGTCAGAATTAACATTTTTCTAATTTAGCAAACAATGGTTTTTCTTTTAAGATTTGAAAGACCTGTCTAAGATGTTATTCATGCTCTTTTGCTATTTTTGATTAGATGATAATATCATATATGAAAACAACCACAAATTGATCCAAATAAGGTTGAAAAATATGATTCATGTAATCCATAAATACTACTAGGGCATTGGTCAATCCAAAAGGCATGATTAGATATTCATAGTATCTATATCTAGTTCTAAAAGCAGTTTTAGGAATGTCCTCTAGGTTAATCCTAATTTGATGGTATCATCATCTCAAATCTATCTTAGAAAATATTGATGCTCCCCTAGGTTGATCCAACAAATCATCAATTCTTAGAAGTAGGTATTTATTTTTAATGGTCATTTTATTCAATTGTCTATAATCTACACACAACCTTAAACTTCCATCCTTTTTCTTTACAAAGAGTACAGGGGTTCCCCAAGGAGACACACTAGGTCTAATAAATTTCTTGGCCAGGAGTTCCTCAATTTGCTTCTTAAGTTTAGTTAACTCCAATAGGGACATTCTATAGGGTGCTATTGAGATAGGATTTGTTCCTGGTATCAAATCAATAGAAAAAGAAATTTCCTTTTCTGGAGGTAATTCATTTATTTATGAGATAAATACTTTTGAAAATTCTCTCACTACAAGGATAGTTTCTAATGTTTGTTGTTCATCTAAATTTAAAGAAAATAAGAGAACATATGCTTGTGCACCTTCTTTCAAATATTCCCTAACTTGAATGGCAGAGCAATAAACATACTCATTCTCAACAGATTTAGACATATAGGTTTTAACAAAATTTATAGATTTCTCAGAACAATTGAGAACAACCTGATTTTGGGACATCTAATCCATTCCAAATATAACATCAATATTTTTCATAGGCAAACAAATAAGATCTATCGTTGACAATTTATTTTGCACATACACAGGACATTCTAAACAAACTTGATAAGTTACTACTTTTCCTCCCATATGAGTCGAAACTAATAAATTATATAATAATAAAGAAACAGACAATTTCAAATTTCTCACACAATTAAGGGACATAAATGAATGTGTAGCTCCTAAGTCAAATAGTGCAGTTAAGGAATGATTTTGAATTAAACATTTATCTTGTATCAAATTTGGAGACTATTCAGCTTCATTTGCAATTAGAGTAAAAATATGTCCTTTGGTTTGAGTTCTTTGAGCAGGATTTTGAGTATGAAGTTTAGGACAATCTCTGATATAATGACCTTGTTGTCCACAATTAAAACAAACTTCAGTTCCTTACAAACAAGGTTTGTTTCCAAGAACTTTCTTACAATTAGGATAAGTTGGCATCTTATTGTTATCTTGTATCTGTTTTCCTTTGTTCCAATTAGGCTTAAATTGAGTATTATTCCCTTTTTTCCTCTCATTTTCCATCCTTCTTTTCAAGACATTTGTTTTGCCCTTTTCCTCATCTATCCTCATCTGAGTTTACTCCACTATTCTGCATTTATTTACAACACAGAATAATTTCTAATTTCTAAGCAACCACAACACTCTGAAGTTTAGGCCTCAATCCAATTTCAAATTTTATTGTTTTCCACTCTTCATCTTGATAATTTCTTAGATAAGTGGAAAATTTAGTTAATTCTTCAAATTTTGCAACATATTGGTCCACAGTCATACTACCTTGTTCTAACTTCAGAAACTCAGCTGCTTTCACATTCTTAATATTGACTAGAAAGTATTTATTCAGAAAAGTATTTTGAAATACCTGCCAAGTAATTGGTGTTCTTTGTGCCTCTAATAATCCTCTAGCTCCTTGCTACCAATACTTTGCCTCTCGTTCTAACATATAGGTGGCACAAGAAACCTTCTGAGCATCAGTACAACCCTTTACCTCAAATATTTTCTCTAACTTCCTAAGCCACTCCTCAGCTAAAGCTGGATCATGCTCTCCCCAAAAAGATGGTGGTTTATTCTTTCGAAATTCAGCAAGAGCTTAAAGTTGTTGGTTCCCACGATAATTATTTTCTTCCCATAGCTCTTCATTTCTATTCCCAATATTATTATTCCCATTGAGATTATTTTGTAAGTGTTGTAGAATATTATTTGAAATTGTAGCTTGGTCTCGAATAACATTAGTCATTTCTTCTAAAGTATTCCACACCCTTTCATTAGGAGCATTAAGGGCATTCACTTCTTCTGTAGAAGTATTCCTAGTTCTAGTACGTCTAGGTGGTGCCATTCTATCCTTGCACACATAGACAGATAATTATTGAGGTGATCAGTCTCAATAATGCTATACTTGTGGCTAGGAATAAATCATATCAAACTAAGACCGATATGCATATAGTACTATGCATATCATCTATAAAATTTTCCTAGGAGATGCATTTTAAATTAGGTCTAGACCATACCAATTTTACCTACACAGGCATACCATAGACTATTGTTCTAATACTATAATGTAACATTCTATCAGTAATTTAATTATATTTTAATAATATACTAAAAATTGATATGTACCTCATTTATATTTATATTTACTAAACGCTAATAGAATATTACGTACTTCATTATTTATTTAGTTTTAATTAAATACATGTAACGATTAAATACGTAATGGAGTTTATTTAATATTTAAATTAAATAAGTTGTAATTACTAAAGATAAATTTATATTATTATAAATCATATGATAAACACAAAAATGGAACACAAAATTAATAAAGAACAAGAGAAAATTTAATAACACACTAGCTGCATTTATATTTAATATTTATTTATGGTGTGTCAATACATCTGTCTAAAATATTTACAAACCCTAACCAGGTTCAATAATACAAAAAAAAAAAGACATTGAAAATGTCTAAATCATCAATATTGGTCAGTACATCAGTAGATAAAACACACCCAAAAAGCAGCCAAGTTAACTATTTACATCTATATACAATCACATCTTCTATGCTTGTCAGTTGTCTAAATCATGCATGATAAAGTAGCGAATGTTAATACCATTAATCACTATACGGATTTCTTCAGTGCTAGGGTGAAAAACACAATGAGCATCAATATCAATCAACAACATGATGCGCACCATCTTATTCCTCTAAACATAACAGATAAGTGGTGAGAATTTAAAATTCTCAAAAGATAAATCATATAGTTTTCATTTAATTTGAACTATGTTATATCCAACTACATTCACTGCAAAATAAATTTCAAACAAAGTACTACATAATTTCACTTTATATCAATAAAATACATACTAAATAGTATCATTTCACATTCCATTAAATTTTACTTCCACTTCTTGCTCACATGGCCAATAACATAACATATCATAGTTGAGATCTCAAACTTTCTAGGGCATTCCTTAGTTGTGGTCATTCCAATCAAGGAACCCAACAAAACTAATCACCCCACATGCCCTAGGAAGGGAGATATGGAGCTCAATAAAGTGGTCCATGTAAGACTTCCCATTAAGTTCCATTGTGTCTTAGCCCCATGGACTCTTCTTAATGGGTCCTAGAAGACATACATTATTTTCTCTTAAATATTAATGTCACATCTTTAGGCTCAAAGCCAATTAATAAAATGTCACAACTTTAAATATCATTCTTTCACCAAAACTACATCAATAGTTCATAATTTGTAACATTAACATAATCAATCATTTACTCAAGATTTCAATATCAATAAAATCTATATCATTTATTTCTATAATTATAACAATAAAATTCATTAACAAGCAAATCTAATCTTAATATGTATGCTTGGTCAAAAACATCAAATGGCGACAGAGAATATTTTCTTCTCATTCTCATCATTTCTAGACTATTTCTAGCATCAAAAATCTGTTTTTAGTATCAATTTCACATTAAATCAAAGTTTAGACAAAAATTCCCAAATTAATTTGAATAAAAGCCCTAGTTCTTGAATCTTCATTTCTTGACCATAATTTCTCAAAATTAACATCATCCTAATGATTCTTCTCCACCAACAACCTTATTATTCAATAAACTTCAATAGAAACTCAAACAAAATCTCAAGAACACAATTTAAGTTTTACTAACTTAGGGTTTCAAACTCACAAAAATAGTCATAAATAAGACTTCTTGATTTAAAGACATGGTAAAAAGCATACTAAAACACTCTTAGAAACAAGAACAAATCAATAAAACTTTAGAGAAAGGGTATGACTCCCTACCTCACAGTTAGATGAAATAAGATGAAAAAGGTAAGGTTCTTGGTTTAATCACTTAGTGGATGAACTTGGAAACCTTTGATCCTTCTTGTTCCTTGGCTTTTCTTCTTTTTCTTCAATTTTTTCTTCTTTTCTCCTCCTTGGTTCTCTCTTGGCCGAAACTCCTAGTAGCTTCAAGTGTTCATCTTTTTTTTTTCTCTTCAATTCTTTTCCTTTATATTCTGTTCCACTTAGTTACTCTAACCAAACTAACCTAACTTAGTTACTAATCTAGTTTCACAAACTAACTAAATTACTAACCAATCAATTAGCTTAGTTACTTAGGGTTTAAAGCTTTGTTTTTCTTACTTTTTCTTAAATTTCCTTATAATGTATCTTATAAATGTTTTTGAGAAATTCCAGCATTCTAGAAATTTTTCTATCAGTCTCTCAAATTCGTTGTAAATAAATAATTCAATTTGTATGCAGAAATTTTTAATTTCACGTACATCACTTCTATGCAAAAATTTTTAATTTCATGTACGTCCCTTATAACAATTTAATAAATTACATGTATATCCTATGAATACAAAATAAATACTGTCATATTTAATTTAAAAGGGATATTACATGGATTATCCTTAGAGGAGTTCTGGGGTCATGAGGGTTCTAGTTGCCTTTCTAGTGAGAGGACTCACCCTTCTCTAGGCTCTTCTTGGCCCTAGTAACTTCCTCAAGATTTATGTACTTCAGGGACCGTTGTCGAAATTCTTCCATATTTTCTAACTTTTTCTTTGCCAAAGATACGAAAAATTGGGAATCAGTACAGAGGCCGCTTCTGGCGTAGCGGAGAGAAATCCTATCATCAATATTCTCCACATTGATACAAGTTGTATTAAACCTCTTCAGGTACTTATAACGTGGTTCGTTGCACCCTTGGCGAATCTTGAAAATAGATTCAATGGACCTTGGCTGCTCCTTACTAGCGGTATAGTGGAGCAAGAAACGCTATCTGAGGTTCGGTAAGTTGGTGACGAATCCCCGTGGCAAGGTTACGAATCATCTGAGGGCCCCATTCTTTAGGGAAAGGTGGAAAGCACGACTTAGTAATTGTGAGTGTGAACACCCAATTTTATTCTGACAAAAAAATAAAAAAATAAACAAATAAACAAATAAACAAAAAAAAAGATGCCTAATTTCTCTCAAGCTACTTACATTGAGCCCAAACCAATTTGTGATCCATCAAATATAGGTCAACCCAAATTCATTCTAGCCCAAGACCCACTAAACTTGAGCATAAAATCCATAACCCTCTAAACCTTAATTTCTCCCTATAAGTCCCCAAGCAAGCAACAAGCAATAGAGAGCAGCCAAAACTTCACCACCCAAAGAACTACCATCAAACAAACTCCTTCCCTACGTTCTCTTCCTCATTCATCATTCTCACCTCACAACTCATAAGCCATAAATAACCACATCTCAGAATCTGTAACCATCTTAACACAGAACCCATTCCACAATGACGTGAACCCATCAACCACCCAAATCATGTCATAATGCAGCCCAAAACCAAGGCACACCACCGTCACTCATTAACCACCAAACAACCCCTCCATCCCACCATAACCACCACATCCAACCACAACACCGCCAACCACCACAACAAGTATCCTATAAGCTCCACACTATAAATAATACTTCCGCCATGGCCGAACCCCAACCCTAAAGAGCAACCCAAACAGAACCACCTCGCCACTGCTAGCATCACCTATCAACCCAACCGTAACCCACCACATCTTCCTTCAACAAAGAACCATGAAGCTCCACCAAACAGAACACCATGCGTCCACTGCGACCCAAGCCCGAACTGCCCCCGACGACCCACTTCACCAAACCCGCAACTATAACCCAGCACCCACCGTACTCACTAGATTCGGACGAATCGCTCCACCAAGCCATCGCAGAACCAGATTCACACAACACCCATAGTCGCACACCATCGTGAACCAGCAGAACCCGGATTCGCACTGCCACACCTCTGTCCCGTCGTTCAATTGTAACCTCAGATCTGTGCCCAATGTTCACTCAAAACCACCAGATCCCGCGGCACCACCATCGCCTCAACTAGTCGCACCCAAAACCACCACACTCCACCTGCTCGGCCATCCTATGGCCCCCAAATAGTAACTTTCCCCTCCCAAAGCCTCCCTGTTCTGCGTTGTGACTTGTGAGAAGAAGCTGCCCCCTGAATTTTTTATTTTTTTTCATTCGTTCAATCATATTTAAGTATTTGTTTGTTGATATTGGGTTATGTGGGTTTGGGTTGTGTGGGCTTGAATTGAAATCTTGAGTCAACTTTAGTTTTATTTAAGTCAAATTTGCTTAGTGGGCGAAATTTCTTTTCGTAGTAGGCTGAAACTTTTTTTTTTTTTTTTTTTTGGAATACTAAAAAAAATGAAAAAAATTAAAAATAATAAAAATGAGAAAAAAATAATAACTGAATTTTCAAAATAAAAATCTTTTGAAAATTAAAAATAATCAACTCACAATCGTTTTTTTTAAAAAAGATGTGACTTTGAATTCCTCATTGCATTCGAGGATATGTAGGAGTAGAATCTCTATTTTGTCAAGCCAAAATTAAATTTTCATAATTTATCTATTAATTTCGTTTATCTTTCAACAAAAAGAGTAAAACAAATATTTTCAAAGGTTATCAAGAATTTGTACAATTGATTTAAGGTACTGTCTCAAGACGAGTGTATTAGGGGTGCTGTGGGATTAAGTTTCCATCCTTGTGCATAATTGACTTTCGAATCTAATCTGTTTTTAAAAGACTAGTTTTTTCTTAAAAGAAAAAAGTTTTTCAATTTTTCCTCTATATCAAATAAAATTGGTGGCGACTCCCTTTCTTTACCTAATTTATTTATTTTTCGTCGCTCCCGCTGCAATCCTGGTCGCGATAGTTGGCGACTCCACTGGAGATACTTGAGAGTCAAGCCTTTGTAAGTTGATTATGCAAATTCTGTGACATTTATATGTTTGTTTTACCCTTTTTATTTTTGTTTTTGTTTTGTTTTTCTATTTTGTTTAAATTGTTTATTGATTATTTTAACTATGATTTTATTTTATTATGCAAAGTTTAGGATAAAGGATTTTTTTTGAATTTGTTTTGTGTTTGTTTTGTTTTGCAGGATGTGGGTAATCCTTAGAATCATGAAGGTTTATATGCTCCCTACACACACTGCACTTATACGTTTCTCACACACATTCGAGTGGGACCCTATACCTGGATCTGAGTGAAGCCTAAGTTAGGTAGAGGTTACGTAGTGGTAACCATTTTGAATGTACATCATGTTTCGTTATAGTAAAAACCTTATCTAGAGTGTGCCTTTTTCACGAATGTCCCACGCCTAGTAGTTTATCTGAACTCTTTCTTTAACAACTAGAGACTTGATGTCGATAAACTTTGACTTTGTTGAGCTCCTATTGTTGTTGGAGTAAAGAACTGCTGAGTTATTGTTATAATAAATCTTCAGTGGTCTGTCAATGCCATAAACCACACGCAAACTAGTGACAAAGTTTCGCAACCATATTATGTGGTTGAATGCCTCATAACAAGTTATGAACTCCATTGCCTTAGTCGAAGAAGCTATAAGAGTCTGTTTAGCAGACGTCCATGAGATAGCTCCTCCAGCCAACGTATAGATGTAGCCTGATGTGGAGCATCTGCTATCTTGACATCCCACAAAATCGAAGTCAGAGTACCCGATGATCTCTAAACTGTCAGATCTCTGATAAGTGAGCATGTAGTCTTTTGTTCTCTTCAAATAATGCATCACGCATTTGGCCAGTTTCCAATGTTGCATACCAGGATTGCTCAAATATCTTCCCAAAACTCCCACTATAAATGCTATGTTAGGACAAGTACAAACTTGAGTGTATATTAGACTCCCTTCCACTGATGCATAGGGAATCTTCTGCATCTCTTTCATTTCAAGATCACTATTAGGACACCATTTGAGACTAAACTTGTCTTCTTTAGGAACGAGTGTGTCTCCTGGTTTACTATCTTTCATGTCGAATCTAGTTAAGACTTTATCGATATAGTTCTTTTGTGACTACCTAAGGATACCTCGAGAGCGATGTCTTAGTATCTGAATACCTAATACAAAAGAGGCGTCCCCAAGATCTTTCATCTCGAAATTGTCCATTAGAAATTTCTTGGTTTCATGCAATAAGCCTATATCGATGCTAGCAAGTAAAATATCATCGACATATAATACCAGGAAGATGTATTTACTCCCACTGAACTTGTGATATACATAGTCATCAACGACATTTGCCTCAAAACCACACGAGGTAATGACTTGATGGAACTTGTGATACCATTGACAAGAAGCCTGTTTGAGACCATGGATGAATTTCTTTAGCTTGCATACCATAGACTTTGGGTCACCCGACACAAAATTTTCTGGTTGTGCCATGTAAATCGTTTTGTCAATGTTTCCATTTAGAAACGCAGTCTTGACATCCATCTAATATAGCTCCAAATCAAAATGAGCTACCAGTGCCATTATTATCCTAAAGGAGTCTTTCGAGGATACTAGAGAGAAAGTCTCTTTGTAGTCAATGCCTTCCTTTTGAGTAAAGCCTTTAGCAACAAGACAAGCTTTATATCTCTCGACATTACCCTTTGAATCCCTCTTGGTCTTAAATATCCATTTACAACAAATGGGCTTCGCGCCTTCAGGCAATTCAACGAGATCCCAAATGTCATTGTCCTTCATAGACTTCATCTCATCCTTAATGGCATCAATCCACTTTTGAGAGATAGAACTGCGTATAGCTTGACAGAAGTTGATTAGATCATCCTCTGTTAAACTAATGTCATGCTCATGTTCTTGGAGAAAGACAATGTAATCATTTGATATCGTGCTTCTCCGCTCTCTAATGGATCTCCTTAATGGCACTTCTTGAGGTTGTTGAGTTTGTTCTATAGGTGGTGCTTGAGGAAAAACCTCATCAATGTTGCCTTATTCTGGAACAATGTCAGGAATAATAGTCTGAACACTATTGTCTAATACCGGAACTATTTCTTGAACAGTGATAAGTACAAGGACTTGATCACTGTCAATAACAGGTTCTTCTTTGAAGACAACATTCCTTATATTTCTGTCCCCCTCAAACTCAACTTCCTCAAGGAATCTCGCATTTCCCGTTTCAAAAAAAGGATCTTGATGTGGGATTGTAAAACTTATACCCCCGAGAGCGTTCAGCATAACCAACGAAATAACAACTAATCGTTCTTGAGTCTAGTTTTCTTTCATGCGGCCTATAAGGTCATGCCTCAAGTGGACAACCCAAATGTGCAAGTGCCTTATGCTAGGCCTTTTTCCAGTCCAAAGCTCATAAGGGGTTTTGGTAACTACTTTGCTTAGTACCCTATTAAGGATATAAACTGCGGTCTTTAAGGCTTCTCCCCAAAGTGACTCTAGCAAGGAAGAATGACTAATCATACTTCTTATCATATCCTTAAGAGTCTGGTTTCGTCATTCTGCAACACCATTCATGCTAGGTTTGCCTGGCATGGTGTATTGCGGGACAATTCCACACTCATTGAGGAAAAGTGCAAAAGGTCTTAGATGTTGCTCTCCTGATCCGTTATATCTACCATAGTATTCACCACCACAATTAGATTTGACAGTCTTAATTTTCTTTCTAAGTTGAAGTTCAACTTTAGCCTTAAAATACTTGAAAATGTCTAGGGATTAAGACTTATCATGTATTAAATATAGGTAACCGTATCTAGAGTAATCGTCTATAAACGTAATAAAGTATTGTTGTCCATTCCAAGAAGGCGTAGGGAAAGGACCACAAATATCCGAATGTATTAGTTCTAAGACATCCTTAGCTCTTTTGACACCTAATTTTCTTATGTTTGTTCGTTTTCCCCTAATATACTTAATACAGACTTAAAAATTTGACAGATCTAGGGGATCAAGAATTTCATCTGATACAAGCCTCTGAATTCTCTGTTTAGAGATATGGCCTAAACGCTTGTGTCATAAGGCGGCTGAATTCTCATTTAATTTTCGCTTTGTACCTTTTGAACTTGTTTGCAATATTTCATTATAGGAACCAACAATGTCAAGCATATATAGATTATCAATCAAAGAACCAGAACCAACGACACATGAATTTTGATAGAGACTAACTTTATTATTTCCAAATGAACAAGAAAAACCTGATTTGTCTAAACTAGAAATAGAAATTAAATTCCGTCTAAAAATAGTGCAACAAATGTCTTAAACAAATCCAAATGAAATCTAGTTTTCAATTGTAATCTAAAAATTCCTATAGCTTCTACTACGACTTTATTGCCATCGCTCACAAAGATTAATCTTTCATTATCACCTGGCGGTCGGCTCCATAGGCAACCCTGCATAGACATACTTATGTGAGTAGTAGCACTAGAATCTACCCACCAAGTATCCTTAGGTACAGAAGCTAAATTAACTTTAGAACAAACTAAAGTGAGAAGCTTACCCTTCTTTACACGCCAGGAAACGTACTTGGTGTAACACCCTAAAAATTGCTTGTTTCATGATTTGTATTCATTTTATAATATTTGAGAATTTTGTGAATTTTTATGAATTATTTCGTTGATTTTAATTATTTTAATATATTTCTCGATTTACGTACACACTGAGTGGAACTAGAAAAATAAAATATTTTTCTTGAGGCTGGATAACCTTGAACTGTGAAAACGTCAATGGGGAATCTTACTAATCCTGAGGCTGAGCACAATTTACGAGGTTTATATTTTTCGAGATTTTTATCTGATAAATAAAAATCGTTGTACATTTTATTATCCGTTGGATAATAAATATTGATTTTTGTTAACTGTAATATTTGTCTATTGAATAATATCTTGTAGTAAGATGCTTATCATCTTTTCAAGAGTGTCTACTTTATGTCACATCAAG
This sequence comes from Ormosia emarginata, assembly GCA_029884605.1. Classification (NCBI taxonomy): domain Eukaryota; kingdom Viridiplantae; phylum Streptophyta; class Magnoliopsida; order Fabales; family Fabaceae; genus Ormosia; species Ormosia emarginata. The sequence goes on from JAQQTP010000087.1 coordinate 7,256,456, forward strand.
TTAACTTTTGCAAAAAGCTAACAAAGCTTCTCAAGAAAGCTTTGCCCAAGCTTCTAAAGGAAGCTTCCCCCTCTCTCTTCCTAAGAGGTCCCACAGTTTTGGGGGGGGGGCGAAATGATAAAGAAAGTTGTCATCTTTTTACAAAACACATTACCACTTTCATTCAAAAGTTTTCTATCACTTTCTCTCTCCATTTTCTCTCTTCTCTCACTTTTCTCTCAAACTTTTCTCCTCTTCCTCTCCTCCTCTTCTCCACGGCAGTCCCACACCATTTCCCCCATGGATGTTTGATTTCAAGCTTATCATCTTGCTTGAAGCCACTTCGTCCTTTGAAGACTTTGCTTCTTGTTGAAATCACCTACAAGGAACTCAATTTTCTTCTCCATTCTCTCACCATCTCCATGGCCAAAACCACCATTTTTGGCCATCCACTTTTCTTGCTCAAACAACCTAGTTTCCTACATCTTCTTATCATTTTAAAGCTTTTCTCTTTTGTGACCACCATTTGAATCTTCCATTTTCACCTTCTTCCACAAAGCCCTAAAGTTTGAAGCTTTGAGGTAAAGTTCATGGCTTTACTACTTTTCTCTTCTCTTTTTTGTGATCCTTGGTTACTTTGGTAATCAAGGATTCTTCTTGTAAGTTTTGGTTGGTGATTATGTGAGTTTGACCATCTTAGGGTTTTGGTGAAGGATTTGGACGAAAATCATCAAGGAGGTTCTAGAGCAACCTTGGATGACCATATAGTAAGGTGATTCTACTTTGTTCATTTCTCTTCTCTCTATTAAGAAACAAAACAAAAGTTCTCACCTTTCTCTCCCAAACCCCACGACCAAAGTATCATTTTGGAGGGTTCAAGGCTTGATTTTTATTTGTTCATTTTCATCCTCACCCTCTTGAAGCCAATAACACAAAATCCTCTCACCTTTCCTCCATTGAAGCTCATGGCCTCACCCTAAAAAACCACCCATCCATCTTCTTTAATTCCATCCAACTATAGATCTTGAATCTAGACACAAATCTAAGACACTTTCATATTGAGATCTTAGTCAAAATCATCCATCTTCATCCTTGTTCTTCAAGCTCAAGATCAAGGGTTTTTAGGTGAAGTTTTGAATCTTCACTTTCTTATTTTCAAAATGTTAAACCATGTTTTTGATCCATGGTTGTCTTCTTTCAAGCTTTAGATCTAACATTTGTATGTTTGTTGTCTTAAGGGTTTGTTTGTTGGTGTTGGACAAAATTTCAAGGAGACTTCAAAGAGCTCCCTTTTGATCTTCTCTTGAGGTAAGAGGGAGATTAACCTTATCGACCAAACATGGTGGTGAGAAAATGAAAATTTTGTGTTTGTAAGTGAAGAATCCATGTGAGGATTCCTTCACTTAATTGTGTGGTGATGAATACTTGTGCTTGTTTAATTATGTTTGCTTTATATGAAGTTGATAATATGCATGAAAGTTATATGGTTGTTTAATTGCTATGTTAATTTATCTACTTGATTGTATGAATTAGATAGTTTGTACTTGGTTGTCTATGTTATCTTTGTGGCTTGAAAGTATGCAAAAATTCGTTATGGTGGGATTTTGATACGTTATATGCTATGAATATATGTGACAGGAAAAAGATTTTAAGTCCAAGAACCATTATGACTCACGACCACTCTGTTTAAATTAGGAGTAATCAAGTTAAGGATACTTTATAAATTGTGGATTTAGTGATTATGTAATAAGAATATGAATTTAAGATTTTAATGCTTGGAAAGGAAATGTATAAGATTTTATAAATTAGAAATAAGAGATTTTTAATAAAGATCATAAAGAGTGAAGTGGAAAAAAGGATGTTAAGTTTAAAGTATTTTAGTGTAAAAAGATTTTTTAAGACGAATATGGAAACCGTATAGTTTTTATTAGAAATAATGTTTTTTATAAGAAATGGAAAATGAGTTTTAAAAGTGATTTGAGAATCTAAAGTATTTTATTTAAGAAGAATGGAACAAAGTTTTATTATTAGATAACAATGATTTTGATTAAGATAACGAAGAATAAGTTTTAACAGTGATTTAGAACTCAAGACATTCTGTTTAAAAGGATTTTAGTAAAGGTAATAGAAGTAGTTTTCAGTAAAGTAATATAATGTGGATTTTGGGAAAACATTGGAAAACGTTTACACGATTATGAAAATAGCAGTTTGCTATCGGGCCGACATACTGGACCCAATTTTGTTAAAATATGATTATGATGGCTTAGATTCTGCATTGAATTATTATGCATTGAACATTATCAAACATTGAACATTATACACTGGTTTGCTATTATGCCAATGTGCTGGACCCGGATGGACCAATGTTATTATGTAATTGTATGAGTGATTATATAATATCATTGATACTAATAGTATTAGATAATTGTATAGGCGGTTGTTTTAATATCATTGAGAATAGTACAATAGTGGCTTGAGTTATGCATTGAGTTATCATGCATTGAACATCATATAGTCAGTGTTTGTATGGCTTTTGTTGCCTAAAGAGTGAATGAGAATTGAGTAGTGTGATCCAAGGGAAGGATCTCAGGATGCGTCAGGGCGAGGTGATTCATCTAATGACCTAGTTGTCACAGTATATACCTCTGGCCATGAAGAACCGTTGCAACGCACTGACGAGGAACCAACAAGCACTATTTCTTTTCGCGTCTAGCGTAGACTGCCATTGAAGGTGGCAGATCTTCTGAGTCATTCATATCTGAAATTGAGTATTAGCTCCATGGAGTAGGAACTGATTCGGTATGCATACATATGTTCAGTACACATATTGTCATGCCATGGTTAACATACATATTGTGGTGGCATAATCATTTTATATCTTTGGTGGATATCTGTTGTTATAAGTGTTGTTTATATTTATATTATTAGGGGATATGCTTTCTGATGGTAATTATGAAATTGATAACTTGAATATATCTGCAATATTTGTATGTATAGAATGACTTTGTCATTCGCATCATTTTCTTACTGCCATATTGGATTTGATGTAGGGGATTTTACCTCTTTCTTGTCTCGTTTTGTTTTATATTTATGACCCATGAAGACTGAGTTAGCAGCAAGGCAGAATCTTTGTTGGTTCGTGGAGATGCAATTTTCTTGGAGTTGCCAACGTATAGTTTGCTCCTTTGGAGTTAGAGCACGTTGGGTACGTTGGGAACGTTACCCTACTTTTGAGTAGGACCTGTTATGGGTTTCTACTTCCTCATTTGGGTCAGTATGGGCTTGGTTGTGGTAGCTGCATATATGTCTTTGAACAAGTATGTTTTACATTTTGTATGTGTTAGTGTATTATGCTATATGTATACATATCTGGAATGTAATTCCCTTGGGAGGATGTTATGGTTTGTGTAATAAATATACTTCATTCGTGGCTCATATTTTCTTTATATGTACAATGATTAGATTTGGAAACTTGTTGTTGAGTTGTAGCACGCCTAAATTTAGTGACTGTGACATAATGACGATTGTATTGTGGTTATTAAAACAAGGGGTGATACATTAGGTGATATCAGAGCAGTTCATCCTGTTGAGTCAGGGTATGGACTGACTATTCTTAGACATGTTAGAAGTTTTTGTGTGTTGTGCACTTCCTCATCTCTTGGTTGAGATAATGGGAAAGGAATGCATGACTTGTCATAGGTTGAAAGTTAGTAGCTACTGTTACATAGTTACATGATATTGAGGATTGGCCTACTCAATATGTAATGTTCTGTGTGGACGAGAAACTATGACTTCACCTAGGCGAACTAGGAGAATAGGAGTTCTTTTAATAAGGAGTCTAGCTAGTATGACTGAACTCTTTTAGAACTTGTTGCATCTACACCTTTTGTTGTGATATCTCTAGAGCCCAAGCTTGAGTCTTTCAGGCTTGTGGTTAAGTTTGTTTGATTTGTGTTGCGTGATTCTTGAATGTATGCACTTTCGAAAAAATGAAAAAATATATTTTTTTATTCCATTAATATTAACATTTTTTTTTCAAAAACTTGAACCATTGTGCTTCTGAGAAAAATGAATGGCAATAAAACACAAGATCATGAGCCTGAATTGTAGACAACACCCATGCAAATGATTGGGAGAGATTCCAGGTTAAGAAGTATATGAAGTAAAGGGAATATTGGATCAAATAAAAGAAGGACGTGCGAGAATGTAAAGAACAGGGGTGAAGTTGGGGTCGAATGAATCAAATGGGATCTTAACATACTCATGGATGATGACGGCTTCGTAATCCATTAAGTTGTGTCAAGTGTTTCTACACATGCTTATACTCATCTAGAATGGGAGCAAATGCTTATAAGGGAAACCTCAGAAATTTCAACTGAATGATGATCCTCCAGTATTAGGAAACTTTTGAGCAGTTAATTTTCTGATTTGTTTGTCAAGTGATTATCATAAAATGATGGTTTAATTATAATGACTCCTGGTTTGTTTAGTCAGTCAAACCATTAGGGGTTTTTGAACTCATCTTGACTTTTTTGAAATATTAATGTAATGAATTTGCGTGGATGCCTTGTTTCATTATCCTATGTTATTGGCACTCATGTTCTTGTCATGTCTTTCTTACTTTCTTTTGGTTCAGACCCTGTGGACTCTCATTCTAGAAAACTTTTAGTGGTCATGAAGCCTACGTGTTAAGGTGTTCTTTATAAAAAAAAAAGACAAAAGGAGACTTGAAAAAAAAAAGAATTAAAAAAATAAAAGAGAGCAAATAAGAAATCACTTAGTGTGCATCCTTTTGTCTCTAAATCAAATTTTTTGAAAATGAGCAATCAAGATTTGAATGAAGATTGACCATCTTTCTTTCTCCTTCATAAGAATTCATCTTTTCATTATCTCTTATTATCCCCTTTTGGGCTTAAAAGTTATCTTTAATAAACCTTGGACAAGGATCACCCCTAGACTAGGGGATAGCAAAAAACAAAGGTTGATTGTCATGGTGACTATTTTTAAAGCATAATGGAAAAAGAGAAAATGAAGAAAAGGTGAAAGGGGCATGGAGTAAAAATAATAATAAAAAAAGAGAAGGGAAAGAAAGAAGAAAGAAAATGAAATGAGTAATGACAAAGGTGAATGATTGAAGTGAAAAGAAAAGGGGAAGAAATGGAGAACAATAAGAGAAAAGTGTGCTTGAAAGCACAAAAGCAGTTGACAAAGTTTAATTTTGAACAAGGATCCTTGATCTCATTCAACCCTTAAACACTTGTTTGAGCCTTATATCCTTCATTTCATGACCACTAACCTTGACCACATTACAATCCTTAAAAAGTCCATTCTGACCAATGAATGATTGCTTTTATTTTCATAAGCTTTAATTTTTTAGGCAAAAGGTTATGTTCATTCAAGTATCTAGTTTATTACTCCTTAAAAAAAAGAGACTTACACAGCGGCAAGTTTCTACCCTGTTCGAGCTGGCCCTATACTGAGGCATTTTTTTTCTTTCTAGCTCAGTTTAGCCTATATTGGGACAAATCTTTTGGTTCAATTTGGCTCTACAATAGGACAAGTTTCTACCCTATTCGATTCGACTCTAAACTAGGGCAATTTTTTCTTTTCCCTAGTTCAATTTGACCTACACTAGGGCAAATCTTTTGGTCACTAGGGCGAGTTTTTGCCGATTCAATTTAGTTCTAGATTGGGGTAAATTTCTTGTTGGTTCAATTTGGCTTGATGTAGAAGGAAATATTTGGCTGTAATGTCTAATAGGCAACTAAAGATTAATTTCATGAAGATCAAACCAATCCATATTGGGACAACACCACTTTGAATCCCATGTTGTTGTTTGTGTCTTTTTCCATATATTCATCATTTGTAAATACCATTTGTACAGTCAAACTTTTAAGACCAATCTAGAAGTTGTTCACTTCTTTTATGTTGTACTTTTGAATTCATGTGTGTCTGTTACGTAATTCTATAGGTAAGGTAGACATGAGTACTACACTATGATTTGACCATCTAATGGTAATCTCCTGGTGAACGATTCAGACCAAAAAGAACTTAGAAGTTCTAATTGAAGGGGAAAAATGTTATCCCAAGGGATAATCCAGAAACAAGAGTTACTCGAGCAAAAAAGAAAAGAATGGAAGTGAGAATTTTGAAGAAAACACAGAAGACGAGCATAAAAGTGGGTTTAGTTACATAAGTTTTTTTTAGGAAGCGCATGGTTTAAGAAAATCTTAATTTTACTAAGAGACTTTTCAAATATACGTTTTTTGTCTTTTTTTTTTTAAAAAAAATTCAAGTCCTTAGCTTAATTGCCTTACAAAACTCCAGGTCCACGGCTTGATGAGGTGTCAAAAAAGAAATCCAAGTCCTTGACTTGATGGCTTTACAAAATTCTAAGTTTATGGCCTGATGATGTGTCAAAAAAAAAAGAAGAAAAAAATCTTAAGCCCTTGACTTGATGATATGTTTTTACAAAATTTAGGTCCATGGGCTAATGATCTTTCGTAAAAGAAAAGAAGAAGAAGAAAAAAAAAAAAAAAAAAAGGAAGAAGAATCAAAAAAAAGAAAAAAAGAAGAAGAAAAAAAAAAAAAGAAGAAAAAGGAAAAAAATCTTTTGGGTCAAGATGCCCACTGTCTTTTAACTTCCAAGTCAAGTCCATTGTCTTTTAAATTTCAGGTCAAGTCCACTATCTTTTAAATTTCGGGTTAAGCTCATTGCCTTTTAAATTCCGATCCAAGTCCATTGTCTTTTAAATTTCGAGACACCATATGCCCATTGTCTTTTAAATTTCAGGACATCAGATACCTAATGTCTTTTAAATTTCGAGTCAAGCTCACTGCCTTTTAAATTCCAGGCCAAGCTCATTGTCTTTTAAATTTCGGGACACTAAATGCCTAATGTCTTTTAAATTTCGAGACACCAGATATCCAATATCTTTTAAATTTTGGGCTAAACCCACTGTCTTTTAAATTCCGGGCTAAGCCCATTGTCTTTTAAATTTCGGGACACCATATGCCCGTTGTCTTTAAATTTTGAGACACTAGATACCCAATGTCTTTTAAATATCGGGACACCAGATACTCAATGTCTTTTAAATTTCAGGACACCAGATACTCAATGTCTTTTAAATTTCGGGACACCAGATTCTTATTGTCTTTTAAATTTCGGGCCAAGCCCACTACCTTTTAAATTTCGGGACACTAGATGCCCGTTGTCTTTTAAATTCCGGACCAAGCCCACTGTCTTTTAAATTCCGGGCTAAGTCCATTGTCTTTTAAATTTCGGGTCAAGCCCACTGTCTTTTAAATTTCAAGCCAAGCCCAATGTCTTTTACATTTCGAACCACAAGGTCACTCAATGTCATTTAAGTTCCTTTTTTCAATGAACTTTTTTTTAATCAATAAATGTCAATTGAGCTGTGATAGCTTGTTGACGTGGCGGTGACATCTGTAGCTTTACGCTGAGTTTCACCTTCGTAGGATTAACAACGTTGCAACAACTCGTAAATCTGTATTTGGCCCTTCTTTTTAATAAAAAATAAAAATGTTGAAGAAAAAATATAATATCATAAAATCAATTTAAGATATATTAGAATTAAAGCCCCATTAATTTTATCACTAAAAAGTTTATATTAATTTGACTTTTAATTTATTTTGGACAAAATAATAGTTATTACTTGAAAATTTTTGAATGAAGAATACATTATGTGTTGATACAAGAAATTAAGTAAAAATAAAAAAAAATATAACTGATTAAAAAAATTATCTGGAAAAGAATATAATTGTATAATATAATAATATGATATGATAAAATCAATGAATAATATTATATTCAAAATACAAATATAATAATATGATATGATAAAATTAATGAATAATATTATATTTAAAAAGAGATAAAAAAAATAAAGTTGTAATATAATAATGTAGTAAAAATCAATAAATAATAGATATAAAATTACTTGGGCTTCATTCTCTCTTTGTACCTTAAAAAACTGTTGATAAGAAATATATAATCCAATAAAATCAATTTATGATATACTTTTACTTTATTTTCCTAATTATATGGGATTATAAATATTTTTTTTAATTATATGAGATATTGTTACATTGCTTTCTAATCATATGAGATATTGACTAAAATTTAAATTTATTTGTAATTAATCAAAAGTGAGTTTATCATCGTTATAATGTCTACTAAGACAATCATATGCAGAGAAAGGAAGTAGAAAGCATGGTGAGTGGGGTAGTAATAATTTATTGTAGATAAGATGTCAAATAAAGATTCAAAAAACATCCTACGTTTATATTTTAAGCATTTATTATCTTATCACAAATTATTTTATTATATTATATCTTTCGTTTATGATTTTAATTTATATAATTTTGTTTCTGTCTTATCACAAGTGAATTGAAGTCAATAATTAATTAAATAAATTAAGATAAATAAAATATTATTAAAATTATTTTACATATGTTATCCTAATTTTACAATTGTAATCAAATTTAATAAATTATTTATCGGTTGTATTAAAAGTATTTATCAATTATTTTTAAAGTGAAGTTATTAAAATAATATTTTAAAACTAATTTAATTTGATTTTATATTTTTTATATTATCCCGTACAAGTACAAATAATAGTACATATATAAGTTATACTCATTTAATCACATTTGTCAAATTATATCTATTTCACTCTTGTATTACATAAATAACCTGATTTTGTAAATAAAAAAAACTTGATTTTGTAAAAACATAAGATCATAAGATTATAATACTAAAAACGGTGTTTATTCAGTAGTTAATCAAATGCAACAAATGGGATAGAGTATAATTTATTACCAAATTTGAGATTTTTTATTATTTTGATAAACCTTAAGATAGTGGAGTGAAATTTAGTCAAAAAAATTTCATAGAATGAGATTAACATGTTTATTGATTATAAGTGATCCTTGTCATTTTAACTTACCTAAAAGTCACCCCATTGAATCTAGTTGAATTTTATAAAAATTTAAACTAAATTTTTCAGGCTATGCTGTCATTCATTCAAGAGTAAAGGCTGTCATGAAGTCAATATTTAGAAAAAAAAAAAAAAACTCTGATGTGTAGGGAGGTGCAGTAGATCCAGAACGAGAATTTTCCTGGCTAACCCATTTAAACTTGGGGAGAATAAAAAAGACAAATCCAAGAAGAAAACCAGAGATAAATCCTCCAATATGAGCAAAATTGTCCACATGTGGAAGGATTCCAACAGCTAAATTGATTACAATGATGACTGTAAGAGTCAACAACGCAGCGGACTGCAAAACAACACAAAAAATAGAATGGAAAAGAAATAAAATGACAATGGCACAAAGGCAGAGCAGATTATTTATTAGGAAGCACTATTGAATTTAAAATATTTATTAGTTCATTCACCTTATTGGCATATATTGTCCAATTTATTAAGAGCTCCGATAGCATGCCTCCTAGTAAGCCAAATAATGCGCCAAAAGCACCAACAGAGATTCCTGATTGTAAGAACAGTGCAGACAACAAACTCCCCTCCAAAATAGATATCACATATAGAAATCCAATTCGCACTGTAGAAGAACAAGCAAGGTAGAAATTACAATCTAAAAGAACGTAAAAACTATTTTTTATTTGTTTAGTTTCAGTTTCTTCCGAAGCATTTATGAACAAGCACCCGATAATGAAAATTAGTGTTTTGTCATCTTGTGAGTGTAATTTGCAATCTCACACTTCAATTGAAATCTTCAAGCAGAATTCGTTCAAGGATAAGCCTTTTTCAAATATTGTCACATTGTTTTAGCAGTTTTGTAAGGGCGTAAGAGCAATTTGAGGATCACATAACCTAATAATCCAAGACATCAATCTTTGGCTTTCCATTAGGTTAATTGAAGAGCATTTATGGGAGTCGGAACGTTGTCATCTATATGTCCCCATAACTTATTTCCAATGACAAACAATTGAAACTAAAATTCCTAGGTTGTATAATTCTTTCCAGTAAATTTAACAAAAAAATCAGAGTTACTACCAGCCATTTCAAAGTAATGAATGCAATTCATAGCTGAATTTCTTTTTCCAATTAACACAAATATAAAACTGGAAATATTTTACCAAATTCGTGTGCTTCCTCTCCACCAAATCCAGAAAATTGCTCAAACAAACTAGATAAGTAGAGATAGAAACACCTAATAGCAGAGGCAAGAGACAGAGCCGAGATAGAACTAGAAATGAGAGAAAAGGAAAGTTACTAGACGCTGAAACATGGTTGAACTGTTGAGGGGGTTTGGGGAAAGATGAAAACTCAGTTGACGCTATTCACGCGCAACACAACTATTCATGCTGAAACGTGATGTCTATCGTGGTTTGGGTAATTTTTTTGAGAGAGTGTGAAATGTGTTCTGAGAAATACAAACACAGCTCATTATAGAGAGGGACAAAATGCACAAAATCAAAGAGAGACAAACAGACAGGGAATTGTGTTCCGAGAGAGAGTGATTGATTACCAAGAAATTGGGCAGAGCTCATTCTTCATCATCTTTGTTTCAGGCTTAGAGCTCAGAAAATAATAATGTCAAAATTGAGTGCATAAAATTAGTGAGAAAATTAAAAGATTGAAAAGTTTAGCGGGAATTAAAAATATAGCCCTTCATGAAGCATTGTTTATTCTTCGTTGAAAATAGCTAAAAGTCCACTTTAAAAGCGTTGTTGATTGTTGTTGCCAAAACTCCAATCAAATGCCACCTCTAAGAAAACATTGCCTATACAAGTTTTAGGCAACACTTTTCAGGTGGTGTCAAAAGCGTTGATCGAATATGTTCAAATTTAGAGAACGATCAAAAAGCGTTGCCTATACTTGTTATCACAATGTTTCTGAAACATTGCCTAAAACACGTGGCCTAAAGCTATAATTAAAAGCAACTTATAAAAAACGTTGCCTATACAAGTTTAGGCAATGCTTTTTAAGCCTTTCTAGAAACTTCGTTGCCAAAAACCAAAATTGTTGTAGAGAGAGATAAGATTATTTACAATGTGTGTGAATCTCTTTTGCATTTCTTGAATGCTTTTTCGTTGATTCATTCTAAACAATTCATATTCATGAGTGAGAGTATTTCTTCTTAATCATTTTACTTCACTAGTACCCTCATGGGTAACTTGTAGAGTATCTCACATTTCTTTAGCGGTCTTACAATTTGACACCCTAAAGAATTCATCATACCCCAAGGATGTGGTGATGATGTTCATGACTCTCAAATTGTATTGAACCTTCTTTTTGTCCTCATCGGTCCATTCACTTCTTGGTGTATTAGTTCTTACACCATCAATAATACGTGTGGGAACAAAAGCACCATTTTCAATGGTGTCTCACACATCTAAATCAATAGCTTTAATAAAAAATTTTATCTTTTCTTTCCAATAAACATAACTATCCCCATTGAAAAAGGGAGGTCTATTTATAGAGGAACCTTCGTTAAAAAAACCATTTGAAGCCATCTTTTCTCTTGAAGCTACTAAACTCTTTATACAAAATTCTAGAACTGATACCACTTGTTACCAAGTGGCCTCAAAACTCAAGAGGAGGGTGAATTGAGTTTATAAAAACTTTTCGCAAATCTTTCAAAAAACTATTGATTACTAATTTTCGTTGAAGCTATTTATTGATAGAAATGAATGAATGGATAAGATAGAAAGACATTGCTCACCAATGAACTAACCAAGAGAGAAATATTCAAGCAAGCAAGTAAACCAATGCACAAATATAAAGAGAAGGGTTTAGAAAATCAAACAAAATGGTTTATCCTGGTTCAGCCACCAATCCACTTGTAACCTATGTCCAGTCCTCAAGCAACCACTCGAGATTTTCCACTATATCTTCAAGTTTTAATAGGTGCTTGACAACCTTTACAAACTAGAGCACTCAACACCTTGAGATATCTCACCCTTTGTACTTGAGCCTCTTTAAACAAAAGATGCCTCACCCTTTATAATTTAGAGGAATACCTCACCCTCTTTTATAGAACAATCAAGATTGATAGAATGAAACTCTCATAAGAGTAATTGATACAAATTGAAGTCCTAATAATGCTCCTTAAGAATATCTCAAGTGATCACACAAAAACAGAGCAATAAGGGTTTTGTGATTGATTCTTGAATTAGAATGATAGAAGCAAGTTTCAAGTTGATGGTTAGCCATTAATAATGCCCCAACTTAAGTATATATAGAGTTTTTGATCAATGGAGCCATTTGGGGGCTTTAATGGGAAGCATTAAATGCACCTAATATAGCCGTTGGGCAATGTCAGACCAATTGTAATCGATTACACAATGTCTGTAATCAATTACATGGCTGTTTGAACGTGTTCATAGCCTTCTGGGCAGGATGTAATCGATTACCAACCTTGTGTAATCGATTACATGGCTTCTGCCAGACTTGTAATCGATTACAACCTCAGTGTAATCGATTACAAGGCATCTTTCATGCTTGTAATTGATTACAACATATGTGTAATCAATTACCTTACCATTTGAATACATTTTGTAAGGCCAATTAAGTATTTTGGCCAATTCTTACTTATAAAAACTTGGATTTGACAAGTTTTTCATATGATTTACAAAATCTAAGATTGAAATCGACATTTCTTTAAAATATGAACTTTGAATTTCAAGTTGTTTTAAAAAGATATTGAAAAACCTGTGAATGCTTATGTCTTAAAGCATATCAAATGGTTTTTGATGATAACAAAGCCAAAGATGAAGATCAAGAGCAAAAGAGAAAACCAAGATCAAAGAAAGACATCAAGAGGTTTATTTAGACATAGGCCTTAGAATATCAATGTTAAATGTTCTTAAGATATCTCAAATGGTTTTTCAAATATGTTTTTAATCAATATGTTTTTCAAAGTTCTCTTTCTAAAAAGATGTTGTCTTTAATCATGGATCATGCTAAACATAGTTCAATATTGTTCAAATCCATGTTTCTTAAAGTTAAAAATGACATGAATCCTCATTTAGGCTTGAAAAATGTGTTTAAAGTGTAAAGTAATCGATTACACATGTGTTGTAATCGATTACAAGCAAAACAAAAGCCTTATAATCGATTACATCAACCATGTAATTGATTACCAGAAAGTCAGAGGGCATGTACTTGATTACACAAAAGATTGTAATCAATTACCATCTGCCCAGAAAGGTAAGAACACGTTCAAACAGCCAAGTAATCGATTACCATCAAACATGTAATCGATTACCATCAAGTCAGAGGGCATGTAATCGATTACACAAGTCTGGTAATTGATTACCACATGCCCAGAAAGCCAAGAATAAGTTCTAACTACCATGTAATCGATTACCAAAAACGTGTAATCGATTACCAGTGTTCTGACATGCTCAACGGCTATATTAGGTGCATTAAATGCTTGGCTTTAATCCCCCAATGGCTCCTTAACTGCATATCTCTTTAAATACAGATGTTGGGGCATCATTAATAAGTCTTCTTGAACCTAAAACATCTTTGTAACACATCAAAACGAGAATCAATCCTTGAAATCACTTATTGCTCTGTTTTTGACAAATCCTTGAGATATCTTTTGAGAGCATTCTAAGAGCTTCAATTTGTATCATTTACTCTAGTGAGAGTTTCATTCTATCAACCTTGATTGCTTTGTAAGAGAAGGGTGAGGTATCCCTCCAAATTATAAAGGGTGAGGCATCCCTTTGTTTGTAGAGGCTCAAGCTCAAGGGTGAGGCATCCCAAGGAGTTGAATGCTCAAGTTTGTAAAGTTTGTCAAGCACCTATTAAAACTTGAAGATATAGTGAAAAATCTCAAGTGGTTGCTTGAGGACTGGACGTAGGTCACAAGTAGATTGGTGGCCAAACCAGGATAAACTATTGTGTTTGATTCTCTAAACCCTTCTTTTTACATCTGTGCATTGTTTATTTTATTACTTGATTACTTCTCTCTTGGTTAGTTATTAAGCAATATCTATCGTTCTTATCAATTCATTCATCTCAAATAGTCAATGCTTCAACAAAATTCAACATTCAAGTGTTTTGCGAAAGAATTACGAACTTGTTTTATAAACTCAATTCACCCCCTCTTGAGTATTGAAGCCACTTGGTAACAAGTGGTATCAGAGCTAGACTCTTGTATAAAGAGCTTAGCCGCTTCAAGAGAAAAGATGGCTTCAAATGGTTTTTCTAAAGAAGGTTTTTCTTTAAATTGACCTCCATTGTCCAATGGCGATGGTTATGCATATTGGAAAGAAAGGATGAAGATTTTTATTGAAGCTATTGATATTGATGTGTAGGATGCTGTTGAAAATGATCTTTTTGTCCCCACACATCTAGTTGATGGTGTTAGAACAAATACACCAAGAAATGAATGGACCGATGATGACAAGAAAAATGTCCAATATAACTTGAGAGCCAAGAATATCATTACTACTTCTTTAGGGTATGATGAATTCTTTAGGGTATCAAATTGTAAGACCGCTCAAGAAATGTAGGATGCATTGCAAGTAACCCATGAGGACACAAGTGAAGTGAAAAGGTCTAGAATAAATACACTCACCTATGAATATGAATTGTTTAGAATGAACCAAGGGAAAAACATTCAAGAAATGCAAAAATGATTTACTCATATAATTAATCATCTTGCTTCTTTGTGAAAAACTTTTGCCAATGATGATCTTATTAACAAAGTTTTGATATGCTTGAGCAAGAGTTAGCAACCCAAAGTGACGGCCATATCGGAGTCAAGAAATCTAGCCGCAATGACCTTGGCCACCATTTTCGGAAAGCTTCAAAAGCATGAGTTGGAGCTAAATAGATTAAGTCAAAATGAGGAGCAAGATAAGAAGAAAAATGGGATTGCTCTCAAAGCCACTTCTTCCTCAATTGAATATAAAGATGAAGATGACGGAAATGATCTTGATAACATTGAAATAAATGAAGAGAATTTCAGCCTCCTTATAAAGAAGTTTAGAAGATTTCTCAAGAAGAAAAGAAATCAAAGAAGACCTCATTTTCCTCCTTAGAAGTCATTTCACAAGGGAGAAAGAACTTCATCCACTCCAACTTGCTATGAATATGGAAAATTGGGACACATGAAGATAGAATGTCCGGTTTATCAAAAGAAGATGGATAAATTTGAAAAGAAGCCTTTTAAGGAACGAAAAAGAAGAAAAGCATACATTGCATGGGAAGACAACAATATGGATTTCACCGATGATTCAGAGGATGAGGAAGCCCATCTTTACCTTATGGCAAATGGAGAAGAAGAAGAAGAAGAAGAAGAAGAAAGTGAAACCGAGGTGTGCTTGAAGTCCAAAAGCTCAAGTTAGTACCTTGATAGTAATTGCTCCAAGCATATGACCGGTGATAGCTCCAAGTTTTCATTCCTTATCCCTACGAAGAGTTGTCATGTGACTTATGGTGACAACAACAAAGGAAAGATTCTTAGAGTTGGTAAAGTTGGTAAGATTTCTTCCTTATCCATCGATAATGTGTTGCTTGTTGAAGGACTCAAACATAACTTGCTTAGCATTAGTCAATTGTGTGATAAGGGGAACAAAGTAATATTTGATTCTAATTGTTGCATAATTGAAGGAAATGATTATAAACATGTTAAGTTTTTTAGTCATAGGGTCAATAATATATATATGATTAGCCTAAATGACATTTCCTCAAATGATGCTAAATGCTTTATGACTAAAGAAAATGATTCATGGTTATGGCATAGAAGAATTGCTTACATTCACATGGATCACTTAAACAAATTGGTTTCTAAAGAACTAGTAATTGGTCTTCTAAAGCTCAAATTTGAAAAAGATAAACTTTGTGATGCATGTCAAAAGAGAAAACAAGTAAAGGTCTCTTTTAAAGCTAAAAATGTGGTTTTAACTTCTAAACCTCTACAACTTTTGCACATGGATCTTTTTGGTCCCTCTAGAATTATGAGCTTTGGTGGGAATTACTATGCCTTAGTGACTGTGGATGATTTTTCTAGGTTTACATGGACATTATTTTTGTCTCACAAAAATGATGCTTTTCAATTATTCAAAAAGCTTGCCAAAGTTATCAAAAACGAAAAAAGTTTTTGTATTGCATCCATAAGAAGTGACCATGGTAGTGAGTTTGAAAATCATGAATTTGAAACCTTTTGTGATGAACATGGCATTGAGCATAATTTTTCAGCCCCTAGAACACCACAACAAAATGGTGTTGTAGAAAGGAAAAATCGATCTTTAGAAGAAATGGCAAGAACTATGCTCAATGAGGCCAATCTTCCTAAGTATTTTTGGGCGGATACGGTTAACACCGCTTGTTATGTTATGAATAGGGCTATAATAAGGTCAATTTTAAAGAAAACCTCCTATGAGTTATATAAAGGAAGGAAACCAAATGTCTCGCATTTTCATGTTTTTAGATGTAAATGTTTTGTATTAAATAATGGAAATGATAACTTAGGGAAGTTTGATGCAAAATCTGATGAGGGAATATTTCTTAGTTATTCTATACATAGTAAGGCCTTTAGAGTTTATAACAAATGAACTATGACCATAGAAGAGTCTATACATGTTGCATTTGATGAAACTAACCCCAAACGAGCCAAGAAAGGAGCTTGTTGATGATGTTGCAGAAATCCTTGCAAGAACTCACTTAGAAAATCAAGAAAAAGAAGTCAAGAAGCAAGAAGAAAGCCCATATGATTCCCCAAGACAAGAGAACTCACAAATCATGGATCTTCCCAAGGAATGGAGAACATCAATATATCATCATCTTGACAAAGTGATAGGTGATGTATCAAAAAGGGTAATCATTCATAACTCTCTTAGAAATGCATGTAACCATATGGCTTTTGTTTCTCAAGTTGAACCTAAAAACATAAATGAGGCCATTAATGATGAACATTGGATCTTGGCCAAGATGAACTAAACCAATTTGAGAGGAATCAAGTTTGGGAATTAGTTCCAAGGCCCAATGATCATCCCATAATTGGCACCAAATGGGTCTTTAGGAACAAACTTGATGAAACAGACTTAATAATAAGAAACAAAGCTAGTCTCGTAGCTAAGGGTTATAATCAAGAAGAAGGTATAGATTATGAAGAAACTTATGCTCCCGTAGCTAGATTAGAAGCCATTAGAATGCTACTTGCATATGCATGCATCATGGATTTTAAGCTCTTTCAAATGGATGTCAAAAGTGCTTTTTTAAATGGTTTCATACAAGAGGAAGTATATATTGATCAACCTCCCGATTTTGAAAACTTTGAACTTCCCAAACCATGTTTTCAAACTTAAAAAGGCCTTGTATGGCTTGAAACAAGCTCCTAGAGCTTAGTATGAAATGTTCAGCAAGTTCCTTTTGGAAAATGGCTTTTCTAGAGGAAAGGTTGACACCACTCTTTTCATCAAGCATAAGAAGCATGATATTCTTCTTGTTCAAATATACGTTGATGATATCATATTTGGTGCTACTAATTACTCTCTTTATAAGGAATTCGTAAATATTATGCAAAATGAGTTTGAGATGTCCATGATGGGTAAGCTCAACTTCTTCCTTGGTCTTCAAATCAAGCAAACAAGGAATGCGACTTTCATAAGTCAATCCAAATATTGTAAGGAGTTACTCAAAAAGTTTGGAATGGAGGATACCGAACAAATGGATATACTAATAGGCACTTCTTGTTACTTGGACAAGGATGAAAGAGGTAAATCAGTAGAAATTATAAAATATAGAGGTATGATTGACTCACTCCTTTATCTTACCACAAGTAGGCCGGATATAATGTTTAGTATATGCATGTGTGCGAGATTTCAAGCAAATCCTAAAGAATCACACCTAAGTGTTGTAAAACGAATTATGAAATATCTAATAGGCACTTCACAAATGGGACTGTGGTACCCTAAGGGTGCTTCATGTTGTTTGATTGGTTATTCCAATTTTACTGGATGCAAAATGGATAGGAAGAGCACTAGTGGAACATGCCACTTGCTTGGAAGCTCACTTGTTTCTTGGCATAGCAAGAAGCAAAATAGTGTGGCATTGTCAATGTGAAAATTTGAATATGTTGCAGCTGGAAGTTGTTGTGCTCAAATCCTTTGGATGAAGCAACAACTTCTAGACTATGGTCTTGAGCTAGATCACATCCCCATAAGATGTGATAACACTAATGCAATCAATTTGTCCAAAAATCCCGTTTTACACTCAAGAACAAAACACATTGAAATAAGACATCATTTCATAAGAGATCATATGCAAAAAGGTGATTGCTTGCTTGAATTTGTGGAAACTACTAAGCAACTAGCTGACATTTTCACTAAACCTTTAGCAAAAGAAGCTTTCTATTATATAAGAAATGAACTTGGCATATTAGTTCAATCATGCATAGGCTAAATTACTGCATAATACATTGTTTTGCTACATAAAATGCAAGTTTGCTGCATAAATATTCATTTTTCTGCATAATCATGACTTTTTACTGCATAACTTTTGAATTTTAATCCAATTCTGACTTGAGCGTCGGAGACTCCCCCTAAGTTATTTTACAGGTGCTTCCTCATGTCAAAGATCTCCAAGAAACTCAAAAACCTCACAAATCCATCCAAATAGGGTAATTCTTGATAAAAGTAGCAATTTTGCATGATTATGTGTTTTGGATCACAATCTGATTGGATTATATGCTTGCATGATGTTTGAAATTGATTTGAGAAGCTTTGGAACTAATTTGAAAGGTTTAAAATTGGTTCTTCACTGTTTGAAATGCAAATCTGAGTTTTAGTAGACTGGTAATCGATTACAAGACCTTTGTATTTGATTACAACAGTTCTGTTAAGTAAGTAATCGATTACATCTTACTGGTAATCGATTACAATGAACCCAGAACTCAGGTAATCGATTACACAAATAATGTAATCGATTACAAGGTTCCCAGAAGCATGGTAATCGATTACACTGAAATTGTAATTGATTATATGGGTAAATAGAAGGCTGGTAATCGATTACATAACTAATATAATCGATTACACAGGGGTTTTAAAAGTATTTCTGATGCGCGAAAGGTCATTTCTTCAGAAGTCTTCTCCTCTTTTCTTCTGCTCTCACGAACACCCCTCCACCTAACTCTCCTTTTCACTCTCAAATCTCCACCAAATCTCCTCTTTCCACTTCCCTTCCACTCGAAATTCATCTCCCAACAAAATCCAACCATCAAATCTCCTCTGAATCTCCCAAAATCTTAACCCAAATCCTTCATCTTTCTCTCTTTCATCTCCCACGAGTCACACCACCCAAAACCATCCTTCTTCCATCCTTCCTTTCACCCACACACCTCCAAACACTCTTCCCTTCATCCCTTTCTCACCCACAATCATCAAATGGCTAAACCATCTCAACGTGCAAAGCGTGCAAGAAGAGGGGTCACTGTTAGAGAATCCTCCAGTGCTCCTCCACGAAATATTTCCGGGCTGGACCTCACACGTCATTTTTCCACCACCAAAAAGGCTGAGCTTTTCAGGAAAAAACTTCCAACTAAGGAAGCTAATCTCGCCCAGGTATCTCACTCAATCGTTTTGCTCAAGTGAACCCCTGGAGTGTTTTCAATTAATTGAAAGGCTAGGATTGCTTGGGTTCTTCAACATTCATAAAGCTATATATCCCAATTTAGTTTGAGTGTTCTATACCAATCTGAGGTATGAAGATCATTGCCTGATTTTCGAGGTGAAGAAAACACAAATTAAGATCACTAGGGAAGAATGGTGTAGGTTGACCAAGCTCACCTATGCTGGGACACACTTTTATGGCAATGAGAATGCTTGGGGAGCTGATTTTGAATACAAGAGTGCTTTGACCTCCTTACTAAGGTCAGGATATAAAATTCCAAGGCACAAGAAAAAGGTAATGGCTACTGGCTTGACAATGGAGAATGGAGTGCTACATTATTTGGTTGTTCGTGGCTTGATTCCTAGGGGCGGGAATTACTCCCAGGTCTTAAGAGATGATGTGGTGGTCTTATGAGTAATGACCATAGGCAGGCCAATCAATTGGGCCAATTACATCATTCAACATATGTTGGATGTGAAAAAGAAGAAGAACTCTGCTTTTCCTTATACCATGCTTGTGACAACTATCCTGGAGCATTGTCATATCTCCTTGTCTGAGGAATCCAAGGATACCAGCTCCAAAGGTCCATAATCCATTGGCTTGCACACTCTGAAAAAGCTTCAGCTAAGCAAGGTAGATGGCAGATGGTACTATCTAGCCCACAGTAGCTACGGGCATATCTCTCATGGTCCAAAGAGTGATGATGAAGATAAGGACCAGTAGCCTACACCAGCTCCAGTCACATTGGATCTCCGGCTTCAGGAAATGCGGAACTTGGTGACAATGGTGGAAACTCGGATGGACCGGATTGAGTAGAAGATGGATCACCTTGAGCTGAGAATGGACTACACTGATCAGGAGCTTGCATCCATTTGCTTTTTCCTGGAGGGCCCTGGACACACTTCACAGAGAGCTGCTGCTGCACCTACCACATTTACTACCCATCTTGCTCCTCTATCCTTTGCTGATCCTTCTGGTATTCCCGTTGGTGTTCCTGCTGATGATGAGGAGCTTCTTGGTTCCGAGGACGATCTTGATTCTGATGATGATGATGTCAACCTTGGAGATGTCGCTGCAGATGAGGATAATGATAGTGAGGCAATTGATAGTTACCATCGCCCATTGCCATGATATTTTTTCTTTGTGTTTCTCTATTGCTTGGTTGTATATGACATTGGATCCATTAATACAAAATTAATTGTTATTTTGATATTTCACATCTGTTTATTGAATATATTGATGTCTTGATCTGCTTGGTTATATTTCTTGACCTAGTTGGATTGATTATATTTTGTTTACAATACTTGATTGGAATGTACTGGTTGTTTTTTGTTGTTTAAAACTTGGGAAATCATGAAAATTAGCAAAAATGCTACTGAAATTTCAGCTGAATGCTTATGTGTTTTTGATAATGCTAATGCAGGAGAGATTAGTGCCTTGCATAAGTACGGGGGAGCTTGATTTAAGCTTTTACATGAACATATCATTAACCCTATCTTGTGAATACGTTATATATATATGCAATTGTTTCTTTTTTTTTCAATGTTCAGTTTGTCATCATCAAAAAGGAGGAGAATGTGAATGCTTATGTCTTAAAGCATATGAAATGGTTTTTGATGATAACAAAGCCAAAGACGAAGATCAAGAGCAAAAGAGAAAACCAAGATCAAAGAAAGAAATCAAGAGGTTTATTTATACATAGGCCTTAGAATATCAATGTTAAATGCTCTTAAGATATCTCAAATGGTTTTTCAAATATATTTTTAATCAATATGTTTTTCAAAGTTCTCTTTCTAAAAAGATGTTGTCTTTAATCATAGATCATGCTAAACATAGTTCAATATTGTTCAAATCCATGTTTGTTGAAGTTAGAAATGACATGAATCCTCATTTAGGCTTGAAAATGTGTTCAAAGTGTAAAGTAATCGATTACACATGTGTTGTAATCGATTACAAGCTAAATAGAAGCCTTGTAATCGATTACATCAACCATATAATCGATTACCAGAAAGTCAGAGGGCATGTAATCGATTACACACATGATTGTAATCGATTACCATTTGCCCAGAAAGGCAAGAACACGTTCAAACAGCCAAGTAATCAATTACCATTAAACATGTAATCGATTACCACAAAGTCAGAGGACATGTAATCGATTACACAAGTCTGGTAATCAATTACCACATGCCCAGAAAGCCAAGAACACGTTCTAACTACCATGTAATCGATTACCAGAAACGTGTAATCGATTACTAGTGTTCTGACATGCCCAACGACTATATTAGGTGCATTAAATGCTTGACTTTAATCCCCCAACGGCTCCTTAACTGCATATCTCTTTAAATACAGTTGTTGGGGCATCATTAATGAGTCTTCTTGAGCCTAAAACATCTTTGTAACACATCAAAATGAGAATCAATCCTTGAAATCACTTATTGCTCTATTTTTGACAAATCCTTGAGATATCTTTTGAGAGCATTCTAAGAGCTTCAATTTGTATCATTTACTCTAGTGAGAGCTTCATTCTATCAACCTTGATTACTTTGTAAGAAGAGGGTAAGGTATCCCTCCAAATTGTAAAGGGTGAGGCATCCTTTTGTTTGAAGAGGCTCAAGCTCAAGGGTGAGGCATCCCAAGGAGTTGAGTGCTCAAGTTTGTAAAGGTTATCAAGCACCTATTGAAGCTTGAAGATATAATGGAAAATCTCGAGTGGTTGCTTGAGGACTGGACATAGGTCACAAGTAGATTGGTGGTCGAACCAGGATAAACTATTGTGTTTGATTCTCTAAACCCTTCTCTTTATATTTGTGCATTGCTTATTTTCTTACTTGATTTCTTCTCTCTTAGTTGGTTATTAAGCAATATCTATTATTCTTATCAATTCATTCATCTCAAATAGTCAATAGCTTCAACAAAATTCAATATTCAAGTGTTTTGCGAAAGAATTACGAACTTATTTTATAAACTCAATTCACCCTCATCTTGAGTATTGAAGCCACTTGGTAACAAAACCATTTAAGGATAATTGAGATACCTTGAGAGCATTTAACATTGGCATTCTAAGACCTATATCTAATATACCTATTTTGATCTTGGTCTTCTTCTTTTGATCTTAGTCTTCTTCTTTTGATCTTGGTCTTCTTCTTTTGATCTTGGTCTTTTCTTTTTATCTTGGTCTTCATCTTAACTTTGCTATCATCAAAAATTCATTTGATATACTTCAAGACATAAACATTCACATAGCCTTCTTTTCTTGGACAAGATGTCCTTCATAAACTTCACATAGCTTGGCATCTGTTCCAAGGCCTTAGCAAATGGTATGTTTATATGAAGTTTCCTAAAAATTTCTAAAAACTTATGGAATTGAGTTTCCAATTTTTGCTTAGCTTATCTATTAGGGAAGGGTAAAGGTGTTGTGTATGGCTTGACCTCATTTTTCTTCTCCTCTACCTTCTTCTGGATAACTTCTTCTTTCTTCTCCACTCCCTCATTCACAACCACTTGATCCTTTGTCACTTCATCTTCCTCAAGCAACTTTGTCTAAGGATTCCTTTTTATGTCCTTCCCACTCCTCAGTGAGATGGCTTTGCAATGCTCATTGGAGGCACCTTTTGGATTATTGATTGTATCACTTGGAAAGGTTCCTAGGGGTCTATTGTTGATAACATTAGCCAACTGCCCTACTTGTGTTTCCAATGCTCTCATCAAAGCCATTTGGCTCTAAATCACTGAATCATTCTTTGCTAGACGAGCATCAGTCTTTGTCATGAAGGAATTTGTCTTAACCATCAAATGTATGAATATGTCTTTGCATTGGTTGCCTGGTTTGTGAAGAGAAACTAAGAGGATAGTTGGTTCTCTCATTTATCGGTGCTGAGGAGGAAGCTCATTGGTTGTCCCTCCAAGAAAAGTTAAGATGGTTCCTCCATCCAGGGTTGTATTGGTTCGAGTATGTGTTATCGGTTGTGGGCAATAGTTCCCAACATATTAAACACTTTCTAACATGGAAGGGCACCAATCGCTTGAATGGTTATCACCACATTTGTCACAGAGAATAAATGGGCTCTGATGAGGACTCTGCACCATACTGTCTTGTTTATTTGCAATTGCTGCCACTTGAGCTGACAGTTATGTTATAGCATCCACATCATGCACTTCAGTGACCTTTCTTGTAGTATTTCTCGCTGAAGGCCATTAGTAACCATTGACTACCAATTCTTCTAATAGTTAAAATGCATTATCGAACGATTTGCTCAGTAATGAACCTCCAGCAACCGCATCCACTATAGGATGATGATGTGGTAGCAATCCTTTATGAAATAAGTAAACCTGATGCCAAGGAGGTATCTCATGATGGGGACATATACATAGAAGATCCTTGTACCTCTCCCAAGCTTCGTACAAGGACTCAAATTTAGATTAGGTGAATGATATAATATCATTCACCATTTCATCAGTCTTGGCCAGTGAAAAATATTTATTGAGGAATTTGCTATCGTTCCAAGTTGCTATTGATCTCATCGGTAGAGATTGCAACTAACTCTTGGCTCTTTTTCTGAGAGAGAAAGGAAATAGCCTTAGGCGAATGGCATCCTTGGATACTCCATTATGCCTAAAGGTGTCACAAATCTCCAGGAAATTGGATAAGTGAGCATTGAAATCTTCACTAGGCAAGCCACCAAATTGCACAGAAGTTTGTATCATTTGGATTATGGCCGGTTTGATCTCAAAATTGTTTGTGCGGATAGGAGGCCGTTTTATACTAGACTGTAAATTCTCCATTTGAGGAGTTGCGAACTCCCTCAAAGGCTTCGTATGGTTATGATCATCTGTCATCTTAACAGTACCTATAACAAATAAAGAATGGAAACTTAAATTAATATGAACAAAAAGAAACTTGAACTAGAACTAAATAAACTCATTGTTAATATTGGCAATACTGAAATTAAGTCATACTTCCTTGGCAACGGTGCCAAAAACTTGTTGACTTTTTCTTTGTCGCAAGTGCATGGGTCACACAAGTAATATAGTGAAAAGTAAGATATCATTCCTATGAGGAATACGTTAATCTCAAAAGCCAAATATTAACCAATAGCTTACTTAATACTATTAAAGAACATTCAAATTTAGAAAGAGTTGTGTACGTTAACTATGAATGAAAGACTTAAATGCAGTAAATCAGAATTAAAGATTTTGATTAGAGAATAGGGAATTCTTCTTAACCCTCTTCTTCAACCAATGATATGCAATCCTCTTAAGCAACAGAAATGAGACGAGATTTGTTAACTTAAGAAACTAACTTTGTTAAAAGCCTATGTCTAGATTATTTAACCATGTTTCATTAACCTAGTTCACTACTGTGAACACCTAATTTTGTCCGGGTCATTAAAACATTTTAATGCGAAATTAAAAAAAAGAAAAGAAAAGAGAAACTAAAAATTAGTTATGTCAATAAGTGTTCTTTGTTTGTTTGGCTCATTTCTTATTTTTTATTTGGCCAAAAAATTTGTTTTGCCCATTTTTTTTGTTTGACCCAAAAATTTGTTTACAAAAATCTAAAAAAAAATAATAAAAAAAATAAAAACATTAATAAAGAAAAAAAGGAGGCTGTTGTTGCAGCCTCTTTTTGTCCTTATGCTTCGTTCTTTTGTTCCATTTTGAGTATGAATCAATTTGCCATTTCTTGGTCCTTTTCCGTTTTTCCTTTTCTCACCAGGCACCAAGCACTGATGCACTCACACCCTCACTGTCACGTATATAGCAGGGCAAAACATTTCACTACTCTTTGCATTTTCTATGCACACACAATACCACAGCAGGGACAATGTTGTGTGCTCCTCATTTCATTGTTGCAGTTGCTCCATTGCACCCATCACATAGTTTTTGTTCCCCATGCTTATTTTGTTTGGATCCTCATAGAACTTGGTTATATAAGAAAGAAAGATGAGAACTTAAGGGGGTTGAAAATTTTCTAAAAAAAAAATAGAACATAGAGAAGGTGAGAAAGAGAAAGAGAAAGAGAGTTTCTTCAGCAAAGAAATGAAGATTGTGAGGATTTGAGAGTGAAGCATAGAGAAGACTTTTTTCTGAAAACTAAACCATTTTTTACAAAAATTATTTTTTCCTTATCAACCATCTCCCAATCTCCAGTTGAAGGTAAACATTTTTTTTTCATTGATTTGAACTTAGAAACATGTAAATCTCAGACTTCATGTACATTTCCCATCTCTTTATTCCTGTCTAATGACAAAAAAAAAAAAAACTGTTCTTGCAAACACCCTGTACCCAGCTAAATCCCAACCTCAACCACACCAAAACCAAATTCACAGCAAATTGGCAAATTTCATATATTACACAGAACCCATAAACCATGCAGCCACTGCCATGGCCAAGCACCCTCACATCCTACGAGCAAACCACCCAAGCCACCTATTTCACCATCACAACCTACCAACAACCATCACCACCCAAGTCACCATCATGATGGCCACCCATCCAACCCCATAACAAAGCCACCTCTATCAGTCATGACCCACCACGAAGCCACCAACAACCATCACCAAACCCGTGAACCATCCCTCACTAAACTTGGAACCACCCCTCACCAAACCCGAAAACACCCAACCACCATAGATCCTTCACCACGAAGCCCAACCAGATCCGGCCACCAGCACACCACCTCCACTTCTCTGCCTC
Source organism: Ormosia emarginata (assembly GCA_029884605.1). Taxonomy (NCBI): domain Eukaryota; kingdom Viridiplantae; phylum Streptophyta; class Magnoliopsida; order Fabales; family Fabaceae; genus Ormosia; species Ormosia emarginata. Next base: position 7,282,744 of record JAQQTP010000087.1, read on the forward strand.
GCGTTGTGACCAACCCCAATGCCCCCTAGCCGCATGCTACCAAAATCTGCCAAGCAACTCGCGCCGTCGCACAACGAAGCCCTCACAGACCTGTCCACCACTATAGTCCCCAGCCACATGGAACCTTAACTTCCAGTCCAAATCCGTCTACCACTATTGTCTGAGTCACTTGGAACCGAACCTCCACCACAAAACAAGCGTCTGCTAACCCATAAACCACCGTCCACCATGAAGCCACGACGACGCCACCATGCCCACCTAACCGAACCATCACTGTCCGACCATCCCATCACCGTCCACGACCTAAGCCTCCATGCCTTGAGTCAGCATGCTTCGTTCTCTCCTTCTTTGGTTTTTGGTTCTAAAAGATCTGGATTTTGATTCTCTAACTTTTGGTTTTCTTTTGTTTCTGTTTTAATTTCAGCAGACCATCCTCTCTTTTTTTGTTTTTTTTTCTTTTGTTTTATTAGGTCTTGTTTGAATCAAGTGGGATTTGATAAAAATGGGCTTTGTTTTGTTTTACTTGGGCTTTAGAGTTACAGTGATCCATTTTTTTTTTTTGGGTTTGGGTAGAGTAGGATAAATGGTAATTGTTTTGATTTTGTGAGTTTATTTTGAATCTAACACATATATAAAAAAAATATTAGGCTTTAATTAAGGTTTTATTTACCTTATTTAATATTTATGTTTATCTTTTTGTTAGTATGTTTTTTAATCATGTTGTTAATATTGTTTTTTTTTAGGTATCAATTTTTACAACTTTCTTTTTTCAAAAAAAACATAAAATAAAATAATTGAGCCTTGCTGAGAAAGAATAAAATGGGATTAGCTGAGCTAAGACAACTTGTTAATTTTGCTGTTTTAAAATTATCTATAGTTGTGACAACTTGATGATTCATTTTTTTTAAATAAATAAAACAAAATAATTGAGCCTTGTCGAGAAAGAATAAAATGGGATTAGCTGAGTTGTGACAACTTATTAATTTTGCAGCTTTTAAAATCATCTAAGTTGTGACAACTTAATGATTTTTTTTCTTTTTCTTAAAAAAAATCAAATGAATTTTAAAATAAAAAAATCTCTTCAAAATTAAAAATAACCAACCCATAATCGTTTTTTTTCTAAAGAACGACATGACTTTGAATTCTTCATTACACCTAGGGATACGTAGGAATAGAATATCTATTCTATCGAGCCAAAATTAAATTTTTGTAATTTATATGTTAATTTCTTTTTATGTCTTAAAAATAGGCAAAATAAATATTTTCAAGAGTTATAAAAAATTTGCACAATTGACTTAAGGTGACTGTCTTAGGATGGATGCATTAGGGGTACTGTTTCCCTATGCATAATTAGACTCTCGAACTTGAGTTTTCGAACGTAGATCATCTTTTTTAGGTTTTCTAATTTTTTCTAATAAAAAAATAAAATTGGTGGCGACTCCATTTCTTTTTCTTAATAATCTTATTTATTTTTTACTGCTCCCGCCACGATCATGGTCGCGACAGTTGGTGACTCCACTGGGGATACTTGAGAGTCAAACCTTTGTAAGTTGGTTGTGCAAATTTTATGACATTTATATGTTTTACCCTTTTTGTTATTGTTATTGTTTTTCTATTTTGTTTAATTTTTTTATTAATTATTTTAACTGTGATTTTATTTTATTATACAAACCTTAGGATAGAGGATTTTTTGGAATCTGTTTTGCATTTGTTTTTTTTTTTAGCAGGATGTGGGTAATCTTTAGAATTATGAAAGTTTGTATGTTCCCTACTTATACTGCACTTACACGTTTCTCGCACACATTCGAGTGGGGCCCTATACCTAGGTCTTAGTGAAACCTAAGTTAGGAAGAGGTTGCCTAGTGGTAGCTATTTTGGATGTACATCATGTTTAGTTATCGCGGAAACCTCATCTAGAGTGTGCCTTTTTAGAATGTCCCACACCTAGTGGTTTACCCACTGTTTGTGGTCATCATTCTGAAATAAGACTTAGCTCTAGAGGCTTTTAGAATAGTAGAACCTCCCAATGAAAGTTCTCATGAATCAGAAAGACTTGTAGATCCTTAGGATAGAACTCTTCAAATTTAGCCAATTCATTAGGGCACAAAGGAAGCATACCTTTTCATTTTCTTTAAATTTATCCATGTCATAATCTCTATTGTACATATACAATATAAATAGTATGGTCCGTTAATGTAATAAGTCATAATCATACCCCTCTCAAAAAATTTTTTTAGCTAAAAAAAAAAATTCTTTACAAAAAAAAGGGTCGATAAGTCACTATTAAAGGACCAACTATTACATTCATCTTATATTTTGAAATAAAAGAAAAAAAAACAAATTTTCATCATGCATTCTTGTATATGTTCACTTTTTAAAAATAAAAAATAAAAAGAAAAAAAGAATTTTTTTAATTCCATTTAATGTTTTCTTTTTTTAAAATAAAAATAAAAATAAAACTTGAACCATTACTCGTCCTCGGAAAATGTAGATCGCACAAACAGGGACCTACGAGACAAGGTTGCAAACTAGGCTGCAAAAGATGTCAAACTCAGAAAGAAATTTAGGTCGAGAAATGCTTGAAATGAGGGGAAGAATTGATGCGATGGCAGAAGGGCAATCAATGGTCGAGAATTTACTGAGATAGTTAATTGAGACTCTTAGAACAACAAATGGAACTGCTGCCGGCACTGGAGTAGATGTAAATGAAGGGGATGATTCAATGAACAAAAATCATAAATGAGAGAATAACAATGCAGAAATTGCTCATGAGCATCCAATGAAGATATTCATGAACAACTACTTAGAAAAAAATTTTAAGAGATGAATTAATCAGAAAGATGCAAGCACAAATTAAAGCCATTCAATGTCCTAACATGTATGATTCAGTGGGAATCGATGAACTGTGCCCGGAGGTTGAAGTCAATATCCTTAAGAACTTCAAAATTTTAGATTTCTCAAAGTACAATAGAAGCACCAATCCAAAGTTTCATTTGAAGACTTACATCACTAAAATAACCATTTGGTCACGGGATCAAAAATTCCTAATCAATTTCTTTCATAAAAGTCTGACCGGGTCGACTTTAGAATGATATATGCAACTTGAACATTCAAAGGTTTCCTGCTGGGATGATTTGATAAATCTATTCTTAGGGCAATACCGATTCAACATCGACGTTGCACCTAACTGAGAACAGTTATGGGTAATGCAAAAGAAGAATGATGTGATTTTCAAGCAATGTGCTCAAAGATGGAGAATGTTGGCAGCCCAGGTTCAACCACCATTGACTTTGTCAGAATTGAGCTCATACTTTATGGGACCTTAGGAACACCTTTTATTGGGATGATGGCAAGGGCTGCCTACAAGGATTTTTCTAACCTAATTTTGGTTGGAGAAAGGATAGAGAATCTTGCAAGATCAAGTAAGTTACCTGCTAAAAATATAGAGAGCAATTTTCCTAAGATGGTGGCACCGACAAGAGAGGAAGAGCCATATGTCAGTGCTTACCAAACCTCATACCAAGTCATTAATGTTCCCTCGACGTGTTCATATGTCCCAACTCGTCCTGTCTGTACTAATCAGCCTCCAACTGTAACATCCTGAAAAATATCTGTTTAAGTATAAATGATCATTTTATATTATTCTTGATTTTTAGGAATTTTTCTAGAATTTTTTAAAAAACGATGAATATTTTAATATATACTTTGTTTTGCGTGCACACTGAGTTGAGAATTGCTGAGGTCAGTGTAACGCTTCGGAAATTAATTATTTCACCACCAATAGTCATTTTCTAATATTTGTGAATTATGTGAATTTTTCTGGAATTTTCTGGAAACGTCGAATATTTTAATATATTTCTCGATTTACGTGTGCGCTGTGCATACCCAGGAAGATGCGATGTCTTCCTTGTGGCTGGTAAACTCTAAATTATGGACTTGTCGATGAGGGATCTTACTAAACCCGAGGCCGGGCACAATTTACGAAGTTTACATTTTACAGGGTTTTACCCGATGAATGAAATCGCGGTATTGTAAAATCATCTGATGAATAATGAAATATTATTTTCATCATCAGTAACTCTTCTACACTAGAGGAAAAATAATACTGACAGTGTAAATATTCATCTGTGTTAGTGTGCCCGATTAGGAAATGACTTTACTTCTACTTTATCGAGAAACGTGCGAAGCTTCTCACGGAAGCTTGGAGGAAGCTTCTTGGAAATTTCCTCTTCCTCCTTCCCCATGCAAAAGCAGCCCATTCCCTCCTCTCTCTCCTTCATGCACGGTTGGACAACATTTTGGGAGGGGAAATTGATTTTTATTTCCTAAAGCATTTCCTTTACTTCTTCTTTCTTCTGCTTCTTTCTTCTTCTTCCTCATGATATTTTCTCCTCCCTCTCTCCAGAAATCCCACGGCACCAGCAGCCCTTCCCCCTCATTCATCACCAAATTTTCTTCCAACCACACTCTCTTAACTCTCTTCCTCTCCTGGACATCCTTCTTGTTTGGAGCATCTTGAGATTCCACCATCGTCACCATTTTCTCCAAGCTCCAAGCTTTGAGCTTTTTGGGTAAGTTTCAAGACTTCTCTTCTTTCTCCTCCATTTTCGTGATCATGGTTTTCATGTTGGCCATCCATGGCTTATTTTTCAAGCCTTGGTATTGATTCTAACAAAGTCACCATTTTTAGGGTTCTTGGAGCTCAAATCCGAAAATTCAAAGGAGGTTCTTGGTGTTCTTCTTTTGTTTTTCTTCACTTAGGTAAGAGGAAGACACTCCTCCTCAACCTCTCTTAGCATCTAGGAACCTTGATTGTGTTGTTGGTGGAAAAACCCTAATGAGGGTTATCCTTTGATTTTGTGATTAGCATGCCTATGTGTTGTTATTGATTTCTGAATCCATGTATAAAGTTCTCTCATTTTTATGTTGTTCTTCATGATAGTGCATTTGTTGGGTTTGTATGATTGATTGATGCCTCTTGCATGATTTGAAGGTATATTTGAGTAACTTGTTGATTAAATATGATAATGATTGGTTTGGTTTGAGTTAATGGACCTGGAGAACTTTATTTTCTGCAAGTTTACGCGTGGTAATCGATTACACGAGGCTTGTAATCGATTACCAAGCTCTTAAGGGTACGAAATCGTGATTCTGAAAATCTGGTAATCGATTACATCTTGTGTGTAATCGATTACAGAGATTCTGTCTAGCTTGTAATCGATTACAAGAGTGGTGTAATCGATTACCAAGCCTCTGATGTCACGAAATGATGCTTCTGGGAATCACGTAATCGATTACAACTTGTGGGTAATCGATTACGGAGGTTCTATTTGATTGGTAATCGATTCCCACGGATGTGTAATCGATTACCAGGTCCTTGAAGTTACGAATAGTAGTTCTGGGAATCATGTAATCGATTACAATGAGATTGTAATCGATTACAGGGATTCTGTTTCGCTGGTAATCGATTACCAGGGTGATGTAATTGATTACCAAGACCCAAGAATGAGATTTTTGAGCTGGAAATGATTGAGATTATGGTTCTTTGTCCTTTGTAACTCAAACATAACCTAAAAACCCTGAATTCAAAGATTTTACTTTACTTAAATGTGATAGGAATATGTATTCATACCGATAGAGAAGAAATGATTTTGAAAATGGAATCCTTGGATCCATGACATGGAAATTGTGGTATGTGTCTGATAAGGAACATATATTGATGCTGATATTGGCCTATTGTGGCATTTTATGTAATGGTATGAGATTGTGAATCATACATGTCCATGCATAGTATCATATGGATTGTGAATGTCCTTGTGGACTGTTGTAAGGCCAAGTTACCTAGGAGATTGAACACACCTTAGTGCGGGTGCAAGTAGACAAGTGTGGGTTATGTGATGACCTTGGGGGCGTCGAGGTGCGAGTCCTTCACAAGGGGCAGTTGGTAGCTCCTCTGCCTGTGGGGCAAATCGATGCAAACGCACCGACGATCCGGACTTGACACTGTCCTATATCGTGATCTAGTGTAGAATGTCTGTACAATGCCATGATTATGCACAAGAAAATTTATTGATAGCACTGGCCTCGGCAGCCGAGTTACAGATATGTCTCCTGATCTTTCTCTCCGACTATTTGAGTTTAGCTCCATAGAGTAGGAATTTGGGAAAGCATGTATGTGAGTCATAATATACATTGTCATTGTTAATATTTATTTTTCCATATCCATGACTGTTTTGGTTATTACTGAGATGACTATCTGCCTGGAATTGTTTATTTGCTTACTGTTGGAATTACTGCTTATTAGTTGAATATGATATTCTGAATGGCTATTTGGGCACGTGGTGCCGTACTGTTTCTAGCTGCTATAATTGGTAATGATGGTAGGATGTCTTACCTCTTTCTTGTATTTCTGTTACTTGCTATATGTATGTATACTGTATTGATCGAAGACGACGGTAAGGAGGCAGAAGATCCCGAGTTTCCCGGCTTCTGGCCCGAACGAGACTAGCTTCTATTGAGACGATGGCGGCACGTATGCACGGATTTCTTGGTGATGTGCGTCTGACCTTCCTCGGAGGGCCGGAGTGTTGGCATATCAACTTGAATTCCGATCGCTGCGTCTACTTAGGAGATGTGTCGATCGCCCTAACCTGGAGACGTCATGAGGCACCTGTCCTCACCTGCCACATCAGCCTGTGACTGGAGTTTTACTTGCCCATCAGAGAGATGCGGGGTGATCGTTACTACACCCCTTGGGAGGACTCTTTTGATTCTACTGCTCAGGCTCCTGCCCGTGGTTCTGTGGTTCCCATGGAGGTTTCCTCTGAAGAGGAGGATCCTGCTGAGGACCCGGATACCGTCCCTCCTCATCTGAGAGGCGAGTTTCTTCGGTAGCTACCGATGGCTACCAAGTGTTTTATTTTGGGGCCCGATGTATTTTTTTTTTTGTGGGTTGTATATTTTGGTATCTCTCGGGGCATATTTGTATAATCCTTTGGGGCGGTGTATAGTTTTGCTTTTTGGGTAACTCGAGGCTTGTATCTAAGTATAAATGATGTTAGCACATATATATATATATATATATATATATATATATATATATATATATATATATGCATGTTATTCAGATGAGAATTTTGTCTACTATTTTATTCTTCACCGTCATTTATATTCCGCATGGTTAGAATGATTATCAAAACAAAAAAAAATATTTCTGCTATTTTGCTCGCGTATTTAAGAATTGAACAAGTTAAACTTAAACGAATGAACCGGGTCTTGAAATGTTAAAACTTTACTTTTCCGCATTTTTTTTATTTGACAATGTGACGTTCCCTCCCAAAAAGGGGCGTTACACCAACAACTCGAAATCTCTGAACAATTGGTAATTTGAGGTGTTAATTGATGTGATTGCCATCTTAGACTTTTGTGATGTTGAACTTATGTTAACTTTCATGAAGTATTAATGTAATAGATTTGCATGAATTTTAGCATATCTTATTTCTTTTCATCTTCATCATATTGTCTTTCTTATCTTTTTTTTTTCTTTTGTTTATTCAAAGTGTCTTCCTTATGTGTGGACCGTAGTAGACTCCAATTCTTGGCAAATTCTCATTTTGATAGATGTCAATAGTTATAAAGTCCACGTGTGTAGATGTCTTTTGCAAAAAAAAAAATAAAAAAAAAATAAAGGAAAAAAAAAAGAATTGGTGTGCATTCATAAAGGGAGCAATTAAGTAATCACTTGGTGTCCATTATCCTTTTATCTCTGAATTAATTTTTTTGAAAATGAGCAATCAAGATTTAAAATGAAGATTGGTCATCTTTCTCTCTCCTTTACAAATATTCATCCTTTCATTATCCTTTGTTGTCCCCTTTTGGGCTCTAAAGTTTTCTTCAATAAACCCTAGACAATGATCAACCCCCTATGCCAGGGGATAGCACAAAACAAAGATGGATTGCCATGGTGACTATTTTGAAGCATATGGAAAAAAATAATAGGAAGAAAAGGTGATAATGGCAGGAAGTAAACAAAAAAAAAACATGATGAAAAACTAAAAAAAAAAGTAAAAAGAGAGAAGAGAAAGAAAGAAGAAAGAAAATGAAATAAAATGGGTTATGACAAAGGTGAATGATTGAAGTGACAAGAAAAAGGGAAGAAATTGAGAACAATAAGAGAAAAATGTGTTTGAAAATGCAAAAGTAGCTGACAAAGTTCAATTTTGAATAAAGATCCTTGGTCTCATTCAACCCTTAAACACTTGTTTGAACCTTATATCTTTCATTTTATAATCACTAACCTTGGTCACGTTACAATCCTTAAAAAGTCCATTATGATTAATGAATGATTGATTTTATTTTCATAATTTTTAATTTTAAGGCAAAATATTATGCTCATCCAAGTATCCAGTTCATTGCTCTTTAAAAAAAAAAGAGGAAAAAAGGGAATTAAAAAAAAGAAAAAAAAATAGAGACTCACACTGGGGCAAGTGTCTACCTTGTTTAAGCTGGCCCTACACTGGGGCAAATTTTTTCTCTATCTCAGTTTACCTATATTGGGGCAAAACTTTTAGTTCAATTTGGCGCTACACTAGGGCAATTTTTTTTTCTAGCTCAGTTGGACCTACACTGGGGCAAATCTTTTGGTTACTAGGGCGAGTTTTTTCCCTATTCAATTCAATCCTGGACTAGAAAAAATTTCTCTTCTCAATTTGGCCTTACACTAGGACAAGTTTTTACCATATTCGATTCGACTCTAAATTGGGACAATTTCTCTTTTCCCTGGTTCATTTTGTCCTACACTCGGGCAAATTTTTTGGCCACTAGGGCGAGTTTTTACCTTATTCAATTCAATCCAAGATTAGGGCACAATTCTCCTTAGTTCAACTTGGCTTGGTGTAGATGCTCAGTAGAAGGAAGTCGTTGGCCATAATGTCTAGTAGGCAACTAAAGATCATTTTCATAAAGGTCAAACCAATCCATACTGGGGCGACACCTCTTTGAATCCCATACCATTGTTTGTGTAGTGAAACTTCCAAGTCCAATCTAGAAGTTGTTTACTTCTTTCCTATTGTACTTTTGAATTCATGTATGTCTGTTACGTAATGCTTCAAGTAAGGTGAACATGAGTACAATACTATGATTTGACCATCTAATGGTAACTCTCTGATGAACAATTCAGACAGAAAAGAACTTGTAAGTTTCAATTGAAGGGAAAATGTTATCCTAAGGGATAACTCAGAAACAAGAGGTACCCAAAAAAAGAAGATGGAAGTGAAGATTTTGAAGAAAACTAGGAATAAGAGAGGGATTGTGTGCCTGATGATCAAACTTGAAAGGAAAGATACTTAAGATCCCAAGGATTTTGAAACAAGTTGATAAGGCTTAGTTTGCGAGAGCTTGCACCCGGGTTTGATGGATCAAAAGTTTCCAAGGAAGCAATTAGCATCGAGAATGCAAGCGAAAGATTTTGACAAGATGTTTTCAATCTATTGACATGATCTTTAGAGTTTAAGTTGCAGGAATAAACAGTGCAACATCTTTTCATGATCGAAAGACAATGAGCTGCAACAGCTTTGAAAGAGACGTCTTTGGTTTTCACGCCAAGCTTCACTATAGAAGAACAAACAAAGTTTGAAAAAAAAATCTTTTTGGACAAAGTTGCCCATTACCTTTTAAAATTACTGTCTTTCAAATTTCAGGTCAAGCCCACCGTCTTTTTAAATTATGGGCCAAGCCTACTGCCTTTTAAATTCCGAGTCATGCCCATTGCTTTTTAGATTTCAGGACACCAGATACCCAATCTCTTTTAAATTCTGGGCCAAGCCCATTGCCTTTTAATTTTTGGGACACCAGATACCCAATGTCTTTTAAATTTCAGGCCAAACCCATTGCCTTTTAAATTTCAAGACACTAGATACCCAATGTTTTTTAAATTCTGAGACAAGCTCATTGTCTTTTAAATTTTGGGACTCCAGATACCCAATGTCCTTTAAATTCTGGGCCAAGCCTATTGCCTTTTAAATTTCGGGACACTAGATACCCAATGTCTTTTAAATTTCGGGTCAAGCCTATTGTTTTTTAAATTTTGGGACACCAGATACCCAATGTCTTTTAAATTCTAGGTCAAGCCCATTGTTTTTTTTTTATTTTGGGACACCAGATACCCAAATGTCTTTTAAATTTCAGGCCAAGCCTATTGCCTTTTAAATTTTTGGATACTAGATACCTAATGCTTTTTAAATTTCGGGCCAAACCTATTGCCTTTTAAATTTTTTGGATACCAGATACCTAATGTTTTTTAAATTTTGGGCCAAGCCCACTGTCTTTTAAATTTCGGGACATCAGATACCCAATGTCTTTTAAATTTCGGGCCAAACCCATTATCTTTTAAACTTCGGGTCAGACCCACTGTCTTTTAAATTTCGGGTCAAACCCATTGTCTTTTACAATTCCAGGTCATGAGGTCACCCAACGTCATTAAAAGAAAAGAAGACTATTTGTAATCAATAAACGTCAATTGAGCTGTGATAGCTTATTGACAATATGGTGAGGTCTCTGGCTTTATGCCGAGCTTCACCTTAGTAGGATTAACGATTCTACAACAACTCATAAATTCACATTTGAGCTCACTGGCTTTCAATTAGCATCTTTGCCTTGTCCATTCATATTATCCCATGCATTGCCAGATAAAATTTAAGTTCATGTCTTTACTCATTTCTTACAATGATAAAATGAAAAACTAGGGTTATTCCTAATATCTAGTAAGAAACAAGTAAAGAGGAGCAACTGTGAATACCCAATTTTGTCCAGGTCATTAAAACATTTTAATGCTGAATTAAAAAAGAAAAGAAAAGAGAAAATAAAAATTAGTTAAGCTAATAAATGTTCTTTGTTTTTTTGGCTCATTTCTTGTTTTTTGTTTGGCCCAAAAATTTGTTTAGCCCATTTCTTATTTTCTTGTTTGGCCCAAAAATTTGTTTACAAAAATCTTTAAAAAAAAACAACAACAACAACAATAAAAAAAATAATAAAGAAAAAAAGGAGGTTGCCATTACAACCCTTATGCTTTCTCCTTTTGATCCATTTTGTGTATGAATCATTTTGCCATTTCTTGGTCCTTTTCCTTTTTCTTTTTCTCACCAGGCACCATGCATTGATGCACTCACACCCTCCCTATCACGTACATTGCAGGGCAAAATGTTCCACTACTCTTTGCATTTTCTCTGCACACACAATACCATAGCAGGGACAATGTTGTGTGCTCCCCATTTCATTGTTGCAGCTACTCCATTGCACCCATCACACAATTTTTGTTCCCCATGCTTATTTTGTTTGGATCCTCCTAGAGCTTGGTTATGTAAGAGAGAGAAAAATGAGAATTTGAGGGGGTTGAAAATTTTCTAAAACAAAAATAGAATGCAGAGAGGGTGAGAAAGAGAAGGAGAGTTTCTTCAGCAAAGAAATGAAGATTGTGAAGATTTGAGAGTGAAGCAAAGAGAAGACTTTTTTCTAAAAACTAAACCATTTTTTACAAGAATTATTTTTTCCTCATCAACCATCTCCCAATCTCCAGTTGAAGGTAAACATTTTTTTTTCATTGATTTGAACTCAGAAACATGTAAATCTCAGACTTCATGTACATTTCCCATCTCTTCATTCTTGTCTAATGACAAAAAAAAAAAGAACTTCCTGTAAACACCCTGTACCCTGCTAAATCCCAACCTCAACCACACCAAAACCAAATTCATAGCAAATTGGCAAATTTCATATATTACACAGAACCCATAAACCATGCAGCCACTGCCATGGCCAAGCACCTTCACATCATACCAAAGACAAACCACCCAAGCCACCTATTTCACCATCATAACCCACCAACAACCATCACCACCCAAGCCACCATCGCGATGGCCACCCATCCAACCCCTAACAAAGCCACCTCTATCATCCATGACCCACCGGAGCCACCAACAACCATCACCAAACTCGTGAACCATCCCTCACCAAACTTGGAACCACCCCTCACCAAACCGAAACCGCCCAACCACCACAGATCCCCCACCACAAAGCCACCACGAAGCCCAACTAGATCCGACCACTAGCACACCACCCCCACTTCTCTGCCTCGCGTCGTGACTAGCCACCACCCCCTAGCCGCGCTCCACTAAAATCTTCCACCCACCTCACGCCGTTGTACAACAAAGCCCTCACTGAGCCACCGTCCACCACCGTGGTCCCCAGCCACACGAAACCTCAACTTCCAGCCTAGATTCATCCACCATCGTTGTCCCAGTCACCTGGAACTTAGCCTCCACCACAAAACGAGCTTCTGCCAACCCGTAAACCACTGTCCACCACGAAGCCACGACAAAGCCACCATGCCCACCTAACCGAACCACCACTGTCCGACCATCTTTTTGTCGTCCATGGCCTGAGCCTCCATGCCTTGAGTCATCATGCTTCGTTCTCTCCTTCTTTGGTTTTTGGTTCTGAATGATCTGGATTTTGGTTCTCTAACTTTTGGTTTTCTTTTGTTTCTGTTTTAATTTTAGCAGACCAACCTCTCTTTTTTTTTTCTTTTGTTTTATTAGGTCTTGTTTGAATCAAGTGGGGTTTGATAAAAATGGGCTTTGTTTTGTTTTACTTGGGCTTTAGAGTTGCAGTGATCCTTTTTTTTTGGGGGGGTTTGGGTAGGGTAGGATAAATGGTAATTGTTTTGATTTTGTGAGTTTATTTTGAATCTAAAACATATAGAAAAAAAATCTTAGGGTTTAATTAAGGTTTTGTTTACCTTATTTAATATTTATGTTTATCTTTTTGTTAGTATGTTTTTTTAATCATGTTGTTAATATTGTTTTTTTTAGGTATCGATTCTTACCATTTTCTATTTTTTTAAAATAAAATAAAATAATTAAGCCTTGTTGAGAAAGAATAAAACGAGATTAACTGAGTTATGATAACTTGTCAATCTTGCAGTTTTAAAAATCATTTAAGTTATGACTGCTTGATAATTCATTTTTTTAAAAAAATAAATAAAATAAAATAATTGAGCTTTGAGAAAGAATAAAATGAGATTAACTGAGTTGTGACAACTTGTTAATCTTGCAGGTTTTAAAATCATTTAAGTTATGACAACTTGATGATTTTTTCTTCTTTTTCTTAAAAAAAATCAAATGAATTTTCAAAATTAAAAAAATCTTTTCAAAATTAAAAATAACTGACCCATAATTGTTTTTTTTCTAAAGAACGATGTGGCTTTGAATTTTTCATTGCACCTGGGGATACGTAGGAGTAAAATATCTATTCTGTCAAGCTAAAATTAAATTTTTATAATTTTTCTATTAATTTCTTTTTATGTCTTAAAAATGGGTAAAATAAACATCTGTAAGAGTTATAAAAAAATTTATACAATTGACTTAAGGTAACCGTCTTAGGACGGATGCATTAGGGGTGTTGTGGGGTTAAGTCTCCACCATTCCCTGTGCATAATTAGACTCCCGAACTTGAGTTTTTGAATGTAGATAATCTTTTTTAGGTTTTTCGAATTTTCCTAATAAAAATATAAAATTGGTGGTGACTCCATATCTTTTCCTTAATAATCTCATTTACTTTTTGCCGCTCCAGCTGCGATCACGGTCGCGACAATGTTTTCATGAGATCTAGTGCAAACTCCACTCATTAAGAACGATTCCCAACAATAGCTATGCATGACCAATAGGTATATGTCTATCCCATTAGCTAATTAACTTATTCCACTATTAGAATGAAATTAAACATATATTAACCATATCTATGATCTCAATCCTAAATCCCTATGTCTAGTTCAATAAATTTAATCAAAACACATTAAATGTTGGCCAAACACTTAAGAACATTAAGAGAAATATGATTAAACAAATCCAAATCATCTATATTAGCTCAAAGGATTACAAAATCATCAATATTCATAAAAGGATCTAAAGAAATCCCTATATACAGCTTAGCTACTCATGACAAACGAAAAACTATCACAAATAATCAATGTCATGGCAATAGAAGAGAGAAAGTGAAAGGAGTAAGAGATGGAAGCTCAATATAGTAAGAGATGGAAGCTCAATATAGTGATCTTTGATGCTTGAATCTTCTTCCTTGAAGAAAATAACCTCTAACTTTGGTCCTTTTGGCTTCCTTTCAACCTCAACCACAAACCCTAACAGTTGTGTTCTAAAATGTAAATTTTTTTTTGTTGAATTGCCTAAAATCAGTATTTATAGGCTATTTTTCACTGCTACGCTGCGACATGAGCCACCTTGCACCACAACGCGCATTGAATTTAGGTCACCACATCGCGACATTCACTCCTTTGTGTCGCGGCGTACAAGCCTTGGGTTTTAGTACTCTACAGGCTGAATGCACCACGCCACGACATGAACCTACCTGAGCCGTGACATGAGATGCTGAAATTGACCTTGGGCTTTCTCTTTCAATGTAGGTCCAAGTCTTTTACAAATCTGGTTATTTGGAGATCTTCCTGCAATAGAGAAATCACCCATTTAATAACAACCTACAAATATACTTAATCTATCAAAGAATCGAAAACATTTTCTCAAAATCATAATGGAAGACATCAACAAGGAATTATATGAAAATGAGGCTAAAGTCTTCCATTCATACTTAATAACAAGGATGAAGCAATCAATAGAACACATATATAAGGCATAAATAACTACATTTTGTGGAGTTATTAAGTGGACTGGTTCCTACGCACGCTATGAGAGAGTACTGACCTTGTTGCATGGAAACTAGTAACCTTGACCCTCTGAGAAACTAGGGCTAAATCCTCACTCAAAGAAACTTTCAAACTTTCCCTTTTACCTCATTTGACCAAATGATTATGCATCATTAAATATTGCTCTGCTTGGGAATTAGCAAGTACAGGAAATCATGCAGTGTTATATATGACTCATACAAAACCACTGCATTAACTCATCACATGATTCTCTCTAATTAAGTGCAATACTAAACTCTAGTAAACATGTACTCTCAGCTCACTTCTAGCTCATAAACTAGCATATTCCATGTTTCTAGTTAAGTAATCATACTTATGATACTTGCATCTAGCTTGCCTCATTATCACACCACAGTGATAAATTATGCCACCCTAGTGTACTTAAGGTCCTAGATACCTACTTTAGGCAATTCCTAACTTATGGAATGTTTAAAGCCTCATACTTTCTCATATGCAAGGTAATCATTTTCTCAATGAAATACCCCTACCAGTGTCTCAACATACTTTAATAGGCATGTATAAGGGATTCTAGCAAGTAGGGAAATCTTCTTTCCCAAAATAAATTTCCTAGACAACTACTCTGGGCCCCCAGAAAGGTTGATTTTCAAAAATGCACTAAATGTACATCCTAACTTCTAAAATTCTAGAATTTTGTAGGAAAATATCCTTATCTCATATCTTTCAAATGCAAAAACTTCACCTTATTTGACTTAGTGTAGCCAAGGTTATGCAACAAAATGCAAAGGTTGAAATACCGCAACTTGCTAACTTACCAGATTTTGACCTTACTTTAAACTAAAATTGGGAACGCATGAGAAGTGCAAAAATTATGAGATTTTACAATCAAATAGCCTTACATGTTAGCTTTAAAATGCCTGTTGTCTCATGCAATTTGCACCTCGGAGCAAGAAGTTATTCAACTTGGTTTACTAGGTGGCAGACTGCTTGTTTATGAAGAATTTGACTTAGATTCAAACCAAAACTGGTGCTAATTTGGTTGTGATAATAATCTGAAATTTTTACTACATGAAGTCTTATGTCTTAGTTTTAAATGCAACAAGAATCAGGTCAATCCAATGACTAGAGCTCAAGTTATGCTACAAACACTACATGCTATCAAGATATCCTATTCTACTAGTCGTTGGGCGCTTGGGCGCCCAACACCTGGCACCTGAGCGCCCAATGGCCTGCTGCATGCAAATTTCTCTCTTGATCATGAGTGTTTGAGCACCCAAAACTAAGTGCTTGAGCACTGGTCATATGAAGCAGAATCTACAAAATTATGTGAAATTCTACTACTGTTCCATTGGAACATAGCAAATTCCAATCTTCCAAAATTTGCTTCTAGGTGATTTCTATCACCACTAGCACTCTCCAAAAATGTTGTAGCACACCTACAACTTGTTGGTTCACTCAAACATGGATTAATGGTCAAAATCACATCCATACATACCTAACTTCTAAGTTGTCCAAAGACAAAGATCATCATCTTGGATACACAAAGCTGAAATTGACTAATATCATCCATTGAAAAACAAGGACTGAGTAAAGAAAATAGATTCTTGCATCTCAAACCCATTTTCTCCATCTAAAAAACCTAACATCAACCATGGAATGGATGAAGTAAAAGATGAGATTTAACGTTAAGAACCCCTACCTCTTGTAGACAAGATGATCCTCAAGCTTTTCCCTTTGATCTTTTAGTTCTCTTTGGCTTTTCCTCCTCTTTCCCCTCTTCTTTCTCCCCTTCAGTTGCTTCTTTCTTTTTCTCTTTTTCTGTTTCTATTTTCCTTTGTTCCAGCCGTGGGAGATAAAAGAGAAATAAGGAAGAAAAGTGTCACTTGGCTACTTAAGCCATACTGGAATCTTATATCTGCTAAGGACACTTGAATTACGCTAAATCAAGTTTTTTTTTACTTCCAATAGCTTTAAAATAAATACTAAGATTCATTAAAATTGTTATTTCACCATTATCACATTTTTCCATATCTGCAGCAAGTGAATCAAGCATTAAAATGCATAACCAGTATGTCTAAAAATACCAAACTAACTTTGATTACTCTCAAATTTTAACTACATCCTCATCCACCTATTTGTGACTTAGAAATAAACTCTCTAGGTTTATTTCCCTCAACTTAGCAATTTACGCTACTATCTGAGTCATTTTAAGTTACTTTACACACTCTAGGTTACAACAAAGTGCTTAAACTAACTCAGTTTGTCACAAAACTTAACTGACATGTCAATCAAGTGTTATGCTACCTTTGTAACCATAAATTAGTCTAGCATGCTAAAAAGAAGATGTTACATCACTGATGATAGCTCGAGGGATTCCAAATTGACTTAAGACATTTTCCTTTAAAAATTTAAGAACAATTTTATGATCATTGTGTCGACATAGAATCACCTCTATCTATCTTGAGACATAATCAACTTCAACCAAAATATACACAAATCTAAATGATGATAGAAATAGACTCATGAAATCAATTCCCGAACAATAAAAAAATTTCAATGACAAGGATAAGGTTCAGAAGCATCATGTTTTGTTTAGAAATAGAACCCAATTTTTGACAGTTTTCACAACTTTTGCAAAATGTATAGTTATCCTTAAAATAAAGTGGGCCAATAAAATCCACACTATAAGATTTTTGCTGTTGTTTTCTTTGAAGAAAAGTGACCTCCATGTGCTTCTAAGTGACAAAATTTAATGACACTACCTACCTCACTATTGGGTGCATATCTCCGAATAATTTGATCAGGACAATATTTGACAAATATGGGTCATCCCAATAAAAATTTCTCACCTCAGTCAAAAACTTCCTTCTGTCTTGGTGCGTCCATTGAGGCGGCATCTTTCCTATTACAAGAAAATTGACTATATTAGCAAACCAAGGCATGGAATTGACAAAAAATAAAAATTCATTGGGAAAAGAATCATTAATAGGTGTGATATCAAAAGGTGAGTTTGTCGTAAGTCTAGACAAACGATCTGCAACAACATTTTTTGCTTCTTTTTTATCTTTTATTATAATGTTGAATTCTTGAAGCAACAAAATCCACTATATCAACCTAGGTTTGGCGTCCTGCTTAGACATTAAATATCTAACAGTAGCATGATCGGTGAAAATAATAGTAGAAGAACCAATAAAATAAGCTTGAAATTTGTCAAATGCAAAAATTACAACAAGTAATTTTTTTTAGTAGTGGTGTAATTCATTTGTGCACTATTTAAAGTTCGACTTGTGTAATAGATTACACGAGGCCTTTCTTTGGCCTAAAACAGTGCTAATAACAAAATCACTAGCTTCACATATCAACTCAAAAGGAAAAGACCAGTCAGGGGTTTACGTGATAGGAGCAGATGTCAGAAGACTAATTAATTTTTCAAAAGATTTTTGACATTCTTGAATCCAATCAAATGGTGCATCTTTTATTAGAAGATTACATAATGGTCTAGATATGATACTAAAGTCCTTAATGAATCTTTTGTAAAATTTTGCATGTCCTAAAAATGAACAAACTTCCTTGACTGTTTTTTATGAAGGAAAATGGACAATTAATTTAACTTTGGCCTTATCAACTTCAATTCCTTTAGAAGATATCACATAACCTAACACTATTCCTGAGATAACCATGTAATGACATTTTCCCATTTACACAAGTCATTTTTCTTTACATCTTTAAAGAACTTTTTCCAAATTATCAAGACAAATTTCAAATGAATTTCCAAAACTGTCAAGTTATCCATGAAAACCTCTAAATAATGCTCAACCATGTCACTAAAAATACTTAGCATGCATCTTTGGAATGTTGTTGGAGCATTACAAAGGCCAAAAGGCATTCTTCTAAATGCAAAAATGCCAAAGGGGCATGTAAAAATAGTTTTTTCTTGATCCTCTAATGCAATGAGTATTTGATAATAGCCCGAATAACCATCAAGAAATTAGTAGTAGGGATATCTTCCTATCCTTTCTAGAATTTGATCAAGAAATGGTAAGGGGAAATGATCTTTCCTAGTGGTAGTATTTAATTTTCTAAAATCAATACACATACGCCAATTGGATGAGACTCGCATAGGTATTAATTCACCTTTTTCATTTTCAACCATTGTTATTCCAGATTTCTTAGGCACATTTTGTGTAAGGCTTACCCACTGGCTATCAGAGATAGGGTAGATAATTTCAACATCAAGTAATTTTAAAACTTCAGCTCTAAATACCTCTTTCATGTGTGGATTTAATCTTCTTTGAGGTTGTTGTGATGTTTTAGCCTTATCCTCTAAATGTATTCTATGTGTACAAATTAATGGATTAATATATTTTATGTCCTTTAATATCCATCGAAGTGCACTTTATGGCTTTTATGTACTTCTATCAACATACCTTCTTGTTCTCTAGTAAGGGTGGAGGAAATTACTACTGGAAAGCTTTGTTCTTCTCCCAAAAATATATTCTTCAACCCAGCAGGTAATGGCTTTAGTTCTAATGTGGGTACTTCTTCATGGGTAGTATCATTTATGGGTTTTAGTTCTTCGAATCTTGACTTCCATCCTTTGCATTCCATTACCTGTGTACAATAAAGTAAAGAGCATATTTCAGAAATATCATAATCTAATTGGATACCTGAGTTAAATGAATTGATTAAACAATTTCCAATGGGTTGGAAGAAGTCCTTGTTTGAAAATGATCATTTATAATGGCCTCAATCCCGTCAACTTCCTCCTTTTCATCATGAACTTCCTGTGGTTGCTTGCACATGTTGAAAACATTAAGCTCCAATGTCATATTTCCAAATGTTAGCTTTATCACTTCATTTCTATAATTTATCAAAGCATTAGATGTTGCTAAAAATAGATGACCTAAAATAATAGGAATTGACTTGCAACTATTAACAAAAGGTTCAGTTTCCAAGACAATAAAATTCACAAGATATATGAATTTATCAACTTGTACTAACACATCTTCTACTATTCTTCTTAGAATTTTAACTGATCTATCAGCCAGTAGAAGAGTTACAGAAGTTGATTTTAACTCACCTAGGTCGAGTTACTGGTAAACTGAATATGAACGCAAATTAATACTAGCACCAAGATCAAGAAAAGCTTGTTCAATTTTTTGTTCTTCAATAATGCACGAAACTGTAGGACAACTAGGGTCTTTATATTTCAAGGCATTATTATTCTGAAGAATGGAGCTTACCTGTTCAACCATAAAGGCTTTCTTTTTTACATTTAGTTTCCTTTTAACAGTGCACAAGTCCTTCAAAAATTTGGCATAAGAGAGAACCTATTTGATAGCATCTAACAGAGGAATATTTACTTTCACTTGTTTAAAAATTTTAGTGTTGTGGTTCAATTTCCTTGAATTGTTTAATGCTTGAGGAAATGGGGGTGAAGGCAAGAGTTTGGTCTCCTTTTGGCTAGGTGGCTTATCAACCCCTTGCTTATCTTGGGGGATTGATTCATCATCTCTCTCACAAGGTTTTGGATTTTTTTTTTCAACAACATTTCCATTCCTAAGAGTTATCACTGATTTGACTTGATCTATTTGTTGGCTTTCTGAAGTACCTTCATTTAGACTGTACTGACCCTTAGGATTTGATTGAGGTTGAAAATGCAATTTTTCTTTCTCGTGAATGGTGAGTGCAGAGGCAAATTTAGCAAGATTGTCTTTTATGTCGATCATGGCTTGAGTGTTTTAATTATTAATGGCCTATTGCTTTTCCATGAATGCATGTAATGTTCCATCAAGGTATGGTGCATATCCTTGAGAATTTTGAGAGTCCAGTTGTGCCTGAGGAGGTGATGGTTACATAAATTATGTATGATTATTATTCCTCCAACTGAAGTTCAAGTGATTTCTCCATGTTGGATTGTATGAATCTGAAAAGAAGAGGTAAATGGCTTTTTAAAAATATTCATTGCATTTACTTGCATATGTACAACTTCTTTAAAAACAAGAATCTTTGAACATTCATTTGTTGAGTGTCCTAAGTCATCACAAATGCCACAAATTTCTTCATTTTGCACAGATTTGATTTCTTTCACTTTCCCTAATTCTATGGCTTCAATCTTTCTAGACAAACTGGCAAACCTAGCATTTAGATCTTCTTCTTAACGAAGGTGATATTTTCCTTTACTAGCACTTGCAAGGTTAGATCTAAATGAACTTTTAGAAAGATTAGTACCATGGCAATATTGAGAATTCTTGGTCAAATAGTCTAAATATTCTAAAGCTTCTTCAAGTTCTTTATCAAGAAACTTGCCATTGCATATTGTTTCCACGAATTATTTAGTTTCAAGTGTTAACCCTTAATAAAAAAAATTTATAATGCACCATTTTTTCAAACCATGATGTGGGCAAGAATTTAACAAATCTTTAAAACGTTCCCAACATTAAAAATATGCTTCATTTGAATTTTGGAAAAATTTTTGGATTTGTCTTTTCAAAGCATTGGTTTTATGTGTTGAAAAAAAATTCTTTAAAAACTCACTTTGCATTTCTTGCCATGTGCTAATTGATCTTGGTTTCAAAGCGTTAAGATAAGTTTTTGCTTTATCTTTCAAAGAAAAAGGAAACAATTTAAGTTTAAGAATCTCTTTAGTGTAATTTTGATAATTGAAAGTGTTTTATACTTCCTCAAATTCTTTTAGATGTAAATATGGACTTTAAGATTCTAAAACATGGAAATTAGGAAGTAATGAAATCATACCCGGCTTAAATCTACAATTATTAGCATTGAGTAGAAAGATAAAACATGATGGACTATAATTTCAAGGTGGTTGCAAATATTCGTGCATGGTTCACAACGATTGATTTTCATATTCATCATGTACACTTCATTTTCAGTCATTATATCTAATGTGTATGATTGTGATTCAAACAGATCAATATATAAAGTACCAGGATTAGTTTTAGCCAAACGACCAGAATTTGACTCACAATACCAATTAAGCATAAATAAGTGATTTAAAATAGGAAAAAAAATATACAGAGCTCAACCTTCTATGGTATTAAAAAAAATATTAACAAGTAGGCAGTATGGTAAACCTGCCATTAAATATGATGCAACTAGAAAATTAAAAAAGTAGGAAAAGAATATACCAGATGGTAAAGTTTACTTAAAGAAAGAGAACTTCAATAAATATTTTCTTCAAATCAACTCCCCAGCAACAACACCAAAAACTTGATACGAATGATAAGTTGCAAACCCAAGTGTAGGTTGTCTCAAGTAATAAATTCTTGGAAGTCCGAGGTCAATCCACAGGGAAGTGATAAAGAAAATTCTTTGAGGTATGGAAAAGATTTGTCACAAAATAAAGGTGATAAAAATTATTCACAAATGAAAAGGATTTGCTTGGGTTAGGAGGTCCATTCTCGGTATATAAATTAAGGACAATATTATTATTTTTTATAACTCAATTGGAATCCACGCATATGTTGGTGTATGCCCTAGAGGCCAATTTATTTTTCTCGTCTTACATACATTGTATTATGCTATTTATTTAATATATGAGGCATTTTATTTATTGTGTTATTTATGATATACATAACAAAGTCCTTACAATAGTAAGTTTAATGCCATAGGACATCAAATGGATGACTTGATCGTGAGATCCTATCAGATAGAAATAGAATACTATTCTTAAATGTCCCTAGTCAAGTATTATTGTTAATTAGGATGACAATAATACATTGAGACTAATATATGCGTAGACTGATGGCCATATCTCATGGGTCATGGATATGAGATATCAAGTCTTCACATGGGTACATATTAGAGTAATGATGTATTGGCCTGACCAGCCATGAGAATACTGCGTGAATCATTACGTGATTGTCATAAGCGATTCTCATAGTGATAATGGTTTATGTGGTCCTTTGCCTTGAAATTACTATGATTCCTACACGAAGAGTTGCATGTTTTAATGCCATCAAATGTCATATGTAACAAGGTGAATATAAAGTTAGTTATTAGATATACCACGAATCATGCGGAGAGATGTGAGTAACCTAGATGGGATATGTCCCTCCTACATAACATAAGTGATATCTTCGAGCCCCCTGATTTAGTGAGACCACAAAATGCATGACCATGCTCAAATAAGTCAATATGAGATATTGAGCTCATTTGTTTTTCTACGTCTACTTGAGTATTAGGAAACAGAAGATTGAACTATACAAGGATGACACGTTCCATGTCTTGTGTTCAATTTATATATATGGACAAAGGGACTAAACTACACGATAACATTGATTAAGGAAATGTTATGTCAAATCACTAACAATCTCATTATGTAGGTAGCAGCAATGTGTTGCTAGATACTGCTCTCTGCTTATAATATTAAAATGAGATTTTAATATTATTGCCAACGTCATGAGAAACTACAGGGTCGCACACTTAGAACAGACTTAGTTGGAGCAATAAGGATCCAAGTTGGATTGGGATTCAATTATGGGCTAGACTCATAATAGATGAGCCTAGGGTTGCACAACTTACCTATTATTGCTCTGACTTGCATAAGGTAGCATCTATTATAAATAACACTGCTAAGAGGCTATCAAGGCAAGCATAAAAACCTAGTCGTACTTGACAGAAATAATGAGTGAGATAATGACAAGTTTCTCTTCTCTTCACAGCTAGCATTGTCGTAGAGAGGTTGGACTCCAAGACTGCGGACGCTGGACATTTTTGCAAGTTGATTCGTGTGGATTACGTAGAGGCATCGTTGCTATTTCGGTACTTGTGATTTGCTTGATTCTTTTTTCGTTAGGCTTCAAGAGGTAAACTCAAAAATCACGTTTCATAGGTTCTCTTTTCATATGGATCCTTGGTGGGATTTTTTATTTTTCTGTTCGTGATGTATCCGTAATTCCTAACAGTGGTAACAGAGCCAATTGCGAAACCATGATTTGGTTTTCTGTTTATGTGTTGTTTGAAATGATATAATCTTGAATATGTTATTTCTGGAATCGAAAGAATGCTTTACGAAAAACGTATTGTTTGATTTGTTGTATGTGAAACATGATGATGTTTTCGAAACCATGAAAATGTTCATATGATTCTGTGAAAATTGTTTAGTATGATATTTATTTTTGCGTCTTTTCTGGTATATATATGTGATATGTACAGCGCAGTACGATGCAAGGATTATGGAAACCTTGTTTCTGATTTGCAGCGGCATCAAGTGTTGATGTCAAGAAAATTGTGTTTTTGGACAGCGGCGTGACACAAAAGTTTTGAAAATAGGATTCTGGACAGCGACGCAAAGGTTTTTGGAAACCTGGTTCTTGGTATGAGGCAGCATCAAGTGTTGATGTCAAGCAAACCTTGTTTTTGGATAATGCAACAACGGGTGTTAGGGTTCAAGTGTTCATGTGTTTTCGGGTATTAGGGTTCAAGTGTTGTTACCCTAGCCATCAAGAGAGGCGTAAGAGATTCAACTCTTGTTTACGATTCAAATTTTTGGGACCCCTATGCATCGAGGTTCTGCCTCGAAGCCCGTTGTGTGTGTGTGATTTTTCGAAGATGCGAAATTCAAATCTATTTTTAAATAACTCACAAAATAATAATGTATTATTGTTTTGAGTTTAGATGTTCTTTGTGATATATAGTGCATGGTTATGGCCTTAGTCCTATTTTTATGCTCTTTTGGTTTATTTTAAAATATAGCCTGCGTGTTGTGCCTTTCTCTTTACATTTTGGTTGTACATTCTCTTCTCACCTAACTCCCCTCAAATGTAAAATGAGGTTTTGTTATCCTTTGTAATGTTATCTTGATGTGGAGGTAAGAAGACGACATCAAAGAGGATGATAGAGGGAGACGCTTAGTGAAGCTATTCACTCTCTAGGTTTAGTTATTGATAATCCCATTGGTTTAAGAGAATCATAACGTTAGGAGGCCGTAACCATGTCACATTATTTATATGCTTTACATGTACGAGATGCATGGATGTTTATGATATGTTAAATAGTTTAATAAATAGTGCGATTTAATAATAATAAAATTCCCTCAAAGCAAATATTAAGTCATTGTGTGATGCCTCCAGTGCATGGCACTCGTCAAGACTAGTATCAATTAAGTGTAGGTCTGCCAAAGCAAGATGCCTTTATCTAGATTAGTAAGACACGATGGGATAAAGGTAATATCTAACTACCAACCATTGGGTCTGACTTAAGTAGGCCATTTCAATAGGATTGAAGGCTTAGAGGCATAGAGTTAGGCTTTAGTCCATTAGATGAATTAGAATAAGTGTTATTCACCCAACTATCCAAGAGTTGCATGTGATGTAATTAGAAATTGCTTCCTACCAAAATAACCAAATTTTGGGTGATTAGCCAAAGTTGACTCAAACCTAGGTGAAATATGGATCTTGGCCCACTAGCAAATCTTACAATGGGATTTTTTGAGTCAATGTTGAGGGTCATTGATTTGAATAAAATAGTGGGAGGCATATTTAATTAAAGACGTTGTTAAATATGTTTATGGCATGGTACTTATACTTTGCATATTTTATGTTGATAGATTACCATGGCAATAAACACTTCTAGTAACTTATCATTGTGATTCGTCCTTGAGAAGGACTAACTATCTGGGACAAATTTCCTAAACTGGTATAGGAATATAAGGATTGTCCTCAAGCATGAAAAAAAGTTGTATGTTCTAAAGCAGCCCATTCCTAAGCCACCAGCTGCAAATGCGCCTAGAGCTGAAAGGGATGCTTATAAGAAGCATCAAGATGATGCCTTAGACATTGATTATCTCATGCTGGCCACTATGAACTCTAAGCTACAAAAGTAACATGAGAACATAGATGCATACGATATGATCGTACATTTAAAGAAGCTCTATCAAGAGCAAGCTAGGCATGAGAGATTCAAAGTCTCTAAGGCACTTTTTCAGTGCAAACTAGTAGAGGGAAGCCCTGTTGGCACACATGAGATCAAGATGATTAGGTACATTGAAAATCTAGAGAGGCTTGGTTTCCCATTGGGCCAAGAATTGGCCATTGATCTTGTCCTGCAATCGTTGCAGGAAAGCTTTAGTCAATTCATCATGAACTACAACATGAATGAAATTGATAAATCTCTACCAGAGCTGCTAAACATGTTGAGAACTTTTGAGCAAAACATTAATAAAGGAAAAGGAAATGCCATTATCATGGTCCAAAAGGCTAAGGGCAAAAACCAGCTGAAGAAGCCTATGGACAAATGGAAGGGCAAGGGTAAGGAGAAATCCAAGCCCAACACTTCTGGCTTGAAACCTACAGGCAGAGTGGATAAGGAAGGTACCTGCTTCCATTGTGGTCAGACCGGACATTGGAAGAGGAATTGCGCTAAATACTTAGAGGTGCTTAAAAAGAAGAAAGGATGTGAGACTTCCACTTCAGGTATTTTTGTTATAGAAGTCAATTTATCTATTTTTGCATCTTGGGTATTAGATATTGGATGTGGGTCTCACATTTGTGTAAATGTGTAGGATCTAAAGAATAGTAGACCATTGGCTAAGGGTGAAGTTGACCTACGAGTTAGAAATGGAGCAAAAGTTGATACTTTAGTTGTAGGGACATATTCATTATCTTTGCCCACTAGACTTGTAATTGAATTGGAGAATTGCTATTTTGTGTCTACTATTAGCAGGAATATCATTTATGTTTCTTGTTTGGACAAGAAAAGTTTTACTTTTATAATAAAGAACAAAAGTTATTCTATTCATTTGAATGATATTTTTTTATGGTAGTGCACAATTGAGTAATGGACTTGATGTCCTTTATCTCAAAATGCTCGTTTATAACATAAATATGACAAATCAAATGATATGAACCCAACTTATCTTTGGCTTTGTCGTTTGGGCCACATAAATGAAAAATGCATCTCCAAACTCCATAAAGATAGATTCTTGGACTCATTTGATTTTGAATCATATGAGATATGCTAGTGTTGTTTATTGGGAAAGATGACTAAGGCCTCATTCATTAGACAAGGTGAAAGGGCTAATGATCTTTTGGGGCTCATATATAGTGATGTATGTGGACCCCTAAACACATTGGCTCGAGGTGGTTTTCAATACTTCATTACATTTATTGATAATTTCAGTAGATACGGGTTTATATCTTTTATGAAACACAAATCAGAATCTTTTGAAAAGTTCAAGGAATTCAAGAATGAGGTACAAAACCAACTTGGCAAGAATAAGCCCTTCGATCAGATCGAGGTGGTGAATACTTAAGCCAACAGTTTGATGATCATCTAAAAAAGTGTGGGATAATACCTCAACTCATTCCTCCTGGAACACCATAATGGAATGGTGTTTCTGAAAGAAGGAACCAGACCTTGTTGGACATGGTCCAATCCATGATGAGTCATGCAGACTTTTCAGGCTCTTTCTGGGGACATGCTTTATTAACAACAACTTTTACACTTAATTGTGTTTCATCCAAGACGGTTCAAAAGGCATCATGACTGGGAGACGACCCGATATGTATTTCATAAGATTTGGGGTTGTGAAGCTTAAGTGAAACGATAAATTTCTTATAAGCTTAGACCCAAATCAAATAAATGCTTCTTTGTGGGGTATCCTAAGGAAACCAAGGGATACTATTTCTATAACTCTATTGAAGGCAAAATGTTTGTCACAAGGACTGAAATGTTTCTAGAAAAGGAGTTTATCTCTAAAGGAACTAGTGGGAGGAAAATAGAACTTAAAGAAATTCAAAGTTCACACAGTAGTAACGAATCAGTGGTGGAAATAGAGTAGCCTCCATAAGTCATTGTGGAATAACAACTTGCTCTAGTAGCACAAGACTTGTGTAGGTCTAACAAGATACGTCATCAACCAGAAAGATATAGATTTCTCATGACCCAACAAGATGATGTATTGTTCATGGATCAAGATGAGCTAGTGACTTACTAGGAAGCCATTATTGGCCCAAAATCTGAGAAATGACTTGAGGCCATGAGATTTGAAATGGAATCCATGTATGCCAACCAGGTGTGGACCTTGGTTGACCCTCCTGAAGGGGTAAAACCTATTAGGTGCAAGTGGTTTTTCAAAAAGAAAACTGACATAGATAATAGCGTGCATACCTTTAAGGCGCGATTGGTGGCTAAAGGTTTCAAACAAATCCATGATGTAGACTATGATGAAACATTTTCCCCAGTTGCAATGCTTAAATCTGTTCAGATCTTGCTTGTTATTACAGCATACCACAATTATGAAATCTGGAAAATGGATGTCAAGATTATTTTTCTTAATGAAAATCTTCTCAAGGATGTGTACATGACACAACCTGAGGGTTTTGCTACTCCACAGGATGCTGGAAAGGTGTGCAAGTTGCAACTATCTATTTATGGATTGAAGCGAGCTTCCAGAAGTTGGAATTTTCATTTTGATGATACAATAAAACAATTTGGTTTCATCAAGAATGAAGAAGAATCTTGTATCTACAAGAAGATTAGTGAGAGCACAGTTGTCTTTCTGGTGTTGTATGTAGATGATATTCTACTCATCGGAAATGACATCCCTACCCTACAATCTGTAAAGACTTGGTTGGGGACATGTTTTTCTATGAAGGACTTTGGTGAAGCCACCTATGTATTAGGTATCAAGATCTATAGAGATAGATCACAGAGATTGCTTGTCCTAAGTCAGAGTATATACATAGACAAAGTTTTAAAACAGTTTAACATGCATGAATCCAAGAAAAGGACTCTTGCCTATGTCACAATGTGTAAGCCTATCTAAGACTCAATCCTCTTCTACCCAAGACGAGAAGGATTGCATGAGCAAGATTCCACATGCATCGGTAATTAGATCTATCATGTATGCCATGTTATGTACTCGACTAGACATCTCGTATACTTTATGCATGATGAGTAGGTACCAGTCTAATCCCGGTGAGAGTCACTAGACTGCTGTCAAGAACATCCTTAAGTACGTGATAAGGACTAAGGATTTGTTCTTGATATATAAAGTCGAGGAAGAACTAGTTGCAAAAGGTTATATTGATGCTAGCTTCCAGACCAATAAGGACGACTCCAGATCATAATTGGGTTTTTTTATTGCCTGAATGGTGGGACTGAGAGTTGGAAGAGCTCAAAGCATGAGACAATTGTCAATTCTACCACAGAGGCTGAGTATATTGCTACCTCCAATGCAGCAAACGAGGTCGTTTGGATCAGGAAGTTCATTATTGAGCTTGGTGTAGTTCCTAGCATTGTGGACCCAGTGGACCTCTATTGTGATAATAATGGAGCCATTGCACAAGCTAAGGAGCCTAGATCTCACCATCGATCTAAACATATACTTAGGCGCTTCCATCTCATTCGTGAGACCATCGATAGAGGAGATGTGAAGATATGTAAAGTACCAACAGATGATAACATCACAAATCTACTGACAAAGCCTCTTGCATAGCAAAAGCATAAGGGTCACACTAGATCTTTAGGCATTAGACATATACCTAATTGGCTCTAGTGCAAATAGGAGATTGTTGGTGTATACCCTAGCGGCCAATTTATTTTGACCATCTTACATCCAATGTATTATGCTATTTATTTAATATATGAGGCATTTCATTTATTGTGTTATTTATGATATACATAATAAAGTCCTTAGAATAGTAAGTTCAATGCCATAGGACATCAAGTGGATGACTTGATCGTGAGATCCTATCGGATAGAAACATAACACTATTCTTAAATGTCCCTAGTCAAGTATTATTGTTAATCAAGACAACAATAATACATTGAGACTAGTATGTGTATAGACTGATGGCCACATCTCACGGGTCATGGATATAAGATATCAAGTCTTCACATGGGTACATATTAGAGTAATGATGTATTGGACTGACCTACCATAAGAATACCGCGTGGATCGTTACATGAGTGTCATAAGTAATTCTCATAGTAATAATGGCGTATATGGTCCTTTAACTTGAAATCACAATGATTCTTACATGAAAAGTTGCATATTTTAATGCCATCAAATGTCATTTGTAACAAGGTTATTATAAACTTAGTTATTGGACATACCACAAATAATGCAGAGGGATGTGAGTGACCTAGATGGGATTTGTCCCTCCTATATAACAGGAGTGATATCTTCGGGCCCCCTGATTGAGTGAGACCTTGAAATGCATGGCCATGCTCAAATGATTCAATATGAGATATTGAGTTCGTTTGTTTTTCTATTTCTACTTGAGTACAAGGAAACTGAAGATTGAACTATACAAGGGTGACACGTTTCATGTTTCATGCCTTGTGTTAAATTTAGATTTTTGGACAAAGGAACTAAACTACATGGTAACATTGATCATAGAAAAGTTATATCAAATCACTGACATTCTCATTACTTGGATAGCAACAATGTGTTGCTAGATACTGTTCACTGCTTATAATATTAAAATGAGATTTTAATATTATTTCTAACATCATGAGAACCTACAGGGTCGCACACTTAGAATAGACTTAGTTGGAGCAATAAGGATCCAAGTTGGACTGAGATTCAATCGTGGGTTAGACTCATAATAGATAAGCCTAGGGTTGCATAGCTTACCTACTACTGCTCTCACTCATATAAGGCATCATCTATTATAAATAGAATTGGTAAGGGGTTGTCAAGGCATGCATAAAAACCTAGCCACACTTGACAGAAATAGTGAGTGAGAGAGTGATAAGTTTCTCTTCTCTTTGCAACTAGCATTGTCGTAGAGAGGCGAGACTCCAAGACTGCGGACGTTGCACATTTTTGCAGGTCTGTTTGTGTGGATTATGTAGAGGCATCATTGCTGTTTCAGTGTTTGTGATTTGCTCGATTAGTTTTTTGTTAAGCTTCAAGAGGTAAACTCAAAAATCATGTTTCATGGCTTATCTTTTTGGATCCTTGGTGGGATTTTTTGTTTTTTCACTGCGTGAGGTATCCGCAATTCCCAACAGCATAACAGAGGTTCCAATCAGACAATACACATTCAAAGTTCATTTAAGGTTATATATGTAGTTATATTATGGTTCCTTTAATTATCCACTTATACCAACACTTGTAAATGGGTTCAAGTATTCATTGTGTCAATCTCTTGTCTACAATGAATCAAGATCTCCACTTTATAAGGAGGGTTTCTAAATTGATTGAAAACAAAATTCAACACATATAATGATCACTTGATAATATAACATTCAAGCACTAGAAATAGATTAATCTAACCTTATTCCATTAACAAAAGCTTCACCCTTTTACCCAAGCAAAATGAGAATTAGTTACTCATGAACAAGAAGAAATAAAGAGAGAAGAAGAAGGAGATGAACATAACTTCTATTTAGAACAAAAGAAAACTACAACAAGGGAAACAAATGATACAAGAACATGGTCTTAATCTCTCAATCAAGATGCCTTCAATAAGTAACCAATGCTGCTTTTTATAGGGCATGAAGAGTACAAAATGACAGTAGACTTGTTTAGTGAGTGTAAATGAGTGGAAAATGTGTGTTATGCTTGTCTCCCCACTTGCACCAACCAATTCGGTGCCTAACTCCCAGCTGTCTTAATTGAGTATAACTTAATCAAAACGTCACTGTTTTGATAAATAGTCTGTATAAGAGTTAAATGGTTTTGAATTAACTTTCCAATGGTACCAATTTCGACTCATTCTAATTCTTACAGCCCAACTTATGGCCCAATCTTTGGATATTGTTCAAGTTCCAGCGACAACATCCTTGTTTTTACTTCCAGGCACAATCTGACCCTATGGACATATGATTTAGCTCTAAAGCTCTTCATCAAAGTTGTAGACCTTCCTCTTATCTTTCCTACAAGATAAAGTTCATAATTTTTAGTTGTTTATAACTCAAGTTATACCCGAAATACAGAAATAGTATGAAATTGTTACAATGCTAAAAATTTCCATTAAGCCTAATTTAGAACCCAAACTTATAAAATGTGGCTAAACCCAATCAATTAAGTATATAATAGGTTTAAAAGACTAAATATAAAGGTTAAATAATATGTGAAAATTCTGTTTATCACTAAGAGATATAAAGTTTCAACAAAAATATCCTAAGTTACTAATGACTCATGCTACTATCCCTTAAAGCCTCCAACTTTGACTTTCTTTCTCATTTTCTCTCTTATTTCTCATGTTGCAACAACAAGAAAACAGAGAGAAAGAAAAGGGAAAGAAGGAAAGAAAGAGAAAGAAGAGGAAGAAGGAGAAGGAACCAAGGAATATCAAAGGGAAAGCCTAGCTTCATCTTCATGGAGTTGAGGTAGGGGTCTTGTGCCATTAACTCTATTCTTCCTATACATCTTTATGGATGCTCGTTTGTGAGGGTGGAAAAATGGGTTTAGGAGACAAAAATGGTTCCTTTGGTTAGTTTTTCTTTCCTATGCTTAATTTAGATTTATTCTTGGCTTAACCTACGCTAGAGTGATGGTTTAAGCTTAGAGTTATCCATGAAACTCCTTGAGTGGAGAGCTGAAAAATGGATATTTATGAATGGGTTTTGTTCATAAGTCCATGCTTGCATGAGTTGAGGTTGTGCATGAGGTTTTCTACATGCTTAGTGACCGTTTTTGTGTTCGAAACTCACTTAGAACCCATGAATGAGGGTTGGAAACTAAGAGATTGAGAATTTAGAAGTTGAAACTTTAGAATTTTCAGAAGCTAAACGAAATCCCAGTTTTAGATTGAAGTTAAGGCTGATTCTGCAGAAAACCCAATTCTGATAGCTTGTGGTGTTGTTAGTATGACTTGAGTTATAATCATCGAAATGGCCTACTACTTATTTCATTTGAAAGCTAAGATCTAAGGCTTCATGTAGTAAAAAATTTAGATTTTTAGGGCAACCAAAGTAGCACTAGCTTCGGTTTGAATTTGAGACAAATTCTGCAGACACAAGTAGACTAACACCTATTAAACCCGATTGCATAACTTCTTTATTCGAGGTTTAAAATACATAAGACTAGTGGCATTTTGAAGTTAACAAGTAAGGCTATAAGAAGTTAAAATTTCAAGAATTTTTCACTTTTCATGGGTTCCCAGTTTTAATTTAAATAAGGTCAGATTTTGGTAAAATAATTAGTTACTCTATTTCAGCTTATACATTTTGTTGCATAACTTTAGCTACACTAAGTCAAATGAAGTGAGGTTTGTTTCCTTTGAAAGATATGAGATAAGGTTATTTGCCTACAAAATTCCAAAATTTTGAAGTTTGGATGTATATTTGGTGCATTCATAAAAATAAGCTTTTCTAGGCGCCCAAACCAGAAAATGTCAAGATATGTATCTTGTTGAAATGAAGTTTTCTACTTGTTAGGATCCTTTATATATGTTTTTTAATGTGTGTTAAGACACTAGTAAGGTTATTTCATAAAGGAAATGGCTACCTTACATATGTGGGAAAGTAGGAAAAATCTTATGCATCCATTGGTTGTGGAATGCCATAGGTAGGTATTTAGTATCTTAGGCAACATAGTGTTGCATTTGATATCATGTGTGAGGTGATGAAGTAGGGTACTAGATACAAGTAAGCTGAGTTTAGTTGGCAAAAGTCACTTGTCATAGTGCATGAGTTGCTCCTAAGAGAGAAAGTGGAGTTAGTGATGCATGAATGGACTTAGTATAACGTTATTGTTGAAGTGCAAGTCTTTAAGCATTCCATAAGTTGGGAATTGCCTAAAGTAGGTATCTAGGACCTTGCGCACATTAGTGTGGCATGGTTTACCACTTTTGGTGTGATAATAAGGCAAGTTAGATACAAGTATCATAAATATGTTATACTTATCATAGTGGTGCATGATTTACTCTATTGTAGTTAAAGTTGAGTTATGAAAAGTGCTAAAAGCATGGAATTGCTCCTTCGTGAGATAGAACGGAGTCAATAGTACATGTTTGCTAGACTTAGTTACTTAATTTTGTTAGAGTGAACCTTTTGATGACTTTTGTGGTGTTTATGTGTGAGTTGAACATAACATTGCATAGTTTCATGTTACTTGCTAATTTCTATGTAGAGTAACCTTAGATGATGTGCACAATCATATGGCCAAAGGAGAGAGTGGGAAAGTCCAAAAGCCTCTTTGAGTGAGGATTTATCCCTAGATTCTCAGAGCGTCAGTGTGTACAATCATTTGGTTAAAGCAGAGAATGGGAAAGTCCAAAAGGTTCTTTGAACGAGGATTTAGCCCTAGATTCGTAGAGTGTCAGGGTTACTAGTTGTATGTTGTGGAATAAGTACTCTCACTATTGTGGGTAGGAACTAGTCCACTCATTACAAGGTATGTTAAGGAGGTAACACATTCCCTCCCTTGCAGGTAGTTTGAAGAGTTAGTCTTCTTAACTACAAGTTTAAAGAGAACGTGGAATATGTGAGTGATACACACATAAATCTATACTTACACAATTACATTTACATTTCACAAACATTATTCCCAGACATTGCAAAAGTGCGAGCATACTATATGCATATTCATTTCTAATTCTTTGACAATTGTATGGGCGATTCTCTTATCTTTGAATGAGTTTGGTTAAGAGTTATGGATTGGCTTAAGGAATGTTTACATAGAGTAAGGAAATATGAATATTCTAGTAGTGTTGAGTAGAGTCTCAATTGCATATTGTAAATCCTAAATCTAAAGTTAGTAGGCTATACTTTGTAAACAGTTATGTGTGTAGTACTTATAACATGTGTATGGATAACTAAGCTATGATATTTTATAATTGTATAGGCAGTTATTCTTATCATATGAAGTATGAACTTATGCTTATGGATTATGTAGTTGCTTGGTGAACCTTTACATAAGAGGAATATGTGGATGTTCTAGTGATATTGAGTAGAGACTCAACGTCTTAATGAGATCATAATCTATTATTAGTAAGTTCAAGTATTATGAATGTTATAATGTTATGTATGATTGGTTTGTTTATTTATTATGAATATTACAAATGCTGGTTTTAGGATACTTATACTGAGAATTGTGAATTTTTACCCCACTGTGTTTCCATGTAAATCTAGGTCAAGACCTTTCAAAGTGAAATGAAACGAAGAAGCAAAAGAATTAGTGTAGTGTAGTTTTATTTTCTTTTAGAGAAAAAACTTATGTATTAGTTTATATTTACTTTAGTTGTATGAAAGTTTTATGTATTACAATGTACCCTTTTGAGATTGAGGTTGTATTTATATATTCTTCTTTTCCACAAGGCTTTGTATAATAACATGTATGGTTATTATATATCTAGTTTAATGTTTTTATTTTAGAAGTGACATGGTTAATATTGTATGTTATTGTATATCTAATATATATTAAGGTATCTGATATTAGGATGTTACAAATGGCACGACGAGCCCCTTCGTGAATACCTTAAGAGGTTCAATACAGCTTGTATCAATGTGGAGAACCTCGATGAGAGGATTGCTTTCCACTACGCTAAAAGCGGCCTCTATACTGACTCTCAATTTTTTTAGTCTTTGGCGAAGAAAAAGCTAGAGAACATGGAAGAATTCTGCCAAAGGTCCCAAAAGTACATAAACCTAAAGGAGGTGGTTACTAAGGCTAAGAGGATCCTGGAGAAGGGTGAGCCCTCTCACCCAAAGGGCAATTAAAACTCCTCACAGCCCTAAAACTCCTCTAAGGATGATCCAACTCGGGCCAAGTATTCTAGCTACACTTCTCTGAACACTCCACACATAACAATTCTGAGGGAAGTGTTTCAGACTGAGTTTTAGGATTTTAAGAGGTTAGCTCCTCTGAAGAAACATGCACAGAAGGATCGTAACAAGCATTGTTCACGACACAAGCGCTACGACCATGACACTGAAGATTGTTTCCAACTTTGTGATGCTATTGAGTCCCTAATTAGGGCTTGATGGCTAGATCAATACATCACCCATGTCTAAAACAATGGATGCCATGGAGAATATAGTGAAAGAAAATACAACCCTTGACAGAGCCCTTCTCTACGCCAAAGAAGAAGAACCTGGAATCATAGGAGAATTAGTAGAATCAAAATCAGAATGTTCCGTCAGATGACAACAATGACTGCTATACCTAGGTCAACCGTACCATCAATACTATTGTAGGTGGTTTTACGGTCGTGGGTCATCCAATGGTTCCTAGAATAAAGCACTAAGAATGGAGGTGTTGAGTACCTCTCACTCCGCACCTAAACCACGGGCCAGAGATCGAAAGGTACCCTCATCTCCTTTTCAGACGATGACTATAGTGAGATTATCCCAGATCATGACGATCTATTGGTGGTTTCTGAGATAATCTCTAATGCCGAGGTCCAACACATTTTTTGTGGACCAGGGGAGCTCGACTAACATCATGCTCATGGAGCTATACGAGAAGTTAGAATTTCCAAATTCAGAGATGATCCACTATAATGGTGAGCTCACCGGTTTCACTAGTGAAAAGATAACTCTGGCAGGATATGTTGAGACTTACCTGACCTTGGGAGCAGCAAGCTCTTCAAGACTGTCAAAGTCAAGTTTCTAGTGGTGAATTACCCCTAAGCATATAACATTATCTTAGGTCATCCTACACTAAATGCGCTTGGCGCCATGGTATCTACCACTCACCTATCCATGAAATTCCTCAAAAAGCAATGAGGTTGTCACAATTAAAGGGGACCAGATCATGGCGCACAAGTGTTATAATGAGAGCCTCAAGATCAACAAGACCCCCAAGAAAGCATAAGCCGGCACATCGAACCCAGTTCTAAATCAAGTCAACATTCTTATGATTGAGTTGGAAGTGAGCAAAGAAATCTGGGGTACTAGACCCCAGCCGGAGGGTGAACTACAGCCGCTCTAACTTGGTATCAAGCTAGATCAAGTCACCAAGATTAAAGCAAATTTGGAAGAAGAAGAGAGGTGGTAGTTGTTGAGCTCTTAGTGAAAAACAAAAACCTCTTCACCTGAACATCCTCCGACATGCATGAGCTTGACCCCACCTTCATCTACCATTGTCTATCTATTAGGAAGGATGCGAGGTCTTCCTAAGAAAGAGGAAAGTTGGGCCGAAAAGACAGTTAGTCATTGAAGAACAGGTCAAGGAGCTACTCTGTGCAGGCTTTATTAGGGAGATAGCCTACACAACTTGGCTATCTAACATAGCTCTAGTGAAGAAATCCAATGGAAAATAGAGGATGTGTGTGGATTACACGAACTTAACAAAATTTGCCCTAAGGATCCATATTTGCTCCCTAATGTAGATAAACTGATTGATAGTTCCTCTGGCTTCCGTTTGCTGTCTTTCATGGACGCGTACTTTGGGTACAATCAGATTCTAATGTATCCCAGAGATGAAGACAAGATCGCTTTTATCACTGACAGGGTAAGCTATTGTTACAGGGTTATACCTTTTGGACTGAAAATTATGGGAGCCACTTATCAGAGAATGATGAATAGGGTCTTTGAAGACCAAATGGGGAAAATGCTCAAGGTATATATCAATGATATGATAGTGAAGACCCCACAGGCTGGATCACACATTGCAAACCTCAAAGAAGTATTTGCACAATTCTAAAAGCATAACATGTGGTTTAATCTGGAGAAGTATGTCTTCGGGGTCCAACCAGGTAAAATCTCGGGCTTCATGCTGACTCACCGTGGGATTGAGGTAAATCCAAACAAATGCCAAGTGGTGCTCAACATGTATAGCCCACAGGATATAAAGGACGTGCAATAGCTGACAGAACGAATTGCAAACCTCACATGTTTCCTAGCCAAGCTGCTCACAAATCTCTTCCCCTCTCCAGACTGCTCAAAAATTGGAAGGATTTTGAGTGGACTCAAGAATGTGAGGATGCCTTTAGCTCTTTGAAAAATCTTTTGTCCTCTCCTCCCATACTAACAAGACTGGAACCCAGTGAGACTCTGTACTTATATCTTTCAGTACACAAAGAATCTATAAGTGTAATTGGGTATTGAACTATGAAGATTTTGTTTTGATGATATGCAACATGAAAATGTTACAAGATCAAGTCCAAGTCCTTCAAGATTAGTTTTAGGACTTAGATCATTATGTAAAGGTATAATGTGATTCACACCAATGCTCTAAATCTTATTTTCCAAAGAATCCAAATAGCACACATGTTTTCAAAGCTTAACATGGTTTTTGGTTTCTAAAGAAACAACCACTAAGTGTTCAAAAGCTTATAAGATCATTTGGAATCAACTGGCAATGTTTAAAAGCTATATGAAATGTTTTTCAAATGTTTTATTCAAATAAAGGTTTGATTATTCGAATAATAAAAGTCAAAGAAGTCAAATATTCCATCTAGCTAAGGTTTATTTGAATAAAGATTTAAAACAAGCCTTGGCGCATATGGTTTATTCGAATAACCAATGTGTTATTCGAATAACACGTTTTAGCAGAAACTAACTTTTATTGATTTATTCGAATAACAAGATTGTTATTTGAATAACACATTTTTAAAGAAATCATATTTGAATACGTTATTCGAATAACATAAATGTTATTTGAATAACACGTTCCAGAGACAAAATTGTTTTCGTACTATTTGAAGCTTTATTCGAATAACATTGTTGTTATTCAAAGAACAACTTATACTTGAAATAGAAATAGCAACTAGTTTGCAGTTATTAATGCTCCACCAACCTCCCTAACTGCTCTAAACTTTAATAGGTTATAAATACAAGTTGTTGGGCATTTATAGAGGTAAGAAAATCAATATGCAAACCTTGGTTGAACATTAATACGAGCTTTCACAGTCATTTCACTATATACTTTGTTTTGGGTTTTAAAAGTGTGAATCCATATACCCATTGAGCTTTAATTTCTAGTATCTACTCTTGAGAGAGTATCTTATCATTCATACTTTGTTTAATTTGTAAAAAAAGGTGAGGTATCCCTCAACATTGTGAAGTTGAGGTATCTCTTGAAGTAACGGCTATTGCGGAGTCAAGGGATCTATCAACAATGTCACTAGCAACTCTTTTTGGAAAGCTCCAAGAGCATGAGTTAGAGCTAAATAGGCTCAATCAAAATGAGGAGCATGACAAAAAGAAAAAGGAAATTGCTCTTAAAGCCACTTCCTCCATAATTGATGATGAGGATGAAGATGATGGAGATGAAATAGAAAACCTTGAGCTAAATGAGGAAAATCTTAGTCTCCTTGTAAGAAAGTTTGGAAAATTCCTTAAGAAGAAAGGAATTCAAAGAAGGTCACCTTTCCTACCAAAGAAGATCTATCATAAAGGGGAAGGAACCTCATCTACTCCAACTTTTATTAATGTGAAAAACCGGGGCATATGAAGATAGAATGTCTCGTGTGCCTAAAGAAGACAGAGAAGTTTGAGAAGAGACCTTCTAAATAGAGGAAAGGAAGGAGAGCCTACATAGCATGGGAGGACAATGACATAGATTCTACCGATAGTTTGGAAAATGAAGAAGTTCATCTATGTCTCATGGCTAAAGGAGAAAGAAGAAGAAGAGAGTGACACCGAGGTAACTTCTTCTAACCTAGACTCTTCACCTTCCTATAGTAAATTACAAGATGCTTTTGAAGAATTACATGATGAATCCATGAGGCTTACAAAGATGATTTTATCTTCCAACAAAATAATCTCCTTATTGTTAAACAAAATTTCTATTTTAAACAAATAGATCAATGAACTCAAAATTATGAATGAGACTTTAGGATTAATCGATGTTAACTCATCATGCATGACTTGCTCTTCACATGATAATGCATTCATACCCTTATCTTACTCATCATGCAAAGCATTTGAAAAAGAAATTGAGGATTTAAACAATACTATCTCAAAATTTACCTTTGGAAAAGACAATTTGAATGTGTTGCTAGGGAAACAAAGATGTGTCCAAAAAGCCAGTTTAGGGTATAATCCCAACAACCAACAAAAGTCTTACAAGAATTTCTTTGTTTCCCTAATTATATTAAGCACCCTCTTTATTAAATGCTTTCATTGTGGGAAGAAAGGGCATAGTGTCTCAACATGCAATGTTAGGAAGAACATAAACACCAAGGTTAGGACTAAAATGATTTGGGTCCCTAAGGACACCTTACCTAAATCTAACATACAAGGACTCAAGAAAATCTGGGTACCAAAAGTTAAAATCTAAATGTGTGTTGTAGGTGTGCTTCAAGGCCAAAAGCTCAAGTTGGTTTCTTGATAGTGGATGCTCCAAGCATATGACTGGAGATGGCTATAAGTTTTCCTTCCTTGTCCCCAAGAAGAATGGACATGTTACATGTGGTGAAAACAACAAAGGGAAGATCTTTAAAGTTGGCAAAGTTGGTAAAATCCCTTCCTCCTCTATTGATAATGTTTTACTTGTTGAAGGGCTTAAACATAATTTGCTTAGCATTAGTCAATTATGTGATAAGGAGAATATAGTTATATTTGATTTTAATTGTTGCATAATTGAAGGGAAAGATAATAAGCAAGTTAAGTTTGTTGGTCATAGGGTAAATAACATATACATGATTAGCCTTGATGATATTTCATCAAATGATGCAAAATGCTTTATGAGTAAGGAAGACGATTCATGGTTATGGCATATGGCATAGAAGAATTGCTCACATTCACATGGATCACTTACGTAAGTTGGTCTCAAAAGAATTAGTAATTGGACTTCCAAAGCTCAAATTTGAAAAAAAGATAAATTTTGTGATGTATGTCAAAAGAAAAAACAAGTAAAGGTATCTTTTAAAGCTAAAAATTTAGTTTCAACTTCTAGACCTTTACAACTTTTGCACATGGATCTTTTTGGTCTCTCTAGAACTATGAGCTTTGGTGGGAATTACTATGCATAAGTGATTGTTGATGATTTCTCTTGGTTTATATGGACATTATTCTTATCACATAAAAATGATGCTTTTCTATCTTTTAAAAGGCTTGCCAGAGTTAGCTAAAATGAAAAAATGTTTTTGCATTACATCCATAAGAAGTGATCATGGTGGTGAGTTGGAAATCATGATTTTGAAACCTTTTATGATGAACATGACATTGAGCATAATTTTTTTGCCCCTAGAACTCCACAACAAAATAGGGTTATAGAAAGAAAAATTAATCTTTAGAAGAAATAGCAAGAACTATGCTCAATGAGGCCAACCTTCTTAAGTACTTTTGGGTGGATGCGATAAGTATCGCTTGTTATGTTATGAACAGAGTCCTAATAAGGTCAATTTTAAAGAAAACCCCCTATAAATTGTACAATGGAATGAAACCAAATGTCTCACACTTTTATGTCTTTAGATATAAATGTTTTGTTTTAAATAATGGAAAGGATAACTTAAGGAAATTTGATGCTAAGTATGATGAAAGAATATTTCTTGGCTATTCAAAGCATAGTAAAACTTTTAAGTTTATAATAAAAGAACTATGACCATAGAAGAGTCAAATCATGTTGCCATTGTTTAGATTTTCTTGATTATTTTTTTCATGGGTTTTGGTTTGGCCCCCCCCATGTTCTTTTTGTATTCCTTTCTTTTTTAATATTAATTTTTGTTTTTGTGCTGCAAATGATTGGTGAGGTGTAGGGTGCCAACCTGGTTGGGATGTTACACCTCATGGTGATGCCTTTGCACATTAACTCCTTTGCTAAAAAAAAATGTTGCCTTTGATGAAACTAACCCAAATGGTCTGAGAAAGTATTTAGTTAATGATGTTGCAGAAATTTTGGCAAGAACACACTTGGAGAATCAAGAGAAAAAGGCCAAGAAGCAAGAAGAGAGACCCTTTAATCCCCTAAGGTAAGAGGATTCACAAATCATAGACCTTCCTAAGGAATGGACATTTAGATATC
Source organism: Ormosia emarginata (assembly GCA_029884605.1). Taxonomy (NCBI): domain Eukaryota; kingdom Viridiplantae; phylum Streptophyta; class Magnoliopsida; order Fabales; family Fabaceae; genus Ormosia; species Ormosia emarginata. The sequence goes on from JAQQTP010000087.1 coordinate 7,324,302, forward strand.
ATCCTCTTGATAAGATGATAGGTGATGTATCAAAAGGGGTAACTACTCGTAACTCTTATAGAGATGTATGTATCTATAACATCCTTAAATCTATTACTAATAACGTATATGAAAGTATGCATTAGTAATTTAAATTAAGCATGTCACGTATTAATTAACATATTATATTAAAATTTCTCTTCGGTATCCTTAAAAATACCTAACTTGCTCTATTGCTTCTCAAAATTTTTTTACAATTCTTATCAATGGTCCTTAGCTAGGAAATAAATTTTTCATATTTATTTTCATCATATCAACTAATTCAATAGATACTTTAATTATTCTCTTGTATTCAATGTTACTGAATTACACTCAAACTGGTTTAAAAAATTATAATATTTCATGGAGATGGCAAGTAAGACATGTAGAATAATTTGGTATAAAATACCAACTACAATAAGTATTAGTAAGCTTATTACTTAATCTCTCAGTTTAATTCAATTCGGGACTGAGTAATGAAGCTTAACTAATAAATAACAGTATATAGAAGGTTATGAAAAAATTGATCCGAGGACTAAGTTGAGTCCTAAAATTTTTCTTAACACTTATGAATACTTGAAAATTCAACTTTGGAAGATTGAAATGTGCTTAACAGATACAAAAGTTCCAATACTATAAATTTGGTTAGATTTTTCTACACTCCACCGCCACTCATTTTGTCTAGATTTATCTAGACTTTATTCACTCTCTTCCCATGCTTTTTACATGGCAAACAGAGGGAAAAAATAGGCATAGAACGAGAGCCAAGAGGAGAAAAGAAGGAAAAAAAGAAAGGAAAAAAAGGAAGAAAGTAGAAGATAAACATAAGGATTTAAGCTACAACAAGCTAGGGAAGTGAAGTAGGGGGTTGCTACCTTCACTTTTGTAATACCATAATCCCATTCACTATAATATATAATACATATACTAGTTAATAGAATTCGTATGCCACTTTATTACTTAACGTAATTTACAACTTGTTCAATATCTATTAACGAGTAAATATATAGAGCCTTTACAGAAGTAAGAGAGCAAGATGCAACACCCTGAAAATTATTTGTTTCAAGATAAATAGTCATTTTATAATAGTTATGATTTTTGAGAATTTTTGTGGATTTTTCCGGAAATGTTGATTATTTTAATATATTTCTCTTTTTACGTGTGCATTGAGTAGGGTCGAAAAAATAAATTATTTTCTGCGAGGCCGAAAAACCTTGGATTATGGAAACATTGACCTGGGATCTTACTAAAACCGAGGCTAGACACAATTTACGGAGTTTTCATTTTTCGAGATTTTATCTGATAAATAAAATCGTTGTACCATGAAATTATCCGATGAACAATAAATACTATTTTTATTAACTGTAACCTTTGTCCACCGGATAATAGCTTTAGTAGAGTGTTAATCATCTTTTGTAGATAACACTTAAATGACATTATCAAAGATGACATCATACATGTGACATCATCATTTGACTTTTGAAAAAGTGTTCTAAAACTTCTTAAAGAAGCTTTATACAAAGCTTCCAAGGGAGGCTTTGTTTTCTCTCTCCTTCGTCCCAAGCTCCATGGCAATTAGGGTCTTTTGGAGCGAAAATTATGCTTTTTGCTTTATCATTTTTCACTTCTAATTTTGAAATCACCAAAAAGCTATCACCTTCCTCTCTCTTAATCTTTTTCTCTCAAATTTCTCTCATCCTCTCTACTCCATGACACCCACACCATTGGGAGGCCATCTTCACTAGCTTGTTAAACTAATCTCATTTCTTGCTTCCTCTCATCATCCTAAGACTTTTCTCTTTGGTGATCATCTCCTAAATCTTCTTTTTTCATCACCTACCATTGGAGCCCTAACTTGAAGCTATAAGGAAAAGTTCTTAGCTTTTCTTTTCTTCTCTTTTTTCGTTTTCTTGGTCACCTATGTGACCAATAACTCCTCTTTTCATGGTTTGAGTGAGGATTGTAAAAGTTTGCTCATCTTAGGGTTCTCTTGAAGGTGGAGGATGAAAATTGTAACAAAGGGATCAAGAGGCTTGTTTTCTTGTGTTGTCTTCTGTAGGTAAAAGGGAGATGATCCTCTTCAACCTATCTTAGTGGTGAGGGAACATTTTTGGTGTTGTTAATGAGGAATCTATGTGAGATTGCTCTCTTTGTTGTGTTGTTCTTCATGATTTTTGTAGCTATTTTGACTTGTATGAATTTATTGATTGTCATTGTGTATCTTGATGGCTATGGATTATATATTGGATTGCTTGAATTGATGTATAGAGAATTTAGGGTTCCTTGCCCCTTTTGGATTCACAGCCAAGAGGCCAAATTTTTGGGTGTTCAAGATCTAATTTTTGTAGAAGTTGGAACTTAAGTAATTAAGTGGTAAGTAACTAACAATATGATAGAAAAATTGGTTAGACTCTTGTCCTTGGAAGGTCACGGCCTCAAGGGCCAGATTGGCTAAAATTCATGCATCAAACTAAGGCTTAGGTGATTAGGTAATTTAAAAATTTATTATGGATTCATAAGATGGAAGGAATGAAGGAAAGAAATTTGTTTGATGACCTAGAGTGATTTCGAACTTAAGGAAAGAACAAGAGTGTGTGTGAGGCTTGGAGAACCTCAGAATAATCTTCTAAGTAAGTATGATTAAATTAAAGTAAAGAACTTGGCTAATTAAGAGAAATTAAGATTGAATGAGAATTATAAGAGAATTCCTCTAGAGAGGCTTAATGATAAAGGTCTTGAAATAGAGATGTAACTTTGTGTTAAATTTTTAATAAATATGTATTACTCTTGAAAAACTTGATGATGTGTTATGATGGGTCCATATGTGGGACCAAGAATTAATTAATATGGATTGAGCCCTTTTGTGGCATGGTATTGTAGAAAAAATCATGTTATTGATGATATATATATATATATATATATATATATTTGTATGCATTGAGTCATCATGCATTGTTGAAATAAGGCTTTATGCCTAGGAGTTGAATAACACCTTAGTGCGGGTGCGAATAAACTAGTGTAGGTCATTGGTTGACCTTGGGGGCGTCAGGGTGCGGGTGTCTCACAACGGACAGTTGGTAGCTCCTCTGGCCCGTGGGATAGACCGATGCAAATGCATCGACGATTCAGACCGAGACATTGTCCTATATCTCGATCTTGTGAAGAATGCCGTGTATAAAGCCTTGTTGCGCAAATTATTGATTTTTTGAAAGCACTTGATTTTAGGCTGACAAGATACTGACATGTTTCCTTGATCATTCTCTACGATGTTTATGTCTAGCTCCATGGAGTAGGATTTTTGGTACCTTGTGCATGTGCATTGTCCATCACATACTTTACCTAGCATGAATTTATGTGATTGTAGAATTATTTCTTTTACAGATGTTATTATTATTTGAACCATTTAACTGCTTATTATATGATATTTTGTTGCTGTTTCTTTTATCGCTTGCTATTATTACTATTAATATTGTTGCGGTGCTATATGGGCGTCTTGCGCCGTTCTGTTTCTTTACTGCCATATTTGGTATTGAATGCTAGATGTCTCACCTCTTTTTCATATTTCTGTAATTCTATTTATTTATGTACTTCCTTGAAGACGTCGGCGAAGAAGGGGAAGTACATGAATTCCATGGCTTTTGGCCTGATTTTGATTAGTTACTTGTTTGGGAATGGCATCTCATCCGCGTGGCTTTTTAGGTTATGTTAGGTTGACATTTCATGGAGGTCCAGACTGCTGGCACATCAACGTGAGGACGGATCGCTACATCTACCACGGAGACGTGACTGTTTCTCTGGCGTTGGGTCGTCATGATCCACTTGTCTTTACTTTTAATGTACACGTATATTTAGAGTTTTACTTACCCATACGTGATATGTTGGGTGATCGTTACTACACTCCATAAGAGGATTCGTTTTTATCCTCTGCACAAGCCCCTGCTCGTAATTCAGTTGCTCCGATGAGGATTTCCTCTGACGAGGAAGACCCTGAGGATGATCCAACTACGGTTGCTTCTCATTAGTTTTAGGGGTTAATACTATTTGTAGCCGTTGATGGCTATCTGTAAATCTTTTTGGGGACATATAAAGCTTATGCGTTCTTTTGATGTAACTATGATGTAACTTTTAAAACTCTTTTATGCTATGTATTTAAGTAAGGATGATGTACCTCTATATGATTGTATAGTTTATGTTTTATCTTAATTTCCACAAATTTTGTGTTTTCTGCTTATTCAAAAAAAAAGAAGAAGAAGAAGAATTGGCAGTGTTATATGATGTATTAAGGAGTAGGTGAAGGCTTATCTGTATATGTAATAAACCGGGTCTAAATAATAGTTTTGTTGTTCGAGTTCGTTTCATGTGCTACGCTTCCTTCCCAAAAAAGAGGCATTACACTAGTTTGGTATCAGAGCCCTGATTTAAGTTTTCTTTTGGGCTTGTAGTTAGGTCTGTCTTGTTTACGCTGTGTGATTCTCTATTTTTGGTATTCTGAAAGGATACATCTGACTTTCCTTGTGTTTTGTATAGCTTAACTTGAAGAGAAACAATAGCGCATGGACGAAGAGGACATGTTAACTTGGGACGAGAAGCTGAGAGCATGGCTGCAGCGGTAGAAGCGATGCAGCGAATGGCGGACATCATTGTACAATAACAAGAGAGAGCTACTCAACAGCAGGAAAGAGCAGCTCAACAGTAGGAAAAGAGCTGCACAATAGCTAGAAGCAACAGCTGATGCTCAAAATCTATTGGAGTTCCGTCGTAATAACCCACCTCAGTTTAAGGGGGAATTTGATCCAGAGAAGGCTAGTCTTTGGGTCAAGAAGCTAGAGAAAATTTTCAGAGACATGAATTGTGCTGATGACAAGAAGGTAACCTATGCTACCTTCACGCTGATCGGAGATGCAAAAGATTGGTGGAACGGAGCGCAGAGACTACTAGAAGTTGAAGGCTGAATAATCACCTGGGAGGTATTCAAGGATAAATTCTTGGAGAAGTATTTCCCAGCAAGTGCAAGACATTCCAAAGAGATGGAGTTCCTCAATTCGAGGCAAGCGAACACGACTGTCAGCGAGTATGCCGTGAGGTTTGAGAGCTTGTCCAAATTTTCAAGGTATTTCTAACTCCAACCGGGCGAGGAGTAGAAGTGTCAGAAATTTGAGGAAGGATTAAGGCATGACGTGAAAAAGGCGGTCATGACCTTGAGGATCAACCAGTTTCTAGAGCTGTTGGACATATGTCACTGAGTGGAAGAACTGGATCAGGCGCGGGACACGCGAAATCATAATGTTGGACCTTTTAGGTCCCAAAGAGGGGCTAGCAGTAATGTAAACCATTATCAGAGGAAACCCTATTCTAGAGCACCTGGGAATCAGCAACAACGACCATAAGGTGGAAGTCCTAGTGGAAGTTCTGGTAGGGCTGGTCAGGCTGCGGCGTCTTCGCGGAAGTGTTTGAAGTGCGGGAGGGATCATCCGATGAAGGACTATACGATCAAGGGAATAATTTGTTTCAGATGTGAAAAGCCTGGACACGTCTCTAGATACTGCAATCAAGCTAAGACGGAGCCTTCAGTCAACACTGCACGAGTTGCAAAACCGCAGGTGGGAGGCCGAGTCTACACCATGAGTGGACCGGAAGCCTCTAAATCAGAAGATCTGATACAAGGAGATGGTACCATAGGAAGTAATCTTTTAACTGTACTGTATGACTCTGAGGCAACCCACTCTTTCATTTCTTATAACTGTGTGTGACGACTTGGTTTACTTGTGTCTTCCTTACCTTTTGACTTGATTGTTTCTACCCCTACTGCTAAACCTGTTATTACCACCAAATTTTGTTTAAATTACCCTTTAATTGTTGAAGGTCAAATCTTTTCTATTAATTTGATTTGTGTACTTCTTTCCCAAATAAACAAAATTCTAGGAATGGATTGGTTGTCTTCTAACCATATCCTGTTAGATTGTTCTAGTAAAACCATAGTTTTCCCTATGGGTGAAGTTTCTAGATTTTTGACGGCCAACCAAGTTCAAGATTTCTTGAAATAAGGAGCTCAGGGATACATATTATTGTCTTCTTTAAAAGTCGAGGGCGAAGCAGATGTGAATGCAATTCCAGTGGTTAACGAGTTTCTCGAAGTTTTTCCTGATGATGTACCTGGTCTACCGCTAGTGCAGGAGATAGAGTTCACCATTGATCTTGTGCCTAGATCTAGTCCTATATCTGTAGCACCCTATAGGATGTCACCATCAGAGTTAGTTGAGCTCAAGAAGCAGTTAGAAGAACTCTTAGAAAAGTAGTTTGTTAAACCCAGTATGTCACCATGGGGAGCACTAGTGTTGCTAGTCAGAAAGAAGGATGGAACTTCACAATTGTGTGTGGACTATCATCAATTGAATAAGGTCACAATCAAGAATAAGTATACACTTCTGAGAATAGATTACTTGATGGATCAACTGAAGGGAGCAGTGGTATTCTCTAAGATCGATCTGCGATCAGGCTACCATCAGATTCGAGTGAAGGTGGAGGATATTCCCAAAACGGCTTTTTATACCTATTACGATCATTACGAATATATTGTGATGCCGTTTTGAGTGACGAATGCCCCTGCTATATTCATGGATTACATGAATAGAATCTTTCATCCTTACTTGGACAGATTTGTTGTTATCTTCATCAACGACATTCTGATCTACTCTCGAAATCAAGAAGATCATGTTGAACACCTCAGTATAGTTCTCCAGATTTTGAAGGAGAAAAAGTTGTGCGCCAAGCTGACGAAGTGTGAATTCTAGCAGAAAGAGGTCAAGTTTTTAGGTCATGTAATCTCGAAAGAGGGGATTGCAGTAGACCCGTCAAAGGTGGAAGCGATTCTGCAATGGGAAAGGCCAAAGACAGTGACAAAAATTCAGAGCTTTGTGGGATTAGTTGGATATTATCGGAGATTCATTGAGGGATTCTCTAAGATAGCAGGGTCTCTCACTCAGCTCACGAGGAAGAATCAAGTCTTTGAGTGGACTAATGCTTGCGAAGAAAGTTTCCAAGAATTGAAGAGATGACTAACTACTTCGCCAGTGTTAGTTCTACCTGATCTAGGTGAACCCTTTGAGGTGTACTGCGATGCTTCATACCGAGGATTGGGGTGTGTGCTTATGCAAAATAGAAAAGTGGTGGCATACACTTCGAGAAAGTTGCGAGTACATGAGAGAACTACCCAACACATGAACTAGAGTTAGCAGATGTGGTATTCACTTTGAAGATATAGAGGCACTATCTTTATGGGGGCGACGTTCAACATCTTTAGCGACCACAAGAGCTTGAAGTACGTGTTCGACCAAAAGGAGCTGAACATGAGGCAGAGGAGATGGTTGGAATTCTTGAAAGACTACGATTTTCAACTCCAGTATCATCCTGGAAAGGCAAATGTCATGGCTGATGCTTTAAGTAGGAAGATGCTCGGTATCTCAGCTATGATAGTCAAAGAGAAGGAATTGATAGAGCAGTTCAGAGATATATGGCTATCCACTGAATTGGCACCAGGAAGAATTTGTTTGAACACGATTACTATTCTGAATGATTAGCTGGAAGAAATCTGAAAGAAATAAGGAAGTGATGAATTTCTGCAAGAAGAAAGAGAGCGAATGAAACATGGTGGTGTGATGACAGTAAAGGAAGGACCTGATAGAGTCCTGAAGTTCAAATGTAGGATCTGCATACCCAATGATCCAGAGCTTAGAAAGGCAATTCTTGGTGAAGCTCATAACAACATGTTAAGTATGCATCCTGGCATGACAAAGATATACCAAGATTTGAAAAGGTTGTTTTGGTGGCTAGGAATAAAGAGAGATGTAGCTCAACATGTGTCATCTTGCTTGGTCTGTCAGAAAGTGAAGATTGAACATCAAAGGACTTCTGGAATTTTGCAACCTCTAGTTATTCCCGAGTGGAAATGGGATAGTTTTGCAATGGATCTTGTGGTTGGACTACCAAAGACCCGAAAAAGTCATGATTCCATATAGGTAATTGTTGATCGGCTTATGAAGTCAGCACACTTCCTACCGATTAACATAAGGTATTCCATGGAGAAGTTAGCCCAAATGTATATTGGTGAGATTGTTAGATTGCATGGTGTGCCTTCTAGCATTGTTTCTGATAGAGATCAAAGATTCACATCAAAGGTTTGGCAAAGTTTGCAAGGAGCATTGGGGATGAAACTTCTATTAAGTTCTGCTTATCATCCTTAAACGGATGGACAAACAGAAAGGACGATCCAATCATTGGAAGATTTGCTCAGAGCTTGCACCTTGGAACAAACTGGAAGTTGGGATGAAATTTTGCCCTTGGTAAAATTCACCTACAATAACAGTTTCCATTCGAGTATAGGGATGGCACCCTATGAAGCTTTGTATGGACGACGGTGCATAACACCCTTGTGTTAGTATCAAGATGAAGAGTATCTCACGGTTGGACTTGATCTGGTACAACAAACAATAGAAAAGGTCAAGATGATTCAAGAAAAGATGATGACGGCTCAGAGTCGATAGAAGAGCTATGCTGACAAAAGAAGAAAGCCTCTTGAGTTTGAGGAAGGCGCGCATGTGTTTTTAAAAGTCATGCCTACGACTAGGGTCGACCGAGTTCTAAAATCTAGAAAACTTACTCCCAAATTCCTCGGACCTTACCAAATTCTTCGCCGGATAGGTCCAGTAGCTTACCAAATAGCTTTGCCACCTTTTTTTTCAAACCTTCACAATGTTTTCCATGTATCACAATTGCGAAAATATATCCCTGACCCAAGTCACGTCATAGCACCGGACTTAGTACAATTGAAAGAGAACTTAACCTATGAGACACCTCCTGTAAGGATTGAGGATAAGAGGGTAAAGCAACTCTGAGGGAAGGGAATCCCATTGGTAAAGGTAATCTGGAATAACACAACTAGAGATGCAATGTGGGAGTTAGAAGACAAGATGAACGACCAACGTCTGCAACTACTCGATGAAATTTCTTTTTAGAAGGGGAGAGTTGTAACACCCCGAAAATTGTTTGTTTCATCATAAATAGTCATTTTATAATATTTGTGATTTTTGTGATTTTTTTTGGATTTTTTTTGGAAACGTTGATTATTTTAATATATTTCTCGTTTTGCATGCGCATTGAGCGGGGTCGAAAAAATAAAATATTTTTCCCAAGGTCGAAAAACCTTGGACTACGGAAACGTCGATGGGGGATCTTACTAAACTCGAGGTTGAACACAGTTTACGGAGTTTTCGTTTTTCGAGATTTTAACTAATAAATAAAATCGTTGTACCGTGAAATTATCCGCTAAACAATAAATACTGTTTTTATTAACTATAACCTTTATCCACCAGATAATATCTTTAGTAGAGTGTTAGTCATCTTTTGTAGATAACACTTTAATGACATCATCAAAGATGACATCATATATGTGACATCATCATTTGACTTTTGAAAAAGTGTTCCAAAACATCCTAAAGAAGCTTTGTACAAAGCTTCCAAGGGAAGCTTTGTTTTCTCTCTCCTCCTTCCCAAGCTCCATGGAAATGAGGGTCTTTTGGAGCCAAAATTATGCTTTTTGCTTTATCACTTTTCACTTCTAATTTTGAAATCACCAAAAAGCTATCACCTTCCTCTCACTTAATCTTTTTCTCTTAAATTTCTCTCTTCATCTCTACTCCACGACACCCACACCATTGGGAGGCCATCTTCACTAGCTTGTTAAACTAATCTCATTTCTTGCTTCCTTTCATCATCCTAAGACTTTTCTCTTTGGTGATCATCTCCTAAATCTTCCTTTTTTATCTCCTACCATTGGAGCCCTAAGCTATAAGGAAAAGTTCTTGGCTTTTCTTTTCTTCTCTTTTTTCGTTTTCTTGGTCACCTATGTGACCAATGACTCCTCTTTTCATGGTTTGAGTGAGAATTGTAAAAGTTTGCTCACCTTAGGGTTCTCTTGAAGGTGGAGGACGAAAATTGTAACAAAGGGATCAAGAGACTTGTTTTCTTGTGTTGTCTTCTGTAGGTAAAAAGGAGATGATCCTCTTCAATCTATCTTGGTAGTGAGGGAAAATTTTTGGTGTTGTTAATGAGGCATCCATGTGAGATTGCTCTCTTTGTTGTGTTGTTCTTCATGATTTTTGTAGCTATTTTGACTTGTATGAATTTATTGATTGTCATTGTGTATCTTGATAGCTATGGATTATATATTGGATTGCATGGATTGATGTATGGAAAATTTAGGGTTCCTTGCCCCTTTCGAATTCACGGCCAAGAGGCCAAATTTTTGGGTTTTCAAGATCTAATTTTTGTAGAAATTGGAACTTAAGTAATTAAGTGGTAAGTAACTAACAATGTGATGGAAAAATTGGTTAGACTCTTGTCCTTGGAAGGTCATGGCCTCAAGGGCCATATTGGCTAAAATTCATGCATCAAACTAAGGCTTAGGAGATTAGGTAATTTAAAAGTTTATTATGGATTCATAAGATGGAAGGAATGAAGGAAAGAAATTTATTTGATGACCTAGAATGATTTTGAACTTAAGGAAAGAACAAGAGTATGTGTGAGGCTTGGAGAACCTTAGAATAATCTTCTAAGTAAGCATGATTAAATTAAAGTAAAGAACTTGGCTAATTAAGAGAAATTAAGATTGAATGAGAATTACAAGAGAATTCCTCTAGAGAGGCTTAATGATAAAGGTCTTGAAATAGAGATGTAACTTTGTGTTGAATTTTTAATAAATATGTATTACCCTTGAAAAACTTGATGATATGTTATGATGGGTCCATATATAGGACCAATAATTAATTAATATGAATTGAGCCCTTTTGTGGCATGGTATTATGGAAAAAATCATGTTATTGATGATTATATATATTTGTATGCATTAAGTCATCATGCATTATTAAAGTAAGGCTTTATGCTTAGGAGTTGAATCACACCTCAGTGCAGGTGCGAATAGACTAGTTTAGGTCACTAGTTGACCTTGGGGGCGTTGGGGTGCGGGTGTCTCACAACTGACAGTTAGTAGCTCCTATAGTTCGTGGGATACACCAATGCAAGCGTACTGACAATCCAGATCGAGACACTGTCCTATATCGTGATCTTATGAAGAATGTTGTGTATAAAGCCTTGTTGCACAACATATTGATTTTCTGAAAGCACTTGATTTTAGGCTGACGAGATACTAGCATGTCTCCTTGATCATTCTCTCTGATGTTTATGTCTAGCTCCATGGAGTAGGATTTTTGGTACCTTGTGAATGTGCATTGTCCGTCATATACTTTACCTGGCGTGAATTTATGTGATTGTAGAATTATTTCTTTTACAGATGTTATGATTATTTGAACCATTTAACTACTTATTATCTGATATTCTGTTGTTGTTTCTTTTATCGTTTGCTATTGTTACTATTAATATTGTTGCAGTGCTATATGGGTGTCTTGCACCGTTTTGTTTCTTTACTGCCATATTTGGTATTGAATGCTAGATGTCTCACCTCTTTTCTGTATTTCTATTATTCTGTTTGTTTATGTGCTTCCTTGAAGACGTCGGTGAAGAAGGGGAAGTACATGAATTCCCTAGCTTTTGGCCTAATTTTGATTAGTTATGTGTTTGGAAATGGCATCCCGTCCGTATGGCTTTTTTGGTTAGGTTAGGTTGACATTACATGGAGGTCGGGACTACTAGCACGACAACATGAGGACGAATTGCTGCATCTACCACGAAGACGTGACTGTGTCTCTAGCATGAGGCCGTCATGACCCACCTGTCTGTACTTTTAATGCACACATATATTTAGAGTTTTACTTGCTCATACGTGATATGTGGGGTGATCGTTACTACACTCCACAAGAGGATTCGTTCTTATCCTCTACACGAGCCCCTGCTCGTAATTCGGTTGCTCCGATGAGGATTTCCTCTGACAAGGAAGACCCTGAGGAGGATCCAACTATGGTTCCTTCTCATTAGTTTTAGGGGTTGATACTGTTTGTAGCCACTGATGGCTATCTGTAAATCTTTTTGGGGGCATGTAAAGCTTATGCGTTCTTTTGATGTAACTATAATGTACCTTTTAAAACTCTTTTATGCCATGTATTTAAGTAAGGATGATGTACCTCTGTATGATTGTATAGTTTATGTTTTATCTTAATTTCCGCAAATTTTGTGTTTTTCACTTATTCAAAAAGAAGAAAAAGAAGAAGAAGAATTGGTAGTGTTATATGATGTATTAAAAAGTAGGTGAAGGCTTATCTGTATATGTAATAAACTGGGTCTAAATAATAGTTTTGTTGTTCGAGTTCGTTTCATGTGCTATGCTTCCTGCCCAAAAAGGGGGCATGACACAAGACATTTTTCACCTCAGGAAACTTGTTCTTTACTAAAACATATATATGATATGCCTGAGATTACAAGATTTTACAACACTAATCGAATAAGATTAATTACATAACCATAAATATAATTACAAAACGAATACATTTATATAAACTACTTAACTAAGTCTTCATCGCCTTGTCTTATGCTTGCTTTGGTTCTCCTCTGGATTTGTGATGGAAAACATAAAAAGAGCTGGGGTGAGAATTAATAATTCTCAGAAGTAAAATTTAAATTATGACATCATAGTAAATCTAGATGCTTTGGATAAAACACAAATTGTACTTTATCATTTGGAAAGGTGGCATAAGCCAAAAAGTCATTCCTTTCCATTCCCAAAGCAGACAAACCATTTAATAAAGAAAACAGTGCAATCATTATAGAGAAACTCAACATGAGTCAACATATATTCACTATAACAGTTATAGAGGCAAACAAGCATACTCATTCCCTCCATTACACACCTTTAAGCTACACTTTGATCTTCAACATTTTCTAAACAAATTTTATCCTTAAACTTCACCTTTAATAAAAACAAGACAATTGCCTATATAATTACCAATTTTATGCAATGCATGTTGATGTATGATTATGCCTAATGAAATCCTAAATTATACTCATGCAATGATTTTTAAAAGATTTTGTTTTAGAAAAACTCAAGTTATTTGAATATTTTTAGGAAGCCTTTTTGTTCCAAGAAGCCCTTTTGTTGCTTGTATTGTTTTCTAGGTAGGCAGGATGCCTTTTTGTTCCTTGTACTACCAAACATAACACTTGGAGCCTTTTTGTCCAAGCTATTTGGTGCCCTTTTGTCCAAGCCACTTGGCGCCCTTTTGTCCTAGCAATAGATTTACAATACATGAAAACATGAAATAACAAGTTTGAAAACAAAACATGCATAATATTAAAACATTTCTTTCTTTAACTTTTACTTAATCATATCTTCCATTACATAATAGGGAAACAATACCATAATCATTAAACTTTCTCTTTTACATTATCATACATGCTTGTAGAGAGGGACTCACTCAAACCTCATCTACCTTTACCATCCTTTTATATTGCTTCCTAATATCATGGTCATCAATATTATTTGATAACATGTATAAATCAATATACTTCTTTACATTAATCCATATCATAGCTCATTGTCTCATTTAACATCTTAATCATCATGATGATCATTTATTTCTTACAAAGTATAAACTTTGATGTACATCTTTTAAATATATCAATTTGACATAACATTACATTGGAAATCAATTTCTTAATCAAACAAATTCAAGTTCATATTTTACCCTTATTATATCCTTAATCAAACCATAATGTGTCTCAGTACATCATTTATTAACAACACATAATACATTTCCTAGCAAAATCCATCATATAGGGATCCAATACCCTTATATCACATCATCCTAACTCAATCTTAGCCAAAAAGAAAATAAAACATAGTTCGCAAATCATTCAACCTCAATTATCCCAAAACACCTCAATATTTGCCTCAAAAAGGATGATTTTCAAGATTGTACCAAATGTGCATCCTAAATTAAAACATCATGAAATTTTATAAGCATATAGCCTTACATGTTAGCTTTCAAATGCCTCTAGAATGAGGTCATTCTGATATCTATAACTCAAGTTATGAAACAAACACTACAAGCTGTCAGGATGCTATCCTATCTCATGTCTAGGCTTGGTTTTACCATGCCTAGACCACGCCTAGGCATGGTGCTCTCTGTTTCGCAAACTAATCAGTCCACACCTAGGAGTGGAAAACCTGCATCTAGGCGTGACCAACACTAGAAAATTATGCAAAAATGTGGTTTTTGCTTTCCTTTGATTCCAAACCAAAAACCATCATAAAAAATCAATATTCAAGCATCAATAATGATCTCAAATCACTTTGTATCTCCATTACACATCTTTAACACAATCATACATAAATTAAGGATCAATCATCCATCATGAAAACTCATTTTTGAAACTCAATCTCTCATGGAAATACAAAAAACATCAAATGCACAACCATGATCCATAAACTACGAACAAACCATCATCAAGTCTAAAACAATAGGAATCAAACATAGAAATCACCTTTCATATTCAAAACCCATTTTTGGTTTTTGCCATAAAAATTGTGATTCACAAAGAAGAAGAAGAAGAAGAAGAAGAAGAAGAAGAAGAAGAAGAAGAAGAAGAAGAAGAAGAAGAAGAAGAAGAAGAAGAAGAAGAAGAAGAAGAAGAAGAAGAAGAAGAAGAAGAAGAAGAAGAAGAAGAAGAAGAAGAAGAAGAAGAAGAAGAAGAAGAAGAAGAAGAGAAGCTATGAAAATGTTTTCCCCTACCTTAGCTGATGACTCTTGGCCTTGTTCTTTCTTTTTCTTTCTTCCTTCTTCCTCTCTTCTTCCTTCTCTTCTCCTCCTCTTCTTTCTCTTTTCTCCTTTTGTTTTCTACCTTCTGCTTCTAGCTGAAAATGAAGAGAGAAAGTGAGTGAAACTCACTTTTAAAACATAATAACTTAGGAGCATTTTAGTCTTTTATCAAAATTTTGTATATGTTAAACACACTTTGATTTAACTAAATCAAGTTTCCTTCCTTAGAATAAATTATAAGATCCATTAAAATTCTTGTTTCATCATTTTTATAATTTTTCGTATCTGTTGTGCCTCAATCTGGAACTTAAATACTCACTCGATTCCTTAAAAATACCAAACTGACTCTGTTTGCCCTCAAAATTTAACCACATCTTCTTTCACACATTTATGACCTAGAAATAACTTCTTCATATCCATTTTCTTTAATATCACATTTATGCTATTTTTCTTGAGTTAAAATAGCCATTTTGCACATTCTGTATTATAGCAAAGTGCCTAAATTAACTCAAAATGTCACAAAATTTGATGGACATGTTAAACAAGTATTAAGCTACTTCTGTAACTTTATACAAGCCTAACATATGTAAAAAGAGGATGTTACAAATTTACTCATCTTTTTCTTTGTATTTTGAATCAAATTCATGGCCTTTTTCATGTTGAAAGTCATGACCAAAAACAAGTTTTGGTGGAGGTTTATTTGCTTCCACTTGTTCTTTTCTTCCATTGATTCTTGGAATGGCTTTTTGATATTAGTTTAATGAGTTATGATGTTCATTTTGTAATATTACTTCTTGAATAACCTCCATGATTTTAGCATATTTAAAGAGGGATTAGAGTTGAACTTAGGTTTTCATCTTCTTTTTATGACTTTTTGTGACTGAAATGCAAAGTATTTAACATGTATGGAAAGAAAAGAAATGCTTGGTTTTAGATTTTGAGGGTCATGGCCATGCCCTAGTAAGGAAAGGAATTTGTTAATTAATGTGATTCCTTATTTTTCTATACTTATTTGTTAATCAAATTGATTAACGAATTGATGATTTGTTGAAGAGTTTGTGAAGATGGCATTTAAATTGTGTCTTGGTCGTGACCTACTTTTGAATATGCATGCTTGAATTATTCAGTTATATCATTTGTATATGACTAGTTATGCTTGTTAATGCATACTTGAATTAATAAGAATTTATGGAGAAGCTTTGGTAGTTATAAGGGCTATATAGGCCAAATTGAGAACTAAATGAGATATGGTAATCTCCTTGTAGTATTTAATGTGTAAGTGATTAAATTGTATTGGTTATGATGAGAAAAAAATGAAATTTTCTTGTATTCTTGGTTGATGGGTTCATGGCTAAACCCTAGACAAAGTGGAACTTTTGTTAATTTTATGCTTTTATTTATTGATACTATATGATAAGAATGATGCTTGCTTGATAATAACTTAGTCGTGGCATAATCCTTGTTTGATTGTGATTAATATCGACCATTTGAGATTATATTGCTACTTAACTATTCAAGTTGAGCTAGAATGGAATTTTGTATTGTATATTGAAAATATGAGAATATGCTCCCTTATTTCTTTAAGATTGAGTTTGGATTTGAGTTGAAATTTTGCATTGCTCCCTTAATTTTCAAGGTTGAGCTAGAATGTATGATTGAATAATCAGTGCTCATGAGAATTGAATTTGAATTGTATATACGAATTGTGGATATTTATCTTTGAATGGAAAAGAGAATGATTATAGTATGTTATTCCCAACGTATAAGTATCCTATTTGTATTTGAACAAATTTGGCATTTTGCTACATATGAATTTGTTTGGGCATTAATGAATTCTGGAGATGATTTTCTTTGAGGGAAGGGTATCCAGAATTCAATTAGAACTATGGAGATGAACCTCCGTGAGGAAAGGGATCCTAAATTCTTAAAATTTCTCACTAGTTTCCTCACTTGCCCCAATTTCCCTTATGTATGTAATGATATTTGGAATAGTTCTGTGTGATATACATAGCAGTGTCATAGATAGGTTGGAATGCACCAACCTGAAAGCAGACTATTACCAAGAGTGTGACATACATAGCAATGTCACAAATAGGATACTCAGAATAGCTCTGTGTGACATACATAGCAGTTTCATAGATAGGTTGGAATGTATCGACCTGAAAGCAGACTATTACTAAGCTAGAATTCAGGTTATGTGTAACACCCTTTTTTCTCTTGTTACGAAGAAGGAACATCACACCATAACAAAATTAAAACGAAAATGCAGAAAACAATAAATACATTGATTGTGAAAGACCTAGTCCATTTTTAACATGTAATTAAATAATTTGCATCTTAGATTGTATAGTATTCGAGTGTTGAAAATGCACGTGCACGTATATATACTTTTTTTTTAAGTAAAGAGATAATAATAATTGTAGATACAATGGAAATCGACACGGAATTGAAAGTCATACATTCACATTTTATATATAATATTATATGCATCTAGCCTATTTAGTTACATCATCAAAATATACAAAAAGTAAGAGGCTTTACCCACCCAAGATGATTACAAATTTACACCCCATTAAATTAGCAAAACATTAGGCTTCCCAAAAAAAATAAATGGTTAGCCATCAGTAGCCGCCGACAGTATCAAGCCCCTAAGACTGACGAGAAGGGACCGTAACAAGGCCCTCCTCATCCGATGATATAGCCATCGGAGCGACCAAATTTTGGGCAAAAGCCCAAGCAGTGGAGAGGAAAGAGTCCTCTTGTGGGGTATAATAAAGGTCATCCCACAAATCTCTAACAGGCAGATAAAACTCTAAATGAACAAAAGCTGTAAAATCAAAGACAGGCAGGTCATAGCGACCCCAGGCTAAAGACACAGTCAGCTCCCCATGGTAGATGCAATGGTCCGTGCTCAAGTTTATGTGCCAATAGTCAGGTCCACCGTGAAAGGTCATCGTAGCATACCCCAAGAATCGGTGCGGACGTGAAGACATCCTTAATCAGCACTAATCGTAATCTGGCCAAAAGCCAGGAAAGTCAGGTGCTTCCTTTTCTTCCTCGCAAATGTCTTCTCAGAAGCACATAGTTTAAACTGAAGTACAGTTATATGGAAAAGAGGTGAGACACCCAACTTTCATTACCAAAATGGCAGCAAGAAAACAGAACAACATTGGATGCCCATATAGCATTACAACATATATTTTCATCAACAGTAATGAATAAAAATAACAACAATAATTAAATAAGCAATAAAAGAGAAGTATCAACAAAGTCTCAGGCAGGAAACAATTTTTTTAATTAGATAATTATATCAACAGTAATTCAATAACCGTGAGTGCTCATGTTCGATGAAATATGAGACTGACAATTGATAGTGCACAATGCATTATGGTACCAAAAATCCTACTCCATGGAGCTTGACATAAACATTTCGAAGAGAATGATCAAGAAGTTATGCCAGTATCTCGTCAGCCTTAAAAAAATGTGCTTCATCTCATAAAAATATTTACGCAATATGGCTTATACATGGCACCTCAATAGTTGATTATGATATAGGACAACGTCTTGGTCTGGATCGTCGGTGTATTTGCATCGGTCTATCCCACGGCCCCAATGGAGCTATCATTGTCTATTGCGAGACACTCGCACCCCGACGCTCCCAAAGTCAACCACTATGACCCTACGCTTAGTCTACTCGCACCCACACAAAGGTGTTATTCAATCTCATAGGCACACATCGTCTTTCTCAATAAAGTCCAATGGACATCACATATGCATGACGACTCAATTTACATCATGTATATGTATCAATGATATGTTCCTCATAAACAATGCAACACATGCATATTCATCAATAAGTATTTCTCATAGAACATATTATAATGGCATATAAACAATTCTCAAGAATATCATGCCACAATTTCATCAAGTACAATTCACAAATACTTAGTTCCACATATGAACTCACAATGGCATAAAACCAATTCTCAATATGACATATATATACATATAGTTCAACAATTATCATAATTCCACATCATGGATTAATTATGAGAATTTTTGGCTAAGGAGCCCTTCAAAAACCGTGGCTCTCTTTAGAGTCATTACTCATTCAATTTCTTTCACCTTATTATGAATTGTATATATATATCTAAGTCCTTAATTCCCAAAAATGCATCAAAGCATCACTTGAATTCCAAAATTTCCCCTAGAGGCTGTGGCCTCCCTAGTCATCAAGGTTCTAAATTCTTCTTCACTTCTTGCATCAATCCTTCAATACACAACTACCTAAGTCTCATTTTACACAAAACTAATTCCAATCCTTAAAATCCATGGCCAAACCGTGGCCTCTCAATAGGGTTGTAAACCCTCAAATTTTTCATTTATTAAATCCAACATTATCAAGCTTTCTAACATCCCTAATGCATTCAAAATCACAAATCAATCATTAACCTCAATCAAGAACACATAAACATGAAAAATCTTCAAACAAAGTAAGCATTCAAATATGGATTTCTCCATCAACAATCACACAAGGTCTCCTCACCACCAATAATGGTTGAAGTGATTAAATCTCCCTCTTACCTAAAGGAAGAACATGAAAATGGCCTCCTTGGTGCTTCTTGGTGGATTCAGTTTTGGCTCTCCAAAACCCTAGAAATTCAAGTTCAAAGAATCAACACCAATAGTTGAAAAAGAAGAGATACATGGTCATAAATATGGCCATAGAAATGAAAAATAGGAAGAGAAAGTGAAGAATCAAAGAGTTACCTTCAAAGTCTCAAACTTTGTTCTTGAGAGGAAGTGAAGAAGATGATGGATTTTGAAGAAGCTCTTCAAATAGGAAGTGTAGAGGATGATGAGAGGAATGTAGAAATAGTGTTGGTGAAGTTAGAAAATGAAAAGAAATGGTCTCCTTTGGGGCTGTGAAACCGTGAGGGGAAAAGGAAGAAGAAGAGAGAAATTGGAGAGAAATGAAGATGAAACTTGAAGAGAAAGAAAGTGATAGATGAAATGAGTGATATTTTGGTGAAATGTGATAAGTATGGAAGCAAGTTTTTGCTTCCCTTGGGCATCATTGTCGCAAAAATAGGAGAGAGAAAAGGGGGGAGAATGGCTTCTCCAACAAGCCAAGGGCACATTAGTCATTTGGTGGTCAAAGCTTCTCAAAGAAGCTTTGATTAAAATACTATATTTTTTAATTAAAGTGGATTTGATTAGACATAAAGTGGATTACATTAGGATAATGTGATAAGATTTTTAATATATGCTATTATCTAATGGATAATTGTTACAGTTGATAAAAATCAGTATTAATTGTTCGACGGATAATAAATTACACAGCAATTATTATTTTATCTGATAAAGTTCTTGAAAAAAATGAAACCTCGTAAATCATGTCCAGTCTCGGGTTTAGTAAGATCCTCCACCGACGTTTCCACATATCAAGGTTCTCAGGAAAAATATTACATTTTCCTAGCTCTGCTCAGTTTGCACGTAAAATGAAAAATAATATTAAAATATTCTGTATTCTCAGAAAAATCTAAAAAAATTCATAAAATTCACAAATATTAGAACATGACTATTTATCATAAAATTATAATTTTTTAGGGTGTTACATTATGTGAGGTGACCTAGTTTTGTGGGAATTAGTACTGGATAAAGAGCACTGAAATGAATTTGAAATTAGATTTCATATTATGACTTTGATATATTATAAGATCCATTCCATGAGTTTATTATCATGGTTCTTATTTGGAAACTGTTTCTGAAATTATTTATGAATATAAATTGTATTGTTTGGTAATAAATGTTCTTGGAAAATAGTTAATAATTGAAATTCTATTTCGGGAAGAGGAATGACTAGATTTGGCTTTTTCCACATTCCTACATTATAAATTGAGTTTTCTTTAAAAGTGATTTTTCCTCGAAACAACTGGAAGTATTGTGATGACATCGTTTTTATTAAAACTATTGAGAATTCTTAGAATTCTCACCCCTGTTGTATTATTTCCATGATATTTCCAAGAGAAGTGACAAGAGCTAAAAGATGACGCACAAAGATAGAGTTTAGCGAGATATATTCCTTTTGGAATCATTTGTACTTTGGGAGGTATTTATGAGAATTAAAACATATTAAATGTAGATTGTACGTTTATAAGTATAAGTTTTGTACCTAAATCTGTACACTTATATAATGATATCCCAACCATTAGAAGCTCATATTTTGTATATCTCTTATATTTATTTTCAAATATATTATGAAAATTATAATCGACATTCTTAATTATAATTACTAATATGTAATTCTGGATACGAAATTAGTAATTGTATAAGGATATTACATAATCATATGGCTTTTGACTCTCAAATTGAACCTAAAGACATAAATGAAGCCATTAATGATGAATATTGGATCTTGGCCATTCAAGATGAACTAGACCAATTTGAGAGAAATCAAGTTTGCAACCATTAATGCTCCACCAACCTCCCCAATAACTCTAAACTTTAATCGGTTATAAATACAAGTTGTTGGGCATTTATAGAGGTAAGAAAATCAATTTGAAAACCTTGGTTAAGCATTAATACGAGCTTTCACAACCATTTCATCATATACTCTATTTTGGATTTTAAAAGTGTGAATCCATATACCCATTAAGCTTCAATTTGTATTATTCACTCTTGAGAGAGTTTCTTATCATTCATACTTTGTTTAATCTATAAAATAGGGTGAGGTATCCCTCAAAGTTGTAAGGGTGAGGTATCCTTTGAAGTTGAGGCTCAAACACAAAGGGTGAGGCATCCCAAGGTGTAGTGAGTGCTCTACTGTGTAAAGGTAGCAAGTACCTATTGAAACTTGAAGTTTTTAGTGAAAAATGTTGAATGATTGCTTGAAAACTGGACATAGGTTACAAGGAGTGGTTGAACTA
Organism: Ormosia emarginata; assembly: GCA_029884605.1. Taxonomy (NCBI): domain Eukaryota; kingdom Viridiplantae; phylum Streptophyta; class Magnoliopsida; order Fabales; family Fabaceae; genus Ormosia; species Ormosia emarginata. The sequence goes on from JAQQTP010000087.1 coordinate 7,346,011, forward strand.
GGATAAACCTTGTGTTTGATCCTCTAAACTCTGCTCATTTACTTTTGTGCACTATTTTATTTGCTTGCTTGAATACTATCTTGCTTGGTTGATTTATTTGTGAGTGAAAGCATTAAATCTTCTCTATTCATTCATCTCTATCAATCAATAGCTTCAACGAAAATTAATAATCAAGTGTTTTGTGAAATATTTGCAAAAATATTTTAAAAACTCAATTCACCCCCTTCTTGAGTATTAAGGCCACTTGGTAACAATATGTTCGATACTGATCCAAGAGATGATAAAAGGGCCAAAGCTGGTCTACTTCGTGAGCAAGGTGTTGCAGGGCCCAGAGCTCCGCTACTAGAAAATTGGAAAAGTTGCCTCTATACTTATCACCACGGCTAGAAAAGTCAGACAATACTTTCAATGCCATCATGTGGTGGTGAGGATGGACCAACCTATCTGTCAGATACTACATAAGCCAGATTTAGCAGGAAGAATAATCGCCTAGTCCATTGAGCTTTGTGAGTTTGGAATCGTATATAAGTTCTGGCTAGCAATAAAGGCTCAAGAGCTCTCAGACTTCTTGGAAGAACTCACATCGGACCCCAGCGACCCTAAAGGAATTTCTTGGACCATATTAGTCGATGGATCCTCAAACCCCAAGGGAAGTGGTGCCAGGGTGATTTTGGAAAATTCTGAAGGAGTAATGTAACATCCTCTTCAACATGTTAGACTTGTAAATAGCTACTGCAACACCTTCCGTAGGGTGTCACATTTTTTTGACTACCAACTTACCAAAAAAATGATTAAATTGTAAAATATTTAATATGATAAAATATGGGTTATAAATTTCTTTTCGCTGTAAACTTAAACTTACCAAAGATATAGGTAATACAAAAACATATTGGATTGATCAATACATATTATATACACCACATAATATTCAACAACATTCATAACATAAAAACTTACAGACTCAAAGAGAAACAGTTGCAACCCTATGACGGTTCCTACTCAAAAGCATGGTAACAGACTTAACAAAATACTAAAAAAAAATGCCAACATCAAGATAGACACGCCATACGATGATACCTCCACAGCACTGTGTCCTCTCATAGCCAAAGAAGATCTCCACTTCACCACCATGATGGACTTTACAAAACATAAATATATAAATAGAACAAGACAATAAAGAGGTGAGATCCCCTACATCAATACCAATATGGCAACATAGAAACAATAAGAATGACAATGTCATTCCATACAAAATAAATAACACATACAGTCAATATATCAAAACACTAGATAATTCAACATATATAATTAATAAATAATTTAATAGATATATTCGATAGATGATTTAATAGATATAATTAACAGATAATTTAACAGATATAATTGACAGATGATTTAACAAATATATATAATATCACAATGAGATGTCGACTGACTATGCATATGCACAATGCATCAAATCCTACTCCATAGAGCTAACACAATTTCAGAGATGAAGGGTTCAAAAGACCTGCCAGCCTCAATAACAGTTTACGCCAGACCGTGAAGAGAATAATGTTTGTTGGGTTACGTCAGTGTATTGCAACGGTTTATCATGGCCAGAGGTGTATAATGTGATAACAAGATCACTAGATGAATCACTGCGCCCTGACGGTCCCAAGACTCATTGTATGATCTGCACTATTCAATCCTAGTTCACTCTTAGGCAACAAAAGCCACAACAACCACTGACTATATAATGTTTAATGCATGATAACTCAGTGCATAACACAAGCCACCATGAACCATAATCCATAAACCAGTAAGTATAATGTTCAATGCATGATAACTCACTGCATAACAAAGCCACCACAGGCCATAATCCATAAACCAATAAATATAATGTTCAATGCACCATAATCCATAAACCAATAAGTAAAATGTTCAATGCATGATAACTCAATGCATAACACAAGCCACCATGGGCCATAATCCATAAACCAATAAGTATAATGTTCAAAACATGATAACTCAGTGTATAACACAAGCTACCACGAACCATAATCCATAAACCAATAAGCCTGGGTCCAGTACGTCGGCCTGACAGCAAACCTGTTGTATTCTCATTTTCACTGTATAAAATATTTCTCATTAAAATACCTCTAAGTAATATTTTCTTACATTTTTCTTAAAAATTTGTATTTTTTTAATTTAATCAACATTAAGGAAATTCTCTTTCCATCTCCTCTACTAAAAATCCTTTAAACTTTAAACAAAATACTCTAAATCTCAAACCGTCATTCTAACTCATTACCCGTGATAAAAAAATCCCCTTTTCCCAATAATAAAAACTTTACTCCATTCTTCTTAAATAAAATACTTTAAATCTTCAAATCACTTTTAAAACTCTATTTTCATTCCTATTGCTAAAAATCATTATTTGTCCAATACAAACTATACATTTCCACATTCCTTCTTAAATAAAATACTTTAAATCTTCAAATCACTTTTAAAACTCCATTTCCATTCCTATTGCTAAAAATGTTTATTTATCCAATACAAGCTATACATTTCCACATTTCTTCTTAAATAAAATACTTTAAATCTTCAAATCACTTTTAAAACTCCATTTCCACATCCTTCTCAAAAATCCTTTTGATTTAATTCCTTATCAAATTTCCTATAAATAATATCTTCTAATATTTGTTCACAAAACTTCATTATCTTCATTAAATAATCCCCTTTCGAAATTCATTCTCCGGTTACCATCACTTAAGCACTTCTAAACAAAATGCTTAATATATTTTCAAATCCTTTTTTCAACTCATTTCCTTTCTCATGATCAAAAGTATCAATCCTTTTTCCAACAACAAAACTTTGCTCACTTCCTTTATCCACTTGTAAAACCTTAATCCATATCCTTATTATAAAATCAACTAAATCCATGATTAATAAAATATTTTCACTTGGTTCACCCCAAAATCACAATGAAGGCCGTGAGCCTCTCAAGGTCTTTGGTCCAAAAATCCTTCCTTTTCACGTGATTCACAATCATACCACAAATATTCATCATCAAATTTCTATTCTAATAAGTTCATGCATATAATTTAAGTAACAAAATCAAATAGAGCAATTAATCACAAAACATCAAACTTATACACATAAGTGAACAAATCCACATATAGATTGTTCAAACACAATCAATTTCATTCCTCACCACCATGGATGGTTGATGAGTTTAATCTCCCTCTTACCTAGGTGATGACCAAAAAGAAGCTCCTTGATGTCTCTTGATGATTTCGTCCACCACCACCACCACCAAGAACCAACCCTTTAGAACAAAACAAGCATAGAAAGTTAACTTCCAAGGCTTGAAAAAGAAAGAACCATTGATCAAGATGATGGTTTTAGGACATTAAAAAGAAAGAAGGAAAGAAAGATTCAAAAATCTTACCTTTGAGCTTCCAAACTAAGGCTTGGAAAAAGTAGATGAAGATGGATGAATAGGAAAAAGTTTACAACAAAGAAAAGTCTCCAAAAGAGGTGTAGATCAAGGAAGTGTGGTGAAGTAGAATCAAACAAACATGAAGGGTGGATTGTGGGGGTGAGGTCATGAGCTTCATACAGAGGGAAATGAGAGAACTTTTGTGCTTTCACTTCCATGAAAGTGAAATAAGGATGAACTAGTGAAGAGTTAAGCTTAGGACTCTCCAAGATATGTGGTTGATTTAGATTGAACAAAGGTGAAGGGTATTTTGGAGGGTATGGCCGTGAGGTTGGGAGAGAAGGTGAGAGGAGAGAAAAATAGAGAGAAAGGTGAAAACTTTTGAGAGAAAAGGTGAAATGGAAGCTTAAGAGAAAAGATGACAACCTTGTCATCTTTTCCTCCCCCCAAAACTGTGGGGCCTTTCCAAGGTGAGAGAGAAAAGACTTCATCACTAAGTTTTCTTAAGCTTCCCTTGTAAGTTTCCTCCAAACTTCTCCTACAAGTTTTATTCAAAGCTTGTTAAGGAAGCTTGGTTTCACTTTTTTGAAAGTCAACAAGATGATGTCATGGAGGTGAGGTCAAATGGATGATGTCACATAAAGAGAACACTCTATAACAGATAACTAGTACTTTAGTAACAACTATTATCCAATAGACAAAAGTTATAGTTAACAAAACCAGTGTTTATTATCCGTTGGATAATAAGATGTACCCTAATTTTATTTGTCAGATAAAATCTCAGATAATGAAAACGTCTTAAACAGTGTCTGGCTTCGGGTTTAGTAAGATCCCCTGGTCCCATTTCACAGTCCAAAATTTTTTGGCCTTCGAAAATTTTTATCTTTCAAGCCCCGCATAATGTGCACACAAATCAAGAAATATAATAAAATAATCAAAACCACTCAAATAATTCACAAAAATTCAAAAAATTCACAAAAATTATAAAAAGCATATATAACAATAATTAAGCAATTTTTTGGGGTGTTACAGTTACAGAGGTAGCTTAATACTTGCTTAACATGTTTGTTTAATTTTGTGACAATCTGAGTTAGTTTAGGCACTTTGTTTCAAGCCGAAAGGTGAAAAGTAGCTTAAAATGATCCAGATATTAGCATAAATGGCTTAGCTAATGAAAATAAATGTGGATAATTTATTTCTAAGTCACAAATGTGTATTCTGTAATGTGGTTAAAGTTTGAGAATTTTTGGAGTCGATTTGGTATTTTTAAGCATACAAGTTATCTATTTAAAGTCGGAATAATTAGTCGCAGATATAGAAAATGATGGTTTTGGTGCAAAAATATTTTTGATGGATCCTATGATTTATTTTATAGTTATTGGAACTTGAAAAGCTTGGTTTAGCTAAAGTTGAGTGTTTTTAGCAAATCAGGAAGTATCAGTGTGATATCCCTTGACCCTTAATACTCCACGGATTGCAACCCTTATTTTTTTACCCTTTTATGTGATATTTCAACCAAGTATTTCACTTGTTTTTCACTCTCCCACACGGCTGAAAACAGCACTAGCAGAGAAGGAATAACAAAAAGTAAAAAAGGAAAAGAAAAAGAGGGAATCCAAGAGGAAAGAAAAGTTTGAAGACTTGTGATCAATTCCTTCATCATCTCCATCATTTCTACAACTTGTAGAGCATGAAGGTAGGGGTTCTTGAACTCAACTTCATCTTTTCGCTCATTTCTCCATGTTAGGCTTAATTGAGGTTTGATATGCCAAATTGAGTTCTTGTGGTGTTTGTAACACCCCAAATTTTGGCTAAATTATGATATTGTCCAAAATGTATTGTTTTACATTTTTCATGTGCTATAAAATTAATTTGTCTGTTTCGTGATTGTATTTGACTATTGTGTGTGATTTACTCTGAGTCAAGAAAATAATAATTTTCGGGCCGGAGAAAATCTTTATCTGATTATTCGGAGTTGGGGGATCTTACTAAACCCAATTCCGAGTGATATATATATTAATCTTTTAATTTTTAGAAATTATCTTTAAAATAAAAATATTTTATATTATAATATTATTTTATTGTACGGCAGACAATACCTACTGACTTAAGAGCGGTAGCTTCTGCCCAATGGATGATAGGAACTGGTAAAGTCTTTGTGACTTACAATTCAGTGAACCAATAGAAATCAGTCAATGTTTCTGGCTTGAATTATTTCTAAGCCAATGAGAGGCAGTCAACGAAAATGGCATGAAGCCAATAGGATGTTAGTCCACAAAAATGGTTGGACTAGTTAGTAAATAACTAAGAAAACCTAACTAATTGTGGAACGTGTGGTGTCTTGCCTTGTTTGTCAGAAGGCAAAAGTTGAGCATCAAAGACCTGTCAGTATGTTACAAACTTTAACTATTCTAGAATAGAAATAGAATAGTATTTCAATGGATTTTGTTACCGGATTGCCAAGAACTAGGAAGGGTCATGATTCTATATGGGTTATAGTTGATAGGCTTACGAAGTCAGCGCACTTCTTGCCAATCAATATTAAGTATTCGTTGGAACGATTAACCCAGGTGTACATTAGTGAAATTGTTAGACTTCACAGTGTACCCACAAGTATAGTTTCTGATAGAGATCCGAGGTTTACGTTGAGGTTTTGGCGAAGCTTACAAGAAGCCATGGGGACTAAGTTATGTCTGAGTTCTACTTATCATCTGCAGCCTGATGGTTAAACTGAGAAGACTATCCAATCGTTGGAGGATCTGTTGCGAGCTTGTGTGTTAGAACAACAAGGAAGTTGGGATGAATTCTTGTCTCTGATAGAATTCACCTACAACAATAGTTTTCACTCAAGTATAGGGATGGCACCCTATGAAGCACTTTATGGGCGACAATGTCGAATACCCTTGTGTTGGTATCAGGATGGGGAAAGTATGACCATTGGGCTTGATCTTGTGCAACAAACTATGAAAAAGGTGAAAATGATTCAGGAGAAAAAGAGGACGACTCAGAGTCGCCAGAAAAGCTATGCAGATAAGCGAATGAGACCTCTTGAATTTGAGGAGGGTGAACATGGGTTCTTGCGAGTAACACCTATGACTAGTGTCGGAAGGGTTATCAAATCTAGAAAACTCACTCCTAAATTCATCGGACCTTATCAAATTATTCGTCGGATAGGTCCCGTAGCCTACCAAATAGCTTTACCACCTTTTCTTTCCAATCTCCATAATGTATTCCATGTGTCTCAGTTGAAAAATATATTTCTGATCCAACGCATGTCATTCAACCCGATGAAGTACAACTGAAAGATAATTTGATGTATGAGACACTTCTTGTTAAGAATGATGACATGAGTGTGAAGCAGCTTCGAGGGAAGATGATTGTATTGGTAAAAGTAATATGGAATGAGGTAACAAGAGATACTACTTGGGAGCTAGAGGATAAAATGAGGGAGCAATACCCACATCTTTTCTAAGGTATGATAAATTTCGGGGACAAAATTTTTATTAGTGGGGGAGAGTTGTAACACCCCAAATTTTGGCTAAATTACGATATTGTCCAAAATGTACTATTTTACGTTTTTTGTGTGCTATAAAATTAATTTGGCTGTGTCATGACTGTATTTGACTATTGTGTGTGATTTACTCTTAGTCAAGAAAATAATAATTTTCGGGTCAGGAAAATCTTTATTTGATTATTCGGAGTTAGGGGATCTTACTAAACCCAATACCGAGTAATACGTATATTAATCTTTTAATTTTTAGAATTTATTTATAAAATAAAAATATTTATATTAAAATATTACTTTATTGTACGGTGGACAGTACCTACTGACTTAAGAGCAGTAGCTTTTGCCAAGTGGACGATAGGAACCGGTAAAGTCTTTGTGGCTTACAATTCGGTGAACCAATAGAAATTAGTCAACGTTTCTGTCTTGAATTATTTCTAAGCCAATGAGAGGCAGTCAATGAAAATGACTTGAATTTCTAAGCCAATAGGATGTTAGTCCACAAAAATGGCTGGACTAGTTAGTAAATAACTAAGAAAACCTAAGTTAGCTTACACCTAACTAAGTTAATCTAGAAAGCCTAAGTAGTAACTAAATGGAATAAACCTAGTTAGCTATTCATTAAAGTCTTAGTTAGAGAAGGTTCTAGCAAAATCAAGAAGATGGTTAGTTATCCTAAGTAACTAAATGGTTAGCTAAGTAACTAAGAAAGCTAACTAAATTCACCTAAGCCTAACTAGATGTCTAAGTGAACCAAGACTTGGTTTGCTCTCTCTTGAGCCATTCAGTTATGGACTCTTCAAGAAGGTTCAAGACACTTGGTAACTTGATTCTCTAAACCTATAGGAAGCAAACTTGGAGACAAAGCCTTGGATATCAACCTTTGATCTCATCTAGGGCTATTAGGAGGTCTTGGAGGGTCAACTAAAGTGGCCACCTCCATTGAGCTCCACGACTATGCGTAGAGTTAGGAGACCATTTTTCATTTTATCATGATTCTTTCTATCACACAAATCTCCTTTCTCTTTCTTCCAAGAACCAAGAACACCATAGCTTCTCCTTTTGAAGCTCACGGCCAACACCTCCAATCCATACCTCCACTCTTCTAAAATTTCATCCAACACCATTTCCTAAACCTAAACACCATTCTAAACATCTTTCATCTTGAGAGTTTCTTCAAAATCATTTATTTGAAGCTTGGAAACCAACCTTGAAGTTTCTTTCCTACAAGGTAAAAATCATTGGTTCTTGTTTCTAACTTGATTCTTGAAGTTCTAAGCTATGATTGATCCATGGTTTTTCTTTTTCAACCATAGTTTATGACTTTATAAATTGTTTAAGCTTGTTAGGGTTTTTCTTGGAGCCATACAAAATCCATAGGAGGAAGTCCAAGAGGTGTTTGTCTTCCTTAGAGGTAAGAGGGAGATTTAATCTCATCAACCATGTATGGTGGTGAGAAAATGGATGTATTTGTGGTGAAGAATCCATAAGGATTTATTCACTTGGTTGTTTAAAGTTTTTGCCTATTTGTGATTGATTTTGTTTGCAAGCATGTCCATAGCTTTGATATATTTTGTATGTGTTTATGGATGCATGATAGTTATTGTAGGATGTGAATAACATGTTGAGGATTTGCATGAGTGTTCCAAAGAACACATGAAGCTCATGACTTCATCACCACAAAGAGAAACAAAATGTTCTCAAATATTTTCTAAAGCATGGATTAGTTAATTTAATTGGATTAATAATTTTTACAAGGACTTAAATAGTAGAAAATAATTTAAAGATTATTTATAGAAGACATAGTGAATTGTGGCCAACATGCCATTTGAGATACTTTTAATCTAAAATTATTTTCTAAGTGTGGACTATGTAATTAAATTAAAGAGAACTAATTTCAATGAATTTTAGAGAACAAAATAAATGAAATTATTTTAGAAGCTTAATTAGAGAAATTAAGTATGAAGGAGAAATAAAATGAACACTTGAAAAGTACTAACGTATAGCTCACCCTTTGGGTTTTGAAGCGCGTTAGCAAGTTTTGAAATGTAAATATTGGTCAGGATTAAAAAAGGTAAATTTTAACGAAAACAGTAGAAAATAGTACTTAAAGGATTTTAAAAGGAAATGTTGTAAAAAAATTTAGAAATAAATATATAATGGAGAAAAATTCAAAATATAATTTAGAATGTAAAGAAATATTTTACATAGTTGAAAAATATTAGGAATGCCTTACGCGTATTTAAAATAATGATTTTTAAACTACGCGATTGAGAAAACAATTTAAAAATGTTACGCGATTGAGAAAACAATTTAAAAATGCTATGCGATTGAGAAAATGATTTAAAAACACTACGCGATTTCAAAAACGTCAAAAAATATTTACGCGATTTGAAAACGTTGGAAAAAGGTGACGCGATTGTGAAAATGCGATAAAATATTTATGCGATTGAAATGAATAATAGTTTACTGTCCGGTTAAAGTGGTGGACCGGAATATGTTGAAAAATGGTACTGTTAAGTGGTGGCGTACTATTATGAAAAATACTGATAATGAGGTTATTTGTGTATTTTGGTTCATGCACATGCATTGAGAAATATGTCAATTTAGTTTAAATTGGCACTTGGCTGACTAGATGAATTACACTATACTGCGTGTGTGATAGGTGTAGTGTGGTTCATTGAGTGAACTTGGAGGCGTTAGTGTACGTAGAATTCCACATGTGGACAGTTGGTAGCTCCTCTGGGTCGTGTTAACGGGCAATGCACTAGCAATCCTGACAAGCACTATTCTTAATCAGGATCTAGTGGAGATTGTCTGGTACAATGCTTGTTGTGCACGATGTTTTGACTGTGTACTATTTACACGACATTTGGCTGTGTAATATTTGGCTGGGGCAGCCGGAACTACGGGCATATTTTCCGGATCATTCTCTCTAATGTTTGTGTTTAGCTCCATGGAGTAGGAATGAGTCTGTGTACATTTGCATATGTGGTCTGCATCGTATTGTGATTATTTATATTTGATTTAAGATATTATGTATAATGTGATAATATGAATTGTTGTATCAATTGTTGTATCTGTATATATTGTCGTTTTCTGCACTGCTATACTGGTAGTGATGTAGATTGTCTCACCTCTTTATGTATATTTTTATGTACTATTATTTATGTTCCGTAAAGACTTTGAGGAAGAAGAAGAGGAGCAGCCTCTAGATTATCAGTACGAGGAAGAGCAACATCCGAGAGATCAGTGCGAATAGGGCGAGCCTCTAGATCATCCATACCATTTGAGCTGACTGTGATGTGGTATGGCTTTACCAGAGTTTCTGGAATTCTTGAAACTGGAGTTTTAAGGAGGTTCTGAGGCCTAGCGTCTACGAGCTAATCGGGAGTCGGTTGTTTACGTGGGACGTTTGACTGTGTCTCTACGTAGGGAGTTTGACGGTGCTTCGATGTTCTCTACTACCGTTATTGTGCATTTAGAGTTGCCCTTGACTATTAGGCGCTATTGGAGTGGTCGTTTCCATGCCCCTAGTGAGCTTAGCAGTGTGTCGACTACGCAGACTCCTGTCCATAGGACTTCTCGACACCCAGGGTTTCTGTCTTCCGATGATCTCCCAGAGGAGGATCCTTCGGAGGATCAGAACTTTTAGTTTTGTACTTGGGTAAGTTTATGGTTTGCTTTAAACTAAACAATTTATTGCTTTATTAAATAGTTGTAGTGTGTAAATTATTTGTATCTTTAAAGACAAAATCATATGTATAATTATGGTGTGTATTTAGTAGTTTGTTTTATTTTATGTTTTGTTTGTTTGTTTAATGATGTCATGTACAAAAAGAAAATTTTTTACAACTTATATTATTATATATTAAGAAATGATTTATAACTTGGGTAAAGGTTTATTATATTTGTCGTAAATGTGACATCCTAAGAAGGGTGTAACATTAGTTGGTATCAGAACCCAAGTTAGAGTCTTTTGGGATTATGGTTGGGTCTGTTTTGCCTTGTGTTGTGTGATTCTCTATGATTTGTTTCCGAAAGGTTACATCTGACTTTGTTTTGTCTTGTTTGCTTGATTGAAGAAAAATATGTCTGGTGGTAGAAGAATGCGTGCAAACGTGGAACGTAATGCTGATCCAATGACTGTAGCTACTGAGGCCATGTAGCGTATGGCAGAGGTGATTACTCAGCAGAATCAACAAGCAGCCCAGCAACATGAGGCGACTGTTGATGCTCTGAATTTGTCTGAGTTTAGGCGCAATAACCCGCCACAGTTTAGAGGCGAGTTTGATCCTGAGAAGGCGAGTCTTTGGATACAAGACTTAGAAAAGATCTTTGAATGAATGGGGTGCGCAGATGATCGAAAGGTGATGTATGCTACTTTTATGCTGAGAGGGGACTATGAGAACTGGTGGAGAGGAACTCGGTGATTACTACAAGCTGAGGGAACTGAAATTACTTGGGAGGTATTCTATGAAGTATTTCTGGAGAAGTACTTTCCTGTCAGTGCTCGATATGCCAAGGAAATGAGATTTCTTGGTTTACGACAAAGCAATATGACCGTTGGTAAGTATGCTGCCAAATTTGAGAGCTTGTCACAGTTCTTAAGGTATTTCCAAATCCAACTTAATGAGGAGTGGAACCGCAAGTTTGAAGAAGGATTGAGGGTAGAGTTGAAAAGAGGAGTGCTACCCATGAGGATGAATCAATTTCCTGCTTTGATGGATACATGTTGACGACTCGAGGAGCTGGAGCAGTCAAGAGATCCAAGAAATCATAACTTTGGACCGACCAGGTTCCAAAGTGGAGGTAACAACAATAGCAGTCGGTTTCAGCGTAAGCCATATTCGAGACCACCGGGCAATCAACCCCAATGTCCGTCTTTTGGGGGAAGTCCTAGTGGTAACGAAGCTAGTTCAAATGTAGTGTTTACGCCTAGATGCTTTAAATGTGGAAGGAGTGGCCACATATTAAGAGATTGTTCAATCAAGGGAACGATCTATTTCAAATGTGGAAGACCTGAACATGTTTCTAGGGATTGCAACCAGCCAAAAAGGAAGCCAACTGTGAGTAATGTTCGTGCTACTCAGCCGCGATCTGGAGGGCGAGTATACACGATGAGCAGAGCTGAAGCTTCCCAGTCCGAAGATCTTATTTAGGGAGAAGGTGTCATAGAAGGTAATCTTTTGACTATACTATATAATTCGGGTGCAACTCATTCATTTATTGCATATGACTATGTGGATCGATTGAAATTGCTTGTGTCTTCTCTGAGTTTTCAATTGGTTGTTTCTACACCAACTGCCAAGCCTGTTGTTACATCTAGAGTATATCTAAATTGCTCTATTACCATTCATGATTGAGTCTTTTCTGTTAATTTAATTTGCTTACCTCTTGTTGAAATATATATGATCTTATGAATGGATTGGTTATCTTCTAACCATATTATATTAGACTGTGCCAATAAAACCTTAGTTTTTCCTAAGGATGAGAATGTTGGATTTTTAACTGCCGCTAAAGTCGAATCACTGTTGAGGGATGGAGCTCAAGGATACATGTTGTTGTCTTCTTTAGAAGTTAAGAATGAGAAAGATGTGAATGCTATTTCTGTCAATAATGAGTTTCCCGAGGTTTTTCTTGATGAGGTACCTGGTTTACCACTAGAGAGAGAGATAGAGTTTTCTATCGATCTGGTACCAGGAGCAGGTCCTATTTCAATTGCACTATATCGGATGTCACCATCGGAACTAGTAGAGTTGAAGAAGCAATTGGAGGAATTGTTGGAAAAATAGTTTGTGCGACCGAGTGTTTCACCGTGGGGAGCACCAGTGCTACTAGTCAAGAAGAAGGATGGAACTTCTCGTCTTTGTATAGATTATCACCAGCTGAACAAGGTCATGATAAAGAATAAGGATCCACTTCTAAGGATTGATGATTTGATGGACCAACTGAAAGGAGCAGCTGTTTTCTCTAAGATAGATCTGCGATCAGGTTATCATCAAATTTGTGTGAAGGTAGAGGATATACCTAAGATAACTTTCTGAACTCGTTATGGGCATTATAAGTATCAAGTGATGCTGCTCGGAGTGACGAATGCTCCTGTTATATTCATGGATTACATGAATAGGATCTTTCGTCCATATCTAGATAGATTTGTCATTGTTTTTATCGATGACATTCTGATCTACTCTCAAAATCAGGAAGAGCATGCTGAACATCTCAACATAGTTCTCCAAATTTTGAAAGAAAAGAAGTTGTATGCAAAATTAGCAAAGTGTGAGTCTTGGTTGGAAGAAGTTTAGTTTTTAGGTCACGTAATTTCCAAGGAAGGTATTGCGGTAGACCCATCGAAAGTGGAAACCATTTTGCAATGGGAAAGGCCAAAGACAGTGACAGAGATCTGAAGTTTTGTTGGATTGGCAGCATATTACCGAAGGTTTATTGAAGGTTTCTCTAAGATAGTCGGACCTCTTACACAACTCACGAGGAAGAGTCAAGCTTTTGATTGGATAGAAGAATGTGAAGCAAGTTTCCAAGAGTTAAAAAAGAGATTGACGACTGCACTAGTGCTGATTTTGCCGGATCGAAGTGGGACTTTCGAGGTGTATTATGACGCTTCTTACCAGGGGTTAGGATGTGTGTTGACGCAAAACAGAAATGTGGTAGCCTATGCTTCAAGACAGTTGAAGGTACATGAAAGGAACTACCTAACGCACGATTTGGAGCTAGCCCAGTAGTTTTTGCATTAAAAGTGTGGAGACATTTTCTATATGGGGCCACGTTCAATGTCTTCAGCGATCATAAGAGTTTGAAATACTTGTTTGATTAGAAGGAATTGAACATGAGGCAAAGCCAGTGGCTGAATTTTTAAAGGATTATGATTTTCAGCTTCAATACCATCTAGGAAAAGCTAATGTGGTGGCAGATGCCTTAAGTAGGAAGGTGATCAGTGTTTCTACCATGATGAAAAAAGAAGAAGAATTGATCAATCAGTTTAGAGATTTGTGATTGTTAGTGGAACTGGCACCAAGAAAGATTCGTTTAAATAAAGTTACTATTTTGAATGATTTGCTGGAGGAAATCCGAGAAAGACAGGAAGATGATCCATTCTTACAGAACGAGAAATAATTTTTGAAGCAAGGTCATAAGGCAACAATTGAGGAAGGATCTAATGGGGTCTTAAGATTTGAAGGAAGGATTTGTATACATGATGATCCCGATCTTAAGCAACCAATTTTGGACGAAGCTCATACTAGTAGGTTAAGTACGCATCCAAGAATGACTAAGATGTATCAAGATCTTAAGCGAATGTTTTGGTAGCCAAGAATGAAGAGAGATATTGCGGAACATGTGGTGTCTTGCCTTATTTGTCAGAAGGCAAACGTTAAGCATCAAAGACATGCCGGTATGTTACAACCTCTAACTATTCTAGAATTGAAATGGGATAGTATTTCAATGGATCTTATTACCAGATTGCCAAGAACTAGGAAGGGTCATAATTCTATATGGGTTATAGTTGATAAGCTTATGAAGTTAGCATACTCTTGCCGATCAATATTAAGTATTCGTTGGAATGATTAACCCATGTGTACATTAGTGAAATTGTTAGACTTCATGGTGTACATGCAAGTATAGTTTCTGATAAAGATCCGAGGTTTTGACGAAGCTTACAAGAAGCCATGAGGACTAAGTTACGTCTGAGTTATGCTTATCATCCACAGACTGATGGTCAAACTGAGAGGACTATCCAATCGTTGGAGGATCTGTTGTGAGCTTGTATGTTAGAACAACAAGAGAGTTGGGATGAATTCTTGTCTCTGATAGAATTCATCCACAACAATAGTTTTCACTCAAGTATAGGGATGGCACCCTATAAAGTGCTTTATGAGCGACAATGCCGAACACCCTTGTGTTGGTATCAGGATGGGGAAAGTATGACCATTGGGCCTAATCTTGTGCAACAAACTATAGAAAACGTGAAAATGATTCAGGAGAAAATGAGGATGACTTAGAGTCGCCAGAAAAGCTATGCAGATAAGCAAAGGAGACCTCTTGAATTTGAGGAGGGTGAACATGTGTTCTTGCGAGTAACACCTATGACTAGAGTCAGAAGGGTTATCAAATCCAGAAAACTCACTCCTAAATTCATTGGACCTTATCAAATTATTCATCGGATAGGTCCTGTAGCCTATTAAATAGCTTTACCACCTGTTTTTTCCAATCTCTATATTGTATTCCATGTGTCTCAGTTGAGAAAATATATTCCCGATCCAACGCATGTCAACCCGATGAAGTACAACTGAAAGATAATTTAACGTATGAGACACTTCCTGTTAAGATTGAGGACATGAGAGTGAAGCAGTTTCGAGGCAAGATGGTAGAATTGGTAAAGGTAATATGGAATGAGGTAACAAGAGATGCTACCTAGGAGCTAGAGGATAAAATGAGGGAGCAATACCCACATCTTTTCTAAGGTACGATAAATTTTGGGGACAAAATTTCAATTAGTGGGGGAGAGTTGTTGATGATCACATATTTTATACATTAATAAACCCTCATTTTTAGTCATTTACACTTTCTATGTACTTAATTGATTGAGTTTGGTTATGTTTTGTAAGTTTGGACTCAAATTGGACTTAATTGATTTTTTCAGCATTATTTGGGTCTTACACAATTTATGTATTTCCTCCATATCTTGAGTTCTAGATGTATAAAAATTATGTATCTTACCTTGTTGGAAAGATAAGAGAGAGCTCTATAACTTTCATGAAGAGCTCCAAGTAAAATATGGACATCTAGAGGAGCTAAATGAGCTTGGAATTCAGAACACGAGTTTTGTGATTGGAACCTGAACATTGTGTAGTAATCAGAGCATAACTCGGGCTGTAGAATTTTTATTGAGCTGAAATTTGGATACTAAAAATTTAAGACCTATATCTACAACTTTCATGACGAACATAAGAGCTCATTCGGATAGCTTGGAGGTGATATTGGGTCTGGAAGTAAAAACAGAGGTGCTGAAACAGGGCCTGAATAGTTTGCAGTAATTGAGTCATATCTTGGGCTATACGACGAATTTTTGGATGATTTTGGTGGCATTGGAAAGCTGAGACAAAATGCTATAACTTTTATGAAGACCACATTGCTTCATTCTAATAGCATCTATGAGATCAATACTAAATGATTTCGGAGACAAAGAATCTTAATAATTTTCCACTCACCAACTCATCATTTGACATTTTCCACTCATCCACCTACTCCTCACCTACTCTTAATCAGCCCCCTTGTCATTTGGTATCTCTAATCCTCTATAAAAGGCTCCATTGGCTGATCATTTAGGAGACTTTGGTGTTAGGCTTAGTTTTGAGAAGTTATGGTCATGCTTGCTTATTGTTTTCCTTTGTTATAATTTTCTCTTGCTCTAAATTGAAGCCATATTCATCTTTCTCTTTTTCTCTCTTTCTTTCTTCTTGTCTATAAGTAACTAAATCTTCATCTTGCTTGGGTGAAAGAGTGAAGCTCTTGGTAATGAAATAAGGTTAGATTATTCTATTTCTTGTGCTTAAATGATATATTATAAAGTGGACATTATATGTGTTGTATTTTGTTTCCAATCAATTTAGAAACCTTCTTTGTATAATGGAAATCTTGATTTATTGTAGACAATAAGATTGGCATAGTAAATGCTTGAACTCATTTACAAATGTTGATAGAAAATTAAAGGAATCATAATATGATTGCATATATAATTGAACTTTGAATATTATATTTTCTTATTGGAACCTCCGTTGTGTGTGGATTTCAATTGAGTTATAAAGAGAAATAATCTTACCTTTAATTTATTACCAAGAGTAGATCTCCTCACCCAAGCAAGTTCTTAAATTTAATTATGAACAAGTTTTATTATTTTTTGTGACAAATCCTTTTCTTACCTCAAATAATTTCTCTTCATCAATTTCCCATGGATCGACCTCGGACTCCCGAGAATTTATTACTTAAGACAACCTGCACTTGGTTTGCATCCTTTAAATCCCGCATTAAGTTTTTGGCAACCTGAAAATGAAAGTGTACATGATGAACATGAAAATCAACCGTTGTGAACCATGCGTGAATATTTGCAACCACCTTGAAATTCTAGTCCATCATGTTTTATCTTTCCACTTAATGCAAATAATTTTAGATTTAAGCAAGGTATGATTTCTTTACTTCCTAATTTTCATGGTTTAGAGTTAGAAAGCCTATATTTACATCTGAAAGAATTTGAGAAAGTATGTATTGCTTTCAATGATCAAAATTGTACTGACGAGATTATTAAGCTTAAATTGTTTCCTTTTTCTTTAAAAGATAAAGCAAAATATTGGCTTAACACTTTGAAACCAAGATCAATTGGCACATGGCAAGAAATGCAAGGTGAGTTCTTAAAGAAATTTTTTCCAACACATAAAACTAATGCTATGAAAAGATAAATCCAAAATTTTTCCCAAAATTCAAATGAAGCATATTTTCAATGTTGGGAATGGTTTAAAGATTTGTTAAATTATTGTCCACATCATGGTTTTGAAAAATGGCGCACTATAAGCTTCTTTTACGAAGGTTTAATACCTGAAACTAAAAAAATTGTAGAAACAATGTGCAATGGTGAGTTTCTTGATAAATAACTTGATGAAGCTTTAGACTCTTTAAACTAGCTGGCTGAAAATTCTCAATCTTGGCATAGTACTAACCCTTCTAAAAATTCAATTAGATCTAACCTTGCAAGTGCTAATAAAGGAAAATATTACCTTAGTCAAGAGGAAGATCTAAATGCAAGGTTTGCCAGTTTGGCTAGAAAGGTTGAAGCCATGGAATTAAGAAAAGCAAAAGAAATCAAATTTATGCAAAATGAAGAAATTTGTGGCATTTGTGATGACTTAGGACACTCAACATATGAATGTCCTAAGATTCCTGTTTTTAAAGAAGTTGTGCATAAGCAAGTAAATGCAATGAATAATTTTAAAAAGTCATTTACTTCTTCTTTTTCAGATACATACAATCCAGGATGGAGAAATCACCTGAACTTCAGCTTGAGGAATAATAATCAGTCACAATTCGTGCAACCACCACCTCCTCAGGTACAATAGGACTCTCAAAATTCTCAAGGAAATGTAACTTATGTCCCACTATATAAGAAAAACCTAGAAGAAACATTGCATGCATTCATAGAAAAGCAAGAGACCATTAATAAACAAAACAGTCAAACCAAGAATGACATAAAAGACACTATTGCTAAACTTTCTTCTGCACTCACCATTCACGACAAAGGAAAATTTCCTTCTCAACCTCAACCAAATCCTAAGGGTTAGTACAGTCTAAATGAGGGGAGTTCAAAAAACTAACAAATAGATTAAGTCAAGTTAGTGATAACTCTTAGGAGTGGAAAGGTTATTGAAAAATAAATTCCTGAACCTTGTGAGAAAGAAGATGAACCAATTCCCCAAGAAAATGAAGAAGTTGACCAAAAGGAGACCAAACTCTCGCCTTCACCCCCATTTCCTCAAGTATTAAATAATTCAAGGAAATTGAACCATAACACTAAAATTTTTGAAATTTTGAAACAAGTAAAGGTCAATATTCCTCTGTTAAATGTTATCAAATAGATTCCTTCTTATGCCAAATATTTAAAGGACTTGTGCACAGTTAAAAGGAAACTAAATGTGAAAAAGAAAGCATTTTTGGCTGAACAGGTAAGCTCCATTCTTCAGAATAATAATGCGTTGAAATATAAAGACCCTAGTTGTCCTACAATTTCATGCATTATTGGAGAACATAAAATTGAAAAAGTTTTACTTGATCTTGGTGCTAGTGTCAATTTGCTTTCATATTCAGTTTATCAGTAACTCAACTTGGGTGAGTTAAAACTAACTTTTGTAACTCTTCTACTTGTCGATAGATCAATTAAAATTCCAAGAGGAATAGTGGAAGATATGTTAGTACAAGTTGATAAATTCATATATCCTGTGAATTTCATTATCTTAGATACTGAACCTGTGGTTGATAGTTGCAAGTCAATTCATGTTACTTTAGACCGTCCATTTTTAGCAACATCTAATGCTTTGATAAATTTTAGAAATGGAATGGTGAAGCTAACATTTGGAAACATGACACTGGAGCTCAATGTTTTTAACATGTGCAAGCAACCACAGGAAGTCCTTGATGAAAAGGAGGAAGTTGAAGGAATTGAAGCCATTATAGATGATCATCTTCAAACAAGGAGTTCTTCTGACCCATTAGAAATTTGTTTAGTCAATTCATTTGAGTTAGGCAAGCAAATAGAAGATGATATCTCTGAAATATGCTCTTTCTTTGATTGTACATAGGTAATGGAGTACAAGGGATGGAAGCCAAGATTTGAAGAGCTAAAACCCATGAATTGTTGGGAATTTGCGGATCAAAGTCTCGCAGCGGAATAACAGAATTCCCTCACAGGATCCATGCGAAAAATCCATAATCCGAGGTTTTAAAATTTTACCTCTTGAAGCGTGACAGACACAAGCGAGGTGAATCACCAACACCGTAATAGCGACGATGTTTCTGCGGTATCCACACGAACAGACTTGCAAAAGGAGTCACGCCTCTGTTTCGTAGTGCTAGCTGCGAAGAGAGGAGAAGAAGACCTCACTATCTCTCACTCACTTTCTGTAGGTGCGGCTAGGGTTGTGATGTAACCTAGTAGCAGCCCCCTTAGCGCACTACTATTTATAATAGTGGCTGCCTTAAGTGAGTGTGAGCAAGTAGCAAGGTAAGTGGTGCAACCCTAAACCCATCCGTCATGAGTTAGGCCCACAATTGAATCCGAGTCCAACTTGGATTCGATTACTCCAATTTAGTACGTTCTAAGTGTGCGACCACTTGGGTTCTCATGACGTTGGTAGTAATATTAAAATCTCATTTTAATATTACAAACAAACGATGTGGTATCTAGCAACACATCACGCTACCCAAGTAATGAGAATGTCGGTGATTTGACATAACCTATCGTGACCAATGTTTCCGTGTAGTTTAGTCCCTTTGTCCGGATATCCAAATTGAACACAAGGCATGGAACGTGTCACCCTTGTTTAGTTCAATCTTCGGTTTCACGATTCCCGAGTAGACATAGTAATGACAAATGAGATCAATATCTCATATTGACTCATTCGAGCATGGCCATGCATTTCATAGTCTCACTCAATCGGGGGCCCGAAGATATCACTCTGTTATGTAGGAGGGACAAATCCCATCTAGGTCACTCACATCCCTCCACATGTATCGCGGTATGTCTAATAACCAACTTTATAATCATCTTGTTACGAGATGACGTTTGATGGCATTAAAACACACAACTCCTCATGTAGGAATCGTAGTGATTTCGGGTCAAAGGACCACATACACCATTATCACTATGAGAATTGCTTATGACACTCACGTAACGATCCACGTAGCGTTCTCATGGCGGGTCTGTCCAATACATCATTACTCTAATATGTATCTATGTGTAGACTTGATATCTCATATCCATGACCCGTGAGATGTGGTCATCGATCTACGCACATACTAGTCTCAAAGCATTATTGTTGTCCTAATTAACAATAATACTTGACTAGGGACATTTAAGAATAGTGTTTTATCCAATAGGATCTCACGATCAAGTCATCCGCTTGATGTCCTATGGTATCAAATTTACTATTCTAAGGACTTTATCATGTTTACCAAAAAAAAAAGAACATAATAAATGAAATGCCTCATATAAAATAGCATAATATAATGTATGTAAATACAAACAAAACGTATTGGCCACTAGGGCATACACCAACATGAATGATAATACTCATAAAGAAGTACTCACACTGGAATTAAAGCCATTACCTGCTGGGTTGAAGTACACATTTTTGGGAGAAGAACAAAACATTCTAGTAGTAATTTCCTCAACTCTTACTGAAAAACAAGAAGGAAAGAAATTTTAAACTGAGGTGAAAATTTTTTATTGGGATGACCCATACTTGTTCAAATATTGTCCTGACCAAATCTTTCGGAGATGTGTGCCCAATAGTGAGGTAGGTAGTGTCATTAAATTTTGTCACTCAGAAGCATGTGGAGGTCACTTTTCTTCAAAGAAAATAGCTGCAAAATCTTGTAGTGTGAATTTTATTGGCCCATTTTATTTAAGGACTACTATACTTTTTTGCAAAAGTTATAAAAATTGTTAAAAATTGGGCTCAATTTCAAAAAGAAACATGATGCCTATGAACCTCATCCTTGTCATTGAAATTTTTTATTGTTGGGGAATTGATTTCATGGGCCCATTTCTATCTTTATTTGGATTTGTGTATATTTTGGTTGCAGTTGATTATGTCTCAAAATGGATTGAGGCGGTTCCATGCTGACACAATGATTATAAAACTGTTCTCAAATTTTTAAAAGAAAATATCTTATGTCGATTTGGAATCCCTCGAGCTATCATCAGTGATGGGGGAACACATTTTTGCAATAAACCATTTGAATCTTTAATGAAGAAATATGGTATTACACATAAAATTACCACCCCTTATCACCTTCAGACAAGTGGACAAGTTATTGACAAATAAGGAGATTAAACAAATTTTGCAAAAAATGGTTAACCCAAATCGTAAAGTTGGTCTTTAAGACTAAACGATGCACTTTGCGCTTACCGTACTGCTTTCAAAAAATCTATGGGCATGTCACCCTATCGGTTAGTCTATGGAAAACATTGTCACTTGCCTGTAGAATTGGAACATAAAGCATTTTGGGCCATTAAAGCTTTCAATCTAAACCTTGATGATGCTTGCAAGATACGCAAATTGCAATTAAATGAACTTGAGGAATTGAGAAAAGATGCATATGAAAATTCAAAGATTTACAAACTAGAACAAAAGCTTTTCATGACAAGACAATTTTGAAAAAATCTTTTGAAATTGGTCAAAAGGTTCTGCTTTATAATTCTTGTCTGCACCTATTCCCTGGAAAATTGAGATCTAGGTGGAGTGGTCCTTTTGTTGTCAAACATGTGTATCCTCATGGGGCCATAGATATTGAGAATCTTAAGAATGGTAATGTGTTTAAAGTCAATGGACAAAGACTCAAACCATTTCTGGAAAACCAAGTTGATGAGGTAGAATTCATCTCTCTTTCTGATCTTTGTTATGAATAGAATTTATTCTAATTTTGTTGCCTTGTTTTTTATAGTTCTTTGTGTTGCCAGTTAAGTGGCGGATAACGGTACTCTGTGACTCTCTAGTCGGTTTGTTTTTCAGTTTCCCAAAATAAATAAATCTTTCTCCTTTAAATTGGATGTCATTCTTTCAAACTTGAGAAAACATTTTCCTTACCTCCCTCAAAATGCTCTGATAAAAATTTACAAAGTTTGATGTGAAAGATTGAGACTGTTAATGCACAAGGGTATGCCAGAAGATTTACGCTGGATAATGAAAGCAAAGGTCCGACTAGCAGGTGAGTCTTCATTTTCATTTGACTCATACATGTCAGGTCTTGGAAGAAGTTCATATTCTAAAAGGAGAAGAGCAAAAAGGTTACAAGTCTGTCACAAATGTGCACGATAGAATTGTAACAAGCGATGTGTAACACCCTAAAATTTATTTATTTCGTTATGGATATTCATTTTATAATATTTGAGATTTTCTAGAATTTTTCTTGAATTTTCTGAGAATGCGGAATATTTTAATATATTTCTCGTTTTACGTACATAATGGACAGAGTTGAGGAAATAACTGTAACGTTCTGAAATATGGAAAATTATATGACGAATAACTGTTTTATAATATTTGTAATTTTTGAGAATTTTCTAGGAATTTTCCGGGAACATCGAATATTTTAATATATTTTTCGTTTTGCGTGCAAGCAGAGCGGAGCCGGAGAAACGAGATATTCTCTCCGAAAACCTTGAACTATGGAAACGTTGATGGGGGATCTTACTAAACCCGAGGCCGGACACAGTTTCCAAGGTTTCACGTTTCTCGAGAAATTTTAACAGATGAAATAATAAAATACTGCGAAAACCTTATCTGTCAAATTTATTAATACTAGTGTTTGTCGACTGTAACTATTATCCCTTGGGTAATAGCATGCAATAAAAATCCGATCACTTTATCCCAATGTAATCTACTTTATGTCATAACAAATCTATTTTAATTCAAATATATTGCTATTTTAATCATTCTTCTAGAAGCTTTGACTTAAGAAAAGACCTAACTACCCTTGGCTTGCTTGAGAAGCTTGCCATTTCCCTCTCTCCTCTCTCTCAATGCCGCGGCACCCTAAGGGAAAAGGGGGGAAACTTTGTTTCAACCCTTAACCTAATTCACTCAAAAATCTATCACACTTTTAACCTAACAACTTATCTCTCTACATCTTCATCTTCTTCCTTCCTCTCCCTTCTCTCTAAACCTCCATAGCCAACTGAAACTGAAGCTCACTCTCCCACTCAATCCCTTCATCTTTTCTCTTCAATAACTACATATTCTTACTCTCCATCATCATCTCCACCATTTCTCTTCATAAGGTTTCATCAAAATCCACCATTTCCATTATCCTCCATTTCGGGTTACCACCCCTATCCTCACCATTTTTGGTTTCTAACTCCATTAATCTCATTTCTAGCTTCTCTTCATCATTCTAAACACTTTTTCTTTCACACCTCACCTCAAAACCGTCCATCTTCATCAATCTTTTTCAAGATCAAAGTTTGAGACTTTAAGGTAAAGATTGTAACTTTCTTCTCTTCTCTTCTCTTCTCATTTTCGTGTTCTAAGACCATTTTCATGGTCAAGGATACTTTCTTTTTTTAAGTTATCGTGTTGATTTTTGAGGTTGTTTTCTAGTGTTTTTGTGGAGCCAAAACCGAAACCTCAAGGAGCATCTTGGAAGCCATTTTCGTGTTCTCCTCTTTGGTAAGAAGGAAACCACTCTATTCAACCTCTAATGGTGGTTGGAGACTTCTCTAATTGTATATTTGTGAGAAACCCTAATATGGGTTACTCTTGATTTGGTTATTTTCTATTAGCTTCTTGTTATTTCTACTCTTTTCTTAAATATTTGTATGGATTTGATTCTTGATAATGTTGTAATGGATCTCATGGATTTGGAATTGATGAACTTGACACAATTGCCCCTTGCTTTGTGCAAGGAGGCTCATGGCCAAGTCCCCCAATGGAGGGGTATGGATGTTTAAAATTTTTGAAACCTAATTGAATGGTAATAATTGGATGGATGAGGACAAAGAACAAAGAACAAATGCATCGACCCTAGTCCCTTGATGGCTCATGGCCATGGGAGGCAAAATGGTGGACATTGTGACTTGAATGACAAAGTTGACAAATGAGAAATTAGAGGACAATTAGGAGCTCATAATGTGTAAACAAAAATTTAACAAAGAATAAAATTGGTAATTTGGATCATTTAACCTAATAAGAAGAACTTGAGTGTGTGAGTTGAGAGAATTGAATTAAGCATCTAAAGAGGATTAGTAATGAGACACTAATACATTGAAAGGAAAAACAAATATGTGGTTTAGGAATTTAGTGGGCGTTACGGTTTTAGGCTTAAGGGAGATGGTAATGGATTAATCCAATGTTAAGAAGTTGAAGTAGAAGATTAATGCTAATATGGTTAAAGAATTTACAACTTTGAAGACTCTTGAAAGTAATGATAATAAAGAGGTAAAGTGACATAAAGTGGTCATATTAACTTAATGACATGTAACCTTGAAGGTGAGAATCCATAATATGAATCATAACGATGAATGGACATTTGAAAATGATAGTGGCATAAAACTTAACTTTAATGCAATTGTGGACCCCTACATGGGATGAATACTTGATGAACACGGATTATAAAAATACCTTGATGATACGGTATCAATGAATGAAGTTATGTACGTCTGAATGTACGTGTACCATTGTGAGATACAATATTTATCATACATAATTTGACATTGAGTCGTCATGCATATATGTCGTCCGTTGGACACCATTGGAAAGGCTATGTGAGCCTAGGAGTTTGAATAACACCTATGTGCGGGTGCGAATAGACTAAGCGTAGGTGTCATATGTTGTTGACCCTAGGGGGCGTCGGGGTGTGGGTGTCTCACAATAGACAGTGGTAGCTCCACTGGGGCCGTGGGATAGACCAATGCGACACACCGATGATCTTGTTTGAGACACTGTCCTATATCACGATCAACTGTCGAGGTACCACGTATAAGCCATTGCGCAAACATTTTTATGAAAATAAAGCACACTGTATTTTGAGGCTAATGATATACTGGTATTACTCCTTGGTCATTCACTCCGAAAATGTTTATGTCTAGCTCCATGGAGTAGGATTTTGATATACTTTTGCATGAGTGAATTGTTAGTCACATAACTTATTGAGCATGGGCATTGATAATTATAAAGCATATTTACTGTTAATTTTGTGATAATTGTTAGTCACTCGAACTACTGACTGCTGATAATATTTTTATTATTTTAAAGTTGT
The DNA here is from genome assembly GCA_029884605.1 of Ormosia emarginata. NCBI lineage: Eukaryota > Viridiplantae > Streptophyta > Magnoliopsida > Fabales > Fabaceae > Ormosia > Ormosia emarginata. Next base: position 7,371,474 of record JAQQTP010000087.1, read on the forward strand.
GATTCCGCCTTATTGTAAATTTAATGCTATTATGATTAAATGTATAAAATGTGTTGTACATGGGTGTTCAGCGCCGTTTAGTTTCTTGCTGCTATTATTGGTGATGAATGATGAGTATCTCATCTTTTTACTGTATATCTTGTTACTGTGTATTTTCTTATGATTGACTGAAGACGCGCGTGAGGAAGAAGAAAAGGAAACCACTGAGTTTCAGGGTTTCTGGCCATACCTTGATTAGTGTCAGAGTAGCTGAGGATGTCGTTTCGCCCTCGAGGGTTCTTTGGCTACGTACGGATCAACTTCCATGGTGGTCCGGATTGTTGGCATATTAATGTGTAAACTGATCATTGTATCTATCATGGCGAGCTGATAGTGTCCTTAGCATGGGGTTGTTACACTGCTTCTATTTTTGACTTCCATGCCTTTGTGTGGCTGGAATTTTACATGCCTGTGAGAGACATATGGGCGGACATGTACTATACCCCACGTGACGACTCTTTCTTGTCTACTGCTCGGGCTCCCGCCCGTTGCTCCGTCGTTCTGATGGATGTTTCATCGGAAGATGAGGACCCCGAGGAGGACCCATCTACGGTTCCTTCCCGTTCTTCTTAGTCTTAAAGAATGTTTCTCTATCGGTGGCTACTGATGGCTATCCGTTTATTTTGTGGGAGCCTGACATATTATTGGGTTGATGGGTGTATATGTTTGTATCTCTTGGGGTAGGTACATATTTTTGCTTTTTGTGTCCATTCTTTTGGGAATGTAATTAATACAGGCTTATACGCATGGTAATTATAATGTAATTATGCTGTATGATCTCTAATTTCTGTGGAGTGTATTATATCCGTATTATGCTTGGTGTTTCGCTACTACAGGGATTTTCAATTTAATAATTATCTTACAAAAAAAAAACATATTATGATGAAAGTTTTAAGATAACTTAATTTAGCTCCAATATATCACTATTATGAAAATATGAAACTAATGTTATTCTCCGCAAATAAAATATTTACTTGTATTTTACGATTTATAAATATAATAGTGTGATGTTCCTTCTTTGTGGGTACTAGTTAAGAGAAAAAGGGGTGTTGCACTGTCTTGGTATCAGAGCTCCCGGTTATGTTTTCTTTTGGGTCGTGTGGTTTTAGACTATCCTGTTTGTGCTGTGTTATTCTTTGTGATTTTGTTGTTTGGTATTCATAAGGATACATCTGACTTTCTCTGTATTTTACGTAGTTTAATTTGAGAAGAAGTGATGGCTCATCGAGGTGATATGGCTGCTGCCATAGAGGCAATACAAAAGATGGCTGAGGCAATGTTACAGCAGAACTAGCAGACAGCTCAACAACAGGCTAGAGCTGCACAACAATTGGAAGGTACGACGGATGTTCAGAACTTAGAGGGATTTCACCGTGCTAACCCTCCGCAGTTCAAAGGGGAGTTTGATCCGGAGAAAGATACATTGTGGATCCAAGAGCTGGAGAAAATATTTACTGGTATGAATTGTGCTGACGATAGGAAGGTAACCTATGCTGCATACATGCTAATAGGAGACGCTGAACATTGGTGGACAGGAGAACAAAGGTTATTGTAAGCCGCAAATAGAGTGATAACTTGGGAGGTGTTCAAGGAAAGGTTCTTGAACAAGTATTTCCCTGAAAGCGCTAGGCACGCAAAAGAAATGGAATTTCTGAGGTTGCGACAGGGAGGCATGACTGTGAGCGAGTACGCCGCCAAGTTTAAAAACTTGTCAAGATTCTCTACCTATTTTCAACTTTAGCCCAATGAAGTCTGGAAGTGCCGAAAGTTTGAGGAAGGCCTGAGGCATGAGGTGAAGAAAATTGTGATAGCTTTGAAGATTACTCAGTTTTCTGAGCTACTTGACCCTTGTTGTCGATTGGAAAGTGTGGAACAAGAACGTGAGGCGAGAAATAGAAATTTTGGGCCCGTTCGGTCCCAAAGAGGAGGTGGTGGTAACGCAAGTCATTATCAAAAGAAGCCCTATTCCAGACCCTCTGGAAGCCAATAGCCACAAAGATCTCAAGGAGGAAGCCCAACTGGAAGTCCAGGAAGGATGGGCCAGAATGCTGCAACTACTCTGAGGTGTATGAAGTGTGGGAAGGAGCATTTTACTAGAGACTGCACGATTAAAGGATTTATTTGCTTCCGGTGCGGGAAACCTGGTCACGTTTCTCGAGATTACAATCAGACCAAGGCGGAACCATCCGTCAATGCTACAAGAACCTCTGAACCACAAGCTGGAGGCAGAGTCTATACCCTGAGCGGTGCTGAGGCCTCTAAATCCGAGGATCTAATACAAGGAGAAGGTATCATTGAAGGTAATCTTTTAATTGTATTGTATAATTCTGGTGCTACTCGTTCCTTCATTTCGCATAACTGTGTGAAAAGACTTAGATTGTCTGTGTCTTCCTTGCCCTTTGATTTGACTATTTCGACTCCTACTGCAAAACCTGTTGTTACTGCTAAAGTTTGTCTAGGTTATCCTTTAGTTATAGAAGGTCGGATCTTTTTTGTCGATTTGATCTATTTACCATTATCTCAGTTAGATGTGATATTGGGAATGGATTGGCTATCTGTTAATCGTATCCTATTAGACTATTCTAGAAAAACCATAAATTTTCCTATGGATGAGGATTCTAGATTTTTGACCGCCAACCAAGTGAAGGCTTTTCTGAAAGAGGGAGCCCGAGGATACATGCTGTTATCTTCTTTGAAAGTCGAGAGTGAAATCGATGTGGACGCAATCTCTGTTGTAAGAGAATTCCCTAAAGTTTTCCCTACCTGGTTTGCCACCTGAATGAGAGGTCGAGTTTGCTATCGACTTGGTACCTGGAGCTGGTCCTATTTCTATAGCGCCTTACCATATGGCACCAGCTGAACTCGCGGAACTTAAGAAGCAGTTGGAAGAGCTTCTGGAAAAACAATTCGTGAGACCCAGTGTGTCACCCTGGGGAGCACCTGTGTTGTTGGTTAAGAAGAAAGATGGGACTTCAAGATTGTGCGTGGATTACCGTCAGTTGAACAAGGTTACGATTAAGAATAAGTATCCATTGCCAAGGATAGATGACTTGATGGACCAATTGAAGGGAGCGGCTGTGTTTTCCAAGATCGATCTGCGATCGGGTTATCACCAAATCAGAGTGAAAGTTGAAGACATTCCTAAGACAGCTTTTCGTACTCGTTACGGACATTACGAGTACTTGGTGATGCCTTTTGGTGTGACCAATGCACCTGCGATACTTGTGGACTACATGAATAGAATCTTTCATCCTTATTTGGACAGATTCGTCGTTATTTTCATCGACGATATCTTAATCTATTCACAAAATCAAGAGGACCATGCTGAATATCTCAGTATAGTTCTCCAGATCTTGAAGGAGAAAGAGCTATATGTGAAACTATCCAAATGCGAGTTTTGGTTAGATGAAGTGAAATTTTTGGGCCATGTAATCTCAAAGAAAGGAATTGCTGTGGATCCTGCGAAGGTAGAAGCTGTGTTACAATGGGAAAGACCAACGATGGTGACAGAGATCCGAAGCTTCGTTGGATTAGCTAGATACTACCAGAGATTTATAGAAGGATTTTCTAAGATCGCTGGACCTCTCACTCAGCTCACCTGAAAGAATCAACCTTTCAAATGGATAGATTCCTGTGAAGGAAGTTTTCAAGAGTTAAAAAGGAAACTAACTACGTCGCCCGTGTTAGTTTTACCGAATCCTAATGAGTCATTTGAAGTGTACTGTGATGCTTCGTATCAAGGTTTGGGGTGCATTCTTATGCAAAATGGAAAGGTGGTGGCTTACGCCTCAAGACAATTGCGAGTGCACGAGAAGAACTACCCAACGCACGATTTGGAGTTAGCTGCCATGGTGTTTGCATTGAAGATATGGAGACATTATCTATATGGAGCCACATTCAACGTCTTCAGTGACCACAAAAGTCTGAAATACCTATACGATCAGAAAGAGCTGAACATGAGGCAACAAAGATGGCTTGAATTTTTGAAGGATTATGATTTCCAGCTTCAGTATCATCCTGGAAAGGCGAATGTGGTGGCCGATGCTTTGAGTAGAAAAATGGTTAGTGTTTCTACCATGATGATCAGAGAAAAGGACCTGATAGAGCAATTCAGAGACATATGGTCATGGGTGGAGTTAACACCGGGTAAAATCTGCATAAATAAGGTCACTATCTCAAATGACTTGATGGATGATATTCGAGAAAAACAAAAGATCGATAAGTTCCTACAAGAAGAAAGAGAATTTTTTATAAGGCAGGGTGGTGTATCAACATTGAAGGAAGGGAGTGATGGAATTCTGAGATTCCAAGGAAGGGTCTATGTACCTAAGGATGAAGAACTTCAGAAATACATACTTGAACATGCTCATTCGAGTCAGTTGAGTATGCACCCTAGAATGACCAAAATGTATCAAGACTTGAAGTTATTTTGGTGGCACGGGATGAAGAGAGATATTGCTAGATGCGTGTCGTCTTGTTTGGTTTGCCAAAAAACGAAGATTGAGCACCAAAGACCAGCTGGATTACTACAACCCTTGACTTTCTGTAACACCCCAAAATTTTCGTATATCTTAAACAATAATTTTGACAGTTAACAGAATTTTATTGTTTAGTAATTTCTGTGCACTGTAAAATTATTTTGTTTATTCCGTCAGCGTATTTGATCGTTTTGAGTGATTTACTCCGTGTCAGGAAAATAAAAATTTTTGGGCCGGGGAGAACTTTACGTAATTTAATTTTTACTGTTAGGTTTTAATTATTTTACGTAATCTAATTTGATATTTGTGTGTTTTCTAATATTTGTGATTTTTGTAGATGATTATGAAATTTTTTTACTGTTTGTGGGCCCAGGGATGTATGTGGGCCCAAGTGACCTTACGTGGGCCCAGGTGGGTCCCGCAAAGTGAAAATTTTTCTACGCATAGAAAAATTTGTACTATTTAGACGGAGACAAGGGATCTTACTAAACCTGAATCCGGAAACAGTTTCTAAAATTTTATTATACTGTGTTTTGTACTGTATTTATTTATTCGGCGATAAAAATACAGTAAATATATTCTTTCGTGGAGTTTTAGCAGATAAAAATAGAAATTATACTATTAAGTCAATATTAGTGATTGTGACAATTTTTGATGGACCAATAGGAAACAAGTTCAATATTGAAGACTTTAATATCAACCGTCGATTTAATCAACGGTGTAGGATAAGTTTAATAAAATGGCTATGACCATTTATAACCATTGGATTTGGATTTAATCAATGGTAGAGATTTCATCTCAAAAAGTGACAAAGACCATTTATGACCATTGGATGAAAAATTAATTAAGGGTGGAGATTTGGTCTTGTAAAGTAACAAGGACCATTTATGACCATTGGATGTAAATTTAATCAATGGTGGAGAATTAGTCTTAAAAAGTAGCAAAGACTAATTATGACTCTTAGATTAAAAGTAAGAAGGAGTAATCTTGACCCTTCATTTTGGAGACACATCTAATGGCTAGAATTTAAAGGAGAAAGATCCAATGGCCTAGATTAAGTCTTCTAAATCAAAAGTCTACCTAAATCCTAACCATTGAATTAATCAATAGTTAGAAATGCTTAAGATAGTGACAAGTGAAATTAGTCACATTTTGGAATGCATATGAAGAGGGGGGGACGGTTTTGATGGTTTAATGCAAGAGCAAAGTTGAAGACCACATCATTTATATCATAATTCACCTTTGTCTCCTCCAAAAAGCCAAGTCTTTATCAAACTTTTCTCTCCACTCATTCTCCAAGCATAGCTATGGCCATGCATCAAATTGGAAGACAAAGTTTACATTCAAATAATACTTGGTCATTCATTTATCAATAATTGAAGAAAACTATACAAAGTTAGTCAATCTTTGTGACTTGACGTGTCTTGAATCAATAGGAAACAAATAAGTTAAACCAAAAGACTTTGAAAAGCAAAACTTGGTTAGTCTTTTTATTTGGAGTTCCACGGCCATACATAATTTTTAGAGGGTCCTGGACTTGACATTTATTTGTTTTAAATCAATAAAAGCTAGGATAACTATTACATGACAAATTGATGACTCATGCCATGTGCTAGTCATAAGTGATAGTGAAATTTCTCCATTTTCTTTTCCTACATGTTCCTACGGCAAGCACCAAAGGAGGAGGAGTGTTTATGTTCATTTTATCTCACTTTAAATACCTAAGTCTTCTATCTATTCTCTTTCTTCTTCTCTCCAAATTGAAGCTCACGGCTAGCCCATCAAAAAGCACCATCCAATCTCTTTTAATTTCATCTAACCATAGATCTTGAATCTACATGATATTCTAAACAACTTTCATGTTGGAGACTTTCTCTAAATCATTCATCTTCAAGGACTTTCTTCAAGATCAAAGTTATAGGGTATTTGTGGTGAAGTGTAAGAAGACTTCATTTCTTCTCTTCTTTTTCATGATCTAAATCATGTTTGATCCATGGTTCCTCTTAATCAAGCTTAGTATACTAATTTTTATGTGTTGTTTTGTGTTTAAGAAACCCTTGGTGGTGAAGGACTTGGAAAAAGAAGCAAAACAAAGAACTTTTGATGATCTTCAAGAGGTAAGAGGGAGATCCATCTCACCAACCAAGTATGGTGGTGAGAGATGGTCTTATATTTGATGGATGGTGAATCTATGTGAGGATTCATATCCATGGTCATGTAATTTATTTGTGGGGTGTTTATGTGCTTTGATTAATTTGCCTATACTTGATATGCTTTGCATGATTTTATGGCTTTGATATTATGCTTATACTATGCATGATGAGAATATGGCATGCTTGTGATATATATATATGGTGTGTATGTATGTGTATGCCATGATTTGATGATGGAAAGGAAATCAATTTTTGACTCCAATGGCCAAGGAGGAGTGGTCACGGTTTTGACACTCATGAGTAGAGTTTATGTTGAAATTTTTCAAGAACAAGCGAATTAATTTTTAGTCCCTAGAACTTAGTGAATTTCGGCCAAGACACCTCAAAATAGGTGTTCACAAATTAATATTTTCATGAATGATGAAAATGGATGATTTGAAGAGTATGAAAAATAAACAAAGGGTTTGTTTTTCAAGAGAACAAGAACATGGTTTTTGAAGGGATTTTTATTGGTTTATTTTGTGTAAAAAGTTCCTAAGTGTTTATTAAACTTGATTTCGAAAAACAAAATGGGCAAACGTTGATTTTAAGGATTTGCAAAGAAAGTGAAAAAGGATTTGTAAAGAAAGTAAAAATGAATTTGAAGAAATGGGTTTGGTTTTTATGACCATCGGTATTTCAGTTTTGAAAACAAAGATTTTAATGGTTTTGTTTGTGTGAAAACAGAAATGATAAATAATTGAGTTAGAAGGAAAAATGTTTGATGGCTTCAATGGCCAAATATACTACAGTTTTGAAAATCTGGTTATGCCTAAATTTTTATGGAACAAAATGATATTTTATAAAACGAAGTGTTTTGTCACTCGAAAGATTTGACAGTTTTCAATGAACACGTTCACGGTTTTTGTTAAAGAATTTTTAATGGTTTTGTTTGTATAAAATCATATCAATTTAGAAGGAAAAATATTTGATGGTTTCAATAGTCATGTCCACATTTTTAAGGGCTTGTAATGCCTTGATTTTTATGAACAAAGTGATTTTCAAAGTGGAGATGTAACTTGATTTAATACAAGAATTTGGAAAGGGAATTAGAGCGTTTATCACTTGAGAAAATCAAGTTTTTGTAAACGGAAATGTTTTTGAACTTCAATTTATTTTAAAGAAGGTTGTGTTTGGAAATGATTTGGGAAAAATGGAGAATATAATGGTGTTTTGAAAATTTACTAACGTATAACTGATTTTCGAGTTTTGAAATACGTTAGAAAATGTTAAGTTTTGAAACGTTGATTTATATCAATGGAAAAGTGATTTTTGTGGATTATATTTTGGAAAAGGATTCCTTGAGTAAAGAAATGTGGACAAAGATTTTCTTGAGTAAGGAAATGTGAAAAATGAAATACAAAGTCATTTTATTTTGAGAAAGGTTGAAAAGGAATTTTTGAAGGTTAAGAAATATTTTCTGTAATGAAATGGTGTTGAAAAATATTTTACGTATCTTAAAAAAGATTTGAAATACAGTAAAATATTTATACGTGATTTGGAATATGTTAAAATATTTCTACGCGATTTGAATTACGTTTAAATATTTTACGTAATTTGAACTACTGTTAAAAAATCAATATGTGATTTAAAAGTGATGAATTATTTTTATGTGATTGTGAAAAGTGACGAAAAATCGTTATGTGATTTGGAAAGTGTTTTAAATATTTTGAGAATGATGGAAAATAATTTACGCGACTTAAAAGAATGATTTTTAAGTTACGCAATTTTGAAACAGTGGAAAAATACTATGCAATTTGAGAAACGTATATTTTTACGCGATTGAGAAAAACGTTGAAAAATTAGAACGTGGTTTAAAAGTGCAACAGAAGAGTTGCAACATTTTGAAAACGTAACAGAAATATTACGAAATTTTATAAACATAACAGTAGTGTCATGGTATTGTGAAAAAGTAATAAACACGTTTTGGAATTTTAAAAACGTAACAAAAGTGTTACGGTATTTTGAAAATGCAACAGAAGTATTGTGGAATTGTGAAAACGTAACGGGAATGTTGCGCAATTTTGTGAAAACATGACGAAAGTGTTTTATAACTATGAAAATGTGATAACATGATTTTCACTGTTGAAAGTACAGTATGATTACTGTTGAACCAGTGTCTATACACTGTTTGTGAAAATGACAAGTTTTGCCTGTGATTGGCATTTGGTGCATTTTACATGCATTGGGAAAATATGCATTGAGGCATATGATTACATTGAACAAATGAAATTGAAAAGATTTGGCCCTTGTGGTTGGACTTGCACTGATATATTCGTGCATTGTATAAAGTATAGCTAATAAGCTATTTTGGCCCTTGTGGTTGAAGAGGGAATGAGAATTGATAGTGAGATCTATGATGGATCTTGGGGTGCGTCAAGGCGTGGCGGTCAACTAGTGGATATCTGTCTGTGGGCTAAGGCTGGACCATATGCCACTTGGCGATGCAGTCCGTTGCAACGCATTGACGATACCCGACAAGAACACGATTCTTTTCTACGACTGGGAGATTGTCTGTGGGCTTAGGCTGGGCAATTAACCAGAGTATTCTCCTCGAAATTGTGAAAACCTCCATGGAGTTGTTTTTGAAAATTGAGTCTATGTGCACATACATGAATCTGAACATTTATATCTGTATGATATATTAATTGAGGAATATTGGCTATGACAACTGTTTTGAATACTTGGATTGATATATGATTAGATGATGATAGTTGATTAATATTGAATATATTATTGGAAGTCTGGTATGATATCCCTGTATGATATTGCTGTTTGTGTTATCTCTGTACTGTTAAAATCAAATAATAGAAGGATCGAGTTGTCTTAGACATAACGGGCGATGGACACTATGAGATTGGTGACAACAATAAGGAGTGGACATTCAAGACTCGAAGGTGTGCAGTGTTGACAAAGGAACAGATGTCTGATGCATCAAGATGGACAGAAAAAGGAATAAGTATGTTAAAGTTTCTTGTTAGTGTTGTACCGTGCTATTAAGTAGGACCCGTCATGTAACACCCACCGTAGGGTGCCACATTTATGTTACTTTATTACCAAATTACCCCAAGTTATAAAATATGATGTTATAATAAAATACGAGTTGTAAATTTTTTTTTATAACAATAAAATAAACTTAGCGGAAAATAAAACTATTATACATCATCACACATAATATACATCATTATACATAACAGTCATCACACGTAATTTACATCATTATACATATTACACAAGTGCTGTCAGGTTTATTTATTACAGACCATTTCTTGAAACAACAAACACACTTAAATAATTACAGACATTATTTATATCAGAGTTCAAACATGCCCAAGTTTAACTAAGCAGAAGACCCCTCAGATGGGTCCTCCTCGGGTTCCTCAGCAGGTAGGAATCCGTTATGACGAGTAGCCCTACGAACAGGTGTCCGGGCTGACGACACTATGCTGATTTCCGTTGGGACATAATTTCTAGTGTCCCAATGTCGCCTGATATGCAACGAAAATTCAACATGAACAAAGATAGTCACACAGAAAAATGGATCCCCACGATACAACCTACTAATACTAACAGTCAGGTACCCCTCGTAAATAAGTCCTCGCTCATCGGGACTTGTCCTCCATTCTCCAGCTCCTCCGTGAAATTGTAAACGTACATATCCGAAGAAACTGGCTCTTGACGTCATACTGTTAGAACTCTGCGGTTCCTGATGTGAGAAGTAATTCCTCTTCTCCTTCTAGTACCGTATCTTTCTCAACGTCTTCACCCAATATAAATACAATATACAGATATACATACAAAGAGGTGAGATCACCTACACCAATACCAGCATGATAGCACAGAGATAATACAGACAACATATTATGCAAAAATATCATATCATGATCACAATTATGGTATCATCATAGTGTAAAAATAATTACCATCATGCCATCATCACGGTTCAAACCACAATTAATTACAGTAATGCTACCACATATGTATATGTTAAATTCATGCATGTGAACATAGACTCAATGTCCTACTCCATGGAGCTAATACTCAAGTCGGAGAAATTGATCGAAAAGATCTGCCGGTATCTCGTGCCTCAGACTAAGTGCTATAATTATATTTTGCACATCTAGCACATACACGACATCTTTGTCAGATCTCGATTAAGAATAGTGTCTCGGTCCGGATCATCGGTGTGTTGCTTCGGTCTAACTCACGGTGCAGAAGAGCTACCAACTGCCCATTACGAGCAACCCGCACCCCGATGCCCCCAAGGTCAACCAGTGACCTACACTACGCATATCGCACCCACTCAAGAGGTGTACGTTTCTCCTAGGCAATTAGCCATATTCAGTCCGTTGGACCATTTTTAATGCATGTGTAATGCACCAATTACCAACCAAAGGTAAATCACATAATTTCTCATTCCAGATTCAGATACTGTTTTTCGTTCGTAAAATGGATTAATGCCAATTACAGGCAAACTTCTCAATTTCTTGTATAGTATTCATATACTACTTTTAACTGTATGATTTACTGTATAATTAACAGTTAAATCACATTACTGTGTTTTTCTCATTCGCAAAATATTTTTGTTACGTTTTTACGTACAGTAATGATTTGTAACATTTTCTGTTACGTTTAAAAATCGCAAAACTATTTTCTAAATTGCGTAAAAATAATCGTTTATTTTTAAATCGCATAGCAATGTTTCCACAACATTTTGATCGTGTAAAATATTTAAACGCGTTATAAATCGCGTAGAAATATTTTAACGTTTTTCAAATCGCGTAACTTAAAAATTACGTTTTTGAGTTACGTAAATCGCTTTTTCACCATTTTTACCCTTCACAAAATATTTCTTAACTTTAAAAATATTATTTTGAACATTTCTTATAAAAATATAATTTCCTACATTATTCTCTTTCTATTCTCAATCAAAAATCCCTTCCGTACTATATTTTCTCAAAATCACTTTTTATTGATTTAATCTTACCAAATCATATTTAATTGATTTAATTACTATTTCAAAATTTAAATTTCCTAACATTTTCCAAAACCCAATACTTAAATTCTACGTTAGAAATTTTAAGTTACAAACGTTTTCTTTTATATTTCTAAATCACTTCTAAACATTAAATCAAATTCTACGTTTAAGTTACAAACGTTTTCTTTTATATTTCTAAATCACTTCTAAAAATTAATTCTTCTTAAGATAATTTAAAGTTCAACACTTAAATTCCTTTCCAAAGTCCTTATTTGAAAATTCTTATATTTTATTGCATCAAAACATTTTTTTCTAAATTATCAAATCCTTATAGATGGCCATTGGAACCATGAAATATTTTTCTTCTATCTTAAATAATTTTCATTCTTTATTTCTACACAAAATAACTTCATGAAAATACTACTTAAAACTGTGTACACTCTTTTTATAAAACAAACCCTCTTGTTATCTCCTTTACTTCTCAAATCATCCAATTTTATCATTTATGGAAATATCATTTTTGTGAACACTAATTTAATTAGTGTCTTGGCTGAAATTTATTTTAGTTCAAGGACTAAAAATCAACTTCATTGTTCTTGAAAAATTTCAATAAAAATCCTAGTCTTGGAAGCTCAAAACCGTGACCACCTCCATGGCCTTTGGAGCCAAAATTTTGCTTATTTCAACATACATCCATCCTAATATATTCAACATATATCATCATGCATATCATAAGCTTACCATATAAGCAATTAAAAATTTTACTAAGCATGCAAACACAAGTAAATCATGCAAAATATATCAAGCATAAGCAAAAATAATTAAAGCACATAACACACACACAAATTATATACATGACCATGGATAGGAATCCTCACATGGATTCACCATCCATCAAATATAAAACCATCCCTCACCACCATGCTTGGTTGGTGAGATGAATCTCCTCTTACCTCTTGAAGAACCACCAAAGAGCTTGTTGCTTTGTCTTTGGAGCAAGATCTCCACCAATACAAGTTCTTAAACATGAAACAAATACAAGAAAATTAGTATATCAAGCTTGAACAAGAAGAACCATGGATCAAACATGGTTTAGAACATGAAAAAGAAAAGAATAAATGAAGTTTTTTTACACTTCACTAACAAAAGCTCTAGAACTTGATCTTGGTAAAAGTCCTTCAAAATGGAAGAATTAGAACTTGGTGTGAACTACAAAGGTTCTTAGAATGATGAAAGGATTCAAGAAACTAGGTTGTGTGAAATTAAAAAGTGATGGAAGAGTGAGTTGGAGTGTTTGGCGAATGGTGTGTTTTTGGGAGAGAAATGGAGTTTGCTTTGGTTTGGTCTTGAACTTAAGTGGAAGAATGAAGAAATGATATTATGAAATATAGAAATGAGTGTTTTTAGTCTTCAAAGGAGTGCATTGCCGTAGCATGCAATTAGAGAGAAGAAAAAGTGAAGTTTGAAAGACATAAACATTAATGATCAATAGGAAATTGTCTTGACATTTGGCTTGTCTTCATTTTTTTTTCTTTGGCCTAAAAAGCCTATACTAATCTTGTCTCCCTTCATCCTTGCTCTCCAAACCGTCCCCCCTCTCTTCATGCATGCAAAAATATGACAATTTGATAGCCATTTTGTTTTTAGTCATTTTAGATATTAATTTAAAACATTATAGGTAAAATAGGTATTAATTAAAAGCATTATAGGTAGAAGACTTATTATGGACCATTGGATCTTCTCTCTTTAAACCCCATCCCTTAGATGTGTCTCCAAAAATGAATGGTCAAGATTACACCTTCAAACTTTTCATCCAAGGGTCCAAAATGGTTGTAATCATTTTTGATGACCAATTCTCCTCCATTGATCTAAATCCAAATCCAATGGTCATTAATGATCCCTCTCCACCATTGATTAATTTTACATCCAAGGGTTGATAATGGTCATAGCCAATTAGAAGATTAAATCCCTACCCTTGATTTAATTTCAATCCAACGGTTATAATTGATCCTATTTACTTTTAAGATCAAATCTCCACCGTTAATTAAATCAAGATTAAATTTCTAACTGTAATTAAATTAATAGTGGATATCCAAACCACTAATGTTATCTTAATAATATTTTAATAATATAGAATTTTATTTTTATCCATCATAACCTCACAAAAATATAATTACTGTATTTTTATCGTCTGATAATTAAATACAGTACAAAATACAGTAAAAGAAATTTTCTAAAACTGTTTCCGGATTCAAGTTTAGTAAGATCCCCTGTCTCCGTCTAAACAGTACAAATTTTTCTATACGTAGAAAAATTTTTCATTTTGCGGGACCCACCTGGGCCCACGTATGGCCACCTGGGCCCACATACACCTCGTGGGCCCCACAAATAGTAAAAATTCCAAAATCACACATAAAATCACAAAAATTACAAAACTCACAAATATCAAATCAGATTACGTAAATTAATTAAGACTAAACAGTAAAAATTAATTTACGTAGATTTTTTCTACCGAAAATTATTATTTTCTTGACACGTGAGCAAATTACTCAAAACGATCAAATATGCGAATGATTTAATATTCAAAATAGTTTTACAGCACACAGAAATCACTAGAAAGTAGATTTCTGTTAACGGTCAAAATTACTGTTTAATACATAGAAAGTTTGGGGTGTTACACGTCATGGGGTTTGTTACTGTTAAAAAAAAAGTCTGTTAATTTTATATTTCTCTTTAAATTGTGAAATATTAATTGGTGTCAATATTGCATAATGAATAGTTGAAATATGATTTTCAATATTACCTAATATTTTCAGTAAATTTACGTTTCAGTAAAGAAGAAATTTTGAAACCTATATTTTCATAACTCAAACCTTTTCCGAATTGATTCCCAGATTATGAGTCGGGAGTCGGAAATGTGATGCCCTAAGGAGGGTGTTACACTATCCCTGAATGGAAATGAGACAGTATCGCCATGGATTTTGTTGTCGGGTTACCAAGGACTATGAAAGGATATGACTCAATATGGGTAATAGTGGAACGACTTACGAAGTCAGCTCACTTTTTGCCGATCAACATAAGATATCCGTTGGAGAAGTTGACTCAGATATACATTGGTGAAATTGTCAGACTTCACGGGATACCCACGAGTATTATTTCCGATAGAGATTCAAGGTTTACATTGAAGTTTTGGCAGAGTCTTCAAGAGGCTATGGGAACGAAGTTGCGATTGAGTTCTGCATACCATCCGCAGACTAATGGTCAATCAGAAAGAACAATCCAGTCATTGGAGGATCTGCTGAGAGCTAGCGCCATAGAGCAAACTGGAGGTTGAGATGAAACCTTACCATTGGTAGAATTCACCTACAACAACAGCTATCATTCAAGTATAGGGATGGCACCCTATGAGGCTTTATATGGACGAAGGTGTCGGACACCTCTGTGCTGGTATCAAGATGGAGAACAGCTTACCATCGGACCTGAACTTATTCAGCAGACAACCGAAAAGGTTAAAATGATTCAGGAGAAAATGAAAATGGCTCAGAGTCGGCAAAAGAGTTATGCGGACAAAAGAAGGAAACCTCTTGAGTTCGAAGAAGGAGAGCATGTCTTCTTGAAAGTCACACCTACGACTGGGGTCGGTCGTGTTCTCAAATCTAGAAAACTCACTCCAAAATTCCTTGGACCGTACCAAATTCTTCACCGGGTAGGCCCTATTGCGTACCAAATAGCTTTACCCCCTTTTTTTTCAAACCTTCATAACGTCTTTCATGTGTCACAACTCAGAAAGTATATTCCAAGTCCTGATCATGTCATAGCACTTGATTCTGTACAATTAAAGGAAAACTTAACTTATGAGACAACTCCTGTGAGGATTGAGGATAGGAGGACAAAGCAACTCAGAGGGAAGGACATCGCACTGGTGAAAGTAATATGGAATGAAACAACTGGAGACACAACATGGGAACTTGAGGATAAGATGAAGGAGCAATACCTCGAACTATTTTAAGGTATGAAAATTTTGAGGATGAAATTCTTATTTGTTGGGGAGAGTTGTAACACCCCAAAATTTATTTATTTCATTATGGATATTCATTTTATAATATTTGAGATTTTCTAGAATTTTTCTGGAATTTTTTGAGAACGCGGGATATTTTAATATATTTTTCGTTTTACGTACACAATGAACAGAGTCAAGGAAATAACTGTAACATTCCAAAAGTTGGAAAATTATATGACGAATAGCCGTTTTATAAAATTTGTAATTTTTGAAAATTTTCTGAGAATTTTCCGAGAACGTCAAATATTTTAATATATTCCTTGTTTTGCGTACAAGTGGAGCGGAGCCGGAGAAATGAGATATTCTCTCCGAAAACCTTGAACTATGGAAACGTCGACGGGAGATCTTACTAAACCCAAGGCCGGAGTTTCTCGAAAAATTTTAACAGATGAAATAATAAAATACTGCAAAAACCTTATCTGTCAAATTAATTAATATTGACGACTGTCGACTGTAACTATTATCCCTTGGGTAATAGCATGTAATAAAAATCCTATCACCTTATCCCAATGTAATCTGCTTTATGTCATAACAAATCCACTTTAATTCAAATATATTGTTATTTTAATCAATCTTCTAGAAGCTTTGACCTAAGAAAAGACCTAACTACCCTTGGCTTGCTTGAGAAGCTTGCCATTTCCCTCTTTCCTCTCTCTCAATGCCGCGGCACCCTAAGGGAAAAGGGGGGAAACTTTGTTTCAACCCTTAACCTAATTCACTCAAAAATCTGTCACACTTTTAACCTAACAACTTATCTATCTACATCTTCATCTTCTTCCTTCCTCTCCCTTCTCTCTAAACCTCCATAGCCAACCGAAACTGAAGCTCACTCTTCCATTCCATCCCTTCATCTTTTCTCTTCAATAACTACATATCCTTACTCTCCATCATCATCTCCACCATTTCTCTTCACAAGGTTTCATCAAAATCCACCATTTCCATTATCCTCCATTTCGGGTTACCACCCTCATCCTCACCATTTTCGGTTTCTAACTCCATTAACCTTATTTCTAGCTTCTCTTCATCATTCTAAACACTTTTTCTTTCACACCTCACCTCAAAACCGTCCATCTTCATCAATCTTTTTCAAGATCAAAGTTTGAGACTTTAAGGTAAAGATTGCAACTTTCTTCTCTTCTCTTCTCATTTTCGTGTTCTAAGACCATTTTCATGGTCAAGGATACTTTCTTTTTTTAAGTTATGGTGTTGATTTTTGAGGTTGTTTTCTAGGGTTTTTGTGGAGCCAAAACTGAAACCTCAAAGAGCATCTTGGAAGCCATTTTCATGTTCTCCTCTTTGGTAAGAGGGAGACCACTCTATTCAACCTCTAATGGTGGTTGGAGACTTCTCTAATTGTATATTTGTGAGAAACCCTAATATGGGTTACTCTTGATTTGGTTATTTTCTATTAGCTTCTTGTTATTTCTACTCTTTTCTTAAATATTTTTATGGATTTGATTCTTGATAATGTTGTAATGGATCTCATGGATTTGGAATTGATGAACTTGAGACAATTGCCCCTTGCTTTGTGCAAGGAGGCTCGCGGCCAAGTCCCCCAATGGAGGGGTATGGATGTTTAAAATTTTTGAAACCTAATTGAATGGTAATAATTGGATGGATGAGGACAAAGAACAAAGAACAAATGCATGGACCCTAGTCCCTTGATGGCTCACGGCCATGGGAGGCAAAATGGTGGACATTGTGACTTGAATGACAAAGTTGACAAATGAGAAATTAGAGGACAATTAGGAGCTCATAATGTGTAAACAAAAATTTAACAAAGACTAAAATTGGTAATTTGGATCATTTAACCTAATAGGAAGAACTTGAGTGTGTGAGTTGAGAGAATTGAATTAAGCATCTAAAGAGGATTAGTAATGAGATACTAATACATTGAAAGGAAAAACAAATATGTGGTTTAGGAATTTAGTGGGCGTTACGGTTTTAGGCTTAAGGGAGATGGTAATGGATTAATCCAATGTTAAGAAGTTGAAGTAGAAGATTAATGCTAATATGGTTAAAGAATTTACAACTTTGAAGACTCTTGAATGTAATGATAATAAAGAGGTAAAGTGACATAAAGTGGTCATATTAACTTAATGACATGTAACCTTGAAGGTGAGAATCCATAATATGAATCATAACGATGAATGGACATTTGAAAATGATAGTGGCATAAAACTTAACTTTAATGCAATTGTGAACCCCTACGTGGGATGAATACTTGATGAACACGGATTATAAAAATACCTTGATGATACGGTATCAATGAATGAAGTTATGTACATCTGAATGTACGTGTACCATTGTGAGATACAATATTTATCATACATGATTTGACATTGAGTCGTCATGCATATGTGTCGTCCGTTGGACACCATTGGAAAGGCTATGTGAGCTTAGGAGTTAGAATAATACCTATGTGCGGGTGCGAATAGACTAAGCGTAGGTGTCATATGTTGTTGACCCTAGGGGGCGTCGGGGTGTGGGTGTCTCACAATAGACAATGGCAGCTCCACTGGGGTCGTGGGATAGACCAATGCGACACACCTATGATCTTGTCTGAGACACTGTCCTATATCACGATCAACTGTCGAGGTACCACGTATAAGCCATTGCGCAAACTTTTTTATGAAAATAAAGCACATTGTATTTTGAGGCTAATGATATACTGGTATTACTCCTTGATCATTCACTCCGAAAATGTTTATGTCTAGCTCCATGGAGTAGGATTTTGATATACTTTTGCATGAGTGAACTGTTAGTCGCATAACTTATTGAGCATGAGCATTGATAATTATAAAGCATATTTACTGTTAATTTTGTGATAATTGTTAGTCACTCGAACTACTGACTGCTGATAATATTTTTATTATTTTAAAGTTGTGATTCTCGCCTTATCGTAAATTTAATGCTATTATGATTAAATGTATAAAATGTGTTGTACATGGGTGTTCAGCGCCGTTTAGTTTCCTGCTGCTATTATTGGTGATGAATGACGAGTATCTCACCTTGTTACTGTATATCTTGTTACTGTGTATTTTCTTATGATTGACTGAAGACGCGCGTGAGGAAGAAGAAAAGGAAACCACTGAGTTTCAGGGTTTCTAGCCATACCTTGATTAGTATCAGAGTAGCTGAGGATGTCGTTTCGCCCTCGAGGGTTCTTTGGCTACGTACGGATCAACTTCCATGGTGGTCCGGATTGTTGGCATATTAATGTGCAAACTGATCGTTGTATCTATCATGACGAGCTGACGGTGTCCTTAGCATGGAGACGTTACACTGCTTCTATTTTTGACTTCCATGCCTTTGTGTGGCTGGATTTTTACATGCCTGTGAGAGACATGTGGGCGGACATGTACTATACCCCACGTGACGACTCTTTCTTGTCTACTGCTTGGGCTCCCGCCTGTTGCTCCGTCGTTCCGATGGATGTTTCGTCGGACGATGAGGACCCCGAGGAGGACCCATCTACGGCTCCTTCTCGTTCTTCTTAGTCTTAGAGAATGTTTCTCTATCGGTGGCTACTGATGGCTATCCGTTTATTTTGTGGGAGCCTGACATATTATTGGGTTGATGGGTGTATATGTTTGTATCTCTTGGGGTAGGTACATATTTTTGCTTTTTGCGTCCATTCTTTTGGGAATGTAATTAATACAGGCTTGTACGCATGGTAATTATAATGTAATTATGTTGTATGATCTCTAATTTCTGTGGAGTGTATTATATCCGTATTATGCTTAGTGTTTTGCTACAACAGGGATTTTCAATTTAACGATTATCTTACAAAAAAAAAACTCATTATGATGAAAGTTTTAAGATAACTTAATTTAGCTCCAATATATCACTATTATGAAAATATGAAACTAACGTTATTCTCCGCAAATAAAATATTTACTTGTATTTTACGATTTATAAATATAATAGTGTGACGTTCCTTCTTCGCGGGTACTAGTTAAGAGAAAAAGGGGCGTTACATGATGTCGTTCTTTAGGGATGGTTTCCACAAACAGAGAAGATAAAATTTTCTTCATTAAGAATGGATTGAGTAAGGAGTCATTAGATGATTTATTATTGACTCTTGAGACGCATTCTTATGGATTTGTGCATCGTGAACTTCTTAATTTGTGGAATCTCTTCAAGGATGAAGAAAAATGCTATAGTCTTGGGAATTTGACTCGAAAAGACCCTGTTTGCCAATTTATAAGAAAATTGGATGGGAAGCTTATTCTCGACTCATAGAATGCATTTAAGCCATTACTGGACATGAAACCAGAGGCAGATGTGAGCTATATTCATAACAATCTGTACATATTATCTTCTTCTTCTTCATGTTTTCTTAAAAAAAAAGAAAAAAATGTCTGAACAAGAGCGATCCGGAAGGGGTACCAAAACTTTAATTAGTTGTGGAGCCCCAGCCTTTGGCTGACCCATCATTGACTTGGATAGACCTTTGCATGTTGGTCCTTCGAAAAGGTTTGTGTACCATGCACTGTAGAGAGCCGCACTCCATAACTCAATGTTTACCATCTAGGCACTGTAGAGTTGATGGACAGGCAGAAGCGTCCCACTCTGGTTATTAGTGAGAAGTAACTCGCGGTTGCGAATGCGTATGAGGCATCTGAGCTTGATCCTCTCTTTTAAGGGGCTCTCAGCGCCTTGAGATGGGACGTTTTGGATCTTGGATATTACGAGTTTCAGATTTTAGCATCTTTGTTGATGTTACAAGCCCAAGTGTGAGCTCTCCAGGTTCCAGACCCAGGATAGAAACCCACGATGGTTTCTTCTTTCTTTTTTCTTCGAATAAACGGATGTGAGTGTCTACTGCACTGGTGACACGCAGTATAAAGATATGTCACTACTGTACTCATGATGCGAAGTATAAAGATACGCCATGAAAACTATACATAAAGGTATGTCATCATTTGCTATTATATTTCTTTTATCTTTGTATGATTTTGCTGTATTTTGGTTTTAGACAGACGATCCTTTGAGCAGGATCCTTCAGGAGTTTCTAGACTTCTTTACCCTGATGGTTTTTTTGAAGTAAAAAAAAACAAAAAAAAAACAAAAGAAGAAAACAAAAAAGATTCTATATTTCTTAGTTTCAAACTTTTCTGACAACAACCAACCTACCCTTATAGTTGCTATTATTACCCTTTCCATTCTTTTTCCTATTTAAATACTCCATTTTCTCCACTTTCCTCTAACTCAGAATCATTCAGAGAGAAAGGTGAGTATAGAAATAGAAGGTGTTTCTGTTCGTCAACTTAAAAATATCTATGTATTTTGTGGGTCTAAGTATGGGAAGGGTTTAGAGTTTGTAAATGCAGCTACCACTCTTGGTCGAACACTTGCTGCGAGAAAAATTCATCTTGATATGGAGGAGGTTGTCGTGGGCTAATGGGGGTTGTATCACTTGCTGCATATATATAGGAGGCAATCAGGTTTTAGATGTCATTCCTGAACCTTTAGCTTAACAGAACATCACTAGAAAGACAATTAGGGAGGAACTTAAGGTATCATCAATGCATGAACGAATAAAAATAATGCTTGAAAACTCTGATGCATTTATTACCTTACCAGGTGATTTTGGTACCTTGGAAGAAGTTTTTCAAATTATCTCTTGGGCCCAACTGAACATCCACCATAAACCCATAGGTTTGTTGAATGTAAATAATTTCTTTGATATTTTGTTACTTTTTCTTGACTATGTTGTGGAACAGAAATTTATAACACCTTCGGCAAGACAACTTCTTATCTCTGCTTCCACTATTGATGAGTTGATTGATAAATTAGAAGCTTTTGTTCATAAACCTGACCCAGTAATAGTTCAGATAGATTGGTCAGCAGGAAGCAGTGAGGGAAATAGGATGAAAAGAAAGCCAGATTTGACACTTCATTTATAACTTTCCTTTACTTTTGATTTTATTTATCGTACTTTGTTCCTGTTTAAATTTGTGTCAAATTTTTCGAACAGGTAATATCTTCTATCCTTTACTCATCTATATTTTAACATTGAGGACAATATTGTGATCTGGTTGGGGGGGAAGGATAGTTGACCAAAAATTTTTTTTTTGGAAGTATGATATGATTGTCATAGACTTACTAAACTAATGAATGATGGCAGAGTAAGGAGTAATTTTACTCTTGAGACGCATCTAAATTGGGAAGTATGTTTAGTGATTTGACTGTCAGAAACCTATTTGTAGTCAAACCAATTAAGGATGGCAGATTAAGGAGTAAATTTTGGAAACAATTTATTACTCTTGAGACGTATCTTAGTTGGGGTAGTAACTATTAGTGTTTATTTGCGGAAGTAACAAAGTTTTGCTTTTTGATTTCCTTTGAAAGATTCAAGTGAATGCACTCTCATATCCTTTGAAGCAATTAAAATTCAGGGATCATAGCATAATTGAATAAATTATCTTCTTTCTTAAATTTCACATGCTTGGTTATTAATGTTGATATGGTCGATTGAGAATGATAGAAATATGCCTTGTGAGATTTTGAGTCTATTGATGAATGGATTGAATATCTGTATAATTCTCTTCTTTCTTGTGTGATTTTCACTCATGGAATTGTTACTCTAGAACTTGCTTTGATTCTTTTTGAGGCTACATTTTCATATGCATACATAAATATGATTAAGGCATTTTGAAATAACTACTTTGACCAAATAGCCATCCTTGTATATTTTCCTTTGTATAACCCCTTTGAACTTATTTAACCATTCCTTGTTTTTAGCTCATTACGTGCCTTAAAAAAAACATATTTTACCCAACCTTAGGGAATAAAAGAGTGTTGGCCTTGTTCTTGAATAAGTGTGGGGTTGTGTGTGCAAAATGATAAAAAAAAACAAAACAAAATAAAAAGAAAGAACTGACCACATTGCAATCAAAGGATTATCAGAGTCTAGAATAAAGGTGGATGCTTTGAAACAATAGGAAGAAAATGAGAAGGTTCAGGTCTAACAATGAATTCAATTCACCAATTTGGGATTGATCTTCAACAAAACATTAGTCAAATATTGGTGATTGTCCTTTATGATGAATGTTCTCAAACATTTTCTCAACTCTAACTGTACCATAATGCTCTTTTATTCTCTTTTGTATTTATCTTCTCATATCTATATTATCCCCTCTCCTTTACCATGGTCCTATTAAAACCTTGAATAAAGTCCTCTTTGTAACGCGCCTTGATATAGTAACCACGGCACAACTATCATTATACCACAGTCACTAAATCAAGATGTGTCACAGTCTCAAAACAATATTTTCAAATTTAGAACATATTTCCATTATGCATAATTAGAAAATACGAGCCACGATATGAAATGTAATTATATTGTCTCGCAACACAAAATACAACATTAGCTTAATACAGAGTACACATCCATCATCCTTACATAAATTAACATACAACAATATAAAATATAGGTTTTACATAGCATAACATAACTACCATACGAAGGTTCGACCTTCCCCGAAGTCCAACACATGTAAGGAATGGTCCTGCACCTGATCTTCTTCAGTGTTTCCAATAGGGAATACTCGCCCCTGCGACACTTCCAGATGGATGGGAGCACGAACATGCGTTATAACCAAAACCTCTCTAGGGAAGATGTGGCAGTTATCCCACATCTCCCCAATGGGTATAGGGAACTCCACACGTATAGGAACATAAGATATGTTCGTACCAGCTCTAGGTTCATTACCACACTGAACTAAGGTCACATCCCAGATGTAAGTAACACACTCCGCTTCACGGTCAAAATGCCAAGCTTCCAAGTCACTGTGAAACTGTATCCACGTGCGTAACAGAAGAGGTTGTGCAGATGCCATCATACGGAGACAGAAGTCAATCCTTAAAACCT
Organism: Ormosia emarginata; assembly: GCA_029884605.1. Taxonomy (NCBI): domain Eukaryota; kingdom Viridiplantae; phylum Streptophyta; class Magnoliopsida; order Fabales; family Fabaceae; genus Ormosia; species Ormosia emarginata. The sequence continues at coordinate 7,395,100 of JAQQTP010000087.1, forward strand.
AACTAATCGGACTCAATTCGCGCTCTTCACTGTCTTTATCCAATACAACATAAAATAGGGTAATACAGTAAAGAGGTGAGACACCCAACTTTCATTACCATTATAGCAGTAAGAAGACAACATGGCACAAAGCACCTACATAGCAATACAGTCCACATATTCATTAACAGTAACAGTAGAATTTATAGCAAAATAGTACACTTATAAGCAATAATATCTTAAGCAATCAACACAATATCTAGATAATTATTACAGAAATAAAACAGATATTTTCACAGTCATAAGTGTTCATGCACAACAATTTATGAGACCGATAACGAGCAGTGGATAATGCATTATGATACCAAATTCCTACTCCATGGAGCTAGACATAAACATTTTCGGAGTGAATAATCAAGGAGTAATGCCAGTATATCGTTAGCCTTAAAAATAGTGTTCTTCATCTCATAAAAATATTTGCGCAATAATAGCTTATACATGACACCTCAATAGTTGATCATGATATAGGACAGCGTCTCGATCCGAATCGTCGGTGTGTTTCCATCGGTCTATCCCACGGCCCCAGCAGAGTTACCACTGTCTATTGTGAGACACCCGTACCCCGACGCCTCTAGGGCCAACCACTATGACCCTACGCTTAGTCTATTCGCACTCGCACATAGGTGTTATTCAACTCCTAGGCATACATCGCCTTTCTTGAATATGTCCAATGGATAACACATATGCATGACGACTCAATGTAACTCATGTATGTTTATCAAAAGCAATACCACAATGGTATATAATCATTCTCAATGTTAACATGTCATATCAATGATACATTTATCAAAAGCAATACCACAATGGTATATAATCATTCCTTCACATCAACATATCATAATCTCATCAACAAATACTTAGCCCCATATAGGGACTTACAACAGTATAGGACCACTTTTCAACATCAATGTATATTTATGGTCTATCAATTATCACATTTCCCCATTAAGGGTCTAACGTTTTGAATAACTCAAGTCTTGATCAGTTATAAAAATTCTTAGGTTAAATAACCCTTAAAATCCGTGACTCTCTTGAGAGTTACTATTTAATTAATTCCTTCCATCTCATTATGGATTATGTATTTTTCTAAGTCCTTGATTTCTAAAGACACACCAAGGCATCATGTATACAAAATTTTACTTTAAAAAAAAAACTTTGGCCTCTCAGAGCCTTCAGGTTCCCATTTTCCTTCCATTTCATGTATTAGTCAGTTGATACCAAATCACACGATTCACCTTTCACACAAAATTAATCTAATCTCTTAAAACCTAGAGCTAAAACCATGGCTCCTCATTAGTGTGGTGAACTCCCAAATTTTTCCTTTTATTACATCTAACATTATCATTCAATACTTAACCATTTAAGCTTCCCTTAATTCTTGTACCAATTCAAATTTATATCCTAAGGTCCTTATCAAAACCGTGACCTCCATAGGTGTTAGGAAAAACCTAAACTTTTCATAGTCAACTCCATTATGATCATCAATTCTTTAACGTCCAATCACATAGGTTTTATTACTCACTAATTTAATCTAAATCCCCTAAAAATTCAAGCCGTAACCGTGGCCTCACATTAGATTAGGAAACTCTCAAAATTTCCATCCATTAGTTCTAACATTATCATTCAACCTTTAATCACATAACCTTCATTTTATTTGTATCTAAAAGCCAATTTTCATCTCAAAACCCTAGTCAAAACCGTAGCCTCACATTAGGGTAGAAAACTCCAAACTTTCCATTTAACAACCCTAACATGATCAAGTATTTTCAACATATCCAATACATTCAAGATCATTATTTAAATACCAATCTCAATTTAGAATACATAAACATGTAAAATCACCAAACAAAGTAAGCATACAAAGATGGATTTCTCCATCAACAAACACACAAAGGTCTCCTCACCACCAATAATGGTTGAAGTGAGTAAATTTCCCTCTTACCTAATGGAAGAATATGAAAATTGGCTCCTACTTCTTTCTTGAAGATTTTTGTTTTGAGCTTCCAAAACCCTAGAAATTTCAAGACAAGGAATCAATATCATAGGTTGAAAAAGAAGAGATCCATGGTCACCAAATAGACCATGGAACACAAAAATGAAGAAAAGAAGGAAGAAAAATGCAACCTTTACCTTAAAGCTTAAAGCTTTGTGTTGGATAACAATGGAGGAAAAGTTGGGTTTTGAAGAAAACCCTTCAAATAGGAAGTGTAAAAGAGGTTAAGGGGAGTATATAAATGGTGTTTATGAAGAGAAAAGTGAAGAGGAAGGGTTCCTAATGGTGTCTGAGTTTTTGTAGGGAAGAAGAGGAAGAAGAGAGAAGGAAGAGAGAAAATGGAAAAGGAAAGCTAGAGAGAGAAAGTGTTGTGAAAAGTGAGAGATATTTTGAGTGTATTAGGTTAAGTGGGGAGGCAAAATTTTTGCCTTCCAAAGGCAAGAGTGCCGCGACAAAGAGAGAGAAGAGAGGAGTGGAGAGGCTTCTCCAATAAGCCAAGGGCATACTAGTCTTTTGGTAGTCAAAGCTTCTCAAAGAAGCTTTGATGAAAGTATACTAATTTGAATTAAAATAGATTTGATTTGACACAAAGTGAATTGCATTGGGATAAGGTGATAGGGTTTCTAATACATGCTATTATCTAATGGACAATTGTTACAGTTGACAGAAGTCAGCATTAATCGTCCAACAGGTAAAATTTTACACAGTGATTTTTCATCCTGTCAGATGAAATTTTTTAAAAAATGTAAAATCTCGTAAACCGTATCCAGCCTCGAGTTTAGTAAGATCCCCCATCGACGTTTCCACAGATCAAGGTTCTCGGGAAAAATATCTCATTTTCTCGGCTCAGCTCAGCGTGCATGCAAAACGAAGAATAATATTAAAATATTTCGTGTTCTCAGAAAAATCCAGAAAAATTTCCAAAAATCACAAATATTATAAAACGATTGTTTGTCACAAAATTATCAATTTTTGGGATGTTACAACTCTCCCCTTCAAATAGAAATTTCGTCCTCGAAATTTTCATCCCCTAAAATAGACATGGATGTTGTTTTCTTCATTCTTACCATCTAACTTTCACGTCGCGTCCCTTGTCGCGTTAATTCAGATTACTCTTGCCAATGTGATCTCCTTGCCTCTGTGTTGCTTTGCTCTCCTATTCTTGATCTTCCTAAGAAGCATTTCATAGATCAAGCTTTTTCTTAATTGTACTATGTCCCGTCCGATGACATGGCTGGGTCAGAGATAAACTTTCGCAATCATGACATATGGGAGACATCATGAAAATTAGAAAGAAAAGATGACAAAACTAGTTGAATAGGCTACCAGACCAATCCGAAGAGAAATTTGATATAGTCCTTAGAATTTTGGAGTGAGTTTGCTGGCAACTCAGATAAGATGACACACATTTAGTACCCTCTCTCTCCATTCCTTACCACTAATAATTCTGTTTTAGATCCTGATATATCTTGGTCATTTCTCTACTTCACTTGAATCCCTCCTAATAGACCATTTGGGATAGTAACCATACCTAGACATACCTTATCCGGTGTCATTTCCAATGACAACCACTTGTCCTTGAATTACTCCATTAATTCGTTCTCCTTGACTACTATAACGAAGGTATTAGGTAGCTTCGGGTTTAGAGCGTCTGCTATGATTTTTGCTTTTCCAAGATGACACTGAAGCTAGAAGTCATGCTTCTTCAAAATTTCTAGTCACCTTCTTTGCCTCGTGTTCAGTCCCTTTTTATTGAATGTATACTTCAGGCCTTTCCAATTTCTAAAGGCGTTGAACATTGCTTCGCACAGAAAGCGTCTCCATGTTCTCAGAGCAATTTTTAATTGCGGCTAACACCAAATCGAGAGTTGGGCAATTCTCAATGCACCCTCAACTACCTCGAGGCATAAGTCACAACTTCCCAACCTTGCCAAAATACACATCCTAGACCTTCACATCACAAAACACTTCAAATGTCTCATTGGGATCGGGTAGGACCAAAACTGGCGAGTATTCGAATGTTTCCTCAATCCTGGGAAAACTTTCTTCACATGTGTTATTCCATAAAAGTTTTACTTCTCTTCTTGTAAGTCGAGTAAGATGTCCTACTATCTTGGAGAATCCATCGATACTTCTTCGATAACAACCAGTTAATCCTACCAGCTATGAATCTCCTTTACGGTCTCCGGTCTTTCTTTTTGAAGAACTGCTTCAATTTTTTGTGAATCCATAACAATTCCTTCATTCAGAATTTTATGATCCAAAACTGAACCTCTTTAATCGAGAATTCGTACTCTGTTACTTTGGCATTTACTTTCTCTCCTTTAAAGTTTGGAAAAATTATACCGAGATGTCCAACGTGTTTCTTCATATCTTTGAGAATATATCAAAATGTCATCATTAATGACAATGACAATTCTGTCCTAGGTAAGGACGAAAAATCTGATTCATGCAATTCATGAATGCGACAGGAGCATTGGTCACTCCGCTCAGCCTCACGAGATACTCATAATGCCCATAGTGCGTTCGAAATACCGTTTTGGGAACATCCTCAAATTCCCACGAATTTAGTGATAACCAGGATGTACATCTTTCTCCGAGGATACTCACCCTTGATCATAGTCTTGTTCATTTGACGACGGTTCTCATCTCACTGAGATGTTCCATTCTTCTCCTTAACTGACAGCACTGTCGTTCATCATGAGAAACTTACTTACTACAATAGTGACAGTCATATTCCCTTTTCTTTTGTCCTCCAAGGAAGACATTAACATGTATTCTCAGGCTCATTTTCCTCACAAGGCTTTAACTCTGCTGGTTGTTATGAATTCAAAAGTCTTAGTTCCAAGAATTACTAAGGTTTTCATTGGAATAATCTAGCATAATATAACTAGGAAGATAATCGATCTAGTCCTAGAATCATAAATTCCAGTAAGCGTGAACTTAGGTATACAAGTCAAGTTAATAAAGGATTCAGCCTTTAATAGAAATAAGATAGATTAAACAAACTTAAGCATCAATGACAAGTCATAATAATAGATATAAAAGTAACTGGGTCAAAGCTAATGAAAACACAGATGAATCCAAATGATCCATACAGTTACAAATCGTAAAAGAAGGGGTCGCCCCCAGGATTGTACAGCACAATTACGGGATTGTCACTTGAGGCATAATTTATGTTGTTTGGATCTTCAAATTTAGAGTTCTCAGCACCACCTAGGGTATAAATTCTGTCTTTTACTTACGGTCTCACAGCCATTGCAGCATTGACTGAAGAACCTGCCTTCGTTGGTTGCAGTTGCGGGAAATGTGTCCAGGCTTTCCACATTTAAAATAGATGATTCCTACAATTATGCAATCCCTCGTTAGGTGCTCCTTTCCGCACTTGAGACAGAATATTCTCTTGGTCTTACATCCCTTTGTTGAGTGGTTCTTTCCGCACTTCTTATATTTTGGTAAGGATGTCGAGGTCTGATTGGATCTACTGCCACTAGCACTTTCCCCATGAGTTGGGTGTGGCTGTCGCTTTCCTGGCAATCAAGAGTATGGTTTCTGCTTGAATTGATTAGCCTTTCTATTACTCCTCCTTTGGGATTTAGGCAGTCCAAGGTTATCCCAAGTCTAACTTTCCTTCAACAGATTTGGGACCTTAACCTTCAGTTCTCGCTGTTGTGCAGTCCTCTGATCTTAGTGAGTTGTCACATCAGCTATCGTTTGTCTTTCTTCCGTAGTCGCAGCCAAACATTCACTATCTCGTCTTGTGCCCACATACGTATGCTTATCACGAGCCATTGTCCTCGTATGCCTACCGCGAGCCATCGACCTTCTTCAAAGATGGACAACACTTAACACAATAAAACAAATGTAATTATTTCAAACAACATTGTCTCATCTCAGAAACCAAACACACAAAGTCACACAATTCAAACAAGATAAGTCAAATCCACGAATCCTAACAGTCTCCAACTCGAGCCTTTTTGTTCTGCCTTCCATGGCGTAATCTCTTGTAAGTCGTCAACCCCCAAACAGCTTCTCAAACCAAACTTACACCAGTTATTTCTTTCTCCATAAGATCGATTCCCCAAAACCTTTTGATCTCCTTACTAAAAGAATTCCTATTCTCCTAACACAGTACGCCTAGGTGAAGTTATAGTTTCCTGTACACACAGAACATTACATATTGAGTAAGCCAATCCTCAATATCATGCAATTGTATGACAGAAGCTACTAACATTCATCCTACGGCAAGCCATGCATTCCTTTCCCATCATCTCAATCAAGAGACAAGGAAGTGCACAACATACGAAATTCTAATATGCCTAAACATAGCGAGTCCATACCCCGGCTCAATAAGATGAACTGCTCTGATACCACCTAAGTGTAACGCACCTTGATATAGTAACCACAGCACAACTGTCATTATACCATAACCACTAAATCAAGACGTGTCACAGTCTCAAAATAGTATTTTCAAATTAAGAAGATGTTTCCATTATGCATAATTAGAAAATACGAGCCATGATATGAAATGTAATTATATTGTCTCGCAACACAAAATACAACATTAGCTTAATACATAGTACACATCCATCATCCTTACATAAATTAACATACAATAATATAAAATATAGGTTTTACATAGCATAACATAACTACCGTACAAAGGTTCGACATTCTTCGAAGTCCAATACATGTAAGGAATGGTCCTACACCTGATCTTCTTCAGTGTTTCCGATAGGGAATACTCGCCCCTGCGACACTTCCATATAGATGGGAGCGTGAACATACATTATAACTGAAACCTCTCTAGGGAAGACGTGGCAGTTATCCCACATCTCCCCAATGGGTATAGGGAACTCCACACGTATAGGAACATAAGATATGTTCGTACCAGCTCTAGGTTCATTACCACACTGAACTAGGGTCACATCCCCGATGTAAATAACATGCTCCGCTTCACGGTCAAAATGCCAGGCTTCCAAGCCACTGTGAAACTGTATCCACGTACGTAACAGAAGAGGTTGTGCAGATGCCATCACAAGGAGATAGAAGTCGATCCTTAAAACCTAACTAATCAGACTCAATTCGCGCTCTTCACTTTCTTTATCCAATACAACATAAAACATGGTAATATAGTAAAGATGTAAGGCACCCAACTTTCACTACCATTATAGCAGTAAGAAGACAACATGGCATAGAGCACCCACATAGCAACATAGTCCACATATTCATTAACAGTAATAGTAGAATTTATAGCAAAGTAGTACACTTATAAGCAATAATATCTTAAGCAATCAGCACAATATCCAGATAATTATTACAGAAATAAAACATATATTTTCACAGTCACAAGTGTTCATGCTCAACAATTTATGAGACCGACAATGAGCAGTGCATAATGCATTATGATACCAAATTCCTACTCCATGCAGCTAGACATAAACATTTTCGAAGTGAATGATCAAGGAGTAATGTCAGTATATCGTTAGCCTTAAAAATAGTGTGCTTTATCTCATAAAAATATTTGTGCAATAATGGCTTATACATGGTACCTCAACAGTTGATCGCAATATAGGACAACGTCTCGGTCTGGATAGTCGGTGTGTTTGCATCGGTCTATCCTACGGCCCCATCGGAGCTACCACTGGCTATTGTGAGACACCCGCACCCCGACGCCCCCAAGGCCAACCACTATGACCCTACGCTTAGTCTATCCATACCCGCACATAGGTGTTATTCAACTCCTAGTCATACACCGCCTTTCTTGAATATGTCCAACGGACAACACATATGCATGACGACTCAATGTACATCATGTATGTTTATCAAAAGTAATACCACAATGGTATATAATCATTCTCAATGTTAACATGTCATATCAATGATACATTTATCAAAAGCAATACCACAATGGTATATAATCATTCCTTCACATCAATATATCATAATCTCATCAACAAATACTTAGCCCCACATAGGGACTTACAACAGTATAGGACCACTTTTCAACATCAATGTATATTTATGGTCTATCAATTATCACAATTCTCCATTAAAGGTCCAACGTTTCCAATAACTCAAGTCTTGATCAATTATGAAAATTCTTAGGTTAAATAACCCTTAAAATCCGTGACTTTCTTGAGAGTTACTATTTAATTAGTTCCTTCCATCTCATTATGGATTATGTACTTTTCTAAGTCCTTGATTTCTAAAGACACACCAAGGCATCATTTATACCCAATTTAACTTAAAAAAAATTGTGCCTCTCAAAGCCTTCAGGTTCCCATTTTCCTTCCATTTCATGTATTAGTCAGTTGATACCAAATCACACGATTCATCTTTTATACAAAATTAATCTAATCTCTTGAAACCTAGAGCTAAAACCATGGCTTCTGATTAGTGTGGTGAACTCCCAAATTTTTTCTTTCATTACATCTAACATTATCATTCAATACTTAACCATTTAAGCTTCCCTTAATTCTTGTACCAATTCAAATTTATATCCTCAGGTCCTTATCAAAACCGTGACCTCCATAGGTGTTAGGAAAAACCTAAACTTTTCATAGTCAACTCCATTATGATCATTAATTCTTTAACGTCCAATCACATAGGTTTTATTACTCACTAATTTAATCCAAATCCCCTAAAAATTCAAGCCAAAACCGTGGCCTCACATTAGATTAGGAAACCCTCAAAATTTCCATTAGTTCCAACATTATCATTCAACCTTTAATCACATAACCTTCATTTTATTTGTATCTAAAAACCAATTTTCATCCCAAAACCCTAGTCAAAACCGTAGCCTCACATTAGGGTAGAAAACTCCAAATTTTCTATTTAACAACCCTAACATGATCAAGTATTTTCAATATATCCAATACATTCAAGATCATTATTTAAACACCAATCTCAATTTAGAATACATAAACATGTAAAATCACCAAACAAAGTACGCATACAAAGATGGATTTCTCCATCAACAAACACACAAAGGTCTCCTCACCACCAATAATGGTTGAAGTGAGTAAATCTCCCTCTTACCTAATGGAAGAACACGAAAATGGGCTCCTACTTCCTTCTTGAAGATTTCGGTTTTGAGCTTCCAAAACCCTAGAAATTTCAAGACAAGGAATCAACATCATAGGTTGAAAAAGAAGAGATCCATGGTCACCAAAGAGACCATGGAACACGAAAATAAAGAAAAGAAGGAAGAAAAATGCAACCTTTACCTTAAAGCTTGAAGCTTTGTCTTGGATGACAATGGAGGAAAAGTTGGGTTTTGAAGAAAACCCTTCAAATAAGAAATGTAAAGGAGGTTGAGGGGAGTATAGAAATGGTGTTTATAAAGAGAAAAGTGAAGGGAAGGGTTCCTAATGGTGGCTGAATTTTCGTAGGGAAGAAGAAAGAAGGAAGAGAGAAAATGGAAGAAGAAAGCTAGGGAGAGAAAGTGTTGTGAAAAGTGAGAGATATTTTGAGTGTATTAGGTTAAGTGGGAAGGCAAAATTTTTGCCTCCCAAGGGCAAGAGTGCCGCGGCAAAGAGAGAGAAGAGAGGAGTGGAGAGACTTCTCCAATAAGCCAAGGGCATACTAGTCTTTTGGTAGTCAAAGCTTCTCAAAGAAGCTTTGATGAAAGTACATTGATTTGAATTAAAGTGGATTTGATTTGACATAAAGTGGATTGCATTGTGATAAGGTGATAGGGTTTCTAATACATGCTATTATCCAATAGACAATTGTTACAGTTGACAGAATCGTCCAATGAGTAAAATTTTACATAGTAATTTTTCATCTTGTCAGATGAAATTTCTTAAAAAACGTAAAATCTCGTGAACTGTGTCCAGCCTCGGTTTTAGTAAGATCTCCCATCGACATTTCCACAGATCAAAGTTCTCAAAAAAAATATCTCATTTTCTCGGCTCCACTTAGCGCACACGTTAAACGAAGAATAATATTAAAATATTCTACATTCTCAGAAAAATCCAGAAAAAATTCTCAAAAATCACAAATATTATAAAACGATTATTTGTCATAAAATTATCAATTTTTGGGATGTTACACTCTTGATTTTTGTATGCATGTGTTTTGAGTAGCGGAGAAGTAGAAGATAAGCAAGCTTATAGTAGTGCAATTGTTCATGGGTTGAATAGAGTGAAATACTTACCTTTTAAACACTTGAGAGATTGAGAGTAAATTCGGTGAGGATCTATCATTCTTGATTCATTCTTTTCAACTGAAGTTTCCTTGCTTGTTGGTTTGAGATGCAAAGAAATGTTACCTCATTAATGCTTTGATCCCTTGAATTTCTAATTGCTCTTCTTGCTTCTTCGAGTCTTTTAGAATTTTTAACTTTTGAGTCTGTGTCATTTTTCTTTGTTTCATAGCTTTGGTCTTATGTGTTTTGCCCAAGAGTGCAAAAAGCCAAGTGTGGGAGAATTTGATGATCACATATTTTATACATTAATAAACTCTCATTTTTGGTCATTTACACTCTCTATGTACTTAATTGATTGAGTTTGGTTATGTTTTGTAAGTTTGGACTCAAAATGGACTTAATTGATATTTCCAGCATTATTTAGGTCTTACACTATTTTTGTATTTCCTTCATATCTTGAGTTCTAGATGTGAAAAAATTATGTATCTTATCTTGTTGGAAAGATAAGAGAGAACTCTACAACTTTCATGCAGAGCTCCAAGAAAAATATGGACATCTAGAGGAGCTAAATGAGCTTGGAAGTCAGAACACGGGTTTTGTGATTAGAACATGAACAATGTGTAGTAATCAGAGCATAACTTGGGTTGTAGGAACTTTCTTGGGCTGAAATTTAGACATTTGAAAGTTAAGACCTATATCTACAACTTTTATGAAGAACATAAGATCTCATTCGGATAGCTTGGAGGTGATATTGGGTCTAGAAGTTAAAACAGAGGTGCTGAAACTGGGCCTGAATAGTTTGCAGTAATTGGGTCATATCTTGGGCTGTAGGACGAATTTTTGGATAATTTTGGTGGAATTGGAAAGCTGAGACAAAACGCTACAAGTTTCATGAAGACCACGTTATTTCATTCTGATGGCATCCAAGAGATCAGCACTGAATGATTTCAAAGACAAAGAATCTCAATAATTATCCACTCACCAACTAATCATTTGGCATTTTCTACTCATCCACCTACTCCTCACCTACTCTTAATCAAACGCCTTGTCATTTTGTATCTCTAATCCTCTATAAAAGGCACCATTAGCTTATCATTTAGGAGACTTTGGTGTTAGGCTTAGTTTTGAGAAGTTATGGTCATGCTTGTTTATTGTTTTTCTTTATTGTAATTTTCTCTTACTCTAAATTGAAGCTATGTTCATATTTCTCTTCTTCTCTCTTTCTTTCTTCTTGTCTATGAGTAACTAAATCTTCATCTTGCTTGGGTGAAAGAGTGAAGCTCTTGGTAATGAAATAAGGTTAGATTATTCTATTTCTTGTGCTTAAATGATATATTATAAAGTGGACATTATATGTGTTGTATTTTGTTTCCAATCAATTTAGAAACCTTCTTTGTATAATGGAGATCTTGATTTATTGTAGACAATAAGATTAGCACAGTGATTGCTTGAACTCATTTACAAATATTGGTAGATAATTAAAGGAATCATAATATGATTACATATATAATTGAACTTTGAATGTTATATTTTTCGATTGGAACCTCCGTTGTGTGTAGATTTCAATTGAGTTATAAAGAGAAATAATCTTGCCTTTAACTTATTACCAAGAGTGGATCTCCTAACCTAAGCAAGTTCTTAAATTTAATTGTGAACAAGTTTTATTATTTTTTGTGACAAATCCTTTTCTTACCTCAAATAATTTCTCTTCATCAATTCCCTATGGATCGACCTCGAACTCCCGAGAATTTATTACTTGAGACAACTTGCACTTCGGTTTGCATCCTTTAAATCCCGCATCAATTGTAACACCCCAACTTTTGGCTAAAATACAATATTGTCCAAAATGTACTTTTTACGTTTTCTGTGTGTTATAAAATTAATTTAATTGTTTTGTGACTGTATTTGACTGTTTTGTGACTATATTTAACTGTTGTGTGTGATTTACTCTGCGTCAAGAAAATAATAATTTTCGAGTCAGGAAAAATCTTTATCTGATTATTCGGAGTTAGGAGATTTTACTAAACCCAATTCCGAGTAATACGTATATTAATCTTTTAATTTTTAGAATTTATCTGTAAAATAAAAATATTTTATATTATAATATTATTTTATTGTACGGTGGATGCATACCTCGACTTAAGAGCAGTAGCTTCTACCTTGTGGACAATAGGAACCGGTAAAGTCTTTTTGACTTACAATTTGGTGAACTAATAGAAATCAGTCAATGAAAATGGCTTGAATTTCTAAGCCAATAGGATGTTAGTCCATAAAAGTGATTGGACTAGTTAGTAAATAACTAAGAAAACCAAACTAAGCTAGCTTAAACCTAACTAAGTTAATCTAGAAATCCTAAGTAGTAACTAAATGGAATAAACCTAGTTAGCTATTCATTAAAGTCATAGTTAGAGAAGGTTCTAGCAAAATCAAGAAGATGGTTAGTTATCCTAAGTAACTAAATGGTTAGCTAAGTAACTAAGAAAGCTAACTAAATTCACCTACGCCTAACTGTGTAACACCCCAAAATTTACTTTTCTACTATCAGAATTCATTCTAAAAATATTTATGATTTTCTGGAATTTTCTTGGAATTTTCTTGGAATTTTCTGAGAGCGCAGAATATTTTAATATATTTCTCGTTTTACGTGTGTACTGAGCTGAACCAGAGAAATGAGACATTTTCTCTGAGAACCTTGAACTATGGAAACGTCAACGGGGGATCTTACTAAACCCGAGGCCGGACACAGTTTACAAGGTTTCACATTTTTCGAAAAATCTTAGCCGATGAGATAATAAAATGCTGTGAAGAATTTATCTGTCAGATTTGTTAATACTGACTTCTACCAACTATAACTATTGTCCAATAAATAATAACGTGTATTAAAAAAAAATTTATCACATTATTAAAAATCTAATTTTTGTATCACATCTATTAGTTTTAATTTCAAAAGAAAGATTAAATTTAATCCAAGCTTATTATGGGAAGCTTCCTAGCAATTTCCCTTACAACATATTTTTCTCTCTCCTTTTTTTTCACTCTTCTACGGCAGACACTACAAGGGGGGGGGGAGTCCAAATATTTCCCTTCCATTACTTTCATATTTCACTCATTTCTCTACACCCAAATACCCATTTCTTTCTTTTCTCTCTTCTTCTTCCTCTCCACCGAACACACACACACACACACCATCACATTGGTGACCAGCTTCCTTATTGCCAAACAACTCACATTTTCTTGTTCCTTCCACCATTCCAAGACTACTCTCCTTGTTGGTTATCTTTTGGTTCCTCTTCTTCTTCTTCTTCTTCTTCCATTTCTCTTCCACCATTAAAGCTAAAGCTTGGAGCTTTAAGGTAAAGTCTTCAACTTTCTTCCATTTCCTTGCTATTTTCGTTTTCTCTTGGCCACCTTGGTGACCAAGAACCTATTTTTCATGGTTTGAGTGAACATTGTGGTGATCACTCACATTGGGGTTTTCTTGAAGGAGGGAAAACGAAAATCTAAGACAAGAAGGAGTGGCACATTGTGTTATTTTCCATATAGGTAAGAGGGAGATGATCCTCTTCAACCAACCTTGGTAGTAAGGGAATGTCTTGTATGGGTATTGTTGTTGATTTTTGAATCCATGTATAAAGTTCTCTCATTTTTATGTTGTTCTTGATGATAATGTATTTTATTGAGTTTGTATGATTTATTGATGTCGCTTGTATGATTTGAAGCTGTATTTGAATACCTTGTTGATTAAATATGATGAGGAATGGTTTGGTTTGAGTTAGAGGACCTGAGAACTCTATTTTTCTGCAAACTTACGTGTGGTAATCGATTACATGAGGCATGTAATCGATTACCAAGCTCTTAAAGATACAAAATCGTGATTCTGAAAATCTGGTAATCGATTACATCTGGTGTGTAATCGATTACAGAGATTCTGTTTAGTTTGTAATCGATTACAAGAGGAGTGTAATCGATTACCAAGCCCTTGATGTCACGAAATGGTGCTGCTGGGAATCACGTAATCGATTACAACTTGCGGGTAATCGATTACGGAGGTTCTGTCCAATTGGTAATCGATTACCACGGTTGTGTAATCGATTACTAGAGCCTTGAAGTTACGAAACGTGATTATGGGAATCACGTAATCGATTACAATGAGATTGCAATCGATTATAGAGGTTATGTTTCTCGGGTAATCAATTACAAGGGTGATGTAATCGATTACCAAGACCAAAAATGAGATTTTTGAGTCAGAAATGATTGAGATTATAGTTCTTTATCCTTTGTAATTCAAGCATAACCTAAAAACCCTGGATTCAAGGATTTTTACTCTACTAAATTGTGATAGAAATGTGCATTCACCCCATTAGGGAAGAAATGGTTTCGAATATGGAATCCTTGGATCCATGATTATGGAAATTGTGGTATATGTGTAATAAGAAATGCATGTTGATGCTGAGAACTATTGATGCAGTGCTCAATGAGATAAGGATGATGATGTGCCATTGAGGCAATGTTTTGAATAAATGTGTTGTTGATATGTCGTGTTGGACATTGAATAATGCTTATGTGCCATTGAGGAAAGGCTTGTGCTAAATGCATTGTTGATGAACATACATGATTGGACATTGTGTCATCATGCATGCGTATTGTCTGTGGGACATTGTTGAGAAGGCCTTGTTGCCTAGGAGTTTGAATAACACCTATGTGCGGGTGCGAATAGACTAAGCGTAGGTGTCATATGTTGTTGACCCTGGGGGCGTCGGGGTGTGGGTGTCTCACAATAGACAGTGGGAGCTCCACTGGGGCCGTGGGATAGACCAATGCAACACACCGACGATCTTGCCTGAGATGTTGTCCTATGTCGCGATCAACTGTTGAGGTGCCATGTGTGAGCCATTTTGCACAAATGTTTTTATGTGATGAGCACACTATATTTTTAAGGCTAACGATACACTGGCATTACTCCTTGGTCATTCACTCTGAAAATGTTTATGTCTAGCTCCATGGAGTAGGAACTTTGGTACCCTTGTTGCATTGTGAGTTGTCAGTCACATGGTCCATTGAGCATTCATGATTGAATAATGTGTTTACCATTATGACTATGACATTTATTTGATTCTTGGTAATGCTAAGGTTGCTAGTTGGCTATGGATGATGTTAATTATTGTTCCTTGTTGTTTTACTCTCATTAATTACTTTCATACGTTGCTATACCTATATGTGTTAACTGTGGCTTATGTGGGCGTATGACGCCGTTTATTCTCTTATTGCCTTGTTAGTACTGAAAGCTGGGAATCTCACCTCTTTCGGTACTTTTCTTTACTTTGCATTTTGGTTGGATCGTATGCTCTCTAGAAGACACTCATGAGGAAAACAAGGAAGCTACTGAGTTTCAAGGTTTCTGGCCTTATCTCGATTAAGACCGAAGTTGTTGAGAATGTCTTTTCGCCCCCGTGGATTTTTTGGTTACGTGAGGATCAACTTTCATGGTGGTCCGGATTGCTTGCACATCAACGTGCAGACTGATCGATGCGTGTACCACGGCGAATTGACGGTGTCTTTGGCATGGGGACGCTACACTGCTTCTATTTTTGATTTTCATGCTTTTGTGTGGTTGGAATTTTATATGCCTGTAAGAGAGATGTGGGCAGATATGTACTATACCCCACGTGACAACTCTTTCTTGTCTACTGTCCGGGCTCCTGCCCGCTGTTCCGTTGTCCTGATGGACGACTCGTCGGACGACGAGGACCCTGAGAAGGACCCGTCTACGGTTCCTTCTCATTCCAGGCAGTCTTAGGGTTGTTTTTTTTTTGACTGATGGCTACTGATGGCTATCCGTTTATTTTGTGGGAGCCTGACGTATTACTGGATTAGTGGGTAGATATTTGTATCTCTTGGGGTAGGTACACATTTTGCTTTTTGTATATCTTTTGGAAATGTAATTTAAACAGGCTTGTAATTATGGTACAAAGTATGTAGTTATCTATGCTGTACATGGTTGTATGTCCCGTTACCTATTGATTTCTCTTTAACGTTTTTGATAAGAAGTTTTATGTGAGGGAGGAACTTTTAATTTTAACTCAATTACGCGGTATATTTACAAACAGGTGTATAAGTACATTGATGGAAGTTTTAACCGGATTTATGTTAACAAAAAAAAAGAAAAAAAATGTGTTCAAATTTTACGTAATCATTTGTGCGTCATTTCACTATGGTGCGATGTTCCTTCTCCTTGCCCAATTATGATTAAGGGAGGAAAAATGGGCGTTACAAACTGGGTGTTTAAGTGAACCAAGACTTGGTTTGCTCTCCCATGAGCCATTCGGTTATGGACTCTTCAAGAAGGTTCAAGACACTTGGTGACTTGATTCTCTAAACCTATAGGAAGCAAACTTGTAGACAAAGCCTTGGATATCAACTCTTGTTCTCATCTAGGGCTATTAGGAGGTCTTGGAAGGTCAACTAAAGTGGCCACCTCCATTGAGCTCCACGGCTATGCATTGAGTTACGAGACCATTTTTCATTTCATCATCATCCTTTCTATCACACAAATCTCCTTTCTCTTTCTTACAAGTACCAAGAACACCATAGCTTCTCCTTTTGAAGCTCATGGCCAACACCTCTAATCTATACCTCCACTCTTCTAAAATTTCATCCAACACCATTTCCTAAACATAAACACCATTCTAAACATCTTTCATCTTGAGAGTTTCTTCAAAATCATTCATTTGAAGCTTGGAAACCATCCTTGAAGTTTCTTTCCTACAAGGTAAAAATCCTTGTTTCTTGTTTCTAACTTGATTCTTGAAGTTCTAAGCCATGATTGATCCATAGTTTTTCTTTTTCAACCATAGTTTATGACTTTATAAATTGTTTAAGCTTGTTAGGGTTTTTATATGAAATCCATAGGAGGAAGTCCAAGAGGTGTTTGCCTTCCTTAGAGGTAAGAGGGAGATTTAATCTCATCAACCATGTATGGTGGTGAGAAAATAGATGTATTTGTGGTGAAGAATCCATAAGGATTTAGTCACTTGGTTGTTTAAAGTTTTTGCCTATTTGTGATTGATTTTGTTTGCAAGCATGTCTATAGCTTTGATATATTTTGTATGTGTTTATGGATGCATGATAGTTATTGTAGGATGTGAATAACATGTTGAGGATTTGCATGAGTGTTCCAAAGAACACATGAAGCTCACGGCTTCATCACCACAAAGAGAACCAAAATGTTCTCAAATATTTTCTAAAGCATGGATTTGTTAATTTAATTGGATTAATGATTTTTACAAGGACTTAAATAGTAGAAAATAATTTAAAGATGATTTATAGAAGACATAGTGAATTGTGGCCAACATGCCATTTGAGATACCTTTGGTGTAAAATTATTTTCTAAGTGTGGACTATGTAATTAAATTAAAGAGAACTAATTTCAATGAATTTTAGAGAACAAAATAAATGAAATTATTTTAGAAGCTTAATTAGAGAAATTAAATATGAAGGAGAAATAAAATGAACACTTGAAAAGAACTAACGTATAGCTCACCCTTTGGGTTTTGAAGCGTGTTAGCAAGTTTCGAGATGTAAATATTGGTTAGGATTAAGAAAGGTAAATTTTAATGGAAATAGTATAAAATAGTACTTAAAGGATTTTTAAAAGGAAATGTTGTAATTAAATTTAGAAATAAATATATAATGGAGAAAAATTCAAAATATAATTTAGAACGTAAAGAAATATTTTACGTAGTTGAAAAATATTAGGAATACCTTACGCGTATTTAAAATAATAATTTTTAAACTACGCAATTGAGAAAACGATTTAAAAACGTTACGTGATTGAGAAAACGTTTTAAAAATGCTGCGTGATTGAGAAAATGATTTAAAAATACTATGCAAATTTAAAAATGTCAAAAAATATTTACGCGATTTGAAAACGTTGGGAAAAAGTGACGTGATTGTGAAAACGCAATAAAATATTTACGCGACTAAAATGAACAATAGTTTACTATCGGGTTAAAGTGGTTGAGTCGAATATGTTGAAAAATGGTACTGTCAAGTGGTGGCGTACTATTATGGAAAATACTGATAATGAGGTTATTTGTGTATTTTGGCTCATGCACATGCATTGAGAAATATGTCAATTTGGTTGAAATTGACAATTGGCTGACGAGATGAATTACACCGTAGTGCGGGTGTGATAAGCGTAGTGTGGTTCATTGAGTGAACTTGGAGGCGTTAGTGTGCGTAGAATTCCACATGTGGACAGTTGGTAGCTCCTCTGGGCCGTAGTAACGGGCAACGCACTAGCGATCTCGACAAGCACTATTCTTAATCAAGATCTAGTGGAGACTATCTGGTACAATGCCTGTTGTACACAATGTTTTGACTGTGTACTATTTACATGATGTTTGACTGTGTAATATTTGACTGGGGCAGCCGGAGCTACGGACATGTTTTCCAGATCATTCTCTCTGATGTTTGTGTTTAGCTCCATAGAGTAGGAATGAGTCTCTGTACATTTGCATATGTGGTTTGCATCGTATTGTGATTATTTATATTTGATTTGAGATATTATGTATAATGTGATAATATGAATTGTTGTATCAATTGTTATATCTGTGGTGTCCCGAGGCCGACGAGGGCGGGGAGTGGTTGCCGATGCTAAAGTGAAAGCATCAATAAGTGGCTCCAGGCAGGATTCTAGGCAAAGGGTCCTATGAATGAATTGAATACGCACCGGAATGAGAGGCATTCAGAGACTGTGAAGGTATGTGACTGCATAGTTGAGGATGGCTTAAAGGAATTGATTAGACATAGCCATATCAACAAGTTGCAACTTCTTTTCGGGAGCCTAGAATATAAGAACTCCAAGGTTAAGCGTGCTTGACCTAGAGCAATTGTGGGATGGGTGACCTCCTGGGAAGTTTTCTAGGATACGTGTGAGTGAGGACAAAGCACGCTAAAAAGACCCGTGTTGGTTTGTGGAGACACTCATCAATCCTGCAGACAATCCCAGGATGTTACAATATCTGTATGTACTGTCATTTTCTGCATTGCTATGCTGGTAGTGATGTAGATTATCTCACTTCTTTGTGTATATTTTTTTATACTATTATTTATGTTCCATAAAGACTTTGAGGAAGAAGAAGAGAAGCAGCCTCTACATTGTCAGTACAAGGAGGAGCAACATCCGAGCGATCAGTACGAAGAGGGCGAGCCTCTAGATCATCTATACCATTTGGATTGACTATGACGTGGTATGGCTTTACCAGAGTTTCTGGGATTCCTGAAACTGGAGTTTCATAGAGGTTCCGAGGCCTGGCATCTACAACCTGGTCGGGAGTCGATTGTTTACGTGGGACGTATGACTGTGTCTCTGCGTAGGGAGTTTGACGGTGCTCTGATGTTCTCTACTACCGTCTATGTGCATTTAGAGTTGCCCTTGACTATTAGGCACTATTGGGGTAGTCGTTTCCATGCCCCTAGTGAGCTTAGTAGTATGTCGACTGCGCAGACTCCTGACTGTAGGACTTCTCGACACCCAGGGTTTATGTCTTTCGATGATCTCCCAAAGGAGGATCATTTGGAGGATCAGAACTTTTAATTTTGTATTTGGGTAAGTTTTTGGTTTGCTTTAAACCAAATAGTTTACTGCTTTATTAAATAGTTATAATGTGCAAATTATTTGTATCTTTAAAGATAAAATCATATGTATAATTATGGTGTGTATTTAGTAGTTTATTTTATTTTATGTTTTGTTTATTTGTTTAATGATATAATGCACAAAAAGAAAAATTTTCACAACTTATATTATTATATATTAAGAAATAATTTATAACTTGGGTAAAAGTTTATTATATTTGTCGTAAATGTGACATCCTAAGGAGGGTGTTACAGTGTTTTATGTGATTTTCTTGCTTGGATGAGTTATAAGTGTTGTTTATGACTTGTTTATGCAAACAATTTGAATTAGAAACCAAAACTATCTATTTTGGACCTAAAATGCTTAAAGTGAAGGATTTGGGGTTTTGATGGATGTTCTTGTGTTCTGATTCAATTTTGATGAAATCAATTGGTGTTTTATGTTTCCTTCATATTTGTAAACTTGTTTGGGACTTAAAAATACCAAGAAACATATTTGAGATGATCAAATTTCATGTGTGGCACCAATGGAACAATGCCATACTTTTGTAAAATTCTGCAGAAGTTACTGTCTCGAGGTCACGCCTAGGCGTGACAACACCATGCCTAGGCGTGGGTGTTCAGGTTTCTCAGTCAAGCGAGATAGAGAAGGTCATGCCTAGGCGTGAGTACCAGGATTTTTCAGGATTGTTTTCTTCAGGTTTTGGCATTCCTTAAGTGATGGGATCACTTATATATGATTTTCTAAGTATGTTTAAACACTAATAGAGGTACTTCTTAGAGAGATTGACCTCCTACCATATATGGAAACTTGTGAAAAAAAAACCTTAGGTGTTCTTTGAGAGATAGGATACCTTAGGGACTAACTAAAACCTTGATCAACATGAGGTTGACTTGCAAATCACTTGTGAAGTGATGGTGAGAGGTTTTAGGTATGGAAATGCTAGTTACATAATTCTTGCTACCTTGTTGGATAGGTGAGACTAAGACTTGTATGTATTAGTATTGGGTTGTCTTAATTGTTAATTGAGATAGTTCCTGGATCTTTAGTTTTCAAACTTGTTAACTGCTATTTCCGTATGTGTTATAACCCTACGTGGTGTGCATAACCATTTGGCCAGAGAATTGTAGGAAATGACCTTGAGGAGATAGGGGATCCGAAATTCTCGTAGCGGGCAATGCTATTATGGTCAGGGTTATCGGTGTTTGGGGTTTGGAATTAGTACTCTTACTTTATGAAAGGAAATATACCCACATATCACCAGATAGTGTTAGAGCTTAATTGCCTATCCTACCCAGTATATACAACGGAACGGAGGTTCCTAGGGAATAAGTAAGTAACTTGTGTTTTCAAAACTTAAAACTTGCATTACCATTGTACATACATTATATTAGGACTTTGTTTGAGCATAATCATACTTCATAACATAAAACATTGCATGTTTGACAATTGTATAGGTAGTTGTCATTGCTTGATTGATTATTTGTTCGATAGTTCCTTAGGATTGTATGGGCGATTCTTTGGTACTATTGCTTATCATATGTTCCTTTTCATAGAATGTTAAATTGTGTTCATTAGAATTTTTTGTTGTAAATGATTAATTATTGGTCTTGGTATGCCAATACTGAGAAATTGTGATTTCTCACCCCTGTGTGTTCCATATAAATCTAGGTGAAGAACCGCAAAAAGGCAAGGGCAAGGATAAAAAGAAGAGGAAAGCTTAGTTTATCTGCTTTATTTCTTTTTGAATTCAACTTGTATATGTGTTTCTTGTTGAATAGTATGTAAAAGCGTATGTATACAATATGACTTGTTAGCCAGTGGTGTATGTATATATATGATCTTGTTATCATTCGAGGATCTCTATAATGACAATAAAGGTTATTATGGGTTTTATTTATATGCTTTCTTAGAAGTGACACGTTTAATGCAATTTATCTTGAAATATTCTGTTTATTTTACGATAATTGTATTAGGGTGTTACATTATGGTAGCAGAGTAGTTCATCCTGTTGAGCAGAAGTATAGACTGGTCATGCTTAGCATGTTAGGAGTTTCTTTGTTTGTGTTATGCATTTCTTTGTCTCTCGTTCGAGTATTGGATTGTTAATAGTTACTATTACATGGTTACATGATATTGAGGACTGATCAACTTAATATGTATTGTTCTGTGTGTGCAGGAAATTATGGCACCAAAACAACAAACCTGTAAGACAAGGAATTCACGTAGTGAAGGTCTGAATATGGCCAAAGTCGTAATAGCAATGGCTGAAGCGATTCGTGAGTAAACGATTGCAAATGCTACTGCAATGAGGGAGCAAGGAGCTGTAACTGCAATTACAAGGATGATTGAGAGGCTAGAGGCCAATCAACCACAACCTACACCACCACCTGTTCAACCGGTGCAACCAGTTCCAGAGGCACCAGTGGGAAGGAGTTAAAACTTCCTAGGCCTTGCGGAATTCAGAAGGTTCAACCCGTCTGCTTTTAAAGGAGAGTACAACCCAGTCAGAGTTAGGGAATGGGTAAAGGAGATGGAGAAGATCTTTGATGTGATGGTTTGTTCAGATGAGCAGAAGGTACTCTTTGCTTCCTTTTTGTTGGAGGGGGAGGCAGAGGATTGGTGGACAGAGGCCAAAAGATTGTTGGTTGCATCAAGGACTCTGATAATGTAGGAAAACTTCAAAGAATCATTTCTAGAGAAGCACTTTCCGTAAAATTTGTAAAATGCAAAAGAGATGGAGTTTCTGAGGTTAGAGCAGGGTGACATGTCTATTGGTCAGTATGTGGCCAAGTATAATGAGCTATCCAAATTCTCATCCCACATCAAATTTAACAATAATGGGCGTTGGAAATGTGTAAAATTTGAGGAGGGATTGAGAGATAAGGTCCAAAAGTTTGTTAGGCCTTTGGAGATATGAGATTTTGCTACCTTGGTAAACAAGTGCAGGATAGTAGAGGGTCAAGATCGTAAGCCTTTAGTTGAGTAGAAATCACAAGGCTTTCAGAAGAGAAAGTAGGGTGATGAAAAGTTCAAGAAAGGATCTTTAAACCCAGCTCTACTCAAGAAAAAGGAAAACAGGTTAAGCAAGAGATGATGGGACCCAAGTGTTCCAAGTGTGGGAGACAACATAGGGACCTGCCTTGCTTGGTATGCTTTGTTTGTGGATAACTTGGGCATTTTGCAAGGGAGTGTCCATCAAGAAAGGAAACTGCGCCTACCCAGAAACCACAAGCTAGTGGGAGAGTCTATACCCTAGGTGGTGAAGTGGTGACTCGGTCTTCCGATCTTATAGAAGGTAAATGCATTATTCACAATCATCTTTTAACTGTGATGTATGATTCGGGAGCATCCCACTCCTTTGTTTCTAATGATTGTGTGAAGGTGTTAGATTTGCCTGTGTTTGAACTTTCTTATGACTTATTTGTTTCTACAGCTACTGGTAAATTAGTTACAACATCCAAAGTGTGTCTTAATTGTTGTGTAAAGGTAGAAGATAGGATTTTCCGTGTAAAATTTATTTGTTTGCCTCTAGTAGATATTGATGTCATCCTTGGCATGGATTGGTTGTCCGCTAACTATGTAGTGTTGAATTGTTCAGAAAAATCCCTGGTTTTCTTATCAGATATACCTGCCAGAGTTGTTTCATCTGAGTCTGTGTATCTCAATGTGAATAAGGTCAATCTTTGTTTGAAGGAGGGATCTCTAGGATATATTCTCTTGTTTTCATTAAGTGCTGAGGTTGAGCAAAACATAAGTGAAATATCTGTGGTGAGTAAATATCCTGAAGTTTTCCCGAGTGATATAGTGGAGTTGCCACCTGAGCGAGATATAAAGTTTACTATAGACTTAGTGTCTGGGACGGGACCTATCTCTATAGCACCCTATAGAATGGCACCACTAGAGTTAGCAAAACTCAAGAAACAAATTGAGGATTTGTTGGATAAGCAATTCATTAGGCCGAGTGTTTCTCCGTAAGGAGCACTTGTGTTACTAGTGAAGAAAAAGAATGGTACCATGAGGCTATGTGTGGATTACAGACAGTTGAATAAGGTGACCATTAAGAATAAGTATTTGTTGCCTAGGATAGACGATCTAATGGATCAACTGAGAGGAGCTGCGATTTTCTCAAAGATTGATCTTAGGTTTGGTTATCATCAGATAAGAGTTAGGGAAAAGGATATCCCTAAGACTACTTTCAGAACTAGGTATGGGCATTATGAGTACCTTGTGATGTCCTTTGGGTTGACGAATGCTCCGATAATGTTCATGGATTACATCAACAAGATCTTTATACACTAGCTGGATCAGTTTGTTATGGTGTTTATAGATGACATCTTAATTTATTCTAAGACAATGGAGGAGCATGAGCAACATCTGAGGATAGTGTTAGAAACGCTTAAGGAGAATAAGTTATTTGTCAAACTATCAAAGTGTGAGTTCTGTCTTTCACATGTTTAGTTTTCGGGACATGTGATATCTCAGTGAGGGATTTCTGTGGACCCAAGCAAGATTGATGCGATGTTGTAGTGGGAGAGACCCACCACTGTGAAAAAGATTAGGAGCTTCATAGGCCTAGCGAGGTACTACAAAAGATTCATAAATGGTTTTTTTCAGTTAGCACTACCCTTGACTAGATTAATTAGGAAAGAAAATTCTTTTGATTGGACTCAGGGCTGTGAGGATAATTTCCAAGAGCTAAAGGTGAGGTTGACTACTACACCAGTGTTGGTAATTCTGGATCCTTTGGAGAACTTTGAGGTGTATTGTGATGCTTCAAAGATGGGTTTGAGTTGTGTTTTGATGCTACATAGGAGAGTTGTTGCCTATGCATCAAGGCAATTGAGACCTCATGAGGAGAACTAACCTACTCATGATCTGGAGTTAGCTGCAGTAGTATTTTTTTTGAAAACTTGGAGGCATTACCTTTATGAAGTTCAATTTGAGGTATTCAGTGATCATAAAAGTTTGAAGTATTTATTTGATCAAAAGGAGTTGAACATGAGACAACGGAGATGGATGAAGTTTTTGAAAGACTACGATTTTGAGTTAAAGTATCATTCGGGTAAAGCCAATATGGTGGCTAATACACTAAGTAGTAAATCCTTACATGTGTCCTGTATGATGATCCAAGAGAGTGAACTTCTGGAGAGTTTTAGAGACATGAGCCTTTCAGTAACTGTGTTACCACATAGTCTCAGTGTGACTCAAGTGAACATAGTGAGTGACTTTAGGTCTCAGATCTTAGAAGCTCAGAAGGAATATGAAACTCTTAGTGATCTAAGTGAGCAAATCTTCTTAGGTAATCCTAGAGATTTTGATATGGCGGATGATGGGATGATTAAGTTTAAAGGTAGGTTTTGCATTCCTCATGAATCCGTGATTAAGGAAAAAATCCTTGAAGAAGTTCACTGTTGTCTGTACTCTATACATCTAGGGACCACGAAGATGTATCAAGACTTGAAGAAATTGTTTTGGTGGTTTGGAATGAAGAGGGACATAGTTGAGTATGTGTCTAGGTGCCTAACTTGTCAGAAGGTCAAGATAGAACACCAGATACCCTCTAGACCTCTTCAATCTTTACTAATCCTAGAGTGGAAATAGGATAACATTACAATGGATTTCGTGATGGGTTTGCCCAGGACTCAGTTAGGTTTTGATGCTATATGGGTTGTGGTGGATAGATTAACCAAGTCTGCCCATTTTATACCCTATAAGGTTAACTTCTCCTTGGATAGACTAGCTCAATTATACCTACAAGAGATAGTTAAATTGCACGGTATTCCCCTTTCTATAGTTTTTAATAGAGATCCTAGATTTACATCTAGATTTTGGGGAGCCCTTCAGAAAGCTTTTGGGACAAAGCTTAATTTGAGCATAACATACCATTCACAGACTGACGGTCAGTTGGAAAAGACTATTCAAACCCTAGAGGATATGCTAAGAGCGTGTGTGCTAGAGAATAAAGGGTGTTGGGATAAGTTCTTACCTTTAGTGGAGTTTTCCTACAACAACAGTTTTCATGCTAGCATAGGTATGGCAACGTACAAAGCACTTTATGGCAGAAAGTGTAGGTCCCCTTTATGTTAGTACGAGGTTGGAGAAGGAACCATTCTAGGTTCTGAGTTCGTGCAGCAGACCATAAGTAGATTAAAATGATTCAGGATAGATTGGTTAGGGCTCATAGTAGGCAGAAAAGCTATACTGATAAGAGGAGAAAACCTCTAGAGTTTAGTGAAGGAGATCATGTATTCTTGAGAGTCACTCCTACAACTGGGATTGGTAGAGCATTGAGAACACAGAAGTTAAACCCTTGTTTCATTGGTCCTACCAAATCCTAAAGAGAATTGCACACGTAGCTTACCAAATTACCCTTCCACCCAGCTTGTCTAACCTTTATGATGTCTTCCATGTGTCACAACTTAGGAAGTACAATCCAGATCCTTCACATGTTATGAGAAATGAATCTGTGCAGTTAAAAGAGGATTTATCTTATGCTATGTGACCGATAAGGATCGTGGACAGAGGAGTCAAAGAGCTTAGAGATAAGCAGATTCCTCTGGTGAAGGTGCTTTGGGATGGTGCTGGTTTCGAAGAGGCGACTTGGGAGTTGGAGTCCTATATGCAGCAAGATTACTCACAGTTGTTTATATGAGATAAGCAATTTTGGGGAAAAAATCTTAAATAGAGGAGAGAAATGTAACATCCTCTTCAACATGTTAGACTTGTAAATAGTTACAGAGGTAGCTTAATACTTGCTTAACATGTCTGTTTAATTTTGTGACAATTTAAGTTAGTTTAGGCACTTTGTTGCAAGCCGAAAGGTGAAAAGTAGTTTAAAATAATCTAGATATTAGCATAAATGACTTAGATAATGGAAATAGATGTGGATAATTTATTTCTAAGTCACAAATGTGTATTCTGTGATGTGGTTAAAGTCTGAGAATTTTCAGAGTCAGTTTGTTATTTTTAGGCACACTAATTGACTATTTAAAGCTGGAATGACTAGTCGCAGATATGAAAAATGATGGGTTTTGGTGCAACAATATTTTTTATGGATCATATGATTTATTTTAAAGTTGTTGGAACTTGAAAAACTTGATTTAGCTAAAGTTAAGTGTTTTTAACAAATTGGGAAGTATCAGTGTGATATCCCTTGGCCCTTAATACTCCACGGATTACAGCTCTCATTTTTTACCCTTTTATGTGATATTTCAACTAAGTATTTCACTTGTTTTTCACTTTCTCACACGACTAAAAATAGGACCAGCAGAGAAGGAGAAACAAGAAGCAAAAAAGGAAAAGAAAAAAGAGGGAATCCAAGGGGAAAGGAAAGCTTGAAGACTTGTGATCAATTCCTTCACCATCTCCATTATTTCTTCAACTTGTAGAGCATGAAAGTAGGGGTTCTCGATCTTAACTTCATCTTTTCCCTTATTTCTCCACGTTAGCCTTAATTGACGTTTGATATGCCAAATTGAGTTCTTGTGGTGTTTTATGTGATTTTCTTGCTCGGATGAGTTATAAGTGTTGTTTATGACTTGTTTATGCAAATAGTTTGAATTAGAAACCAAAACTATCCATTTTGGACCTAAAATGCTTAAAGTGAAGGATTTGAGGATTTGATGGATGATCTTGTATTTTGATTCAATTTTGATAACATCAATTGGTGTTTTATGTTTCCTTCATGTTTGTAAACTTGTTTGGGACTTAAAACTACTAAGAAACATATTTGAGATAATCAAATTTCATGTGTGACACCAATGGAACAGTGCCACACTTCTGCAAAATTCTGCAGAAGTTACTGTCTCGGGGTCACACCTAGATGTGACAAAACCACACCTAGGCGTGGGTGTTCAAGTTTTTCAGTCAGGCGAGCTAGAGAGGGTCATGCCTAGGCATGGAAATGTCACGCTTAGGCATGAGTACCAGGATTTTTCAGGATTGTTTTCTTAAGGTTTTGGCATTCCTTAAGTGATGGGATCACTCATATATGCTTTTCTAAGTGTGTTTAAACACTAATGGAGATATTTCTTAGAGAGATTGACCTCCTACCATATATGGGAATTTGTAAGAAAAAAAAACCTTAGGTGTTCTTTGAGAGATAGGATGCCTTAGGGACTAACTAAAACCTTGATCAACATGAGGTTGACTTGCAAATCACTTGTGAAGTGGATGTTAGAGGTTTTAGGTATAGAAATGCTAGTTACATAATTCTTGCTACCTTGTTGGATATGTGAGGCTAAGACTTGTATGTATTAGTATTGGGTTGTCTTAATTGTGAATTAAGATAGTTCTTGGATCTTTAGTTTTCAAACTTGTCAACTGCTATTTCTCTATGTGTTGTAACCCTACATGGTGTGCACAACCATTTAGCTAGAGAATTGTAGGAAATGACCTTGAGGAGATAGGGGATCTGAAATTCTCATAGCGGGCAATGCTATTATGGTTTAGGTTATCGGTGTTTGGGGTTTGGTGTAACACCCTCCCTAGGGTATCACATGTCTGACTTCTGACTCATAATCTGAAAATGTTTTCATAAAAGGTTTGAGTTAAAAACGTGGGTTTAAAAAAATTTCTTTCTTGCTGAAATATAAACTTACTGTAATCCATAAGTATTACTGAAAATATATTTAAACTAATTCATATACAATATTGACACCAATTAATATTTCACAATTTAAAGAGAAATATAAAACTAACAGACTCTTTTTTTTTTTAACAGTAGCAAACCCCATGACGGGTCCTACTTAATAGCACGGTACAACACTAACGTTAAAACTTAACATACTTATTCTGTTGTGTATCCTTCTTGTTGCACCAGACATCTGTTCTACATCTGTTCTTTGTCAACACTGCACACCTTCGAGTCCTGAATGTCCACTCCTTATTGTTGTCACCAGTCTCAGAGTATCCATCGCCCGTTATGTCTAAGACAACTCATTATTTCTTCTGTTTAATTTTAACAAGTCTGCATAACAAAGAAGACAATATAACAAAGAGGTGAGATCACCTACGCCAATACCAACATGGCAGCACAGAGATAACACAAGCAGCAATATCATACAAGGATATCATATCAAACTTCCAATAATATATTCAATATTAATCAATTGTCATCATCAAATCATTTATCAATTCAATTATCATAAACAACAATTACGGTAATGTCCTAATTATCATCATCATCATCCAAGTATTCAGAACAATTGTCATAACCAATATCCCTCAATTAATATATCATGCAGATATAAAATGTTCAGATTATGCATGTACACAAGACTCGATTTCCTACTCCATGGAGCTAAAACTCAGGTCGGAGAAATGATCGAAAAGATCTGCCGGTACCACGTGCCTCGACCACGTGCTTTAATTCTCATTTCAATTTTTGCACATCTAGCACATACACGACAGTCTTTATCGATCTTGATTAAGAATAGTGTCTCTGCCTGGATCATCGGTGTGTTGCATCGGTCTAACCTACGGAAGAAGCGCGACCAGCCACCCGTGTAGGCAACCCGCACCCCGATGCCCCCAAGGTCAACAAGTGACCTACACTACGCATATCGCACCCACTCAAGAGGTGTGTTTCTCCTAGGCAATCAGCCATATCCAGTCCTCATCGGACCATTCCAATGCATGTATAATGCACCAAATCCAATCACAGACAAATATGTCATTTTCTCACAAACAGTGTATGGACACTGGTTCAACAGTAATCATACTTTACTTTCAACAGCGAAAATCATATTATCACGTTTTCATAGTTGCAAAACACTTTTACCGTATTTTCACAATCGCGTAACATTTCTGTTACGTTTTCACAATCCAAAAACGTTTCTGTTATGTTTTCACAATACCATAACACTTCTTTTATATTTTCACAATACCGTAACACTTTTGTTACGTTTTTTTTAAAATTTCAAAACATTTTTATTACGTTTTTACAATACCGTAACACTACTGTTACGTTTACAAAAATTTCGTAACATTTCTGTTACGTTTTCAAAATGTTGCAACTTCTTACGTTGCACTTTTAAACCACGTAATAATTTTTTTAACATTTTTCTCAATCGCGTAAAAAACACGCGTTTCTCAAATCGCATAATATTATTTTTTTTTCACTGTTTCAAAATCGCGTAACTTAAAAATCATTCTTTTACGTTACGTAAATCATTTTCTATCATTCTCAAAATATTTAAAATACTTTCCAAATCTCATAACAATTTTTCGCTATTTTCACAATCACGTAAAAATAATTCATCACTTTTAAATCACATATTGATTTTTCAACAATAGTTCAAATTACGTAAAATATTTAAACGTAATTCAAATCGCGTATAATTATTTAAAATCATATAGAAATATTTTTCCATATCACGTAACTTAAAAATCACGTTTTTAAGATACGTAAATAATTTTTCACCACAATTTCTTTACGTAAAATATTTCTTGACCTTTAAAAATTCCTTTTTAACTTTTCTCAAAATAATATAACTTTATACTTCATTTAATATATTTTCTTACTCAGAAAATATTTTTCCACAGTTCTTTACTCAAGAAATTCTTTTTCAAAATATACTTCACAAAAATCACTTTTCCATTGATGTAAATCAACGTTTCAAAACTTAATATTTTCTAACGTATTTCAAAACTTGAAAATAAGTTATACGTTAGTAAATTTTCAAAACACTATTATATTCTCCATTTTTCCCAAATCATTTCCAAACACAACCTTCTTCAAAATAAATTGAAGTTCGAAAACATTTTTGTTTACAAAAACTTGATTTTCTCAAGTGATAAACGCTCTGATTCCCTTTCCAAAATCCTTGTATTAAATCCAGTTACGTTTTACTTTGAAATTCACTTTGTTCATAAAAATCAAGGCATTACAAGCCTTCAAAAACGTGGACATGACTATTGAAATCATCAAAACATTTTTTTTCTTTTAAATCAATATGGTTTTGCACAAACAAAACCATTAAAGCCATCAAATACTTTTCCTTTTAAATTGATATGGTTTTACACAAACAAAATCATTAGAATTTTGTTTTCAAAACCGAAATACCAATGGTTATAAAACCAAACCCATTTGTTCAAATTCATTTTTACTTTCTTTACAAATTCTTTTTCACTTTCTTTGCAAATCCTTAAAATTAACGTTTGCCGTTTCGTTTTCAAAACTCATGTTTAGAAAAACACTTAGGATCTTTTTACACAAAATAAATCAATAAAAATTCCTCCAAAAATCATATTCTTGTTCTCCTGAAAAACAAATCCTTTGTTTATTTTCTATACTATTCAAATCATCCATTTTCATCTTTCATGAAAATATTAATTTGTGAACACCTATTTTGAGGTGTCTTGTTCGAAATCTACCATGTTCTAAGTACTCAAAAATCAATTCTTTCGTTCTTGAAAATTTTCAACATGAACCCTAATCAAGGGCATCAAAACCGTAGCTCTTCCTTGGCTATTGGAGCCAAAAATCAATTTTCTTTCCACCATCAAGTCATGGCATATACATATATATTTCATCATAAATAATATAAGCATACCATCAAAGCCATAAAAGCATGTATAGCATATCAAACATATCATCAAAGCTATAAAATCATGCAAAGCATATCAAGCATAGAAAATTAATCAAAGCTCATAAACACCCACAAATTAATTACATGACCATGGATATGAATCCTCACATGGATTCCACATCCATCAAATAAAATACCATCTCTCACCACCATGCTTGGTTGGTGAGATGGATCTCCCTCTTACCTCTTGAAGATCCTCAAAAACTTCTTGTTTTGCTTCTTTTTCCAAGTCCTTCACCACCAAGGGCTTCTCAAATACAAAACAAAATACATAAAAATTAGTATACTAAGCTTGATTAAGAGGAACCATGGATCAAACATGGTTTAGATCATGAAAAAGAGAGAAGAAAATGAAGTTTCCTTATACTTCACCTCAAAAACCCAATAACATGGATCTTGAAGAAACTCCTTGAAGATGAATGATTTAGAAGAAGTCTTCAACATGAAAGTTGCTTAGAATATCATGTAGATTCAAGATCTAAGGTTGGATGAAATTAAAAGAGATTGGATGGTGATTTTAGGGTAGATAACCGAATGGTTTCTCTTGAAGCACAAAGATGAAATTTTTGATTTTTGATAGAAACTTGAAGCTTGGATTTGAAGCCCAAGATGAATGATTTTGGAAAAACTCATAACTAGAGATGTTCTTAGAATGGTGTTTAGGTTTAGAAAATCAAGTTGGATGAAATTTTTGAGTGATGGAGGGTGTTCTTGATGGTCATGGCCAAAACTTGCTTGGAGGAGAGGTGGAGAGAAAAGTTTGATGAGTTTTTGCTTTTGGAGGAGACAAAGATGATCAAGAATGATCAATAATGACCAAGATAGCTAATAATGGTCTTCAAAGCTCTCAAAATCAGACCAAAACCGTGCCCCCCTTCTTGCATTCTTCTTGAGTGCAAAAATCAAAAATAAGCCATTATGATGTCTAACTGACCAAGACATGCAAAAATGACATAAAGCTTGTCTCTTTGTCTTCTAAACACTCCAAAACCATCACCTTCTCTTCATAATGCATTCAATAAAGTTGTCTTCATTATTTGCCACCATTTGAAGCATTTCTAGCCATTGATTAATTCAATGGTTAGGATTTAGGTAAATTTTTAATTTTAGAAGACTAAATCTAGGCCATTGGATTTTTCTCCTTTAAATTCTAGCCCTTAGATGTGTCTCCAAAATTAAGGGTCAAGATTGCTCCTTCTAACTTTTAATCCAAGGGTCCTAATTAGTCTTTGCTACTTTAGAAGACCAAATCTCCACCATTGATTAATTCTTCATCCAATGGTCATAAATGGTCTTTGTTACTTTTTAAGATTAAATCTCCACCCTTGATTTAATCTAAATCCAATGGTTATAAATGGTCTTTGTCACTTTTCAAGACCAATTCTACACCTTTGATTACATCTATGGTTGATATCAAAGTCTTCCTAACCAAGCTTATTCTCACACCATTGATTAAATCAATGGTTATTATCCAAGGCTTCTTTATTAAGTTTGTTTCTTAACCTTTGATTAAATCAATGGTTAATATTCAAACTAAGTATTCTCATCCAAGGGTATAAATCAAGTCAAGCTCTCTTTGTTGACTACGCAGTATAATATTTAGTCTTGTATCCTACAAATAATATTTTTACTGTATTTTTATCATCCGATAATTAAATACAGTATAAAATACAGTACAAGAAATTTTCTAAAACTGTTTTCCGGATTCAGGTTTAGTAAGATCCCCTGTCTCCGTCTAAACAGTACAAATTTTTCTATGCGTAGAAAAATTTTTCACTTTATGACCCACTGGGCCCACGTATGGCCACTGGGCCCACATACCCCTCGTGGGGCCCACAAACCATAAAAATTTCAAAATCACACATAAAATCACAAAAATTAGAAAATTCACAAATATCCAATCGATTACGTAAATTAATTACCTAACGGTAAAAATTAAATTACGTAAAGTTTTCCCTACCGAAAATTTTTATTTTCCTGACATGAGTAAATCACTCAAAACGATCAAATACGCTGACGGAATAATCAAATTAATTTTACAGCACTCAGAATCACTAAACAGTGAAATTCTGTTAACTGTCAAAATTACTGTTTAAGAGATTGAAAATTTTGGGGTGTTACATTAGGAATTAGTACTTTTACTTTGTGAAAGGAAACATATCCACACAACACCAGGTAGTGTTAGGGCTTTAATTGCCTATCCTACCCAGTATATACAAGGGAACAGAGGTTCCTAAGAAATAAGTAAGTAACTTGTGTTTTCAAAACTTAAAACCTGCATTATCATTGTATATACATTATATCAGGACTTTGTTTGAGCATAATCATACTTCATAACATAAAGCATTGCATGTTGTAACACCCTCCTTAGGGTATCATATTTACGACTAAAACTTCAAAACTTTACCTAAGATGTAAAAGGTCTAATCTTGTAAAATACAGATTTTCAAATTTTCTTTCTCGAAAATATAAATTTAAACATAACAAAACAATATAGGACGTAATACTAAATAATTACACATCAATATATGCAAAAGAAGACATGGATCACAGTCCACCCAAAATACATAAAGTTTATTTTCAAAAGACATATATACAACTGCTTAACAAAACACAAACTAGCCCAAGTCCATATGCCTAGGGAGTAGGGTCCTTCATCGGATCCTCCTCGGGATCTTCCTCAGAAGATGGAGATCCGAAGAGGGACAAGGTCTCACAGGCAGGTGTCCTAGCAGATGACACCACAGAATCCCGATCCTCCTTAAGGGTGTACTACAAATCACCCAACAACTCCCTAATCGGCATAACAAGCTCGAAACGTACCGAGACGTCAAGAGAAAAGATAGGGTCCCCATCGCGGGTCCTACGTACAGACAGAGGTACATCTCTTACATATCTAACACATTCAATATCCCTGTCGATACATGTTTGTCCCTTTACTAGGCCCCAAATGCCTGAGTCATACAAGTAATACAGTTTAAGAGTAGAGATTGTTTCCTCGAGGATAAATGACTTCCATTACTAAATAACAACCAATAGCTTAGCTAAATTCTATTCAAGAATATATAAAATAGAGAAAATACAAATAAACTAAATCTAAACTAGCAATAAAGATAATGGTTTAGAGATCTAGGAAATTCTTTTTCATCTCCTATTGCTTACTAATGATATGCAATCTTTCCAAGCAACATCAATGAATAGTTAGTATAGCTTGAGAATCTTATTTAGTCAAAAGCTTATGTCTAGCGCAATTAACCCTAGTGTTATTTACCCAATCCACTATGTTTCCATGAGAACTAATGTAAACTCCACTAATGAACGATCTATTCTCAAACACCCGCTAATACATGGCTAAAAGGTATATTTCTATCCAGTTAGCGAATTAACTCTTCCAAGCCAATTGAACTCATCGAACATGCATCTACCATACCATATCCATATCCACAAATCTCTATGTCTAGTTCATTTGCATCAACTAATATCATGCAATTGATGGCCAATCAGAAGCAAACATTAAGCATAGGCATGGTAGAACAAAACCAAACATCAATATAAACTCATAAGATAATATAAACATCAATTTTCATAGAAAGGATTCAAAGTATCCCTAAATATAGTTGGCCTAATCCATGAACACGAAATTACAGTACAAAAACCATGCTCTTAAGATAAGGGAGAGAAGAAAACTAAGGGAGAAGGAAGTAGATATCATCTTTGAAGCTCAAATCATCTTCCCTAAGGAAGATGACCTCCTTGACTCCTCCAGCCTCCAATCTCCCTGGAATTGAAGAACAGGCCGCAACCTCTCTAAAACCTAAAAACTAATGCGGAGCTCTCAAAAACTCCTTTATAAAATCTATTAAAAATCTATTTATAGGCTTAAAAAACAGAGTCACGCCGCAACATTAATATGCCTATGCCGCGACGCGTATACAATTTAGGTCACTACGCCGTGACATTGATTTTCTTGCGCCGCGGTGCTCAATTTGCATAGCTCTCTGACTTATCAGGGGAATGCACCACGCCGCGGCATTGATATGCCTATGTCATGGCATTGCCTTCTAAGATGCAGATTTGGCTTTCTCTTCCCATTCTAGCACAAATGCTCCTCATATCATCTTGTTTGGAACCGTTCCTAATATAGAAAAAATACCAAATCAGTAACAGACACAAATTCACTTAATCACATATCAAATATACACAAATTGCTCAATATCACATAGGAAAACATCCAGATTAGAATCTAACAAATATTAGCACAACACCTTCCAAATATGCATAACAACAAGGACTTAAGCAATCTTAATAGCACAGATATGGGGCACAAATAACTACACATTGTGGAGTTATCAATATGCCAGGTGTCGATACCTCCATGGAACTGAACTCTGACAAAACCAACAAAATCTCTTCTAGCCACCATCGCAGAAGAAAAAAACAATAGAAAAGATGTAATACTTCTGCGTCTTCCTCTCAGACTTTATAAAAAATAAACATAAAACATGATAACATAACAGAGAGGTGAGATCCCTACATCAATACTAACATGGCAGCACAGAAACAATAAAAAACAGTAATATCATTCATATACAGGAAACAACAATTGCAGTTATGGCATTAAGTATCAGATAATTTAGTAGATATAAAATATTACAATGATATGTAGATAGACTATACATATGCACAATGGACCAATTTTCTACTCCATAGAGCTAAACAAATTTAGGAGAGAATGATCTAGAAGACATTGTTTGTATCTTGTCAACCTCAAGCCAAGTGCTATAATTTCTCAATTTGCGCATCATAGCTTATACAAGATAGTCTACACCAGATCATGATTAAGAATAGTGTCTCGGTCTAGATTGTCAGTGCTTTGCATCAGCCTGATCCATGGCACAGTGGAGCTACCAACTGGCCATTGTGGAAAACCTGCGCCCCAACGCCCCTAAGGTCAACAAGTGACCTACATTGCGCCCATCGCACTGGCACTAAGGTGTGATTTAACTCCTAGGCAAAAGCCTCGATCGACACCACCGATATAATGCATGATCAAAGACTGAATGCATACACACATATCAATATCATGACTTTCCATAAACATAAGCTACTTTTAAGCCAAAGCAACCATTAACATCTTTGGGTCTCGCTTAAGAGCCTGACAACACACTATTGTTATTTTCAATCGTAAGGCATCTTTATTGCGTAATTCAGAAATCATCATTCTTAAATTGCATAAGACATCATCACTATTTTTCAAACATGTAAAACTTTTATTACATATTTAAGCTTAATTTTGAAACTTTCAAAGATTAATATAGAAATTAACTTTAATTATGATATTCTTCTAACTAGGCTCCTCTAGGTAATACTTCCTAATATCTTTCACAAAGAACATAAAAAGGAATCCACATTATATTAATTTAATAAATTCTTTTCCTTTGCCTCTTATAAAAATACTTTAGGTTTTCAATTTCTCTTTCAAGCTTATTTTTCCACTCAATGATCGAAATCCCTCTCTTATTGAATGACCAAATTTGATTTTATCTCTCTTTCATTATTATAACTTCTTAATCCAATTCCTTTTCACCTAAACACCTAAGTTTCAAATCAAAACAAAAAGTTTGTCTTAGATACCCTATTTAGGGTTACTAGGTCGTGGCCCTAAGGTCTTTGGACCTCAAAATTTTTTTCCTCAACAACAAGATTCCAAGCATACAACATACTTCAATCATCAAAATTTCTACTCAACCAAAATTATGCATAATATTAAACCATAAAATCACATAGGGCAAAAACCACAAAATCACCAAGAGTTAATACAACCAAGTGAGCAACCCTCACATGGATTCCTCAATTACAACAAACAATTTCGTTCCTCGCCACCATGATAGGTTAAAGAGGTTGATCTCCCTCTTACCTTGAATGATGACCAAAACTCCTTGGGTGCTTTCTTGAATCAAACTTCCATTCCCAAGATGCTCTTGAAAACGAAAACAACATACAAAATCAATATCTAAGGCTTGGAATAGAATAACCATAGATCAAAATCATGGTCTTAGAACTTGAAAATAAAAAAGAAGCAAAGATGGAGGAATTTCACCTTAAAAGCTCTCAAAACCCTAGCTTGAGAAAGTACTTGAAAATGGATGAACTAGATCAAGATCATAACACTAAAGTTTCTTCAAATGAGGTTTGGATTCAAGAAATATAGTTAGCTGAAATTAAAGAAGATTGGAGAGTAGGTTTTGGTGGTGTGGCCGTGAGCTTGGTGGAGAGGAAATGAGAGAAAAAAATGAGAGAAAAAGTGTGTAGCTTTTTGGTTCATGAAAGATGAAAATGAGTTAAATGGAAGACTTACTCTAGAAACCTCCTTGGAGCTCCTTAGACGTGAGCCTCTCCTTGGGAACGAGTCCCAAACTTCTCCTACAAGCTTGTCTCAAAGT
The DNA here is from genome assembly GCA_029884605.1 of Ormosia emarginata. Taxonomy (NCBI): domain Eukaryota; kingdom Viridiplantae; phylum Streptophyta; class Magnoliopsida; order Fabales; family Fabaceae; genus Ormosia; species Ormosia emarginata. Next base: position 7,432,958 of record JAQQTP010000087.1, read on the forward strand.
TTCTTTAGGAAGTTTTCTTCCTATTGGTCCAAAACGAGATAAGTCAAATTGTGATGTCACAAAATTGTAGTCACATGGGTGATGTCATCAAGAGAAACCTCTAGAAAATGTGACTGGACTTATATTTAGAATCATCCACAAGATCTTTACTAAAAGCTATTATCCAATGGACAAAAGTTATAGTTGACAAAACTAATATTTATTATCCAATGGATAATAAAATGTACCTAGATTTTATTTGTTAGATAAAATCTTAGATAATGAAAACTTCGAAAACTGTCTCTGATTTTCGAGTTTAGTAAGCTCCCCCAGTCCCGCTTCGACAGTCCAAAATTTTTCAAAATTAATATCAAAATAATTAAAATAAGTCAAATATTTCACAAAAATCAAAAAAATCATAAAAATCACAGATAACCGAAAACAAGGAAATTGAGGTGTTGCAACTCTCCCCTTCTAAAAAGAATTTCATCCCCGAAATTCATCATACCTTAGAACAAATGTTGATATTGATCTTTCATTTTGTCCTCTAGCTCCCATGTTGCATCTCCAGTTACATCATTCTAAATCACTTTCACTAATGCAATTTCCTTGCCTCTGAGTTGCTTCACTCTCTTATCCTCAATCTTAACAGGAAGTGTTTCATAGGTCAAGTTCTCTTTTAGTTGTAATGTATTCAGTTCTATGACATGGGCTGGATTAGAAATATATTTTCACAATTGTGACACATGAAGACATTATGAAGGTTGGAAAGAAAAGGTGGTAAAACTATTTGACAGGCTATCGAACCTATCTGACGAAGAACTTGATATGTCCGATGAATTTAGGAGTGATTTTTTTGGATTTAATAACCCTTCTGACACAAAGGTACTAACACAAAGGTATTCTACATCGTTGCCAATACAACGCCTCATAGGGTGCCATCCCAGTGCTTGCGTGGAAACTATTATTATTAGTCAACTCTATCAAAGGTAAGAATTCATCCTAACTCCCAGTCTGTTCCAAGACACAGGCTCTTAACAGATCTTCCAATGATTGGATTGTCCTCTCTGACTGACCATCTTTTTGTGGATGATATTCAGAACTTAGATGAAGCTTTGTTCCCATTGCTTCTTGCAAACTCTACCAAAATCTTGATGTAAACCTTGGGTCTCTATTAGAAACAATACTCGAGGGTACACCATGTAGTCTAACAATCTCACCGATATACACTTGAGTCAATTTCTCCATCGAATACCTCATGTTAATTGGCAAGAAGGGCGCTGACTTCGTAAGCCGATCAACAATTACCTATATTGAATCATACTCCTTTCTAGTCTTTGGTAGTCCAACCACGAAGTCCATTGCAATGCTATCTCACTTCCATTTTGGAATAGTCAAAGGTTGTAGCATTCTTGAAGGCTTTTGGTGTTCCACTTTAGCTTTTTGACAAACTAAACAAGACAACACATACTTGGCAAGATCCCTCTTCATTCTTTGCCACTAATATAATCGTTTCAGATCCTGGTACATCTTAGTAATTCCTGGGTGCATACTCAGCTTGCTCTTATAGGCTTCATCAAGAATCAACCTCCTAAACTCGAGATCACTCGGTACAGAAATTCTATCTCTGAATCTTAAGATCCCATCTGGTCCTTCCCTGAATTCTAATATAGTGCTTTGCTTCACCAGCTCATTCTCATTCTGTAAGTATGAGTCACTTCCTTGCTCCTCTCGAATTTCTTCCATTAATCCACTCGAAATAGTGATCATATTCAAGCACATTCTTCCTTGTGTCAACTCCACAGACAACGCATATCCCTGAATTGTTCTATTAACTCACTTTCTTTGAGCATCATAGCAGAAACACTAAGCATCTTTGTAACGCCCCTTTTTGGGAGGGAACGTCACATTGTCAAATAAAATAAAATGCGAAAATTAAATAAACAAACGATTAAGACCTGGTTCATTTTATTTAATTGATGTTTAACCATGTGAGCAAAATTGGCAATATTTTTTTCTTTTTTTTTCTTTTATTTTTATAATAATGATAATACGGAATGTGGATCAAAGTAACGAATAAAACAATACACAGAATTTGCACCTGAATGGCATACATATATATATAATTTAATACAACTGTTTTGAAGATACAAGCCTGGCCATCACCAAAAAGCAAAACTATACCCACCCCAAGGGAAACATGCATATATACCATCATGCATATACAAAATATACAACCCAACCAAAAATAAAAATACATCAGGCCCCCAAAAATAAAAACACTGGCAGCCATCAGTAGCCACCAATGATCATCGACCCCTCAGATAAAAAGGGACCGATTCAGGATCCTCAGGAGGACCCTCATCAGGATCTTCCTCATCCGAGGACTCATCCATAGGAACCACAGAAGCACGGGACGAGGCCCAAGCGGTGGAATCAAAAGAATCCTCCTGCGGGGTGTAATAACGGGCACCCCACATCTCCCTAATGGGCAGGTAAAACTCCAGACGCAAGCTGAGGTAGCAGGTGAGGACAGGTGCCTCATGACGTCTCCAGGCAAGTGCTATCGACACGTCTCCCAAGTACACACAGCGGTCGGAGTTCAGGTTGATGTGCCAGCACTCTGGCCCCCCAAGGAAGGTCAGACGCACATCTCCCAGGAACCCACGCATGCGTGCAGACATCGTTGCAGTAGAGGTCAATCTTGTGCAGGCCAGAAGCCGGGGAAGGCAGGATCTTTTGTCTCCTTACCGTCGTCTTCGATCAGTACAGGGTACACATAAACAGCAAATAATAGAAGCACAGGGAAAGAGGTAAGACATCCTACATCATTACCAGTTATAACACGCTAGAAACAAAACGGCGCCACGCGCCCAAATAGCAATCCAACACATCATATTCAATTAATGAACAGTAATCTCAACAGTAAGTAATTAAACAGTTCCAGGCATATAATTATCATAATGATAGTTAAATCAAGTATAGTTACAGAAATAAGAATTAATGATGACAGTGTATGTCATGACTCGTATGCATACTTTCCCAAATTCCTACTCCATGGAGCTAGACTCAATCAGTCAGAGAGAAAGATCAGGAGACATGTCTGTGACTCGGCTGCCGAGGCCAGTGCTATCAATAAATTCTCTCGTGCACAATCATGGCATTGCACAGACATTCTACACTAGATCACGATATAGGACGGTGTCAAGTCCGGATCGTCGGTGCGTTGCATCGGTTTGCCCCATGTGCAAAGGAGCTACCAACTACCCATTGTGGAGGACCCGCACCCCGACGCCCCCAAGGTCATAACAAGACCCACACTTGTCTACTCGCACCCGCACTAAGGTGTGTTCAATCTCCTAGGCAACTTGGCCTTACAACAGTCCACAAGGACATCACAATGCATAAGACACTATGCATGCTCATGTATGATCCACAATCTCATACAAATTCATAATATGCCACATTGGGCCAACATAAGCATCATTATATAAATGGTCACTCACATGGACCCATAATCACATAATATAAGTATCAAGCCCATTAATGCATCATTAGGTTCATTATGAATCCTAAATTAAACTTTGTCCCCCTTTCTAAGGTTCATGTTCAAAAATCAATCCTTATAGCCAACTTAATATTCCAAGACAACTCAATTGCCCATAACTTACATTTTATTTGAGCTCTTAGGCCTCACACTCTCATGTTCTTCACTCACCTAGAATCTCCTTAATTCTTATGATACTTTCACTCTTGGTTCTTTGAAATTTATGAAGTCTTGATTTTTAATAAATTCTTCTAATCTCTTAATTATCCATTTCATTACCTAGGCTTCCAATTACTTAATTACTTAAGCTTCCAATCACTAAAATCACACTTTTACCTAAGAATGCCCTAGAGGCCGTGGCCCCCTAATAGGTCAAGTTTCAAATTTCTTTTCAAGTCATCATCTTGTACACCATTGTCTCAATTCTTTAAATTGTTCATTTGTCAAATTAATTCACCCAAAAACCCTAGGTTCTTGGCTTCAAAACCGTAGCCCTCATGGTGGTTTCTATTTCAAATTTTCCTTCCATTGAATTCCATCTAATACATTGATTAATTTAAGTCTTATACCAATTACAATTTCAACACAAATTCCCCTAAATTTCTAGCCTAAAACCGTGACACTCCTTGGTGGGTGTTCAATCATTTTTCTTCCATTTTAAATCACTCAATCCATTCCAACATTCCATTATATAACACAAATCAATCCAAAGTCACAATTAACACAAAATCAACACATAACATAATTAGTCATTAAAATCAAGAACAACCCTCATTAGGGTTCTTCACAAACCAACACAACCAAGGTTCCTAGATGCTAAAAATGGTTGAAGAGGAGTGTCTTCCTCTTACCTAAGTGAAGAAATCAAAGAACTCCAAGAAAGCTCCTTGGATTTTCGGATTTGGCCACCAAAATCCCTAAAAATGGTGACTTTGTTAGAATCAATATCAAGGCTTGGAAAATCAACCATGGATGGCCATAAAAGAAACCATAATCACGAAATCAAGAGAAGAGGGAGAGTGGTCATGAAACTTACCCAAAATGCTCAAAGTTGGAGCTTGGAGAAAATGGTGAAGATGATGGAATCTCAAGAAACTCCAAGAAGAAAAAGTGTTTAGAATGGTGAAAGGATTTAGGAAATGTAGTTAGAAGAAATTTTTGTGAAGATTAGGGTGGTGAAGGGTGGCTGGCCGTGGAAGAGCTAGAGAGAAGGAGGAGAGAAAGTTTGAAGAAGAAAGAAGAAGAAATGGTAGAGAGAGAAAGTGTTTTGGAAATTAATGAATTAAGTGATAATTGTATAATTGAAATGTGATAATTTCCTTCCCCTTGGCTGCCTTTCCAGCTGTGCAAAGAGAGAGAGAAGTGGGTGGGGAATGGCTTCCAAGAGAAGCTAAGGCACATGGGTCAAAGGTAAGGTCAAAGCTTCTTAAGGAAGCTTTGATTATTTAATCAATAAATTTGAATTAAAGTAGATAGATTTGACATAAGGTAGATTACATTAAGATAATGTGATACGATTTTTATTACACACTATTATCCAATAGAAAATAGTTACAGTTGACAGAAGTCAGTATTTAATTAATCTGACAGATGAATTTTTTCGCTGTATTGATTTAATTGTATCTGTTAAAATTTCTCGAAAATTATGAAACTTCGTAAACTGTGTCAAGTCTCAGGTTTAGTAAGATCCCCCGTTGACATGTCCATAGTCCAAGGTTCTCAGAGAAAACATCGCGTTTCTCTGGTTCTGCTCAGTGCGCACGTAAAACGAGGAATATATTAAAATATTCGACGGTTCCAGAAAATTCCCAGAAAATTCTCAAAAATTGCAAATATTATAAAACGACTATTCGTCATATAATTTCCCAAATTTTTGAAGCACTACAGTCGTTTTCACGACTCTGCTCAATGTTCGCGCAAAACGAGGAATATATTAAAATATTCATCGTTCCCAGATAATTCCGAAAAAAAATTCACATAAATCACAAATATTGGAAAATGACTATTCATGGTGAAATAATCAATTTCCGGAGTGTTACACTAGTCTCAGCAATTCTCAGCCCAGTGTGCACGTAAAACGAGGAATATATTAAAATATTCATCGTTTCAGAAAAATTCCAGAAAAATTCCTAAAAATCAAGAATATTATAAAATGATGATTTATGATCGAATATGTATTTTTCGGGATGTTACAATCTTCCTACTCAAAGCACCTGCTATGACGTTCGCCTTTCTAGGATGATATTGAAGCTAAAAATCATACTCATTCAAAAATTCTAACCACCTCATTTGTCTCATATTCAACTCCTTCTGATCAAACATGTATATTAGACTTTTGTGGTCACTGTAGATGTTAAATGTTGTTCCATAAAGAAAATGTCTCTAGATCTTCAATGCAAACACAACAGCAGCTAACTCCAAGTCATGCGTTGGACAGTTCTTCTCATGTACTCTCAGTTGCCTTGAAGCATTCGCTACCACTCTTCTATTCTGTATAAGGACACATCCTAAACCCTGATATGAAGCATCACAATAAACCTCAAAAGGCTCACTGGGATCGGACAAAATCAACACTAGCAAAGTAGTCAACCGTCTCTTAAACTCTTGAAAACTCTCTTCACATGCATTTGTCCATGCGAAAGCTTGATTCTTTCTTATAAGTTGGGTTAGAGGTCTTGCTACCTTGGAGAATCCATCGATAAACCTTTGATAATAAGCAACTAATCCCACAAAGCTACGAATCTCTGTTAGAGTCTTTGGTGTTGCCCACTAAAGAACTACCTCCACTTTCAATGGATCCACTATAATTCCTTCCTTTGAAATCCTGTGACCCAAAAATTGAACCTCCTCTAACCAGAACTCACATTTTGACAGCTTAGCATATAGCTTCTTCTCCTTCAGAATCTGAAGAACCACACTGAGATGTTCAGCATGTTCCTCCTGACTTTGAGAATAGATCAAAATGTCATCAATAAAGACAACAACAAATCTATCTAGATAAGGATGAAAGATCCTATTCATGAAAACCATGAATATAGTAGAAGCATTTGTTACTCTGAACGGCATCACATGATACTCATAATGCCCATAGTGCATTCTAAAAGTCATCTTTGAAACATCCTTTACTTTCACAAAAATCTGATGATAGCCAAAACGTAGATTAATCTTGGAGAAAACAACGGCTCCTTTAGCTGATCCATCAAATCATCTATCCTCGGAAGTGGATACTTGTTCTTGATTGTAATCTTGTTTAACTGACGATAGTCTACACACAACTGAGAAGTTTCATCCTTCTTCTTAACTAACAACACTGGAGCTCCCCATGGTGAAACACTAGGTCTCGCAAATTACTTCCCCAATAGCTCTTCCAGCTGCTTTTTGAGTTCGGCTAACTCTAATGGCAACATCCGATACGGTGCCATAGATATAGGACCAGATCCAGGTACAAGATTGATAGAAAATTCTACCTCTCTTTCCTATGGTAATCTAGGTATATCATCATAACAGACTTTAAGAAACTCATTGACCACAGGAAAAGCATTCACATCGTTCTCACTCTTGACCTCCAAGGAAGACAAAAGCATGTATCCTTGAGCTCCTTCCCTCAAGAAAGATTTGACTTATGGGCAGTTATAAATCTAGAATTCTTAGGATCAAGAAATACTAAGGTTTTATTAGAACAATCTAATAGGATATGGTTAGAAGATAACTAATCTAATCCTAATATCATGTTTATCTGAGAAAGAGGCAAACAAATCAGATCGACCGAAAAGATTCGATCTTCCACATAAATAAGACAGTTCAAGCAAACTTGAGTTGTAACAACAAGTTTAGCAATAAGAGTAGAAATAATCAAATCAAAAGGTAAGGAAGACACAGATAATCCTAGTCGGTGCACACAATCACACGCAATAAAAGAATGGGTCGCCCCTGAGTCATACAGTACAGTTAAAAGATTACCTCCTATGGCATAATTTCCCTTAATCAGATCTTTGGATTGGGAGGCTTCCGCTCTACTCATAGTATAAACTCTTCCTCCTACCTGAGGTCTTACAGCACGTATATTGCTAATAGAAGGCTTTGCTTTTGGTTGGTTCCAATCCTTTAAGATGTGTATGGGCTTCCCGCATCTGAAACAAATGATCCCTGTGACTATACACTCCTTGGTTAAGAGGTCCTTCCCATAGTTGAAGCATTTTGGCGAAAATGCCACGGTCTGAGCAAACTTATTGCTACCAAAACCTCCTCCATGTGATTGTTGCTGAGATTGATTCCTCGGTGGCCTCGAATACGATTTTTGTTGAAAACGATTGCCACCGTCATTCCTTCCCCTTTGGAACAGAGAAGGTCCAAAGTTATGGTTTCTCATGTCTCGTGATTGGTCCAACTCCTCAATCTTGTGACACTTGTCCAAAAGAGTTGGGAACTCCTCAATTCCTAAAGGCAATACCACTCTCTTCAAGTCATGGCTCAATCCTTCTTTGAACTTGTGGGACTTCCACTCCTCATCAGGCTGTAGTTGGAAATACCTTGATAATTTTAACAAGCTTTCAAACTTAGCAACATATTCACTGACTGTCATGCTCCCTTGCTTTATACCTAGAAACTCCATTTCTTTCGCGTGTCTCGCATTGACTGGAAAGTATTTCTCCAGGAATTTATTCTTAAAGACTTCCCACGTGATCGCTCTTCCCTCAGCTTCCATCAATCGTTGGGCTCATGCCCACTAGTCTTCAGCATCTCCAACAAGCATAAAGGTAGTATAGGTTACCTTCTGAGCATCGGTACTTCCCATTCTTATGAATATCTTCTCTGACTCTTTGATCCATAGACTTGCTTTCTCTAGATCGAACTCCCCTTTGAATTATGGCTGATTGTTACGGTGAAACTCTGACAAATTCGAAGTTTTAGTGGTCGCTTCTTGCTGTTGGGTAGCCCTTTGGTTCTGTTGCACTATAACCTCTGTCATCCACTACATAGCCTCAACTATGGCAGCCATACTCTCGTTGTCTCGTCCAGTGTCCACAGGTACACCTCTGTCACGAGCCATTGCATTCCTTCGAAGTCAAACTAAACAATATACAATGAAAGTCAAATGTAACCTTTCGAAAACCAAACACAGAGAATCACATAACACAAGCAAGACAAACCTAACCACAAACCCCAAAAAACTCAAACTTGGGCTCTGATACCAACTAATGTAACACCCTCCTAAGGGTATCATATTTACGACTAAAACTTCAAAACTTAACCCAAGATGTAAAAGGTCTAATCTTGTAAAATATGGATTTTCAAATTTTCTTTCTCGAAAACATAAATTTAAACATAACAAAACAACACAGGACATAATAATAAATAATTGCACATCAAAATATACAAAAGATGGCATGGATCACAGTCCACCAAAAATACATAAAGTTTGTTCTCAAAAGGCTTATATATAATTGCTTAATAAAACACAAACTAGCCCAAGTCCATATGTCTAGGGAGTAGGGTCCTCCATCGGATCCTCCTCGGGATCCTCCTTAGAAGATGGAGATCCGAAGAGGGGCAAGGTCTCACTGGCAGGTGTCCTAGCAGATGACACCACAGAGTCTCGATCCTCCCTAGGGGTGTAATGCAAATCACCCCACAACTCCCTAATTAGCATAACAAACTCTAAACATATCGAGATGTCAATAGAAAAGATGGGGTCCCCATCGCGGAACCTACATACAGACAAAATCACATCTCTTACATATCTAACACGTTTAGTATCCCAGTCGATACCTAAGGCATTGGTACCTTTATGGAACTGAACTCTGACAAAACCAACAAAATCTCTTCTAGCCGCCATCGCAGAAGAACAAAACAATAGAAAAGATGCAATTCTTCTTCGTCTTCCTCTCAATCTTTATTAAAAATAAACATAAAACAGAATAACATAACAGAGATGTGAGATCCCCTACATCAATACTAACATGGCAACACAGAAATAATAAAAAATAGTAATATCATTCATATATAGGAAATAATAGTTGCAGTTATGGCATTAAGTATCAAATAATTTAGTAGATATTAAATATAATAATGATATGTAGATAGACTATGCATATGCATAATGGACAAATTTCCTACTCCATAGAGCTAAACACAATTTCGGAGAGAATGATCTAGAAGACATTGTATCTCGTCAGCCTCAAGTCAAGTGCTATAATTTCTTAATTTGCACATCATGGCTTATACAAGACAACCTACACTAGATCGTGATTAGGAATAGTATCTCAGTTCGGATCGTCGGTGCGTTGCATCGGTCTTATCCACGGCACAGTGGAGCTACCAACTGGCCATTGTGAAAAACTCATGCCTAGATGCCCCCAAGGTCAACAAGTGGCCTACACTACACTCATCGCACCCACACTAAGGTGTAATTCAACTCCTAGGAAAAAGCCTCAACCGACACCACCGGTATAATGTATGATCAAAGAATCAATGCATACATATATATCAATATCATGACTTTCCATAAACATAAGCTACTCTTGAGCCAAAACAGTCATTAATATCTCCGGGTCTCGCTTAAGAGCCCGACAACACACTGTTGTTATTTTCAATCGTAGGCATCTTTATTGTGTAATTCAGAAATCATCATTCTTAAATTGCGTAAGACATCATCACTATTTTTCAATCACGTAAAACTTTTATTACACTTTTAAGCTTAATATAGAAATTAACTTTAATTACAATATTCTTCTAACTAGGCTCCTCTAGATAATACTTCCTAATATCTTTCACAAAGAACACAAAAAGGAATCCACATTATATTAATTTAATAAATTCTTTTCCTTTGCCTCTTATAAAAATACTTTAGGTTTTGAATTTCTCTTTCAAGCTTATTTTTCCACTCAATGACCAAAATCCATCTCTTATTGAATGACCAAATTTGATTCTATCTCTCTTTCATTATTATAACTTCTTAATCCCATTCCCACCTAAACACCTAAGTTTCAAATCAACACAAAAAGTTTGTCTTGGATATCCTATTTAGGGTTACTAGGTCGTGGCCCCTAAGGTCTTTGGACCTCAAAATTTTTATTCTCAACAACAAGATTCCAAGCATACAACATACTTCAATCATCAAAATTTCTACTCAACCAAAATTATGCATAATATTAAACCATAAAATCACATAGGGCAAAAACCACAAAATCACCAAAAGATAATACAACCAAGTGAGCAACCCTCACATGGATTCCTCACTTACAACATACAATTTCGTTCCTCACCACCATGATAGGTTGAAGAGGTTAATCTCCCTCTTACCTTGAATGATGACCAAAACTCCTTGGGTGCTTTCTTGAATCAAACTTACACTCCCAATATGCTCTTGAAAACAAAAACAACATACAAAATCAATATCTAAGGCTTGGAATAGAATGACCATGGATCAAAATCATGGTCTTAGAACTTGAAAATAAAATAGAAGTGAAGATAGAGGAATTTCACCTTAAAAGCTCTCAAAACCCTAGCTTGAGGAAGTACTTGAAAATAGATGAACTAGATCAAGATTATAACACCAAGGTGTCTTCAAATGAGGTTTGGATTCAAGAAATATAGTTAGTTGAAATTAAAGACGATTGGAGAGTGGGTTTTGGTGGTGAGGCCGTGAGCTTGGTGGAGAGAAAATGAGAGAAAAAAGTGAAAGAGAAAATGTGTAGCTTTTTGGTTCATGAAAGATGAAAATGAGTTGAGTGGAAGACTTACTCTAGAAGCCTCCTTGGAGCTCCTTGGCCGTGAGCCTTTGCTTGGGAAGTCATCCAAAACTTCTCTTACAAGCTGGTCTCAAAGCTTCTTTAGGAAGCTTTCTTTCTATTAGTCCAAAAAGAGATAAGTCAAATGGTGATGTCACAAAAGTGTAGTCACATGGGTGATGTCATCAAGAGAAACCTCTAGAAAAGGTGACTAGGCTTATATCTAGAACCATTCACAAGATCTTTACTAAAAGCTATTATCTAATGGACAAAAGTTACCATTGACAAAACTAGTATTTATTATCCAATGGATAATAGAACGTACCTAGATTTTATTTATCAGATAAAATCTCAGATAATGAAAACTTCAAAAATTGTCTCTGGTTTCGGATTTAGTAAGCTCTCCCAGCCCCGCTTCAACAATCCAAAATTTTCTGAAAATAATATTAAAATAATCAAAATATTTCAAATAAATCACAAAAATCATAAAAATCACAGATAATCGAAAACAAGGAAATTAGGCTGTTACACATGTTTGACAATTGTATGGGCAGTTGTGATTGCTTGATTGATTGTTTGTTCGATAGTTCCTTAGGATTGTATGGGTGATTCTTTGGTACTATTGCTTATTAGATGTTCCTTTTCATAGAATGTTAAATTGTGTTTAGCAGAATTATTTATTGTAAATGTTTAATTACTGGTCTTGGTATGCAAATACTGAGAAATTATGATTTCTCACTCCTTTGTGTTCCATGTAAATCTAGGTGAAGAACTGCAAAAAGGCGAAGGCAAGGATAAAAAGAAGTAGAAGGCTTAGTTTATCTACTTTATTTCTTTTTGAATTCAGCTTGTATATGTGTATCTTGCTGAATAGTATGTAAAATCTTATATATACAATATGGCTTGTTAGCCAGTGGTGTATGTATATATATGATCTTTTTATCATTTGAGACTCTTTATAATGACTATAAAGTTTATTATTGGTTTTATTTATGTGCATTCTTAGAAGTGACACGTTCAATACGATTTATCTTGAAATATTCTGTTTATTTTGCGATAATTGTATTAGGGTGTTACAAGTAATAATAGAAAACTCCCTAAAGTTTGAGTTTCCCACTTCAAACAATAAGGTGGAATACAAAGCATGCATTGCTTGACTAGTAATGGCCAAGGACATGGGAGCGGCTAAGATCACACTTTGCAGTGACTCCCAACTTGTGACCTCCCATATCCGAGGTTATTATCAAGCCAAGGAGCCCCTTCTTTAGAGATATTTAGCCAAAGTCCAAGAGCTCCTCAAGAACTTTCAGGCTATTAAGATAGAGCATATTCCCAAGGAGCAGAACCTTAGGGCGGACCTCTTGTCCAAATTGGCTAGTACCAAGAGTCTGGTCAACAATCGCTCCATGATCTAAGAGACCCTTGCTCAACCTTCCATCTCAAACACAACCATTTTCCAAGTTGAAGGAATGGAGCGTACTTAGCTCACCCCAATAATGAAGTACTTACAATTCAGAACCCGACCCGATAATCCAAAGGAGGCATCCAAGTTGGTCAGAACTGTGGTATGGTACACTATCCATAATGGACAACTGTACCGTTGTGATTTCTTTTTACCTCTCCTCAAGTGCCTCACACCAAAGAAAGCAAAATATGTCTTAGTTGAGGTCCATGACGGGAGTTACGAACACCACTTGGGGGCCAAAGCCTTAGCTTTGAAGGCACTTAGGGCCAGATACTATTGGCCAACAATGGAAGCTAACTCTCTCGTATATGTCCGAGTATGTGATTAATATTGTTGTTGTATGCCATAGAGGCCAATTTATTTTGACCATACTAGCTTACATTGTATTATGCTATTTATTTAATGTATGAGGCATTTCATTTATTATGTGTTATTTATGATAAACAAACAAAGTCCTTAGAATAGTAAATATTATGTCATAGGACATCAAGTGGATGACTTGATCGTGAGGTCCTATTGGATAGAAATAGAACACTATTCTTAAATGTCCCTAGTCAAGTATTATTGTTAATAAAGATGACAATAATGCATTAAGACTAGTATGTGCGTAGACTAATAGACGCATCTCATGGGTTATGGATATGAGATATCGAGTCTTCACATGGATTCATATTTGAGTAATGATGTATTGGACTGACCTACTATGAGAACGCTGCATTGATCATTACGTGAGTGTTATAAGCGATTCTCATAGTAATAATGGTGTATGTGGTTCTTTGACCTGAAATCACTATAATTCCTAAATGAGGAGTTGTATGTTTTAATGCCATCAAACGTCATCTATAACAAGGTGATTATAAAGTTAGTTATTGGACATACCGCGAATCATGTAGAGGGATGTGAGTGACCTAGATAGGATTTTTCTCTCATACATAACAGGAATGATAACTTCGAGTCCCCGAATTGAGTGAGACTACAAAATGCATGGCTATACTCAAATGAGTCAATATGAGATATTGATCTCATTTTTTATTACTACATCTACTCGAGTATCAGGAAATGCAAGATTGAACTATACAAGGGTGACACATTCCATGCCTTGTGTTCAATCTAGATATCTAGACAAATGAACTAAACTACACGGTAACATTGATCATAGAAAGGTTATTCAAATCACTGACATTCTCATTACTTGGGTAGCAGTGATGTGTTCTTAGATATCGTTCACTGCTTATAATATTAAAATGAGATTTTAATATTGCTGCCAACGTCATGAGAACCTACAGGGTCTCACACTTAGAATAGACTTAGTTGGAGCAATAAGGATCCAAGTTGGATTGAAAATCAATTGTGGGCCAGACTCATAACAGATGAGTCTAGGGTTGCAAAGCTTACCTTGCTGTTGCTCTCACTCACATATGGCAGCAACTATTATAAATAGTACTGCTAAGGGGCTATCAAGGAACATATTAGAAAAACCTAGCCGCACTTAATAGAAACATTGCGTAAGAGAGTGACAAGTTTCTCTTCTCTTAGCAGCTAGCACTATGGCAGAGAGGTCAGACTCCAAAACAATAGATGTTGGACATTTTGCAAGTCTGTTCGTGTGGATAATGTAAAGGCATCATCGTTATTGCAGTGCTTATGATTCGATTGATCGTTTTTCCATCTCGTTTCAAGAGGTAAACTAAAAAACATGGATTATAGCCCTCTTTTCGCATGGATCCTTAGTGGGAATTTTGTTTTTGTAATTCCTAACAATGGTATCAGAGCCACTTGCAAAACCATGATTTGATTTTTTATGTTTACGTGTTGTATGAAATAACATGATTAGTTGTTATCTTTTTGGTAAAAGATATCATCTTTAATGTGTTATTTCATAAATTGAATGAATCCTTTGCGAAAACATAATCTATTTGACATGTTGTATGCGAAATTGTGATGTTGTTTTCGAAACCATGAAGATGTTCACATGTTGACTTTGAAAATCGATTTATATGGATGTATGTTTTTGCAAAGTTTTCTTGTATATATGTGACATATACAGCAGCGCAGCACAAAGGGTTCTGGAATCCTTACTCTTAGTTTGTAACAACATCAAGTGTTGATGTTAAGCAAATCTTGTTTCTGGACAACGGCGTAAAAGTTTCTGTGACATGAAGTGTTCATGTCATTACGGCTATGAGGGTTCAAGTGTTGACGCCCTAGCCGTCAAGGAGGCGCAAGAGGTTCAGCTTTTGTTCATGCATAGAGCGTCTTTCGAAGGCGTGATATTCAAATCCATTTTTTATGACTCACAAAAATAATAATATATTATTGTTTTGAGTTTTTATGTACTTTATGGTATATAGTGCATGGTTATGACCTTAGTCCTCTTATTATGCTCTTTTGGTTATTTTTAAAATACGACATGTGTGTCATGCCTTTCTCTCTACATTCTAGTTGTACATTCTCTTCTCACCTAACTCCCCTAGTATGTAAAATGAGTTTTCTTTGAAATGTACTATTGACATGGAGGCAAGAAGACGACATCAAATGAGGACATTGGTGGGTGACACTTATTGGTTTAGTTATTGATACTTTCATTGGCTTTGGAGAATCAATGCGTTAAGGGCCATAACCATGTCACATTCTTTTTATACTTTACATGTATGAGATGCATGGATGTTTATGGTATATTAAATATTTAATAAATTGTGAGATCTAATAATAATTATAAAATTCCCTCAAAGCAAATATTAAGTCATTGTGTGATGCCTTCCAATGTATGGCACTCGTCAAGGCTAGTATTGAATAAGTGTTGGTATGCCAAAGCAGGATGCCTTTATCTATATTAGTAAGACGTGATGGGATATAGGTAATATCCAACTACCAACCATTTGGTCTAACTTAACTAGGTCATTTCAATAGGATTGAAGGCTTAGAGGCATATAGTTGGGCTTTAGTCCATTAGATGGATTATAATAAGTGTTATTCACCCAACTATCCAAGAGTTGCATGTGAAGTAATTGGAAAATGTTTCTTACCTAAATAACCAAATTTTAAGTGATCAGCCAAAGCTTACTCAAAGCTAGGTGAAATATGGATCTTAGCCCACTAGGAAATCTTACGATGGGATTTTCTGAGTCAATGCTAAGGGTCATTGATTTGAATAAAATAGTGGGAGGCATATTTAATTAAAGACCCTGTTAAATATGTTTATGGCATGATACTTATACTTTACATATTTCTGTTGATAGGTTACCATGGAAACAAACACTTTAAATAACTTATCATTGCGATTTGTCCTTGAGAAGGACAAATTGTCTGGGACAAATTTCCTAGACTGGTACAAGAATATGAGAATTATCCTCAAACATAAGAAAAAATTGTATGTTCTAGAGTAGTCCATTCTTGAGCCACCAACTGCAAATGCCCCTAGTGCTGAAAAGGATGCTTATAAGAAACATCAAGATGACACCTTAGACGTCGTACGTCTCATGCTAGCCACCATGAACTCCGAGCTTCAAAAGTAACATGAGAACATGGATGCCAGAGATATGATCGTACACCTAAAAAAGCTCTATCAAGAGCAGGCTAGGCATGAGAGATTCGAAGTCTCTAAGGCACTTTTTCAATGCAAACTGGTATAGGAAAGCCCTATTGGTACTTATGTGCTCAAAATGATTGGGTACATTGAAAACCTAGAGAGACTTGGTTTCCTATTAGGCCAAGAGTTGGCCACTAATTTAGTCTTGCAATCGTTGCTAGAAAGTTTTAGTCAATTCGTCATGAATTACAACATGAACAAAATTGACAAATCTCTATCAGAGCTGCTAAGCATGTTGAGAACTGTTGAGCAGGACATTAATAAAGGAAAGAGAAAGGCCATTATGTTCCAAAAAGCTAAGGGCAAAAACCAGCTGAAGAAACCCAAGGACAAATGGAAAGGCAAGGGTAAGGAGAAATCCAAGCCCAGCACTTCCAGCTTCAAACCTATGGGCAGAGTGTCTAAGGAAGGTGTGTGCGTCCACTATGGTCAGACCAGACATTGGAAGAGGAACTGTGGCAGGTACCTGGAGGAGCTTAAGCAGAAGAAGGGAAGTAAGACTTCTACTTCAGGTATTTTTGTTATAGTAGTTAATTTATCTATTTTTGCATCATAGGTATTAGATATTGGATGTGGGTCTCACATTTGTGTAAATATGCAAGATCTAAAAAGAAGTAGCCCGTAGGGACTTATTTATTATCTTTGTCCACTGGGCTTGTTCTTGAGTTGGAGAACTATTATTTTGTGTATGCTGTTAGGAGGAATATCATTTTTGTTTCTTATTTAGACAAGAAAGGTTTTACTTCTATAATAAAGGACAAAAGTTGTTCCATTTATTTCAATGATATTTTTTATGGCAGTGCACAATTGAGTAATGGACTTTATGTGGATCTTGAAATACCCATCTATAACATAAATACAAAGAGGTTCAAATTAAATAATATGAACCCAACTTATCTTTTGCACTGTCGTTTAGGCCACATAAATGAGAAACGTATCTCCAAACTCCATAAACATGGATTCTTGGACTCATTTGATTTTGAATCATATAAGATATGTGAGCCTTGTTTATTAGGGAAGATAACTAAAGCCTCATTCACTGGATAAGGTGAAAGAGCTAGTGATCTTTTGGGCCTCGATAGTGATGTATGTGGACCCCTAAACACACTGGCTAGAGGTGGTTTACAATACTTCATTGCATTTACTGATGATTTCAGTAGATATGAGTTTGTGAATCTTATGAAACACAAATCAGAACCCTTTAAAAAGTTCAAGGAATTCAAGAATGAAGTATAAAACCAACTTGACAAGAGTATTAAAGTCTTATGATTAGATCGAGGTGATGAATACTTAAGCCAACAACTTGATGATCATCTGAAAGAGTGTGAGATAATATATCATCTCACTCCTCTTGGAACACCATAATAGAATGGTGTTTCTGAAATGAGGAATTGGAGCTTGTTGGACATAGTCTGATTCATGATGACTCATGCAGACCTTTCAAACTCCTTTTGTGGACAAGCTTTGTTAACAACAACTTTCACATTTAACCGTGTTTAATCTAAAATGGTTCAAAAGACACCGTATGAGATATAGACTGGGAGATGACTCAGTATGTCTTTCATGAAAATTTTGGGTTGCGAAGCTTATGTGAAACATCAAACTTCTGATAAGCTTGGGCTCAAATCAGATAAATGCTTCTTTGTAGGGTATCCCAAGGAAACCAAGGCATAGTATTTCTATAATCCTATCGAGGGCAAAGTGTTTGTCGTATAGACTGCTATGCTCCTAAAAAAGGAGTTTATCTCCAAAGGAACCAATGGGAGGAAAATAGAACTTGAGAAAATGCAAAATTCACAGAGTGGAAATGAACCAATGGTGGAAATCAAGCAGTCTCCACAAATCGTTGTGGAACCACAACTTGCTCTAATAGCACAATACCTACGTAGGTCTAACAAGATACGTCATCAACCAAAGAGATATGGATTTCTTGTGAACCAACAAGGTGACGCATTGCTCATGGATCAAGATATGCCTGTGACTTACCAAGAAATCACAATGGGCCCAGAATCTAAGAAATGGCTTGAGGCCATGAGATCTAAAATGGAATCTATGTATACTAACTAGGTAGGGACCTTGGTTTACCCACTTGAAGGGCTAAAACCCATTGGATGCAGGTGGGTTTTCAAAAAGAAAACTAACATGGATGGTAACGTGTATACCTTTAAGGCACGATTGGTGGCTAAAGGTTTCAAGTAAATTCATAATGTAGACTATGATGAGACTTTTTCCCCAGTTGCTATGCTTAAATCCGTTCGGATCTTGCTTGCTATTACAACATACCATAATTATGAAATTTGGCAAATGGATGTTAAGACTACTTTTCTTGATGGAAATTGTAACATCTCAGGACTACCTGCAGGATTGATAAGGGTCTCTACAAACTAACACGGGTCTTTACAGCGTGCTTTGTCCTCACTCACATGCATCCTAGGAAACTTCCTAGGAGGTCACCCATCCCACAATTGCTCCAAGTTAAGCACGCTTAACCATGGAGTTCTTATGTTCTAAGCTCCCGAAAAGAAGTTACAACTTGTTGATATGGCTACGCCAAATCAATTCCTTTAAGCCATCCTTAACTATGCAGTCTCATACCTACATTGTCTCTAAATGCCTCTCATTCTGGTGCATATTCAGTTAATTCATAGGACTCTTCACCTAGAAGAATGCTAGGAGCCGCTTATTGATGCTTTCACTTTAGCACCGACAACCATTCCCTGTCCTCGTTGACCCCGGGACACCACATGCAACTAGTGTAACGCCCATTTTTGAGGAGGGAACGTCACACAAAGGCCACAATGCGGAAAACGAAACATAAGCTAAGACCCGGTTCATTTTAATATAGGTAAACCTATTCATTTATAAACGTATAATTAATTTGGCAAATTCTTTTTTTTTTATGTCGTTAACAAAAAATGATGAAACATAATTATAGTGGAAATTAAAATAAGAAATAAACCATACATCACATATATATACTTATACCATACTTGTTTAGTTACATCAATAGATATACAAAAATCAAAAGCTTTAAATGCCCCAAAATGATTAAACATATACAACCCACCAAAAAGATAAAACATCAGGCCCCAAAAAAGATTTACAGATAGCCATCAGTAGCTATCAGCAGCATTAGCCCCTAAAACTAACGAGAAGGAACCGTTGTTAGATCCTCCTTGGGGTCTTCCTCGTTAGAGGAAGTCATCATCGGAGCAACCGAGTTACGAGCGAGGGCTCGTGCAGAGGAAAAGAATGAATCCTCCTGAGGGGAGTAGTAACGTTCACCCCACATATGATGAATGGGCAAGTAAAATTCTAAATACAAATGTGCATTTACAAAAAAAATAGGCGAATCATGACGACTCCATGCCAGAGACACCGTCACGTCTCTATGGTAGAAACAACGATTCGTGCTCAGGTTGATGTGCCAGTAGTCCGGACCTCCATGAAATATCAGCCGAACATACCATAAAAAGCCACGTAAATGAGACGTCATGTTCCAAACAGGTACTAATCAAAGTCAGGCCAAAAGCTGAGGAATTCATGCACTTCCCCTTCTTCACTAACGGCTTCATAGAAACCTATAAATATACAGAATAGCAGAAATACAGAAAAGAGGTGAGACATCCTACATTCAGTACCAATTATGGCAGGAAAGAAACAAAACGACACAAAATGCCCACATAGCATAGCAGGAATAATAATCAGCATTAAGATTCATATAATAAACAAATTAACAAATCCATGCAGTTATACATCAATAAACAACAGTTCCATCATCATATGAATAAATAAATGCCAAATGATATGTTGACTCACTATGCACGTACACATGGTACCAAAATCCAACATTCGGTATTAGAAATTCTACTCCAAGGAGCTAGACACAAACATTGGAGAGAATGATCAAGGAGACATGCCAGTATCTTGTCATCCATAAAATAAAGCACTTTCCAGAAAAATTAATCATTTGTGCAACAAGGCTTTATACAGCAGTGTTCTCACAAGATCGCGATATAGGACAGTGTCTCGGTCCGGATCGTCAGTGCACTTGCATCGATCTATCCCACAGCCTAGAGGAGCTACCAACTATCCATTTGTGAGACACCTGCACCCCGATGCCCCCAAGGTCAACGATATGACCTACACTTAGTCTATTCGTACCCGCACTAAGGTGTGATTCAATCTCCTAGGCATACAGCATTACAACAGAGTCCACCGAGCTTTCACAATGCATGATGACTCAATACATGTCCATGTATATTCAACAATAATATACTTTTCCATAATCTCACCACAATTTACCAATTCAAACATTAAAAGTTTCTTGATCTCACTTATAGATCATAGCAATACAATATTCGTTTATCAATCATAAAACATACTTTTAAAACTCATTAGGAAGTTAAGCTTTAGCTTCTACATTTTTCTCATCAAATCTCTCTCTAGAGGAATTCTCTTGTAATTCTCATTCAATCTTTATTTCTCTTAATTAGTCAAGTTCTTTACTTTAGTTTAATTATAACATCCTAATACTGAAATCCTAGTATATCTTACATATACCTGGCTGATTTTGCTTTGGGCACCTTGGCGCCCTATCTTCAGCGCCTGAGCGTTGTCTGGGTGCCTGAGTGTTCTCTACACAACTCTTGAGCACTCACCGGGCATCATTACAGGAAATTTTCTGGGCGTTGGGGGCTTAAGCGTCCAAACTCCAGTGCCTGAGCGCTCGTGTATCAACAAGGATTCTACAAAACTTGTTTCTGTAGAATCTTGATCCCAATTCAAGGTTTCTCATCAATCTCAACTTTTCTCATGATTTTTTTTTTGTTTTATCCTCTCTAAGGATCTTTAATCCTATTACAAACTTCAAATCACCTCTTACCTTAAATCACCTAAGTTCCAATTCTACAAAATTAAATCTCAAGCACCCAAAATTTGGCCTCTTGGTCGTGAACTAGAAAGGGGTAAAGAACTCTAAATTTTCCATAGCCATCAAGATACACAATGACAATCAATAGATTCATACAAATCAAAATAACAACAAAATTATGAAAAACAACACAACAAAAAGAGCAATCCCACATGGATTCCTCATCAATAACACCAAAAACGTTTCCTCACCACCAAGATAGGTTGAAGAGGATTATATCCCTCTTACCTATGGAAGACAACACAAGAAAGCAAGCTCCTTGATCCCTTGTTGCAATTTTCATCCTACACCTTTAAGAAAACTCTAAGGTGAGCAAACTTTCAAAATCATCACTCAAATCATGAAAAGATGAGTCCTTGGTAACATAGGTGACCAAGAAAAACAAAAAAGAGAAGAAAAGAGAAGAAAGTCAAGAACTTCACCTTGGAGCTTTAAGTTTTGGCTTCAATGGTGGAAGGTGAAAAAGGAAAACTTGAGGATGGTCACCAAGGAAAAATGTCTTAGGATGATGAGAGGAAGTAAGAAATGGAAGTTGTTTGGCAAACTAGTGGAGATGGTCTCCAATGGTGTTGGTGTCGTGGAAAGGAGAAGAGAAGAGGAAGAGAAAAAGCTTCAATGAAAAAAATGAGAAGGAAAGAAAGTGGAAAGAGAAAGTGATAGCTTTTGGTAATTTTGAAATTAGAAATGAAAAAGTGATGAAATGAAAAGCTAATTTTTGGCTCCTAAAATGGCCATTGTCATGGAGTGTGGGCAAGGAGAGAAGGGAAAAATCTTCTAGAACTTAGTAGAATTAGCTTCCTTGAGAAGCCTTATGGAAAGCTTCCATAAGAAGCTTTGGTAGCTTTTTCTCAAAAAGTCAAACGATGTGACATAAAGTAGATTTTTAGATAAGGTGATAAGGATTTTCACTACAAGTTATAATCCAATGGGCAATTGCTACAGTTAGCAACACCAATATTTATTATCCAACAGATAATAAATTGTACAACATTTTTTATTTATCTGATAAAAATCTCAAAAAATACAAACCTCGTAAACTATGTCTGGTCTCGTGTTTAGTAAGATCCCCCGTCGACGTTTCTACAGTTCAAGGTTTATCAGCCTTGGAAAAAATATTTTATTTTTCCAGCTCTGCTCAGTGTGCACGTAAAATGAGAAATATATCAAAATATTCAATGTTTCTGGATAAATCCGTAAAAAATCACAAAAATTACAAATATTATAAAATGACTATTCATCATAAAATTATCAATTTTTGGGGTATTACAACTTTCCCCTTCTAAAAAGAAATTTCATCCTCAAAATTTTCATACCTTAGAATAGTTGTGGATGTTACTCATTCATCTTGTCTTCTAACTCCCACGTTGTATCTTCGGTTGTGTCATTCCAGATTATTTTTATTAACGGGATCTCTTTCCTTCTGAGTTGTTTTACCTTCTTATCCTCAATCTTTACAGGAGGTGTCTCATAAGTTAAGTTCTCTTTCAATTGTACTGTGTCAGGTGCTATGACATGACTTGGGTTAGAGATATATTTTCGTAGTTGTGACACATGGAAAACATTATGAAGGTTAGAAAGAAAAGATGGTAAGGCTATTTGGTAAGCTACTAGACCTATCCGGTGAAGAATTTGGTAAGGCCCAAGGAATTTGGAAGTAAGTTTTCTAGATTTCAGAACTCGGTCGACCCCAGTCATAGGCGTGACTTTCAAAAATATATGTTTGCCTTCCTCAAACTCAAGAGGCTTTCTTCTTTTGTCCGCATAACTCTTTTGTTGACTCTGAATTGTCCTCATCTTTTCCTGAATCATCTTGACCTTCTCAGTCATTTGCTATATAAGATCAGGTCCAATAGTAAGGCGCTCGCCATCTTGGTACCAACACAAAGGTGTTCTGCACCGTCGTTCGTATAGAGCCTCATAGGGTGTCATTCCTATGCTTGAATGAAAACTGTTGTTATAGGTGAACTCTACCAATGGTAAAACTTTATCCCAGCTTCCAGTCTATTCCAAAGCGCAAGCTCTAAGTAAATCTTCCAATGATTGAATCATCCTTTCTGATTGACCGTCGGTTTGAGGATGATAAGCAGAACTCAACCGAAGTTTAGTTCCCAACGCTTCTTGCAAACTTTGCCAAAACTTTGATCTGAACCTTGGATCTCTATCAGAAATGATACTGGTAGGCACACCATGCAACCTAATGATTTCACCAATATACAACTGAGTCAACTTCTCCATGTTGTACCTTATGTTGATGGGTAAGAAATGTGCTAACTTTGTGAGTCGATCAAAGATTACCCATATTGAATGATAACCCTTTTTGGTCTTTGGAAATCTAACCACAAAGTCCATCGTAATACTATCCTACTTCCAATCGGGAATAGCTAGGGGTTGCAACATTCCAGAAGGTCTTTAGTGTTCACCCTTTCTTTTCTGACAAACCAGACAAGATGACACACATCTGGCAATATCACTCTTCATTCTGTGCCACCAAAATAACTGTTTCAGATCTTGGTACATCTTGGTTATTCCCGGATGCATACTTAACTGGCTCGTGTGAGCATGTTCGAGAATATACTTCCTAAGTTCTTGATCCTTGGGTACATAAACTCTACCTCTGAACCTTAGAATTTCATCAGTTCCTTCCTCTAATATTGTCACACTGCCTTGCTTCATTAGTTCCCTTTCTTCTTGCAAAAACTTGTCAGCTTTCTATTTCTCTCGGATGTCTTCCATTAAGTCATTTGAAATAGTGACCATGTTCATACAGATCTTCCCCAGTGCTAATTCCACAAAGGACCATACATCCCTAAATTGCTCTATTAAATCCTTTTCCTTGACCATCATAGCAGAGATACTGAGCATCTTCCTACTTAAAGCGTTTGCCACGACGTTTGCCTTTCCAAGGTGATACTGAAGTTAAAAATCATAATCGTTTATAAATTCCAACCACTTTCGTTGTCTCATATTCCACTCCTTTTGGTCGTACAGGTACTTCAAGCTCTTGTGGTCGCTAAAGACGTTGAACGTCGCCCCGTAAAGAAAGTGCCTCCATATTTTCAAAGCGAATACCACAGCTGCTAATTCTAGGTCATGTGTTGGGTAGTTCTTCTCATGCACTCGCAACTGTCTCGAAGCGTAAGCCACCACTTTTCTATTTTGCATAAGCACACATTCTAATCCTTAGAATGAAGCATCACAATACACTTCGAAGGGTTCACTCAGATCGGGTAGAACTAACAGTGGTGAAGTAGTTAATCGTTTCTTCAATTCTTGGAAACTTTCTTCGCAAGCATTAGTCCACTCAAAGGCATGATTCTTTCTTGTGAGCTGAGTGAGAGGCCCTGCTATCTTAGAGAATCCCTTAATGAATCTCCGATAATATCCAGCTAGTCCCACAAAGCTCCCAATTTCTGTCACTGTTTTTTGCCTTTCCCATTGCAGAATCGCTTCTACTTTTGATGGATCTACTGCAATCCCTTCTTTCGAGATTACATGGCCCAAAAACTTGACCTCTACTAGAATTCATACTTCGACAGCTTGGTGTATTGCTTCTTCTCCTTCAGAATCTGGAGAACTATACTGATGTGTTCAGCATGGTCCTCCTGATTTCTAGAGTAGATTAAAATGTCATCAATGAAGACAACTACGAATCTGTCCAGGTATGGATGAAAGATTCTATTCATGTAATCCATAAATATGGCAGGGGCATTCGTCACACCAAATAGCATTACAAGATATTCGTAATGACCGTAATAGGTACAAAAAGTCGTTTTGGGAATATCTTCCACTTTTACTGGAATTTGATGGTAGCCCGATCGGAGATCGATCTTAGAGAACATTGCTGCTCCTTTCAGTTGATCCATCAAGTCGTCTATCCTTGGAAGTGGATACTTATTCTTGATTGTGACCTTATTCAACTGGTGATAATCCACACATAATTACGAAGTCCCATCCTTCTTTTTGACTAGCAACACTGGTGCTTCCCATGGTGATACACTAGGTCTAACAAACTACTTTTCCAAGAGTTCTTCCAACTGTTTTTGAGCTCAACTAACTCTGATGGTGATATCCTGTAGCGCGCTATAGATACAGGACCAGATCCAGGCACAAGATCAACGGTGAACTCTATCTCCTGCTCCAGCAGTAGACTAGGTACATCATCAGGAAAGATTTCAAGAAACTCGTTAACCACTGGAATTGCATTCACATCGGCCTCACTCTTGACTTTTAAGGAAGACTATAGCATGTATCCCTGAGCTCTTTCTTTCAAGAAAGCTTGAACTCGGTTGGCCATAAAAAATCTAGAAACTTCATCCATAGGGAAAACTATGGTCTTACTAGAACAATCTAACAGGACATGGTTAGAAGACAACTAATCCATTCCTAAAATTACGTCTAACTGGGAATGAGGTAAACAAATCAAATCAACAGGAAAGATTCGACCCTCAACAATTAAAGGACAATCTAAACAAACTTTGGTGGTTACAACAGGTTTAGTTATAGGGGTAGAAATAGTCAAATCAAAAGGTAAGGAAGACATAGGTAAACCAAGTCGTCATACACAGTCATAAAAAATGAAAGAGTAGGTTACCCCAGAGTTATACAGTATAGTCAAAAGGTTACCTCCTATGGTACCCTCTCTTTGTATCAAATCTTCAGATTCAGAGGCTTCCGCTCCACTCATGGTGTAGACTCGGCCTCCTGCTTATGGTTTTGCAGCTCTTGCAGTGTTGACTGAAGGTTCTACCTTGGCTTGGTTACAGTCACGAGAGATATGCCCAGGCTTCCCACATCAAAAACAGATGATTCCTTTGATGGCGCAATCCATCGTTAGGTGATCCTTCCTGCACTTCATACACTTTGGCGTAGACACCACATTCTGACCAGTTCAATTTTTGCCAGAACCTCTGCTGGGACCTCTACTAGGTGACTGTTGCTGATTTCCTGATGGTCGAGAATAAGGTTTCTTCTGAAAGCGGTTTACATTGTTGCCACCTCTTCTTTAGTATCTAGTAGGTCCAAAGTTACGATTTCTCGTGTTCCGCGCCTGATCCAGATCTTCCACTCGGTGACACGTGTCCAATAGTTCTAAAAACTGGTTGATCCTCAAAGTTATGACTGCCCTCTTCACATCATGCCTCAATCCTTCCTCAAATTTTTGACACTTCCACATCTCGTCCAGCTGGTGTTGGAAATACGTTGAAAATTTGGACAAGCTCTCCAGCCTCTCAACATACTCACTGATAGTCATGTTCCCTTGTCTCAAACTGAGGAATTCCATCTCTTTGGCATGTCTGGCACTTGCTGAGAAATACTTATCCAAAAATCTATCCTTGAATATCTCCTAGGTGATTACTCGACCTTCCGCTACCAGTAGTCTTTACGCTCCATTCTACCAATCCTCTACGTCTCCGATCAGCATGAAGGCAACATAAGTTACTTTCTTGTCATCCGCACAGTTCATGCCTCTGAAAATTTTCTCCAACTCCTTGATCCAAAGACTAGCCTTCTCTAGATCAAATTCCCTCTTAAATTGAGGAGTGTTATTACAACAAAACTCTAATAGATTTTGAGTGTCAGTTGATGCTTCTAGCTGTTGTGCAACCCTTTCTTGTTGTTGAGCAGCTCTTTCAGTTTGTTGTGCAATAACGTCTGTCATTCGTTGCATGGCTTCAACAGTTGCAACAATACCTCCACCACATGCCATTACGCTTTTTCAGAGTAAACTGAACAAAACACAAGGAAAAATTTGATGTATCCTTTAAGAATACCAAACACAGAGAATCACACAGCATAAACAAGACAGACCTAACCACAAAGACCTAAAAGAAAACTTAAACCAGGGCTCTGATACCAAACTAGTGTAATGCCCCTTTTTGAGGAGGGAACGTCACACTAATACCACAATGTAAAAAACGAAACATAAGCTAAGACTCAGTTCATTTTAATATAGGTAAGGCTGTTCATTTATAAATGTATAATTAATTTGGCGAATTCTTTTTTTTTTGTCGTTAACATAAAATGATGAAACATAATTATAGCGAAAATTAATATAAGAAGTAACCATACATCACATATATACTTATACCATACTTGTTTAGTTACATCAACAAATATACAAAAAGTAAAAGCTTTACTTGCTCCAAAATGATTAAACATATACAACTCACCAAAAAGACAAAACATTAGGCCCTCAAAAAGATTTACAGATAGCCATCAGTAGCTATCAATAGCATCAACCCCTAAAAAAAATAAGGAACCATGGCTGGATCCTCCTCGGGGTTTTCCTCGTCAGAGGAAATCATCATCGGAGCAACTGAGTTACGAGCGGAGGCTCGTGCAGAGGATAAGAATGAATCCTCCTGTGAGGAGTAGTAACGTTCACCCTACATATCACGAATGGGCAAGTAAAATTCTAAATACAAATGTGCATTAGCAGTAAAAATAGGCAGATCATGAGGACCCTATACCAGAGACACCATTAAGTCTTCGTGGTAGATACAGAGATCCGTGCTCAGGTTTATGTGCCAGCAGTCTGGACCTCCATGAAATGTCAGCTGAACATACCCCAAAAAGGCACATGGACGGGACGTCGTGTTGCAAACAGGTACTAATCAAAGTTAGGCCAAAAGCCGGGGAATTCATGCACTTCCCCTTCTTCACCAACGTCTTCAAATAAACCCATAAATATGCAGAATAACATAAATATAGAAAAGAGGTAAGACATCCTACATTCAGTACCAATTATGGCAGTAAAGAAACAGAATGGTGCAGGATGCCCACATAGCATAACACTAATAATAATCAGCATCAAGATGCATATAATAAACAAATTAACAAATCCAGATAATTATACATTAATAAACAATAGTTCCATCATTATATGAATAAATAAATGCCAAATGATATGTTGACTCACTATGCACGTGCACATGGTACCAAAATCCAACATTTGGTATTAGAAATCTTACTCCATGGAGCTAGACATAAACATCAGAGAGAATGATCAAGGAGACATGTTAGTATCTCGTCAGCCATAAAATAAAGTGCTTTCCAGAAAAATCAATCATTTGCGCCACAAGGCTTTATACAACGGCATTCTTATAGGATCGTGATATAGGATAGTGTCTCTTTACGGATCGTCAGTGCACTTGCATTGGTCTATCCTACGGCCTAGAGGAGCTACCAACTGTCCATTTGTGAGACACCCACACTCCAACACCCCCAAGGACAACGATATGACCTACACTTAGTCTATTCGCACCCGCACTAAGGTGTGATTCAATCTCCTAGGCATACAGCCTTACAATAGCGTCCACCAGACTTTCACAATGCATGATGACTCAATGTATATCCATGTATATTCAACAATAATATACTTTTCTATAATCTCACCACAATTTGGCAATTCAATCATTAATAGGTTCTTAATCTCACTTATGGATTATAGCAAGACAATATTCATTTATCAATCATAAAACATACTTTTAAAACTCATTAGGAAGTTAAGCTTTAGCTTCTATATTTTTCTCATCAAATCTCTCTCCAGAAGAATTCTCTTGTAATTCTCATTCAATCTTTATTTCTCTTAATTAGTCAAGTTCTTTACTTTAGTTTAATTGTAACATCCTAATACTGAAATCCTAGTATATCTTACATATACTTGGTTGATTTTGCTCTGGGTGCCTAGGCACCCTATCTTCAGTGCTTGAGCGTTGTTGAGCCTAGGCGCTCTCTACATAGTGCCTGAGCGCTCACCAGGCAGTGTCACAGGAAATTTTCTGGGCGTTGGGCACTTAAGCGTCCAAACTCCAACGCCTGAGTGCTCGTGTATCAACAAGGATTATGTATAACATGTTTCTGTAGAATCTTGATCCCAATTCAAGGTTTCTCATCAATCTCAACTTTTCTCTTGATTTTTTTTACTATTTTATCCTCTCTAAGGATCTTTAATCCTATTACAAACTTCAAATCACCTCTTACCTTAAATCACCTAAGTTCCAATTCTACAAAATTAAATCTCAAGCACCCAAAATTTGGCCTCTTGGCCGTGAAAGAGAAAGAGGTAAAGAACTCTAAATTTTCTATGGCCATCAAGATACACAATGACAATCAATAGATTCATACAAATCAAAATAGCAACAAAATTATGAAAAACAACACAACAAAAAGAGCAATCCCACATGGATTCCTCATCAATAACACCAAAAATGTTTCCTCACCACTAAGATAGGTTGAAGAGGATTATCTCCCTCTTACCTATGGAAGACAACACAAGAAAGCAAGCTCCTTGATCCCTTGTAGCAATTTTCATCCTACACCTTCAAGAAAACCCTAAGGTGAACAAACTTTCAAAATCTTCACTCAAATCACGAAAAAAGGAGTCTTTGGTGACATAGGTGACCAAGAAAAATAAAAAAGAGAAAAAAAAAAGAAGAAAGTCAAGAACTTTACCTTGGAGCTTCAAATTTGGGCTTCAATGGTGGAAGGTGAAAAAAGAAAACTAGAGGATGGTCACCAAAGAAAAATGTCTTAAGATGATGAGAGGAAGCAAGAAATGGAAGTAGTTTGGCTAACTAGTGGAGATGGTCTCCAATGGTGTTGGTGCCATGGAGAGGAGAAGAGAAGAGAGAAAGAAAAAGCTTGAGAGAAAAAAATGAGAAGGAAAGAAAGTGGAAAGAGAAAGTGATAGCTTTTGGTAATTTTGAAATTAGAAATGAAAAAGTGGTGGAATGAAAAATCAACTTTTGGATCCCAAAATGGCCATTACCGTGGAGTATGGGGAGGGAGAGAAGGGAAAAAGCTTCTAAAACTTAGTAGAATTGGCTTCCTTGAGAAGGCTTATGGAATGCTTCCGTAAGAAGCTTTGGTAGCTTTTTCTCAAAAAGTCAAACGATGTGACGTATAGTAGATTTTTAGATAAGGTGATAAGGATTTTCACTACAAGTTATCATCCATTGGGCAATTGTTACAGTTAGCAACAACAGTATTTATTATCCAACGGTTATTAATTGTACAATGATTTTTATTTATCTGATAAAAATCTAAAAAAACGTAAATCTCGTAAATTGTATCCGCCCTTGGGTTTAGTAAGATCCCTCGTTGATGTTTCTACAGTTTAAGGTTTACCTACCTTGGGAAAAATATTTTATTTTCCTGGCTCTGTTCAATGTGCATGCAAAATGATGAATATATTAAAATATTTAACATTTTCGGATAAATTCACAAAAATTCACTAAAATCACAAATATTATAAAATGATCATTCATCATAAAATTATCAATTTTCGAGGTGTTTTAGAAATCTTCTCGAGGATGTGTACATGACGCAACCTGAGTGTTTTAACACTCCACAAAATGTTGGAAAGATGTGTAAGTTGCAACGATCTCTTTATGGATTGAAGCAAGCTTCTAGAAGTTGGAATCTTTGTTTTGATGATACATTAAAATAATTTGGTTTCCTCAAGAATGAAGAAGAATCTTGTGTCTACAAGAAGGTTAGTGGGAGAACAATTGTCTTTCTGGTGTTGTATGTAAATGACATACTACTTATCGGAAATGACATCCCTACTTTATCGTCCATAAAGACTTGGTTAGGGAAGTGCTTTTCCATGAAGGACTTAGGCGAAGCCACCTATGTATTAGGTATCAGGATCTATAGAGATAGATCATAAAGATTGCTTGGCCTAAGCCAGAGTACATACATAGACAAAGTGTTAAGATAATGTAACATGCACGAATCCAAGAAAGGACTCTTGCCTATGTCACATGGTTTAAGCCTATCTAAGGCTCAATCCCTCTCTACCTAGGATGAGAGAGATCATATGAGCAAGATTCCATATGCATCTGCAATTGGATCTATCATATATGCCATGTTATGTACTCGACCAAACATCTCATATGCTTTAAGCAGGATGAGTAGGTACCAGTCTGATCTCGGTGAGAGTCACTGGACTGTTGTCAAGAACATCCTTAAGTACTTGAGAAGGACTAAGGATTCATTCTTGGTATATGAAGTTGAGGAAGAGCTAGTTGTAAAAGGTTACACTAATACTAGCTTCTAGACCGATAAGGACAACTCCAGATCACAATTGGATTTTGTTTATTGCCAGAATGGTGGAGCTGTGAGTTAGAAGAGCACAAAGCCAAAGACAATCACCGATTCTACTACAGAGGTTGAGTATATTGTTGCCTCAAATGCAACAAAGAAGGTCGTTTGGATCAGGAAGTTCATTACTGAGCTTAGTGTAGTTCCTAGCATTGTGGACCCAGTGGACCTCTATTGTGATAATAATAAAGCCATTACACAAGCTAAGGAGCCTAGATATCACCAACGATCTAAACATATACTTAGGAGCTTCCATCTCATTCGTGAGATCATCGATAGAGGAGATGTAAAGATATGCAGAGTACCAATAGATGATAACATTGCAGATCCACTGACAAAGCCTCTTGCGCAACAAAAGCATGAGGGTCACTATAGATCTTTAGGCATTAGACATATGCCTGATTACCTCTAGTGCAAGTGGGAGATTGTTGGTGTACGATCTAGAGGCCAATTTATTTTGATTGTACTAGCTTTTATTTTATTATGCTATTTATTTAATATATGAGACATTTCATTTATTGTGTGTTATTTATGATAAACATAATAAAGTCCTTAGAATAGTAAGTTTTATACCATAGGACATTAAGTGGATGACTTGATCATGAGATTCTATTAGATAGAAACAAAATACTATTCTTAAATGTCCCTAGTTAAGTATTATTGTTAATAAGGACGACAATAATACATTGAGACTAGTATGTGCATAGACTGATGACCACATCTCACAGGTCATGGATATAAGATATCGAGTCTTCACATTGATACAGATTAGAGTAATGATATATTGGACTGACCCACCATGAGAACGCTGTGTGGATTGTTACGTGAGTGTCAAAAATGATTCTCATAGTGATAATAGTGTATGTGTTTCTTTGACGTAAAATCACTACGATTCCTACACGAGGAGCTATATGTTTTAATGTCATCAAATGTCATATGTAACAAGGTGATTATAAAGTTAGTTATTAGACATACTGCGAATCATGTGGAGGGATGTGAGTGACCTAGATGGGATTTGTCCCTCTTACATAATAGGAGTGATATCTTCGGGGCCTCTGATTGAGTGAGACTACAAAATGCATGGCCATGCTCAAATGAGTCAATATGAGATATTGATCTCATTTGTTATTACTACGTCTGATCAAATATCAAGAAACACAAGATTGAACTATACAAGGGTGACACATTTCATGCCTTATGTTCAATTTAGATATATAGACAAAGGGACTAAACTACACGGTAACATTGATCATAGAAAAGTTATGTCAAATCACTAACATTTTCATTACTTAGGTAATAGTGATGTGTTACTAAATACCGCTCACTACTTGTAATATTAAAATGAGATTTTAATATTGTTACCAATGTCATGAGAAACTATAGGGTAGCACACTCAGAATAGACTTAGTTGCAGTAAAAAGGATCCAAGTTGGACTAGGATTCAATCATAGGCCAGACTCATAACAAATGAGTCTAGGGTTACATAACTTACCTTGTTGATGCTCTTACCCGCATAAGGCTGCAGCTATTATAAATAGAACTACTAAGGAGCTGTCAAGGCACGTATTAAAAAATCCTAGCCACACTTGACAGAAACAGTGAATAAGAGAATGACAGATTTCTCTTCTCTTAGCAGCTAGCATTATGGCAGAGAGGTCGAACTCCAAGACTGCGGACATTGGACGTTTTGCAAGTCTGTTCGTGTGGATATCGTAGTGGCATCGCCATTGTTGTGATGCTTTTGATTTGCTTGAATGTTTTTCCATCTCTCTTCAAGAGGTAAACTCAAAAACATGAATTATGGTCCTCTTTTTTTATGGATCCTTGATGGGAATTTTATTTTTCTGTTGTGTTTTATTTTTGCAATTCCTAATAAATACCAGCGGCACTCAAACCATTATCAAGCTCCTCCAAAGGAACTATCCATAATGTCTATATCCTGGCCATTCTACAGATGGGATATGGATATCCAGGGTCCGTTCCCTCAAGCACCTGGACAACTAAAGTACTTGGTGGTGATTGTGAATTATTTTACTAAATGGATTGAAGCAGAGCCCCTAGTCACAATCACCTCTACCAGGATCCAAAAGCTCACTTGGTGTCATACTATCACTAGGTTTGGGGTTCCGAAGTCCATTGTGATGGCAACAGAACCCAATTCAAAGATAAAAGTTTTGAAGAGCTGCTTGTTGAGCTAAAAATCAAGCATTATTACAGTTCTATTGAGAATCTCAAGACAAACGAATAAGCTGAAGCTGCAAACCGGGTTATTATTCGAGGAATTAAAAGGAGGTTGGATGAAGCTAAGGAAAATTGAGCTGAGAACATGACCATGTCCTTTGGGCCTATCACACTATGCCTCACTCCAAAACAAGGGAAACTACCTTTAAACTCACTTGTGGGTGCGATGCTTTTATCTCGATGGAGATAGGGGAACCCAGCTGGCGTTGTAATAACCCAATATCTGTAACCTAGTATATATAACATATATCTAGATAAACAGTATCAGTCCTGCTACTTCTAATATAAAACTCCACTAATCCATAATATTTAAATAAATCATTATGGAGAGTCATAACTAAAGTTATACATATAAACTTTTATACATACAACTTTTACATTTTCAAAGCAAATATAAATTAATACATAAGCTTTGAATCAAAAACATGAAACTAAACTCTTCTAGTTCTTCTGCTATCTTCATCTTCTTACCCTCTCAAAGGGTCTTGACCTACAACCATGAAACATAAAGGGGTGAGAATATAAAAATTCTTAGTAAAACATATATCTCATGGTATTAAAACTAAATATATACAAAGATATATTTCTAAACTAAAACTTATGTATGTAACTGATAATCTCATATTTTCTACATTAATAAACCCTCATTTTTAGTCATTTACACTCTCCATGTACTTAATTGATTGAGCTTAGTTATGTTTTGTAAGTTTGGACTCAAATTGGACTTAATTGATTTTTTTAGCATTATTTAGGTTTTACATTGTTTCTGTATTTTGGTCATATCTTGACTTCTAGATGTGTGATAATTATGTATCTTACCTTGCAAGAAAGATAAGAGAGAGCTCTACAACTTTCATGAGAGGTCCAAGGCTTAATCGAACATCTAGTGGAGCTAAATGGGCTTGGAAGTTAGAACACAAGTTTTGTGACTGGAACCTGAATAGTGTGTAGTAATCAGAGCATAACTCGGGCTGTAGGAACTTCTTTAGGCTAAAATTTAGATACTTGAAAGTTAAGACCCATATCAACAACTTTCATGAAGAACACAAAACTCATATCGGACTCCTTGAAGGTGATATTGGGCTTTGACATCAGAATAGAGGTGCTGTACTTGGGCCTGAACACTGTTCAGTAATTAGGTCATATCTCGGGCTATAGGTGGCCTTCGGAGTTTGAACAGTGCCATTGGAAATATAAGACAAAATGCTACAACTTTCATGAAGACCATTTTATCATTTTCTGACGTTATCCATGAGATCAAAGCTAAATGATTTCGGAGACAAAGAATCTCACTAATTTTCCACTCATCAACTCACTATTTGGCATTTTCCACTCATCCACCCACTCATCCATCTACTCTTAATCAGCTCCCTTGTCATTTTGTATCCCTAATCCTCTATAAAAGGCGTCATTGGCTGATCATTTAGACTCTTGGTGTTAGGCTTAGTTTTTAGAAGTTATGATCATGCTTGTTTATTGTTTTCCTTTGTTGTAATTTTCTCTTACTCTAAATTGAACCTATGTTCATCTTTCTCTTCTTCTCTCTTTCTTTCTTCTTGTCTATGAGTAACTAATTTTCATTTTGCTCAGGTAAAAGAGTGAAGCTCTTGGTGTAACGCCCTTTTTTCAAGGAGAAGAAGGAACGTCACACCATAATAAAATGAAATGCGGAAAAGAATAAATAAATCGTAAATTAAGACCCAGTTCATTTTTAATATATGAATAAACATCTTCAATCGTAATTGTATAGTAATCGGGCATTGAATATATGTAATTTTTTTTTGTAGTGAGAGAATAATAAAACGTAGTTACAGTAAAAATCAGCATGAAAGGAAATCATACATCCACATAATATATATATATATATATATATATATATATATATATATATATATATATATATATATATATATATATTTGCATTAAGCCTGTTTAATTACATCATCAAGTATACAAAAAGAAAAAGGCTTTACCCACCCTAAGATGTTTACAAATGTACAACCCATCAAAATAGCAAAACACCAGGCTTCCCAAAAAGATATATGGATAGCCATCAGTAGCCACCGACAATACCAGCCCCCTAAGACTGACAAGAAGGAACTGTAGCAGGATCCTCCTCTAGGTCTTCCTCGTCAGATGAAATCATCATCGGAGCGACTGAATTTCGAACAGAAGCTCAAGCAGTAGATAGGAATGAATCCTCATGTGGGATGTAATAGAGATCATTCCACAAATTACGGACAGGTAGGTAAAACTCTAAATGAATAAAAGTAGTAAAATTAAAAACAGGGGGGTCATAGCGACCCCAAGCTAAAGACACCGTCAAGTCCCTATGATAAATGCAACAGTCTGTGCGCAGGTTTATATGCCAACAATTAGGACCTCCATGGAAAGTCATCCTCGCATAACCTAGAAATCTACGCGAACGAGATGACATCTTCAAGTAAGCACTAGTCATAGTCAAGCCAGAAACCAAGGAACTCAGGCGCTTACCCTTCTTCACAAACGTCTTCTCAGAAGCATATAAATAAAATAGAAATACAAGAATAATGAAAGAGGTGAGACATCCAACATTTAATACCAATACGGCAGTAAGAAAATAGAACGACGCAGAGCGGCCGCATAGCATCACAACACACACACACACACACACATATATATATTAGCAGTAATAATAAAATAAGCAATAAAAGGGAAACACTAATAATATCTCAAGCAATAAGCAGTTCATCAATCATATAATTATTTCAACAACTATAGAAATAATTGAATAGTATAGACACTCATGCCAGAAGAAATATGAGACCGACAATGCATAATGCATATGGTACCACAAATCCTACTCCATGGAGCTAGATATAAACATTCGGAGAGAATGATCAGGGAGTCATGTCAGTATCTCGTTAGCCTATAAATAAAATGCTTATTAGAAAAATAATATTTTGCGCAACATGACTTATACATGGCACTCTCAACAAGATCACGATATAGGACAGTGTCTTAGTCTGGATCGTCGGTGTGTTTGCATCGGTCTATCCCACGGCCCCAGTTGAGCTACCACTGTCTATTGTGAGACACCCGCACCCCCAACACCCCCAAGGCCAACAATATGACCTACACTTAGTCTACTCGCACTCGCACTAAGGTGTAATTCAATCTCCTAGGCATGCACAACCTTAACAATATAGTCCAACAGACTTTCACAAATGTATGATGACTTAATGCATATCATGTATATTTATCAATAATATACTTCTCATGAAATATACCACAATTTGGTCAATTTAAACATCAACAAGTCTTTGGTCCCACACATGGACTCACAATGGCATATAATCAATTCTCAATAACAACATACGTTTATAAGGTTCAACACAAACCAC
Organism: Ormosia emarginata; assembly: GCA_029884605.1. Lineage (NCBI taxonomy): Eukaryota > Viridiplantae > Streptophyta > Magnoliopsida > Fabales > Fabaceae > Ormosia > Ormosia emarginata. The sequence goes on from JAQQTP010000087.1 coordinate 7,469,932, forward strand.
AATTTCATTTTATGAATCCAAAATTCCTAATTACCTAAGTCTTGATTAATTACACAAGTCTAGGTCAAATAGACCCTTGAGGCCGTGGCCTCTCAAAACAAAATCCAACTATTTTTCTTTCATCGCATTATTGATTTCATAACTCTAAATTGCTTAAGTCCAAAGGTTGCACAAAAGCACTACTTGGACCCCAAATACGCCTTAGAGGTTGAGAGCCTCCTAAGAGCATAAAAACCAAATTTTTCCATTACATGCATCAAATCTTTAACACCTAATTACCTAAGTTCCAATTCATACAAGAATCAAATTTAAACTCCCAAATTATAGTCCAAAACCGTGACCTCCCCAAAGGGTAGGAAACCCTACATTTTTCCATTCATCTTATCCAAGCAATCCAACATCATCAAGACATTCAAAACAACCAACATTTTCATATAAATCAAATATACACAAAAGCATGAAAAAACAAGCGTACAAAGTGAGCAATTCATTATGGATTCCTCCATCAACAACCACTCAAAAGTTTCCTCACCACCAATAAAGGTTGAAGTGAGTAAATCTCCCTCTTACCTACAGGAAGAAGACGAAAATCACCCCTTGAAGTGCTTTTGAGATTTTTGTCCAAAGCTCCACCAAACCCTAAGAATCATAACTCAAAAAAAATCACCACCGATGCCTTGAAAAAGAAAGAATCCATGGCCATGAAAATGAGCATAGAAACGAAAAAGAAGAAGAGAAAGTAAAGAATCAAAGGTTTACCTCAAAAGCTTCAAGTTTTGTTCTTGAAGAACAGTGAAGAAAATGATGGATTTGGAAGATGATCACTAAAGAGAAAAGGTATAGAATGAGAGGAGAAGTGTAGAAATGATAGTAATGAAGCAAACAAATGGAGATGGCCACATGAATGGGGCTGCTGTCATGGAGAAGAGAAAAGGAAGAAGAAGAAGAGAGAAAAATGTTAGAAGAGAAAATGAAGAGAAAAAGGTTAATAGCTTTTGTGAGTTAGAATTTTGGAGTAAAATGATAAAGCAAAAAAATCAAATTTTTGGCTCCCCTAAGGCTCCAAAGCCACGGCACACAAGAGAGAAGGAGAGGGAAAGATTGGCTTCTCTTGCATGTTTTAGGCATTTTGGTCATTTTTGGTCAAAGCTTCCTTGAGAAGCTTTGATTAAAATACATTACTTTTTGAATTAAAAGTGATTTGATTTGACATAAAGTAATTTTTTTTTTGGATAAGATAAGATTTCTACTACAAGCTATTATCCAATAGACAATTGTTACAGTTGAGAGAAGTCAGTGTCAATTGTCTAACAGATAATAAAATACACAGTGATTTTTATTTATCAGATAAAAATCTTAAAAAACGTGAAACCTCATAAACCGTGTCTAGTCTCGGGTTTAGTAAGATCCCCCATCGAAGTTTCCACAGATCAAGGTCCTCGGAAAAAATATCTCATTTCCCCAGCTCTGCTCAGTGTGCACGCAAAATAAGAAATAATATTAAAATATTCCACGTTCTCAAAAAAATCCAAAAAAATTCACAAAAATCACAAATATTATAAAACGACTATTTATCATGAAATTAAAAATTTTTGAGGTGTTACACTTAGTAATGAAATAAGATTAGATTATTCTATTTCTTGTGCTTAAATGATATATTATCAAGTGGACATTATATGTGTTAAATTTTGTTTCCAATCAATTTAGAAACCTTCTTTGTATAATGGAGATCTTGATTTATTGTAGACAAGAGGATTAGCACAGTGAATGCTTGAACTCATTTACAAATGTTGGTAGATAATTAAAGGAATCATAATATGATTACATATATAATTAAACTTTGAATGTTATATTTTCCAATTAGAACTTCCTTTATGTGTAGATTTCAATTGAGTTATAAAGAGAAATAATCTTGCCTTTAATTTATTACTAAAAGTAGATCTCCTAACCTAAGCAAATTATTTTTCATCTGTAAACAACTTTTATTACCTTTGGTGTTGTGACAAATCCTTTTCTTATCTCAAATAATTTCTCTTCATCAATTCCCTACGGATCGACCTCGGACTCCCGAGAAATTTATTACTTGAGACAACCTGCACTTGAGTTTGCATCCTTTAATCCCGTATCAAGTTATGCAGAACACGTTTCTGCATAATTGGTTGGAAAACCAATTTCCAACCATTAATTCATGGATTCTAAGTGATTTCTAATGCCAATCTAGGCCCCTAAACTTGTTTAACTCTTTTACAACATATGAATTCTCTTGGGGCATAGATCTAAATCCAATTCACATAATTCCAAACGATTTCCTAATTCCCTAATCATGAACCAAAAGGGTTTATCTTAGGCCATAAATGGCCATCTAGCATTTTCTAGGCTTAAACTATCGTTACCTAGTCCTTAGAATCAAGAACCAAGCTAAGAACATGAATTTGGCCATCCAAACTCCTATTTCTATTCAAAATCCCTAACCCCATCAAATGAGAGTTAAAGAGGAAAGATGAATAGAAAACCTCCTACCTCTTGATTGGATGAAGATCTTCAAGCTAGAGCCTTGATCCTTGATCTTCCTCTTCCTCTTTTCCCCTTCCATTCTTCTTCTTCTTCTCCCCTTTCTCCTTTCTCCCCCTTCGCTTCTCCTCCCATTCTTTCTTTTTCTATTTTTCCTTCATTCTACAGAGAGAGAAGAGAGAAATAGGGGGTGGGACATGGAGGGAATTAGGGGAAAAGTTTAACTTAAGTTTCTGTACTGAAACTTATATCTGCTAAAAGCGCTTGAATTATGCTAATTAAAATTTTCCAGCTTCTAACAACTTTAAAATAAATACTAGGATTCATCTAAACTATTATTTTACCATAATTCTATTTTTTCATATCTGCTGGGGGTTAATCCAGCATTAAAAGCACAACTAGTATGCCTCAAAATACCAAACTAACTCCGATTATTCTCAAATTTTAATTGCACCTTACTTAATTCATTTGTGACCTAGAAACAAGTTATCTATATCTGTTTCCATCAACTTAGCAATTTATGCTACTATTTGATTCATTTTAAGCTATTTTTCAACTTCTATGTTGCAATAAAGTGTCTAAACTAACTCAGTTTGTCACAAAATTTAACTAGTATGTTAAGGAAGTATTAGGCTACCTTTGTAACCCATTTACCAGCCTAACATATTACTAACGGTGTTACAATTCACCCTTCCTTTTTAAAATTTCTTCCTCAAAATTGTTCACCTCCTGTAAACCACTTGGGTAAACTTTCTTAACATGGACTTTCTGACTACTATGTTGTCCTTTTCAGTACTAGCTTTTCTTCAACCGCACTTTCTCTAGAGGACATCGACTTACCTTAATGATTGCGATCCCTTTATTTGTGGATGGTAAGTTGAATTAAAACTCAACTTAGCTTTAAACTATTTATGCAAGGCTTCCCAATAATTGGCTGTGAGCAAAGACTCTCTCTCAGATACTATATTCTCTAGGACTCCATGCATCCGGACTTTTTCCTTCAAAAGTAGCTAAACTACCTTTTTAGAAAATATCTAACTTTACTTGGCAAAATGGTAGGTAGATTACTTACCATTTCCACCCTTACTTGCTGCTTAACATATTCTGCCATGTTCTTTAACATACTAGGCTACCAAAACATCTTCCTTAACTCTTGAAGAACCTTAGTAACCTATAGATATATTGTATTCTTTCTCTTGTGAGCCTTCTCTAGGATTCCTTCCTTGATTTTTGACCCTCTTGGAATGCAAAGTCTGGCTCTAAACTTTACCATTTCCTCATTAGTCATAACCAAGATCTTCTATGGTTCCTTAGAAGTCTTGCTCACTCTTATCCTTTAGAGTTTCATTCTTCTTCGGAGCTTCAAAGAAATCTGAGTCCTTAGCCCTCTTAATATATCCACCTTGCTCACTATGAAACTGTCTAGAATCATAGTCACTACTAGACTCAAATTCTCGAAACTCTCAAGAATTTCACTCTCTCTTGAACTATCATTTGGGACACCTATAGGATTCTTATACCTAGTGCATCAACCACTACTCTGGCCTTACCTAAATGATATCATAACTCAAGGTTATAAACCTTGAAAATCTTTAACCATCTATCTATGTTGCCTCATGTTCAGCTTCCTTTGATCAACAAACATCCTTAAGCTATCATGATCGCTGAACATCTTAAGCTAGACTCTTTATAAGTATTATTTCCAAAACTGTTAGATAATCACCATTGTGGTTAATTCCAAATTATACCTAGGGTAGTCTTTCTCTTGTATATTTAACTGCCTAGATGCATAGGCATTTACTTACCTTTTTTGCATCTGAACAAACCCTAGTACTATCTTCGAAGTATAACTAACTTCTTTGAAGTTCTCATGGGAATCTGGAATTATCAATACTAACATAGTGTTCAACCTTTTCTTTAACTATTAGAAACCATACTCGGACTCTGGAGTCCACTTCTAAGCACTACCTTTCTTAGCTGATCTAATCAGGATAACACTAACTGAGAAAGTCAACTACTGAACTCTCTACTCTAGGTTACAATGGTTATTCTTCCCATTGTACTTTTACTTAAACTTTGCTAGGGTCCTTTGTAATTCCACCTTTTTGAGAAATTATATAGACCTTAAACTTGTACCACTTGTAACCCAAAACTGACTTTTGGCTAACTTGACACGCTACTACTACACTCTAAGAGTTTCCAAATCTATCCTTGACATACTTTTTATGTGCTTTCATAATCTTGGAAAACTCGTAAAGATACTATCTTTCTATTCTTTATTCTTAGATAACTAGATCTTAGGTTAACTATACTTGGAGAAGTGTTTATCTCACTCCCTTGTCTGGCATAAGACTTAACTCATCTTATTACCCTTGGTAATAAGTTTTTCTTGATTTATTACTCTTGAGTGAGCTTAACTCACTACTTTGTCTTTGGTAAAGTGCTTGCTTCACTCTTCTACTAAGCTTGGCAAGATTTACTTGTTTTTACTTACTTGCCCCAGGTAAAGTGCTTTACTCATGTCTTTACCATGATAAAATATTTTTCTCACTTCCTTAGATAGGAATTGTATTGTAATCTTGCTATGGTCCAACTTTAACTATTAAAGGAACCACCTCTTGAGAAAATCCAAGGCTTCTCTCAACTAATCTTCCTGATCATCATTTCTAGACAAAAACATTTAGTCTTGATAGTTCCTTCATTCAACTGCCTAACATGAGTACAGTCTCACCCTTAAACTAAACAAGAACATAACATCACTTGTCACTCTTAGCAACTAAACCATTCCAACTAGGTAAGCAAACTAGATTCACAAAGTAAACCAACATGACTTACAAAGTAAATCCATACTCTCCTTATACACACCTTAAAAGATTTCTTTTTACATGTGCTCTTACCTTATACCAAGTTGGAAGATTTCATCACCTCCACTGCGCACTCTGATCTATGTTCTACTTGTGCATCTTGGTACCTTGGAGTCTAATTTACCTCTTTCTTTAAGGTTGCTCATCTCAAAAGCATCCTACTCATATTTATCATTCCCCAAGCTACCACTTGAACTGGTGTTCCTTTTTCCTGATAGCTATTGAGACCAAGAGGCACCCTCACTAATCTCAAAATCTAATCTTTTTACACTTTAGGAAACCTTCTAACTCTTGCTCCGTTATGACTCTGAAATTCTTTACTTCTCCAACTCTACACTCACTGACTAGAATGGAGAAGTCCTTAATCTCCTTTTGAGCTTCACATATTAATCTTCAACAATATCCCCTTGCTCTAACTTTAGGAATTCCAATTCCTCTACTTTCTACAACTCAAGGGAATAAAAACCTCTCGGGTGATTCGAGTACTAACCATCTCTAGTAACCTCTCTGCTTCAACTCATCAACTTTCGGCTTCTCCTACTAACTTTTATGAAGCAAGGTCACCTTTTGTTCATCAGTGCACGTCATGGCCTCAAAGATCTCTTCCATCACATGAAGCCATTTTCCAGTTTTGACTAAACTAAACTCTCCCTTGAAAAACAAAGGAGTAACTTTTTTGAACTTTGAGAAATACTTATCTCTGATAAGTTCATCATCGTCTCTCGCAACTTACTAAGAGAGTCATTCTTCTAGTTGTTCTATTTCTCTTCTACTAATGGCAGACTGCTTTCTCAAATAGTAGTCATTTCTCTAAGAATTCTAGTTATCTCCTCTTTTACCAAACTCCTAACCTCATAGGTTTACTCGGTAGTTGCCACAAACTCTTGTACATTTAGTACAATACATATTGAGTTAGATAGGCTCAATATAATGTAACTGAACGACAGTCACCATTAGCACACATACATAAGGCTAGTCATGCAATCCTTTCTGCATATCTCACAATAAGATAAAAGAATACATAACAATTAGTAGAAAACTCCATTCTTAACTATGCTTAATCAATCCATACCCCGGCTCACAGGATGAACTACTCTAATACCATAATGTAACAACCCAATATCTGTAACCTAGTATATATAACATATACTTAGATAAACAGTATCGGTCCTACTACTTCTAATATAAACTTGAACTAATCCATAACATTTAAATAAATCATTATGGAGAGCCACAACTAAAGTTATACATATAAACTTTTATACATACAACTTTTACATTTTCAAAGTAAATATAAATTAATACATAAGCTTTGAATCAAAAACACAAAACTAAACTCTTCTAGTTCTTTTGCTATCTTCATCTTCTTACCCTCTCAAACGATCTTGACCTGCTAACTATGAAACATAAAGGGATGAGAATATAAAAATTCTCAATAAAACATATATCTCATGGTATTAAAACTAAATATATACAAAGATATACGTCTAAACTAAAACTTATATATGTAACTTAAATATACTTAGGAATTGTATTCATTTCTTTGGCATTAAGCATACTTATCCTTAGTCTGAATATACTGATCCTGACCTTAGCCTTGGACCTGACATCCTTGGCTTAACATTGGATAACTAATCCTTAGCTTAGTCTTGGACCTGACATCCTTGACTTAGCTTTAGAAAACTAATCCTTAGCTTCGCCTTGGACCTGACATCCTTAACTTAGCATTGGATAACTAATCCTTAGCTTAGTCTTGGACCTGACATCCTTGACTTAGCTTTGGATAACTAATCATTTCATGAAACACTCCGGTGTCACCACTTTAGCTTACCCAGCAATGTTTACTACTTAGATAACTAGTCCTTTCATGAAACATTCTGGTGTCGCTACTTTACTAGGCTTACCCAGCAATGTTCACTACTTAGATAATTAATCTTTTCATGAAACACTCCGGTGTCACCACTTTACTACGCTTACCCAGCAATGCTCACTACTTAGATAACTAATCCTTTCATGAAACACTCTAGTGTCACCACTTTATACCTGGCAATGTTCACTACTTAGATAACTAATATTTTTATAAAAAAACTCTGGTGTCACCACTTTACTAGGCTTACCTGGCAATATTCACTACTTAGATAACTAATCTTTTCATGAAATACTCCAGTGTCACCACTTTACTAGGCTTACCCAACAATGCTTCCTACTTACATAACTAATCCTTTTTAAATAAAGGAACCAACTCTTGCCAACCAGGTCCTATGACACACAACTATTGCCAACAAGACCTTATAGTACTTAACTCTTGCTAGGTAGGTCCTATGGCACTCAACTCTTGCTAACTAGGTCTTGTGGCACTCAACTATTGCCAACTAGGCCTTATGGCACACAACTCTTGCCAATTAGGCTCTATGGCGCTCAACTATTGCCAATTAAGCCCTATGACACTCAACTATTGATAACTACACCCTATGACGCTCAATTCTTGTTAACTAAGCCTTATGGCACTCAACTATTGCCAAATCTCTATGGCACTTAACTCAAGCCAACTTAGCTATATGGCACTTAATTTATGCCAACTTAGCTCTATGCCACTTAATTTATGCTAACTTAACTCTTTAATCACCATCCTGGTGATATCTATGTAACACTTTGTTACTTTAGGGTTAGGTATCTTTCCAAGATAATTCATTACTCTTAGATATCCTAGAGTTCATATTCTTCTCATTTTACTATAGTGAAATCTTCAATCCACTTTAATATACTGGTACTTAATGCACCATTTCATCACATCTTAAGTGATATCTAATGCAACATTATGTTGCCTAAGGTGCTTAATATTTTTCTAGGGAAAACCCTTTACTCTTGGTTTGCACAAAGGCCTAAGCTTTTTATACTTGTTAGGTGATCATCCTCCTCTTGAACTATTCCTATTTACGACTTAACACCTTTTAGGAAACATATAAGGATGATTCTAACTCGTAGGAAACATCAATTCTTCAAGAATAGAATTCCTAAAAAATCCTGGTACCCACGCCTAGGCTTGGCTTTTCCATGCCTAGGTGTGGCTGAGTCCCCGCCCCATGCTTAGATGTGACTTTTCCATGCCTAGCCGTGGCTTTCTCTGCCTTACCTAGGCCAAAACTTGATCAGTCCACGCCTAGGCGTGGCTTCATCATGCTTAGGTGTGACCTTCTCTGTCCAATTAGTCTTGAACACTGATCAACCCACACCTAGGCGTGGCCATTTTGCAGAAAATTCTGCAGAACACGTTTCTGCATGATTGGTTGGAAAACCAATTTCCCACCCTTCAATTTTGGATTCTAAGTGATTTCTAATACCAATCTAGGCCCCTAAACTTGTTGTAACTCTTTTACAGTCTATGAATTCTCTTGGGGCATAGATCTAAATCCAAATCACATAATTCCAAACCATTTCCTAATTCCCCGTTCATGAACCAAAAGGATTTATCTTAGGCCATAAACAGTCATCTAGCATTTTCTAGGCTTAAACTATCCTAACCTAGTCCTTAGAATCAAGAACCAAGCTAAGAACATGAATTTGGTCATCCAAACCCCTATTTCTATTCACATTTCCTAACCCCATCAAATGAGAATTAAAGAGGAAAGATGAATAGAAAACCTTACCTCTTGATTGGATGAAGATCTTTAAGCTGGAGCCTTAATCCTTGATCTTCCTCTTCCTCTTTTCCATTTCCCTTCTTCTTCTTCTTCTCCCATTTCTCCTTTCTCCCCCTTCGTTTCTCCTCCCTTTCTTTCTTTTTCTGTTTTTCCTTCATTCTGCCGAGAGAGAAAAGAGAAATAGGGGGTGGGACATGGAGGGAATTAAGAGAAAAGTTTAACTTAAGTTTCTGCACTGAAACTTATGTCTACTAAGGGCTCTTGAATTATGCTAATTCAAGTTTTCTAGCTTCTAACAACTTTACAATAAATACTAGGATTCATCTAAATTGTTGCTTTACCATAATTCTATTTTTCCATATCTACTAGGAGTCAATTTGACAATAAAAGCACAACCAGTATGCCTAAAAATACCAAACTGACTCCAATTATTCTCAAATTTTAATTGCACCTTACTTAACTCATTTGTGACATAGAAACAAGTTATCCATACCTGTTTCCCACAATTTAGCAATTTATGCTACTATTTGAATCATTTTAAGCTACTTTTCAACTTTTGTATTACAACAAAGTGTCTAAACTGACTCAGTTTGTCACAAAATTGAACTGGCATGTTAAGGAAGTACTAGGCTACCTTTGTAACCTGTTTACCAGCCTAACATGTTACTGACGGTGTTACATTTCTCCCTTTTTTAAAAAAAATTTGTCCTCAAAATTGTTCATCTCATATAAACCACTTGTGTAAACTTTCTTAACATGGACTTTCTGACTACTATGTTGTCCTTTTCAAGACTAGCTTTTCTTCAACCACACTTTCTCTAGAGGAAATCAACTTACCTCAAAGCTTTTGATCCTTCTATTTGTGGATGGTAAGTTGTACTAAAACTCAACTTAGCTTTAAACTATTTATGCAAGGCTTCCCAATAACTGGCTGTGAGCAAAGAATCTCTCTCAGATACTATATTCACCGGGACTCCATGCATCCAGACTATTTCCTTCAAAAGTAGCTAAACTACCTTTTTAGAAAATAGCTAACTTTACATGGCAAAAGGTAGGAAGATTACTTACCCTTTCCACCCTTAATTACAGCTTAACATATTCTGCCATGTTCTTTAATATACTAGGCTACCAAAACAACTTTCTTAACTCTTGAAGAACCTTAGTAACCACTAGTTAGATGGTATTATTTCTCTTGTGAGCCTTCTCTAGGATTCCTTCCTTTATTTTTGACCCTCTAGGAATACAAAGTCTATCTCTAAACTTTGCCATTTCCTCATTGGTCATGACCAAGATCTTCTATGGTTCCTTAGAAGTCTTGCTCACTCTTGTCCTTTAGAGTTTCATTCTTCTTCGGCGCTTCAAAGAAATCCGAGTCCTTAGCCCTCTTAATATGTCCACCTTGCTCACTATGAAACTGTCTGGAATCATAGTCACTACTAGACTCAAATTCTCGAAACTCTCAAGAATTTCACTCTCTCTTGAACTATCCTTTGGGACACTTGTAAAACTCTCATACCTAGTGCATCAACCACTACTTTGGCCTTACCCGAATGATATCATATCTCAAGTTTATAAGCCTTGAAAACCTTTATCCATCTATCTATGCTGCCTCATGTTCAGCTTCCTCTAATCAACAAGCATCCTTAAGCTATCATGATCGCTGAACATCTTAAGCTAGACTCTTTATGAATATTGTTTCCAAAACTATAAGGTAATCACCACTGTGGCTAATTCCAAATTATACCTAGGGTAGTCTTTCTCTTGCAAATTTAACTGCCTAGATGCATAAGTATCTACTTACCTTTTTTGCATCCGAACAAACCCTAGTACTATCTATGATTACTATGCAACAATGAAGATGTATTTTGATGATAACAAACATGAAGATGATAAGAAGACCAAGTCCAAGATCTTCAAGATTAGCTTTAGGACTTAGGATTTCTTATGTACAGAGCTGTTAATAGATATCTCAATTGGTTAAAATTAAAAAGATCTAAAAATCTGTTCCTAAAATAAAACTGAGGTTTCAAAATATTTTTGAAAGATCAAAGGTTTTAGAAATTGGAAATAGTCTTTCAAAAGCAATTTAGAATGGTTTTCAAACTGTTTTTAACTGAGGTATTCGAATACCCCTCTATGGTATTCGAATAACCTGATTCCAATTCATACGTTTCTGTTTCTTCAAAAAAAACAGAGGTATTCGAATACCTCTTGTGGTATTCGAATAACCTGAATTCAGAATATGCCTTTTTAAACTAAGGTATTAGAATACCCTTGAATGGTATTCAAATAACCCTGCTTTGATCAGTTTTTTAAATTAAGTTTTGACAGAGGTATTCGAATACCCCCTTATGGTATTCGAATAACCTACGAGACTCAGCTTTTAAAATTTGAATTCCTACGAGAAGTCTCAGCATTTATTATCAAAATAAATGCACCCAACGGCCATTTCTCATACGAAGCTCTATAAATAGAGGCCTGGGTCACCTCTGATCAACCCCTAAACATTTTGATCAATTCTTGCTTGGCTGAAAATGAGTTTTACATTATTTTCTCTCTTTTTCTGTGCTCTTAATATTAAATCCTTGAGATATCTATGAGACAGCTCCTTAGTGCTTCAATTTGTAATTATTTACTCTGAGTGAGAGTTTCTCTTCTTCATCTATTTCTCTGATATATTGTATTAAAGGTGAGGTATCCCTCTAAGGTTTGTATAAGGGTGAGGTATCCCTCTAAGGTTTGTATAAGGGTGAGGTATCCCTGTAGGCTGAGGCTTTAGCACAAGGGTAAAGTTTTCCTGTGTGTGAAAAGTGCTTTTAATTGTAACGGTTGCAAGCACCTATTTTAAGCTTGTCTTGAATAGTGAAAAATCTCGAACTGTGTTTCGGGGACTGGACGTAGGCCACAAGTGGTTGGTGGTTGAACCAGGATAAATATTGTGTTTGCTCTTCTTTCCTTAATCTTTTATCTTTCTACACTTTATTTATTATATCTTGCAATTTAATTACTAGTTGTTCTTCTTATCTTCATCTTTTTGACGCCTTTTATTATTTAAATTCAGCATAGTTTATTTGTTTACGCTTTCTGCAAAAGTTTTTGTTACTCAATTCACCCCCCTCTTGAGTACTGGAAGCCACTTGGTAACAAGTGGTATCAGAACTAGACTCTTGTATAAAGAGCTTAGCTGCTTCAAGAGAATATGGCTTCCTCAAATGGTTTTTCAGTGGGATCTTCCATAAACCGACCACCCTTTTTCAATGGGGATGGTTACACATATTGGAAGGAAAGAATGAAAATATTCATCGAAGCTATTGATCTAGATATATGGGATGTTGTCGAAAACGGGGCATTTATACCTACACGAGATGTCAATGGTGTAAAAATCGAGACACCTAGAAGTGATTAGTATGATGAGGATAAAAGAAAAGTTCAACATAATTTAAAAGCCAAAAACATCATTACCACTGCTTTGGGGTATGATGAGTTTTTTAGAATTTCAAATTGCAAAACTGCTAAAGAAATGTGGGACACTTTACAAGTTACCCATGAGGATACTAGTGAAGTTAAGAGGTTGAGAATCAACTCTCTAACTCGCAAATATGAATTGTTTAGAATGAACCAAAGAGAAAGCATTCAAGAAATGCAAAAGAGGTTCACCCACATTGTTAATCATCTTGCATCATTAGGAAAAAGTTTTACAAATGAAGACTTGATTAACAAAGTGTTGAGATGTTTTAGCAAGATTTGGCAACCCAAAGTAACAGCAATTTTAGAACAAGGGACTTGACAACCATGTCATTAGCTACCCTTTTTGGAAAACTTCACGAGCACGAATTGGAACTAAACAGACTAAGTCAAAGTGAAGAAAATGACAAGAAGAAAAAGGGAATAGCCTTCAAAGCCACCACCTCAGTAAATGATGACAATAATGACGAGGATGAAGAAGGCACTAAAAACAATAAGATCAATAAGGAAAATTTCGGCCTTCTTGTAAGAAAATTTAGTAAGTTCCTAAAGAAAAAGGGGACACAAAGAAGACCACCCTTTCTTTCAAAGAAAACCCATAATAAAGGGGAAAGAACATCTTCAACTCCGACATGCTATGAATGTGGAAAACCCGGACACATGAAAATGGAGTGTCCAGCTTATCAAAAGAAAATGGAGAAGTTTGAAAAGAAACCATTCAAGGAAAGAAAAGGAAGAAGAGCCTACATAGCTCGGGATGACAACGACATGGTCTCATCTGACAGTTCAGATAGCGAAAAAGCCCATCTATGCCTTATGGCCAAAGGAGAAGAAGAAAAAGAAGAAAGTGACAACGAGGTAAATTCTGATTTATTGCCTTCTTATGATGAGTTACAAGATGCCTTCGAAGAATTACATAATGAATCACTTAGGCTTACTAAATTAATTTCTTCTTCTAAGAAAACAATTTCTTCTCTAGAAAATAAAATTCTTATTTTAAATAAATAAATTGAAGAATTAAAAATTGAAAATAAAACTTTAGTAATTATTGACACATGTTCATGTCATTCCTCACATGCTTCTACTTCTTCTTCTTGTTCTTCATGTCATTTACTTGAAAAAGAAATTGAAGATTTAAAGAACACTCTTGCTAAATTCACTTTTGGAAGAGATAATTTAAATATAATATTAGGTAAAAAAAGGGTTGTTTTGAAAAAGCTGGAATTGGTTATAACCCAAAAAATTAGCATAAATCTTATAAAAAATTCTTTGTTTATTTAAGTACTTCTAGTAGCCCATTTATTAAATGTTTTTATTGTGGAAAGAAGGGTCACAATGCTTCAACATGCAATGCAAGAAAAAATGTTAACACAAAAATTAGGACAAAAATGGTTTGGGTTCCAAAGGGTACTATACCCAAAACTGACACTGAATGACCCAAGAAAATTTAGGTACCAAAGGTTAAAAATTAAAGTTATGTTGTAGGTGTGCTTGAAAGCCAGAAGTTCAAATTGGTATCTCGATAGCGGCTGCTCCAAACACATGACCGGGGATGACTCAAAATTTACCACATTTATTCCCAAGAATCATGGACACGTTACTTATGGAGATAACAACAAAGGAAAAATTCTTGGAATCGGCAAAGTCAGTAAGAACCCCAACTCCTCTATTGAAAATGTGTTACTTATTGAAGGCTTGAAACATAACTTACTTAGCATTAGCCAATTATGTGATAAAGGAAATAAAGTAATTTTTTACTCAAATTGTTGCATAATTGAAGATAAAAATGATAAGCATGTTAAATTCATTGGTCATAGAATAAACAACATTTATATGATTAGTCTTGATGATATATCTTCAAATGATGTGAAATGCCTTTTAAGTAAGAATGATGATTCATGGTTATGGCATAGGAGAATTGCACACATTCACATGGATCACTTAAAGAAGTTGGTCTCTAAAGAGCTAGTAATTAGACTACCCGAGCTTAATTTTGTAAAAGATAAATTATGTGATGCATGTCAAAAGGGTAAACAAATAAAGGACTCTTTTAAAGCAAAAAATATAGTTTCAACTACTAGACCTTTACAACTTTTGCACATGGATCTATTTGGACCTTCCAGAACTATGAGCTTTGGTGGGAATTACTATGCTTTAGTGATTGTGGATGATTTTTCTAGGTTTACATGGACTTTATTTCTTGCAAATAAAAATGATGCATTTCTAGCATTTAAAAGGCTTGCCAAAGTTATTCAAAACGAAAAAGGTTTTCAAATTTCTTCTATAAGAAATGATCATGGTGGCAAATTTGAAAACAATGTTTTTGAAAATTACTGTGATGAACATGGCATTAATCATAATTTCTCTGCCCCTAGAACTCCGCAACAAAATAGAGTTGTAGAAAGAAAAAATCATTCTTTAGAAGAAATGGCGAGAATTATGCTTAATGAGGCTGCTCTTCCTAAGTATTTTTGGGCGGATGCTATAAGTACAGCTTGTTATGTAATGAACAGGGCCCTTATAAGGCCTATTTTAAAGAAAACCCCATATGAGTTATACAAGGGAAGAAAGCCAAATGTTTTACATTTTCATGTTTTTGGATGCAAATGTTTTGTCTTAAATAATGGAAAAGATAACCTAGGCAAGTTTGATGCTAAGTCTGATGAAGGTATATTTCTTGGTTATTCAAATCATAGTAAGGCTTTTCATGTATATAATAAAAGAACTATGACTATTGAAGAATCTATACATGTTGCATTTGATGAAACTGACCCAAATGGATCGAGAAAGGATCTTGCTATTGATGATGTTGCAGAAGTCTTAGCGGAACACATTTGGATAGCAAGGAAAAAGAAATCAAGAAGCAAGAAGACAAACAAAGACAAGAGGATTCACAAGCTTTGGATCTTCCCAAAGAATGGCGTACCTCAAAATATCATCCGCTTGATCAAGTAATTGGTGATATATCCAAAGGTATAAGTACTCGAAACTCCATTAGAAATGCATGTAACCACTTAGCTTTCGTTTCTCAAATCGAACCTAAAGACATCAATGAAGCCTTTAATGATGAACATTAGTTTCTAGCTATGCAAGAAGAATTAAATCAATTTGAACGAAACCAAGTTTGGGAATTAGTTCCTAGGCCTAATAATCATCCTATAATTGGCACTAAATGGGTTTTTAGAAACAAGCTTGATGAAGCTGGCCTAATAACAAGAAATAAAGCTAGACTTGTAGCAAAAGGTTATAATCAAGAAGAAGGTATAGACTATGAAGAAACCTATGCACCAGTAGCTAGATTAGAAGCTATTAGAATGTTACTTGCATTTGCTTGCATCATGGATTTTAAATTATATCAAATGGATGTTAAAAGTGCTTTTTTAAATGATTTTATTCAAGAGGAAGTATATGTTGACCAACCTCCAGGTTTTGAAAATCATGAACTACCCAACCATGTTTTCAAATTAAAAAAGGCCTTGTATGGCTTAAAACAAGCTCCTCGAGCTTGGTATGAAAGGTTGAGTAAGTTCCTTTTAGAACATGGTTTTACAAGAGGTAAGGTTGACACTACTCTTTTTATTAAAAATAAAAACCATGACATACTCCTTGTACAAGTATATGTAGACGATATTATATTTGGTGCCACTAACGAAAATCTGTGCAAGGAATTTGCTAAAATCATGCAAAGCGAATTCAAGATGTCCATGATGGGAGAACTCAATTTCTTCCTTGGACTTCAAATCAAACAAACAAGGAGTGGAACGTTCATTAGCCAAACAAAATATTGCAAAGAACTTCTCAAGAGGTTTGGAATAGACAACTCAAAGCATATAGCTACACCAATGAGTACCTCATGTTACTTGGATAAAGACGAAGCAGGTAATTCTGTAGAAATCACTAAATATCGAGGTATGATTGGATCTCTTCTCTATCTCACTACTAGTAGGCTTGATATAATGTTTAGCGTATGCATGTGTGCTAGATATCAAGCTAATCCTAAAGAGTCGCATCTAAGTGCTGTAAAACGAATTATGAAATATCTTGGTGGCACTACACAAGTAGGCTTATGGTACCCCAAAGGTGCCACTTGTAGTCTTATTGGTTATTCCGACTCTAATTTTGCTGGATGCAAATTAGACTAGAAAAGCACTAGTGGAACATGTCACTTGCTTGGCAATTCCTTAGTTTCTTGGCATAGCAAGAAACAAAATAATATGGCTTTATTCACTGCTGAGGCTGAATATATTGCAGCCGGAAGTTGTTGCGCTCAAATCCTATGGATGAAGCAACAACTTCTAGACTTTGGTCTTCAGCTATATCATATCCCTATAAGATGTGATAATACTAGTGCAATCAATCTGACAAAGAATCCCATTATGCACTCTAGAACTAAGCACATTGAGATAAGACATCATTTTATAAGAGATTATGTTCAAAAAGGTGATTGTGTGTTAGAATTCATTGAAACTAATAATCAACTTGCTGATACTTTCACAAAACCATTACCTAAAGATTCTTTCTTTCATTTAAGAAGAGAACTTGGCATTTTGGATCAATTATGCATTTAAATTCTTACCTTTGCTGCTCATTTATTGATTTATTGATCTTAAATTGTTACTGACTTGAGCATCAGAGATATCCTCAATTATGTTTTGTAGGTGCTCATTTAATTGGGTAAGCTTTTATCCTTCAAAAATGCATTCTGGACTTAATCTATATGCTTTTCAGTCTAAGTTATTCGAATACCTTCTTATGGTATTCGAATACCTTCATCTACACGAGTATTTTCATAATTTATAAAACAGGTGTATTCGAATACCTTAGTGGTTATTCGAATAACCTGAAGCCTCTTGCTATCAGTCACTAAATCCTATTTCTGGGCATTCGAATACCCTAAGAAGTATTCGAATACCTGTATGACTGGGGCCAAGTCATATTGGTCAGTCTATTCGAATACCTTTGAGGTATTCAAATACCCTCTATCAGATTGCCCTGTCTATTGCGTTTTCTAAACGGATGTATTTGAATACCTTCAGAGGCATTCGAATACCTTTGGGCAGTTTTATATAACCCCTTCGTAAACCCGTCTCCCTCATTCCTTCTTTCTCAAATCTCTTGGCCTCCTCACTCTTTTTCTCTCCTTCGTATACCCCATTCGAATACCACCCAACCGTTACATCTTCCTCATTCTCTTCAACCCATCCCTCTCACCTTCAAACCACCATCCATGACATCCTCCTCTAAGCGTGCTCGCACAAAAACCGTGCCATGCAACAACCCGTTGGATCTGTGAAGGCTCTCCTCCAACCAAGAGACCCTTGGATGCTTCATCACTCACTTCAGAGAATGTAACCTTGTGCAGCCTAAGTATCTTGATTTGGAGTTCTTTGAAAAAGAAGGTGGCTTTGATTTTCTACACCAGTTGAACCACCAGGGAGTGCTTCGTTTTTGCTCTTACAAGGCGGTTCTCTATCCTGATCTTGTAAAGATGTTCTACTGCAACCTAAGGATTGAAGGTCTGGAACTCCATTCTGATGTTAGTGATCAGCACATTGTGATCACTCCATAGGATTGGGTTCACTTCTTTGGGTTAGAATCTACTGGCCGTAACAATGAAGACAGTGAAGAGCTTCTCCAGCGGTTCGACAAAATTCAGGCCATTGAAGATGTGCTAAGACTTGGGTTGGCATTACCTCCAACTCAAAAAGGAGTCAAAGGGGGCATGATGAAGAGCCAGGACAGGCTTTTACATTATGCTTATGCCCACATCCTAGCTCCTAGAGGTGGGAACTACGCCTACCTGAGCGAAGATGATGTGTTTATGTTGTGGATTCTAAAGAAAGGATACCAGATTAGCTGGCCCGTCTTCATTATGAAGCACATGATGAGAGCTAAGGGAAAAGAACGTTCTAAGTTACCCTATGGTGTGATCATAACTACCATCCTAGGCAAGTATCCTCAGATTGTGGAGACCGAGCGCAAAACTCAGTTGACCCATCATAATGTGTTTGGTGCCTATACGCTAGGCAGAATGAAGATGATAAAGTCTGATGAAGGTTGGGTGTTCCCAGTTGAAGTTGACGATGATAAAGATGACCCAGCTGATCCTGCTGCCCCTATAGCCCCTGCTGATGCTGCCCCTGCTCCTGCTGCTGGTCCAGTTACTCTGGATCAAGTCATGGCCACCTTACAGGCCAACCGCGCTTATATGGAGGATAACCGAGCTTATTTGGAGCACACCTTCTCTGTCCTGTTTGACAGGCTTGACGGTGTTGAGCGTGAACAAGCTGCCTTGCGTGCCTTGCTATCTTCATGGGGTTCTAATTCCCCTCCTCCTCCTCCGCCAGATCCCTATTTCTAGGCTCTGTATTTGTTTTGCTTGTTTGGCTACATTGCTTTTTTTTTTTTTCTAATGTATACGTATATTCACCAAATTTATTAATGAAATCAATTTTTATGATGCTTCTTTATGCTTCCTTTTATGCATTTTATATCTGTTATATCTTTTTTATTATGCCAAAGGGGGAGAAAAATATAACCAGTAAATTTGAGAAAAGACAGGTAAAATAACTGATATTGGATTCCGAAATTAAGGGGGAGTTGCGCACATCTCTGATATTAATACCTCTTTTTGACAAAGAGGAGTGTAAGTTTCTTACCTTGTGAATTCCAATTATTTTTATACTGATGCTTTTCTCAATGATAGTTTGTCATCATCAAAAAGGGGGAGAATGTGATTACTATGCAACAATGAAGATGTATTTTGATGATAACAAACATGAAGATGATAAGAAGACCAAGTCCAAGATCTTCAAGATTAGCTTTAAGACTTAGGATTTCTTATGTACGGAGCTGTTAATAGATATCTCAATTGGTTAAAATTAAAAAGATCTAAAAATCTGTTCCTAAAATAAAACTGAGGTTTCAAAATATTTTTGAAAGATCAAAGGTTTTAGAAATTGGAAATAGTCTTTCAAAAGCAATTTAGAATGGTTTTCAAATTGTTTTTAACTGAGGTATTCGAATACCCCTCTATGGTATTCGAATAACCTGATTCCAATTCATACGTTTCTGTTTCTTCAAAAAAAACAGAGGTATTCGAATACCTCTTGTGGTATTCGAATAACCTGAATTCAGAATATGTCTTTTTAAACTAAGGTATTAGAATACCCTTGAATGGTATTCAAATAACCCTGCTTTGATTAGTTTTTTAAATTAAGTTTTGACAGAGGTATTCGAATACCCCCTTATGGTATTCGAATAACCTACGAGACTCAGCTTTTAAAATTTGAATTCCTACGAGAAGTCTCAGCATTTATTATCAAAATAAATGCACCCAACGGCCATTTCTCATACGAAGCTCTATAATTAGAGGCCTGGGTCACCTCTGATCAACCCCCGAACATTTTGATCAATTCTTACTTGGCTGAAAACGAGTTTTACATTATTTTCTCTCTTTTTCTGTGCTCTTAATATTAAATCCTTGAGATATCTGTGAGACAGCTCCTTAGTGCTTCAATTTGTAATTATTTACTCTGAGTGAGGGTTTCTCTTCTTCATCTATTTCTCTGATATATTGTATTAAGGGTGAGGTATCCCTCTAAGGTTTGTATAAGGGTGAGGTATCCCTGCAGGCTGAGGCTTTAGCATAAGGGTAGAGTTTCCCTGTGTGTGAAAGTGCTTTTAATTGTAAGAATTGCAAGCACCTGTTTTAAGCTAGTCTTAAATAGTGAAAAATCTCGAACTATGTTTCGGGGACTAGACGTAGGCCACAAGTGGTTGGTGGTCAAACCAAGATAAATATTGTGCCTGCTCTTCTTTCCTTAATCTTTTATCTTTCTACACTTTATTTATTATATCTTACAATTTAATTACTAGTTGTTCTTTTTATCTTCATCTTTTTCACGCCTTTTATTATTTAAATTCAACATAGTTTATTTGTTTACGCTTTTTGCAAAAGTTTTTGTTACTCAATTCACCCCCCCTCTTGAGTATTGGAAGCCACTTGGTAACACTATCTTCGAAGTATAACTGACTACTTCGAAGTTCTTATGGGAATCTGGAATTATCAATACTAACGTAGTGTTCAACCTTTGCTTTAACTATTGGAAACCATACTCACACTCTAAAGTCCACTTCTAAGCACTACCTTTCTTAGCTTATCTAATTAGGATAGCACTAACTGAGAAAGTCCACTACTGAACTCTCTACTCTAGGTTACAATGGTTATTCTTTCCATTATGCTTTTACTTAAACTTCTGCAATTTTCATCTTTTCAGAAATTATATAGCCCTTAAACTTGTACCACTTGTAACCCAAAATTGACTTTTGGCTAACTTGGCACGCCACTACTACTCTCTAAGATTTTCCAAATCTATCCTTGACATACTTTTTATGTCCTTTCATAATTTTGGAAAACTCGTAAAAATACTGTCTTTCTATTCTTTATTCTTAGATAACTAGATATCTGGTTAACTATACTTGGCGAAGTGTTTATCTTACTCCCTTGTCTGGCATAGGACTTAACGCATCTTATTACCCTTAGTAATAAGTTTTTCTCACTTTATTACTCTTGAGTGAGCTTAATTCACTACTTTGTCTTTGGTAAAGTTCTTGCCTCACTCTTCTATTAAGCTCGGCAAGATTTACTTGCTTTTACTTACTTGCTCTAGGTAAAGTGCTTTATTCTCGTCTTTACCATGATAAAATACTTTTCTCACTTCCTTAGATAAGAATTGTATTCTAATCTTTCTATAATTCAACTTTAACTATTAAAGGAACCACCACTTGAGAAAATCCAAGGCTTATCTCAACTGATCTTCTTGATCATCCTTCCTAGACCAAGACATTTAGTCTTGATAGTTCCTTCATTCGACTATCTAACACGAGCACAGTCTCACCCTTAAACTAAACAAGAACATAATCACTTGTCTCTCTTAGCAACTAAACCATTCCAACTAGGTAAGCAAACTAGATTCACAAAGTAAACAAACATGACTTACAAAGTAAATCAATACTCTCCTTATATACACATTAAAAGATTTTTCTTTACATGTGCTCTTATCTTATACCAAGTTGGAAGATTTCGTCGCCTCTACTACGCACTCTGATCTATGTTCTACTTGTGCATCTTGGTACCTTGGAGTCTGATTTACCTCTTTTTTTAAGATTGTTCATCTCAAAAGTATCCTACTCATATTTATCATTCCCCAAGCTACCACTTGAACTGGTGTTCCTTTTTCCTGATAGCTAATGAGACCAAGAGGCACCCTCACTGATCTCAAAATCTAATCTTTTTCCACTTTAGGAAACCTTCTAACTCTTGCTCCGTTATGACTCTAAAATTTTCTACTTCTCCAACTCTGCACTCAATGACTAGAATGGGGAAGTCCTTAATCTCCTTTTGAGCTTCACATACTAATCTTCAATAATATCCATTTGCTCTACCTTTAGGAATTCCAATTCCTCTGCTTTTTACAACTCAAGGGAATAAACACCTCTTAGGTGATTCTAGTACTAACCATCCCTATTGACCTTTCTGCTTCAACTCATCAACTTTCGGCTTCTCCTACTAACTTTTATGAAGCAAGGTCATCTTCTGTTCATCTGCGTACGCCATGGCCTCAAAGATCTCTTTATCACATGAAGCCATCTTTCGACTTTCGCTAAACTAAACTCTCCCTTGAATAACAAAGGAGTAACTTTTCTGAACTTTGAGAAATACTTATCTCTCATAAGTTCATCATCGTCTCTCACAACTTACTAAGCGAGTTCTTATTCTAGTTGTTCTATTTCTCTTCTACTAATGGTAGTCTGCTCTCTCAAATAGTAGTCATTTCTCTAACAGTTCTAGTTATCTTTTCTTTTACCAGACTCCTAACCTCATAGATTTGCTCGGTAGTTGTCACAAGCTCTTGTACATTTAGTACAATACATATTGAGTTAGATAGGCTCAATATAATGTAACTGAACGACAGTCACCATTAGCACACATTTATAAGGCTAGTCATGCAATCCTTTTTGCATATCTCACAATAAGATAAAAGAATACATAACAATTAGTAGAAAACTCCAATCTTAACTATGCTTAATCAGTCCATACCCCAGCTCACAGGATGAACTGCTCTAATACCATAATGTAACAGTCCAATATCTATAACCTAGTATATATAACATATACCTAGATAAACAGTATCAGTCTTGTTACTTCTAATATAAACCTGAACTAATCCATAACATTTAAATTAATCATTATGGAGAGCCATAACTAAAGTTATACATATGAACTTTTATTCATACAACTTTTATATTTTCAAAGCAAATATAAATTTATACATAATCTTTGAATAAAAAACACGAAGCTAAACTCTTCTAGTTCTTCTGCTATCTTCATCGTCTTACCCACTCAAAGGATCTTGACCTGCTAATCATGAAACATAAAGGAGTGAGAATATAAAAATTCTCAATAAAACATATATCTCATGATATTAAAACTAAATATAAACAAAAATATATTTCTAAACTAAAACTTATATATGTAAATTAAATATATTTAGGAATTGTATTCCTTTCTTTGGCATTAAGCCTACTTATCCTTAGTCTAAATATACTAATCCTTAGCTTAGCCTTGGACCTGATATCCTAGGCCTAGCTTTGGACAACTAATCCTTAGCTTCACCTTGGACCTGACATCCCTGGCCTAACATCGGATAACTAATGCTTAGCTTCGCCTTGGATCTGACATCCTTAGCTTAGCATCAGATAACTAATCCTTAGCTTAGTCTTGGACTTGACATCCTTGACTTAGCTTTGGATAACTAATCCTTAGCTTCACCTTGGACCTGACATCCTTGGCTTAGCTTTGGAAAACTAATCCTTAGCTTCACCTTGGACCTAACATCCTTGACTCAACTTTAGATAACTAATCCTTATCTTAGTCTTGGACCTGACATCCTTGACTTTGCTTTGGATAACTAATCCTATCATGAAGCACTCCGGTGTCACCACTTTACTAGGCTTACCCGATAATGCTCACTACTTAGATAACTAGTCTTTTCACGAAACATTCTGGTGTCACCACTTTACTAGTCTTACCTGGCGATGCTCACTACTTAGATAACTAATCTTTTCATGAAACACTTCAGTGTCACCACTTTACTAGGCTTACTCAGCAATGTTCACTACTTAGATAACTAATCTTTTCATGAAATACTTCGGTGTCACGACTTTACTAGGCTTACCCGGCAATGCTCACTACTTAGATAACGAATCCTTTTTAAATAAAGGAACCAACTCTTGCCAACCAGATCTTATGGCATATAATTATTGCCAACAAGACCTTGTAACACTTAACTCTTGCCAGCTAGGCCCTATGGTGCTCAAATCTTGCCAACTAGGCCTTATGGCCCTCAACTATTGCCAACTAGGCCTTATAGCACACAACTCTTGCCAATTAGGCTCTATGTTACTCAACTATTGCCAATTAGGTCATATGGCGCTCAACTATTGATAACTACGCCCTATGATGCTCAATTCTTGCCAACTAAGCCTTATGGCACTCAACTATTGCCAACAAATCACTATGGCGCTCAACTATTGCCAACAAATCTCTATGGCACTCAACTATTGTTTAATAACAAACTAGTGATTAGGATTTAATTTGAGCGGTTACTGAATTAAGTGAAACTTAAGGAAAACAAGAGATTTATCTCACAATCACATAAAAGTATAATTGTTTATATTTGTATAAAGGGAATGTAAGTTAGCATAATCATATAAATCTAGTGGTGGATTCCATCTCTTAACCATTATCTTTTTAATTGGTAGTTCAAATGATGTTTACTGTTATTACTTTAAATTCAATTTCTGTTTTTAGTTTTAATAAACAAAACCCTTTTTTTATTATTTACTATTTTTGAGTGTTTAAATTAGGAATCAATTCATAGTGATTAATTGAATTATTTCTCAGTGGATTGACCCTTGTTAACTACAACTAGTTGCAAGGTTTTTATACTTTGGTGGAACTTGGCAACTGAATTTTGTTCTAAATTTTAATCACAATCCACACCACAACAAATTTTGGCGCCGTTGCCGAAGAACTAATTGTCCAATTGCGCTATTAATTTGTTTCTTATTTTTCACTCTGTTTTTGTTTTTTGTTTTTAATGTTTTCATTCCTTCTTTCCGACTATTTTGAAGGTGTTCATGTCCAGTGGTGAAGTGAATGAGCAATTGAGGAATCTAAGACGTTACTTTGAACAAGTCAGCTTACAGTTTCCTTTTCAATTCACACCTGCTGACGTCGAAGCTACCCACCATATAGATCTATCTAGTTCTGAGATATCTTCTGAAACATTTGAAGAAGTGGTTATGACAGAAAATACTTTAAGGGCGTTGGGTGCTCCAAACTTGGACCAGCAGCCTTTATGCATAGAAATTCCAAAAATTAAAGGAGCATTTGAGTTGAAATTCGGCTAAATCCATCTTTAACCATCTTTCAATGAATTAGATGGGGAGGAACCCAACAAGCATTTGAAGGAAATCCATGTAGTTTGTTCTAACATGAAGCCTACAGGAGTTTCAGTAGAACAAGTCAAGCTCAGGGTTTTTCCATTCTCATTAAAAGATTCTGCAAATGAGTGGCTAGACTATTTGCCACCCAAATCTATCCAGTCATGGCAGGACATGGCTTGGGCCTTCCTAGATAGATATTTCCCTACTTTAAAGGTTGCAACCATTACAAAAGAAATTTGCGGCATCCAACAAAGGTATGGGGAATCACTTCATGAGTATTGGGAGAGGTTTAAGAGACTGTGTGCTAGTTGCCCTCAACATCAAATCAGTGAGCAACTTCTGATTCAGTATTTCTATGAGGGATTATTGGTGATGGATCATAACATAATTGATACTGCTAGTAGAGGAGCTTTGGTTGATAAAACTTCCCAAGAGGCTAGGAATTTGATCTCAAGGATGGCTGCGAACACTCAACAATTTTTCACTCGGAATGACACCGGAGTGAGAGAAGTTAAAGAGGCAGAAACGACTAGTTTTTAGCAGCAGATGACCCAGTTAACTGCCATGGTTCAGCAGCTTATGGATAATGGAAAAGCACAGGTAAATGTTGTAACACCCCTCGTAGGGCATCATATTTCCAACTACCAACTTATAATCTGAAAATCAGTTCATAAAAGGTTTGAGTTATAAAATATGGGTTTCAAAATTTCTTCTCACGGAAATATAAATTTACTAATATTTATAAGTAATACTAAAAAATATATTTAAACTGATTAAAACTCATATAACAGACACCACTTAATATTTAACAATTATTCAATAAATATAAAACTTACAGACTCACTTTTTAAACAGTAGCAAACCCCATCACGGGTCCTACTTAATAGCACAGTAAAACACTAACGAAAAAACTTAACATAGTTATTCCTTCTTGTATCCATCTTGATGTACCATGTATCTGTTCCTTGTCAATACTGCACACTATCGAATCCTAAATGACCACTGCTCAATGTTATCACCAATCTCAGAATATCTACCACCCGTCACGTCTAAGAAAACTCGTTCCATCTACTACATAATTTTTAACAATACAAGCACAACAAAATAATATAACAAAGAGGTGAGATCACCTACGCCAATACCAACATGGTAACATAGAGATAACACAAACAGCACACCACACAGATATATCATACCATAATTACAATTATGTCATCATCATAATGTATAAAATAACAATAATTATAATAATGCCATCAACATTATTTATCATCATCATCATCCAATATTCCTCAATTAGAAATTGATATTCAATATTTATGATAATGCCCTCAACATTATTCAAGTATTCAACAGTTCAATTATCATAACCAATGCTCAATAATGATGCATATGTTATGCATGTAGACTCAATGTCCTACTCCATGGAGGTTTTCACAATTTTGATAAGAATGCTCTGATTAATTGTCAGCCTTAGCCCGAAGGAGTCGTCGAAAAGAATCGTGTTATTGTCGGATATCGTGAATGCGTTGCAATGGACTGCATCGCCAAGTGGCATATGGTCCAGCCTTAGCACACAGACAAATATCCACTGGTCGACCGCCGCGCCTTGACACCCCCAAGATCCATCATAGACCTCACTATCAATCCTCATTCCCTCTTCAACCACAAGGGTCACAATAGCATCAGCTATTAATTTTCGTTCAATGCAATTTTGTTCAAATTCATGATATGCCTCAATGCATATTTTACAATTTCATCATATGCTTCAATGCAGTATTCCAATACATATTCAATGCATCAATGTCAATCACAGGCAAAATTCATCATTTTCTCATACAGTGTCCATACACTGGTTCAACAGTAATCATACTGTATATTTAATAGCGAAATCATGTTATCGCGTTTTCAAAGTCACAAAACACTTTTGTCGTGTTTTCATAATCGCGCAACATTTCTGTTACGTTTTCACAATTTCACAAAGTTTTTGTTACATTTTCAAATCAAGTAGCAATTTTTCATCGTTTCTTAATTACGTAAAAATATTCTATCATTTTTTTCAATCACGTAGTGATTTTTCAACGTTTTCTTAATCACGTAAAAATATTTACACGTTTCTTAAATCGCGTAGCGATTTTCCACCATTTTCACAATCGCGTGACTTAAAAATCATTCTTTTAAGTTGCATAAACCATTTTCCATCATTTTCAAAATATTTAAACGCTTTCCAAATCGCGTAGAAATATTTTAACGTTTTTCAAATCGTGTAGCTTAAAAATCACGTTTTTAAGTTACGTAAATCATTTTTTACCATAATTCCGTTATGAAAAATATTTCTCAACATTCAAAAATTCCATTTCAACCTTTCTTAAAATAATATGACTCCTCACATTATTTTTCACATTTTCTTACTCAAGAAAATCCTTTTCACAATAAATTCCATAAAATCACCTTTCCATTGATTTTAAATCAATGTTTCTCTCTTAAAATTTCCTAACGTGCTCCAAAACCCAAAGGATGAGTTTTACGTTAGTAAATTTTAAATTATCAACGTTTCCTTTATAAATCAAAATAAATTCTCAAATTCAATCCTTTTCCAAAATAATTTGAGGTTCAAACCCTTACAACATCTATTTTCCTTTCATAACCAAAATTTCTATTTCTCAAGTGATAAAACACTCTGATTTCATTTCCAAAATCATTGTACTAAATCAAATTATATTTCTACTTTGAAAATCACGTTGTTTCATAAAACCAAGGCATTTACAAACCTTCAAAAGCGTGGTACATGGTTCCAATGGCCATCAAATATTTTTCCTTCTAAATCAATTAAGTACCATTCTTGTTTTTTTTACACAAACAAAACCATTAAAATTTCTTTCAAAAATCGTGAAAGACTTGGTCTTTGAAATCAAAACGTTTGTTCATTTTCACTTTCTTTGCAAATTCTTAAAATCATCAACGTATTACTCATAATTAGTAAAATACTTAGAATTTCTTGCTCCCAAAATTAGTTTAAAACCGTGATGCCTCTATGGTTCTTTGGAATCAAAAATTATTTTCCTTTCCATCATCACATCATGGCATACATATACATATTCATTATATATATTTCAAGCATACCATAAAAGCAAATAAAAATCATACTAAGCGTGCAAGCACAAATAAACCATGCTAAGCATATAAACCACATAAACACATAAACACCCACAAATAATTACATGATCATGGATATGACTCCTCACATGGATTCACAATCCATCAAATACCAAACCATCCCTCACCACCATACTTGGTTGGTGAGATGGATCTCCCTCTTACCTCTTGAAGATCCTCAAAAGCTCCTAGTTTTGCTTCTTTTTTCAAGTCTTTCACCACCAAAAACTTCTTAAACATAAAACAAAACACAAGTTTATTAGTATATTTAGCTTGAACTAGGGGAACCATGGATCAAACATGGCTTAGAACATGAAAAAGAGAGAAGAAATGAAGTTTCCTTATACTTCACCTCAAATACCCTATAACTTTGCTCTTGAAGAAAGTCCTTGAAGATGAATGATTTAGAGAAAGTCTCCAACATGAAAGTTGCTTAGAATATCATGTAGATTCAAGATCTATGGTTGGATGAAATTAAAAGAGATTGGAGGGTGATTTTGGGTGGTATGGCCGAATGGTTCCTCTTGAAGAACAAGGATGGAGTTTTTTATTTTTGTGAAAGAAAGGCTTCTTAGACTTGGTTACGATAAAGAATGAAGTGAAAACACTTGGTTTTCCTTCCTACCAATTTCGTGAAGCTCCTTGGAAAATCCCTAAAAATTATAAACAAGTCTTAAAATCAATAACAAGTAAAAGAATAGGTAAATCATGGTTCAAGCATGGCTTAGAAAATTAAAATTAAAAGATTGGGTGAAGAAATATGAACTTTACCCTTTTTGAAAGAAATTTGAAGCTTGGATTTGAAGCTAAAGATGAATGATTTTGTGAAAACTCATAACTAGAGATGTTCTTAGAATGGTGTTTATGTTTAAAAAATGTGTTTAGATGAAATTTTAGAAGCTTGGAGGCATGGCTTCTAGGTGTTGGCCAAAACTTGCTTGGAGAAGGAATGAGAGAAAATTTTGAAGAGCTTTGGCTTTTTGGAATTGATCAATAATGACCAAGAATGACAATAATGTGGTCTTCAAACCTATCCATGCTCTTAAGCTTCACAAAATTGTCCCCCCCTCTTCATGCACTCCAAATTTGTGACAAATTTCACTAGCCATTATTTGAAGCATTCCTAACCATTGATTAGTTCAATGGTTAGGATTAAGGTAGATTCTAGGTGTAGCCTTTAGATTAGAAGACTTAATCTAGGCCATTGGATCTTTCTCCTTGAAATTATAGCCATTAGATGTATCTCCAAAATGAAGGGTCAAGATTACTCCTTCAAACTTTACATCCAATGGTCATAAATGGTCCTTGTCACTTTTTAAGACCAAATCTCCACCCTTGATTAAATCAATGGTTGATATTCAAAGTCTTCCTTATTAAGCTTGTATTTACAACCATTGATTAGATCATTGGTGAACATCCAAAGCTTCCTAACTAAGTTTATTCCCACACCATTGATTAAATCAATGGTGATCGTCCAATGCTTCTTCATTAAGTTTGTTTCTCAACCATTGATTAAATCAAGATCAAGTCTCCACTGTTGATTAAATCAATGGTGGATATCCAAACTACCAATGTTGACTTAAGCAGTATAATATTTATTTTTCTATCTGCTATTACCCTCCGAATAATATTTTTACTGTATTTTTATTGCCCGATAATTAAATACAATACAAAATACAATAAAAGAAAATTTTAAAAACTGTTTTCGGATTCAGGTTTAGTAAGATCCCCCGTCTCCGTCTAAACAGTACAAATTTTTCTATCCGCAGAAAAATTTTCACTTTTCGGGACCTACCTGGGCCCACAGACAGCCAAAAAACAATCAGAGAAATGTAAAAATTTCATACTCATCCACAAAATCATAAAAATTATAAAACTTATGAAAATCAAGTCGGATTAGTAAAAATCATTAAGGATTTTCAAAAAGAAATAAAATACGAAGGCTCGTATACAGCCTTAAAATAATATTAAAATAATAAAAAAACGTAAAAACTCCCAAAAATTCTTAAAAATCACAAAAATTATAAAATTCACAGAAGTCGAATCGGATTATTCAAAATAATTAAGAATCACCCGAAATAAATAAAATACGAATTTTCAGGGTGTTACAAATGCTTGTGGGATTTGTTGCTCTTATGGGCTTCCTATTGATATGTGTCCCACACTACAAGAGGACACAAAAGAGGAGGTAAAGGCAACCGGGGGATATTCTGGACCTTCCAAAAACTACAACCCCTACTCTAATATATATAATCCGGGGTGGAGAGATCATCCTAACTTGAGCTATGGAAAGCAGCCCCAGAGTCAACCTCCAACCTATGGACCTCCAGGATTTCAACAGAGACAAGCATCTTTCCCTCAAAGGCAACAACAAGCTCAAGCTCTTAAACAAGGTGAGCCTTCACTGGAGGAGTTAATGAGGTAGATGGCTACTATTAACATTCAATTTCAACAAGAAACAAGGGTCACCATCAATAACCTGTAGAACCAAGTGGGGCAGTTAGCCATAGAAATCAACAAGGTTCAGAGCTAACTTTCTAGGAGACTTCCCTCACAATCGGAAGTGAATCTAAAGGAAAATGTTAGTGTTGTCATATTGCGAAATGGGAAGAGGTTAGATGAACCTCCACCTCCCCCATAAGTCACTAAAGAGAAGGATCAAAAGCCAAAGGAGGTAAATGAGGAGGGGCAAAACTCTAAGGCCCCTAAGGTAAGTATTCCTGCACCCCTTCCTAAGTATGTCACTAAGGCTTCAGTCCCTAGTAGGTTGGTTAAGACCAAGAGAGATGAGGATAAGAAGGATAGAGATTTTCTTGAGACTTTCAAGAAAGTGGAAATCAATATTCCATTGCTGGATGCAATCAAGCAAATCCCAAAATATGCCTAGTGTCTTAAGGAAGTATACACCCAGAGGAGGCGACTGAAGGGTAATGAGAGAATCAATATGAACCAAAATGTTTCAGACCTCATTCAACCTATGCCTCAGAAATGCAAGGATCTAGAGACTTTTACAATTCCATGTGTTATAGGCAACTACAAATTTGAGCATGCCATGCTAGATTTAGGTGCTTCTATTAATGTAATGCCTATGTCTGCTTTTAATTCTCTTGGACTTGGCCCTTTGCATTCTACAGGTGTTGTGATTCAGTTGGCTAATAGAAGCAATGCATATCCAGCCGGGTTAATTGAAGATGTATTGGTAAAGGTTGATAAGCTAATTTTTCCTGTAGAATTTTATGTTCTGGAAATGGAGGTGGAGTCACCATCCAACAAGGCTCTGCTCATTTTAGGGAGGTCATTCCTCAAAATAGCAAGAACCAAAATAGATGTGCATGCAGGAACTCTGTCTATGGAGTTTGGAAACTAAATTGTTCAGTTTAACATTTTTTACACTATGAAGTATCCCATGGAGAAGCATTTTGTTTTTCATATTGATTTACATGATGATTTAGTTAAGGAAACTTATGATGAATTATGTGATGAATTTCCTGATTTAATTGGCTTCAATGATTCTATCCATTATCACTCATGTACTAATTGTGATAATGATATGATATGTGTTATTTGTGCTGAGATTTCTGCATACTTGAGAGCTGATGATTCTGTTTATGCAACAACTAATGGTATTAAAGGATTTATCAATAATGATCATGAATCAGTTGTAGAATCTAAGACACAAAAGGAGATGAAGTTGAAGCCCATTCAAGAACTTTCAAAGAAGGGAAAAGAGCATCGGATGGCGGTCACTACTGTGGTAGATTTTGTTTTTGGACCATGGTCCAACATAAACAATAACAATGATGTTGATAAAGTAAACATGCTACAATTTAGTGGTGAAGCCAAGGAAATTACGAAATACCAATAGGACCCTGGTGGAAGCCTCCTCATTTGATAAGGACGTTTCTTTTCTTTCCCTTTATTTTATTTTACTTATCCTTCATTAATTGATGATTTTGATGGATGTTGTTTTTCTTTTGAGCTTTACATTGAGGACAATGTAGAATTTAAGTGTGGGGGAGGATTTTACATTTTGTTTTCTGTCTTAACTTTTGTTTTCTGTTTTCTATATTTTAATTTTGTTTTTGCTTTTAAATTCTATTTTTCCTGTTTTTGAAAAAAAAAAGTATTTGTGTGTTTTTATTTGATTTCCAATGATGTTTAAAGATTTGTAAAGTTTATGAGTTTGAAGCAATTGAAATTCAAGGTTATGATTAATAAAGTTCTTATTCCATCTTGAATTTGACATGCTTGGTTTTGGATGTTTGATTAGTGGATTGAGATTAATAGATGTATACCTTGTGAGATTTTGACCCTATTGATGGATGGATTTAGCAATTATGTCATTCTCTTTTTTCTTGTGTGATTTTCACTCATGTCTCACTCTAGAACTTGCTTTGATTCTTTTTGAGATTATAATTTTCACTTGCATGCATGAACATGATTGAGGTCTTCTTTCTTGATAAACTACTTTGGCCAAATAGCCAACTTTGCATTATTTCCCCTTGATTACCCCCTTGAGCTTATTTGTCTATTCTTAGTCTTAGCTCATTATATGCCTTATGTGAAAAATTATGATTTTACCTTACCTTAGAGAATGGGAGAATATTGGTTCATTTTCATTGGATGAGCTCTTTTGCTTGCAAGTATTTGATAGGACAAGTGTGGGGTTATGCAAGTTGATGTGCAATATGCAAAGTGTTGGTGGAAAAAAAAGAAAAAAAAATGCAAAGAAAAAGAATAAATGCAAGAAAAGTTGTAAAAGAAAAGAAAGAAAAAGGAAAGAAATATGTAAAAAGAATGTGCATTATATAGATTTGAGGGGATAAAATTTCATGTTTGTCAATTGAGTTCCTCCCCAATGTCCTTTTATTATCTTAGGTACTTATCTTGCCATAACCATATTATTTCCTTCCCTTACCTTAGCCTCATTACAACCTTGAATAAAGTCTTCTTGATTTGTGTATGCATGTGTTTAAGTAATAGAGAAGTAGAAGATAAGCAAGCTTGTGGTAGTGCATTTTTCATGAGTTGAATTAAGTGAAATACTTACCTTGTAAACACTTGAGAGATTGAGAGTGTATCTTGTAAGGATCTATCATTCTTAATTCATGTTTTTCAAATTGAAGATACATTGTTTGTTAGTTTGAGATGTGAAGAATTGTTATCTCTTGAATGTTTTGATCCCTTGAATCTTTTATTGCTCTTCTTGCTTACAAACTTTTGTCGTTCTTGAATATCTTTGGGAATTGAGTCTTTAAAGTTTTTAGCTTTTGAATTTGTTTTGTTTTTCCTTGTTCCATAGTTTGGTCTTATGTTTTGCCCATGAGTGCAAAAGGCTAAGTGTGGGGGTATTTGATCTATTGATTATTTCTATATCTTGAATATCTTATGTTTGATCAAATTGGACTTCATGTGTGGTTAATTTTTAACTTTTAGCTAAGTTTCTAGATATGAACTTTAATCAGATCCTTATTGTGAAACTTTGCTTAAGTGCATTTTATAAGAACTTATAATCGATTATGTTTTTCAGGAGATCAATATCACCCCTCAAGGAGAAAATAGAGTATGTGAAGAATCATGGCTAAATATGAAGAAAGTAAGTAACATGGCCTGTGTCACTAGACACGGGGTGGGCCGTGTACTTCTCTAGCACTTCAACAAGATTCTGCACTGGACCTGACTAAGAACACGACTCATATCACCAGACACAGGTTAGGCCATGTCCTTCTCTATCATCACAAAGGGGATCCAATTCTGAGTACACTTGAGGACAAGGCCCATGTCACCAGACACAGTGTAGGCCGTGTCCCTCTCTGACTTGCAATCTTGTTGGAATTTGTGTTACCAAACCCTGACACGGGACAGGCCGTGTCATGTGACATGGCCCGTGTCTTCGCATCAGGAAAGCATATACGAATTTTAATGATGCACTAGGTATCCAAAGATATAAATAGGGTTGCCTAAGGTCCTAAAAGGGGTCTCTGGACTAGGAGCCGTCAAGTTACTAGAGAGAATACAAAGAACAAGCAAGAGGAAGATTTGATCAAGGATTGAAGACTGGGGTTCGAGCAATCAAAGATCAATCAACCTTAAACCTTGGAAACTAGTTTGATCTTTAGTTTTCTTCTCTTCGTTTATTCTAGACAATGTTTTTCTTTAATTCTTTTTCTGATTTTGAATTTGTCATGTGTGGCTAATTTTCTTATTTGGTTAAGGGAAGATGAAACCTTAGTTCTGATTAAGTGAAGCTTGTATATCTCTTTATATCAATTCAATTGAGTTTTTATTCATATGTTTCTGATCTTAATTCGGTATAAAGGTTTTTATACTCTGCTATTTTCGGAAGTGGTAAAACTAGGATTGCTATGCACGGTTGTGGTGGTAGGACTAGTGAGACATATGATCTAAGTAATTTAATCCCGGTGTATGATTAGATGTTAGTGTGATTAGTTTTTAAATCTTAATGCAATCATTAGGTGGGGATAAGAGCGGTTGCTTTATAACTAACTAGTGATTAGGTTTTAATTTGAATAGTTGCTGAATTAAGCGAAACTTAAGGAAAACAGGAGATTTATCTCAC
This sequence comes from Ormosia emarginata, assembly GCA_029884605.1. Classification (NCBI taxonomy): domain Eukaryota; kingdom Viridiplantae; phylum Streptophyta; class Magnoliopsida; order Fabales; family Fabaceae; genus Ormosia; species Ormosia emarginata. The sequence continues at coordinate 7,504,662 of JAQQTP010000087.1, forward strand.
AAATACATAAAAGCATAATTGATTATATTGGTATAAAGGGAATGTAAGTTAGCATAATCATATAAATCTAGTGGTGGATTTCAACTTTTAATAATTGTCTTTTAATTGGTAATTCAAATCGTGTTTATTGTTATTACTTTATATTCAATTTCTATTTTTAGTTTTAATAAACAAAACCCTTTTTTTATTGTTTACTATTTTTTAGAGTTAAATTAGGAATCAGTTCATAGTGATTAATTGAATTAGTTCTTTGTGAATCGACCCTTGTTATCTACAACTGGTTGCAAGGTTTTTATACTTTGGTGGAACTTGGCAACTGAATTTTGTTCTAAATTTTAATCACAATCCACACCACACCACTCCCTCTAAGATAAAGATGGCCTCCAATCTTGGCTCTTTCAGCTCTCTTTCAGCCTGAAAATGAAGATTTAGCTATTGGGTTCTCTCAGAAACCAAAACCAAAAAAGTAAAATGAAAGTCCTAAAAAGCTCTCCTTTTTGAAATCTATGATAAAGTATTTATAGGCCCACAGATTTTGCGCTTCACGCTGTGGTGCATAGAAAATTAGGTCACCAGTGCCGCGACGTTCATTTCCTTGCGCCGCGGCGTTGAAGCCTCAAGTTATCAAGGTGCATAGGCAAAGAGCAGCACATTGTGGTGTAAACATACTAGCGCCGCAATGTGATCCACTGAAGCTTCTCTTGTGATTTCTTTTCCAATGTGGGGCCTTGGCTCGCATCAATATGGTTCTTTTGGGCTCATCCTGCGATTGAGAAATTAACCAGTGAAATACAAATGAAATCAAACTCAATCCATTCAAAGATTAGGAAGAATTTTAATAAGATTGGAAAGGAAGACATCAACATGGATTTTACATGAAAATAGAGCTAAAGCCTTCCAACAAGGCGTAACAACAAGGACAAAGCAATCAATAATGCATAGAGATAAGGCACAAATAACTACATTCTATGGAGTTATCATACCCTCAAACTTAGATATTTGCTAGTCCTTGAGCAAAACAGAGTCTGACTACACTTGTAAAGACAATTTCTACTTTAGCACTAGTACATGATGATTGCATTAAACCTCAAAGAATATGCATGCCTCATAATCTAATCCAAACATATACAATCCTTATCATACAAACAATCAAAGCTTCAAAGCATGCATAACCTATTTTCCATAAACATGGAAGCAAAACCTTTTCAGTTCAAATCATACTCAACCGGATCAGCTTATGAGCAAATGCATGGATATAAATTAAAAGAATTCACAAGATTGTAATGCAACTTTCTCTCCACTAATATAAATCGCACATAATTGAGGATCAACAGGGACTTTAATAGCTTGTAATGTCAAGCCATGGTTATGGGGTGAAGAACAAAGGGGAAAGGATAACAAACAAACATTGAGAAACACAAATAGGTTATTTCAAGACTTGAGACCAAGTGAAAATAGCAGGGTATTTAACAGTGAAAGACTAAAACTCTCCAGAACCATGCAATACTTTTCATATTTAACTTTTTTTTTTCTTTTATTTGCTTTGCTTATCTCTTTTCTCTCTTTTCTTCTTCTTTTTTTTTATACTTATACAAAACAATCTTTTTCTTTTACTGCATCTGGCTCCTTCAGGCTCATTTTGTATTGAAAATATTAATACCCCTAATCACTAAACTCAAGAAATAACATATCATGCACTCAACAAACATTGATGGTATGAACAAAATGCAATGCTTTCACGTGCATTAGAATGGTTAACATGGTAACAAATACAATGGTAATGAAAAACATATAAGGCCAATAATTAAAAAGCTTCAAAGGGGACCTATGGATATCATCATGTAAGGGTAAGTTTGAAAGGCTCAATCGGTCTAAACAATGCCCTAATCATTTCCTTAATCATGTACAATTTATTATTTCACTTCAAGAGAGTCGCAAAACAATTTTAGAGATAAAAGACATCTCCATATGTACTAACCATAAACATTCTCTAGAAAAGCACTCAAATCTAATTCGAAGCTAAACAAGTATAGGAACGAAAAACTCATCATGCATAAAAAGAATCTAGATTAATCGGCATGCTTCCAAGATCACATAAGGATTCACAAAAAAATTTGAAGCTAATTTGCATCCCTAATTATCATTGGGCAATCATTACACTAGCTAATGACATCATGTTAAGCATTCAAATAATTTCACAATATTAAACATGCAAATCAGTCATTACGTGCACCAAATCACATAATAAATAAAAATAAAACAATAATTATACTAACAATATTTCAACAAAAATAAACAGTCAATATCTATCAAAATACTAGACACTCCCCAAAACTTGAGGGAAACAGTGACCTTATTGTACAGTATACATAACAAAAATAAATAACACAAAATAATGGAGACTGCCCTGAATGCATCAATATACTCATCATCAGCATTGGGAAAGAGCTCTGTATCACCACCACTATCATCTTCATCAAGAAGTGGCTCAGTATCGCCCCACTATCATCGTGATGAGCTGTTGGATCCTAGTGCTAATGTGAAGGGTCGGCTCCATCAAAGGGAGGGTATGGTGGGATGGGGAAGTCATAAGTGGAGATGTGAAGGCGCTCCGCTAGCCACCTAATGATCTCGATGGTGTACGTCTGCATAGCGGCCACGTGGTGAAGCTCAGCTCGCACATCATCCACCACCTAGGGAAGCTAGGCTGCATTAGCTGCTCTGTGCGCCTGCCTCTGAGCTCTGCGGGGTACTGCTGCTGCTGATGGAGTTGCTCTAACCCTCCCAATGAAGTACTCATCGAGGGGTTGTTTGATGTCAGTAAGCTCCTCATGCAGGTCCATGGCACACCCCTCTTCTAGCGTAATACATGAATAAGGGAGGGGAAGAAAAGGTTGAGCGACTCTATAGTCGACCTTTGCAGCTGCCTCTAAAGGATGTCCGCCACATCGATAAAGCACCTCTATAGTATAACATATATCAGAATAGCCCTGTCGCGCATAACCTCTGACAGGTTGTTGGAGGGTAGAATCCTAGTGCTGATGAAGTGGTACCAGGCCTTTGCCTCTGGGGTCAAGCACTCACAGGAGAAATATCGCGCTTGGTCATGCTGTGGTATGGTCCAAATGACCGGCTGCGACTCGACAGTGCATATATGAGTCGTGATGACCTGCAAGTTGATCCCCTCTACTGGCTCCTGACATATGAACTCCTGGTACTCACATATCAAGGGAGGAGGGGGTAAGGACAATGCCGCTTTGATGGACTTAGCAAAAAAAGAAACACGGCACCTCTGCACGCTGATAGTGGTGGACTCCTGGTGAATGAATACAAGGTTCATATAGAATTCAAGAACCAAGGGTAATAGGCCCCTATTGGGGTGTTTAGCGAACTCCCCCCACTGGTGGTGGCAGATAATGGCCTCGATATCTGGCTGTATGGAGTCCCTGAAACTAAAGCCTCTCTTTATAATCACATTCTTTGTGACCAAAGTCTCATATCAGTCTTGCGCCTTAACAGACATAAATCTAGTATAGTCAAACTCGCGGGGAGGATTTGGCAACCTTTGCTGCTCTCTGCCCTCTCTTTTGACTTGTTTAGGACCCATTTATCTAGTATTTAGACCTGAAAAAAGAAAATGAGAGGTTCAGAATTGAGCAATGAAATTAATAAGACAATTAAAGCACTTAATTTTTTGGAAAAATAGAGCAAACGTCGTGGCATTGATGTCAGTGTCGTGGCATTCAAAGAAATCCAACCAGCGTCGCAGCATTGAAGCATATTCAAACCAACGCCGCGGCACACAAAAATTTAAACGGACGTCGCGGCGTTAACAAGCCATGCCATGGCACGCATGAATAGTCATTATGCAAATCTAGCCCACACAGCCCCCAACCCCAAATGCAAGTCAACACCAATAAAAGCAAACATAATACTAACCAAAACACTTTCTAACTATGATAAAAACTACAAAATAGAACCTAAAACTTAAAGAACTAAAACAGAAACATAAAATGTGAAAATAAAATAAGAAAATGGAAAAAATAGAATACTTGGAGGTGGAGATGGATGAATGAAATGCACGAGGTTGCAAGAAAATAGGAATGAGAGATTGTGGGAGAAAGGGTGAGAGGAAGAAAATCTAGAGAGAAAATGCAAAGAGAAGGAGAAGAGGGGTTTGCATTGCAGTGCAAACCTTGTTCCTTATTTAAGCAAAATAAGCCCAGAACGTCGCGGTGTGCACTAACCAACGCCGCGGCGTTACAAAATCCACGTCGCGATGCTGCGCTCTTTGTCTCCAAACCCTGATAGGGCAGAGGTCAGAATGCCACAGTGCAATAAAGTGACCGTAGTGGTGAGAGAGGTCTCACTGCATAATTATGCAGCAGACACCACACAGCACCCACATTTGCCTCAATGAGGCCTCTACCACCTATAAAAATTGTCTAGCAGGTTTAACATACACATGCATCAATAAAATAGCATGAACTTTCAATTTCTAATACACTACATACTAGACTCAAAACATAACAATTAAACACATAGGTAGATCCATTCCAAAAGGGTGCCTTTTTATAGTCCAGGTAGGACTTATTCTACTTCTTTTAACTTGGGGGAGCTTGTTTGAGGGTGATCTCATCACTTGAAGAAGTCCGTAGGGGCTTATTATTTATTGCATTGGCTAGCTGTCCCACTTGTATCTCAAGAGCCCTGATTGAAGATGTTTGGCTCTGAAGAAGAGAATCATTTTTGGCCAAATGAGCATCAGTTTTAGTCATGTATGAATTAGTTTTAACCATAAATTGCATGAACATGTCTTCCAATGTTGGCTTTATTTCTTACATAGGTGACTTTACTTGCAGTGAGAAACCAGGAGGAAAATGTGATTTCTCATTACTCAAACTGTCAAACTTGTTTGCTAATGATGTCACTTGAGCTGACAAAGATGTAAGTGCATCAACGTCATGAACTCCAGCTACCTTCCTTTGAGTATTTCTTGCTGAAGGCCGTTGGTATCTGTTGGTGGCCAATTCTTCCAACAGTTGGTATGCTTCATCGAAAGATTTACTCAATAATGAACCACCTGCAGCCGCATCCACAATTGGACGATGGTGAGGCAATAGGCCTTTGTGGAATGAGTAAATCTGGTGCCAAGGAGGAATTTCATAGTGTGGGCACCTTCTAAACAGATCCTTGTACCTCTCACGGGCTTTATACAAGGATTTAGATTCTAATTGGGTTAAAGAAATGATGTCATTCACTAACCCAGTAGTCTTAGCGGGAGGAAAGTATTTGTTTAGAAATTTTCTGCACACATCCGCCCAAGTAGTTACAGATCCCGTAGGTAAAGACTGCAACCAAATCTTGGCTCGATCTCTGAGAGAGAAGGGAAAAAACCTGAGGTGAATGACATCTTCTGAGACTCCATTGTGCCTAAAAATGTCACAAATTTCCAAAATGTTTGACAAATGCAGCAAACTGCCAAATTGTACAGAAGTTTGAATCATTTGGATAATGGTCGGTTTGATCTCAAAATTATTTGCACAGATAGGAGGCCGTCTGATACTTGATTGAAGATTTTCCATAAGAGGATTAACAAACTCTCTCAAAGGCCTCGTATGATTGTTGTGTTTCACCATTATAGTATAGTGGTGAGTATTCCTACCTGTCACATGGGTGACCCAGGTTCAATCCCTAGCAATGGTGCTAAAAACTTGTTGTGAGCTACGCCAACCTGGTTGGTAACTCGTTTGCTAACCGCAAGTCCATGAGTCGCTCAAGTAATAAAATAGTGAGTAGAGATCATTCCTACGAGGAATATGGTTACTTTCTGAAGCTAAATATTAACCTACATCTTAATTAAGTCTATTCAAGCAAACATAAATTAGAAAAGGGGTTTATTAATTAAACTACAAAGCATAAAGAAAAGATAAAGATATGGTTTAGAGAATAAAGAATCCTTTTATACCCCCTACTTCAATTGATAATATACAATCCTTTCAAGCAATACAAACGATTAGATTAGCCTAATAAACTAACTTAGTTAAAAGTCTATGTCTAGGTCAATTAACCCTATGTCACTTACCTAGTTCACTATGCGTCCATGAGAACTAGAGCAAACAACAAGCATTAAGATCGATCCTCAACCATAACTATGTATGGATAAGAGGTATATGTCTATCCCATTAGCAAATCAATCTACCCCGCCATTGGAATGAAATCGAATATGCATCTATCATACGTATAATCTAAAGCCCAAAGTCCTATATCTTGGCTCATTAGATTTCATCGAATCACCTAAAAGTTGATCAAACAAGTAAGAGCATTAAACACCATATAATAGAACAAAACCCAAATCATTCATATAAACTCAAAAGAGTACAAATCATTCAATATCCATAGGGGGATCCAAAGAATACCCTAAACACAGCTTAGCTACTTATTGAACATGAAAAAACAATACAAAAATCCTTGTTCAAGATAAAGGGGAAAGAGAAAGGAGAAGGAATAGAAGATAAAGCCCAATGAGGTAAGCCTTGAAGCTTGAATCTCCCTACAAGATGAAGATGACCTCCAATCTTGGCTCTTTCAGCCCGAAAATGAAGATCTAGTCACTAGGTTCTCTCAGAAACTAAAACCAAAAACAAAAGAGTAAAATGAAAGTCCTAAAAAGCTCTCCTTTTTTAAATCTGTGTACAAAGTATTTATAGGCCCATAGATTTCGTGTTTCACGCCACGACGTTACACAATACACATCGATCCCCAGCAATGGTGCCAAAAACTTGTTATGAGCTATGCCAACCTGGTTAGTAACTCTTTTGCTAATCGCAAGTGCACGGGTCGCTCAAGTAATAAAATGATGAGTAGAGATTGTTCCCACAGGGAATATGGTTACTTTCTGAAGCTAACTATTAACCTACAGCTTAATTAAGTCTATTCAAGTAAACATAAATTGGAAAAAGGGGTTTATTAGTTAAACTACAAAGCATAACGAAAAGATAAAAATATGGTTGAGAGAATAGGGAATCCTTTTTCACCCCTACTTCAATTGATAATATGCAATCCTTTCAAGCAATACAAACGATTAGATTAGGTTAGCCTAAGAAACTAACTTAGTTAAAAGCCTATGTCTAGGTCGATTAACTATATGTCACTTACCTAGTTCACTATGCATCCATGAGAACCAGAGCAAACAACAAGCATTAATATTGATTCTTAACTATGATTGTGCATGGCTTAGAGGTATATGTCTATCTCATTAGCGAATCAATCTACCCTGCCATTGGAATGAAATCAAACATGCATATACCATACGTATGATCTAAAACCCAAAGTCCTATGTCTAGGCTCATTAGATTTCTTCAAATCACTAACAAGTAAGAGCATTAAGCACCATATGATAGAACAAAACCCAAATTATTCATATAAACTCAAAAGAATACAAATCATTTAATATCCATAGGGGAATCCAAAGAATACCCTAAACACAACTTAGCTACTTATTGAACATGAAAATACAATACAAAATTCATGTTCAAGATAAAGGGAAGAGAGAAAGGAGAAGGAATAGAAGATGAAGCCCAACAGGGTGAGCCTTGAAGCTTGAATCTCCCTCCAAGATGAAGATGACCTCCAATCTTTGCTCCTTCAGCTCTTTTTCAGTCCGAAAATGAAGATCTAGCTATTGGGTTCTCTTAGAAACCAAAACCAAAAGAGTAAAATGAAAGTCCTAAAAAGCTCTCCTTTTTGAAATATACATACAAAGTATTTATAGGCCCACAGATTTCACGCTTCACGTCGCGGCGTTACATATTACACGCCGTGATACGTAGAAAATTAGGTCACCAATGCCGCGACATTCACTTCCTTGTGTCGTGGTGTTGAAGCCTCGGGTTATTAGGGTGCATAGGCATAGAGCAGCATGTCGCGGCGTAAACATACCAGCACCATAGCGTGATCCACTAAAGTTTCTTTTGTGATTCCTCATCCAATGCAAGGCCTTGGCTCGCATCAATTTGGTTTTTTTGGGCTCATCCTGCAATTGAGAAATCAATCAGTCAAGTACAAATGAAATCAAACTCAATGCAATCAAAGATTAGGAAGAATTTTAACAAGATTGGAAAGGAAGACATCAACATGGATTTTACATGAAAATGGGGCTAAAGCCTTTTAACAATGCATAACAACAAGGACAAAGCAATCAATAATGCATAGAGATAAGGCACAAATAACTACATTCTATGGAGTTATCAAGAATGTCTATATAGCCCATTCCTTATAGGATCTGGGGTCTCTTTTTAAGGTTTAAAGACCTTCAAGTTGGACCACACCTTGAGAATGTCTACAGAGCCTATTTGTGTGTTTTTGTCACGAGTTATGGGCCCATACCTAAATTCTTAACACTTGGCTATAACCATTTTGTGGTTGTGAAATTAATTGGCAGTACAAGTTACGGCACCCGTGGTCTACCATTTGGTACCTACCATGAATGTCTTATGTTAAATTGGTTTTGGACTAGAAAATGCCTGTGTTAGGCATTTTTCTGAACTAGACCGTTAACATTAAAGACCCTGATTATGGATTAACTTCTTATTTTGCTTAAGTCCTCTAAAGCATTCCAAGTGCTCAAATTTTTGGGTGTTGGACCCCGGACTAAGGTTTTACACGAATAAAATTCCCCTAAGTCCCTAAATGGTTACCAAATGCACATTGATGATAGGCGTTGGACCCAATACGAACCATAGAAAGCAAAGAATCATGCAACGCAAGTATAACGAGGGCAGACATAATTTAAACCCAATAACCAAGAAATAGTTACAAAAAACTAAATGCCCCACATAAGGGGCAAAAGAAAACAGAGAACCGTGAGAAGGTCAAGCTCTAGCGAAACCTTCCTCCGGGCTCTGACTGTCCGTTCTCACTACTTTGCCATCTCTTTCGAGAGTCAAATCCAAAATACCAGTTGAAGGCTCGGCAGTAGGGACCTCGGTTAGACCCTGGTTGTTCTGTAGAGCATCCTCCAGAAGTATGAGACAATCGTCTTGGATCACCTTCTCGGAGTCCAATTTGTCCAATGCCAGCACCACTCTAGGGTTGAAGAGCTAGACTTGGGTGACAACATTTTCGAATTGCTCTCCACTAATCTATGTATAAATACTAATCAGTTGCTGAGTATCCTCCTGCAACTGTACCACATGGGATCGAAGGCGTTTATTTTCGATTCAAAAGCCTTCATTCGTAGTACGAAGGCTGATGGTTTCCTTCCTAGCCTCCTCGGAGCAAGCCTTCTCTTTCTTCAGATCATCCTCCGAGTCCACCAATTTCTTTTGTAGCTCATCATTCTTCACCCCAACATCCTCCAAGGCCTTCTTAACCTTCTCTTTTGCTTTAAAGGCCAAGTCGAGCTTTCGGGCCCTTTCCTTTTGGACCACCCTCGTCTTTTTTGCCTCCTCAGGCTGCATTTGCCCTCCAAATTAGTTCAAAAACCTTTTGAGGAAACTAGCTTCGATAGTAAAGTAAAGTCTGGTGATTTGGAACCTTATCAAGATATCCAATGAAATTTTGTTAGAATTACGGCCAACACCATTATCATCTAAGAGCTGGGAGTCTAGAAATGGCCCAGACGCTGAAGCCTTCATGTACAAGGCAAACGAGCTTGGGACCTCAATCGATTCCATGACCGATCTACCTTCACTAATCTAATAACTTCAGAAAATGAAGTTAATTCACTCAAATTTGATTGTATTTGAGCATGCTATCCCTAAGTTTTCAAGGTCATAAGTTCAATAATTGCATGACTTTGGTGAATTAAGGTTATTGATTCAAATGATTTATAATTGAATCTTTGAAGATCTTGTTTATCGAAGTTGGATGAATTGTGATTTGATGGACTTTATCATTGTTTTGATATAGGTATTCAAGATGAGAAAGGTCGTGGAAGGGATGAGGAAAGTGAAGAGAGGCCCAAAGTGTGAAGAAATCATCAAGGGAAGGTGCTGCCAACCCACGCCTAGGCGTGACAAATCCAAGCCTAGGTGTGGCCCTTGCAGTTTCTCAGGGATTAGAAGCAGAGACACCCACGCCTAGGCGTGGTTAATTCACGCCTAGGCGTGACAAACTCAGTTTTTCAGGGAGATTCAGACAGAGACCTCCACGCCTAGGCTTGACCTAGGCGTGGTAAAGTCAGGCCTAGGCGTGGCAAGCAGAGGACTGGCACGTGATTCATAACCACGCCTAGGCGTGGTAAATCCACGCCTAGGGGTGAGTAAAATCCTAGCACGCGATTTTTACCCTTATATTCTGATTTTTGGGAGGATGAAGTGGATCTTCAGTTTTAACCTAGCCACGAATTCTAGAGAGCAAGAGAGAGGAGGAGGAACACACTTGGATTGAAGGTGACTAAAGGAAGAATGAAGAAGAAGGAGGAAGATCAAGCTTGGAATCTCTCCAATTTTTGTTCATTCTTTCCCCTTTCTCTCTTGATTTTAACATGATGAATCATTTGATTACATTTGTTTTCTTCTCCTTGATAATGTGTAACTAAACTCTAATCTAGGGGCTCTCTAGGATCTTGTTATGGATTTGATTAATTTGTAATTAGTTGAGTATCCTTTCAATGAAATTGGTTTTGTTCATCCATATCTATGCTTAGTGCATGTTATTGATTGGCCATCAATTGCATGATTTTTAATATTCCAATTGATCTAGAAATAGGGTGTTATGAATATGGATATGGTATGGTTGATGTATGTTTAACTAAGGGGATGGACACATACCCTTTGGTCATGCATGGCAAGTGTTTGATAATTGGCCTCAATGAGTGATTCTTATGTTGCTTCACATGGACACATAGTGGAATAGCTAGGTTTCACATAGGTAATTGTCCTAGACATAGGCTCTTATCTATTGATGATTATTAGCCAACATATATCAATTCATTGATAGGTGCTTGTTAATTGCAATTAATCATTGAAATAGCAAGTGAATAGGGACCCCTAGGCTTTAATCATTCTCATCTTCTCTTGTGGAATTAGTGTTTGGTGTTTTCTTATTTTGTTCCCTTTAAGTTGTTATTTAAATTGTAACCCACTCTCTTTCGTTTGCTTGGATAAAAATTTGTGAATATTAGTTAAGTTTAACATTCTTCTAAATTATTCAATCATTTGGGACACGATACTCTAACTCTCCTTTATATTACTTGTCGACCTGTGCGCTTGCAGATCTACGGTCACAACACAATCTTCCTCTTTCGCCTTTGAAGGGGCTGAGCATGAAGGACCCTTTGGGCTGTATCCACCTCAATTAGCAGGCTTTGGACATTAGAGTTCGAAAAAACGTGTACTTGAGTATTGGAGGGACCGACATCTATATTCCTTGCCTTCAGGGCCCGAAGGGCAGCTAGAGCTTCTTTGGATGCCATGCTTTCTATAAAACAAATGTGAAGTTAAAAACGACAGAAAAAAAAAGTATCATAAACAAAGGGGTAAAAATGGACTATAACCTAAACTTCACCTAGAATGGCCTCAAGAGCTTCATTATCAGTGATGTCCAAGACATCCTTACAAGAAATGAGGCCAACATCTTAATCCCATATATTCATGAAATCAACACACTCGGTATCATCCCAATCAAGATCAGGCAACTCCATCTCAATCATTTCAATAGGGGTGTCCTACGCCCTTTTAGTCCAGTACAAGTTGAACATCGGGTCCCCACTAGCCTCTAGGAAGAACAGATCGGTCCTTGGCGCTGCCATCAACTTAAAGAACTTTGTCTTGTAGTTCTTAAAGCTATCCTAGAAGACTTTGAAGACCTTCCGACCGGACCTTGACTAGAGTGTGAGCCAGTTCTTCTGCATTGCCCTCTCCCCTTGGGGGCACCACCGAGTGAAAAGGTAGAAAAATGCCTTGACCGAGTATCGTAGTCCAATTACCCAGCAAAATCTTTTGAAGATGAGAATGTTTCCCCAAATGTTAGGGTGAAGCTGGGATGGAGCCACGTTGAGAGCACAAAGGGCTATAATTTGAAACTCGATGAACAGGATCTGGGGTCCTAATCGAGTAAAGAGATTTTCGTACATAAATATGTAGTATGTGCCTGCCTCCCGGGACAAACACACTCTCTCGTTCACCCTTGGATCAAGGACCTAATACTCGTGATCCCCAATGCTACCTTCTGTCAGTTTCAAGTAGCTCACGAGCTCTTTAATGTTCTTCGCAGTCTAAAAGTTAGATTCATTGTTCCAAACGTCGTCTCCAACCCAAAGGTACATACTCCTTCTGGGGGCTAATATCAAGGGCCTCACTGCTGTCATTATCCTAGCCCCTACCACTCATCTCCTGGCCATTCAATCCCTGGAAACACACACAGAGGCCAGTAAGGTGATGTCAAAATCAAGAAACTCTAGCAACCTATAGATTCAAACATGGAGAAGGAACGACAATGGATGGAAGTCCTATTAAAATATTTTCTACATTTGCCTCGATCCTCCGTATCCAATCATCTGCACCATTTATGGACACTGGCCTCCGTGCCCTCAAATACTTACAGCCTGAGATGGGTACCCCCACCGTTCACAGCATAATGGAGAAGGTGCTCTAGAAAACAACGCCATTGAGCAAGATTTTAATCACTAGTATCTTTACTCATTGGCCACTAAAGGAGGGGGAATATCTCGTAAACGAAGCAAGCAAAAACCCTCTATGACTCTAAAAATAACCAAACCAAAGGATAAAAGGAGATGTACCTTGAAAAAGTAAAGAGAGTAGATGACTGAAGGGTGTTTAACTAAAGAGAAACCATTTAAAGTTTCCTAGAACTGCTGGAAACTGCCAAGTGAACAATGCTTCTCATCCGCGCTCAGTCACTGGGAATTGCTTCAGGCCGTTAGAAATTTGATAGGAACAGTAAAGTGTGATGAAGGCACTCTTAACCCCTATTTATAGAGACAAGACGATTGGGAGACAATTTTGTCCAAACACTTCGAATTTCAAAACTTCTCATCAAAACGCGTGAAACCCTAGCCACGACTATCCAGTCAAGCGCACTGCGTGGACTTCATAGTTGTCACAGTAGTTGAAGAGAGTCCTGTTGTTTGAGTTTAATTTTTTTCTACAGACCCCAGCTATACCCCGGAATATCCACTTATAGTCACCTGACTCGTGGACCTTAGCCGGACTACGATGCATCCATGAGTGTCAAATGACTTGGTCGTTAACACCTCTAGATTAGAGCTCTTAACCCTTTGGGGGGAGCACGGACTACGACTTCAAGTAAAACATTGATCCTGCCACTTGGGGGAATTGAGACTTACCTTGATACTTAGCAATATTAGTCAAGCATCAAAATGGGGGTAGCATGACCAAATTAAGCATATTCTTACAATGATGAGCATTGGACTCATCTCGGTAAAAGAACAGAATGAAAAATAAAACATTCAAAGAAGCAAAAGGAAGTAAAAGGTAACTTTTTATTCATATTCTATATATCATCAACTCTAACAAAGGAGCCTATAAACAACCCAAGTACAAGAATGCCCACTGGAGAAAATTGGAAAGGAAGCCAGATAAGATAGTGATTTTGATGATGACCACTAACCCTAACCACCTCCATGATTCTTCTAGAAACTTGGATCCATCTCTTCGTTGTTGGCCAACATGAATAGAATGCTTCACTCTAAAAGATTATTCTATCTAAGCAACGGAGTGCTTCATAATCCTACATATCTAGCTACACACTAGAAGTGAAACCAAGGCACTTGGCTAACACCTTCGATTGCAGTCAGGAGAGCGAAGGAGTGAGAGTGGTAAGGCTCTATGCATCACAAGACTACAACAGAAATGGTGAATCCTCCTAGCAAGCGTAGAAAAGTTGCACCCTCCCGCCTATGCCTGGAAAGAAAGGCTTCTGCCCCCCAGATGCATGTTGACCAACCCGTGTAGGGCAGTTACTTGGTCCTTACTGAACTATTACCTGGTAAGAAAGGCCCCCATCAGAGAAATATGCAGGAGAAAAGGAAACACCTTTAAGAATATAAGGAAGAAATGAAAGAAGATTTCAGAGAGAAACACGGCTCTCCACAAATGACAACCCCACTGCAAGCATCCCTTATGCATAAAGGGAATAAAGCATTCTAATTGGCTCCTAAGAAGGTAAATTGAATGCACGTTTGAGGTCGCGTTTTAATGCTCTATCTCTGTGATTGGCGACGAGAGTAGCGGGTAGTTAGGAAATAACATGAAACAGTTATCCTCTTTAAAAGGATTTTCAATTCCTAATAAAGTCAAAGCGATGATTCCCAAGCAAGCTCAGACTGCTACAAACTACAGAATAGAAGTTGTAAGAAAGGACAACAAAGACCCTATAAACTACACATGGGAGCAACCTATGACATACCCCAGATAATGGAGTGATGACGTGAGCAGAGCAATCCAACTTAGATCCTGGCCTTACTCATTAACCCTAGAGGCATTGTATGATGTATCATGGACTCGGCCCTTTAGGAAAAACATCGCGATATCGAATGTTAACACTATCTCAGATCCCTTTATCCACCACATGTTATGTGCTCCTATTAAACTTGGATACCTTGACACTTAGTTGTCTTATCTAAGCACCAAGCCAGGGTAACTGTTCTGGACCACGATCCGAAAACCTGTCCCATGGGTCAAACCCATCCAACTGGAGTCTGTCGTTGACACCTCAATGGGAATTCATGGTACACTGTTGAAATCCCATCACAACGGATGTCAGACAATGAAATTAGGTAGCAGCAACATTACTGTGAGATTTATGCAGTGGACAAATCCCATAAGAATCCGTAACTGCTAATCATAATCTTACGTAATAATAGCACCTATAATTTTCTTTAACTACTCATAACCTTACTATTAACATTCTGATTTTATAGGGATCCTCTGCAACTATTAAGGGAAACAACTATTAAGGGAATGTATCTCCCTATCCAACCTCTATAAATATCATGCTCAATCACCTCTAATAGGTATCTATTACTCTTTAGCTTAAACCCTAATTGTGCACAGCCTGACTTGAGCGTTGGATTGCCTTTGTAGGTACTAACCCCCCCTTCCCCCCATTGCTACACAAGGAGAAAACCATTAGTTCGTGTCTATTCAGGTACATGTCAATATCCACTACTGAACACCCGATAAACTCACTACTTCACCACCCTAAACATAGAACCAGTGAGAAGCCAACATCAACCAAACCCCAATTGAACCCTCCATCGTAAAAAAAAATATGCCTAAACGTAACCTAAAATGTGAAAATTGAAGCCACCTTACTTAAATATGAACCAGAAACATAATCAGAAGTAACACAAAACCAAGTCATGTTAACTCACTCCTTCACTTTTGCTTACCCAACCATCACCAAATCATCACTTCCATAGAAAAAGAATCACACAAAATAGAGGCCCAAAACAACCCATCCCTAACGCACCAGCACCCTAAACCAAGCCTGAAACACCTTCTTCCCAAAACTGAAAATGCCTGAGCAGTTCTGACCACCCAGCCACGACCCAAAACAAACGAGCCACCTATTTTGACTCCATGTCGAACCACCACAGCCTAAGGCTCAAACATAACTTCCCACAGGGTCGCCATTTCTTTCCTAAAAATAATCCAACTGAAAACTACCAAACCTCGAACTCAACCATGGTTGGGACTCTAAACCTCTCACCTTACTGCCATAATTGGGTACCACATGCCCTTGTCTTCACCAACTGCCGATGGGTTCATCCCTAAACTATGCCACCCATTTTATGTCGCCACCTTCCTTCGCTAGTCGAACCTCCATCGAGCTAGAGAAACCACGCAAAACCCCAAGATTCCATACCCTGCTACTAACCTGAAACCTTCTAGCATAAACTATGTCCCGCAACTAGAACCATCGCCACCCCAAACTCGAAACCCTCATTACTCTGGAACTTGGAACCGTCAACCAAAACTAACTTGCCATCAACTGCTATCACCAGAACCATGGCCACAGTCCGAACACTAGCAAGCACTTGAATCCAACAAATAGCAACACCACCGACCCCATAACCTCCCAACTGGAAGACACTTATACCTAGAAGTCGTCATCCGTCATGATAATGATCTCCGTCGCACAGCTGCCAGACCACCACCATGCTACCTCTTGTCGCTATTTTTGTTACTGTCTAAATCGACTCCTTCATGTCTCCTATAGGTGCTTATAGGAAAGCCATTAAGTCCTATTCACATTCTTTTTTTAACTCTTATTCATGATTTTAAATTGTGGTTACAGTCGCTGCGATTGCATGCATTGCGGCTGCTACGATGTAGATTGCAATCATTGCGACATAAATTTTTTTTTAAGCTTGCACAAAATATATAAAAAAAATCTATAATTATTATAACTCTTCATATATCCTTATTTATAATGTTTTATAGGCTTTTACTCATTTGATAAGATTTTTTACCATCTTAAAGAATAATTGAAATTGAATTCATAACCAAAATAGCATAATTATTGTTATAATAATTATTAATAAGTCTTTTAAAGTCTTATTTAGGCATATATAAGTATAAGGGAGTAAGAAACTATATAATATATAAACTTAAATAAGTTTCAAATAAATTTCACAAAAATATGTCATATTTTTTACACTGATAAAAAAGAATCTAACTTACTTAGAGAAATACAACTAGCTGCAACTTTAATCACGTCACCAATTATGGAAGGAACAATGTTACTATTAAGATACATGACTTCACTGCAAAAGAAAATATGATATAAACTTACAATTAATATCTTAAATATTTAAGAGCATCATAAAAAAAAATTTCTTGGCAATTCACAAATAATAAACTAAATCTCACTTAAAATTTTTTAAAAATAATAAAGTAAATTATTAAATTTAAAATAATAAATAAATAAATAAATAACTTAAAGACAATATAAATAGAACTTACATGATAATTATTACCACATGGTAGAATGGCGTGGAAGATCATAACTTCCACTTTCATTTTGGCTATCACTGTGCATGCCTCCTTGTCCAAAGACATAATAAAAAAAAATTCACTACTTGATTGTTGATGATAAAGATCTTGATAGTTCATTGAATATTGGTGGTATGGTAAAGCTTGATTATTACCAGCATATTGATCATATGCACTGAAGTAAGGACATTGATAAGATGTTAGATAATACCCCTGACTACTCTGAGATGATTCACCAATACCAAAGTCACTAAAACTTTATGCAATGCTCGAAAAGGAAGAATCTTCTTGCATAACATTTTGTTTCCTTCTTCCCCTCCTAGACTATAATCCACCTCTTCTGCTATCACCAAATGAATGATTAGAAGCAACCATATCTAGCCTAGATGTTATCATATCAATCATTATGCTTTTATCACGTCGATTGTATGGAATCTCCTAATATGAATCACTTTGCCTATGTTCGTGATGATCACATATTTTATACATTAATAAACCCTCATTTTTAGTCATTTACACTCTTCATGTACTTAATTGATTAAGCCTAGTTATGTTTTGTAAGTTTGGACTCAAATTGGACTTAATTGATTTTTTCAGCACTATTTTGGTCTTACGTTGTTTCTGTATTTCGGCCATATCTTGAGTTCTAAATGTCTGATAATTATGAATTTTACCTTGTAGGAAAGATAAGAGAGATCTCTACAACTTTGATGAGAGCTCAAAGTCTCAATTAGACATTTAGATGAGCTAATTGGGCTTGGAAGACAGAACACGAGTTTTGTGTCTGAAACCTGAATAGTGTACAGTAATCTGAGCATAACTCGGGCTGCAAGAATTATATTGAGCTGAAATTTGGACATTTGAAAGTTAAGACCCAGATCTAAAACTTTCATGTTGAACACAAAACTCGATTCGGGCTCCTTGATAGTAATATTGGGTCTGAAAATCAAAATAGAGGTGCTGAAACTGGGCCTAAATAGTCTGTAATAATTGGCTCATATCTTAAGCTGTAAGACAAATTTTTGGGTGATTCTAGAACCATTGGAAAGCTTAGACAATTTCCTAGAACTTTCATGAAGACCACTTGGCTCGAAAATGATGGAATCAATGACTTAAGCAATGAATTATTTCAGAGACAAAGAATCTCAATAATCCAACTACTCATCCAACCACTCAACCACTCATCCAACCACTCCACCCACTCATCCACCTACTCTTAATCATTCTCCTTGTCATTTTGTATCCCTACTCCTCTATAAAAGGCACCATGAGGGGGAAGTGTTGGGCACTTGGTGTTAGGCTTAGTTTTTACAAGTTATGGCTATGCTTGTTTCTTGTTTTACTTTGTTGTAATTTTCTCTTATTCTAAAGTGTATGTTCATCTTTCTCTTCTTGTCTCTTTTTTTCTTCTTATCTATGAGTAACTAAATCTTCATCTTGCTTGGGTGAAAGAGTGAAGCTCTTGGTAATGAAATAAGGTTAGATTATTCTATTTTCTTGTGCTTAAATGATATATTATCAAATGGACATTATATGTGTTGTATTTTATTTCCAATCAATTTAGAAACCTTCTTTGTTAATGGAGATCTTGATTTATTGTAGACAATAGGATTGACACAGTGAATGCTTGAACTCATTTACAAATATTGGTAGATAATTAAAGGAATCATAATATGATTACATATATAATTGAACTTTGAATGTTATATTTTCCGATTGGAACCTCCATTGTGTGTGGATTTCAATTAAGTTAAAAAGAGAAATAATCTTACCATTAATTTATTACCAAGAGTAGATCTCCTAACCCAAGCAAGTTCTTAAATTCATTTGTGAACATCTTTTATTACTTTTGGTGTTGTGACAAAACCTTTTCTTACCTCAATTAATTTTTCTTCATCAATTCCCTGTGGATCGACCTCGAACTCCCGAGAAATTTATTACTTGAGACAACCTGCACTTGGGTTTGCATCCTTAAATCCCGCACATCAAGTTTTTAGCGCCGTTGCCAAGGACTTGATTTGAAGTTTTGATTTATTGAGGTTCGTTTTCTTTAATAAAATCTATTCTCTCTTCTCCCTCACCGGAGCAAAAGATCGGCTTGCCGATCCTTCGGTTTCTTTACTAACTCTTTAACTTTCTAACTATTTAACTCTAACTTACTAACTTGCTAACATACTAACTTTCTAACTTTTATATTTATGTCATTTATTTTTATTTTTTAATTTTATTTATTTATTTTCGTCATTTTTTTTCGTCAGTGGGGGTAACTCTCCCTTTTATTTTACGCACTAACTTAGTAAGGGAAACTCTCCCTTTTACTTTTCTGTTATTTATTTTTCCACAATCTAACTTAATGAAATAATATTTCTTCTTCTCTTCTCTTTCGCCGGCTCTGTGGGGCTCTGTCACTCTCCGGTTTTCATATTTAAATTTACTTTCTGCACTTTATTTTTATTTTTATTTTTGGGTGGTTAGTTTATACCACATCCTTGTTAATATTTAAAGGTGGGTTATACCGACAGCTTGTACATTATTGTTATTTATTTTAAGTTATTTATGTATGTATGCTTAATTAGTATCGTGATTTAAATTCTGGTCGTTTAGTTAAAATTAACCCTGGTACTTTATATATTGATTTGTTTGGGTCACAATCACACACAATTGGCACAATGGCTAACAATGAAAGTGTACATGATGAACATGACAATCAACCATTGCGAACCACGCATGAATATTTGCAACCACCTCGAAGTTCTAGTCCATCATGTTTTATCTTTCCAATTAATGCCAACAATTTTAGATTTAAGCCAAGTATGATTTCTTTACTTCCTAATTTTCATGGTTTAGAATCTGAAAGTCCATATTTACATCTGAAAGAATTTGAGGAAGTATGTATTGCCTTTAATGATCAAAATTGCACTGAAGAGATTGTTAAGCTTAAATTGTTTCCTTTTTCTTTAAAAGATAAAGCAAAATCTTGTCTTAACACTTTGAAACCAAGATCAATTGGCACATGGCAAGAAATGCAAGGTGAGTTCTTGAAGAAATTTTTTTCAACACATAAAACGAATGCTATGAAAAGACAAATCCATAATTTTTCCCAAAATTCAAATGAAGCATATTTTCAATGTTGGAAACGATTTAAAAATTTGTTAAATTCTTGCCCACATCATGGTTTTGAAAAATGGCGCACTATAAGCTTCTTTTATGAAGGTTTAACACCTGAAACTAAACAATTTGTGGAAACAATGTGCAATGGTGAGTTTCTGGATAAAGAACCTGATGACGTTTTAGACTATTTGAACCAGTTGGCTGAAAATTCTCAATCTTGGTATAGTACTAACCATTTTGAAAATTCAATTAGATCTAATCTTGCAAGTGCTAATAAATAAAAATATCACCTTAGTCAAGAGGAAGATCTAAATGCTAGATTTTCCAGTTTGGCTAGAAAGGTTGAAGCCATGGAATTAAGAAAAGAAATCAAATCTGTGCAAAATGAAGAAATTTGTGGCATTTGTGATGATTTAGGACACTCAACACATGAATGTCCTAAAATTCCTATTTTTAAAGAAGTTGTACATGAGCAGGTAAATGCAATGAATAATTTTAATAAGCCATTTACTTCTTCTTTTTCAGATACATACAATCCAGGATGGAGAAATCACCCAAATTTCAGCTGGAGGAATAATAATCAGCCACAATTCGTGCAACCACTACCTCCTCAGGCACAACAGGACTCTCAAAATTCTCAAGGATATGTACCTTATGTCCCACCATATAGGAAAAACCTTGAAGAAACACTGCATGCATTCATAGAAAAGCAAGAGGCCATTAATAAACAAAACAATCAAACCATGATTGACATAAAAGAAACTCTTGCTAAACTTTCTTCTGCACTCATCATTCATGAGAAAGGAAAATTTCCTTCTCAACCTCAACCAAATCCCAAGGGTCAGTATAGTCTAAATGAGGGGAGTTCAGAAAACTAACAAATGGACCAAGTTCAGTCAGTGATAACTCTTAGGAGTGGAAAGGTTGTTGAAAAACAAATCCCCGAATCTTGTGAGAGAGAAGATGAACCAGTTCCCCAAGAAAATGAAGAAGTTGACCAAAAGGCGACTAAACTCTCACCTTCACCCCCATTTCCTCAAGCATTGAATAATCCAAAGAAATTGGACCATAACACTGGAATTTTTGAAATTTTGAAACAAGTGAAAGTCAATATTCCTTTGTTAGATGCTATCAAACAGATTCCTTCTTATGCCAAATATTTGAAAGACTTTTTCACTGTTAAAGGGAAATTAAATGTGAAAAAGAAAGCATTTTTTGCTGAACAGGTAAGCTCCATTCTTCAGAATAATAATGCGTTGAAATATAAAGACCCTGGTTGTCCTACAGTTTCATGCATTATTGGAGAACATAAAATTGAAAAAGCTTTACTTGATCTTGGTGCTAGTGTCAATTTGCTTCCATATTCAGTTTATCAGCAACTCAACTTGGGTGAGTTAAAACCAACTTCTGTAACTCTTCTACTTGCCGATAGATCAATTAAAATTCCAAGACGAATAGTGGAAGATGTGTTAGTTCAAGTTGATAAATTTATATATCCTGTGGATTTCATTGTCTTGGATACTGAACCTCTGGTTGATAGTTGCAAGTCAATTCCCTTTATTTTAGGCTGTCCATTTTTACCAACATCTAATGCTTTGATAAATTGCTGAAATGGAGTGGTGAAGCTAACATTTGGAAACATGACACTGGATCTCAATGTTTTTAACATATGCAAGCAACCACAGGAAGTCCTTGATGAAAATGAGGAAGTTGAAGGAATTGAAGCCATTATAGATGATCATCTTCAAAAAGGGAGTTCTTCTGACCCATTAGAAGTTTGTTTAATTAATTCATTTGATTTGCTTGATTGTACAGAGGAAATAGAATACAAAGGAAGAAAGCCAAAATTCGAAGAGCTAAAACCCGTGAATGATAATGCCCATGAAGAAGTACCCACACCAGAACTAAAGCCATTACCTGCTAGGTTGAAGTACACATTTTTTGGAGAAAAGCAAAGCTTTCCTGTGGTAATTTCCTCGTCTCTTACTGAAGAACAAGAAGGAAAGATGTCGCCTCAATGGACGCACCAAGATAGAAGGAAATTTTTGATAGAGGTGAAAAAATTTTATTGGGATGACTCATACTTGTTCAAATATTATGCGGACCAAATCTTTCGAAGATGTGTGCCCGACAGTGAGGTAGGTGGAGTCATCAAATTTTGTCACTCAGAAACATGTGGAGGTCGCTTTTCTTCAAGGAAAATAGCTGCAAAAATCTTGCAGTGTGGATTTTATTGGCCCACTTTATTTAAGGACTGCTATACTTTTTGCAAAAGTTGTGAAAATTGTCAAAAAAACAAATCTGATAAAATCCACAGTCAAGACAATTTTGAGAAAATCTTTTGAAATTGGTCAAAAAGTTCTGCTTTATGATTCTCGCTTGCACCTATTCCCTGGAAAATTGAGATCTAAGTGGAGTGGTCCTTTTGTTGTCAAACACGTGTATCCTCATGGGGCCGTAGATATTGTGAATCCTAGGAATAGTAATGTGTTTAAAGCTAATGGATAAAGGCTCAAACCATTTCTGAAAAAATCAAGTTGATGAGTTCTTTGTGTTACCGGTTAAGTGGCGGATATGGTACTCCGTGACTCTCAAGTCGGTTTATTTTTCAGTTTCCCAAAATAACTGAATCCTTCTTCTCCTTTAAAATGGATATCATTCTTTCAAACCTGAGAAAACATTTTCCTTCTCTCCCTCAAAATGCTCTGAAAAAAATCTACAAAGTTCGATGTGAAAGATTGAGATTGTTAATGCATAAAGGTATGCCAGAAGATGTATGCCGGATAATTAAAGCAAAGGTCCGACTAGCAGGTGAGTCTTCAATTTCATTTGACTCATACATGCCAGGTCTTGGAAGAAGTTCGTATTCTAAAAGGAGAAGAGCAAAAAGGTTACAAGTCTGTTACAAATGTGGACAATGGAATTATAACAAGCGATGTCGTACTTTGGGGATGGTTTCTGTGGTGTCCCGGGGTTGATGAGGGCGGGGAGTGGACGTCGGTGCGAATTGAGCATGTACAATGGGCGACTCCTGGCATGCTTCTAGGCGAAGGGTCCCATGAATGAACTGAATACGCACCAGAATGAGAGGGATTCAGAGACTGTGTAGGTATGGGACTACATAGTTGAGGATGGCTTAAAGGAATTGATTCGGCGTAACCATATCAACAAGTTGCAACTTCTTTTCGGGAGCCTAGAACATAAGAACTCCATTGTTAAGCGTGCTTAACCTGGAGCAATTATGAGATGGGTGACCTCCTGGGAAGTTTCCTAGGATGCGTGTGAGTGAGGACAAAACACGCTGAAAAGACCCGTGTTGGTCTGTGGAGACACTTGTCAATTCTGCAGATAGTCCCGGGATGTTACAAATGGTATCAGAGACGGGACCTCTCCCAGTACGGTGTGGTTCGGGGACGAACCAGGCGGAAGCTGGTGGGCATGTGGTGTCCCGGGGTTGATGAGGGCGGGGAGTGGACACCAGTGCGAATTGAGCATATACAATGGGCGGCTCCTGGCATGCTTCTAGGCGAAGGGTCCCATGAATGAACTGAATACGCACCGGAATGAGAGGGATTCAGAGATTGTGTAGGTATGGGACTACATAGTTGAGGATGGCTTAAAGGAATTGATTAGGCGTAACCATATCAACAAGTTACAACTTCTTTTCGGGGGCCTAGAACATAAGAACTCCATTGTTAAGCGTGCTTAACCTGGAGCAATTATGAGATGGGTGACCTCCTGGGAAGTTTCCTAAGATGTGTGTGAGTGAGGACAAAACACGCTGAAAAGACCCGTGTTGGTCTGTGGAGACACTTGTCAATCCTACAGGCAGTCCCGGGATGTTACAGTTTCTGCAAACAAAGAAGATAAAATTTTCTTCATTAAGAATGGACTAAGTAAGGAGTCATTAGATGATATCTTATTGACTCTTGAGACGCATTCTTGTGGATTGGTGCATCGTGAACTTCTTAATTTGTGGAATCACTTCAAGGATGAAGAAAAACGCTACAGTCTTGGAAGCTGACTCTAAAAGACCCTGTTTGCCAATTTATAAGAAAATTGGATGGGAAGCTTATCCTCGACTCATAGAAGGCGTTTAAGTCGTTACTAGACGTTAAACCAGAGGCAGATGTGAGCCATATCCACAACAATCTGTACATATCATCTTCTTCTTCTTCATGTCATCTTTAAAAAAAAAGAGAAAAAAATTCAAAAAAAAAAAGAAAAAAAATGTTTAAACAAGGGCGATCCGGAAGGAGTACCATGACTTTAATTAGTTGTGAAGCCCCAGCCTTTAGTTGACCCATCATTGACTCGGGTGGACCTTTGCACGCTGGTCCTTAAAAAGGTTCGTGAGTGTCTACTGCATTGGTGACACGCAGTATAAAGATATGTCACTACTGCACTCATGACACGCAGTATAAAGATACGCCATGAAAGCTGTACATACAGGTATGTCATCATTTGCTATTATATTTCTTTTATCTTTGTATGATTTTGCTGTATTTTGGTTTTGGACAGACGATCCTTTGAGCAGGGTCCTTCAAGGGTTTCTAGACTTCTTTACCCTGATGGTTTTCTTGAAGTAAAAAAAAACAAAAAAAAAGCAAAAAAAAGTAAAAAAAAAATAAAAAAAATGATTCTACGTTCCTTAATTTCAAACTCTTCTGACAACAGCCAATCTACCCTTATAGGTGCAATTATTACCCTTTTCATTCTTTTTTCTATTTAAACACTTCACTTTCTCCACTTTCCTCCAACTCAGAATCAATCAAAGGGAGGAAGAGTATAGAAATGAGGCCTTCTATTCGTAACCTTAAAAATGTCTGTGTTTTTTGTGGGTCAAATTATGGGAAGGGTTTAGAGTTTGTAAATGCAGCTAGCACTCTTGGTCGATCAGTTGCTGCGAGAAATATTCGTCTTGTATATGGGGGAGGTTGCCGTGGGTTAATGGGAGCTGTATCACTTGCTGCATATATAGGAGGTAGTCAGGTTTTAGGAGTCATTCCTGGACCTTTAGCTCAATAGAACATCACTGGAAAGACGGTTGGAGAAGAAATTCAGGTAACATCTATGCATGGACGAATGAAAAAAATGCTTGACAACTCTGATGCATTCATTGCCTTACCAGGTGGTTTTTGTAACACCCTCCATAGGACATCACATTTTTTAAATAAAAACTTAAAACCTGAAAATCATTTTATAAAAGCCTTGAGTTCTAAAAGATAAATTTTAAAATTTCATTTCGTAGAATTATAAACTTACCAAAAATTATAAGAAAATAGAAATTAAATTGAATTGATTGATACACATATTAGATATACCACAAAATATTCAACAAAGAAATAAAACATGTAACTTACAGACTCAGAGAAACAGTAGCAAACCCAATGACGGGTACTACTAATAGCACGGTAACAACACTAACGAGAAAACCCAACCTACATGTTCTATTTCTCCACCAACTGCAACCTGTTGAAACTTGGAAGATCACTCCTTGACGCCGTTACCATCTTCAGAATTTTGCCTCCAATGGATCTAAGAAACTTGCTTCGTCTACTATTCGAATTTAAATAAAATAAACACAACAAAACAATACAATAAAGAGGTGAGATCCCCTTTCACCAATACCAGTACGGTAGCAAAGAAAGATACGAATGACAAAGTCATTCCATACACACAAATATCATAAATATAATCATGTTATCAATTCACAATTAATTCTAATAAGCACATGTTATAATAAAATAAATAGCAATAACATTACCGTGATAGATATAATAATGGATACAATTAAATCATATAGTTACAACGTACATAATATCTCGACAATGAATATAAATAACCACATAAAGATGCAGATCACATATGCAAATGTAATGATACAGATAGATAAAGTAGAACAAATAAATAATATTAAAATGTATAAAACATAAATATATGAAATGTGACTCAACCCTACTCCATGGAGCCAAACACATACAAATATCAGAGAGAACGACCGCAAAATCTATTAGTACCATCGACTGCCCAAAAAAAACTATTGCTCTGTCACACGTTGCGTCTATGGCCCACTGAAATAGCATAGTGGTGTAGCACACTGTCATACGTCGTGTCACTACGGGCTTGCACTAATAGACTTCACAAGATCTTGATTAAGTATAGTGCTTGTCGAGTCCATTAGTGTGTTACCAGTCACCACGGCCCAAAGGAGCGACCAACTGTCCATATATGGAATTCTGCACACTAAAGTCTCCAAGTTCATTCAATTTGAACCGCACTACGCCTATCACACCGACAACACGATGTTGTTCACCTCGTCAATCAAATCGCCAAAATCGGCATACTCAATATATGAGAAAAATTCCAAATGTATACAGTACGCACCCACCTGGCAATACTGCAATAAAATTACAAAAATGCCCTCACTGGCAAATCATATAAAAAAGACAGTACGCACCCACCTGGCAATACTGTTTCACAATCTGTCCGGGTCCACCACTTTGGCCCGACAGTAAAAACTTACTGTTATCGTCAATCGCGTAGAAATTTTATCGCGTTTTCAAAATTCTATCGCTTTTACAAACGTTTTTAAATCGCGTAAATATATTTTGCTGTTTTTAAAATCGCGTAGAGTTTTTCAAACGTTTTCTCAATTGCGTAAGTTTTTTAAATCATTTTCTTGTCCGAATTCCTTAAAAATGACTATTTAAAATAAACAGAAATAATATTTAGTACGTTTAAACTACGTAGAATATTTTCCATACCGCATACTGTCTTTTGGATATCTTTTCTATCTTATTTGTCCGTTTTTAATAAAAATTGACAGTATTATGTTTTAGAAAACTTATAATAATGGTTTCCTAACTTTTCTATAAAAATTCTGTTTACTTAATTTTTAACCGTATAATTTAACTTTTTGAAAACCACTAACATGCTTCAAAATAAAATATGAGCTATATGTTAGAAATTTTACAAAAGCTACTGTATTTTCTTCTAACAGTAAAATCATCAATTTTAACTTCTTATACTTAATTTTAATCCTTTCATTTCTTCAAAACTCATTATAATAAAATCATTTTGGCATCTATTACTTAACCTTAGTTGAAATCAATTCTATAAATCAAAAACATTTAACTTTGGCATATTGGCCGAAAATCATTCTATGTTTTATAACTCATTCCTAATTATTTCCATACATTTAATCTCTTATAAAATTTTTGATCTAATTTATTTTTATTAAATTATCTAGTCAATAGTTAGAAAATAAATTTGGATCAAAAGTATATGGCATGTTGGCCAAATTTAACAAAGTCTTTGTATTTGATCTTTAAATTATTTTTCATCTTCTAAATCCATGTCAAATTTATTGTATTACCTAAATTCAGTAAATCATTGTTTTAGAAAATGGTTTGGAAATGATTTTAGAAATCATAATTGCTTGGCTTTGGCATGTTGGCCGAAATACCTAATTTTATCCATTGATCCACAAATTCATTTTTCTTACTCTAAACAAATTGGTAACTTGTCAATTTTCCTAAGTTAATTAAATTCCACTTTTAGAAAATTGATGAGAACATTTTGGTTCTCCTTTTTGCATTGAGGCCGTGAGCTTGGATTTGTGTTCTTTGGAACACTCATGCAAATCCTTGTATATTATTTACATGTTACAATAATTATCATGCATATAAGTACACATACCATATATTAAAACAATCTTAAAACACATATAAAATATTAAAGCAATCATAAAACACATACAAAATATTAAAGCTATTAGACATGCTTGCACCCAAAATCAAACACAATTAGGAAAAACAATAAACAACCAAGTGAATGAATCCTTATGGATTCTTCACCATAAACACATACATTCCTCACCACCAACACATGGTTGATGAGGGTAATCTCCCTCTTACCTCTTGAAGAACCTCCAAAGCTCCTTGTATGTCTCCTTCAAGATGAACTTCAACCACCAAGAGCTTCTTGAAAATCAAAGAAAACATGCAATATTAATACCTAAGGCTCTAAACTAAAATAATCATGGATTAAAATCATGATTAGAACTTTGAAATGGATAGAAACATGAAGATTAAAGAATCCTACCTTCAAGGCTTCAAACTTGAATTTTGAAGATCAAGATAGAAAATGGATGATTTAAGCTTAGGTTTCAACTACAAAGTATCTTGAGAGGAAGTAAAGAAGCAAGATATAAGGTAGTTTAAAATTATAGAAGAGTGAGTGATGGAAAAGGGTGAGGAGGCCGTGAGGTTGGAGAAGAAAAGGAGAAGGAAATTTGAGAGCTTTTCTTGTTTAAGAGATAGGAAGAATGAAGAGTCACCAAATGTGCTAGCCGTGGGAGTTAAATGGAGAGCCACCAAAATTGACTAGCTTTATGAAATTGAAGTTAACTCATCACCTTTTATTATGCATGGCCGTAAATGCATTGAGAGTAAGAATGAATTGAAGTGTTGAAATTGTTTTCTTAAAGCATGCATTGCCGTAAATGCACATGGAGACAAGCCACTAAAATTGACTTTGTCTTACTTGGGTAATTTAATGAAAGATAGTAAGAATTGAATGGTAATATTTTGCCTTCCAAAATTTAGCTTGGTCGTAGACTTCAACAAAGAAAAGCCATCAATATTGACTAGTCTTCCTTTTATTCAATTTGGCTTTCTACATGTATTTCACAAAGTCTTTCTACGTGAATTCACTTTGTGAATTGGCTATTAGAGCAAATTACTCTTCTCCTTCACCATAGAATCCATAAACTTTAAGAAGTCCAAATATGTTTGATAGCTTGCTTTCTATTGGTTCTTAAAGAGTCAAACCATTATTCTTGACCAATTTCTATTGGTTGAATATTTACTAACTTGATTCCTATTGGTTGCTATTTTTGTTGACCAATTTCTTTTGGTGCACACTGTATATTTTCTAATATACTTTAACCAATGAACAATAATTACTATTTATGAAGTCAGTATTTATTGTCTAATGGATAATAAAATATACCTAGATTTTTCTCTTGTACTAACAGAGCAGTAATTATTATTGATCATTTTTCTACTGATTGCCCTTGATGAGTCATAAAGCGAGTCATCAAAGAGAAATTTCTAGAATATGTGACTCACTACGATGAGTCAACATGATGAGTCAGTGTAGATATTTTCTAAAACGGGTGAGTCAGCATGGCGAGTCAGCGTGCTGAGTCACTGACTGTGTCAGCATGATGAGTCACGTCTGAGTCACTGGCTGAGTCAGCATGACGAGTCATCAGCTGAGTCACCAACGGTGAGTCACAGCGCTGAGTCATCAGCTGAGTCATCATAGAAGCTTCTGGAACAGGTGACTCACTATGGTGAGTCACAGCGCGAGTCACCGCTTCTGGAACCTTCTAGAATCTGCTGAGTCATGGTGCTGATGTGTCACGCCATGTGTCGCACTTCCATTTGTCCTTAACGATGAGTCACAGCCACCAACTTTGACCAGCTCCTGATTGGTCCATGTGTAAAGCACTCGATGACTAGGCGCGCTGACGATGCGTCTTCTAGAACAATCTGGAACATGTGAGTCACTAGGCTAGTCACCTAGGTGAGTCACCAACGATCTGCTCTAGCTCAAAAATGTTTACTGTTTTGTTAAACGTGGGTCCCGCAAGACATTTCGGGTCCTTGTCCTTAATTTATACTGACAGATAAAATAATATTATAATAATATAAAATTATTTTATTTTACAGTAAAATCCTAAAAATTAAAAGATTAATTATAGCATCATTCAGAATTGGGTTTAGTAAGATTCTTGATAATCACATATTTTATTCATTAAGAAACCCTTATGTTTAGTCATTTACACTCTCCATATTCTTAATTGATTGAGTTTGGTATGATTTTGCGAGTTTGAGCTCAAATTGGTCCTAATTGAATATTTCCAGTATTATTGAGATTTGATATTGTTTCTGTATTTTGGCCATAACTTGAGTTCCTAATATCTGATGAACATGAATTTTACCTTGTAGGAAAGCTAAGAGGAAGCTCTACAACTTTGATGAAGAGCTCGAAGTCCGATTCAGATGTCTAAGGGACCTAAGTTTACATGGAAGTCAGAATACGGGTTCTGTCAGTAGAATTCGAACAGTGTGCACTCATAAAATCATATCTCAAGATGTAATAATGGAGATGGGCTGAAATTTGGATAGTGGATATTCAAGATCCAAATAAACAACTTTCATGAAGAACACATTTTGATAAAAAGAAGTCTAGTAGGTCATTTTGAGCTTGCAAGTCGGAACAGAGGTGCTGAAGTTGGGTTTGAGCAACCTACGGTATTTGGGACATATCTTGGGCTTAAGGAAGCCAAATTGGACGAACCAGCTATCCATTTTATATCCAAGACAAGGATCTACAACTTTCATGAAGAACACTTTTCGTGGTTCTGAAGTATAGTGGGTCGTTTTTGGCTTCCAAGTCAGACACGAAATTTTCGTCCTCAACCACCCACTCATCCATCCACTAATCCACTCATCCATCCACTAATCCACTCATCCATTCATCCCCAAACTAATGGGCAAGCCGAGATTTCCAACAGGGAGATCAAACAGATACTCCAGAAGACAGTTCAACCTAACAGAAAGGACTGGAGCAAGAGGCTTGAGGATGCTTTATGGGCTTCTGGGGGATCGCTTATAAGACACCAATCGGGATGTCTCCGTATCGGATTGTTTTTGGAAAAGCACTGCCACTGCCGGTGGAAATTGAGCATCATGCATTACGGGGCGGTGAAAAGGTGCAACTTGGACCTAGATCAAGCGGTATGGAGAGGAAGTTGCACTGCGGCAATTGGAGGAGATCCGCTTGGAGGCTTATGAAAGTTCCAAACTCTATAAGGAGAAGACCAAAGCCTTCCATGATAAGTTGATTCGAGGAAAACATTTGAGATTGGTCAAAAAGTTCTCCTCTATAACTCCCGCCTCCGACTAATGCCGGCAAATTAAGGTCTAGATGGGATGGACCATTTATTGTTACTAAGGTTTTTCCTTCGGTCTTTGTTCAGATTAAAAGTGAGGTCACTGCCAAAGCTTTCATCGTAAATGGACACCGCCTCAAACAGTATCATGAACTTCTAAAGAATGCAGAAGTGGAGGTGATGAACCTTCTCCATCCGCATTATGAATGAAAAAAATAAAAAGAAAAAAAAGAAAAAAAAAAGAAAAAAAAAACAGCTGTGTGTCCGACAATGAGGTAGGTAGTGCCATTAAATTTTGTTACTCGGAAGCAAGTGGAGGTCACTTTTTCTTCAACGACAACAACTGCGAAAATCTTGCAGTATGGATTTTATTGGCCCACTTTATTCAAGGTCTGTTACACCTTTTGCAAAAGTTGAAGAAATTGGTCAAAAAGGTTCTGCTTTGAGATTATCATCTGCACCTACTCCTTGAAAAATTGAGATCAAGGTGGCGCAGTTCTTTTGCTGTCAAACACGTGTATCCTCTGGGGCCGTAGATATTGAGGATCCTAGGAATGGTAATGCGCTTAAAGTTAATGGACAAAGACTCAACCATTCCTGGAAAACCAAGTTCTTGAGTTCTTTGTGTTCTTAGGTTAAGTGGCGGATACAAGATACTCCGTGACTCTCAAGTCGGTTCATTTTTCGGTTTCCCAAAATAACCGAATCCTTCTTCTCCTTCAAAATGGATGTCATTCTTTCAAACCGAGAAAACATTTTCCTTCTCTTCCTCAAAATGCTCTGAGAAAAATCTACAAAGTTCGATGTGAAAGATTGAGACTGTTAATGCACAAAGGTATGCCAGAAGATGTACATTGGATAATTGAAGCGAAGGTCCGATTAGCGGTGAGTCCTCAATTTCATTTGACTCATATATGCCCGGTCTTGGAAGAAGTTCATATTCTAAAAGGAGAAGAGCAAAAAGGTTACAAGTCTGTCACAAATGTGGACGATGGAACTGTAACAAGCGATGTCGTACTTTGGGGATGGTTTCCGCAAATAGAGAAGATAAAATTTTCTTCATTAAGAATGGACTGAGTAAGGAGTCATTAGATGATATCTTATTGACTCTTGAGACGCATTCTTGTGGATTGGTGCATCGTGAAATTCTTAAATTGTGGAATCTCTTCAAGGATGAAGAAAAACGCTACAGTCTTGGGAATCTGACTCTAAAAGACCCTATTTGCCAATTTATAAGAAAATTGGATGGGAAGCTTATCCTCGACTCATAGAAGACGTTTAAGCCGTTACTGGACGTTAAACCAGAGGCAGATGTGAGCCATATCCACAAACAATCTGTATATATCATCTTCTTCTTCTTCTTCTTCTTCATGTCATCTCTCAAAAAAAAAAAACAAAAAATAAAAAACAAAAAACAAAAACAAAAACAAAAAAAACAAAACAAAAACAAAACAAAAACAAAAACAAAAATTATGTATACGTCTTAGGGTTGGCTTTGGTAACACACACCGTGAATGGGGAAATGCATGCATCCTGATCCAGCCTTCTTAATTGAAAAACAAAGAAGGTAGATTGTATCCCATATGTGAGGCAGCCAGTCGTATTATGGCCACTTGTCCCTTTTGGGAGCCCTATGTTTATTTGGTCTTGAATGGGTCGAATATTGGTCAACAATGCTTTGGCACAAAGTCGAAAAAGCGAGACTACCTCCATCCCAATCTTAAGTAAGTATGCACTCATCTTTCATCAAGTTTTTCTAACAATTTCAAAAAAAAAAAAAAAAAGGACGTGATGTCTCATCGCACTCATGACGCTTGTATAAAGATACGCCATGGAAAGCTGTACATACAGGTATGTCATCATTTTCTATTTCTTTTATCTTTGTATCATTTTGTTGTATTTTGATTTTTGTACAGACGATCCTTTGAGCAGGGTCCTTCAGGAGTTTCTAGACTTCTTTACCTTGATGGTTTTCTTGAAGTCAAAAAAAAAAACAAAACAAAACAAAAAATATAAATAAAAAAAATAAAAATAAATAAAAATAAAAAGAAAAAGAAAAAGAAAAAAAGATTTTGTGTTTCTTAATTTCAACTTTTTCTGACAACAGCCAACCTACCCTTATAGGTGTAATTATTCCCCTTTCCATTCTTTTTCTTATTTAAACACTCCATTTTCCTTCAACTCAGAGACACTCAAAGGGAGGAAGAGTATAGAATGGGGGCTTCTATTCGTAACCTCAAAAATGTCTGTGTTTTTTGTGGGTCAAGTTATGGGAAGGGATTAGAGTTTGTAAACGCAGCTAGCACTCTTGGTCGATCACTTGCTGCGAGGAATATTCATCTTGTATATGGGGGAGGTTGTCGTGGGTTAATGGGGAAATTTGTATCACTTGTCTTTGCCTTTTTAGGAGGCGATCGGGTTTTAGGTGTTATTCCTAAACCTTTAGCTGAAAATAACATCACTGGAAGGACAATTGGAGAAGAAATTCAGGTAACATCTATGCATGGACGAATGAAAACAATGGTTGACAATTCGATGCATTTCTTGTCTTACCCGGTGGTTTTGGTACGTTGGAAGAGATTTTTCAAATTGTCTCTTGTTGAACGAACATCACCATAAACCCATTGGTTTGTTGAATGTTAATAATTTCTTTGATCTTTTGTTATTTTTTCTTGACAAAGCTGTGGAACAGAAATTTATCACTCCTTCGGCAAGATAACTTCTTATCTCTGCCTCCACTATTGATGAGCTCATTGATAAATTAGAAGCTTTTGAGTATGTGCCTGATAAGGTATTAGCTCAGATAGATTGGTCAACAGGAAGCAGCGAAGGAAGTAACAAGAAAAAAAAAGCCAGATCTGACACTTTCTCTTTAATGGGTTTGATTTTATTAAAAAAAAAAAATTTGTTGTTTTGTTTGGAAAGTATGATATGATTGTCATGGACTTATTAAACCAATTAGCGATGGCAGAGTAAGGAGAATTTTACTCTTGACACGCATCTTAATTGGTGGCAGAGTAAGGAGTTTTTTAGGTAGTAATTAATTAGTATTAAATTGTAGAAGTACTAACGTTTTCTTGTTTGATTTCTTTTCAGGGTCTGATGCGTAACTGACAGTGTGCTTCTTTTCTGCTTGGCGTTGATTCACTTCTTATCAGGTTGTGTTGCTCTTTTCTATATCTCTCTTTCACATTGAGGGCAATGTTATATTAAGTGTGGGGGAGAGATTTTAGCATGTTTCTTTTGGTTGTTAAAAAAAAAAGAAAAAAAAACACAAAAAAGGGATCATTGCATGATTGAATAACTTTTCTCCCTTCTTGAACTGATATGCTTGGTGATGGATGATTGAATTGATGAATTGAGTTTGATGGATGCATACCTTGTGAGATTTTGAGCCTAATGGATGGATTCAACATTTATGTCATTCTCTTCTTTTTTGTGTGATTTTCACTCATGTTAATGACCACTCTAGAACTTGCTTTGATTCTTTTTGAGGCTACATTTCACTTGCATGCATGAACATGATTGAGACCCTCTTTCTTAATTAGCTAGTTTAACCAAATAGCCAACCTTGTTTCCAATATGATATCAAGCACTCTTTTGATTTCTTGAAAATTCTTTGATTCCTGTCAACCTTGTATATTTTCCTTTGCTTAACCCCTTTGAGCTTATTTGACCATTCCTTGTTTCTAGCTCATCATGTGCCTTAAATGAGAAATCGTGTTCTTACTTTACCTTAGGGAATAAAAGAACATTAGCTTGGTTAATGGATGAGTTTTTGAACAAGTGTGGGGGTGTGTGTACAAAATGGTTGTTGAAAAAGAAAAGAGTGCCCAAAAAAAAAAAAAAAATGTATGTATATAGTTATGTTCATATATATATTAAAAAAAAAAAGAAAAAAAAGAAAAAAAAAACAAGTGTTTAAAAAAAGAAAAGGATTAGGAAATGAATATGTAAAGGGATATACACTAGAGTTGGGATGAACTTTTATGCTTGTTATTTGAACTCAGCTCTCATTTGCTTTTATTCTCTTTGGTATTTATCTTCTCATATCCATTTTATCCTCTCCTGTTACCTTGACCTCACTACAACCTTGAATAAAGTCCTCATGATTTGTGTGTGCATGTGTTTTGAGTAGTGGAGAAGTAGAATATAAGCAAGCTTATGGTAGTGCAATTTTCATGGATTGAAATGAGTGAAATACCTACCTTTTAAACACTTGAGAGATTGAGAGGGGATCTTGTGAAGATCTATCATTCTCGATTCATGTTGAAGATACCTTGCTTGTTGGTTTGAGATGTGGAGAATTGTTAACTCATGAATGTTTTGATCCCTTGAACCTTTGGTTGTTCTTCTTGATTGTAAAATTTTGGGTTCTTGAATGTCGTTGGAATTTAAATTTTTGTTAATCTCTTATGTCCTTGTTTTGATCTTGAGTCTTGCCCAGGAGTGCAAAAAGCTAAGTGTGGGAGAATTTGATAATCACATATTTTATTCATTAAGAAACCCTTATGTTTAGTCATTTACACTCTCCATATTCTTAATTGATTGAGTTTGGTATGATTTTGTGAGTTTGAGCTCAAATTGGTCCTAATTGAATATTTCTAACATTATTGAGATTTGACACTGTTTCTGTATTTTGGCCATAACTTGAGTTCCTAATATCTGATGAACATGAATTTTACCTTGTAGGAAAGCTAAGAGGAAGCTCTACAACTTTGATGAAGAGCTTGAAGTCCGATTCAGATGTCTAAGGGACCTAAGTTTACATGGAAGTCAGAATACGGGTTCTGTCAGTAGAATCCGAACAGTGTGCACTCATAAAATCATATCTCAAGATGTAATAATGGAGATGGGCTGAAATTTGGATAGTGGATATTCAAGATCCAAATAAACAACTTTCATGAAGAACACATTTTGATAAAAAGAAGTCTAGTAGGTCATTTTGAGCTTGCAAGTCGGAACAGAGGTGCTGAAGTTGGGTTTGAGCAACCTACGGTATTTGGGACATATCTTGGGCTTAAGGAAGCCAAATTGGACGAACCAGCTATCCGTTTTATATCTAAGACAAGGATCTACAACTTTCATGAAGAACACTTTTCGTGGTTCTGAAGTATAGTGGGTCGTTTTTGGCTTCCAAGTCAGACACAAAATTTTCGTCCTCAACCACCCACTCATCCATCCACTAATCCACTCATCCATCCACTAATCCACTCATCCACTCATCCACTAACTCACCCATTCATCCACTCATACACTAATCTAACCACTTAACCACTCCACCCACTCATCCACTAATCCATCCACTCACCCATTCATGTCCATAATTTCCCACTCACCAAAAGTCCTTTGGCATTTTTCACTAATTCAACCACTCAACCATTCCACTCACTCATCCACTAAACCAATCCACTAAACCAACCCACTAATCCATCCACTCAAATACTCCACTCACTCATCCACTCATCCACCCACTTCCCTTTGTCATTTTGTTACCTTAGACTTCTATAAAAGGCACCATTTATCATGAACAACATGTATTCTCCTTCATTTTCTCTCATAGTTTCTTCTTATTTCTTCATAGTTTCTCATAGTTTTTGTATATTTTGATGCTCCCCTTCATGGTAATGGAGGGCTAAGCTACTTTCGGTCAATTTAGAACTCTTGAAGAGATTGTGGTTTGGATTCTTGAGACCTTGGTTATGCATTGTATTTGATTTGTAATTGAATTCCTCTTTTCTTCTTCTTTCTTCTTCTTCTTAATCTTGAATGCATGAATGGTGATTCTATTTATGTTGATCTGATTTGATCTTGGTTTAAGATTGAGATTTGTGATGAAACTTAGAACTGATTGATCTAAACTAATCACCTAAATGAAGATTGAGATTTGTGATGAAACTTAGAACTGATTGATCTAAATTAATCACAGAATTGAAGAGGTTAGGTTACTGATTTGTGCCTAAGTTAATTGAATTCGGTACTTGAAATTAACATAGATCTTCATGAATGGTGTGATTGCGGATTTGTGTTTATCACTTGTTAATTGAATTCTAGACGATCGTCTAGTATGAATTTTGGATTTGATGCAGAGATCTCGATTAGATCCAAATTAACAATTCAATTGCGCTTCAAGTGTTCTATGAAGGGTCTATGATTGAATCCACCCAATCTTGGATAGGTTTCTAAATTGACTGCTCTTTAATTGTTATTTCTTCCTTTAATTTTGTTAAGTGCGATCTTAAACTGTCAAACCCCCCTTTTTGCTAACTTTTACTTGATTTGATTAAATTGCATCTACAATCCTCGTGGAGATGATCCGGTGTTGTTCACTATACTGCAAATTTAGGTAATAACTTCGGTTATAATTTTGACTGAGTTCGGCGCTCGTCAATTCCCCAGCTCTGAATAATTAAAAACAAGATTTCCTCGGCCCGAAAAATAATATTTTCCTGTCCCGGAGCAAATCACACAAAAAGTCCAAATAAAATCACAGACAGTAATATTAAACACCGTATCATATAGAAAATTTAAAAACAGTACATTCAGGACGTAATGGTCATTTTTCCATTTTTTTCCCACCACGGAGCAAATCACTCAAAACACTCAAATAAAATTATAGACAGTAAAATATATCAGTATATCACGTAGAAAAATTTAAAACAGTAGTTTGAGAAAAAATTTATTTTACAGTCTCGAAGTAAAATATTCAAAACGACCAAAGAAAATCTTAGACTGTAATATATTTTTGTATTTCATACAAAAAATCAAGAAACAGTAAAATCGGGACACAACGGTCATTCACCCAAAAGTTTGAAAAACAGCAAACAGGACATTCGGAATATTTTTCCAAAAGTTAGGGTGTTACAGTTTTGGTACTTTGGAAGAAATTTTTCAAATAGTCTCTTGAGCCGAACTGAACATCCACCATAAACTCATTGGTTTGTTGAATGTTAATAATTACTTTGATAGTTTGTTACTTTTTCTTGATCATGCTGTGGAACAGAAATTTATCACTCCTTCGGCAAGGAAACTTCTTATCTCTGCTTCCACTATTGATGAGCTCATTGATAAATTAGAAGCTTTTGAGTATGTACCTGATAAGGTATTAGCTCAGATAGATTTGTCAACAGGAAGCAGCGAGGGAAGCAGCAAGAAAAGAAAGCCAGATCTAACACTTCATCTTTAATACCTTTGATTTTATTTATCGTACTTTGTTTCTGTTTAAATTTGTGTCAGATTTCTCCAACAGGTAAGATCTTCTATCCTTTACTCATCTATATTTTAACATTGAGGACAATTTTGTGATCTAGTTGGGGGGGGGAAGGATAGTTGACTACCAATTTCTTTTCTTTTCTTTTTTTGGGAAGTATGATATGATTGTCATGGACTTATTAAACTAATGAATAATGACAAAGTAAGGAGTAATTTTACTTCTGAGACGTAACTAAATTGGGAAGTATGTTTAGTGATATGACTGTTAGAAACCTATTCATAATAAAACTAATTAGTGATGGCAGAGTAAGAAGTAAATTTTGGAAACAATTTATTACTCTTGAGACGCATCTTAGTTGGAGTAGTAATTAATTAGTATTGATTTGTGGAAGTAACAAAGTTTTTGTCTTTTGATTTCCTTTGAAAGATTCAAGTGAATGCACTCTCACATCCTTTGAAGTAATTGAGATTCTTAGATCTTAGCATAAATTGTCTTCTTTCTTAAAAATCACAAGCTTGGAAATGAATGTTGATATGATGGATTGAGAATGACAGAAATATGCCTGGTGAGATTTTGAGCCTATTGATGAATGGATTGAATATTTGTGTCATTCTCTTCCTTCTTGTGTGATTTTCACTCATAGAATTGTCACTCTAGAACTTGCTTTGATTCTTTTTGAGGCTACATTTTTACATGCATACATTAATATGATTGAGGCATTTTGAAATAACTACTTTGACCAAATAGCCATCCTTGTATATTTTCCATTGTGTAACCCCTTTGAACTTATTTGACCATTCCTTATTTTTAGCTTATTTCCTTCAAAAAAAAAAAGAGAAAAAATTATTTTTACCCAGCCTTAGAAATAAGAGAGCATTGACCTTGTTCTTGAACAAGTGTGGGGGTGTGTATGCAAAATAATCAAAAAAACAATTTTTTTGACCACCATTGCAATCAAAGGATTATCAGAGTCTAGAATAAAGGTGGTTGCTTGGAAACAACAGGAAGAAAAGGAGAATGTTTAAGTCTAACAATAAATTCAATTCACCAATTTGGGATTAATCTTCAACAAAACATTAGTCAATATTGGTGATTATCCTTTATGATGAATATTCTCAAACATTTTCTCCACTCTAACTATACCATAATGCTCTTTTATTCTCTTTGGTATTTATCTTTTCATATCCATGTTATCTCCTCTCCTTTACCATGACCTCATTACAACCTTGAATAAAGTCCTCTTGATTTTTGAATGCATGTGTTTTGAGTAGCGGAGAAGTAGAAGATAAGCAAGCTTATGGTAGTGCAATTGTTCATGGGTTGAATAGAGTGAAATACTTACCTTTTAAACACTTGAGAGATTGAGAGTGAATTATGTGAGGATCTATCATTCTTGATTCATTCTTTTCAACTGAAGTTTCCTTGCTTGTTGGTTTGAGATGTGAAGAAATGTTACCTTATTAATGCTTTCATCGCGTGAATTTCTTGTTGCTTTTCTTGTTTCATCGAGTCTTTTAGAATTTTTAGCTTTTGAGTCTGTGTCATTTTTCTTTGTCTCCTAACTTTGGTCTTATGTGTTTTGCCCAGGAGTGCAAAAAGCTAAGTGTGGGGGAATTTGATGATCACATATTTTATACATTAATAAACCCTCATTTTTATTCATTTACACTCTCCATGTACTTAATTGATTAAGCCTAGTTATGTTTTGTAAGTTTGGACTCAAATTGGACTTAATTGATTTTTTTAGCACTATTTTGATCTTATGTTGTTTCTGTATTTCGGCCATATCTTGAGTTCTAAATGTTTGATAATTATGAATTTTACCTGGTAGGAAAGATAAGAGAGAGCTCTACAACTTTGATGAAGAGCTCAAAGTCTCAATCAGACATCTAGAGGAGCTAATTGGGCTTGGAAGACAGAACACGAGTTTTGTGTCTGAAACCTGAATAGTGTACAGTAATCAGAGCATAACTCGGGCTGCAAGAATTATCTTGAGCTGAAATTTGGATATTTGAAAGTTAAGACCCAGATCTAAAACTTTCATGTTGAACACAAAACTTGATTCGGGCTCCTTGATGGTGATATTGGGTCTGAAAGTCAAAACAGAGGTGCTGAAACTGGGTCTGAACAGTCTATAGTAATTGGGTCATATCTTGAGCTGTAGGACAAATTTTTAGGTGATTCTAGAGCCATTGGAAAGCTTGGACAATTTCCTAGAACTTTCATGAAGACCACTTGGCTCGAATATGACGGAATCAATGACTTAAGCAATGAATTATTTCGGAGACAAAGAATCTCAATAATCCAACTACTCATCCAATCATCCAACCACTCAACCACTCATCCAATCATCCAACCACTCAACCACTCATCCAACCACTCCACCCACTCATCCACCTACTCTTAATCATTCTCCTTATCATTTTGTATCCCTACTCCTCTATAAAAG
Organism: Ormosia emarginata; assembly: GCA_029884605.1. Taxonomy (NCBI): domain Eukaryota; kingdom Viridiplantae; phylum Streptophyta; class Magnoliopsida; order Fabales; family Fabaceae; genus Ormosia; species Ormosia emarginata. Next base: position 7,545,386 of record JAQQTP010000087.1, read on the forward strand.
GCACCATGAGGGGGGAGTGTTGGGCACTTGGTGTTAGGCTTAGTTTTTACAAGTTATGGTTATGCTTGTTTCTTGTTTTACTTTGTTGTAATTTTCTCTTATTCTAAAGTGAAGCTATGTTCATCTTTCTCTTCTTTTCTCTTTCTTTCTTCTTATCTATGAGTAACTAAATCTTTATCTTACTTGGGTGAAAGAGTGAAGCTCTTGGTAATGAAATAAGGTTAGATTATTTTATTTTCTTGTGCTTAAATGATATATTATCAAATGGACATTATATGTGTTGTATTTTGTTTCCAATCAATTTAGAAACCTTCTTTATTAATGGAGATCTTGATTTATTGTAGACAATAGGATTGGCACAGTGAATGCTTGAACTCATTTACAAATGTTGGTAGATAATTAAAGGAATCATAATATGATTACATATATAATTGAACTTTGAATGTTATATTTTCCGATTGAAACCTCCGTTGTGTGTGGATTTCAATTGAGTTAAAAAGAGAAATAATCTTACCTTTAATTTATTACTAAGAGTGGATCTCCTAACCCAAGCAAGTTCTTAAATTCATTTGTGAACATCTTTTATTACTTTTGGTGTTGTGACAAATCCTTTTCTTACCTCAATTAATTTTTCTTCATCAATTTCCTGTGGATCGACCTCGGACTCCCGAGAAATTTATTACTTGAGACAACCTACACTTGGGTTTGCATCCTTAAATCCCGCACATCAGTTTGTCATCCTCTTCATCATTATCATCATTTTTTCAGCTTCTGCATCAATACCATCATTAGCACTGTTATCACTAGGAGGACTTAAACCACCACCATTTTCATCAGAACCTACATCATCATCATTACCACCAGCTTCCATATCTTCATCATCAGTATCAATTCTAGGCAACCACTCAGAATTTTGTACTCCGTCTAATACAAGGCCTCCTTTTTCTTCAATCCAAGGAGATAATGGATCATTTTCTTGAAATATGTAGTCAAGATTAATTGGATTGAAATTAGCTTCAATTTCATCTTGACTTCTCCTTTCTTCATGTCTCATTTTCAGCTTCATATTGTAATATGTGAATACAAGTTTTTATAACTTTTTGTACTTGAATCTATTCCTTGTCTTTGTATGAATGTAACTGAATATGCTCTAATTTTTCTCACAATTTATGGTTGAAGTTGTTTGATTAAAAATTTTTATTGCCACACGTTGAAGTTTAGGAGCACACGATCCAAATATCAATCACTATTCAGCTATTTAAATGACCAAGCGTAATGAATAATTATTTGTCATATAAAGTATAAATAAATTTTAAATAGATTTACTTATACAAAAAAAGAGAAAAAAAATTATTTTACCTGGATTCATTCTAGCCCAAGCATTTTGAACTTGTGGTATGCCAAATGATTCACATCTTTCCCTAAAAATCATCAATTGTATAACACAATATAATATGTCAATAAGTAAATATATAACATTTAATTATAAATTTATAAGATTTAAATATAAACATTCTTTACTAACCTTATTCAAAGTTTTAATTTGATCATCCATGTTTCTTTCTAATTTTATGATGATGCTATTGGTTCCATCAAAAGTTTCTTTATAAACATCTGGTTCATTCAACTCCATATTGCAATTGTGGGTAAAGAAAATAACCTCAGAAAAGTTAATCAATTATTATGCATAAAACAAATCGAATATGTTATCGAACATATCCAGCAAAGATTTGACAGTCTTCAATGAACACGTTCACGGTTTTTGTTAAAGAATTTTTAATGGTTTTGTTTGTGTAAAACCATATCAATTTAGAACGAAAAATATTTGATGGTTTCAATAGTCATGTCCACGTTTTTTAGGGCTTGTAATGCCTTGATTTTTATTAACAAAGTGATTTTCAAAGTGGAAATGTAACTTGATTCAATACAAGAATTTGGAAAGGGAATTAGAGCATTTATCACTTGAGAAAATCAAGTTTTTGTAAATGAAAATGTTTTCGAACTTCAATTTATTTTGAAGAAGGTTGTGTTTGGAAATGATTTGGGAAAAATGAAGAATATAATGGTGTTTTGAAAATTTACTAACGTATAACTGATTTTCGAGTTTTGAAATACGTTAGAAAATGTTAAGTTTTGAAACGTTGATTTATATCAATGGAAAAGTGATTTTTGTGGATTAATTTTTGGAAAAGGATTTCTTGAGTAAAGAAATACGGAAAAAGATTTTCTTGAGTGAGAAAATGTGAAAAATGAAACACAAAGTCATATTATTTTGAGAAAGGTTGAAAAGGAATTTTTGAAGGTTAAGAAATATTTTCTGTAATGAAATTGTGATAAAAAATGTTTTACGTATCTTAAAAATGTGATTTGTAAGCTACGCAATTTGAAAAATGTGTTGAAAATGATATTGATTTATTTAAGTCCAAAATAATTTTTGAAATATTGAGGAATATTTTACGTGATTGTAAAATATATTTTACGTATCTTAAAAACGATTTGAAATACAGTAAGATATTTCTACGCGATTTAAAATACATTAAAATACATCTACGCGATTTGAATTACGTTTAAATATTTTACGTAATTTGAACTACTTTTGAAAAATCAATATGTGATTTAAAAGTGATAGAATATTTTTACGTGATTGTAAAAATGACAAAAAATCGTTATGTGATTTGGAAAGTGTTTTAAATATTTTGAGAATGATGGAAAATGATTTACGCGACTTAAAAGAATGATTTTTAAGTTACGCAATTTTGAAACAATGGAAAAATACTATGAGATTTGAGAAACGTATATTTTTACGCGATTGAGAAAAAAGTTAAAAAATTAGTACGTGGTTTAAAAGTGCAACAGAAGAGTTGCAGTATTTTGAAAACGTAACAGAAATATTACAAAATTTTGTAAACGTAACAGTAGTGTTACGGTATTGTGAAAATGTAATAAACACGTTTTGGAATTTTAAAAACGTAACAAAAGTGTTACGGTATTTTGAAAATGCAACAGAAGTGTTGTGGAATTGTGAAAACGTAATGGGAATGTTGCGCAATTTTTTGAAAACACGACGAAAGTGTTTTATAACTATGAAAATGTGATAACATGATTTTCGCTATTGAAAGTACAGTATGATTACTGTTGAACAAGTGCCCATACACTTTATGAGAAAATGACGAGTTTTGCCTGTTGTAACATCCTGAAAATTTATGATTTTAGGATAAATGGTCATTTTACAATATTTAAGATTTTTAGGAATTTTTCTGGATTTTTCCGGAAACGCAGAATATTTTAATATTATTTCTCGTTCTGCGTACACATTGGACAGAATTGGCAGAACGACTGTAACGCTTCCAAAGTTGGAAAATTTTATTACGAATAGTCATTTTCTAATATTCGTGATTTATGTGAATTCTTTCAAAAATTTTCGGAAATGACGAATATTTTAATATATTCTTCGTTTTCCGTGCACACTGAGTCGAACCAAGAAAATGAAATATTTTTCTCAAGAACCTTGAACTATGGAAACGTCGACGGGGGATCTTACTAAACCCGAGGCCAGATACAGTTTACAAGGTTTTACGTCTTTCGAGAAATTTTAACAGATGAAATAATAAAGCACTGCGAAGAATTAATCTGTCAAATAAATTAATACTGACTTCGGTCGACTGTAGCTGTTGTCCAATAAATAATAACATGTAACAAAAATTTTATCACACTGTTCAAAATTTACCTTGTGTCAAGCCCTTTTAGCATTATTTTCAAGATAAAAGTTAAATTAATTCAAAAGCTTATTTGGGAAACTTCTAGGAAGCTTTCTCCCATTTCACTTTTTCTCTCTCTTCCCTCTCCATTCTTCTACGGTAGAGGCCCTTATTTTGGAGCCCATATTCACGTTCTCTTCTTCTCTTCTATGTTTCTTCTTCTTCTTCTTCTTCTTCTTCTTCTTCTTCTTCTTCTTCTTCTTCTTCTTCTTCTTCTTCTTCTTCTTCTTCTTTTCTTCTTCCTCCTCCTCCACCGTCCACCCTCACCATTCACCATTTTCATTCCTTACTTCACCACTTCCATATCTAGCTCCTTCCATCATTCCAAGACCATTTTTCTTGGTGGCCATCCTTGGTTCTTCTTCTTCTTCTTCTTCTTCTTCTTCTTCTTCTTCTTCTTCTTCTTCTTCTTCTTCTTCTTCTTCTTCTTCTTCTTCCCCCATTTTTCACCATTGAAGCTAAAGCTTGGAGCTTTTGAGGTAAAGTCTTCAACTTTCTTCTATCTTCTTCTTCTTTTTCGTTTTATTGGTCACCTATGTGGCCAAGGAGCCATTTTTCTATGATTGGAGTGAACACATTGGGAATTTCTCACTCTAGGGTTTTTCTTGAAGGGGAAAACGAAAATCAAGAGCAAAAAGAGGAAAGCATTCTTGTGATTGCCTTCATTTAGGTAAGAGGGAGATGATCTTCTTCAACCAATCTTGGTAGTAAGGAAATGTCTTGTGTGTTGTTGTTGATGAGGGAATCCATGTTGGATTTCTCTCTTTGTTATATTGAGTCATTTCCATGATGTTGTAATTGCTTGATTTGTATGAATGTATGGATGTATATTGTGTGCTTTGATGATCATGAACTTATATATATTGTTATTTTGTATGTAGAGGACATGAATCATAATTTGGATTGTGGAAAATAAATGAGAAACTTGATAAAGGATGGGCCAGGGCTCTACAGAAATGAATTCTACAGAACCCCTGTTAATGCACTAGCACTCAGGCGCTGTGCATAGAGCGCCTAGGCGCTCTGTGCCCAGAGAAGTTTTCCCTATAACGCGGCCTGGTGAGCGCTCAGGCGTTTCGTGGTCAGCGTCCAGGCGCTCAACCAGCGCCCAGGCGCTACAGATATGGCGCCTAGGCACCCATGACAAAACTAGTAGGGAACTGTGAGATGAAGCCTATCTAATTGGAAATATAAATGTTAATGTTGGGATGTGAGATGGAGAGCTTTAAGGGTTATTTAACTCAATTTGAAGCCAGAATATTAGATTAAAACTATAAGGGATTGGAATGAACTTGGTGAACAAAAACTTAAGTAAAGGATATCAAGAAATCAATGCATAAAATGGGAGAAATTGATGTTAGCAGTGGACTTTGGGAAGCCACGATTTTGATCATGGATTTTAAGAATGGGATTGACCCCATGAAGAATAAAAACTAAATGATTGGTATCGAGAGACTTGAGCATAACGCAAGATGGACTTACTTAGTGATGGATTCTTGTAAGAATGGAAAATCTTGAATAAGAACGCATAATGGACCCTAAAAGTATATTACCTTATTTGATTTCAATATTATGATATTGTGGGTTCATATGAGTGACCAATGTTGTAATAATGCTTATTTGAGCCAATTGTGGCATATTATGGAATAGTATGTGATGTTGATCATACATATTCATGCATAGAGTCTTATGCATTGTGAATGTCCTGTGGACTGTTGTAAGGCCGAGTTGCCTAGGAGATTGAACACACCCTGGGTGCGGGTGCGAATAGACTAGTGTAGGTCGTGTTATAAACTTGGGGGCGTCGGGGTGCGGGTCCCTCACATGGACAATTTAGAGCTCCTCTGTGCTGTGGGGCAAACCGATGCAAACACACCGACGATCCGGACCGAGACACTGTCCTATGTCGTGATCGAGCGTGGACTGTCTGTACAATGCCTGATGTGCACGTAGAAAACTGTTGAGTTTTAGCACCTGGCCGTGGCAGCCGAGTTGCAGATACGTCTCCTGATCTTTCTCTCCGCTTGTTTGAGTCTAGCTCCATGGAGTAGGAATTGGGAAAGCATGCATTGTGCATTATTCATTATTGGTCTTATAAACTGTTGAGCATGAACACCTGTGAATGTGAAGATAACTGTTGTACTTCTGTAAATGGTTATCTGATTGTTGTGCTGATTCTTGGAAATACTATTGTGATCTGCCTGCTATTGCTTACTATTGCTCTACCTTTACTATAAATATCATTGTTATTATTGACTCTGATTATTGCTTAGAATTGAACTGCTTTTATTATAATTTCCGTTATTGCTATTGATAAATATATGAACTGTATTGCTCGGTGGGCACTTTGCGCCGTGCTATTTTCTTACTGCCAATAGTGGTAATGAATGACGGGTGTCTCACCTCTTTCCTATATTTCAGCATTCTCTGCTTTATATTCATATTTGATAAAAGATCGTGAAGAAGATGATGAGGAATCACACCTTGCCGACGGGGTTGGGAACCTGGACAATATTTCTTCGATTTTCCTAGGAGTGCATCAGCATGGAGGCATTGATGCCTGTTGTATCAACCGGGACGCTGAATGTCATGCGCATATGGGGTTGCGGACTTGTCTGCTGGTAGTACCCATCCCTGGGTTACTACTCCTCCCCTTTGATGTTTTTATTTCTGCTGTATTTTATTTGACTCTGTAATTATTATATTCTATGTCATCAGTGATTCGTGTAAGTTGGTTATGAAATATATATATATAAGGAACGTGATGTCATTTCATTGGTTGTATTAAGGGTTGAATACATTTATAATTCATTCATGGCTCGTATTTTCTACTTATACATAAATGCAAAGAAATAAACTCGTTAATTTTTGAAACTACTGTTATCATGACTGTGACACGCCTGGATTTAGTAACTGTGGTGTAATGACGATTGCGCTGCAGTTGGTATATTTAGGTGCGTTACATTAGGTGGTATCAGAGCAGTTCATCCTATTGAGCCGGGGTATGGACTTGCTATGTTTAGGCATATTAGAATTTGGTCTGTTGTGCACTTCCTTGTCTCTTGATTGAGATGATGGGAAAGGAATGCATGGCGTGCCGTAGGTTGAATGTTGATGGCTACTGTTATACAGTTGCATGATATTGAGGACTGGCCTACTCAATATGTAATGTTCTGTGTGTGCCGGAGACTATGACTTCACCTAGGCGTACTGTGTTAGGAAAATAGGAATTCTTTTGTGAGGAGATCAAAGGGTTTTGGAAAACCGATCTTCTGGAGAAAGAAATAGTTGGTGTAAACTAGGTTCGAGAAGCAGTTTGGAGGTTAACGGCTTATGAGGGATTACGCTGTGGAAGCATAATGAAGAAGTTCGAGCTAGAGATCGTTAGGATTCGTGGATTGACTTGTCTTGTTTGAATTGTGTGATTTTGTGGGTTTAGTTTCTGAGATGAGACAATGTTGATTGAAATAATTATGTTTGTTTCGTTGTGTCATGTTTTGTCCGTCTTCAAAGAAAGTCAATGGCTCGCAGTAGACATGCAAGGGCGATGGCTCCTGACAGACATATACATGTGAGCACAGGACAAGACAATAGGAGTATGGCTGCAACTGCAGAAGAAAGGCAAATGATAGCTGAGATGACAACTCGCCAGGATCAGAGGGCCACGCAACAACGAGAATTGGAAGTTGAGGTTCAGAATCTGTTGGAGGAAAGTCGGCTTTGGGGCAACCTCGGATTGCCTAGATTCCAAAAGAGGAATAATAGAAAAGTTAACCAGTTTAAGCGGAAACCATACGCACGGGTATCAGAGAAACAACAACAACAACCAACTCCTAGACAAAGTACTAGTGGTGGTGTATCCAGTCAGACCTCGACATCTTCATCAAGATGTAGAAAATGCAGAAAGAACCACTTCACGAGGGAGTGTAAGATCAAAGGGATAATCTGTTTTAGATGTGGGAAGCCTGGACACGTCTCCCGCAACTGCGATCAAGCAAAGGCAAACTCTTCAATCAATGCTGCAAGGGCTGTGAAACCACAAGTAGAAGCCAGAATTTATACCTTGGGTGGTGTTGAGACCTCGACAATTGGAGATCTAAACAAGGGAAATTACGCCTCAAATGACGATCCTGTAATCGTGCTGTATAATTCTGGGGGTAACCCCTCCTTTTATCATTTGTAACCGTATGGATCATTTGGATTTATCTATATCTTTCTTATCTTTGACTTAAGTTACTTCTATTTCTGTTATTAAGACTTGTCGTGGACACCTAAGTTGTGTAATCTATCCTATTTCTACTGAAGATCGAGTCTTTTGTTAACCTATCTTGCTTACCTTAAATCATATATGTTCGAGTTCATGATTTTAGAAAGTGGTCGGTCATTTTCTGATTATTATCTGCTAGGTCATTCCGATAAAAACCTTAGTAATTTTTAAAACTAAGACTTTTGAATTCGTGACAACCAACAAAGTCTAAGCCTCATAAAAGAAAGGAGCCTGAGGGTACATGTTAATGTTTTCCATAGAGAACCAAGAGTAAAGGGAATATAGATGCCGCTCTTGTAGTCGAAGAGTGTCACATGTCAAACTACGATACTGTTGGTTAAGGAGAGGAATGAAATTTCTTGGTGAGACGGGGACCGTCACAAAATAAACAAGGCTTCAATCAAGGATGAGTGTCCTCGGGGAAAGATGAGCAATTCAATGGGCTGGTGAGGAAAGAGTCGTTGTTCTCTCCAAGATCAATGTATGACCTGGTCATCGATGGATTCGTGGAAATTGAGAATGTTCCCAAAATGATTCTTTCGAGTGTGCTTTCAACATTATGGGTATCCCGTGATGTCAATCGGAGTGACAAACGCTCCTATTGTATTCATGGACAACATGAATTGTATTTTCTATCCTTACCTAGAACAGAATTGTCGTTGTCATTAATGATGACATTATGATCTATTCTCAAAGATATGGGGAGATACGTCGGACATCTCGGTATAGTTTTCCTGACTTTAAAGAAGATGAAGTAAATGCTAAAGTATCAAAGTACGATTTCCCGTTTGAAGAGATTCAGTTTTTGGGTTGTGAAATTCCAAATGGAGGAATTGTTATGAATTCACCAAAGGTTGGAGTAGTTCTTCAAAGGGAAAGACCGGAAACCGTAAAGGATACTTGTAGCTAATGGAATTGGTTAATTTTATCGAAGGAGCACCGATGAGTTCTCCAAGATGGCAGAATCTCTTACGTAGCTTACAAGAAGAGGATCAAATTTCTACGAGCTGGCATAGGTAAAGAAGGTTTTCCAAGAATTGAGGAGATATTTCGATGCTCACTAGTTTTGATTCTACTTAATCTCGAGAAACCGTTTGAAGTATCTGGCGATACTTCGCATGAAGGTTTGGGATGCACGCTCATGCAAAGCTGGAAAGTTGTGGCTTACGCCTCCAGGTTGTTGAGGGTGCGTCAGAAGTGTTACCCGATCCGTGACTTGTAATTGACCACTGTTGTATCCGCTCTGAGAATATAGAGACACTTTCTATATAGAGCAAAATTCAATGTCCTTAGCTATCACAAGAACCTGAAGTACTCAATCGACGAGAAGGAACCAAACATGAGGCAGAGAAAGTGGCTAAATATTTTGAAGAAGCATGATCTCTAACTTTAGAGTCATCTTGGAAAGGAAAACGCCATGGCGAACCTTTTGAACCAGAAACTGCCTAATACCTTCATTATGATGGTCGAAGAGAAGGAATTAGTAGAGTAATTCGAGGGCAGGTGATTGTCATTGGAAATGACACTGGATGAGGTATGTCTAGATATAGTCACTATTTCGAATGATCTGTTGGGAAGGATTCAAGAGAAGTAGAAACAATGACCAATTTCTACAAGACAAGAAAAAGCTATTAAGACAAGGCATGGTGTCAGAATGTGAGGAAGGAATTGGACAGAATCTTAGTGTTCATGAGTGGTTGCATATACGGATGATTCGAACTTAAGGAGTTTATTCCTAATAAAAACTCACGAGAGTAAACCGAGTTTACCCATCAGAGCGATCAAGGTATATCAAAGTCTAAAACAGAAGTAATGGTAACAAGGGATGAAAAAAAAAGGCGTTACTAAAGGTGTGTCATCTTGTCTAAGTTGCCAGCAAACTCACTCTTGAATTCTACGGGCTATATCAAATTCTTTTCGGATTGGTCCAGTGGCCATAACTAATCCTTGCCATCTCTTCTTTTCAAATCTTCATGATATCTTCGGTATGTCATGATCACGAAAGTATATCCTTGGAACCAGCCGTGTCATCGAACGGGACACAGTACGATTGAAAGAGAGTTTAACCCATGGAATGCTTCCTGTGAGATCGAGAATAGAATAGCAAAGCGAAATGGAGGTCAGAAGATAAGGTGAAGAAACAACGTCGATATTTATCCTAAGGAATGAAAATTTCGAGGACGAAGTTTCTATTTGAAGGGGAGTGTTGTAACATCCCGAAAATTTATGATTTTAGGATAAATGGTCATTTTACAATATTTAGGATTTTTAGGAATTTTTCTGAATTTTTTTGGGAACGCGGAATATTTTAATATTATTTCTCGTTTTGCGCGCACATTGGACAGAATTGACAGAACGACTGTAACGCTTCCAAAGTTGGAAAATTTTATTACGAATAGTCATTTTCTAATATTCGTGATTTATGTGAATTCTTTTAGAATTTTTCGGAAACGATGAATATTTTAATATATTTCTCGTTTTGCGTGCACACTGAGTCGAACCGGGAAAATGCAATATTTTTCCCGACAATCTTGAACTATGGAAACGTCGACGGGGGATCTTACTAAACCTAAGGCCGGATACAGTTTACAAGGTTTTACGTCTTTCGAGAAATTTTAACAGATGAAATAATAAAGCACTGCGAAGAATAAATCTGTCAGATAAATTAATACTGACTTCGGTCGACTATAGCTGTTGTCCAATAAATAATAACATGTAATAAAAATCTTATCACTGTTCAAAATTTACCTTGTGTCAAGCCCCTTTAGCATTATTTTCAAGATAAAAGTTAAATTAATTCAAAAGCTTATTTGGAAAACTTCTAGGAAGCTTCCCCCCATTTCACTTTTTCTCTCTCTTCCCTCTCCATTCTTCTACGGTAGAGGCCCTTATTTTGGAGCCCATATTCACGTTCTTTTCTGCTCTTCTTTGTTTCTTCTTCTTCTCTTCTACGTTTCTTTTCTTCTTCTTCTTCTTCTTCTTCTTCTTCTTCTTCTTCTTCTTCTTCTTCTTCTTCTTCTTCTTCTTCTTCTTCTTTTCTTCTTCCTCCTCCTCCACCGTCCACCCTCACCATTCACCATTTTCATTCCTTACTTCACCACTTCCATATCTAGCTCCTTCCATCATTCCAAGACCATTTTTCTGGTGGCCATCTTTGGTTCTTCTTCTTCTTCCCCCATTTTTCACCATTGAAGCTAAAGCTTGGAGCTTTTGAGGTAAAGTCTTCAACTTTCTTCTATCTTTTTCTTCTTTTTCGTTTTATTGGTCACCTATGTGGCCAAGGAGCCATTTTTCTATGATTGGAGTGAACACATTGAGAATTTCTCACCCTAGGGTTTTTCTTGAAAGGAAAAACGAAAATCAAGAGCAAAAAGGGGAAAGCATTCTTGTGATTGCCTTCATTTAGGTAAGAGGGAGATGATCCTCTTCAACCAATCTTGGTAGTAAGGAAATGTCTTGTGTGTTGTTGTTGATGAGGGAATCCATGTTGGATTTCTCTCTTTGTTATATTGAGTCATTTCCATGATGTTGTAGTTGTTTGATTTGTATGAATGTATGGATGTATATTGTGTGCTTTGATGATCATGAACTTATATATATTGTTATTTTGTATGTAGAGGACATGAATCATAATTTGGATTGTGGAAAATAAATGAGAAACTTGATAAAGGATGGGCCAGGGCTCTGCAGAAACGAATTCTGCAGAACCCCTGTTAATGCACTAGCGCTCAGGCGCTGTGCATAGAGCGCCTAGGCGCTCTGTGCCCAGAGAAGTTTTCCCTGTGACGCGGCCTGGTGAGCGCTCAGGCGCTTCGTGGTCAGCGCCCAGGCGCTCAACCAGCGCCCAGGCGCTACAGATATGGCGCCTAGGCGCCCATGACAGAACCAGTAGGGAACTGTGAGATGAAGCCTATGTAATTGGAAATATAAATGTTAATGTTGGGATGTGAGATGGAGAGCTTTAAGGGTTATTTAACTCAATTTGAAGCCAGGATATTAGATTAAAACTATAAGGGATTGGAATGAACTTAGTGAACAAAACCTTAAGTAAAGGATATCAAGAAATCAATGCATAAAATGGGAGAAATTGATGTTAGCAGTGGACTTTGGGAAGCCACGATTTTGATCATGGATTTTAGGAATGGGATTGACCGCATGAAGAATAAAAACTAAATGATTGGTATCGAGAGACTTGAGCATAACGCGAGATGGAAACTTACTTAGTGATGGATTCTTGTAAGAATGGAAAATCTTGAATAAGAATGCATAATGGACCCTAAAAGTATATTACCTTATATGATTTAAATATTATGATATTGTGGGTTCATATGAGTGACCAATGTTGTAATAATGCTTATTTGAGCCAATTGTGGCATATTATGGAATAGTATGTGATGTTGATCATACATATTCATGCATAGAGTCTTATGCATTGTGAATGTCATGTGGACTATTGTAAGGCCGAGTTGCCTAGGAGATTGAACACTCCCTGGGTGCGGGTGCGAATAGACTAGTGTAGGTCGTGTTATGACCTTGGGGGCGTCGGGGTGCGGGTCCCTCACATGGACAGTTTAGAGCTCCTCTGTGCCGTAAGGCAAACCGATGCAAACACACCGACGATCCGGATTGAGACACTGTCCTATGTCGTGATCGAGCGTGGACTGTCTGTACAATGCCTGATGTGCACGTAGAAAACTATTGAGTTTTAGCACCTGGCCGCGGCAGCCGAGTTGCAGACATGTCTCCTGATCTTTCTCTCCGCTTGTTTGAGTCTAGCTCCTTGGAGTAGGAATTGGGAAAGCATGCATTGTGCATTGTTTATTATTGGTCTTATAAACTGTTGAGCATGAACACCTGTGAATGTGAAGATAACTGTTGTACTTCTGTAAATGGTTATCTGATTGTTGTGCTGATTCTTGGAAATACTATTGTGATCTGCCTGCTATTGCTTACTGTTGTTCTACCTTTACTATAAATATCACTGTTATTATTGACTCTGATTATTGCTTAGAATTGAACTACTTTTATTATAATTTCCGTTGTTGCTATTGATAAATATATGAACTGTATTGCTCGGTGGGCGCTTTGTGCCGTGCTATTTTCTTACTGCCAATAATGGTAATGAATGACGGGTGTCTCACTTCTTTCCTATATTTCTGCATTCTCTGTTTTATATTCATATTTGATAAAAGATCGTGAAGAAGATGATGAGGAATCACACCTTGCCGATAGGGTTGGGAACCTGGACAATATTTCTTTGATTTTCCTAGGAGTGCATCAGCATGGAGGCATTGATGCCTGTTGTATCAACCGGGACGCTGAATGTCATGCGCATATGGGGTTGCGGACTTGTCTGCTGGTAGTACCCATCCCTGGGTTACTACTCCTCCCCTTTGATGTTTTTATTTCCTTTGTATTTTATTTGACTCGTAATTATTATATTCTATGTCATCAGTGATTCGTGTAAGTTGGTTATGAAATATATATATAAGGAACGTGACGTCATTTCATTGGTTGTATTAAGGGTTGAATACATTTATAATTCATTCATGGCTCGTATTTTCTACTTATGAATAAATGCGAAGAAATAAACTCGTTAATTTTTGAAACTACTGTTATCATGACTGTGACACGCCTGGATTTAGTAACTGTGGTATAATGACGATTGCGCTGCAGTTGGTATATTTAGGTGCGTTACACCTGTGATTAGTATTTGGTGCATTTTATATGCCTTGGAAAGATATGCCTTTGATTGGCATTGGTGAATTATATATGCATTGGAAAAATATGCGTTGAGGCATATGATTACATTGAACAAATGAAAAGATTTGGCCCTTGTGGTTTGACTTGCACTGATATATTCGTGCATTGTATAAAGTATAGCTAAAAAGCTATTTTGGCCTTTATGGTTGAAGAGGGAATGAGAATTGATAGTGAGGTCTATGATGGATCTTGGGGGCGTCAAGGGGCGGCGGTCGACCAGTGGATATCTGTCTGTGGGCTAAGGCTGGACCATATGCCACTTGGCGATGCAGTCCGTTGCAACGCATTGACGATACCCGACAAGAACACGATTCTTTTCAACGACTAGGAGATTGTCTGTGGGCTTAGGCTGGGTAATTAACCAAAGCATTCTTCTCGAAATTGTGAAAACCTCCATGGAGTTGTTTTTGAAAAACTGAGTCTATGTGTACATGCATGAATCTGAACATTTATATCTGTGTGATATCTTAATTGAGGAATATTGGCTATGACAACTGTTTTGAATACTTGGATTGATATATGATTGGATGATGATAGTTGATTAATATTGAATATATTATTGGAAGTCTGGTATGATATCCCTGTATGATATTGTTGTTTGTATTATCTCTGTGCTACCATATTGGTATTGGTGTAGGTGATCTCACCTCTTTGTTATATTGTCTTGCTGTGTCTGTATTGTTAAAATTAAACAGTAGAAGGAATGAGTTATCTTAGACATACCGGGAGGTAGATATTCTGAGTTTGGAGACAACATCAGAGAATGACTATTCCAGATTTGATAGCGTGCAGTGTTGACATAGGACAGATGTCTAATGCATCAAGATGGATACAAGAAGGAATAAGTATGTTAAGTTTTCCCGTTAGTGTTGTACCGTGCTATTAAGTAGGACCCGTTATAGGATTTGCTACTGTTAAAAAAAAAAGAGTCTATTAGTTTTATATTTTCTCTTTAAATTGTTAAATATTAATTGGTGTCAATATTGTATATTAATCAGTTTAAATATATTTTCAGTAATACTTATGGATTTCAGTAAATTTATGTTTCAGTAAGAAAGAAATTTTCAAACCCATCTTTTATAACTCAAACTTTGTGCGAACTTCTTTTCAGATTATGAGTCAGGAGTCAGACATGTGATACCCTAGAGAGGGTGTTACATCTAGTGTATTTCTTCATCAAATTTACTATCCATAAGTGGTTATAGATGAAAGTTGTCACTGTCTTTGCATCATTCAACAGTTTCTTCACATTTTACTTTTTTCTTGTACCTTCCAAACAAAGATTCAAACAGTGACCTGTGCATGAAGACCAATACAAATGTGGCCTCTTTTCCATCATTTTTTTACCAATTACTTTCAATGCTTTTTCATTGTCTGTAACCACTTGAACTACATATTCTTCTCTAACTTCATCTACAACTTTTTCAAGCAACTGGAAGTAATAATCTGTATTTCTAGTATTGACACCAGAAGCATCAACAAATTTTAGAAAAATTGTCTCATTTCTACAATTAACAAGAAAATTCATATTGTGTATGGTTTATCCTATCAGTCCAACCATCACACATTATTATGACTCCTCTTTCTTTCTAGATACCTTTTAATGTATTTATCCATTCTTGCATTTTTTTATATTCAACTTCCGAATACACATCTAAAACTTCATAAGGAGTTGGGCACTTAACTCATTTGCCTACCTCAGCTGCTTCAACAATCAAAGCATACAACCAAGGAGAATTAGCTAAATTAATAGGCAAACACTTATAAATTAGAAATCTGCTTACTGTTGCTCAAAGCATTTTTCTTAGTGTTTTCATCCAACCACCAGTAATTTTTGGTTACTTCACACTCTTACTTCTCACAAGGTTAACATCTGTAGACCTTAAAGCAGCAAAAAAATCTTGTGGCCTTGTGAGTTCACTAACACTTGCGCGAGAGCTTCCACCCTCTTCATATATATTTCTAGAGCCCCTTATTTGTTGTCTAAATCGTTGTCTATCTTCCCATTCATGTTGTGATCTAAGGCTCTCCAGTGTAGCTAGCCTAATTTGTTCATCAATAAAGTCGTCCACATCCTCCTCTTCAACATTTTCCCTTAAGCCTTCTTCGAATTCTTCCTTTCTTTTTTAGAGTCAAGTTTTTTTGCTTTCCCATCCATAAGGAGTTTCATCATGTTTTCCCTGACAAATGTGTTGACTCTAGGACAACCTGCTACTTGCCCTTTATAATGTATTATGTGTTACTTCAATCTAGTAATTCCAACCTTTATTACTTTTCCACAAAGTTTGCATGTGATGTTATTTCGATTTCCAGGTACTAGTATTTCTCTCTCGATCTCTCCATCTCCAACTCTTCCTTCCTCTTTCTCTTCGTTTCTTAACCCTCAGATGAGTCAGATCAAATCCCCCTCCTCTTCTCTGCTTCACTGCTCCCCCTTCCTCTGATCTTCTCTGATTCACGCAGAATGGCCCCCCACCCCCTCTTCCTCTCTAGTTCTACTTCCCTTTCCTCTCTGATGTGAGCAAAATCGTGCCCCTTGTACAGATTGTCAGCCACCGCCCCGACCCCCTCTCTGCCTCCCTCTTCATTAGTCTTAGTCCCCAAATCTCATGCAAATATAACCCTAACCCCAAATTTCACATGACCATATCCATAAACAAAAAGTAAACATAAGAGAGAGATAAGAGTCTCACATGCAAAGTGCTGGAGCTTGATGGTCACCGATCTGCAAGATGGAGACTGGAGACTAGAGAAGGTTTTGGTTTTCAAAGAGAATAAGAGATAGAGATTCAACTCCAAGCTTGAAAGATGAGTTTGTGATTGAGATCTGATTACTCAGTCTCTCTGTGATTGATTGTTTATTTATTTGTTTTCTTTTTTACTGTTGATAAAATTATTGATGAAAGAATCTTCTTCTTTTTATTTTGAGTAATCTGACATTTTTTATTTAAGTGGGAAAACGGAATGGAGCACCGTTGTGGCACAACACGGTTATGTTGTAATCGTTTCGTGTGATTTTCGTTTACAGTGCAATTACAGCTTAATGTTGTTGAGGCACAAGCTGCATCCGTAACATTGTAGTCGCATCAAGTGATGCAGAATGCAATTTAGAATCCTGCTTTTATTGTTTTAAATTTTGGGTAAAAAAAATTTTAAAAAAAAAAAGCTTTGGATTGTTTAGATATTGCCTCATTTTATTTTGGGTATGTGTTGTTTAGGCTGCTAATAATTCTTTAGGCCAACTTTGTTTTGTGGGTGGTTTGAGTTTTACCTAGCCAATTTTTGTCATCATGTTAGGCTTGGGTTGAATTTTCGCAAGTGTAGTTAGATTAAGTTTACAATTAAATATTGATAGGTAGAATATGATAAATTATGATAAGAATTAAATAAATAGGATTAAATAGAGTAAGGAAAAATAAACTTTGGAAATAATGGTTCTCTTCAAAAAAAATAAACAAGAAAAAAGAAGAGAAACAAATATTCTTTTAGTCATCTTTTTTGTAAAAAAAAAAGGTATAACAAATATTTTATGGTTGTTTTTTATTTGCACAACTGGCTTAAGGTTGTCTTAGGGTAGATGTATTGAGGGTGTTGTGAGCTTAATTTTCTACTATTCCCTATCATTAATCAACTCTCGGACCTGAACTTGCACTACTAGAAATTTAGGTTTTAGCGACCAATTTAGAGATCAATATATTTTAGTCTCTATAGAGACCGATTAAGGAAAAAAAATTAATTTGCTACCGAAATAAAATCGATCTCTAATTCGGTCTCAAAATTTTTTAGAGATCGAATTAGAGACTGAAATTATGTTATAAAAGAAATTTAAAATATAAAAATGTGTCCTATTGTTAGAGACCGATATTTCGGTATCTAAATAAAAAAATTAAAAAAATTAAAAATAAATAGGTAGCAACAGCAAATTCGGTCTCTAAAAAAATAAAAATAAAAAATAAAAAAGTGAAGGTGTTAGAGACCGATATTTCGGTCTCAAAATAAAAAAATTTACAAAATAATAATAATAATTAGAGACCAAATTTTCAGTCGCTAAAAAAAAATAAAAAATAAAAAAGGAGAAGGTATTAGAGACTGAAATTTTGGTCTCTAAATAAAAAAAATTACAAACAAAATAAATAAATAGATAGCGATCGAATTTTTGATCGCTAAAAGAGACTTTAGTCTCTGAACTAGATAAACGGAAAAAAGAAAAAGAGTGGATATTACGGTGAGCTTGGAAAAGTGGAGTTCCGTGAGGCGGCTATCCAGTGGTGGGTCATGGTGGTTCCGGCAGCTTAGGCACTGATGTGGTTCGCGTGAGGTGGTCGTGGATCCGCTGGTGGTTTCTAACGAGGTGGTCCTGGGATTGTGGTGGAGGACGGCAGACCTACAACGAGGTGGAGTGGCAGAGGCTCGTGTTGGCCGGATCTGGGTCGGAGAGGGGTGGTGCTTGGCCGCGAGTTAGTAAGTTCAGGGACGTTGGGGTGGTGCTAGCCGGATTTGGTGCGGTTGTCTTGATGGGTAGTGCGGTGGACCGCGGGTCTTGGCGGCACGTATGGTGGTGACAAATTCAAGTCGCGGTTGGCTTGGTGGATAGTGCGATGGGTCGCTTGTCCAGTGGTGGACGACAAGGCTCTGACTGGGCGACAGTTTTTAGGTGAAGGACTGTGGTTTTGGTTGGGTTTCAACAATGGGAGTTTGCAGTGGTTGGGATGTGGTGGTTTCGGGTTTGGTGGTAGGTCACAACCTAATTTTTCTCGTGGTTTATGTTAGAGGGTGGTGAGATGGTTATTTAGGTGGCTTGCGTGGAGTTTGGTGGTGGAATGATGATGAAGATGGTTATGTTTGGTGGTGGAGTGGTGGGCGTGTGGTGGTTATGGTGGAGCAAGGTCACGATATTGGGTGCTTTGCGGGGGTGGAGTGTGTTGGTGGTTTGGTCATTGAAGATGGTTAGAACGTGGGTTGATGGTAGACTGTTTGGGTGGATGTTTTGTGTTATAAGGATGGTGGTGGGTGGTATCGGCGTAGCTTGTTAGTTGAGTGGAGGTTGTTGCAAGGGTAGAGGTTGCTATGAGCGCGGTTGTTTTGGTGTGCTCGAGGTTGAAAATGGAAAGGGTGACCGCTGAGTTTGCTTCATATACTTGGTTTCTTTGGTCTTTCTTTGATTATTGTTCCTACTATCTTCATTTGTGCTATAATAGTTTAGTTGTATGCTATTACCAAGTATTGTATTTCTTAGTAAAATACATTTGAATATTCCAGTACATAAAATTGCTTTTAGTGACTTCTACTGTTCTGTATGTAATCTTGAGTGATATTAATCTTTGTTTGTAACTCTATGGTCATATTATGCTTTATCAATTAGTTTTACTGGATGAGGCATAAAGCTAGCATTTTGTGTTATTCATACCAAAAATAAAAATAAAAAATAAAAAATAAAAAATTGAGGTACTGTGGCTTAAAGGTGGATTTACTGGTGTTTGGAAAAGCAAGTTGATTTTAGATGATAATAGGTCTCTAGTTTTGATATGTTTCTGGTGTTAAAGTTCATCTTTATAAACATGAGTTTAAACATGATTATTGGTATTGGACAAGTCATTGAGAAATTGATCTTACTTTGATTGGAGCTTTTAATAGTCATCCAAACACCTCTACCACTACACAAATAGGTAATAATGATCATTTAAATAGATTTGAGGCCATGGTTTATGATGTCGTTGCTCCAGAGTTTGGGTTTCATTATAATCAACTCTTAGAGGAGCCTCCTGTAATGCCCCAAAAATTAATAATTTCATGATAAATAGTCGTTTTATAATATTTGTGATTTTTGTGAATTTTTCTGGATTTTTCCGGAGACGTTGAATATTTTAATATTATTTCTCATTTTACGTGTACCTGAGCGAAGCTGGGAAAATGAGATATTTTTTCTGAGAACCTTGAACTACGAAAACGTCGATGGGGGATCTTACTAAACTCGAGGTCAGACACGGTTTACGAAGTTTTACGTTTTTCTAGATTTTTATCTGATAAATAAAAATCACATACTAATTTTATTATCCGTTGGACAATACATACCGATTTTTGTTAAGTGTAACTTTTGTCCACTGATAATAAATCTGATACAGTGTTAGTCATATTTTAGAGAATACTTTAATGACATCACAATGGTGACATCATCACCATAACATTACTTTGACTTTTCAAAAGGTGGAAGCTTAGCTTGTTGGAGAAGCTTGGAGGAAGCTTCCTAGAAATTTCCTATTGGCTTATTGGGGAAGCCACATTTTCCTCTCTCCTCCTCACCACCACACAATTTTTGAGGCTCTTTGTGGTCACTCATTTTATTCCATGCACTTACACAAAATACACCTAATTACAAATTTCATTCCATTTCAAATTTTACTATCACTTTTTCTCTCTTTTTTCTCTCTTCATCTTTTCCTCTCAAGCTTTCTCTTCCTCTTCTCTTCTCTTTCTTCCATGGCACCCACATCATCCTTCCCCTCTATTGTTGCTTGATTTTAAGCAAAGAGTTTACTTGAACTAACCATCCTTTGGAGCTCTTCATTCTTGTTGGAAGACATCTTCAAAAACTCAAACTCTTCTTCTCCATTTTCTCACCCACCTCACGGCCAAGACACCATTTTTAGGGTTCTCCAAGATTTTCTTTCAACCAACCTCATTTCCTACCATTTCTCATTACCTAGAACATTTTCTCTTTTGTGACTACCACCAAAATCCACCATTTTCGTTTTTGTTCCATCAAGCTTCAAAGTTGGAGACTTTAAGGTAAAGTTCATAGCTTTATCACCTTTCCTTCCCATTTTCATAATTCTTGATCTCTTAGGTGATCAAGGGTTCTTTTTCTAAGCTTTAATGATGATTTTAGTGAGTTTTGATGTCCTCAGGGTTTTCTTGAAGGTGTAGGATGAAAATCTCCACAAGGGACTAAGAGACTTGCTTTCTTGTGTTGTCTTCAATAGGTAAGAGGGAGATAATCCTCTTCAACCTATCTTGGTGGTGAGGGAACGTTTTCTTTATGTTATTGATGAGGAATCCACGTGGAATTGCTCTCTTGGTTGTGATGTTCTTCATGATTTTGTGCTATTTTAACTTGCATGATTTATTGATTGTCATTATATGTCTTGATGACTATGTAAAAATATATTGGATTGCTTGGATTGTTATGTTAAGAAATTTTAGGGTTCTTTGCCCTTTTGGATTCACGGCCAAGAGGCCAAATTTTTTGGTGTTCAAGGTGTGGTTTTGTAAAGATTGGAACTTAGGCGATGAAGAGATAAAGAGCAAATGAAATGAAATGGAAAACTTTGGGTTCTTACCCTTTGGGAGGCCCACAGCCTCTTGGATAATTGTTAGGGTTCAAGACTTAAATTTGTAGCAACTTTAAAACTTAAGTAATTTAATGAAAGTAACTAACAATGTGGTGGAAAGATTGGTTAGATTTATACCATAGGGAGGCTCACGGCCTCTAGGAGATTTATTGGTTTAAGTTGTGATCCTTGATGATCACATATTTTATACATTAATAAACCCTCATTTTTAGTCATTTACACTTTCTATATACTTAATTGATTAAGTCTAGTTATGTTTTATAAGTTTAGACTTAAATTGGACTTAATTGATTTTTTTAGCACTATTTTAGTCTTACGTTATTTCTGTATTTCGGTCATATCTTGAGTTATAAATGTCTGATAATTATGAATTTTACCTTGTAGGAAATATAAGAGAGAGCTCTACAACTTTGATGACGAGCTCAAAGTCTCAATCAGACATCTAGTAGAGCTAATTGGGCTTGGAAGACAGAACACGAGTTTTGTGTCTGAAACCTGAATAGTGTACAGTAATCAGAGCATAACTCGGGCTGCAAGAATTATCTTGGGCTGAAATTTGGACATTTGAAAGTTAAAACCCAGATCTAAAACTTTCATGTTGAACACAAAACTTGATTCGGGCTCCTTGATGGTGATATTGGGTTTGAAAGTCAAAACAGAGGTGCTGAAACTGGGCCTAAACAGTTTGTAGTAATTGGGTCATATCTTGGGCTATAGGACGAATTTTTGGGTGATTCTAGAGCCATTGGAAAGCTTAGACAATTTCCTAGAACTTTCATGAAGGCCAACTTGGCTCGAAAATGACGAAATCAATGACTTAAGCAATGAATGATTTCGGAGACAAGAAATCTTAATGATTTTTCACTCTTATCCTCACCATTTGGCATTCTCCACTCATTCATCCACTCATCCCTCCTACCCCTAATCAGCTCCTTTGTCATTTTGTATCCCTAATCCTCTATAAATGGCACCATTGGCTGACCATTTGAAGCACTGGGTGTTAGGCTTAGTTTGTACAAGTTAAGGTTATGCTTGTTTATTGTTTTCCTTTGTTGTAATTTTCTCTTGTTCTAAATTGAAGTCATGTTCATCTTTCTATTCTTCTCTCTTTCTTTCTTCTTATCCATGAATAACTAAATCTTCATCTTGCTTGGGTGAAAGAGTGAAGCTCTTGGTAATGAAATAAGGTTAGATTATTTTATTTCTTGTGCTTAAATGATATATTATTAAATAAACATTATATGTATTATATTTTGTTTCCAATCAATTTAGAAACCTTCTTTGTTAATGGAGATCTTGATTTATTGTAGACAATAGGATTGGCACAGTGAATGCTTGAACTCATTTACAAATGTTGGTAGATAATTAAAGGAATCATAATATGATTACATATATAATTGAACTTTAAATGTTATATTCTCCGATTGGAACCTCCGTTGTGTGTGGATTTCAATTGAGTTAAAAAGAGAAATAATCTTACCTTTAATTTATTACCAAGAATGGATCTTCTAACCCAAGCAAGCTCTTAAATTCATTTGTGAACTTGTTTTATTACTTTTGGTGTTGTGACAAATCCTCTTCTTACCTCAATTAATTTTTCTTCATCAATTTCCTGTGGATCGACCTGGGACTCCCGAGAAATTTACTACTTGTGACAACCTGCACTTGGGTTTGCATCCTTAAATCCCGTAGTCAAGTTTTTGGCACCGTTGCTGGGGACTTGATTTGAAGTTTTGATTTATTGAGGTTTGTTTTCTTTAATAAAATCTATTCTCTCTTCTCCCTCACCGGAGCAAAAGATCGGCTTGCCGATCCTTCGGTTTCTTTACTAACTCTCTAACTCTAACTTACTAACTTGCTAACATACTAACTTTCTAACTTTTATATTTATGTCATTTATTTTTTTATTTTATTTTATTTATTTATTTTTGCCATTTTTTTTGTCAGTGGGGGTAACTCTCCCTTTTATTTTACGCACTAACTTAGTGGGGGAAACTCTCCCTTTTACTTTTCTCGTTATTTATTTTTCCGCAATCTAACTTAATAAAATAATATCTTCTTCTTCTTCTCTTCTCTTTCGCGGCTCTGTGGGGCTCTGTCACCCTCCGGCTTTCATATTTAAATTTACTTTCTGCACTTTATTTTCTGTATTTTAATTTTCTGCACTTTATTTTTATTTTTATTTTTATTTTTATTTTTATTTTTGGGTGGTTGGTTTATACCACATCCCTGTTAATATTTAATGGTGGGTGACACCGCCAGCTTGTACATTATTATTTTGTTTATTTATTTTAAG
Source organism: Ormosia emarginata (assembly GCA_029884605.1). NCBI lineage: Eukaryota > Viridiplantae > Streptophyta > Magnoliopsida > Fabales > Fabaceae > Ormosia > Ormosia emarginata. The sequence continues at coordinate 7,568,819 of JAQQTP010000087.1, forward strand.
TTATTTATGTATTTATGCTTAATTGGTATCGTGATTTAAATTCTGATCGTTTAGTTAAAATTAATCCTGGTACTTTATATATTGATTTGTTTGAATCACAATCACACACAATTGACACAATGGCTGACAATGAAAGTATACATGATGAACCTGAAAATCAACCGTTGCGAACCATGTGTGAATATTTGCAACCACCTCGAAATTCTAGTCCATCATGTTTTATCTTTCCACTCAATGCCAATAATTTTAGATTCAAACCAGGTATGATTTCTTTACTTCCTAATTTTCATGGTTTAGAATCTGAAAGTCCATATTTACATCTGAAAGAATTTGAAGAAGTATGTATTGCCTTCAATGATCAAAATTGCACTGAAGAGATTGTTAAGCTTAAATTGTTTTCTTTTTCTTTAAAAGATAAAGCAAAATCTTGGCTTAACACTTTGAAACCAAGATCAATTGGCACATGGCAAGAAATGCAAGGTGATTTCTTAAAGAAATTTTTTCCAACACATAAAACCAATGCTATGAAAAGACAAATCCAAAATTTTTCCCAAAATTCAAATGAAGCATATTTTCAATGTTGGGAACGATTTAAAGATTTGTTAAATTCTTGCCCACATCATGGTTTTGAAAAATGGCGCACTATAAGCTTCTTTTATGAAGGTTTAACTCTTGAAACTAAACAATTTGTGGAAACAATGTGCAATGGTGAGTTTCTTGATAAAGAACCTGATGAAGCTTTAGACTATTTGAACCATTTGGCTGAAAATTCTCAATCTTGGCATAGTACTAATATTTCTGAAAATTCAATTAGATCTAATCTTGCAAGTGCTAATAAAAGAAAATATCACCTTAGTCAAGAGGAAGATCTAAATGCTAGATTTGCCAGTTTGGCTAAAAAGGTTGAAGCCATGGAATTAAGAAAAGCAAAAGAAATCAAATCTGTGCAAAATGAAGAAATTTGTGGTATTTGTGATGACTTAGGACACTCAACACACGAATGTCCTAACATTCCTGTTTTTAAAGAAATTGTACATGAGCAGGTAAATGCAATGAATAATTTTAACAAGCCATTTACTTCTTCTTTTTCAGATACATACAATCCGGGATAGAGAAATCACCCGAATTTCAGCTGGAGGAATAATAATCAGTCACAATTTGTGCAACCACCACCTCCTCGGGCACAACAGGACTCTCAAAATTCTCAAGGATATGCACCTTATGTCCCACCATATAGGAAAAACCTTGAAAAAACACTGCATGCATTCATAGAAAAGCAAGAGGCCATTAATAAACAAAATAATCAAACCATGAATGACATAAAAGACACTCTTGCTAAACGTTCTTCTGCACTCATCATTCATGAGAAAGGAAAATTTCCTTCTCAACCTCAACCAAATCCCAAGGGTCAATACAGTCTAAATGAGGGGAGTTCAGAAAACTAACAAATGGACCAAGTTCAGTCAGTGATAACTCTTAGGAGTGGAAAGGTTGTTGAAAAACAAATCCTCGAATCTTGTGAGAAAGAAGATGAGCCAATTCCCCAAGAAAATGAAGAAGTTGACCAAAAGGAGACCAAACTCTCGCCTTCACCCCCATTTCCTCAAGCATTGAAAAATCCAAAGAAATTGGACCATCACATTGGAATTTTTGAAATTTTGAAACAAGTGAAAATTAATATTCCTCTGTTAGATGCTATCAAACAGATTCCTTCTTATGCCAAATATTTGAAGGACTTGTGCACTGTTAAAAGGAAATTAAATGTGAAAAAGAAAGCATTTTTGGCAGAACAGGTAAGCTCCATTCTTCAAAATAATAATGCGTTGAAATATAAAGACCCTGGTTGTCCTACAGTTTCATGCATTATTGGAGAACATAAAATTGAAAAAGCTTTACTTGATCTTGGTGCTAGTGTCAATTTGCTTCCATATTCAGTTTATCAGCAACTCAACTTAGGTGAGTTAAAACTAACTTCTGTAACTCTTCTACTTGCAGATAGATCAATTAAAATTCCAAGAGGAATAGTGGAAGATGTGTTAGTTCAAGTTGATAAATTCATATATCCTGTGGATTTCATTGTCTTGGATACTGAACCTCTGGTTGATAGTTGCAAGCCAACTCCTGTTATTTTAGGCCGTCCATTTTTAGCAACATCTAATGCTTTGATAAATTGCAGAAATGGAGTGGTGAAGCTAACATTTGGAAACATAACACTGGATCTCAATGTTTTTAACATGTGCAAGCAACCACAGGAAGTCCTTGATGAAAATGAGGAAGTTGAAGGAATTGAAGCCATTATAGATGATCATCTTCAAAAAGGGAGTTCTTCTGACCCATTAGAAGTTTGTTTAATTAATTCATTTGATTTGCTTGATTGTACAGAGGAAATAGAATACAAAGGAAGAAAGCCAAAATTCGAAGAGCTAAAACCCATGAATGATAATGCTCATGAAGAAGTACCCACACCGGAACTAAAGCCATTACCTGCTGGGTTGAAGTACACATTTTTGGGAGAAAAGCAAAGCTTTCATGTGGTAATTTCCTCGTCTCTTACTGAAGAACAAGAAGGAAAGATGTCGCCTCAATGGACGCACCAAGATAAAAGGAAATTTCTGACAGAGGTGAAAATTTTTTATTGGGATGACCCATACTTGTTCAAACATTGTCCTGACCAAATTTTTCAGAGATGCATGCCCAACAGTGAGGTAGGTAGTGTCATTAAATTTTATCACTCAGAAGCATGTGGAAGTCACTTTTCTTCAAAGAAAATAGGTGCGAAAATCTTGCAATACAGATTTTATTGGCCCACTTTATTTAAGGACTGCTATACTTTTTGCAAAAGTTATGAAAATTGTCAAAAGACAAATCCAATAAAATCCACAATCAAGACAATTTTAACAAAATCTTTTGAAATTGGTCAAAAAAGTTCTGCTTTATGATTCTCGCCTGCACCTATTCCCTAGAAAATTGAGATCTAGCTGGAGTGGTCCTTTTGTTGTCAAACACGTGTATCCTCATAGGGCCGTAGATATTGTGAATCCTAGGAATGGTAATGTGTTTAAAGTTAATGGACAAAGGCTCAAACCATTTCTGAAAAAACCAAGTTGATGAGTTCTTTGTGTTGCCGGTTAAGTGGCGGATACAGTACTCTGTGACTCTCAAGTCGGTTTGTTTTTCAGTTTCCCAAAATAACTGAATCCTTCTTCTCCTTTAAAATGGATGTCATTCATTCAAACCTAAGAAAACATTTTCCTTCTCTCCCTCAAAATGCTCTAAAAAAAATTTACAAAGTTCAATGTGAAAGATTGAGACTGTTAATGCACAAAGGTATGCCAGAAGATGTACGCTGGATAATTGAAGCAAAGGTCTGACTAGCAGGTGAGTCTTTAATTTCATTTGACTCATACATGCCAGGTCTTGGAAGAAGTTCGTATTCTAAAAGGAGAAGGGCAAAAAGGTTACAAGTCTGTTACAAATGTGGACGATGGAATTGTAACATGCAATGTCGTTCTTTGGGGATGGTTTCCGCAAATAGATCCTTCATTAAGAATGGACTGAGTAAGGAGTCATTAGATGATATCTTATTGACTCTTGAGACGTGTTCTTATAGATTGATGCAGGGTGAAATTCTTAATTTGTGGAATCTCTTCAAGGATGAAGAAAAATGCTACAGTCTTGGGAATCTGACTCTAAAAGACCCTGTTTGCCAATTTATAAGAAAATTGGATGGGAAGCTTATCCTCGACTCATAGAAGGCGTTTAAGCCGTTACTGGACGTTAAACCAGAGGCAGATGTGAGCCATATCCACAACAATCTGTACATATCATCTTCTTCTTCTTCATGTCATCTTTCAAAAAAAAAAAAAAAAAAAAAAAAAAAAAAAAAAAAAGAGAAAAAAGAAAAAAAAAATGTTTGAACAAGGGCGATCAGGAAGGAGTACCATGGCTTTAATTAGTTGTGGAGCCCTGCCTTTGGTGACGACCCGTCATTGACTCGGGTGGACCTATGCACGCTGGTCCTTAAAAAAATTCGTGAGTGTCTACTGCACTGGTGACACGCAGTATAAAGATATGCCACTATTGCACTCGTGACGCGTAGTATAAAGATACGCCATGAAAGCTGTATATACAGGTATGTCATCATTTGCTATTATATTTCTTTTATCTTTGTTTGATTTTGCTATATTTTGGTTTTGGACAGACGATCCTTTGAGCAGGGTCCTTCAGGGGTTTCTAGACTTCTTTACCCTGATGGTTTTCTTGAAGTCACACAAAAAAAAAATCCTTTACCTTTGATCTTTGATCCTGATCCAGCAATAACTCAGATAGATTGGTCAGCAAGAGGCAGTGAGGGAAATAGGATGAAAAAGGAGCCAGATTTGACACTTCGTTTAAAGCTTTCCTTTACTTTGGATTTATCATACTTTGTTTTTGTTTAAATTTGTGTCAGTTTTCTCCAACAGGTAATATCTTCTATCCTTTACTCATCTATATTTTAACATTGAGGACAATGTTGTGATCTAATTGGGGGGGAAGGATAGTTGACCCAAAAAAAAATTGTTTTGTTTTGTTTGGGAAGTATGATATGATTGTCATGGACTTACTAAACCAATTAGTGATGGCAGAGAAAGAAGTAATTTTACTTCTGAGACGCATCTTAATTGGTGGCAGAGTAAGGAGTTTTTAGGTAGTAATTAATTAGTATTGATTTGTGGAAGTAACAAAGTTTTTGTCTTTTGATTTCCTTGGAAAGATTCAAGCGAATGCACTCTCACAGCCTTAGAAGCAATTGAAATTCAAGAATCATAGCATGATTGAATAAATTATCTTCTTTCTTAAATTTCACATGCTTGGTTATGGATGTTGAATTAGTGGATTAAGAATGATAAAAATATACCTTGTGAGATTTTGAGCCTATGATAAATGGATTGAATATCTATGTCATTCTCTTCTTTCTTGTGTGATTTTCACTCATAGAATTGTTACTCTAGAACTTGCTTTGATTCTTTTTTAGGCTACATTTTTACATGCATACATTAATATGATCGAGGCATTTTGAAATAGCTACTTTGACCAAATAGCCATCCTTGTATATTTTTCATTGTATAACCCCTTTAAACTTGTTTGACCATTCCTTGTTTTAGGTTCAATTCATCCTTCAAAAAAAAAAGAGAAAATTTTTTTTTAAAAAAAAAAACATGGTTTTACCCAACCTTAAGGAATAAGAGAGCATTGACCTTGTTCTTGAACAAGTGTGGGGGTGTGTGTGCAAAATGATCTAAAAAAAAAATTTGAACACCGTTGCAATCAAAGGATTATCAGAATAAAGGTGGATGCTTAGAAACAACAGGAAGAAAAGGAGAATGTTCAAGTCTAACAATGAATTCAATTCACCAATTTGGGATTGATCTTCAACAAAACATTAGTCAAATGTTGGTGATTGTCCTTTATGATGAATGTTCTCAAACATTTTCTCCACTCTAACTGTACCATAATGCTCTTTTATTCTCTTTGGTATTTATCTTTTCATATACATATTATCTCCTCTCCTTTACCATGACCCCATTACAACCTTGAATAAAGTCCTCTTGATTTTTGTATGCATGTGTTTTGAGTAGCGGAGAAGTAGAAGATAAGCAAGCTTATGGTAGTGCAATTGTTCATGGGTTGAATAGAGTGAAATACTTACCTTTTAAACACTTGAGAGATTGAGAGTGAATTCTGTGAGGATCTATCATTCTTGATTCATTCTTTTCAACTGAAGTTTCCTTGCTTATTGGTTTGAGATGTGAAGAAATTTTACCTCATTAATGCATTGATCACTTGAATTTCTTGCTACTCTTCTTGCTTCATCAAGTCTTTTAGAGTTTTTAGCTTTTGAGTCTATGTCATTTTTCTTTGTCTCCTAACTTTGGTCTTATGTGTTTTACCCAGGAGTGCAAAAAGCTAAGTGTGGGGGAATTTGATGATCACATATTTTATACATTAATAAACCCTCATTTTTAGTCATTTACACTCTCTATGTACTTAATTGATTAAGTCTAGTTATGTTTTATAAGTTTGGACTCAAATTGGACTTAATTAATTTTTTTAGCACTATTTTGGTCTTACGTTATTTCAGTATTTCGGCCATATCTTGAGTTATAAATGTCTGATAATTATGAATTTTACCTTGTAGGAAAGATAAGAGAGAGCTCTACAACTTTGATGAAGAGCTCAAAGTCTCAATCAGACATCTAATAGAGCTAATTGGGCTTGGAAGACAGAACACGAGTTTTGTGTCTGAAACCTGAAATGTGTACAGTAATCAGAGCATAACTCGGGCTGCAAGAATTATCTTGGGCTGAAATTTGGACATTTGAAAGTTTAGACCTAGATCTAAAACTTTCATGTTGAACACAAAACTTGATTCGGGCTCCTTGATGGTGATATTGGGTCTGAAAGTCAAAACAGAGGTGCTGAAACTGGGCCTGAATAGTTTGTAGTAATTGGGTCATATCTTGGGCTGTAGGACGAATTTTTGGGTGATTCCAGAGCCATTGGAAAGCTTAGACAATTTCCTAGAACTTTCATGAAGACCAACTTGGCTCGAAAATGACGAAATCAATGACTTAAGCAATGAATGATTTCGGAGACAAGAAATCTCAATGATTTTTCACTCTTATCCTTACCATTTGGCATTCTCCACTCATTCATCCACTCATCCCACCTACCCCTAATCAGCCCCTTTTTCATTTTGTATCCCTAATCTTCTATAAAAGGCACCATTGGCTGACCATTTGAAGCACTGGGTGTTAGGCTTAGTTTGTACAAGTTAAGGTTATGCTTGTTTATTGTTTTCCTTTGTTGTAATTTTCTCTTGTTCTAAATTGAAATCATGTTCATCTTTCTCTTCTTCTCTCTTTCTTTCTTCTTATTCATGAGTAACTAAATCTTCATCTTGCTTGGGTGAAAGAGTGAAGCTCTTGGTAATGAAATAAGGTTAGATTATTTTATTTCTTGTGCTTAAATGATATATTATTAAATGAACATTATATGTGTTATATTTTGTTTCCAATCAATTTAGAAACCTTCTTTGTTAATGGAGATCTTGATTTATTGTAGACAATAGGATTGACACAGTGAATGCTTGAACTCATTTACAAATGTTGGTAGATAATTAAAGGAATCATAATATGATTACATATATAATTGAACTTTGAATGTTATATTCTCCGATTGGAACCTCCGTTGTGTGTGGATTTCAATTGAGTTAAAAAGAGAAATAATTTTACCTTTAATTTATTACCAAGAGTGGATCTCCTAACCCAAGCAAGCTCTTAAATTCATTTGTGAACTTGTTTTATTACTTTTGGTGTTATGACAAATCCTCTTCTTACCTCAATTAATTTTTCTTCATCAATTCCCTGTGGATCAACCTTGGACTCCCGAGAAATTTACTACTTGAGACAACCTGCACTTGGGTTTGCATCCTTAAATCCCGCAGTCAATCCTTGTGCAACCTTAGGTCTTAAGTGATTAAATGATAAGTGATCAACCTTATGGTAAAGGCTCACAGATTCTTAAGGCAAAATGCCACAAAATGTAATGCTAAAATGGAGACTTAGATTATTAGAGAATTCTAGATTTGTTAAGAGTTCATAAAATGAAAAAGAATAAAGAATAAGACCTTATCTTATGGATTAGACTGATTTTGAACATAAGGAATGAACAAGAGAGTTTGTGAGACTTGTAAAACCTTAGAGTAGTTTCAAGAAAGCATGATTTGATTAGATTGAAGGGCTTGACTAATCTAAAGGAACCAAGATTGAATAAGGACTTCAAGAGAATCCCTCTAGAGAATGAATTCATAAGAGATTTAATTAAAGTGAAACTCGAAATAAACCTCTGAAAGTGTGCTATCACTCTTAAGAAATTAATACTATACTATTGTGGGTCCGTGTTTGGGATTAGAATTCTGTTGATGCTTAATTTAGCCAAATTGTGGCATATGATGGAAAAGTGTTATTATGAAATATACATGATTGTGCATGGAGTCAACATGCATTGAACATTTGCTCAGTCGATGAATGTTAAAAGGCTGGATGAGCCTATGATTATGCATTGAGTCAACATGCATTGAATATTTGCTCAGTTGATAATTGTTAAAAGACTGTATGAGCCTATGAATAAGAATTGAATAGTGTGATCCAATGGAAGGATCTATAGGGGGCATAAGGTGCGGTGTATACGGATTGCACGCATTATGGGCCCGACAAATCACTATTCTTTACGCGATGAATGAATAAGAATTGAATAGTGTGATCTGTGATGGATCTATAGGGGACGTAAGGCACGGTGAAAGCCGATTGCACGCATTACGAGCCTGATAAATCACTATTCTTTTTGTGGTGAATGAACGAGAATTGGATAGTGTGATCCCTGATGGATCTATGGGAGACGTAAGGCGCGGTGGTTCATTTCATGATGATGTTATCACTTTATATATCCATGGCCATGATAAATCGATTGCAACGCATTACAGGCCCGATAAAGCACTATTCACTTCGTGGTCTGGCATAGACTGTCATTAAGGGAGACAGATCTTCTGGAACGTTCATCTTTGATATTGATATATCTCCATGGAGCAGAAATTCTTGGTACCAAGTGCACATGTATTGTGAGTCGGCATTATGAGTCGGCATTGCGAGTCGGCATTGTGAGTCGGCATAGTGGGTCAGCATATCATTTGGCACTCATTTATATCATATCATTTGGCACTCATTATATGAAGATTGAACTATTGCTTTAAATAATGTTATGATTATTTGAACTATTTTATTGTTTATTATCTGAGACTCTGTTACTGTTTTTTTTATCGTATGTGATTACTACTGCTTAAATGTTGTTACTCTGCTATGTGGGCGTCCTGCGCCATTATGTTTCTTTACTACCATAATTGGTAATGTAAGTAGGATGTCTCACCTCTTTCCTGTATCCCTATATTTCTGTTTTATATTTATATTTGATAAAATATCGTGAGCAAGAAGAAGAGAAAGACCACACCCTCACTGATTGGATTGGGCTGATTTATTACTTTCAATATAGCATCTGGACGAGATTTCTCCTGTTACGTACGAGTGCAACTTCATGGGGGCATTGATGTCTGAGGTGTCGACTGGGACACCGAGCGTCACCTATAAAGGGGTTGCGGCTTTGTCTGCTAGTAGTACCTATCCCAGGGTTACTACTTTCCCCCTTTAGTGCTTTTGTAACTGCTATATTTTATTAGAACATATAAGTATTATGTTTCATGTTACCAGTGTTTTGTGTCAATGATGAATATATTTATATATGGAATATGTTTTTCCTCTAGTTATTGTATTTTAAATGGTTGGGTACTAAATATGCTTCATTTGAGGCTCATATTTTCTATCTATGTATAATAGAAATTTTTGAAAAGAATGTTGTTGAGACTGTGACACGCCTAGATTTAGTGACTGTGGTATTAATGACGATTGTGTCGTGTTTATTAAATCAAGGGGTGTTACACCTCCAAATAAAGATGCTAAAAAATTTTATAATATGCTTCATGCGGCCCAAAAGCTTTTATGGCCAGGATTTGAAGATGAAACTAAATTATCTGTTGCTGTTGAATTATTGAATATCAAATCAGAGGGAAACATTTCTCAACGATCTTTTAATCCAACAGTAGCACTTATGAAAAGGCCACATCCTCCTGAAACTACATGATTGAAACCACGTTTATTCTTATACTTTATGTCATGGCTTATATTATGTTAGACTTATGTGCTGCTTTAACTTTTTTGTATTAATTATTGTCATATTGGTATTGACAGACCAAATTTGCAAACAAAATGCAAGAAATGACCCAAAGAGCATTAGAGTAGGGAACTCCTCCCCCAGATGAGTTGGATGTGTGGCGCAATGTGGTTGGAGTGAAAAAAGGTAAAATATATGGTCTTGGAATTGAGTCAATCGTAGTGGCTAGAAGATCACAATATCATGACTCAAGTTCTTCATCATCTGATTGGGTGCGAAGCGATGAACTTGAAGAATTAAGAAGTGAGAGAAATGAGCTTCGGACTCAAGTGGCAGATAATATGAGACAAATTGAGGAGACAAACTGGTTGGTACGAGAGATGATGCAGTCGATGAACTTTCAATCTTCTCAAACATTTCCTGTGACTTATGGAGCAAAAGAGGAGGAAGACGATGAGGAGTTTTTATGATTAGAGTTTAGTTTGTGTTGTGTTCAACTTTCTTACATTTGAAATGTTGTAGTAATGAGATATTGTTGACAATGCTTAGTTTAGTTTATTCTAGAATGTCTTAATGTTTAAATGAGATATTCTAAAGACTAAATTAGTTTAGTTTACATTATTTTTTATTTATGTGTTTGATTATATATGAGATTGTTGACTGTTATTTATTAGGTGTTTTAAAATTTTGGATTTTAATAAATTTAAAAATAATTATAAATTCATATAACAAATTAGAAACCAAATTAAGGACCGAATATAAAAAAGAAACAACATTTAGCGGCCGATTTAAAGACTGATAAATCAGTCTTATAATATATTCAGCATTTTAGAAACTTATTTAGATACCGATTTAGATATTGATAAATCAATCTCTAGTTTAGAGATCAGTTTTATAAAATATATAATACATTCACCCTTTTAGAGACCGATTTAGAGACTAATTTAGAGATTGATTTAGAGACTGATAAATCGATCTCTAAATAAGTCTCTAATGAACTATTTTAAAAAATAATTGACTAATATTTGACCAAAATTAGCAACAATTATTTAAAAACATTGGTCGCTAAATTAGTCTCTAAATTTAGCGACCGGTCAATATCAGTCACTAATATTTAACGACGAAGGTTTTAGAGGCCAATTTAAATCGGTCTCTAAATCAGTCGCTAACTATTTTAGCGACTAATTTTTATGATTTAGAGATCAATTTTTTGGTCTCTAAAACCAAAATTTATAGTAGTATTGGTTTCAAAGAACATTTTTATTATAAAAAGGTTTTTAAATTTTTTTCCAATTGAAATAAAATTTGTGGCAACTCCATTTCATTTTATTTTCAAATTTTTCTATTTTTTGCCATTCCCACCAAAAAAGAAAATTTTAAAAAATAAAAAATGGAGTTGCCTCCAATTTTATTTTAATTGAAAAAAAATTGAAAAACCCTTTCAAACAAAATTGGTCTTCGAAAACACAATTCAGGTTCAGAAGTCGATTATATATAGGAAATGGTGGAAAGTTAATCTCACAACACATCTAATGCATCCATCTTAAGATGATTACCTTAAGTCAGTTGTGTAAATTAATACAACAACAACAACAACAACAACAACAACTAAGCCTTTTCCCACTAGGTAGGGTCGGCTACATGGATCAGACGACGCCATTGTGTCCTATCATGAACCAAGTCTTCAGAAAAGCCATTCAAATCTAGATCTTTTTTAACCGTTTCACCTATAGTCTTTCTTGGTCTTCCTCTACCTCTAGCTATTGGGCTATTCTCCATCTGATCTATTCTCCACCTATAGTCTTTCTTGGTCTTCCTCACCTATTGTGTAAATTATTAATAACTTTAAAATATTTGTTTTACCCCAATAAGCAAAAGATTAGTTTTTTTTTAATCTTTTTTTGTGTTGTCTTTTCTTGTTTTTGGAAAATTTATTCAATAGCTAGAAAGCTCTAAGAAATTTCTTTTTGAAAATCTTTTTTTGAACTAATATGAAATTAACCCTCTCTTTTTTATTTCTTTCTTTTTTCTTTTTTCTTTTTTCATTTTTTTATCTTTTTTAAAGAAAGCAAACCTACCCTAAGAGCAAACTTAACCTAGACATAATCGCCCAACTTTTGACCTATCACTCTAGCATGAATCAAGCATTTTTTATTTTATTTATTACCTAAGCCCAAATGTTCCAAAGAAAGCCTTACCATAATTTGACCCAAAACCAATAAAAGAAACAGGAAATCTAAATAAAATTAAAAAAAAGATAAAATAAACTAAATTAAAGACTCATAAAAATGGAAAAAGTCGTATAGATGCAGGGGCGACTAGCCGGACTTTGACACAGAGGACATACATTCTGGTTCAAGTGGGGCTTAGCATGGTGTCTAGTTGGTTGGTGTGATCGAGCGATGAGCTATAGGGCGTTTTGGTATGGTGGCTGAGTAAGGGTGCAATGGTTGCTCATGGAGGGGTTCAAGTTCCCATTGTCGGATTCGTGGGTTCGAAGGTGCTAGGCGGAGGCTATGTGGTGATGCAGTGACATAAGTCGATATCATGGTGGCTAGTCTTGGTGTGGTGTTTAAATGGCCACTGATGCGAATGATGTGTTGCAAACTCAAGTACAGGTTGTCTCAAGTAATAAATTCTCAGGAGTCCGAGGTCGAGCCACATGGAATTGATGAAGAAAAATTCTTTGAGGTAAGAAAAAGGTTTGTCACAACAATAAAGGTGATAAAAGTTGTTCACAAGATGAAAATGATTTGCTTGGGCTATGAAATCCACTCTTGGTAAATAAAATAAGAACAAGATTATTTCTTTTTATAACTCAATTAGAATACTCGCATAACAGAGGTTCCAATCGAAAAATACAACATTCAAAACTCATTTAAGATTATGTATGTACTTATATTAAGGTTCCTTTAATTATTCACTAACACCAACACTTGTAAATGAGTTCAAGCATTTATTGTGTCAACCTCTTGTCTACAACAAATCAAGATCTCCACTTTACAAGGAAGGTTTATAAATTGATTGGAAACAAAATACAATATATATAATGTACTTGATAATATATCATTCAAGCACAAGAAAGAAATTAATCTAACCTTATTTTATTACCAAAAGCTTTACCCTTTCACCTAAGCAAAATAAGAATTAGTTACTCATGAAGAAGAAGATGATGATGATGATGATGAACATAACTTCTATTAGAACAAAAGAAAATTGCAACAAGAGAAACAAATGATACAAGAACTTGGTCTTAATCTCTCAACCAAGATACCTCTAATGAGCAACTAATGCAACTTTTTATAGAGCATGAAAAGTACAAAATGACAATAAACTTCTTTAATGGGTGGTTGGATGAGTGAGTGGATGAGTGAAAAATGATAATAGAGTTGTTTAATGACTGGGTGGATGAGTGGAAGATGACAATATAGTTGTTTAATGAGTGGGTAAATGATGGGTAGATGAGTGAAAAATTATTATCATGTTTGTCTCTCCACTTGCTCCAACCAATTCAGTTGTCTTCACATGATTATAACTTTATTAAAACGTCATTACCTTGAAAAGTGGTCTTCATGAAAGTTGAAGGATTTTGTCTTAGTTTTCCAATGCCACTAGTTTTAGCCTAATCCAACTCTTACAACCCAACTTATGGCCCAATCTTTGTATATTATTTAGGTTCCAGCAATAGCACTCGTGTTCTGGCTTCCAAATCCAATTTGACCCACTAGACAACTGATTTAGCTCTTGAGTTCTTATCAAAATTGTAGATTTGGGTCTTATCTTTCATTTGGGCTTGGTTTGGTATTTATTGAACTCCTACAATTCAAGATATGAGCTGATGAGTGCGCATAAGTCAAGCTGTCAAGATCAATATTATGGCTCCTGCTTTCACTTCAATTTAAATTATTCAAACATGTGATTCAGCTCTTGAGGTCTCATGAAACTTGTAGAGAATTGTCTTAGCTTTCTTACAAAACCAGAATCACATCAATCAAATATTTGCAACTCAGATTATATTCAATTTATTGAACATTGCTATATAGAAAAATTAAGGTCAATTTATGCAATAATTTCTTCAATGATCCAATTAGGTCTAATATCATAAAATGTAACAAAACCAACTGAATTAAGCATAATTAAACCTTAAGAAGCCGAGTGAAAGGATTATTAAATGAATAAAATATATTACTATCAGCCACAGATCAAGTTGGAGTTGTTGCTGATGACACCCTGAATTGGAGTTATTACAGTCTTAAATTAGGTCATTAATGAGGTGGTAAACCAAGCTTTACTAGGTTTCTACAAGGTTTTCACGAAATTATGTGAATCAAGTGTTTTATGTTAGGTTAGGAAAGTTTCTTTTAGATTCCATATATAATTTTGATTCATTCCTAGTCTCTCGTACCAATTTATTAAGGTTATTTTGCAGGATCCTAAAGGAATGAGGCATGGAAAGGACTAGAAAAGGTGGAAGGTGCCTAAGAAAGGAGTAAAGAAGCAAGATTTGAAGACCAATTTCCCATGCCTAGGCACAGGGGAAGCACGCTAAGGCGTGGAAGCTTCTGTCCCAAAACCTAATATTAGTTGAGAGTGTCATGCCAAGGGATGACTGAAGCACGCCTAGGCATGAAAAGCTTTCACGCCTAGGTGTGGTTAACTAACCAAAAATACTTTCTTGTAAGCATGGCTAGGTGTGCGTAATGCCCTATTCCGCGCTTTTCACTATTTTAATGCAATTAGAAGATCATTTTTGAGATCTTGGGTTTTTCTTCTTCAAGCCCCATCTAGAGTGAAAAGCTCTAAGTTAAAGGGTCCGAGAGAGAGGTTCATTGGAGATTTGCAGATCAAGTATCAAGGATGGGACTAAGATTAAGGATCACTCTTCCTAGTTTTTCTTCCTCTTCCCTATCTTGATTTATCTTGTTTTTCTATGGCTTTCTTTCTAGTTTTTGTTTTTCTATTTTTAATGAATTTCTAAGCTTTTTCTAAGGGATTTTTTGGATCCCACTATAAATTTTAGTTATATGTAAATTGATCTTAAATATCTGTTAATGGGTATATTGGTTATCCAACTGTGTTAATGCATTCAATTGCTTGATTATCAATTGATTTGGAATTTTTCCTTGATCTAGACATAGGGAAAGGAAAGGGAGACCATAGTTTTGGGTAATGTAAGTTCAATTTTACTTGAAAGAATTTGGTATTTTGATTTTCCAATGGGTATGCATAGCATATATTTGAAACATGATTTGAATGAGCATGTGATTATTTTTTTCACATAAAGACATAGTGTTTTAGGTAATTTAGTGTTAAAAAGTCAAGTGGTCCATATTAATTGCATGAAGTTTCGGCTAACAACTTGAACTCATTATCAAATATTCTTATCTTATAATTTACATCATGGATAAACAAAACTCACTAACCTTTAACCATGGTTAATTCTCTTTTTCGAGTACTTCTTTGATTTTTCAACTTTAGTGCAATTTCCTATATAATTTTAATTTTTCAGATTGCCTAAGCCTGAAAGAAGTAACTGTCTGTTAGGGAAATGTTTAGTATAGATCACTTAGAAAGTGATCTATGGATAGATCGTGACTTTTGAGTCATTGATTTATTGTTAAAATAAATCAATGGTTCAGATTAAAAGATAGATTTTAGCTAATAATATTCAAATTCGTACATAAATTTAATCAAATTAATTTTTTTTTACAAATAATTGTACATACAAATAATTTACAAATTTTAATTGATAATTTTTTTATACACTCATATTTACATATAAATATTATCAAAATAAAAAAAAATCTATTAATAAACCCAAATTTATAGAGTACATATTAGCATCCTCCATGGTTAACTAATAAAAACTTTAAAATCAAATCCACGATACTCGATTTTCTCATCCTTTTTTTACTTGCTATGACGTGTGCACTGGTCGTTGCTTTCGGCTTAATAGCTGTTGGTGAAATGGTTCTGGTTTCGGGAAGGCAGAAGTCATATTAGGTTTCGAGTTGCTGTTGGTGGTTGCTGGTTGAGTGTTTTTCGGTTCTGGGAAAATGGGTTGCATCCGATTGACGGCATCCGGTTCTGGAAAGAAGAATTCTAGTTGGGAGTTGGGCGAGGTTGCTGGCTACAGAAGTGGGTCTGGTTGCTAAGTTGATGGTTGTCGTTAGCAACGGGGTTATGCAGATGCACGGGATGGTTCAGGTTAAATGTTGCTCATGGGTCTCTGGGGTGGCTTGTGCTGTTTGGACGACCACGTGGTTGCTCAGCTTGCAGGTGAATGATGGTGGCTGTTTTGGTGGCTGGCATCAGAAAGTGTGTCGTGGAGGTGGCTGGATGGAGGTATGGTTGATGGATTCAGGTGGATGTCACAGGTTGAGGTTTCTTCGGGTGGAGCAGAGGGATGCGTCGGAGTTGGTTAGGCAGCTTCATGGTGATGCCTGGTTTGGTGGTGTTGGAAGTTTGGTTCATGGTGAGGGCAGTTAGGTTCGTGCAGCGGAGAGGAGCCGCCGGTGGACTTGGTTCTGGTTCAAGGAACAAGTGTGGAGGAAAAGGGGCGCGACAGAGCTGGTTTTTACTTCGGAGACAGGTTGTCGGTGAAGGTGTTTCCGGTTCCGGGTAGACGACATCTAGGGTGGTTGTTTTCGGTTCTGTGTAGAGATCTGGTTTCGAGAAGGTTGTTATCCCATAATGGAAATGGGTTTCATGTGATATCTGCTTGGAGGGTTCTGCTGGTTCCGGGGTGAGACGCAACAGCGGTGGAATGGTGGACAGTGGTATGGAGCTTCACCAAGCAGGCCCTGAGGCCCTGTTTCGGGTTTGGTTCGGTATTGGATTCTTAGCGGTTCCAGGATTGAGGTGGTGAAGTGGTGAGTTTCTCGGGTAAGGTTTGCCAAGTTTAGATGGCGGTGAGCTTGGTGACCATTTTGAATTGGGTGCAAGGGTGTTATGTTGTATTTATTAAATACAATTAAATATTGGATTAATATTAATCAATTATTTAGTATACTCTGTGTATTATTATTATATCAATTATGTATCTATAGCATTATAATTTATGGATATAGTAATTGGATAAATAATATGAATGACCTATGATAGGTTAGGTTGTTCAATAGTAAAGCTCATTGAGAAGTCTCTTCTTTTAGCTGATAGGAAAAGAAACTAATCCCCATCATTAGTTTCTATAAGAGGTGACAACCTCTCTTCTAATAATACCCTTATCAGTAATAGGAGAAGTTTGCTCTCAATTCTCTCATCTCTCTATCTCTCTTTCAATTCTTAGAGCAAATAATAACAAAAGAGAAAGATCGTGGATCCAAACATAACTCCAGGTTCTCTTTCATCTTAATCTTGTTAGTATAAACATGCTATATTATTTATCTTAAGCATGATTAATTCTGTTTTTAGTAATTAATTTCCTTCAATTGGTATCAGAGACACTTAAGGTATGTAATATGGCTGTTCTGAAATTTATTTTCGCACAAACTAACTCAAGAACCCTAACTTTTTGAAATCTTCGAATTCGACCTTTATCTTTCAAATTGATTGAGGGTTATTGATCATATGTTGTTATCAAATTTATATGTATGCTTAATCGAAGGAATGGAACCTAGAACCTCGTTTTTTTTTAGAAACCGAACTAAAAACCTGTTTTTCAAATTCTTGTCTGGTTTTTATTTTTTACTTGATGAAGCTCGAAATTTCCTTGGGGCTTCTCTAGATCGGAACACAACGATCATCATACTGAAAAATTGTTGCGTTTCGTTGAGTAAAATTGTAGAACCAGTCGGGTCAAGTTCGCGGGTCGAACGACCCGTTTACAGGAAAACGGGCGAAGAACATGAAGCCAGTGCATGGCGAAGCCCACTCGCGGCTTCTAGTGCGTGGGGCGCGTGGGCCCTATTCCCGAAGTCAAAATTTTTTTAATTTTTCACCAAAAATTTTTTATTTTAATATTATTTATTTTCGTATTTTTTTTGGAATTTTTTTTGACACTGTTGTATTTTTATATTAATTATTTCCAGAATAATCAGTATTTTTCAATATTATACTCTCGGATTATGGACCTGAAAATTTTTATGCACATTAATTACCTTACCTGTAACACTTGTATGTATCATACTCTCTCTATTACAAAGTGTCGTGGTTATCGATTTTTTTTTAGGCCTTTATATGAATTAAATAAAATATATTCTTGTTTAATTTCATATGCTTTTATGAATGATATGATTTTATCATATTCTCGTGAAGTTTTTTTTTTTGTATAATTGTAATCTTACCTATCGTGAGTGCAACTATACAAAATTTTGTTTATTTTTATATATATATATATATATATATGTAGCATTAATGATAATTATACCCTATCGGTATGTTGTTACTAATGTGATTGGTTACTGATATAATGCAATATTAATTCTTGGATTATGTCAATCATGTTTCGAGTATCCTATCGGTATGAGAAATTTTCTAGTGACATGAGATTTGTGTATTGTATTATTATTATATTTCTTATTTGTTATGATTTGGGACCCTTAGGCGAGATCATAATAATTAAGAAATTTATTTAAAAGACATGTTTGGCTGGGCATACGGAATCATTTAATTCTATAATACCATGATAATTATATTTTCATGCGTATTAAATGTTTCCTTGTTGTTATGGTGCCAGCTTCTCTGCCTACCTCAGTTAAAACACTTAATGGGACGAATTATGAGGACTGGAAAGAATCTTTGGATCTATATCTGGCAATAACTAACATGGATCTAGCTTTGAGAGAGAAAGAGCCTCCAGCTCTTACGCCTGAGTCCACTGCTGCTCAAAAGACTTCTTATGAAAAATGGGAACATTCTAACCGAGTGTGCCTAATGGTGATAAAATACACTATGGAGAAGTCCATTAGACAGAGCATTCCAGAGAATAACAATGCCAAAGATTTTCTAATATCTGTTGGTCAAAAATTCAAAACTTTTGATAAAGCACAAAAGGGTCAATATCTATCCTTACTTGAGAAAACCAAATATGATGGTGTTGGAGGAGTTCGTGAGCATATAATGAAACTGGTACACTATTATAACAAGTTGAAGTCTCTGAAGGTCGAGCTTGGTGAAAGTTTCTTGATCTGGCAAGTCTTAGAATCTCTTCCTCCTCAGTTTGATGTGTTGAAGACCTCATATAATACTCAGAAAGAGGAATGGATAGTTGATGAAATGATTGCAATCGTTTCTCAAGAAGAGGAGTCAATTAAAAAGGGGAAACTGCACAGTGTTCATTTTGCTGCTTCTTCTTCTGGTTTCAAAAATAAGAAGAAGTTTAGTAACAAAGGTAAGCTTCATTATGAAAAGGAAAAGAAAGGGAAAGCACCATTGCAATTGGAGCCTAAAAAGAAATTCTTTAAGGGAACCTGTAAGTATTGTAAGAAATACGGTCATAAAGTGGAGACTTGTTTTTTCCTTAAGAAGAAGAATGAGAAACAAGGTATGCTCCTAGCTCTAGCTTGTTTTGAATCTAATATGGTTGATGTCCCTCCCAATACTTGGTGGTTAGATTCAGGGGCAACTATTCATGTTGTGAATTCTTTACAGGGATTCACAAGCCTGAGGAAACCAAGTGATATTGAATCCAAGATTGTGATGGGAGATGGAGCTAGAGCATCTGTAGAAGAAATAGGAGTGGTATCTTTATATTTGCCTTTTGGACATGTTTTGTTGTTGAAAGATGTAGTCTATGTACCTTCTATGAGAAGGAATTTGATTTCAGTTTCAGCTTTGGATAATTATGGCTACACTTTTGAATTCGGCAATGGAAAACTTGTTGTTTATTCTAATTCTGTTGCAGTTGGTTTAGGAGTTTTGTGTGATGGGCTATATAAGCTAAATCTGAATGATATGTCTGTTAATTTTACTGTTGGAAATAAACGTAGTAGGATTGATGAGAATTCTTCTATGTTATGGCATAGGCGTTTGGGGCATATCTCTAGACCTCGAATTGAGAGGTTAGTTAAACAGGGCATTCTGCATGATCTAGATTTCTCTGATTTTGATACTTGTGTTGATTGTATTAAGGGAAAACTTACTGCCAAAGTTAGGAATCAATGAGCTAATAGATGTGTTGAAGTGCTAGAGCTGATTCACACTGATATGTGTGGACTTATTACACCTACTGCTATGGGTGGATATAGGTATTTTATCACCTTCATAAATGATTTTTGCAGATTCGGCTGGATAGAACTTCTCCATGAAAAATCTAGTTCCTTGGATGCTTTTAAATCCTTTCAAAAGGCTATTGAATTGAAGATAGGCAAGAAGATCAAATGTGTGAGATCTGATAGAGGAGGTGAGTATTATGGCAGGTATGATGAGTCTGGAAGAAATCCAGAACCTTTTGCTAAATTTCTTGAAGAATGTGGAATTGAAGCTCAATATACTATGTCAGGTACTCCTCAGCAGAATGGTGTTGCAGAAAGAAGAAATCGCACACTTATGGATATGGTGAGATGTATGATGAGTCATTCTACCTTACCAGATTTTCTTTGGGGTGATGCTTTAAGGACTACTATGTATATTCTAAATCAAGTGCCCAGCAAATCTGTGCCAAAAACTCCCTATGAGTTGATGTCTGGAAAGAAACCAACCTTGAGGCATTTCCATGTATAGGGTTATAAGGCAGAAGTTAGGCCTTACAATCCTCAATTAAAGAAGCTTGATCCTAAGACTGTTAGTGGATTCTTTATTGGCTACTGTGTGGGTTCCCGAGGCAGCAGATTTTATTGTCCTTCCCACCCCATGCGAGTTATCGAATCTGATTGTGCTGTATTCTTTGAGGATGACTTGGATAGTGGGAGTAGTAGTACACCACGACCAGTCATTCTTAGAGAAGATCGTGTTGTTGTCCCTGCACCAGTTGTTTCTTTTCCCACATATGTCATGTTTCCTTATATTCATGATAATGATTAAATTCTTTCAGAACATGATGATGTAGTAGCGCCACTGACAGATCAACAGGAACATGATGATGTTGTTAAAGAAATTCCATTAAGAAGATCTAAAAGAGTACGCAGGCCTACCATCTCCAATGATTATATCATGTATCTTCAAGAACATGAGTTTGACCTCAATGATGTTGATGATCCTACCTCCTTTAAGGAAGCTATGTCTAGCTCATGTGCTTCTAAGTGGCTGGATGCTATGCATGATGAATTAGTTTTCATGTCTCAAAATGCTGTTTGGGATCTTGAAGAATTGCCAGTTGGTTGCAAACCAGTTGGGTGTAAATGGGTCTTCAAGACCAAGCGTAGTCCAGATGGTAAAGTTGAGAGGTACAAAGCTAGACTAGTAGCAAAAGGCTATAGTCAAAGAGAAGGCATTGATTATAAGGATACATTCTCACCGGTATCTACTAAAGATGCTTTTCGAGTTGTTATGGCTTTGGTAGCTCATTTTGATTTAGATCTTCACCAGATGGATGTTAAAACAGCCTTTTTGAATGGAGATCTTGTTGAGGACGTCTACATGGTTCAGCCTGATGGTTTTGCTGAAAAGGGCAAAGAGCACTTAGTTTGCAAGCTGAAGAAGTCCATTTATGGACTAAAACAGGCCTCTAGACGTTGGTATTTGAAATTTGATCAGGTGGTCACTTCACTTGGCTTCAAGGAAAATGCTTCAGATCAATGCATTTACTTGAAAACTAGTGGGAGTTATTTCGTCATTCTTGTTTTATATGTTGATGATATTCTCCTTGCTAGCAGTAGTGTTAAACTTTTGACTGAGACAAAATTGATGTTGAGTAGCCACTTTGATATGAAAGACTTAGGTGATGCTTCTGTTGTTCTAGGCATCCAAATCTATCGAGATAGGTCACGTGGTATTCTTAGATTGTCTCAAAGAGGATATATTGAAAGGATCCTCAAACGGTTTAACATGTATTCTTGCTCCTCATGTGTTGCACCTGTTCAAAATGGTGATAAACTTTCCAAATCTCAGTGTCCTCAAAATGATACAGAAAAGATTGAAATGGTGAAAGTCTCATATGCTTCCGCTGTTGGCAGTTTAATGTATGCTCAAGTATGTACTCGTCCCGACATTGCTTTCGCTATTAATGCTTTAGGGAGATACTTGAGCGACCCAAGTTTGGGTCATTGGAAAGCCGTAAAGAAGGTCATGAGATATTTGCAGGGCACTAAAGATTATATGTTGACCTATAAGAAGTCTGATCAACTTCAGGTCATTGGTTATTTTGATTCTGATTATGCAGGTTGCCTTGACGACCGAAAATCTACTTCCAGCTTTATTTTTATGATGGCAGAAGGAGCTATTTCTTGGAAGAGTGTTAAACAGACTCTTACAGCTACTTCTACCATGGAAGCAGAGTATGTCGCTTGCTATGAAGCCACTTGTCAAGCCATAGGTGTAACGCCCTTTTTTGGGAGGGAACGTCACATTGTCAAATAAATAAAATGCGGAAATTAAATAAACAAACGATTAAGACCCGGTTCATTTTAATTAATTAATGTTTAACCACGTGAGCAAACTTGGCAATATTTTTTTTTATACGATAATGCGGAATGTGAATAAAAGGAACGAATAAAACAATACACAGAAATTTGCACCTGAAATAGCATGTATATATATATATATATATATATATATATATATATATATATATATATATATAATTTAATACAACTGTTTTATAAATACAAGTCTGGCCATCATCAAAAAGCAAAACTATACCCACCTCAAGGGAAACATGCATATACAAAACATACAGCCCAACCAAAAAGAAAATACATCAGGCCCCCAAAAATAAAACACTGGCAGCCATCAGTAGCCACCAATGATCATCGACCCCTCAGATAAAAAGGGACCGATTCAGGATCCTCAGGAGGACCCTCATCAGGATCTTCCTCATCCGAGGACTCATCCATAGGAACCACAGAGGCGCAGGACGGAGCCTGAGCGGTGGAATCAAACGAATCCTCCTGCGGAGTATAATAACGGGCACCCCACATCTCCCTGATAGGCAGGTAAAACTCCAGGCGCAAGCTGAGGTAACAAGTGAGGACATGAGCCTCATGACGTCTCCAGGCAAGTGCTATCGACACGTCTCCCAAATACACGCAGCGGTCGGAGTTCAGGTTGATGTGCCAGCACTCCGGCCCCCCAAGGAAGGTCAGACGCACATCTCCCAGGAATCCGCACATACGTGCAGACATCGTCGCAGTAGAAGTCAATCCTGTGCAGGCCAGAAGCCGAGGAAGTCAGGATCTTCTGTCTCCTTGCCGTCGTCTTCGATCAGTACAGGGTACACATAAACAGCAAATCATAAAAGCACAGGAAAAGAGGTAAGACATCCTACCATCAATATCAATACAGCAACCAAGAACCGAACGACGCATAACGCCCACGTAGCATGTAAAGGCAATAAATAAGCTTTTAAACAGATAATCAGTCAGGCAATCATTAATAAAGGTAACGAATAATTCATAATATCCAGGCAGTTAAATTCAGACAGTCAAATATCATGTAAACAATAATTTTCAGATGACAGAATATTCCACGATGCATGGACACAATATTCAATTTCCTACTCCATGGAGCTAGACTCAAACAGTCGGAGAGAAAGATCAAGAGACATGTATGTGACTCTACGCCGAGGCCAGTGCTATCAATAAATTTTCTCGTGCACAATCATGGCATTGCACAGACATTCTACACTAGATCACGATATAGGACAGTGTCAAGTTCGGATCGTCGGTGCGTTTGCATCGGTTTGCCCCACGGGCAAAGGAGCTACCAACTATCCATTGTGGAGGACCCGCACCCCGACGCCCCCAAGGTCATAACAAGACCCACACTTGTCTACTCGCACCCGCACAAAGGTGTGTTCAATCTCCTAGGCAACTTGGCCTTACAACAGTCCACACGGACATTCACAATGCATAGGACTCTATGCATGAACATGTATGATCCACAATTTCATACAATAGCATAATATACCACATTTGATCAAGAGAGTGAAATAAGCAAATTTGCATTCAAAAAGAACCCAATATCAACATAATATCAATTTATAATTCAAGGAACATATTTTAGGTCCATTATGGATTTCTAAAATCTCCAAGTCTTATGAAAATTATCTCATTGGTTCATTAAGGTTTATGAAATCCTTAATCTCTTGTGTTCTTTGATTACTTGTAATCCGAGTAATGAGTTATGGAATCTTAACCCAAATTTTCACCTAGAGGTCGTGGCCTTCCCAAGGTTTCAAGTAAGTCATGTTCACATCATTAGGTCCATTTACTTGTTATTTTGATCCAAGTTATTTGATTCTTATAATTACCTTCCAAATTTAGCTTATCTCCTAAGTCTTAACCACAATTCATCCTAAAAATTATTGTTGCAAGTTTCCTACTATTAATCTACGTTTAATTACTTGATTAATTCAAGTCTTGATATCTCAAATTTGTTATCTTTTCCCTCACTCAAGCCCTCAAAACCGTGGCACTCAAGAGGGTTCTAGGTTACAATTTTCTTCTCACTAGTTTAGTCTTCCTTCACTTAATTTGCCTAGCATTATTCTTGACACAATGTCAACCAAAATTCTGCTCTTAAAACAGCCCAAAACCGTGGCACTCACCAAGGTCCAACAACCAGAATTTTGTCCACTTGGATCAACCTTAACTACTTGATTTAATTAGCCTTGCATTGGTCAAAATTTAAGCATCATTTCCCTTCATTTTCCAGCCCAAAACAGCCCCAAAACCGTGACACATCCAGGGGTCCAGCAACCAGAATTTTCCAGCAAGCAATCATGGATTTCAATCACAAAATTACATGAATAATTAACCACTCAATCAACTACTCAATGTTAAATTAAGATAACATTCAAGAAATCAATCTCAAGCAATTTCAAGAACAACCACCATGTGGTTTTTCTTCCAAAAATCAAACACAAGATTCCTAGTTGCTAAAGAGGTTGAGGAGGATTAATCTTCCTCTTACCAAGATGAAGAACCAAGAAAATTCCAAGAAGCACTCTTGATTTTCGGATTTGAAGCTCAAAAACCCTAGAAAATGTGGTCCAAGTTAGAACAATGTAATGAGGTGAAAAGAAGAAGAAAATGACCATTAAATCAAGAGGAAACCAGAAACGAAAATGGAAGTGAAGGTCTGAAATTTTTCAGCCATGGAAGCTCACCTTCAAAGCTTGAAAAATGGTTGAAGATGGAAGCTTTCTTGAAAACTCCAAGCACAAAAGATGATGAGAAGGAGTAGGAGATTAAGAAAACATGGTTGGTGTAAATTTTTATGAAGGTTGGGGTTCTTGAGGAGTGGCTGGACGTATGGTGTGCTGGGAGAGGAAGAAAGAAATGTTTGAAGAAAGAAAGAAGAAGAAGAAACGTAAAAGGAAGAAAGAAATGGTGTTTTTGGTGATAATGAGTTAAATGAATTATTTGGATAATTCAAATCAATTCCTTCTCCTTTTTGGGCTGCAGATTACGTAAATGAGAGAGAGGAGTGGGTGAGAAATTTGGCTTCTAAAGGAAGCCAAGATATTGATGGTCAAAGCTTGGGTCAAAGCTTCTTAAGGAAGCTTGAATATTTAACTATTAAATTTGAATTAAAGTGATTTGATTAGACATAAAGCGGATTACATTAGGATAATGTGATAGTATTTTTATTATACACTATTATCTAATAGATAATAGTTACATGATTAATAAGTCAAGTATTTAATTGATCGACAGATAAATTTTTATTGATCTTGATTTAATTGTATCTGTAAAGATTTCTCGAAAATTGTGAAACCTCGTAAACTGTGTCAAGTCTCGGGTTTAGTAAGATCCCCCGTCGACATGTCCATAGTCCAAGGTTCTTAGAGAAAACATCGCGTTTTCTCGATTTCTCAAATACAAGACGCAAAACGAGGAATATATTAAAATATTCGACGGTTCCGGAAAAATTCCCAGAAAATTCCCAAAAATTGCAAATATTATAAAACGACTATTCGTCATATAATTTTCCAATTTTTGAAGCACTACTGATCGTTTTCACGACTACTGTTTCGAAGTTTCACGCAAAACGAAGAATATATTAAAATATTCGTCGTTTCCGAAAAATTCCAGAAAAATTCACATAAATCACAAATATTAAAAAATGACTATTCATGGTAAAATAATCAATTTCCGGAGTGTTACACTGGTCTCAGCAATTCTCAGCCCAGTGTGCACGCAAAACGAAGAATACATTAAAATATTCGTCGTTTCCGAAAAATTCCAGAAAAATTTTTAAAAATAAAGAATATTATAAAACGATGATTCATGATCAAATATGTATTTTTCGGAATGTTACAATAGGGCTAAAAAATTTAATCTCTGGCTTTCATATTGTTGAAAGTATATCTAGATCACTTGTGATATATTGCGACAATACTGCTGCTGTGCATTTCTCTCAAAACAACAGAAGTTCTTCTCGTTCAAAGCATTTTGATATAAAATATCTATTTGTTAGAGAGAAAATTCTACAGTTTCAGACTCGTATTGAGCATCTTGTTACAGAAAACATGTTAGCAGATCCACTAACCAAAGGCTTAACTGTTGGAGTTTTTCATAATCATGTAACTCATATGGGTTTAGTTAAGCCTTTTGATGTTTTAGATTAGTGGGAGTCTGAATTTATGTATTCTATTATGAGATATGTATGAAATGACGTTACTCTTATTATCATATCTCTTAAAGCATTAATAAAATGCTGAGACTATCCTTTGGAATTGCATATTTGTCTTACTTAATTATGTTTTTTCCTTTATCCATATTTAGTTTCTATAAAATATAAGCACATAAATATATATATCCCTATCGGATATTATTTTTCCTACAGTGCTAAAAACTTAATATTTCATAGATTATTAGATGATATGTGCTTTGGGTCATAATTGATATTATAATTTTAATAATACTTCTTTTCTCTTATATTGACTAATGTTATCCAAGTGGGAGAATGTTGTATTTATTAAATACAATTAAATATTGGATTAACATTAATTAATTATTTAATATACTCTGTGTATTATTATTATATCAATTATGTATCTATAACATTATAATTTATGGATATAGTAATTGAGTAAATAATATGAATGACTTATGATGGGCTAGGCTGTTCAATAGTAAAGCCCATTGAGAAGTCTCTTCTCTTAGCTGATGGGAAAAGAAACTAATCTCCATCATTAGTTTTTATAAGAGGTGACAATCTCTTTTCTAATAATATCCTTATCAGTAATAGAAAAAGTTTGCTCTCAATTCTCTCATCTCTCTATCTCTCTTTCAATTCTTAGAGCAAACAATAACAAAAGGAAAAGATCATAGATCTAATTATAACTCTAAATTTTATTTCATCTTAATCTTATTAGTATAAATATGTTATATTATTTATCTTAAACATGATTAATTCTATTTTTAATAATTAATTTCCTTCATGTTCAGCATGGAACTGCAGTGACTATAATAATTTAAACCATACTTAGAGACATATTAATCAAACAAGGAATAAAGAATTACATTTTATCCAACTGGTGAAAACTATAAAGGATAGGTATTGACATTCTTGTAGGCTGAATGCAGGAGCTTGTACCCTCTCTTCCTTTCAGCTATTTTACCGAGGAAAGGCTTACATCACCTCTTTTTATTTTCAACGGAAGAACCCCTATCTACACCGATAATCCTCCTCTCTTTTACTTTCAACGAAAAGTAAACACTCATTCTGACTAGTACCCTGCTCCACTCTTATTGGCACTCGACATAAATTTTTGTTTAAATTTGAAGTTAAGTGTAATAAATTAATTAAAATTTAATATTTTAATAAATTTTTATATTACATAATTTATTTTATAAATAAAAATATTAAATTTTAATTAATTTAATATACACACAACTATATAATATTCTAAATTTAAATAAAAAATTCTCGGCACTTGATAGAAAAGAAAGATGGGATGTATACTGCAAACTTGACAGAAGTGGTTTGCCGTGAATGCATCGAGCCCCCTAATCTTTTATTACGGAGAGATATCTCAATATTTCTACCCCATCTTGTCTAGATTTGTAGCTGGTTTTGTGTTGTGCATTAAAATTCTCTCTGGCAGAGACAAAAATTGAAAAACTGGAATGAGTGTGGCTTTGAATATTTTTTTCTTTTTGATTTTTGATAAAAATAAAAATCATGCAGTATTGTTAGGTTTTGGACACTGGATTTTGGATAGTGAGTGGATATCTGTAGGACCATGAAGAAAAGTTTTTTTTTATTTGTTTACTTTTTTTTTCCTTCTTTTTTATTTGGATAAAATTAAGTATTTATAATTTTTTTATTTTTTTATTAAATAATAAAAATAATTATAATTTTTTATATTATTATTATAAGAAACAAACAATGATAAGAACTCAAATTTTGACTGAAAATGTATGAAATGATGCAAAAAAAAATAAATGAAAGTATGACAAGATGTTAAATCATGAGTCAAAGCATTAAAAAATAAGTGATAGAAAATTAAAATACAAATAGCTGATAAGCTTAAAATAAAATGATAAGAAATTAAAATATGAGTAACCAATATGCTCACAATAAATGACAAGAAATTAAAATATAAAGAGCTGGTGCACTAAAATTTAATGACGTCAAAATTAAAATGACAAGAGTTGATGCACTCAAAAATAAATGACAGAAAGATAAAATGTGAGGAATCAATGCGCTAAAAAATAAATGATCTAGTGTTTGTGAATCAACAAGATATGGGCTCACATTTTAATTTTTTTTTGTTTTTTTATTTTTTTTCCTTTTTTCTTTTTCTTTTATTGAAAAAGAAAAGACAGATTGTAAGGCGATTGGATATGACGCTTAATCTTTGAAAAAGAAAAAGGTAAATTGCGCTCTAACTAGCAATTTTAGAAAAACAACAAGTCAAGGACTTAGATATTTTGAAAAATCAACAGATCAAGAACCCAGATATTCAACAAATCAATAAGGCAATGACTTGGATATTTTTCAAATCAACGAGCCAAGGACCTTGATATTTTGGAAAAGAAAAGACGAATTGCGTGACAACTAGATACAACCCATAATTTTGGAAAATCAATGTAGCATTCTTATACTAGTACTAATAACGTATCTAAAATTATGTATTAGTAACTAGAACTAAGTATGTCACGTATATCTAATTTTTTAAATTTGAAATTTTATTTTAATGATATACAGAAAGTATGAGCCTTTTGTAGTTGAATCTATTCATACACAGCACATATTACTAAGAAAGGAAGTTTATACAAAGATAAGATTTAAATTATAGTACTCAGTAATTACATAATCTATTACAAAATTCAAAATATACATCTCAAAATTTCAAAATGGAATCAAATTCTAATCTATGTAAGCTTCCTTCGCCTACTAGTTGTAGTGTGCATTCATGAAAATATTACAAAAATACAAGCAGAAAAAGGGTGAGAATTTCAAAAATTCTCAATAGTATTATTAAAAATACATGTCATTGTAATACTTACAGCTATTTCAGGAAAAAACTATTTTCAAACTCATTTAATAACATAAGAATGTGGCACAGGGGAAGCACGCTAAGGCGTGGAAGTCTCTGTCCCAAAACCTAATATTAGTTAAGACAGTCATGCCTAGGGATTACTGTAACGCCCCAATTTTTAGAAAATATTCTGAATGTACTGTTTTCTGTTTTTTATGCTTTTGTATGAATGACCGCTGTGTCCCTATTTTTCTGTTCTTGATTTTTGTATGAAAACAACTACGATAATACAGGTTCAAATTTTATTTGATCGTTTTACGTAGTTTTGCTTGAGACGGTAAAATAAAAATTTTTTCGAGCCATCTTGTATTAATTTTTCGAAAGATATACTGCCTAAATAATAGTCTTTGGATATTTTATTTGAACGTTTTGGACGATTACCTACGTTGTGGGAAAAAATGGGAAAATGACCGTTACGTCCCGAACGTCTTGTTTTATTTGTTTTTGTCTGTTTTTAATTGTTTTCTTCTTGATTTAATACCCGAAAATACGTCGTAAATTTTTATGGACTTTTTGTGTGATTTGCTCCGAGGCAGGAAAATAATATTTTTCCGGGCCGGGGAAATCTTATTTTATTATTTAGAATTGGGGGATCTTACTTAACCCGATTCTGAATGAGACTAAAAATAATCTTTTAATTTTTAGGATTTAACTGTCAAATAAAATAATTTTATATTATTATAATATTATTTTATTAGTCAGTATGTTTTAGTGACAGTGGACCCGGAAATATTTTGCGGGACCCACAATTAGCAAAGCGGTTAGATCGGTAGCTTAATTAATCACCGTAAGCTGTAGAACTTTTCGAACAGTCGACTCAAATGGTGACTCAAAGAGCATTTATTACACAGTGTGACTAAGCCAGGTGAGTCACCATGAGCAACCAATAGAATTAAAGCTTGTTAAGCAAGATTTGATCTTGACCTTTGATGTGTTCAATGGCTTGGATGAAGCCAAATCCATGCACATCCTTACCCTAGAAGGCTACGGCCATTGGAGAGAGAAAGCCAAAAATCACCTTCCATCTTCATCACTTTTCTCTCTTCTCTCTCATCAAAAACCTAGCCACCATTATTGTCCATTTTCTTCCTTCCATTCGGCCAAGACACAAACTACACCATCCAACCATCCAAAAATTTTTCTAACCAAGTTTCCTTAACCTAAACACCATTTTAAGAACCTTTGTAGTTGGAATTTTCTTCAAATTCTTCCATCTAGGGCTTGGAAACCAACCTTGGAAGTTTTACCTAGAAGGTAAAATTTCATGCTTTTCTTTTCTCTATTCTTTTTCAAAGTTCTAAGCCATGATTTTTCCATGGTTTAGCTTCTTTTTCATAGTTAATAACATGTAGGTTTTGTTTGAGATTTTTAGGTGTTTGGTGGAGTGAAAACCGTGACCTAGGAGGTGAGAAAGCAAGCTTTTTGTCTTCATTTAAGGTAAGAGGAAGACAATTCTTATCATCCCTTGATGGTGGTAAGAAGATGGGTTGTTTGTAGAATCCATAAGGATTCGGTTGTGGTGTGTTTAATGATGTGTATTTGTTAATTTTTGTGGTTGCTAGTAGCTTAAGTGTTATGTGTTAGTAGCTTTCTTATTTGGTAATTGTAATAATCTTGCATGTCTAATAGCTTTTGATTGTATGTCTATAAGCTTTGAATTAGGTTTTATGTGTTAGAAATATTTTGCATGTGTTAGAAATATTTTGCATGTGTTAGAGATATAAATGCATGTGTTAGGATTGTATGATAAGGTTTAGGATGTGAATAACATGTGTAAATTTGCATGAGTGTTCCAAAGAACACATTCCTTAGCTCACGGCAATGCCAAAGTGTGAGGACCAAAATGTTCTCTTCATTTTTCCTAAAGTGCAACTTAATTGATTAGGAGAAATAAGAAGGTTTCAAATGGTTTTGATCAAAGAAAAGGAATTTATAAATCAAATGGTAAAGATTTAGTACATTTTGGGCCAACATGCCTAAAAGATTTATTTGATTCCAAAATCATTACTTTATAACATGATTTAATGAATTTAGATAAGATAATACCTTTGACATGATTTAGAAATCAAATGAGAAAGTTTTATAAAATTCGCCAACATGCCACTATAGGTAATTATGATTTCTAAAACTTGGTTTCAAACCTTTTTCAATCAAAAAGAAATAATACAAGTTAACAAGAAATTTTCTATAATGATTTTTGAAGAGACCAATTGAGTAGAATTAAGTTTAAAGGATTAAAACTAGTGATTTTATCATTAGGAAGTAAAATACAGAAATTTTGAGAAATTTTCTAACATATAGCTCACTTTAGGTTTTGAAGCATGTTAGAGATTTCAAAAGAGAATTAAATGATATGGATAAAAAAATTAGGTAAATAGAAAATTTTATGGAAAATTTAGAAAACCATTATTATAAGTCTATAAACAAAATGCTGTCAATTTTTAGTAAAAATGAACTTATAGGATAGTCAAAATATCCTAATGACAGTATGCAGTATGAAAAATTATTCTACGTAGTTTAAATGTACAAATTATTATTTCTATCTGTTTAAACGGTAATTTTAAAGGCATTCGAATAAGAAAATGATTTAAAAATCCTACGCGATTGAGAAAACGTATTAAAAATGCTACGCGATTTTAAAAAGAAAAATATCTTTACCCGATTTTTAAACGTTTGTAAAAACGACGAGATTTCAAAAATGCGATAAAATTTCTACGCGATTGACCGTAACCATATTTATTTTTATTTGTCGGGAAAAAGTGAACCCGCATGTGCTTTTGAAAATCTATATCTTTGTCGGGAAAATGTGAACCCGCATGTGCTTTTGAAAATCTATTTCTTGTCGGGAAAATGTGAACCCGCATGTGTTTTTGAGAATTATTTCTTTGTCGGGAAAATGTGAACCCGTACATGTGCTTTCCATCTATTTTTTTATGTGTGCCATGTATTTGGTGGATTGGTTGTGAGACGAATCACATCGTGGTGTCGATGCGATAAACGTAGTGTGGTTCATTGTTCTAATGAACTTGGAGACTTTAGTGTACGGGATCCCACATGTGGACAGTTGGTAGCTCCGCTGGGCCGTGGTAAACCGATAGCGCACTATGGTACTCAACATACACTATATTTAATCGAGATTGGTGGAATCTAGTAGTACATTTGCCTGTAGTGACACAACGTGAGACCGTAAACTACACCACGCCTGGATTGATGGATTCCTGTGTCGTGGGGCTATAGACGCAACGTGTGACCGCGGAATAGTTGGTGGGGCAGCCGTGGTACTATTAGATTTTGCGAATCATTCTCTCTCTCGATACTTGTGTTTTTCTTTAGCTCCATGGAGTAGGATTTTGTTATATTATTTATCTCTATGTCTATTTGTTTCCATCTTATCTATTTATTTTATCTATATCTTATTTATTTATTTTATCTGTTCTTGTTATTATTGATTATTATATCTTATCTCGTGTATTTTATATTTCTTATTTTATCTGTGAGGTTTTATCTCGTGATTGTGACATATTGTGATGATATCTAAATTTTACTTCAATTAATTATTGTAATTGTTAAAGCTTTATATATTGCATGAACTGTATGTATATATTGTTTGTCATCTTTTTATTGACCATGTTGTGATGATTTTATGTTGTCTTACCTCTTTGTTATATGTATTTTCTGTTTATTTATTTTACGCGGTAAAGACTTCGAGGAAAAGGAACATGCCTCTTGAGATTGTGTACCCCGAAGAGGAGGAAGATCGGCAAGCGCAGGACGACCGGTTTGACGATCAAGAACCATCTCGATCATCCATATCCTCCGGATTGATTGTGAGGATGGCGACGCCTTGAGGATTTTTGGGATTCATAGAGTTGGTGTTTCATGGAGGTGCTCGGCTTGGCATCTACGAGGAGACCGTGACTCTGTGACGTATGCAGGACGTGTGACCGTGATCCTACGTCATCGTTTTGATGATGAGCCTGTCATGACGACGACGTTATTTCTGCACTTAGAGTTGCCCTTATCCATTAGGCGTTATTGGGGTGTTGAAAACCCTGAGCCTAGTGAGATAAGCATCGTATCGACTGCGCGATCCCGTTATCGCCGTGTGTCGAGGCATCCGGGATATTTATCCCACGATGATCATTTTTGGTGATAGTGATCCATCGAGGATTAGATAACCATGATGTTTTTTTTTTTGGGCGCGTCAGCGTATGTCTGTATGTATATTAACTCTTTTATTGCTTTCTTTACTGTTTTTGTTTAAATATTTGTAGTCTTAGTTGTAAATTATTTGTACAACTTATAACTTAACCATATGTATATTATCAGTGATGATGTTTTTTTTTATTTCGTATTTTCCGCTTTATCTTTTTATATCATATTTCTGTCTATCAGGAATTATTTTACGACCCGTAATAATATTTAACAAATATTTCACAACTTGGGTAGATTTTATTTCTATTTCTTTTATTTTCTTTTATGTGTGACATCCTAAAAAGGGGTGTTACAATTACTGAAGCACGCCTAGGCATGAGGAGCTTTCACGCCTAGGTGTGGTTAACTAACCAAAAGTACTTTCTTGTAAGCATGGCTAGGTGTGCGTAACGCCCTATTCTGCGCTTTTCACTATTTTAATGTAATTAGAAGATCATTTTTGAGATCTTGGGTTTTTCTTCTTCAAGCCCCATCTAGAGTGAAAAGCTCTAAGTTAGAGGGATCGAGAGAGAGGTTCATTGGAGATTTGAAGATCAAGTATCAAGGATGGGACTAAGATTAAGGATCACTCTTCCTAGTTTTTCTTCCTCTTCCCTTTCTTGATTTATCTTGTTTTTCTATGACTTTCTTTCTAGTTTTTGTTTTTCTGTTTTTAATGAATTTCTAAGCTTTTTCTAAGGGATTTTTTCGATTCCACTATAAATTTTAGTTATATGTAAATTGATCTTGAATATCTATTAATGGGTATATTGATTATCCAACTGTGTTAATGCATTCAATTGCTTGATTATCAATTGATTTGGAATTTTTCCTTGATCTTGACATAGGGAAAGGAAAGTGAAACCATAGTTTTGGACAATGTAAGTTCAATTTCACTTGAAAGAATTTGGTATTTTGATTTTTCAATGGGTATGCATAGCATATATTTGAAACATGATTTGAATGAGCATGTGATTATTTTTTTCACATAGAGACATAATATTTTAGGTAATTTAGTGTTAAAAAGTCAAGTGGTCCATATTAATTGCATGAAATTTCGGCTAATAACTTGAACTTATTATCAAATATTCTTATCTAATAATTTACATAATGGACAAACAAAACTCACTAACCTTTAACTATGGTTAATTCTCTTTTCGAGTGCTTCTTTGTTTTTTCAACTTTAGTGCAATTTCTTATATAATTTTAATTTTAGATTGTCTAAGCATGAAAGAAGTAACTGTCTGTTAGGGGAATGTTTAGTATAGATCACTTAGAAAGTTATCTATGGATAGATTATGTCTTTTGAGTTATTAATTTATTGTTAAAATAAATTAATGATTCAAATTAAAAGATAAATTTTAATTAATAATACTTAAATTTATATAAAAATTTAATTATATTAATTTTTTTACAAATAATTATATATACAAATAATTTATAAATTTTAATTAATAATTTTTTCATACACTCATATTTACATATAAATATTATCAAATTAAAAAAATAATTTATTAATAAACTCAAATTTATTAAGTACATATTAACATCCTCCATGGTTAACTAATAAAAACTTTAAA
Source organism: Ormosia emarginata (assembly GCA_029884605.1). Lineage (NCBI taxonomy): Eukaryota > Viridiplantae > Streptophyta > Magnoliopsida > Fabales > Fabaceae > Ormosia > Ormosia emarginata. The sequence goes on from JAQQTP010000087.1 coordinate 7,603,946, forward strand.
ATCAAATCCACGATACTCGATTTTCTCATCCTTTTTTTACTTGCTGTGACACGTGCACTTGTCGTTGCTTGCGGCTTAATAGCTGTTGGCGAAATGGTTCTGGTTTCGGGAAGGCAGAAGTCATATCATGTTTCGAGTTGCTGTTACCGGTTGCTGGTTGAGTGTTTTCCGGTTCTGGGAAAATGGGTTGCATCCGGTTGACGGCATCCGGTTCTGGAAAGAAGAATTCTGGTTGGGAGTTGGGCGAGGTTGCTGGCTACAGAAGTGGGTCTGGTTGCTAAGTTGATGGTTGTCGTTGGCAGCGGGGTTATGCAGATGCACAGGATGGTTCAGGTGAAATGTTGCTCATGGGTCTCGGGTGGCTTGTGCTGTTTGGACGACCACGTGGTTGCTCAGCTTGCAGGTGAATGATGGTGGCTGTTTTGGTGGCTGGCATCAGAAAGTGTGTCGTGGAGGTGGCTGGATGGAGGTATGGTTGATGGATTCAGGTGGATGTCACAGGTTGAGGTTTCTCCGGGTGGAGCAGAGGGATGCGTCGGAGTTGGTTAGGCAGCTTCATGGTGATGCCTGGTTTGGTGGTGTTGGAAGTTTGGTTCATGGTGAGGGCAGTTAGGTTCGTGCAGCGGAGAGGAGCCGCCGGTGGACTTGGTTCTGGTTCAAGGAACGAGTGTGGAGGAAAAGGGGCGCGGCAGAACTGGTTTCTACTTCGGAGACAGGTTGTCGGTGAAGGTGTTTTCGGTTCCGGGTAGACGAATTCTGGGGTGGCTGTTTTCGGTTCTGTGGTAGAGATTCGGTTTCGAGAAGGTTGTAATCCCATAATGGAAATGGGTTTCATATGATATCTGCTTGGAGGGTTCTGCTGGTTCCGGGGTGAGACGCAGCAGCGGTGGAATGGTGGATAGTGGTATGGAGCTTCAGCGAGCAGGCCATGAGGCCCTGTTTCGGGTTTGGTTCGGTATTGGATTCTTAACGGTTCCAGGATTGAGGTGGTGAAGTGGTGAGTTTCTCGGGTAAGGTTTGCCAGGTTTAGATGGCGGTAAGCTTGGTGACCATTTTGAATTGGGTGCAAGAGTGTTCAGCATGGAACTGCGGTGACTATAATAATTTAAACCATACTTAGAGACATATTAATCAAACAAGGAATAAAGAATTACATTTTATCCAACTGGTGAAAACTATAAAGGATAGGTATTGACATTCTTGGAGGCTGAATGCAGGAGCTTGTACCCTCTCTTCCGTTCAGCTATTTCACCGGGGAAAGGCTTACATCTGATTCTTTTTACACCGATAATCCTCCTCTCTTTTACTTTCAACGAAAAGTAAACACTCATTCTGACTAGTACCCTGCTCCCCTCATATTGTCACTCAGATAATTTTTTGTTTTAATTTGAAGTTAGATGTATTAAATTAATTAAAATTTAATATTTTAATAAATTTTTATATTATATGATTAATTTTATAAATAAAAATATTAAATTTTAATTAATTTAATATACACGTAACTATATAATACTTCAAATTTAAATAAAAAATTCTCAGCACTTGATATAAAAGAAAGATGGGATGTATACTGCAAACTTGACAAAAGTGGGTTACCGTGAATGCATCGAGCCCCCTAATCTTTTATTATGGACAGATATCTCAATATTTCTACCCCATCTTGTCTAGATTTGTAGCTGGTTTTGTGTTGTGCATTAAAATTCTCTCTGGCAGAGACAAAAACTGAAAAACTGGAACGAGTGTGGCTTTGAATTTTTTTTTTATTTTTGATTTTTGATAAAAATAAAAATCATGCGGTATTGTTAGGTTTTGGACACTGGATTTTGGAAGGTTTTAGACCAAATTGTTATTTTTGACAAAAATATTTATCAAAATATTATTATTTTTAAATTATTTTTTAAAATGTTACCGTTTTGATTACGGTGGTATTTTTTATTCTTTGTTGGGTCACGTGGAATACGTTAGAACGTTTGGCGTATTCACGTAGGATACGTCAACACGGTTGGCTTATCCACATGGGATACGTCAAACTCTCTGGTATATATTTTCTCAACTGAGACACATGGAAAACATTATGAAGATTGGATAGAAAATGTGGTAAAGCTATTTGGTAGGCTACAGGACCTATCCGACGAATGATCTGGTATGGTCTGATGAATTTAGGAGTGAGTTTTCTGGATTTGATAACCCTTCCGACACCAGTTGTAGGTGTTACTCGCAAAAACACATGCTCACCTTCTTCAAATTCAAGAGGTCGTCTCCGCTTGTCAGCATAGCTTTTCTGTCGGCTTTGAGTTGTCCTCATTTTCTCCTGAATCATTCTTACCTTTTCAGTAGTCTGTTGCACAAGATCAGGTCCAATGGTCATACTTTCTCCATCTTGATACCAACACAAAGGTGTTCGGCATCTTCGTCCATAAAGCGCTTCATAGGGTGCCATCCCTATACTTGAGTGAAAACTATTGTTGTAGGTGAATTCTATCAAAGATAAAAATTCATCCCAACTTCCTTGTTGTTCCAACACACAAGCACGTAACAAATCCTCCAATGATTGGATTGTTCTCTCCGTCTGACCATCAGTCTGCGGATGATAGGCAGAACTTAGATGTAGCTTAGTTCTCATAGCTTCTTGTAAGCTTCGCCAAAATCTTGACGTAAACCTCGGGTCTCTATCAGAAACTATACTTAAGGGCACACCGTGAAGTCTAACAATTTCACTAATGTACACTTGGGTTAATCGTTCCAATGAAAACTTGATATTGATCGGCAAGAAGTGCGCTGACTTCGTAAGCCTATCAACTATAACCCATATAGAATCATGACCTTTCCTCGTTCTTGGCAATCCGGTAACAAAATCTATCGAGATACTATCCCATTTCCATTATGGAATAGTCAATGATTGTAACATACCGGCAGGTCTTTTGTGTTCCACTTTTGCTTTTTGACAAACTAGGCAAGACGCCACACGTTTCGCAACATCTCTCTTCATCCTTGGCCACCAAAACATCTGCTTTAAGTCTTGGTACATCTTAGTCATTCCCGGATGCATACTTAACCTACTAGTATGAGCTTCATCCAAAATTGCTTGCTTTAGGTCGGGATCATCAGGTACACAAATCCTTCCTTTAAACCTTAAGACTCCATCAGATCCTTCCTCAACCGTTGCCTTATGACCTTGCTTTAAAAACTCTCTCTCATTCAACAAATATGGATCCTCATTTTGCTTTTCCTTGATTTCCTCTAGCAAGTAATTCAAAATAGTAACTTTACTTAGGCGAATCCTTCCTGGTGTCAATTCTACTGACAACCTCAAATCTCTAAACTGGTTGATCAATTCTTCCTCCTTTATCATCATAGTAGAAACACTGATCACCTTTCTACTTAAGGCATCCGCTACCACATTCGCTTTTCCCGGATGGTATTGGAGTTGAAAATCGTAGTCCTTCAAGAATTCCAACCATCGCCTCTGCCTCATGTTCAATTCCTTTTGATTGAACAAGTACTTTAAACTCTTGTGATCACTGAAGACATTGAACACAACTCCCATAGAAAATGTCTTCATACTTTTAATGCAAAAACCACTGCAGAAGCTCCAAATCATGCGTTGGATAGTTCCTCTCATGAACCTTCAACTGTCTCAAAGCATATGCCACCACATTTCTGTTCTGCATCAACACGCATCCTAACCCTTGGTAAGAAGCATCACAATACACCTCAAATGCTTCATTAGGATCTGGCAAAATTAGCACTGGTGCAGTCGTTAATCTTTTCTTCATCTCCTAAAAACTTGCCTCACATTCTTCCGTCCAATCAAAAGCTTGACTCTTCCTTGTGAGTTGTGTAAGAGGTCTAACTATCTTAGAAAATCCTTCAATGAACCTTCGATAATATCCGGCCAATCCAACAAAACTTCGGATTTCGGTTACCGTCTTTGGCCTCTCCCATTGCAAAATGGTTTCTATTTTTGATGGGTCCACCGCAATTCCTTCCTTGGAAATTACGTGTCCCAAAAATTGAACTCCTTCCAACCAAAACTCACTTTGACAATTTTGCATACAGCTTCCTCTCTTTCAAAATTTGAAGAACTATTCTGAGATGTTCAGCATGCTCATCCTTATTTTGAGAATAGATCAGAATGTTGTCGATAAAAACAACGACAAATCTGTCTAGGTATGGACGAAAAATCCTATTCATATAATCCATGAATATTGCAGGAGCATTCGTTACTCCGAACGGCATCACTTGATACTCGTAATGTCCATAACGAGTTCTAAAAGCCGTTTTAGGTATATCCTCTACCTTAACACGAATTTGATGATAACCAGATCGCAGATCTATTTTAGAGAAAATAGTTGCTCCTTTCAACTGATCCATCAAATCATCGATCCTTGGAAGTGGGTACTTGTTCTTTATCGTGACCTTATTCAACTGGCGATAGTCCACGCAAAGACAAGAAGTTCCATCCTTCTTCTTGACTAGCAGCACCGGTGCTCCCCATAGGGAAACACTCGGTCGCACAAATTATTTTTCTAACAATTCCTCCAATTGCTTCTTCAACTCCACCAATTCCGATGGTGACATCCTATATGGTGCAATTGAAATAGGACCTGCTCCTGGTACAAGATCAATAGCAAACTCGATTTCCCTTTCTGGTGGTAAGCCAGGTACATCATCAGGAAAAACTTCCGGAAACTCATTCACAATTGGAATAGCATTCACATCTTTTTCACTCTTGATTTTCAAATAAGATAGTAGCATGTATCCTTGAGCTCCATCCCTTAACAAAGATTTGACTTTGATGGCGGTTAAAAATCCAGAATCCTCATCCTTAGGAAAAACTAGGGTTTTATTGGCACAATCTAATAGGATATGGTTAGAAGATAACCAATCCATTCCTAATATTATATCTATTTCAACAAGAGGTAAACAAATCAAATTGACTGAAAAGACTCGATCATTTATGGTAATAGGACAGTTTAGACATACTTTAGATGTAATAACAGGCTTGGCAGTGGGTGTAGAGACAATTAATTGAAAACTCAAAGAAGACATAGGTAATTTCAATCGATCCACACAGTCATATTACCTTGACGCAAACCAAGAAATTCCATCTCCTTGGCATGTCGAGCACTATCAGGAAAGTATTTCTCCATAAATACTCCACAGAATACCTCCCAAGTAATTTCAGTTCCCTCAGCTTGTAGCAATCGCCGAGTTCCTCTCCACCAGTTCTCACCATCTCCTCTCAGCATGAAAGTAGCATAAGTCACCTTCCGATCATCAGCACACCTCATTCCTTCAAATATCTTCTCCAAATCTTGAATCCAAAGACTCGCCTTCTCTGGATTAAACTCACCTCTGAACTGCGGCGGGTTATTACGCCTAAACTCAGACAAATTCAGAGCTTCAGCAATCATATCTTCTTTGTTGAGCTGCTCGTTGATTTTTCTTTGTGCAATCATCTCTGCCATATGCTGCATAGCCTTAGCAACAGCAGTCATCGGGTCAACATTAGGTTCTGCGTTCGCACGTGTTCTTCTGCCTCTAGATCCAGACATATTCTTCTTTAATCAAACAAGACAAAACAAAGTCGATGTATCCTTTCGGACACCAATCACGAGAGAATCACACAACACAAGCAAAAACAGACCCAACCACAATCCCAAAAGACTCTAACTTGGGCTCGATATTAACTAATGTAACACCCTCCTAGAGGATGTCACATTTATCAAAAACAATAATTAAAATATAAACCCTTACCCAAGTTATAAATCATTTCGTAATAAATATTTTTTTTTGTCTCGAAACATTATATTATAAAATACACGGAACATAAAATAAAACAACTATTACATACACACCATAATTATACATATGATTATGTTTTTAATAGGTACAAATAATTCACATAATATAAAATATTTAATAAAACAAGAACTGTCTATGCGGTTTAAAGCAAACCATAAACTAGCCCAAGCATAACACTAAAAGTTTTGATTCTCCAAAGGATCTTCCTCGGAAAAATCATTATAATACAGAAAACCTCGGTCAATGTTATCCTACGTCGAAATCAATCCATATAATATGGGTGATCTCGAGGCTCACCCTCCTCAAACTACTCGTTCAGTTGTTGCTCTCCTTCGTACTGAAAATCCAGCGGTTGTTCCTCTTCTACTTTCTCAACTATTTTACGAACATAAATAATAACACGAAAATATACACAAAAGAGGTGAGACAATCTACATCATTACCGCAGTATGGCAAGAAAGAAAACGACAATACAAACAGATAAGAAACACAAACAGATATAACAATTAATATAACAATTCATATTATCGGATCATACATAATATCAAACATAAATAAACTCAATCATGTTATAATGCGGACTACATATGCAAATACACACAGACACATACCTACTCCATGGAGCTAAACATAACCATAACATCAACATTGACATCAACATCCGAGAGAATAATCCAGGATAGACATGTCCGCACATCAAAAACAATGGTGCCTCAACCAAGCTGTTACACGGTCAAATACGTCGTGTAAACAAAGACACAATCAAATACGTTGTGTAGATGGTACAGTCAAACAACACGTCGTGTACGACCTAGGCAATGCGCACTAGACAGTCCCCATGGATTCTGATTAAGACGAGTATTTGTCGAGATCGTCAGTGTGTGATCAGTTACCACGGCCCAGAGGAGCTACCATCTGTCCACATGTGGAATATACTGCACACTAACGCCTCCAAGTTCAAACACACGAACAACTCCGCTTATCACACCGTAACACAGTGTCATTCATCTCATCAGTCAAATGCCTTTTGCAACCAAGTTGGCATGTTCAAAAATACGTAATGAACCAAAATCTCCAAAATACGTTCATATCCACCATAACTCATAATTACAAAAATACCCTTGGTATTGATATTTTTCCAAATACAGTACGTTTTCACTTGACAGTACCATTTCTCAATACGTCCGGGTCCACCAATTTGGCCCGACAGTAAAAACTCGTTGTTTTCATAAATCACATAAATAATTTATCGCCGTTTCATAAATATGTTGCCTTTTACAAACGTTTTTCAATCGCGTAAATATTTTTAAACGTTTTCTCAATTGCGTATTTCAAAAATTACTGTTTTAAATACGTGTAAGTTATTTCTACTATTTTTCACTGTATAAAATTCATTTGTTTGGTTATATCCATAAAATACCCTTCAAAAATTTGAACATACTTTATAACTCAAAAGTAAATATTTTTCAAGAGTCAAAAATTCATTTCTTTTATATACTAGACTTCTACAAAAATTCATTTACTTACTTGATTCTTGAAAATTTATTAAAAATTGAATTCTTTTTAGGTTAACAAAGTCATTTACACTTAGAAAACAATTTTTGAATCAATTAAACTCCAAAAATTCTATGATGGCCGAAAATCACCTTTCCTTAAAAAATCATTATTCAAATTATTTTTCATCTATAAAATCATTGTAAAATCCTTTAACTTAATTAGATAAATTAGGTCATCCTTTAAAAAAAATGATTGAGAACACATTGGTTCTCTTTTTCATAATAAAACCATAAACTCATCATCTTGTGTTCTTTGGAACACTTTTACAAATCTCAACATAATATTCATATCCAACCAATTATCATAAACTCATAAATGCATACATATATTTATGAACACATACCATATAATAAAGCAATAGACATACTTGCAATAAACAAGAGAATAATCATACACACAAAATCAATCACAAATAAAAAGACATCAAGCAATCAAATGGATGAATCCTTATGGATTCTTCACCATAAACAAATTCCATTCTCCCACCACCACACATGGTTGATGAGATTAAATCTCCCTCTTACCGATTTAGATGACAAAATCTCCTTGAACTCCTCCTTAGAAATTCTTGTGTAGCTTCAACAAAAATCTTAATAAGCTTAAACAAATTTTAAAGTTATGAACTATGGATGAAAAAGATAAACCATGGATCAATCATGGTTTAGAACATCAAAAATCAAATTAGAAACAAGAAAGAAGAATTTTCACCTTATAGGAAAGAAACTTCAAAGTGATTTTCCAAGCTCCAAATGGATGATTTTGCAAAAACTCACAACTAGAGATGTTCTTAGAATATGGTTTAGGTTTAGAAAAGTAGGTTGGATAAATTTTTTTGATGGGTGGAAGTAGGATTTGTGGTGCTTGGCCGAATGGGTGGTTTTTTGTGGACTTTAGGAAATTTTCTTTGGTTTCTTGTTAGGAAGAGAGAAGAATGAAAGTTTAGAGTGATAGAATCATTGATTTAGGAGTGAATGATGGCCTTAAGACTTAAATAGCTCTCCTTCCAAGTGCAGCCCCCATTTTTTTATGTTTTTGTTCCATTATGGGTTTGGTAATTTGCATGATACATTAGTTAAGTAATAAAACATCTATTGATTGCTTAGTGGCTTGCATAAGCATGCATTATGGCCATAGAATACTAATGAAAAGAAGCCCTCCTTTTGACATTTCTCTTAGTGCTAATTTAGTGGATGCATAATAAAATATATAATAGTTTAGTGCTTAACTAATGGATGCATAATAATAATAATAATAACCTAGTGCTAAATTTAGTGGATGCATAATAATATAATAGTTTAGTGCTTAATTAATGGATGCATAATAATAATAATAATAACCTAGTGCTAAATTTAGTGGATGCATAATGATATTAATAATAACCTAGTGCTAAGTTTAGTGGATGCATAATACATTAGGACAAAAATTGCTATAAGAAATCCATTAAGTAAAATAATGATTAATGCATTAGGACAAAATTGCTATAGGAAATCCATTAAGTAAAAATAATAATTAATGCATTAGGACAAAATTGCTATAGGAAATCCATTAAGTAAAAATAATAATTAATGCATTAGGACAAAATTGCTATAGGAAATCCATTAAGTAAAAATAATAATTAATTGATTAGATAATTTAGAAATTTACAAGTATTTTTACGTTGGTAAACTTTTCCTAAAAGTGGGTCCCACAAAACAAAAGTGGATCCCACAAGACAAACGTGGGTCCCACAAAACAAAAGTGGGTCCCACAAGACAAACGTGGGTCCCCAGATTTTTCGGTATGATAAATATTTTATTACACCGAAAAATCCAAAAAAAAAAAAAAAAGATTGATATACGCATTATTCGGATTGAGTTTAGTAAGATCGCCCAACTCCAAATAATTCAAACAAGGTTTTCCTAGGTAGAAAATTATTATTTTCTTGGCCCGGAGCAAATCACACAAAACAATCAAATACAGTCACAGAACAGTCAAATTCATTGCATAACACACAGAAAACAGAAAAATAGCGCAATAAGGGCAAAATCGTAATTAGTCAAAAATTGGGGTGTTACACAACATAACCTTAGAAGACATCAATATTTATAGGCCAAGTGTTTGCTTCTAATCCTAAAGTAGTCGATGTGGGACTTTGGTATTAGCAAGGCAAAGTAACTAAGTAAGGCAATAATGTACTTTTATTCAATGTGGGACTTTGGCAAATAAACAAACATCTTTTATTCAAAATCAACATGAACTTCACTATAATCAAATTCCTCTAATAATTTAGTAATGCATAATTATATAATAGTAAAAGAATCATGATTTAAGAATCACGATTGTGGTTTCAACTAAACACAAGAATGAAGACTTTCGCCTCTAGCTTGGCATCTTCGTGAAATACTAATGATATTATAATACATGATAAGAATAGAAGAGAACGAAATACATTCATATATGATTTATGAGAGTCACTACATAAATAAATATATCTATAATCGGTTTAGGCATCAAGACCGTACGCTTTGATTCAACGGATTTGGTGGATGAAAAATGTTGTCATGGTATGATGTATGGCTACTTAAGAGTATGAAAACTCCATTTTTAGTTTCAAATTCAACTTAATTTCCTTACTCCTGTGCGCCCCCCTCCCCCCAAATAAAAGAAAATAAACTACATTAGCTAGGTAGGACTAAACATCAACTGGAGAGTGAGTCGAATTGTTTCGAGCGTACTACTTTAAAGTATGAAACTTTGCTGAATTCTCTCAACTTTACTATTTTTTTTGTAATGATTCTTTTACTATTATATAATTATGCATTACTAAATTATTAGAGGAATTTGATTATAGTGAAGTTCATGTTGATTTTGAATAAAAGATGTTTGTTTATTTACCAAAGTCCCACATCGAATAAAAGTACATTATTGCCTTACTTAGTTGCTTTGCCTTGCTAATACCAAAGTCCCACATCGACTACTTTAGGATCAGAAGCAAACACTTGGCCTATAAATATTGATGTCTTCTAAGGTTATGGTGCACTCTCAAATAAACATGTGAAATGTATGTGCCTTTGGGAGGAGTGCGAGATCTACGTGAAATGGGTTAAGTGCCCTAGAAGCACACCCAACGTGGTCTTTTTTTTAAAAATTTTTTTTGTCCATGTGACATGGATATACCATCATACATGGTGTTTTTTACATAGATACGTCATCCTGTACATGCCACGTAGTATTATTTTATTTTTTTCTTCACGTGGCATCCAACTAGGATACGCCAACGCGCTTGACGTATCCCACGTGGATACGCCATCACGTGTGGCGTATCCTAGTGGGATACGCCAACACGGTTGGCATATCCACATGGGATACGCCAAACTCTCTGGCGTATCCTACGTGGATACACCAAGCGTTCTGGCGTATTCCACGTGGCTCAACAAAGAATAAAAAATGCCACCATGGCCAAAACGGTGACATTTTAAAAAATAGTTTGAAAACAATAGTATTTTGGTAAATATTTTTGCCACAAATGGCAGTTTGGTCAAAAACCCAGATTTTGGATAGTGAGTGGATGTTCGTAGGACCAGAAAGAAAAGTTTTTTTTTTATTTGTTTTTTTTTTTTCTTTTTTTTTCTTTTTTTTATTCGGATAAAATTAAGTATTTACAATTATTTTTTTATTTTTTATTAAATAATAAAAATAATTATAATTTTTCATATTATTATTGTAAGAAACAAACAATGATAAGAACTCAAATTTTGATTGAAAATATATGAAATGATGCAAAAGAAAATAAATAAAAGTATGGCAAGATGTTAAATCATGAGTCAAAGCGTTAAAAAATAAGTGATAGAAAATTAAAATACAAATAGCTGATGAGCTCAAAATAAAATGATAAGAAATTAAAATGTGAGTAACTAATGTGCTCACAATAAATGACAAGAAATTAAAATGTAAAGAGTTGGTGCACTAAAACTAAATGATATGAAATTAAAATGACAAGAGTTGATGCACTTAAAAATAAATGACAGAAAAATAAAATGTAAGGAGTCAATGTGCTAAAAGATAAATGATCGAGTGTTTGTGAATCAGCAGGATATGGGCTCACATTTTTGTTTTTTTGTTTATTGTTTTTCTTTTCTTTTTCCTTTTTCTTTTATTGAAAAAGAAAAGACAGATTGTAAGGCGATTGGTGTAACATCCCAAATTTCTTAACTATTTGACAGTAATTTTGACAGTTAATAAAATTTTATTATTTAGTGATTTCTGTGTACTGCAAAATTATTTTGAGTATTTCGTGAATACATTTGATCATTTTGTGTGATTTACTCCGTGTCAGGAAAATAATAATTTTTGGGCCAAAAAAATCTTACATAATTTAATTATTACTGTTAAGTCTTAATTATTTTATATAATCTGATTTGATTTTCGTAAGTTTTATAATTTTTATGATTTTGTGGATGATTATGAAATTTTTATATTTCTCTTATTATTTTAATATTATTCTTGGGCTGTCTGTGGGTCTAGGGGGGCTGTACGTGGGCCCAAGTGGGTCTGGAAAAGTATAAAATTTTTCATAGCCAAAAAATTTTGTACTGTTGAGACGGGGACGGGGGATCTTACTAAACCCGAAACTGGAAACAGTTTTTAAAATTTTCTTTTACTGTGTTTTGTACTGTATTTAATTATCAGGCAATAAAAATATAGTAAAAATATTATTCGAAGGATAATAGCAGATAAAAATAAATATTATACTGCTTAGTATGATTTTTATTACTTTTATGGTATGCTTGAAATATAATATGTTGATTATATGTTATGTATGCCATAAAATTTGTTGGAAAGGAAAAGGAATGTTGGTTCTAATAACCATGAGGATTTCGGCCTCAACACTTCAAAATAGGTGTCTCCAAACTAAAATTTTCATGAATGGTAAAATTGAATGATTAGAAAGGAAAGGAAAAAGAAAAGATGGATTGGTTTAAAAAAAAACAAGAGTCTCACGGTTTTTGGAGGAATTTTAATGGTTTTGTTCGTATAAAAAAAACATGAATGGAACTTAGTTGATTTAGAAGGAAGAAATGATGGTCTCAATGGCCAAGTACCACACGGTTTTGAAGGCTTGAAATGAGAAGAATTTTGTATGAAATTATGATTTAGAAAAGGAAAGTAATGAATTTTAAAGAAAGTGAGAATAAGGATTTTGAAATGGAAACAAAGTGTTTTATTACTTGAAAAATAGAAATTTCGGTTATAAGAGAAAAAGAGAGGTTGAAAGTGTTTGAACCTCAATTTATTTTAAAGAGAATTAAGTTTTAGAATTGATTCATGAATTATGAAAAATACATTGGTAACTTAAAAATTTCTAACGTATAACTCATCCTTTGGGTTTTGGAGCGCGTTAGGAAATTTTAAGTTAGGAACATTGATTTAATTCAATGAAATGTTGAATTTGTGGAATATGTTGCAAAAAGGATTTTCTTGAGTAAGAAAATGTGGAAAATAATGTGAGAAGTCATATTATTTTGAGAAATGTTGAAATGGAATTTTGGAAGGTTGAGAAATATTTTATGTAGTAGAAAAATGGTGAAAAGTATTTTTCGTAACTTAAAAACGTGATTTTTAAGCTACGCGATTTGAAAAATATTTAAATATTTCTACGCGATTTAGAAAACATTTAAATATTTTTACGCGATTGAAATATTGTTGGAAAATCGCTATGTGATTGAAAAATGATGAAATATTTTTACGTGATTGAGAAAACGATGAAAAATCGCTACGCGATTTGAAAACGCAACAGAAATGTTGCAAAATTGTGAAAAACGTAACAGAAATGATGCACGATTGTGAAAAAGTGACAAAAGTGTTGCGTGACTATGAAAACGCGATAATATGATTTCGCAATTAAATATACAGTAGGATTACTGTTGGACCAGTGTATGGACATTGTATGAGAAATTATGAGATTATGAATTTGAACTGAAAATGGGCCAGTGTGTGGACCCTGAATGTGAAATTATGAATTTGAACTGAGAATGGTGCATTGTACATGCATTGAAAAAGTCCGATGGACTAGATAAGGCTAATTGCCTAGGAGAGATGTAAACCTCTTGAGTGAGTGCGATATGCGTAGTGTAAGTCACTCGTTGACTTTGGGAGCATCGGGGTGCGGGTTGCCTACAATGGGTAGTTGGTAACTCTTCTGTACCGTAGGTTAGACCGATGCAACGCACCGATGATCCTGATCGAGATACTTTTCTTAATCAAGATCTATTAAAGAATGTCGTATATATGCTAGATGTGCAAACACTAATGAGAATAATGGCACGTGGTCTGAGGTATGTTGGTACAGATAGATCTTTTGGATCAATTTCTCTTATCTGAGTTTTAGCTCCATAGAGTATGAAATTGAATCTATGTGCACATGCATAATCTGAATATTCATATCTGTATGATATATTAATTGAGGAATATTGGTTATGATAATTATACTGTTGGATATTTGGAAAATGTTGAGAGCATTATCGCAATTATTGTTTATGATAATTGAATGGTTGAATATTTGGATATTGTTGACGGCATGATCGTAATTATTATTTATTTCATCTATTGTGATGATAAATGATGCTGATGGCATGATTATAATTATGATATGATATATCTGTATAACTCATCCTTTGGGTTTTGGAGCGTGTTAGGAAAACGTGATTTTTAAGCTACGCGATTTGAAAAATATTTAAATATTTCTACGCGATTTGGAAAGCATTTAAATATTTTTACGCGATTGAAATATTGTTGGAAAATCGCTATGTGATTGAAAAATGATGAAATATTTTTACGTGATTGAGAAAATGATGAAAAATCGCTACGCGATTTGAAAACGCAACAGAAATGTTGCAAAATTGTGAAAAACGTAACAGAAATGATGCACGATTGTGAAAACGTGACAAAAGTGTTGCGTGACTATGAAAACACGATAATATGATTTCGCAATTAAATATACAGTAGGATTACTGTTGGACCAATGTATGGACATTGTATGAGAAATTATGAGATTATGAATTTGAACTGAAAATGGGCCAGTGTGTGGACCCTGAATGTGAAATTATGAATTTGAACTGAGAATGGTGCATTGTACATGCATTGAAAAAGTCCGATGGACTAGATAAGGCTAATTGCCTAGGAGAGACGTACACCTCTTGAGTGGGTGCGATATGCGTAGTGTAAGTCACTCGTTGACTTTGGGAGCATCGGGGTGCGGGTTGCCTACAGTGGGTAGTTGGTAACTCTTCTGTACCGTAGGTTAGACCGATGCAACGCACCGATGATCCTGATCGAGATACTTTTCTTAATCAAGATCTATTAAAGAATGTCGTATATATGCTAGATGTGCAAACACTAATGAGAATAATGGCACGTGGTCTGAGGTATGTTGGTACAGATAGATCTTTTGGATCAATTTCTCTTATCTGAGTTTTAGCTCCATAGAGTATGAAATTGAATCTATGTGCACATGCATAATCTGAATATTCATATCTGTATGATATATTAATTGAGGAATATTGGTTATGATAATTATACTGTTGGATATTTGGAAAATGTTGAGAGCATTATCGTAATTATTGTTTATGATAATTGAATGGTTGAATATTTGGATATTGTTGAGGGCATGATCGTAATTATTATTTATTTCATCTATTGTGATGATAAATGATGCTGATGGCATGATTATAATTATGATATGATATATCTATATGGTGTGTTGTTTGTGTTATCTTCATGCTACCATGTTGGTATTGGCGTAGGTGATCTCACCTCTTTGTATGCCTATTTTGTACTGTATTTATATTGTAAAGACGCTGAACAAGGGATTGAACAAGAGGGTGAAGAGGAAGAGATTCCTGTAGAGGAAGCTGAGTTTTGATCAGATGGCATCCGGGTCAAGTTTCTTTGGGTACGTACTACTACAATTCCACGGTGGAGCTGGTGCTTGGAGGTTGAGTCCCAATGAGGAGGGACTCATTTATCAAGGACTTCTGACGGCATCATGAGAAGGATTTTTCATGGAGACTTGTTCTTTTCTGTAACCATATATGTACATGTTGAATTTTCGCTGTCAATTAGATGGTATTGGAGCGGTAGGTTTCATGTCTCAACGGAGATTAGTATTGTGTCGTCTGCGCGGACACCTGTCAAGCCGGATTCCTACCTGCTGAGGAATTTGAAGATGACCCGTCTGAGGGTTCTGCTGCTTAGTAATGTTTAGGCAATATGTTAGTTTGAAT
This sequence comes from Ormosia emarginata, assembly GCA_029884605.1. NCBI lineage: Eukaryota > Viridiplantae > Streptophyta > Magnoliopsida > Fabales > Fabaceae > Ormosia > Ormosia emarginata. The sequence goes on from JAQQTP010000087.1 coordinate 7,619,572, forward strand.
AATGTTCAAATACTTTGAGAACCTGGTCTGTAAATATTTAAGTATGACAGTACTAAGACTTGTGTATATATGATGTAAATTATTTATGATGATGTTGTAATATTTTTATTTTAGGCTAAGTTTATTTATCGACATTAAGAAATTTTACAACTTGTATTTTTATTGTAACATCACAATTTATGAACTTGAGGGTAATTCGGTAATAATAATGTTTAAATGTGGCACCCTACAGTGGGTGTTACAATTGGATATGACCCTTAATCTTTGAAAAAGAAAAAAGGTAAATTGCGCTCTAACTAGCAATTTTAGAAAATCAACAAGTCAAGGACTTAGATATTTTGAAAAATCAACAGATCAAGAACCCGGATATTCAACAAATCAATAAGCCAATGACTTGGATATTTTGCAAATCAACGAGCCAAGGACCTTGATATTTTGGAAAAGAAAAGACGAATTGCGTGGCAACTAGATACAACCCGTAATTTTGGAAAATCAATGTAGCATTCTTATACTAGTACTAATAGCGTATCTAAAATTATGTATTTAGTAACTAGAATTAAGTATGTCACATATATCTAATTTTTTAAATTTGAAATTTTATTTTAATGATATACAAAAAGTATGAGCCTTTTGTAGTTGAATCTATTCATACACAACGCATATTACTAAGAAAGGAAGTTTATACAAAGATAAAATTTATAGTATAGTACTCAGTAATTACATAATCTATTACAAAATTCAAAATATATATCTCAAAATTTCAAAATGATATCGAATTCTAATCTATGTCAGCTTCCTTCGCCTACTAGTTGTAGTGTGCATTCATGAAAATATTACAAAAATATAAGTAGAAAAAGGGTGAGAATTTCAAAAATTCTCAATAGTATTATTAAAAATACATGTCATCGTAATACTTCCAACTATTTCAAGAAAAAACCATTTTCAAACTCATTTAATAACGTAGGAATGTGGCATAGGGGAAGCACGCTAAGGCGTGGAAGTCTCTATCCCGAAACCTAATATTAGTTGAGAGTGTCATGCCTAGGGATGACTGAAGCACACCTAGGCATGAGGAGCTTTCACGCCTAGGTGTGGTTAACTAACCAAAAGTACTTTCTTGTAAGCATGGCTAGGTGTGCGTAACGCCCTATTCTGCGCTTTTCACTATTTTAATGTAATTAGAAGATCATTTTTGAGATCTTGGGTTTTTCTTCTTCAAGCCCCATCTAGAGTGAAAAGCTCTAAGTTAGAGGGATCGAGAGAGAGGTTCATTGGAGATTTGAAGATCAAGTATCAAGGATGGGACTCAGATTAAGGATTACTCTTCCTAATTTTTCTTCCTCTTCCCTATCTTGATTTATCTTGTTTTTCTATGGCTTTCTTTCTAATTTTTGTTTTTCTGTTTTTAATGAATTTCTAAGCTTTTTCTAAGGGATTTTTTGGATGTCACTATAAATTTTAGTTATATGTAAATTGATCTTGAATATCTGTTAATGGGTATATTGATTATCTAACTGTGTTAATGCATTCAATTGTTTGATTATCAATTGATTTGGAATTTTTCCTTGATCAAGACACAGGGAAAGGAAAGTGAGACCATAGTTTTGGACAACGTAAGTTCAATTTTACTTGAAAGAATTTGGTATTTTGATTTTCCAATGGGTATGCATAGCATATATTTGAAATATGATTTGAATGAGCATGTGATTATTTTTTTCACATAGAGACATAGTGTTTTAGGTAATTTAGTGTTAAAAAGTCAAGTGATCCATATTAATTGCATGTAGTTTTGACTAACAACTTGAACTCATTATCAAATATTCTTATCTTATAATTTATATCATGGATAAACAAAATTCACAAACCTTTAACCATGGTTAATTCTCTTTTTCGAGTGCTTCTTTGATTTTTCAACTTTAGTGTAATTTCCTATGTAATTTTAATTTTTGAATTGCCTAAGCCTGAGAGAAGTAACTATCTATTAGGAGAATGTTTAGTATAGATCACTTAGAAAGTGGTCAATGGATAGATTATGGCTTTTGAGTCATTGATTTATTGTTAAAATAAATCAATGGTACATATTAAAAGACATATTTTAACTAATAACACTCAACTTCGCACAGAAATTTAGTTAGATCAATTTTTTTTTTATAAATAATTATACATACAAATAATTTATAAATTTTAATTGATATTTTTTTTACATATTCATATTTACATATAAATATTATCAAATTAAAAAAATAATCTATTAATAAATTCAAATTTATTAAGTACATATTAGCATCCTCCATGGTTAACTAATAAAAACTGTAAAATCAAATCCACGATACTCGATTTTCTAATCCTTTTTTTACTTGCTATGACATGTGCACTTGCCGTTGCTTTCGGCTTAATAGCTGTTGGCGAAATGGTTCTAGTTTCGGGAAGGCAGAACTCATATCAGGTTTCGAGTTGCTGTTGCCGGTTGTTGGTTGAGTGTTTTCCAGTTCCGGGAAAATGGGTTGCATCCGGTTGACGGCATCCGGTTCTGGAAAGAAGAATTCTGGTTGGGAGTTAGGCGAGGTTGCTGGCTACAGAAGTGGGTCTGGTTGCTAAGTTGATGGTTGTCGTTGGCAGCGGGGTTATGCAGATGCACGGGATGGTTCAGGTGAAATGTTGCTCATGGGTCTCTGGGGTGGCTTGTGCTGCTTGGAGGACCACGTGGTTGCTCAGGATGCAGGTGAATGATGGTGGTTGTTTTGGTGGCTGGCATCAGAAAGTGTGTCGTGGAGGTGGCTGGATGGAGGTATGGTTGATGGATTTAAGTGGATGTCACAGGTTGAGGTTTCTCCGGGTGGAGCAGAGGGATGCGTCGGAGTTGGTTAGGCAGCTTCATGGTGATGCCTGGTTTGGTGGTGTTGGAAGTTTGGTTCATGGTGAGGGCAGTTAGGTTCGTGCAGCGGAGAGGAGCCGCCAGTGGACTTGGTTCTGGTTCAAGGAACAAGTGTGGAGGTAAAGGGGCGCGACAGAGCTGGTTTCTACTTCGGAGACAGGTTGTCGGTGAAGGTGTTTCCGGTTCTGGGTAGACGACATCTTGGGTGGTTGTTTTCGGTTCTATGGTAGAGATCCGGTTTCGAGAAGGTTGTTATCCCATAATGGAAATGGGTTTCATGTAATATCTGCTTGGAGGGTTCTGCTGGTTCCGGGGTGAGACGCAGCGACGGTGGAATGGTGGACAATGGTATGGAGCTTCAGTGACTAGGCCCTGAGGCCCTGTTTCGGGTTTGGTTCGGTATTGGATTCTTAACGGTTCTAGGATTGAGGTGGTGAAGTGATGAGTTTCTCGGGTAAGGTTTGCCAGGTTTAGATGGCAGTGAGCTTGGTGACCATTTTGAATTGGGTGCAAGGGTGTTCAACATGGAACTGCGGTGACTATAATAATTTAAACCATACTTAGAGACATATTAATCAAACAAGGAATAAAGAATTACATTTTATCCAACTGGTGAAAACTATAAAGGATAAGTATTGACATTCTTGGAGGCTGAATGCAGGAGCTTGTACCCTCTCTTCCTTTCAACTATTTCACCGGGTAAAGGCTTTCATCACCTCTTTTTATTTTCAACGGAAGAACCCCTATTTGATTCTTTTTACACCGATAATCCTCCTCTCTTTTACTTTCAACGAAAAGTAAACACTCATTCTGACTAGTACCCTGCTCCACTCTTATTGGCACTCGAGATAAATTTTTGTTTAAATTTAAAGTTAAGTGTATTAAATTAATTAAAATTTAATATTTTAATAAATTTTTATATTACATAATTAATTTCATAAATAAAAATTTTAAATCTTAATTAACCTAATATAAACGTAACTATATAATACTCCAAATTTAAATAAAAAATTCTCGGCACTTGATAGAAAAGAAAGATGGAATGTATACTGCAAACTTGACAAAAGTGGGTTACCGTGAATGCATCGAGCCCCCTATTCTTTTATTATGGAGAGATATCTCAATATTTCTACCCCATCTTGTCTAGATTTGTAGCTGGTTTTGTGTTGTGCATTAAAATTCTCTCTGGCAGAGACAAAAACTGAAAAACTGGAACGAGTGTGGCTTTGAATTTTTTTTTCTTTTTGATTTTTGATAACAATAAAAATCATGCGGTATTGTTAGGTTTTGGACACTGGATTTTGGATAGTGAGTGGATGTCCGTAGGACCAGAAAGAAAAGTTTTTTTTTTATTTGTTTACTCTTTTTTTTTTCTTTTTTTTTCCTTTTTTTATTCGGATAAAATTAAGTATTTATAATTATTATTTTTTATTTTTTTATTAAATAATAAAAATAATTATAATTTTTCATATTATTATTGTAAGAAACAAACAATGATAAGAACTCAAATTTTGACTAAAAATGTATGAAATGATGCAAAAGAAAATAAATGAAAGTATGACAAGATGTTAAATCATGAGTCAAAGCGTTAAAAAATAAGTGATAGAAAATTAAAATACAAATAGCTGATGAGTTCAAAATAAAATGATAAGAAATTAAAATGTGAGTAACAAATGTGCTCACAATAAATGACAAGAAATTTAAATGTAAAGAGCTGGTGCACTAAAACTAAATGACATGAAATTAAAATGACAAGAGCTGATGCACTTAAAAATAAATGACAAAAAGATAAAATGTAAAGAGTCAATGTGCTAAAAAATAAATGATCGAGTGTATGTGAATCAACAGGATATGGGCTCACATTTTTGTTTTTTCGTTTTTGTTTTTATTTTCTTTTTTCTTTTTCTTTTATTGAAAAAGAAAAGACAGATTGTAAGATGATTGGATATGATCCTTAATCTTTGAAAAAGAAAAAGGTAAATTGCGTTCTAACTAGCAATTTTAGAAAATCAACAAGTCAAGGACTTAGATATTTTGAAAAATCAACATATCAAGAACCCGGGTGACTTGTATATTTTGCAAATCAACGAGCCAAGGACCTTGATATTTTGGAAAAGAAAAGACAAATTGCGTGGCAACTAGATACAACCCATAATTTTGAAAAATCAATGTAGCATTCTTATACTAGCACTAATAACGTATCTAAAATTATGTATTTAGTAATTAGAATTAAGTATGTCACGTATATCTAATTTTTTAAATTTGAAATTTTATTTTAATGATATACAAAATGTATGAGCCTTTTGTAGTTGAATCTATTCTTACACAACGCATATTACTAAGAAAGGAAGTTTATACAAAGATAAGATTTATATTATAGTACTCAATAATTACATAATCTATTACAAAATTCAAAATATACATCTCAAAATTTCAAAATGATATCGAATTCTAATCTATGTTAGCTTCCTTCGCCTACTAGTTGTAGTGTGCATTCATGAAAATATTACAAAAATACAAGCAGAAAAAGGGTGAGAATTTCAAAAATTTTCAATAGTATTATTAAAAATACATGTCATTGTAATACTTCCAGCTATTTCAGGAAAAAACCATTTTCAAACTCATTTAATAACGTAGGAATGTGGCAAAAGCCAAATCAGTCATTCCTCTTCGCGAAACAGAATTCCAATTTATTAATTGTTTTAAAAAAACATTTATTATCAAACAATACAATTTATATTCATAAATAAATTTAGAAACAATTTCTAATCAAGGACCATAATCTTAAATTCATACAATGGTTTTATAATATATCAAATTCATAATATGATATTCAATTACAAATTCATCTCAGTGCTCATTATCTAGTGTTAGTTCTCACAAAATTAGGTCACCTCACATAACCTGAATTCTAGCTTGCTAATAGTCTGCTTTCAGATCGACTCATTCCAACTTATTTATGACGATTCACCAATCACACAGAACTATTCTGAGTATCCATATTTTCACATGAGGGAAACTAGGCCTGTGAGGAAACTAATGAGGAATTTTAAGAATATTAGATCCCCTTCCTTAGGGAAGATCATCTCCATAATTCTAATGGAATTTGGATACCCTTCCCTCACAAAGGATCAATTCCAAAATTCATTAATGCCAAACGTACTCAAATGTGGCCAAATGCCAAATCTATTCATATACTAGAGGATACTCATATGTTAGGAATAACATACCAAAAAACAACACAAATTTCCCTGTTCTCATACTCCAATTAAATACAATTCAAATACAATTTCTATGAGTACTGGCTATTCAATATCATATTCTAGCTCAACTTTAAAGAATTAAGGGAACAAATTCTCATATCCACATCAAATAGCTCAACTTGGTAATCCAAATGAGCTATAAAAATTCTAATTCAAGATACATGTATAATACCATTCATTCAATTACAAGCTCATATGCATGCCGTAGTAATCCAAGTACTAGGTTTTTCCAAACATGGCCGAAAATGTCATAGTTATAAACCATGTAATCAAATTACAAGGACAACTATCATTATTCATTTTAATCACTAAATCCTTGTTTAAAGATATATAACATACAAAATTTAAAACATTTTCCTTCCTATAACACACATGGTTGTGAGTCTCACAAGATCAAGGTTTAGCCGTAACTTCATTAAAACAAGTCATAATTTCAATTTAACATTCAATATAACAAGAAGAATAAATTAAAAGCGAAGAACTCCTAATTGCTCATAGCTTGGTCGTGTTATACAATTACTCAAAGTCCATAAAGTCAATTCTATAACTCAATAGAAAGTGAAGAGCAAAGTCAAGACACATGGCTACAACTATGAAAATCAAAGTACAAAACTATTCACAAACATAGAGAATAAGTCTCACAACCCAACTAAGTTTAAAGTCAATAAAAGTGGCTCAACTAAATTTAAAGTCAATAAAAGTGGCTCATATGAATTCTTGGCTGTGTATAATAACATTTCAAAGTCAATAAAAGAAGAAATTCTAGCTTGGTAACCGTGACACTTTATTCATCCAACAATGTAAGAATTTCCAATAAACTCAAAGTCAAAAAAATTGGTTCAGTCGTGAACATCAAAAGCACACACACGGTTCCTCCACTTGGTTAAGGGTTGGCTATGACTTCCTCATCGCACATATTGTCATAAAATCCAACCAATAACTCAAATTTTCAATCAAGAATCCATACAAGAAATAAAACAAGATAAAAGGTGAAAGCAAAGGTTCAAAATAACAAAAGATTTTCTCTTCTTATTCATGGCTGACCATGAAGAACATAGGCATAGAAAGTAGAATTTTAATCCAAGAAAACATAGAAGAAAGAGAAGCAATTGGAAATAATAAACCCTACCTTGTCTTCTTGCTTCTCTAGCCTTAATTCCTTAATTTTTCTTCCTTTTCACCTTGTTGTTTCTTCCTCTTTCTCTTCTCTTTTGGCTTTGTTTTCTCTACTGTGTGAGTGGTTGTTTAACCGTGAGAAACAATGATAAAATAACAAGAAAATACAAGGTTAATTATGGTTGAGAATGGAAGGATCAAAGATAGGAAATTGAGTGTAAAAAGAGTGATAGTGCAAGCTTGAATGGTCAGCTGTATGTCTCTCTGTTTTGTTCTGTTTCTCACGTAAAAATGGGGAGAGAATTTTGAAGAGAATTCAAGAAGAATATAGAAGATTGAATGGTAGTGGCAGATTTGAACAAAGTGAGATAATTTACATACTGTAACTTTTATATCTATTAGGTATGCTTTAATCTTCCAATTTTGGGTTTTTAAGTATCTATAAGTCTTATAGAAAATTTTAGGACTTAACTTAGTCCTCAGATCTATTTTTTTCATAATTTTTCATATACTGTCATTTATCAGCTAAGCTTCATTACTTTGTCTTAAGTTAAATTAAACCAAAGGATTAAGTAATAAGCTTACTGATGCTTATCGTAGTTGGTATTTTATACCAAAATATTCCCCATATCATACTTGTTATTTCCATGAAATTTCATAAATTTTTGAGATATTTCGCTGTTCCATTACTGTTCCCTTAATTCCTCTTTGGTATCTTTAAAAATACTAGTTTAACTCAATTAATACTAGTTTATTTCCATTATATCAACTAATTCTACAGATACTTTAATTATTGTCTTATGTTCAGTGTTACAGAATTACGCTCAAACTGGTTCAAAAAATTATCTGAATTAACATATAACTCTTAGCAGTATTATTGAGCTACTATAGCCCTGATTAGAGGGCTATTAGGTTAAGGATGATGTTACAATTCTTCTCCCATTTTAAAAATTTTGTCTTCAAATTTGACTACCTAATATGAGAGGTTCCAAATACTCCTATATCATACTAAAATCTATCTTTCCTATAACTTTAACTTTTTCACATGCAAGAAATATTTTAAGATGTATACTCACCTTACTCTGAATTAGAGGAATGAGTTACTTCTTTGCTCTTCAAAGTATATACTCTGCTTGTGGTCTTGGGTTTAGTAATGGGTGCTGCCTCTTGGTTCTGAGGCTAATCATTGACATAGTGCCCTGGCTTGCCACAAGTATAACATACTGTCTGACCTAATAAGTAAGGCTTACTTCCATGATATCTCCTACATTTAGGACATTTCAGTCCAAGAGATTCCACTATCTCCTACATTTAGGACATTTCAGTCCAAGAGATTCCACTTGTATATGCTTCCCTTTATCTTGTTGAATCTTTGGTTGTGGAGCATTCCTCTCAAATTCCTCATTACACTCTTTCTTTTTTGAAAGTTTTACTGTCTATGCTCTTATTGCGATTTTGGACCAACTGACTCTATGATTCAGCATCTATCTACCAAAGTATGAAAGTCTCTAATAACCAAAGGATTTACCATTTTTTATTAATTTCATCTCTCAACCTATTCTCAAACTTAATGCATTTCTAATTCTCATCTGGATTATACCGAAAATAAGAAGAGAATTTTGAAAGTTATTCAAACCATGCCACATACTGTCCCATAGATATATTTCCCTGCTCCAATTTTAGAAATTCTAGCTCTTTAGCTTCTTATAAATTTCTTGGAAAGTACTTATCCAAATAGGTAGTCTTGAACATTTCCCAAGTCACTTAAATACCAACTGTTTCCCTTAATCTTCTAACATCTCTCCACCAATGTTTAGCTTCTCCCTTTAACATATAGACATCAAAAGAAACCTTTTGGTCATCCCTACACCTCATTACTTCAAAAATCTTCTCCAGCTCTCACAACCACTCCTCCGCTTTTGATGGATAGTACTCGTCTCAGAATGATGGAGGATTGGGCTTCCTTAATTCAGACTAATCATGAAAATCTTGATTTTCTAACAAAGTCATATTATGTACTGGTATTGGTTGTGCATTGGCCCTCATCTCTTCCAAAATTCTAATTGTCACAGCTACTTATTCTTTTGTAATAGCTACTTGCTCTCAAATTGCAACAACTATATCTCTAAAAGCTTCAGTCATATATGAAGTATTATCCCTATTACTAGCAGGGGCTCTACCTCGGCCACGGGTGTGCCTAGTTAATGCCATAGCTTCCTGCACACACAACACATTATATATTGAATTGATCAGACTCAATATTATGTAACAGTGCGATAGTTAACTATAAACATACAAACTCAAGGCAGTCATGCAATTCTACCTATGCATCTCATCATATACTGATATTTATTAGTTAAGCTTATTACTCGATCTCAAGTTAAATTAAATCGAGGGATTAAGTAATAAGCTTACTAATGCTTGTAACATCCTTTTTTTAGTATGTTAGACTTGTATATGATCATAAAGGTATCATAAATACTTGTATGACATGTTTGCTTAATTTTGTGACAAACTGAGTTAATTTAGGCACTTTGCTGCAACACAGAATGCAAAAAGTAGCTTGAAATGACTCAGAAAGTGGCATAAATTGCTTAATTGAGGGAAATGAATAAAGAAAATTTATTTCTACATCACAAATAGGTGGAAGAGGATGTATTAAAATTTGAGAACAGTTAGAATTAGTTTGATATTTTTAAGCACAATGAGAAAGTGTTTTAATACCAGGTTGACTTGCAGCAAATATGGAAACTTGTGAATATGGTGAAATAAATATTGAAATGAATCTTAGGATTTGTTTTAATATATTTGAAAGTTAAGAAACTTGATTTAATAAGATCAAAATGTTTCTAAGAGATATAAAGTTTCCAGTGGAATATTAGATTCATTTGGTGACTCACGTTTTAGATTTCTTCTATGTGACTTTTGAGTCATTTTCTTTCTTTTTCCTCACCAACTTTCTCACTTTCTCTCATGACCACACAATTGGAGCAACTGAAAATAGAGAAAGCATAGAGAAAGAAGAAGAGAAAAATGAGGCAGAAGAGAGGGAAAAGAGGGAAAAGAGGAAAACGAAAGGGAAGTCCAAAGCTTAAGATTCACCATTCAAGCAACTTGAGGTAGGGGAAATTTCTTACTCAACTTATTCTTAGTTTCATCTTGTATGAAGCTAATTAAGATGATTGAGGAAAATAGGTTTTAAGAAGCAAAAACTATTTCTTTGTGTAATTGGCTATTAACCCATGAAGATTTTGTTTTAATGATAACAAACATAAAGATGGTGCAATATCAAGTCCAAGACCTTCAAGAATAGCTTTCAGACTTAGATCATTATGTAAAGGTACAAAGTGGTTCACACAAAGGCCTAAAAATTGCTTTTCATAGAAACCAAATAGCACACATGTTTTCAAGGCTTCAAAATGGTTTTAAGTTTCCAAAGAAATAACCTTTAAGTGGCCAAAAGCTTATAAGATCATTTGAAATCTTTTGGCAATGTTTAAAAGTTATATGAGATATTTTTCAAATGGTTTATTCGAATAAGAGTTTTCTTATTTGAATAACCAAAGTCAAAAATATCAAATCTTCCATCTTGATAAGCTTTATTCGAATAAAGCAGACTTTATTTGAATAAAGGTTTAAATCTAGCTTGGCGCGAAAGAGTTATTCAAATAACAAAAGAGTTATTCGAATAACAAGTTTTCCAGAAACCAAACTTTAAATGGTTTATTCAAATAACAAGTTTGTTATTTGAATAACAAGTTTTTCTGAAAATTGCTTGTAAAAGGATTATTTGAATAACAAAAGTGTTATTCAAATAACATGTTTTAGAGGCAAAATTGCCTGCATGCTATTTAAAGCTTTATTTGAATAACAAAGTTGTTATTCGAATAAGAGCTCGCACCAGGAATAGAAATAAAGGCTAGTTTACAGCCATTAATGCTCCACCTACCTCCCCAACGGCTCTAATCTTTAATGGGTTATAAATACAAGTTGTTGGGCATTTATAGAGGTTAGAAAATCAATCTGAAAACCTTGTCTGAGCATTAATACGAGCTTTCAAAGCCTTTTCACCGTATACTCTATCTTTGGGGTTTAAAGTGTGAATCCTTGATACTCATTGTTCTTCAATTTGTATTATTCACTCTGAGAGAGTTTCATATTATTCAATCTTTGTTTATACTGTAAAGAGGGTGAGGTATTCAACAAACATTTCTAAAGGTGAGGTATCCCTCTGGAATTGAGGCTTAAGCACAAGGCTGAGGTATCCTAAGGTGTGTTGAGTGCTCTAGCTTGTAAAAGTTTTGAAGCATCTATTAAAGCTTGAAGTTATAGTGAAAAATCTCGGGTGATTACTTGAGAACTGGATGTAAGCTACAAGTAGATTAGTGGTTGAACCAAGATAAAGCTTTGTGTTTGTTTTCCTAAACTCAACTCCTTTACTTTTGTGCACTATTTTATTGGCTTACTTGAATACTATCATCCTTGGTTTATTTTGTGAGTGAAAGCATTCTATCTTCTCTATCTATTCATCTCTAACAAACAATAACTTCAACAAAAATTGATAATAAAGTGTTTTATGAAAAATTTACGAAATATTTTTATAAACTCAATTCACCCCCTCTTGAGTATTGAGGCTACTTGGTAACAAGTGGTATCAAATCTAGACTCTTGTATAAAGAGTATAGCAGCTTCAAAAGAAGTGATGACTTCAAATGACTTTTCTTCTGAAAGTTCTTCTATAAATAGACCTTACTTTTTTAATGGGGATGGTTATGCCTATTGGAAAGAAAGGGTGAAGATTTTTATTAAAGCTATTGATCTTGATGTGTGGGATGCCGATGAAAATGGCCCCTTTGTTCCCACACGTGTGGTTGATGGTGTAAGAACCAATACATCAAGAAATGATTGGACCGATAAAGACAAAAAGAAGGTTTAATACAATTTGAGAGCCAAGAACATCATTACCACATCCTTGGGATATGATGAATTCTTTAGGGTGTCAAATTGTAAGACCGCCAAAGAAATGTGGGATACTTTACAAGTAACCCATGAGGGTACAAGTGAAGTAAAACGATCAAGAATAAATACTTTTGCTCATGAATATGAATTGTTTAGAATAAATTAAGGAGAAAGCATTCAAGAAATGCAAAAAAGATTTACACACATTGTAAATCATCTTACTTCATTGGGAAATACTTTTTATAATGAAGATCTTATTGATAAAGTTTTGAGATGCATGAGTAGGAATTGTCAACCCAAAGTAATGGCTATTGCAGAATCAAGGAATTTATCAACAATATCACTAGCCACTCTTTTTGGAAAGCTCCAAGAGCATGAGTTGGAGCTCAATAGGCTTAATCAAAGTAAGGAGCTTGACCAAAAGAAAAAGGAGATTGCTCTAAAAGCCACTTCCTCCACAAATGAAGATGATGATGAAGATGATGGAGATGGTCTAGACAACCTTGAGCTAAATGAAGAGAATCTTAGTCTCCTTGTAAGGAGGTTTGGAAAATTCGTTAAGAAGAAGGAAATTCAAAGAAGGCCCTATTTCCCTCCAAAGAAAACCTATCATAAAGGGGAAGGAACCTCATCAATTCCAACATACTATGAATGCAAAAAATTAGGGCACATAAAGATGGAATGTCCTATGTATCGAAAGAAGACGAAGAGGTTTAAGAAGAGACCTTCTAAAGAAAAGATAGAAAAGAGAGCCTACATAGCATGAGAAGACAATGACATGGACTCTATCGATAGTTCGGAAAATGAAGAAGCTCATCTATGTCTCATGGCTAAAGGGGAAGAAGAAGAAGAGAATGACACCGAGATAACTTTTTCTAACTTAGACTCTTCACCTTCCTATAGTGAATTGCAAGATGCCTTTGAAGAATTGTATGATAAATCCATAAGGCTCACAAAGATATTTTTATCTTCCAACACAACAATCTCCTTATTGGTAAACAAAATTTCTATTTTAAACAATGAGAGTAATGAACTTAAAATTGAGAATGAGACTCTAGGATTAATTAATGCTAACTCAATATGCATGACTTGCTCTTCACATGATAATGCGTCCATACCCTCATCTTGCTCATCATGCAAAGCTTTTGAAAAAAAAAATGAGGACTTAAAAATACTCTTTAAAAATTTATCTTTGGAAGAGACAACTTGAATGTGTTGTAACAAAGATGTGTTTTTCAAAAAGCCAATTTAGGGTACAATCCTAATAACCAACAAAAATTTTACAAGAATTTCTTTATTTCCTCAATCACATCAAGTAGCCCCTTTGTTAAATGCTTTCATTATAAGAGGAAAGGGCATAGTGCATCTACATGCAATGTTAGGAAGAACATAAACACCAAGGTAGGAACTAAAATGGTTTGGGTCCTTAAGGGAACCTTATCTAAATCTAACACACAAGGACTCAAGAAATTTTGGTTACCAAAGGATAAAATTTGAATGTGTGTTGTTGATGTACTTGAAGAATAAAAGCTCAAGTTAGTATCTTGATAGTGGATGCTCTAAGCACATGACGGGTGATGGCTCCAAGTTCTCCTTTCTTACACCTAAGAAGCATAATCATGTCACAGATGGGGACAACAACAAAGGAAGAATCTTTGGAATTGGAAAAGTTGGTAAGAATACCTCTACTTCAATTGATAATGTCTTATATGTAGAAGGATTCAAACATAATTTGCAAAGCATAAGTTAATTGTGTGACAAGGGAAATAGAGTTATCTGACTCCAATTGTTATATTATTGAAGGTAAGGATGATAAGCAAGTTAAGTTTGTTGGTTGTAGAATTGATAACATATATATGATTAACCTTGATGATATTACCTCTCAAAATATAATGTCTATGAGTAAAGAGAGTAATTTATGGCTATGACATAGGAGAATTGCCCACATTCATATGGATCACCTAAACAAACTAATTTCTAAAGATTTAGTAATTGATCTTCCAAAGCTCAAATTTGAGAAAAATAAACTTTGTGATGCATATCAAAAGGGTAAACAAGTAAAGGTTTTTTCAAAGCTAAAATTGTTGTTTCTTCTACTAGACCTTTACAACTTTTGCACATGGATCTTTTTGGACCATAAAAAACTATGAGCTTTGAGGGTAATTACTATGTTTTTGTGATTGTGGATGATTACTCTAGATATATATAGACTCTATTCCTTGTTCATAAGAATAATGTCTTTCATGTATTTAGAAAACTTGCAAAGGTTATTCAAAATGAGAAAAATTGTAGCATTGCATCAATAAGAAGTTATCATGGTGGGAAATTTAAAACCATGAATTTGAATTGTTTTACAATGAAAATGACATTAAGCATAATTTTTCTACTCCCAGAACTCCACAACAAAATAGAGTGGTTGAAAGAAAAAATCAATCTTTAGAGGAGTTAGCAAGAACTATGGCCAATGAAACAAACTTTTGTAAGTATTTTTGGGCAGATGCGGTAAGTACTACTTGTTATGTTATGAATAGGGCTCTAATTAGGCCAATTTTAAAGAAAACTTCCTTGAACTATACAAAGGAAGGGAGCCAAACATTTCCCACTTTCATGTCTTTGGTTGCAAATGCTTTGTTTTAAACAATGGAAAAGATAACTTAGACAAGTTTGATGCTAAATCCGATGAGGGAATATTTCTCTGTTACTCACTTAGTAGTAAATCCTTTCGAATTTGTAATAAGAGAACTATGACTATTGAAGAATCAATTCATATTACTTTTGATGAAACTAACCCAAATAGGCTGAGAAAAGAGTTTGTTGATGATGTTGCAGAAATCTTGGCAAAAACACATTTGGAGAATCAAGAGAAAGAAGCCAAGAAGCAAGAAAAGAGACCCTTTGATCCCCCAAGATAAGAGGATTCACAAATCATAGACCTTTCTAAGGAATAGAGGACATCAAGATATCATCCTCTTGACAAGGTGATAGGTGATGTATCAAAATAAGTAACTACTCGTTACTCTCTCAGAGATGAATGTACCCATATGACTTTTGTCTCTCATGTTGAACCTAAAGAAATAAATAAGACCATTAATGATGAACATTAGATATTCGCCATGTAAGATGAACTAAACCAATTGGAGAGAAATCAAGTTTGGGAATTAGTTCTAAGGCCCAATGATCATCCTATAATTAGCACCAAATGGATCTTTAGGAACAAACTTAATGAAACAAACTTAATAATAAGAAACAAAGCTAGACTTATTGGTAAAGGTTATAATCAAGAAGAAGGTATATATTATAAAGAAACATATGCTCTCGTAGCTAGATTAGAAGTCATAAGAATGCTACATGCATGCATCATGGACTTCAAGCTTTATCAAATGGGTTTCAAAAGTGATTTCTTAAATGGTTTTATACAAGAAGAGGTGTATGTGGAATAACCTCCTGGTTTTGAAAGCTTTGAACTACCCAACCATGTTTTTAAATTGAAAAAGACCTTGTATGACTTAAAACAAGCTCCTAGAGCTTGGTATGAAAGGTTGAGCAAGTTCCTTTTAGAAAAAGAGTTTTCTAGAGGAAAGATTGACACTACTCTCTTCATTAAGCATAAAAAGTATGACATTATTCTTGTTCAAATATATGTTGATGATATAATATTTGGTGCTACTAATGAATTTCTTTGTAAGAAGTTTGCTAACATCATGCAAAATAAGTTTGAGATGTCCATGATGGGTGAGCTTAACTTCTTCCTTGGACTCCAAATCAAGTAAACAAGGAATGAGACTTTCATAAGTCAATCAAAATATTGTAAGGAGCTGCTCAAAAATTTTGTAATGGACAATTCCAAGCATATGGACACACCTATGGGCACTTCTTGTTATTTGGACAAGGATGAGGGAGGTAAACCAGTAGAAATAACAAATTATAGAGGTATGATTGGCTCACTCCTTTATCTTACAGCAAGCAGGCCTGATATTATGTTTAGTGTGTGCATGTGTGCTAGATATCAAGTTAATCCTAAAGAACTACACTTATGTGTTGTAAAAAAAATTATGAAATATCTAATAAGCACTTCACAAATGGGTTTGTTGTACCCTAAGGGTGCCTCTTGTAGCCTAATTGGTTATTTCGATTATGATTTTGTTGGATGCAAAATGGATAGGAAAAGCACTAGTGGGACATACCATTTGCTTGGAAGCTCACTAGTTTCTTGGCATAGCAAGAAATAAAATAGTGTGGCATTGTCTACAACTGAAGCTGAATATGTTGTAATTGAGAGTTGTTGAGCTCAAATCCTTTGGATGAAACAACAACTTCTGGACTATAATCTTGAGCTTGATCATATTCCAATAAGGTGTGATAACACTAGCGCAATCAATCTATCTAAAAATCTCATTTTGCACTCAAGAACAAAACACATTGAAATTAGGGATCATTTTATTAGAGATCATGTTTAAAAAGGTGATTGCATGCTTGAATTTGTTGACACAACTAAGCAACTTGCTAATATATTCACCAAACTACTAGCAAAAGAAGCATTTTATTACATTAGAAGAGAATTAAGAATAATTGATCAATCATGTATATGAATGAATGCTTGCATTTAATGCTATATCATTGATTTATTTCTCTTAAAATATTACTAACTTGAGCATCAAAGGTTTCCCAAAAGTTATTTTGTAGGTACTCCATCAATTGGGTAAGAAATTCCCTCTCAATTTGCTGTGTTAAAATGAGTTTACTAGTATTTTAATTTAATATTATTCGAATAAGACTCATTTTATTCGAATAAAGCTTCACAGTTGTACCCATTATCTGCTTAATTCGCATACCTTATTCGAATAATGAAAACCTTATTCGAATAAAACGTGGCAGAACCATTCTTAAAATCTGGTCTTTATTGTGTTATTCAAATAACCACAATATTATTCGAATAAAGCTTGGAAAAAAGCCAAGTCTAGCTCCTCTGTTATTCAAATAACATATATGTTATTTGAATAAAGGCTAGCAGAGAGCCACTAGTTTTGAGGTACGATGTTGTTATTCAAATAACAAGCAATGTTATTCAAATAACGCTTGGCAGTGAGCCAAGACATTTGATATACCACGTTGTTATTCGAAATAACACCAATGTTATTCAAATAAAACACTACCTATAAATGGGTTTCCATGCACTTGGGTCCTCATTTTTCAGTTTCTCTCTTGCTCTAGCTCTTCCTCTACTCTCCTCCCCATGACCCACCAACATCCTCATCATTGTTGCGACCTCATTGCCTCTATCTTTCTCTCTCTCCAAACCATTCTCCTCTCAACCCAAACACCATAACTAGCATCTTCCAAAGCTCACCTATGGCTTCCTCGTCCAAATGCTCACATATAAATACTACTCCCACCAACAATCCACTCGATCTTCGAAGACTATCATCAAATGAAGATGATTTGAAACGCTTTCGGGAACACTTTTGGTAGAGATCTTATGCAACCCAAGCACATTGATCTTGAGTTCTTTGTGGACGATGGAGGATTTGAGTTCCTGGGTTACCTGGACCACCAAGGCGTGCTCTAGTTGTGCAGTTACAAAGACACCATCTTCCCGAACCTCGTGAAGATCTTTTACTGCAACCTGAGATTATATGGTTCCAATATCATCTTTGAGGTCAAGGACCAGCAGATTGTAATCACTTCGGAAGATTGGCTGGACTACTTCAACTTAAGAGCAACTAGCAATGCCATTGAGGAAGATAGCAGGCCACATGTGCAAGACCATAAGAAGGAGGACGCAATGCCACTAATTGTGAAACCTGGAACACAGTGGCCCAAGGTTGGGTTGAAGAGTGGCACGCTGGAGAGTCAGGATAGACTACTCCACTACGCATGTGCACATATTCTTGCCCCTCGAGAGGCAATTATGCCTATCTAACCGAGGATGACAATTTCATGATTTGGGTGCTGAGGAGAAACTGGAAGATCAACTAGCCCAACTTCATTGGGAAACACATGATGAAAGCCAAGAGCAAGGAGAACTCATATTTGCCTTATGCTCTGCTAATCTCAGCATTCCTCAAGAAGTACCCATCGGTCAGGGACACTGAACGACCAGTCTAGCTCAACTACTTCAACATCTTTGGATAATACACTCTAAAGAAACTGAAGATGGTGCTAGATGATGAAGGAGGCTAGGTGTACCCCGATGAATTAGAAGAAGCTGGAGCTACTGAAGAAGGTGAATCTGCCCTTGAAAATGTCTCTATTGTTGTCCCTGTTGCTGCATATACTGCTATTGATGGTGTTGCTGCCCCAATCACCTTGGAGCAAATAATGACAACCTTACTTAATAACCGTGCTTACATGGAAAACAAATTTTCTGTTCTATTTGATAGAATAGAAGGTGTTGAACGAGAAGTGGCAGCTTTGCGAGCCGCACAACCAGACCAAGCTCCAAACTCACCTCTTCCACCACTGGATGCATATTTCTAGGATCAATAGTTTTAGGATCTTTGTCTTTATTGCTTGTCTTTTGTATTAGCTGTCTTTTTTGCAACTGTAAATGTATTTGGCCAATTTTTTTTAAAAGAAATACAATGAGTTTGATTCTACTCTATATTTTGCACTTTGTGTTACAACTTCTTGTTATAATATATTGCTAAAAGCTGAATTAACCATATAACCAGGCTTAATGGATGTTAATTATAAATGAAATTTTGTGTAACTAATATTGCTAATATTTTGCTAATGTAATTGACCTTCTCTTGCCCCATCTTTTTTATCATGACAAAAGGGAGAGAAGAAGCTAAAGATTTAACATCCTTAGCATGTTTGATCTTTTGAGAAAAGATAGGAAAATACAAACCGAATCTTAAGATTCCAAAAGTAAGGGGGAGCTACACATAACTCAAAATTAAATTCACCTCTTACCAAAAAGAAGGGGAGTAAGTCTCTTTAATGACTTTGTGAATTCCAATTTATGAGACTAACCCTTTTCTCTCAATAATTGTTTGTCAACATAAAAAAATGAGAGAATGTAATTGGCTATTGACCTATGAAGATTTAGTTTTAATGATAACAAATATGAAGATGATGCAAGATCAAGTCTAAGACCTTCAAGAATAGCTTTAGGACTTATATCATTATGTAAAGGTATAAAGTGGTTCACACAAAGGCCCTAAAAATTGTTTTTCAAAGAAACCAAATGGCATACATGTTTTCAAAGCTTCAAAATGGTTTTAAGTTTCCAAATAAACAACCTTTAAGTGGACAAAAGCTTATAAGATCATTTGGAATCATTTGACAATGTTTAAAAGCTATATGAGATGTTTTTCAAATGGTTTATTCGAATGACTAAAGTTAGAGATGCCAAATCATCCATCTTGATAAGCTTTATTCGAATAAAGCCTTGCTTTATTAGAACAAAGGTTTAAATTTAGCTTGGCATGAAAGATTTATTCGAATAACCAAAGAGTTATTCGAATAACACGTTTTCCAAAAATCAAACTTTAAATGGTTTATTCAAATAACAAGTTTATTATTTGAATGACAAGTTTTTATGAAAACTGCTTTTAAAAGGGTTATTGAAATAACATAAGTGTTATTCGAATAACACGTTCTAGAGGCAAAATTGCCTACGTGCTATTTGAAGCTTTATTCGAATAACAAAGTTGTTATTCGAATAAGAACTCGCACCAGAAATAGAAATAATGGCTAGTTTACAACCATTAATGCTCCACCTACCTCCCAATGACTCTAATCTTTAATGAGTTATAAATACAAGTTGTTGGGCATTTATGGAGGTTAGAAAATCAATCTAAAAACCTTGTTTGAGTATTAATACAAGCTTTCAAAGCCTTTTCATCATATACTCTATCTTTGGGGTTTAAAATGTGAATCCTTGATACTCATTGTTCTTCAATTTGTATTATCCACTTTTGAGAGAGTTTCATATTATTCAATCTTTGTTTATACCGTAAAGAGGGTGAAGGATCCCTCAAATATTTGTAAGGATGAGATATCCCTTTGGAATTGAGGCTCAAGCACAAGGGTGAGGTATCTCAAGAGGTGTTGAGTGCTCTGACTTGTAAAGGTTTTCAAGCACCTGTTGAAGCTTGAAGTTATAGTGGAAAATCTTGGGTGATTACTTGAGAACTAGACGTAAGCCACAAGTGGATTAGTGGCTGAACCAGGATAAAGCTTTATGTTTGTTTTCCTAAACTTAACTTCTTTACTTTTGTGCACTATTTTATTGGCTTACTTGAATACTATCATCCTTGACTTATTTATTTATGAGTGAAAGCATTCTATCTTCTCTATCCATTCATCTCTAACAAATAATAGCTTCAACGAAAATTGATAATCAAGTGTTTTACGAAAGTTTTGCGAAAGATTTTTATAAACTCAATTCACCCCCTCTTGAGTATATAGGCCACTTGGTAACACTTTAATTACTTCTTGTTCCCAATGGTTGCAGAGAGTTGGTTTCAACCTAGTGGATGCAAGAGAGTCATTTTTATTTTATTTGAGAAATACCCTTTTAACTTCTTGAGTGTGAGGTTGGTAATATGGGTACTAGTGAGTTAAGTTTGAAGTTAGAATCATATGTTTATATTGAACTTGATTGTTTGTGATTGATTCTAATTGTTTCTTTCACTTAAATCTTGGTTTGAATACATTATATGATGAGTTTTAAAGTGTTAAAATAGGAGAGTATGTAAGCATGGAAGGAAAGGGTGCAGAGACCCTGTTACTGGTGCAATTTTATATCAGAAAATTGATTGTCATTTGAGGATAATTGGTTATTGTGTGATAACAGATAGGTTGCTATCACACCAGACAAAAATAGTCGATTAGCCTATGTTGGCTAATTGGTTATTTGCCTAAGTTAGAGAGTTGCAGAACTCAATAACCACTTAGCCAGAAGGAGCTAACTAATTATTTAGTGTCTCAAATTAGATTTTGAGCAGTCCTAACCGATTATGTAACACCTCGAAATTTCTTGCTTTTCAGTTATATGTAATTTTTATGATATTTTGAATATTTAATTATATTCGTGATATTTTGAGATATTTTGAATATTTTATTATATTTTAGATATTTTGGGATATTTTGAATAATTTAATATATCTTAGATATTTTGGATTGTTTTTGTGATTTTGTGAGTTGTTTGATTTATTTTAATTTTTCTGTTGTTGTTTTTGAGCTTTTTGTGTGTTTGAGGTCAGGCCAACAAAATAAAATTTTTCAGGGCTGGAAAAGTTTTTGACTGTTAATACGGGGGCGGAGGAGCTTACTAAACCGGAATCTGGAAACAGTTTTTGAAGTTTTCTTTTACAATGATTTTACTTTATTTTATTATCTATTGGGTAAAGCTATTATCCATTGGACAATAATCACTGGGTAATACGATGTAGCTTATGTCCATTGGACAATAGCTACCAATAAATATCTTTCTTGAAAATATCTTATTAGATGATTCTAGAA
This sequence comes from Ormosia emarginata, assembly GCA_029884605.1. NCBI lineage: Eukaryota > Viridiplantae > Streptophyta > Magnoliopsida > Fabales > Fabaceae > Ormosia > Ormosia emarginata. The sequence goes on from JAQQTP010000087.1 coordinate 7,641,256, forward strand.
AGTGGCAAGTCATGAGTCCAATCATGATCTTAGTCATCGAATATTTGAGTACTTGCTTTACATGTGGATCAATGAGGAGCTAGTCAATAATTGTGGTTGTGACTCATAGTAATGGACCAATAGGAGTTGGACACCTTGCATGGACACCTCACCCTATGACTCATTGTGCTCTGGAAACTTGTAGAATGATGACTCGCCATGTTCTAGAATGTGGTAGAATAGTGACTCACCCTGTGACTCGCCACAGTGAGTCGCACATTCCAGAAGGTTCTCCTAGAGACTCAGCGCTACGACTTGTTGGTGTATGCCCTAGTGGCCAATACATTTTGTTTGTATTTACATATATTATGTAACACCCCTTGATGTAGCAACCAGAGCATAATCGTCATTATGCCATAGTTACTAAATCCAAGTGTGTTACAGTCATGATAACAGTAATTTAAATTCTCAAGAGTCTATATATTTTTTTTTTGACAATTTGCATAGGTAGAAAATATGAGCCTCGAATGAAATATAAATATATTCAAGCCATGATACAACCACTGAAATAAAATCATATCCCTTATATATATATATATATATAGTCAATGTACACAAATCACTGATGACATAGAATATAATAATTACAGAGTCCAATAAAATACAGCGAGAATAAAACACAAGAAAGGGGGAAAAGTAGTGACCCAGGGATAGGTACTACTAGCAGGCAAAGCCGCAACCCCACATACACATATGACGCTCGGAGTCCCAGTCAACAAGTCAGGCATCAATGCCTCCACGCAACTGCACTCGTACGTAGCCGAAGAAACCTTGTCCAAACGCCCAATCCAATCAACTAAAGTGTGGTCCCTCTTTATCTTCCTCACGATCTTTTATCGATATAAGTATAAAACAGACATACAAAGATATAGGAAACACAGAAAGAGGTAAGACATCCTACATCATTACTAATTATAGCATGCTAGAAACATTACGGCGCCACGCGCCCAAATAGCAAATCAGAAATAGTATATTCAAATACTAACAGTAAGTCCAACAGTAAGCAATTGAACAGTCCAGGCAGGTAATCATTACAGCAATGAACAGATAAGTCATAATATGGAAAACAAATAATAACAACAATGTATATACATGTCATGTCTCATATGCATGTTCCCTCAAACCCCTACTCCATGGAGCTAAACTCAATCAATCGGAGAGAAAGATCAGGAGACATGTCTGTAACTCGGCTGCCGAGGCCAGTGCTATCAATAAATTTTCTCATGCGCAAATCATGGCATTGTACAGACATTCTACACTAGATCACGATATAGGACAGTGTCAAGTCCGGATCGTCGGTGTGTTTGCATCGGTTTGCCCCACGGCACAGAGGAGCTCTAAACTGTCCATGTGGAGGACCCGCACCCCGACGCCCCCGAGGTCATAACACGACCCACACTTGTCTATTCGCACCCGCACTAAGGTGTGTTCAATCTCCTAGGCAACTTGGCCTTACAACAGTCCACAAGGACAAACACAATGCATAAGACACTATGCATGCACATGTATGATCCACCATCTCATACAAGTTCATAATGTGCCACATTAGGCCAACATAAGCATCACTATGTAAATGGTCACTCGCATGGACCCATAATCACATAATATCAATATCAAATCAATTAATACGTCATTAGGTTCATTATGAATCCTAACTTAGAATTTATTCCTCATTTCAAGGTTCATGTTCAAAATCAACTTAACATACTAAGGCAATTCGATCTCCAATAACTTACATTTTATTTAAGCCCTCAAGTCTCACATTCTCATGTTCTTTACCCACTTATAATCACCTTAAGTCTTATGATGAATTCATTCTTAGTCCTTTAAGGCTTATGAAGTCTTAATCCTAATAATCCTTCTAATTTAATAATTGTCCATTTCATTACCTAGTTCTCTAAGTATCTAATTACTTATACTTCCGATTTATCAAAATTACATTTTCCCTAAAAATGTACTAGAGGCCGTGGCCTCCTAATGAATTCAATCCCAATTCCTTTCAAGCCATAATCTTGTACACCGCTCCCTTAATTATTTAAAGTGTTCACTTGTTCAATTAACTCACCAAAAACCCTAGGTTCTTGGCTCCAAAACCGTAGCCACCATAGAAGTTTCAACTTCCAATTGTTCTTCCATTAAATCCCATCTTGTTACTTAATTAATCCTAGTCCCATACTTATTGCACATTAACCATAAATTACCCCATTTTTCCACCCAAAACCGTGGCATCACTTGAGTTTCAATTTCAAATTCTTCTTCCATTACATTCCATATTTATACATTGACTACTTCAAATCAAATGCTTGTTACAATTTATTACAATTTCCTTTAATTGCTAGCCTCAAAACCGTGGCCACCAAGGAGGGCATTCAACCATTTTCCATCCATATCAAGTCATCAAATCCAATCTAACATTCCATTATATTCAACAATTCAATCCAATAGCATAAATAAATAAAAATCAACACATAGCATAATTAATCATTAAATTCAAGAACAACCCTCATTAGGGTTCTTCCACCAATCAAGCAATCAAGGTTCCTAGATGCTAAAAATGGTTGAAGAGGAGTGTCTTCCTCTTACTTGAGTGTAGAAATCAAGAGAGCTCCAAGAATGCTCTTGTATTTTCGGATTTGGCCACCAAAATCCCTAAAAATGGTAACTTGTTAGAATAAGTACCAAAGCTTGAAAAATCAACCATGGATGACCATCAAAGAAACCAAAATCACGAAATCAAGAGAAGAAGGAGAGTGGTCATGAAACTTACCCAAAATGCTCAAAGTTGGAGCTTGGAGAAAATGATGAAAATGGAGGAATTTCAAGAAATTCCAAGAAGAAAAAGTGTTTAGGATGTTGAGAGGATTGAGAAAATGTATTTAGTTTAAATTTTTGTGATGGATGAGTGGGGGAGAGGGAGCTTGGCCGTGGAGTTGCTAGAGAGAAGGAGGAGAAAATGTTGAAGAAGGAAGAAGAAGAAGAAGAAAACGTAAATGGAGAGAAAAAGGTGTTTTTGGTGATAAATGAATTAAGTGTAATATTTGGACAATTGAAATCAATTCATCCCCTTTTTGGGCTGCTGCAGCCGTAAAAGAGAGAGAGAAGAAGTGGGTGAGAATTGGCTTCTCAAGGAAGCCAAAACATGTGGTCAAAGTTTGGGGTCAAAGCTTCTTAAGGAAGCTTGATTATTTAACTATTAAATTTGAATTAAAGTGGATAGATTAGATATAAAGTAGATTGCATTAGGATAATGTGATAGTATTTTTATTACACACTATTATCCAATAGATAATAGTTACAATGATGTAAGTCGTATTTAATTAATCGACAGATGAATTTTTCATTTGTATTGATTTATTTTGTCTGTTAGAATTTCTCGAAAATTATGAAACCTCGTAAAAGCGTGTCAAGTCTCGGGTTTAGTAAGATCCCCGTCGACATGTCCATAGTCCAAGGTTCGCAGAGAAAACATCGCGTTTTCCGGTTCGGATTAGCGCGACGCAAAACGAGGAATATCTTGTAATATTCGACGTTTTCCGAGAAAATTTGAGAAAATTCTCAAAAATTGCAAATATTATAAAACGACTATCCGTCATATAAATTTCCAATTTTTAAAGCATTACTGATCATTTTCATGACTCGCTCAATGTTCACGCAAAACGAAGAATATATTAAAATATTCATCATTCCCGGATAATTCCGAAAAAAAAATTCACATAAATCACAAATATTGGGAAATGACTATTCATGGTGAAATAATCAATTTCCGGAGTGTTACACTAGTCTCAGCAATTCTCAGCCCAATGTGCACGCAAAACGAGAAATATATTAAAATATTCGACGGTTCCGGAAAATTCCCAGAAAATTTTCAAAAATTTCAAATATTATAAAATGACTATTAGTCACATAATTTTCTAATTTTTGAAGCACTACAATCGTTTTCACGACTCTGCTCGAAGTTTCATGCAAAACGAGGAATATATTAAAATATTCATCGTTTAGAAAAATTCAGAAAAATTCACATAAATCAAAAATATTAGAAAATGACTATTGGTGGCAAAATAATTAGTTTCCGGAGCGTTACACTGACCTCCGCAATTCTCAGCTCAGTGTGCACGTAAAACGAGGAATATATTAAAATATTCTGCGTTCCCAGAAAAATCCAGAAAAATTCTAGAAAATCCTAAATATTGTAAAATGATCATTTATTCTGAAATTACTAATTTTCGGGATGTTACAACACTCCCCTTCAAATAGAAATTTCGTCCTCGAAATTTTCATCCCTTAGATCAAACATTAACGTGTTCCTTCATCTTATTTTCTTACCCTCAGATTGTGTCTCTAATCGTCAGTTTAGATCACCCTTACCAACGCGATCTCTATATCTTTGCGTTGCTTTATTCTTCTATTCTTAATTTTCACGAGAATTTTCTCATAAATCAGACTCTCTCTGAATTGCATCGGGTTTAGTTGATGATGTGGCTGGATCGTTGACATACTTTCGTAATCGTGACATATGGAAGATATCATAGAGATTTAGAAAGAAAGGATGACAGAATCTGTTGACAAGCTATTGAACCAAACCCGAAACGAAATTTGATTTAGTCCAAAGAATCTTGGAATGGGTTTTATTAGTGACCCAGACAGGACGACACTGAAACTAGACGTCATACTCCTTCAAAACTCTAATCACCTTTCCTGTCTCATGTTCAACCCCTTTTTATCGAATGGATACTTCAGGTCCTTGTGATTGCTAAAGGCGTTGATCGTAGCAAGTGTTTCCATATTCTCAGAGCAATTTTAGCTACGGCTAGCACCAAACCGTGAGTCAGGCAATTCCCAATGCGTCTTTAACTACCTTGAGGTGTAAATCATAACTTTCCCAACCATACATGAACACATATCCTAGATTTTACTGTGAAGCACAAAATTCTCCAAACAGTTCCCTGGGATTAGGTAGAACCAAATCTGACGAGTATCTGAATGTCTCCTCGGCTTTTAAAATCTTTCTTCGATAAACTAACTAATTCTGCCAGCTATGTGTCTCTTTTACGGTCTCCAATCTTTCCTTTTGAAGAACTGCTTCAATCTCTTGGAAATCCACAACAATCCCTCCGTTTGGAATTTCATGATCCAAAACTGAACCTTCTCAATTAAGAATCCGTACTCTGATACTTTGACATTTGCTCTCTCTCCTTTAAAGTCAGGAAAACTATGCCGAGATGTCCAACGTGTATCTCCATATTTTCGAGAATAGATCAGAATGTCATCATTAATGACAATGACAATTCTGTTCTGGGTAAGGACAAAAGATACAATTCATGTCACTCATGAATACGACAAGAGGATTTGTTATTCCGAACGGCACCACGGGACACCCATAATGCCCATAGCGCATTCGAAATCATTTCAAGGACACTCTCAATCTTCAGCGAATCCAATGATGACCAGGACGTACATCTTTCTCCGAGGATACTCACCCTTGATCATAATCTCGTTCGTTTGACGATGGTGCTCATCTCACTGAGATGTCCCATTCTTCTCCTTAACTGACAGCACTGTAGTTCATCACAAGAAACTTACTGACTACAATGGTGACAGTCATATTCCCTTTTCTTTGGTCCTCTACAAAAGGTAACATGTATCCTTGGATTTCTTTTCCCTCACAACGCTTCAACTTTGTTGGCTGTTACGAACTCAAAAGCCTTAGTTTCGAAAATCACTAAGGTGTTGGTCGAAACGCTCTAGCAGGTGATAATCGGGAAACGACCAATCAATTTCTAGAATCATGGGCTCAAATAGATATGATTTTAGGTAAGCAAGATAGATCAACGAAAGATTTAGTCTTTAGTAGAAATAGAATAGATTACATAGACTTAGGTGTCAACGACAAGTCTTAGTAACAGAAATGGAAATAATTTAAGTTGAAGATAGGAAAGATACAAATGAATCCTAATGATCCATAAAGTTACAAATTGTAAAAGGAAGGGTTACCCCCAGAATTATACAGCACGATTACAGGATCGTCATTTGAGGCATAACTTCCACGGTTTAGATCTCCGAATTTTGAAGTCTCAGCACCTCCCAAGGTATAAGTTCTGGCTTCCGCTTGTGGTTCTACAGCCTTTACAGCATTGACTGAAGAATTTACCTTTGCTCGGTCGCAGTTGCGAGAGACGTGTCCAGGCTTTCCACATTTAAAACAGATTATCCCTTTGATCTTACACTCCCTCGTGAAGTGTTCCTTTCCGCATTTCATACATCTTGGCGAAGATGTCGGAATCTGACTGGGTACACCGCCACTAGTACTTTGTCCAGGAATTGGTTGTTGTTGTTGTTTCCCTGATACCCGTGCGCATGGTTTCCGCTTAAACTGGTTAACTTTTCTATTATTCCTCCTTTGGAATCTAGGTAGTCCGCGTTTGCCCCGAAGTCGACTTTCCTCCAACAGATTCTGAACCTCAACTTCCAACTCTCGTTGTTGCGTGATCCTCTGATCCTGGTAAGTTGTCATCCCAGCTACCATTTGCCTTTCTTCTGTCGTCGTGGCCATACTTCTATTGTCTTGTCCCGCGCTCACATGTATACGTCTGTCACGAGCCACTGCCCTTGCATGTCTACTGCGAGCCATTGAATCTCTCTGAAGACGGACATAATTACAACAAACAAAAAAATTACTTCAAACAATGTTATCTCCCTATGAAAACCAAACACAGAGAGTCACACAATTCACACAATTCAAGCAAGACAAGCTCAATTCCATACATCCTAACAATCTCCAGCTCGAACTTCTTCATTCTGCTTCCACAGTGTAATCCCTCGTAAGCCGTCAACTCCCAAACTGCTTCTCGAATCTAGTTTACACGAACTATTTCTTTCTCCAGAAGATCGGTTTTTCCAAAACCTTTTGATCTCCTCACAAAAGAATTCCTATTTCCCTAACATAATACGCCTAGGTGAAGTCATAGTTTCCTGTACATACAGAACATTACACATTGAGTAGGCCAGTCCTCAATATCATGCAACTGTATAACAGTAGCTATCAACATTCAACCTACAGCAAGCCATGCATTCCTTTCCCATCATCTCAATCAAGAGACAAGGAAGTGCACAACAAACCAAATTCTAATATGCCTAAACATAGCAAGTCCATACCCCGGCTCAACAGGATGAACTGCTCTGATACCACCTAATGTAACACCCTTGATGTAGCAACCAGAGCATAATCGTCATTATGCCATAGTTACTAAATCCAAGTGTGTTACAGTCATGATAACAGTAATTTAAATTCTCAAGAGTCTATATTTTTTTTTTTTTGACAATTTGCATAGGTAGAAAATATGAGCCTCGAATGAAATATAAATATATTCAAGCCATGATACAACCACTGAAATAAAATCATATCCCTTATATATATATATATATATATAGTCAATGTACACAAATCACTGATGACATAGAATATAATAATTACATAGTCCAATAAAATACAGCGAGAATAAAACACAAGAAAAGGGGAAAAGTAGTGACCCAGGGATAGGTACTACTAGCAGTGCAAAGCCGCAACCCCACATACACATATGACGCTCGGAGTCCCAGTCAACAAGTCGCATCAATGCCTCCACGCAACTCGCACTCGTACGTAGCCGAAGAAACCTTGTCCAAACGCCCAATCCAATCAACTAAAGTGTGGTCCCTCTTTATCTTCCTCACGATCTTTTATCAATATAAGTATAAAACAGACATACAAAGATATAGGAAACACAGAAAGAGGTAAGACATCCTACATCATTACCAATTATAGCATGCTAGAAACATTACGGCGCCACGCGCCCAAATAGCAAATCAGAAACAGTATATTCAAATACTAACAGTAAGTCCAACAGTAAGCAATTGAACAGTCCAGGCAGGTAATCATTACAGCAATGAACAGATAAGTCATAATATGAAAAACAAATAATAACAACAATGTATATACATGTCATGTCTCATATGCATGTTCCCTCAAACCCCTACTCCATGGAGCTAAACTCAATCAATCGGAGAGAAAGATCAGGAGACATGTCTGTAACTCGGCTGCCGAGGCCAGTGCTATCAATAAATTTTCTCATGCGCAAATCATGGCATTGTACAGACATTCTACACTAGATCACGATATAGGACAGTGTCAAGTCCGGATCGTCGGTGTGTTTGCATCGGTTTGCCCCACGGCACAGAGGAGCTCTAAACCGTCCATGTGGAGGACCCGCACCCCGACGCCCCGAGGTCATAACACGACCCACACTTGTCTATTCGCACCCGCACTAAGGTGTGTTCAATCTCCTAGGCAACTTGGCCTTACAAAGTCCACAAGGACAAACACAATGCATAAGACACTATGCATGCACATGTATGATCCACCATCTCATACAAGTTCATAATGTGCCACATTAGGCCAACATAAGCATCACTATGTAAATGGTCACTCGCATGGACCCATAATCACATAATATCAATATCAAATCAATTAATACGTCATTAGGTTCATTATGAATCCTAACTTAGAATTTATTCCTCATTTCAAGGTTCATGTTCAAAATCAACTTAACATACTAAGGCAATTCGATCTCCAATAACTTACATTTTATTTAAGCCCTCAAGTCTCACATTCTCATGTTCTTTACCCACTTATAATCACCTTAAGTCTTATGATGAATTCATTCTTAGTCCTTTAAGGCTTATGAAGTCTTAATCCTAATAATCCTTCTAATTTAATAATTGTCCATTTCATTACCTAGTTCTCTAAGTATCTAATTACTTATACTTCCGATTTATCAAAATTACATTTTCCCTAAAATGTACTAGAGGCCGTGGCCTCCTAATGAATTCAATCCCAATTCCTTTCAAGCCATAATCTTGTACACCGCTCCCTTAATTATTTAAAGTGTTCACTTGTTCAATTAACTCACCAAAAACCCTAGGTTCTTGGCTCCAAAACCGTAGCCACCATAGAAGTTTCAACTTCCAATTGTTCTTCCATTAAATCCCATCTTGTTACTTAATTAATCCTAGTCCCATACTTATTGCACATTAACCATAAATTACCCCATTTTTCCACCCAAAACCGTGGCATCACTTGAGTTTCAATTTCAAATTCTTCTTCCATTACATTCCATATTTATACATTGACTACTTCAAATCAAATGCTTGTTACAATTTATTACAATTTCCTTTAATTGCTAGCCTCAAAACCGTGGCCACCAAGGAGGGCATTCAACCATTTTCCATCCATATCAAGTCATCAAATCCAATCTAACATTCCATTATATTCAACAATTCAATCCAATAGCATAAATAAATAAAAATCAACACATAGCATAATTAATCATTAAATTCAAGAACAACCCTCATTAGGGTTCTTCCACCAATCAAGCAATCAAGGTTCCTAGATGCTAAAAATGGTTGAAGAGGAGTGTCTTCCTCTTACTTGAGTGTAGAAATCAAGAGAGCTCCAAGAATGCTCTTGTATTTTCGGATTTGGCCACCAAAATCCCTAAAAATGGTAACTTGTTAGAATAAGTACCAAAGCTTGAAAAATCAACCATGGATGACCATCAAAGAAACCAAAATCACGAAATCAAGAGAAGAAGGAGAGTGGTCATGAAACTTACCCAAAATGCTCAAAGTTGGAGCTTGGAGAAAATGATGAAAATGGAGGAATTTCAAGAAATTCCAAGAAGAAAAAGTGTTTAGGATGTTGAGAGGATTGAGAAAATGTATTTAGTTTAAATTTTTGTGATGGATGAGTGGGGGAGAGGGAGCTTGGCCGTGGAGTTGCTAGAGAGAAGGAGGAGAAAATGTTGAAGAAGAAGAAGAAGAAGAAGAAAACGTAAATGGAGAGAAAAAGTGTTTTTGGTGATAAATGAATTAAGTGTAATATTTGGACAATTGAAATCAATTCATCCCCTTTTTGGCTGCTGCAGCCGTAAAAAAGAGAGAGAAGAAGAGTGGGTGAGAATTGGCTTCTCAAGGAAGCCAAAACATGTGGTCAAAGTTTGGGGTCAAAGCTTCTTAAGGAAGCTTGATTATTTAACTATTAAATTTGAATTAAAGTGGATAGATTAGATATAAAGTAGATTGCATTAGGATAATGTGATAGTATTTTTATTACACACTATTATCCAATAGATAATAGTTACAGTTGACAGAAGTCAGTATTTAATTAATCTGACAGATGAATTTTTCGCTGTATTGATTTATTTTGTCTGTTAGAATTTCTCGAAAATTATGAAACCTCGTAAACTGTGTCAAGCCTCGGGTTTAGTAAGATCCCCCGTCGACATGTCCATAGTCCAAGGTTCGCAGAGAAAACATCGCGTTTTCCCGGTTCCGGTCAGCGCGCACGCAAAACGAGGAATATACTGTAATATTCGACGTTTCCAGAAAATTCCCAGAAAATTCTCAAAAATTGCAAATATTATAAAACGACTATCCGTCATATAAATTTCCAATTTTTAAAGCATTACAGTCATTTTCATGACTCTGCTCAATGTTCGCGCAAAACGAGGAATATATTAAAATATTCATCGTTCCCGGATAATTCCGAAAAAAAATTCACATAAATCACAAATATTGGGAAATGACTATTCATGGTGAAATAATCAATTTCCGGAGTGTTACACTGGTCTCAGCAATTCTCAGCCCAATGTGCACGCAAAACGAGGAATATATTAAAATATTCGACGGTTCCGGAAAATTCCCAGAAAATTTCCAAAAATTTCAAATATTATAAAATGACTATTCGTCACATAATTTTCCAATTTTTGAAGCACTACAGTCGTTTTCACGACTCTGCTCGAGTTTCATGCAAAACGAGGAATATATTAAAATATTCGTCGTTTCCGAAAAATTCCAGAAAAATTCACATAAATCAAAAATATTAGAAAATGACTATTGGTGGCAAAATAATTAGTTTTCGGAGCGTTACACTGACCTCCGCAATTCTCAGCTCAGTGCGCACGTAAAACGAGGAATATATTAAAATATTCTGCGTTCCCAGAAAAATCCAGAAAAATTCTAGAAAATCCTAAATATTGTAAAATGATCATTTATTCTGAAATTACTAATTTTCGGGATGTTACAACACTCCCCTTCAAATAGAAATTTCGTCCTCGAAATTTTCATCCCTTAGATCAAACATTAACGTGTTCCTTCATCTTATTTTCTTACCCTCAGATTGTGTCTCTAATTACGTCAGTTTAGATCACCCTTACCAACGCGATCTCTATATCTTTGCGTTGCTTTATTCTTCTATTCTTAATTTTCACGAGAATTTTCTCATAAATCAGACTCTCTCTGAATTGCATCGGGTTTAGTTGATGATGTGGCTGGATCGTTGACATACTTTCGTAATCGTGACATATGGAAGATATCATAGAGATTTAGAAAGAAAGGATGACAGAATCTGTTGACAAGCTATTGAACCAAACCCGAAACGAAATTTGATTTAGTCCAAAGAATCTTGGAATGGGTTTTATTAGTGACCCAGACAGGACGACACTGAAACTAGACGTCATACTCCTTCAAAACTCTAATCACCTTTCCTGTCTCATGTTCAACCCCTTTTTATCGAATGGATACTTCAGGTCCTTGTGATTGCTAAAGGCGTTGATCGTAGCAAGTGTTTCCATATTCTCAGAGCAATTTTAGCTACGGCTAGCACCAAACCGTGAGTCAGGCAATTCCCAATGCGTCTTTAACTACCTTGAGGTGTAAATCATAACTTTCCCAACCATACATGAACACATATCCTAGATTTTACTGTGAAGCACAAAATTCTCCAAACAGTTCCCTGGGATTAGGTAGAACCAAATCTGACGAGTATCTGAATGTCTCCTCGGCTTTTAAAATCTTTCTTCGATAAACTAACTAATTCTGCCAGCTATGTGTCTCTTTTACGGTCTCCAATCTTTCCTTTTGAAGAACTGCTTCAATCTCTTGGAAATCCACAACAATCCCTCCGTTTGGAATTTCATGATCCAAAACTGAACCTTCTCAATTAAGAATCCGTACTCTGATACTTTGACATTTGCTCTCTCTCCTTTAAAGTTAGGAAAACTATGCCGAGATGTCCAACGTGTATCTCCATATTTTCGAGAATAGATCAGAATGTCATCATTAATGACAATGACAATTTACGTTCTGGGTAAGGACAAAAGATACAATTCATGTCACTCATGAATACGACAAGAGGATTTGTTATTCGAACGGCACCACGGACACCCATAATGCCCATAGCGCATTCGAAATCATTTCAAGGACACTCTCAATCTTCAGCGAATCCAATGATGACCAGGACGTACATCTTTCTCCGAGGATACTCACCCTTGATCATAATCTCGTTCGTTTGACGATGGTGCTCATCTCACTGAGATGTCCCATTCTTCTCCTTAACTGACAGCACTGTAGTTCATCACAAGAAACTTACTGACTACAATGGTGACAATCATATTCCCTTTTCTTTGGTCCTCTACAAAAGGTAACATGTATCCTTGGATTTCTTTTCCCTCACAACGCTTCAACTTTGTTGGCTGTTACGAACTCAAAAGCCTTAGTTTCGAAAATCACTAAGGTGTTGGTCGAAACGCTCTAGCAGGTGATAATCGGGAAACGACCAATCAATTTCTAGAATCATGGGCTCAAATAGATATGATTTTAGGTAAGCAAGATAGATCAACGAAAGATTTAGTCTTTAGTAGAAATAGAATAGATTACATAGACTTAGGTGTCAACGACAAGTCTTAGTAACAGAAATGGAAATAATTTAAGTTGAAGATAGGAAAGATACAAATGAATCCTAATGATCCATAAAGTTACAAATTGTAAAAGGAAGGGTTACCCCTGAATTATATAGCACGATTATAGGATCGTCATTTGAGGCATAACTTCCACGGTTTAGATCTCCGAATTTTGAAGTCTCAGCACCTCCCAAGGTATAAGTTCTGGCTTCCGCTTGTGGTTCTACAGCCTTTACAAAGATTGACTGAAGAATTTACCTTTGCTCGGTCGCGCTATTGCGAGAGACGTGTCCAGGCTTTCCACATTTAAAACAGATTATCCCTTTGATCTTACACTCCCTCGTGAAGTGTTCCTTTCCGCATTTCATACATCTTGGCGAAGATGTCGAATCTGACTGGGTACACCGCCACTAGTACTTTGTCCAGAATTGGTTGTTGTTGTTGTTTCCCGATACCCGTGCGCATGGTTTCCGCTTAAACTGGTTAACTTTTCTATTATTCCTCCTTTGGAATCTAGGTAGTCCGCGTTTGCCCCGAAGTCGACTTTCCTCCAACAGATTCTGAACCTCAACTTCCAACTCTCGTTGTTGCGTGATCCTCTGATCCTGGTAAGTTGTCATCCCAGCTACCATTTGCCTTTCTTCTGTCGTCGTGGCCATACTTCTATTGTCTTGTCCCGCGCTCACATGTATACGTCTGTCACGAGCGCCACGCCCTTGCATGTCTCTGCGAGCCATTGAATCTCTCAAGACGGACATAATTACAACAAACAAAAAAATTACTTCAAACAATGTTATCTCCCTATGAAAACCAAACACAGAGAGTCACACAATTCACACAATTCAAGCAAGACAAGCTCAATTCCATACATCCTAACAATCTCCAGCTCGAACTTCTTCATTCTCGCTTCCACAAGTGTAATCCCTCGTAAGCCGTCAACTCCCAAACTGCTTCTCGAATCTAGTTTACACGAACTATTTCTTTCTCCATAAGATCGGTTTTTCCAAAACCTTTTGATCTCCTCACAAAAGAATTCCTATTTCCTTAACATAATACGCCTAGGTGAAGTCATAGTTTCCTGTACATACAGAACATTACACATTGAGTAGGCCAGTCCTCAATATCATGCAACTGTATAACAGTAGCTATCAACATTCAACCTACAGCAAGCCATGCATTCCTTTCCCATCATCTCAATCAAGAGACAAGGAAGTGCACAACAAACCAAATTCTAATATGCCTAAACATAGCAAGTCCATACCCCGGCTCAACAGGATGAACTGCTCTGATACCACCTAATGTAACACCCCTTGATGTAGCAACCAGAGCATAATCGTCATTATGCCATAGTTACTAAATCCAAGTGTGTTACAGTCATGATAACAGTAATTTAAATTCTCAAGAGTCTATATTTTTTTTTTTTGACAATTTGCATAGGTAGAAAATATGAGCCTCGAATGAAATATAAATATATTCAAGCCATGATACAACCACTGAAATAAAATCATATCCCTTATATATATATATATATATATAGTCAATGTACACAAATCACTGATGACATAGAATATAATAATTACAGAGTCCAATAAAATACAGCGAGAATAAAACACAAGAAAGGGGGAAAAGTAGTGACCCAGGGATAGGTACTACTAGCAGGCAAAGCCGCAACCCCACATACACATATGACGCTCGGAGTCCCAGTCAACAAGTCAGGCATCAATGCCTCCACGCAACTGCACTCGTACGTAGCCGAAGAAACCTTGTCCAAACGCCCAATCCAATCAACTAAAGTGTGGTCCCTCTTTATCTTCCTCACGATCTTTTATCAATATAAGTATAAAACAGACATACAAAGATATAGGAAACACAGAAAGAGGTAAGACATCCTACATCATTACCAATTATAGCATGCTAGAAACATTACGGCGCCACGCGCCCAAATAGCAAATCAGAAACAGTATATTCAAAATACTAACAGTAAGTCCAACAATAAGTAATTGAACAGTCCAGGCAGGTAATCATTACAGCAATGAACAGATAAGTCATAATATGAAAAACAAATAATAACAACAATGTATATACATGTCATGTCTCATATGCATGTTCCCTCAAACCCCTACTCCATGGAGCTAAACTCAATCAATCGGAGAGAAAGATCAGGAGACATGTCTGTAACTCGGCTGCCGAGGCCAGTGCTATCAATAAATTTTCTCATGCGCAAATCATGGCATTGTACAGACATTCTACACTAGATCACGATATAGGACAGTGTCAAGTCCGGATCGTCGGTGTGTTTGCATCGGTTTGCCCCACGGCACGAGGAGCTCTAAACTGTCCATGTGGAGGACCCGCACCCCGACGCCCCGAGGTCATAACACGACCCACACTTGTCTATTCGCACCCGCACTAAGGTGTGTTCAATCTCCTAGGCAACTTGGCCTTACAACAGTCCACAAGGACAAACACAATGCATAAGACACTATGCATGCACATGTATGATCCACCATCTCATACAAGTTCATAATGTGCCACATTAGGCCAACATAAGCATCACTATGTAAATGGTCACTCGCATGGACCCATAATCACATAATATCAATATCAAATCAATTAATACGTCATTAGGTTCATTATGAATCCTAACTTAGAATTTATTCCTCATTTCAAGGTTCATGTTCAAAATCAACTTAACATACTAAGGCAATTCGATCTCCAATAACTTACATTTTATTTAAGCCCTCAAGTCTCACATTCTCATGTTCTTTACCCACTTATAATCACCTTAAGTCTTATGATGAATTCATTCTTAGTCCTTTAAGGCTTATGAAGTCTTAATCCTAATAATCCTTCTAATTTAATAATTGTCCATTTCATTACCTAGTTCTCTAAGTATCTAATTACTTATACTTCCGATTTATCAAAATTACATTTTCCCTAAAAATGTACTAGAGGCCGTGGCCTCCTAATGAATTCAATCCCAATTCCTTTCAAGCCATAATCTTGTACACCGCTCCCTTAATTATTTAAAGTGTTCACTTGTTCAATTAACTCACCAAAAACCCTAGGTTCTTGGCTCCAAAACCGTAGCCACCATAGAAGTTTCAACTTCCAATTGTTCTTCCATTAAATCCCATCTTGTTACTTAATTAATCCTAGTCCCATACTTATTGCACATTAACCATAAATTACCCCATTTTTCCACCCAAAACCGTGGCATCACTTGAGTTTCAATTTCAAATTCTTCTTCCATTACATTCCATATTTATACATTGACTACTTCAAATCAAATGCTTGTTACAATTTATTACAATTTCCTTTAATTGCTAGCCTCAAAACCGTGGCCACCAAGGAGGGCATTCAACCATTTTCCATCCATATCAAGTCATCAAATCCAATCTAACATTCCATTATATTCAACAATTCAATCCAATAGCATAAATAAATAAAAATCAACACATAGCATAATTAATCATTAAATTCAAGAACAACCCTCATTAGGGTTCTTCCACCAATCAAGCAATCAAGGTTCCTAGATGCTAAAAATGGTTGAAGAGGAGTGTCTTCCTCTTACTTGAGTGTAGAAATCAAGAGAGCTCCAAGAATGCTCTTGTATTTTCGGATTTGGCCACCAAAATCCCTAAAAATGGTAACTTGTTAGAATAAGTACCAAAGCTTGAAAAATCAACCATGGATGACCATCAAAGAAACCAAAATCACGAAATCAAGAGAAGAAGGAGAGTGGTCATGAAACTTACCCAAAATGCTCAAAGTTGGAGCTTGGAGAAAATGATGAAAATGGAGGAATTTCAAGAAATTCCAAGAAGAAAAAGTGTTTAGGATGTTGAGAGGATTGAGAAAATGTATTTAGTTTAAATTTTTGTGATGGATGAGTGGGGGAGAGGGAGCTTGGCCGTGGAGTTGCTAGAGAGAAGGAGGAGAAAATGTTGAAGAAGGAAGAAGAAGAAGAAGAAAACGTAAATGGAGAGAAAAAGGTGTTTTTGGTGATAAATGAATTAAGTGTAATATTTGGACAATTGAAATCAATTCATCCCCTTTTTGGGCTGCTGCAGCCGTAAAAGAGAGAGAGAGAAGAGTGGGTGAGAATTGGCTTCTCAAGGAAGCCAAAACATGTGGTCAAAGTTTGGGGTCAAAGCTTCTTAAGGAAGCTTGATTATTTAACTATTAAATTTGAATTAAAGTGGATAGATTAGATATAAAGTAGATTGCATTAGGATAATGTGATAGTATTTTTATTACACACTATTATCCAATAGATAATAGTTACAATGTTAATGAATCGATATTTAATTAATCTGACAGATGAATTTTATTTGTATTGATTTATTTTGTCTGTTAGAATTTCTCGAAAATTATGAAACCTCGAACTGTGTCAAGTCTCGGGTTTAGTAAGATCCCCGTCGACATGTCCATAGTCCAAGGTTCGCAGAGAAAACATCGCGTTTTCCTGTTCGGTTAAGCGCGCACGCAAAACGAGGAATATCTTTGTAATATTCGACGTTTCCGAAAATTCCCAGAAAATTCTCAAAAATTGCAAATATTATAAAACGACTATCCGTCATATAAATTTCCAATTTTTAAAGCATTGATCATTTTCATGACTCTGCTCAATGTTCACGCAAAACGAGGAATATATTAAAATATTCATCATTCCCGGATAATTCCGAAAAAAAAATTCACATAAATCACAAATATTGGGAAATGACTATTCATGGTGAAATAATCAATTTCCGGAGTGTTACACTGGTCTCAGCAATTCTCAGCCCAATGTGCACGCAAAACGAGGAATATATTAAAATATTCGACGGTTCCGGAAAATTCCCAGAAAATTTTCAAAAATTTCAAATATTATAAAATGACTATTCGTCACATAATTTTCTAATTTTTGAAGCACTACAGTCGTTTTCACGACTCTGCGAAGTTTCATGCAAAACGAGGAATATATTAAAATATTCGTCGTTTCCGAAAAATTCCAGAAAAATTCACATAAATAAAAAATATTAGAAAATGACTATTGGTGGCAAAATAATTAGTTTCCGGAGCGTTACACTGACCTCCGCAATTCTCAGCTCAGTGCGCACGTAAAACGAGGAATATATTAAAATATTCTGCGTTCCCAGAAAAATCCAGAAAAATTCTAGAAAATCCTAAATATTGTAAAATGATCATTTATTCTGAAATTACTAATTTTCGGGATGTTACATTTTATATTATGTTATTTTATATGAGGCATTTCATTTATTGTGTTCTTTTTGGTAGACATAATAAAGTCCTTCGAATAGTAAGTTTGATACCATAGGACATCAAGTGGATAACTTGATCGTGAGATCCTATTGGATAAAACACTATTCTTAAATGTCCCTAGTCAAGTATTATTGTTAATTAGGACAACAATAATGCATTGAGACTAGTATGTGCGTAGACTGATGACCACATCTCACGGGTCATGGATATGAGATATCAAGTCTACACATGGATACATATTAGAGTAATGATGTATTGGACAGACCCGCCATGAGAACGCTAGGTGGATCGTTACGTGAGTGTCATAAGCGATTCTCATAGTGATAATGGTGTATGTGGTCCTTTGACATGAAATCATTACGATTCCTGCATGAGGAGTTGTGTGTTTTAATGCCATCAAACGTCATCTGTAACAAGATGATTATAAAGTTGGTTATTAGACATACCGCGATACATGTGGAGGGATGTGAGTGACCTAGATGGGATTTGTCCCTCCTACATAACAGGAGTGATATCTTCGGGCCCCCTGATTGAGTGAGACTACGAAATGCATGGCCATGCTTAAATGAGTCAATATGAGATATTGATCTCATTTGTTATTACTATGTCTACTCGGGAATCAGGAAACTGAAGATTGAACTAAACAAGGGTGACACATTCCATGCCTTGTGTTCAATCTGGATATCTGGACAAAGGGACTAAACTACACGGAAACATTGGTCACAGATAGGTTATGTCAAATCACTGACATTCTTGTTACTTGGGTAGCAGTGATGTGTTGCTAGATACCGCTCACTGTTTGTAATATTAAAATGAAATTTTAATATTACTACCAACGTCATGAGAACCTGCAGGGTCGCACACTTAGAACAGACTAAATTGGAGTAATCAGAATCCAAGTTGGACTCGAATTCAATTGTGGGCCTAACTCATGACAGATGGGTTTAGGGTTGCACCACTTACCTTGCTACTGCTCACATTCACTTAAGGCAGCCACTGTTATAAATAATACTGCTAAGGGGGCTGCTACTAAGTTACATCACAACCCTAGCCGCACCTACAAAAAGTGAGTGAGAGATAGTGAGGTCTTCTTCTCCTCTCTTCGCAGCTAGCACTACGAAATAGAGGCGTGACTCCTTTTTGCAAGTCTGTTCGTGTGGGTACCGCAGAGACATCGTCACTATTACGGTGTTGGTGATTCACCTCGCTTGTGATTATCACGCTTCAAGAGGTAAATTTTTAAAGACTCGGATTATGGATTTTTTGCATGGATCCTGTGAGGGAATTCTATTATTCCGCTGCGAGACTTTTGATCCGCAATTCCCAACACGACTCACCATGCTGACTCACCTGTTCTAAAAACCTCCATAGTGATTCACCATAAAAAAAACTAATAGGAAGGAAGCTTAATGGTGAAGCAGAGACACCTTGCAACTCTATGTGTCATGATCTAAAAACTTGTAGAACAAGCGAAAATCTAGGTACATTCTATTATTCATTGGATAATAGATACTGACTTTATAGCAGTAATTATTATCCATTAGTTAAAGTATACCAAAAAATATCTTGGAAGTTAATCATGACAAGCTTTATATGAGCACCAATGGAAGAAGCTTGCTTGCTTGCTTGATTGCTTGATTGTTGAAAAAGACAACAATAGTGGCTAGCACAAAGAATGACCAATAGGAAGGAGTTTCTTGGTGGCTAAGTTTAGAGGAAGTAGAAGAGAAGTTGGATACTCTTTCTTGAAAATATCTTTTATAAATATCTTCTTGATAAATATCTTGGTAAAATATCTTCTTGAAAATATCTTGATTAAATATTTTGGTTAGATATTTTAGTTAGATGTTTTGGTTAAAAAAATATCTTTGTTAACAAATATCGTAAGTTAACTATGTCATCTTTTTATGAAGCTTAATTGGGAAGGCTTTAGCTTTAGTTTTATCATTATTCATTCTATCACACCTTCACAAAAATCTTTCTCACCTTTTCTCTCTTTGTGTTCCACGACCATGACCATTTAGAAGAGCTAAGTTTCTACACTTGCCCATCTTTTATACAATTCATCCAAGAGACCAAAAACTATGCACCAAATTCTCTCAGCTTTCATGAAAACTTTCTCACCTTTTCTCTTCACTAAACCCACAGCCAAGACACCTTGGGAGACCAAATTCTATAATTAGTTCATCATTTTCCCAATTTCACCAAGAACCAAGAAAACAAAACACAAAAACTCTCACCTTTTCCTTTGGAGGAGCTCATGGCCAAGGCGCCTATTTCCACATCCAATCTTCTATAATTCCATCCAACCATAGATCTTGAATCTAAACACAAATCCAAGGTACTTTCATGTTGAGACCATCATCTAATTCATCCATCTTCAAGCTCCAGTTTGAAGCTCTTTAGGTGAAGTTCTTTGATCTTCATGTTTCTATCTATTTCAAAGTTCTAAACCATGACTTGGATCCATGGTCATTGATGTATAAATTGGCAAGTGCACCGAATCGTAACAAGTAATAAAGTAGTGAAAAGAGTATAGTCTCACGAGGATTATATTGCCAATTACTAATTTCGTTAAACTAACACTATTTAGGCTTCACAAAAGATGAGATTTGACAAAAGCAAGAATGAAACAATTAAAGAAAAATAATTAAAATAAGCAAGGGTTGAAAACAATGATGGAAAAATGTTAGGGTTCAGACTTCACTTGAACTTTTTAAATGCGCATTCAAATATTAGTTTAACTATGTTCTATTTCAAAGATTTATGATCAATTCCCAAAATTAATCAATACTCAATCCCTTGGTATATTAATTCTCTTACGTTGTTTGGAATTAACTAATCCCTTAGTCTAACCTCAAATAGAAAGGCATTATCAAGAACAAGGGAATTAAAAGAAAGACCACATAACCCACAACGTCTATTCTTAGCGATTGCAGAAATTATGGTGTTTATCACATGTTCTAAGTTCATGCAAATTTTCCCAAATCATAGATAAACCCAAAAATTATTCCCAAATTGATTAGGTTTAGGAAAGCATTAAGAATAGAGATAAACACATAAATCATGAAATAGAAACATAAATTAAACCCATAAAAGAAGTTACATCATCCAAGTATCAAGATCCATCATCTCCCTAATAAAGGGAAATTAGTTACACATGAAAAAAGAATAAAACAGAGAGAAGAATATAACAAACTCCATAGAAGGCAGGTGGAAAGGAAGAAGAAAATCCCTAATCTTCACTCCTAAATGCGCCCACACCAAACTAGGATTTGTCTCTGCTGAAAATTGTCTCTGTATGTCACTCTCTGTATATGCATGGGTTGAAAAATCTAATTTAAAACAGAAAAACGTATTCTGTTACCCGGCCAGTGCTCAAACGCTGGATTTTGGGCACTTAAGCGCTGGGACACCAGAAAAATTTCCTTGTTTCTGCCATGCCAGCACTCAAGCACTGACTTTTGGGCGCTGGACCGCTAGGATGCTTTATTTAGCTTTTCTTCTTCGTTCAAGCTTCCAATTTTCTCTATATGCAATTACCTATAAAAACACATAATTAAAACACAGTTTAAAATAACAAAAATATAACAAAACTCAAGAACAAACTCAATGAAAAAGATTAAAGAGAATGAAAAACTCAAAATAATGAACCATAAAAATATGAATTTTTGCAGGTTCATCACTCTCCCAAACTTAAACTTTTGCTTGTCCTCAAGCAAAGAAAAACAAAAACAAAACAAAACAAAGAAAAACTCAAAACACACAGAATCAAACAAGGCAATACCGGGTATTAAAAATCATTCTTATCCTTATAAACTGCTTCACAATCTAATCTCAAAGTATCACACATGAACAATCCAATTGCCACATCACCTCTCATATGCAACTTTCATGCATAAATGACTTCCCAAAAACATGAATGAAAGACCAATTCCTATAAAAAAAGTTCAAGCTCAGATAGGTTTATAAAAAAGCAAATGCACATCAAACCCACATCCAAAGAGTTGTTCTTCATCTCTCTCTCCACTAATGTAAACAACTCACAACCAAGGATCAATAGGGCCTTTAAAAGCTTATAATGTCAGGTCATAGGTGAGGGTTAAGAAAGAAGTGGTAGGATAAATAAAACAAAAGTTGAGATACACATCATACATATTCTACAATCCAAGCCTCAAAATTAACAACAAATGTAACACGGAGCATAAGAATCCATCACTTTATTTGCATATATTTTTTTCTTTCAACAATTTCCACCCCCAAACTTATTTCTTTGCAAAACTTTTGGTGGAATTTTTCTTTTTGACTTTTTTCTTCCTCTTTTCTTTTTTTTTTTTTCAGCTCTTGAAATATTTTATGCATACAACAATAACAAAGGCTTGAATAATAAAATAATACAAGACATGCACTCAATAAAGGGTGAATAAAAAGGAATTTTTTTATGGGTATGGAAAAAGGAAAATATGGGTAAAAGAAAAGAAATAAGGCCAAACAATAAACAAGGCTGCAAAAGGGACCTAAGGATACACTGTGTTCACAGGTTGGCTTGAAAGGCTCAAACGGTCCAAAGAAGGCCTTAATCATTTCCTTAATCATGTATCATCTAGGATTTCACCTCAAGAGAGAATCAAACAACTTCTAGATGCACATCATTCACACATATGCATTCTCATAAACTTTCTCTAAGCCTGATATGCAATTGATAATCCAAGGTCTATCAAACATAAAGATGGGAAGAACATCCAAACACAATTGAAACAATAGAGATAAACATAACTCATGAATTCTCATGTGCTATCCCAAGAAATCAAATCAATCCACAATTCAAACAATCATTGAATATTCAATTCAACACACCGCCACTATATAGTTAGCGGCCGACAACTATATACATCCCCCTATAAAGACTCTGAACTTAGGGAGGCACTTAAGTCGACTCAACATTACCTTCAAAACAAAACAAAAATAGAAAAAGGTCAGTTAACAAAATAAAAGCAAAAACAAATAACTAACTAAAGATAAAAAAATAAACAAATAACAAAATAAAGAGTGAAGGAAAAGAAATAATTTGGGTTCCCTCCCAAAAAGCGCTTGTTTAACGTCATTAGCTCGACGTTGCTTTTTTAACTCATCAAGGTAGCTTGAAACAAGAGAAGTAGGATGACGCCTTTCTCTTATCAGATCTTTGCCTCCATACTTGGTCACTGCCTTTGGAATCCTCTCCAAAAATATTTTGAACTCTAGTTGGAACTGGTTGTCCCAAATGTAACTTGGCATCAGAAACTCCACTAGGCCATGGGATTTTCAATTTATCAACAGGTAAAGTGTCAGGTTTCATCTTGTCAGAAGAATTTAGATCAACTTGCACTAAACTATGAGAACTGGAAGAATCTTTTTCTTTTTCAGCAATCTTGGAGACATGAGGACCTTTCTCTTTCTGATCAACAATCTTGGAAGTACAAGAATCAACATTACTGAATGAAGAAGAGTTCTTGCCATCCAACCCCTTTTGAGATTTACCTTGAATACAATTAACAGGGGTATGAAGATCTGATGTTAGGGCAGATTTATCAAAAAAATTAATGGTCACTTAATCTCCATTCACCCTCAAAATCAGTTCACCTCTGGGTACATCAATTAATGCTTCTGAAGTGGCTAGGAAGGGTCTTCCCAGAATCAACGGGATATCAGCATCCTCGTCCATATCTAAAACCACAAAATCAACTTGGAAAATAAATTTGTCAACCTTCACTAGCAAATCTTTCACGATACCGTATGGATGTCTGACATATCGATCTGCTAATTGAAGGGAAACCATTGTAGGTTTAACTGTATCAATTCCCAGCTTGCGAAGGATGAACAATGGCATCAAATTAATGCTAGTGCCTAGGTCACATAAAGCCTTCTCTATGCTCAACTTCCCAATGGTACAAGGGATGTTAAAACTTCCTGGATCCCTTAACTTTGGTGGAAGCTTCCTTTGAATGATAGCACTGCACTCCTCAGTAAGTGCTACAGTCTCATCTTCTTTAAATTTCCTTTTTTTAGACAATAGGTCCTTCATGAATCTGGCATAAGAGGGCATCTACTCAAGTGCTTTGGTAAAAGGAATATTTATCTGTAATTTCTTGAAGACTTCTAAGAACTTGGAAAACTGCTTCTCTTGAATTTGCTTCCTAAATCTTTGAGGATACGAAAGTTTAGCATATAATGAATGATCAATTGTTTTCTTCAGCTCTAAGTCTTTCTTTTTCCTCCTCCACTTTGGCTCATCCTCTTTAAATTCTTCCTTCTCAATCTCATCTCCGTCATTACCAGCTTGCATTGAGACATCTTGAAGTGAGGCATCTTCAATGAGAATATCATCTTTTCCTTTTTCAGCTCCTGATGAACTAGGTGCTACTTTCACGTTTTCTTCCAACTGCTTACCACTTCTCAGAGTGATTGCATGACATTGCTCCTTTGGATTTACCACAGTATCACTTGGAAGATTGCCTTGAGGTCTCTCTTGAAGTTGTCTCGCTATTTGCCCCATTTGGTTCTCAAGACTTCTGATAGCAACCTCATGATTCTTGAAATTGGTTCTACATTCCTCCATGAAAGCTGAAGTCTGTTGTACAAAAACAGAGGTCTTTAGAGAAAGTTTCTCTATTGTAATCTCAAGAGGGGACTTCTGTTCGGGCTGAGCATTCAAAGGAATAGCTTGATTCTTCCATGAGAAATTAGGATGATTCCTCCTGGTTGGATTGTAAGTATTGGAGCAAGGATTACCTTGTGGCCTTGAAGGATTACCCATGTAATTTACTTGCTCTTGAGGAATGACACCCATGTTGCTTGCTTCACATCCACCATTGGCATGGTTACCTCCACAGAAATCACAGATTAGAGCTTGATGGTTCACTGAATTCACTTGTAAAATTCCCAACTTGCTTGGTAAGGTTGACAATGTGTTGCATCATAGTTTGATTCTGTGCAAGTATAGTATCAACAACACCAAGCTCCAATACTCCCTATTTGACTGTAGATCTTCCACTAGGAACCTGGTACTCATTAATGGCCATGGTCTCAAACAATTCTTGGGCCTCCTCTGGAGTTTTCGTGTTCAAAGATCTACCTGCAGATGCATCCACCATAAGTCTTGTGGAATTATTCAAACCATTATAAAATATCTGCACCTGTTGCCAAACTTCGAAAGCATGATGGGGACATTTCTCATAAGCTCTTTAAATCTTTCCCATGCTTCATAGAGAGATTCTCCTTGATTTTGAGTAAAGCAAGCAATCTCACTCCTTATCTTCACAAACATTGACAGAGGAAAATACCGAGTGAGGAACTTACTAACCAGATCTTCCCAGGTAGAGATACTTCTTTGAGGATGGGCTTGTAGCTAGCTCTTGGCTTTATCTCTCAAAGAAAATGGAAACAGTCCCAACCAAATGGCATCATCACTAGCTCTATTGTACTTGATAGTATCACAGAGTTGTAAGAAGTTAGCAATGTGCAAGTTAGGATCTTCTATCTGACCACCCCCAAATTGATTCTGTTGCATCAGTTGTAGCAAAGCTGGTTTAATTTCAAAATTATTTGCTTAAATGGTCGGGCGCACAATACTGGTAGAAACATTTTTAGAAGATGGAGTGGCATAATCAGCTAAAGTGCGTCTCCTCTGTGTAGTAGTATTCTCAGCCATCTTTTATTCTTCAATTCTCTTTCTTTCCCTGATTGTTTATCTGATTGCTCTTTCTGTTCTTGTTATCTCTAGATCAAAAAGTAATATTTCTGACTCCAAAGAACCTTGCATAAACAAGCAAACCAGAGAGAAGTAAAGAAAAGAAATTAAAAATAAAAATAAAAATAAATAACTAACTAAAATCTAAAATAAATAAAAAGAAACAAAATAAAAAGAAAATTAAATAAAAAAAATAGAAATCAATTAAAACAAATTACTATCTAAATTTAAAATAA
The DNA here is from genome assembly GCA_029884605.1 of Ormosia emarginata. Lineage (NCBI taxonomy): Eukaryota > Viridiplantae > Streptophyta > Magnoliopsida > Fabales > Fabaceae > Ormosia > Ormosia emarginata. The sequence goes on from JAQQTP010000087.1 coordinate 7,667,298, forward strand.
AATAAAAGAAATTAAAATTAAAACTAAACAACTAAAATTAAAAAAAAATAAGAAAAATAAATACCTGAATTAGTGCTCTTTTAACTACTACTTAATATTAACAATTAATAATCCCCGGCAACGGTGTCAAAAACTTGATGCGTAAATTGGCAAGTGCACCGAATCGCAACAAGTAATAAAGTAGTGAAAAGAGTATCATCCCACGAGGATTATATTGCCAATTACCAATTTCGTTAAACTAACACTATTTAGGCTTCACAAAAGGTGAGATTTGATAAAAGTAAGAATAAAACAATTAAACAAAAGCAATTAAATTTAAACAAAGTAAATCGAAACAATTAAGCAAAAGCCGAAAACAATGATGGGAAAGTATTAGGGTTCAGACTTTACTTGAACTTTTTAAATGCATATTCAAATATTGGTTTAACTATGTTCTATTTCAAAGATTTATGGTCAATTCCCAAAATTAATCAATACCCAATCTCTTGGTATATTAATCCTTTTACGCTGTTTGGAATTAACTAATCCCTTAGTCTAACCCCAAATAGAAAGACATTATCAAGAATAAGGGAATTAAAAGAAAGACCACATAACCCACAACGTTTATTCTTAGCGATTGTAGAAATTATGGTGTTTATCACGTGTTCTAAGTTCATGTAAATTTTTCCAAATCATACATAAACTCAAAAATCATTCCTAAATTGATTAGGTTTAGGAAAGCATTAAGAATAGAAATAAACACATAAATCATGAAATAGAAATATAAATTAAACCCATAAAAGAAGTTACATCATCCAAGTATCCAGATCCATCATCCCCCTAATAAAGGGAAATTAGTTACACATGGAAAAAGAATAAAACAGAGAAGAATATGACAAACTCCATAGAAGGCTAGTGAAAAGGAAGAAGAAAATCCCTAATCTTCACTCCTGAATGCGCCCACACTAAACTAGGATTTGTCTCTGCTGAAAACTGTCTCTGTATATCACTCTTTGTATATGCATGGGTTGAAAAATCTAATTTCAAACAGAAAAACGTATTATGTTACGCGTCCAATGCTCAAGTGCTGGATTGCGTGCGCTCAAGCGCTGAAGTGCTCAAGCGCTATATTTCGGGCACTTAAGCGCTGGGGCACCAGAAAAAAATCGTTGTTTCTTCCATGCCAGCACTCAAGCACTGGCTTTTGGGTGCTGGACCACCAGGGTGCTTTTTTATACTTTTCTTCCTTATTTAAGTGTCCAATTTTCTCCATATGCAATTACCTATAAAAACACATAATTAAAACACAATTTAAAATAACAAAAATATAACAAAACTCAAGACCAAACTCAATTAAAAAGATTAAAGAGGATGAAAAATCCAAAATAGTGAACCGTAAAAATATGAATTTTTGCAGGTTCATCAGTCTTCTTAGTCCAGCCTTAGATGTTAATGTTTGTGTGTTTGTTTTTGTTTTAAGGAACATCTTGGTGGTGGAAGTCTACTTAAAGAAAACAACAAAGAGCTTTAGATCATCATCTAAGGTAAGAGGGAGATTAACCTGGTCGGCCAAACGTGGTGGTGAGGGAATGGATTTGTTTGTGTTTGTTAGTGAAAAATCCATGAAAGGATTTATTCACTTGGTTGTGTATGTTTAAGTGTTCTATGTTTTGTTATATGTGATGTTATTTCTTTGATGGTTATGCATGATTTTAGTGCTTGATTATTATGTGTGATAGTATGATTTTGATTGCCTTGTGATAAATTGCTTAACATGAGTTTATTGCTTTAATAATATGTAAGAACATGTGATAGTAGGAATATTGTGATTGATGTATATTGTATGATGTGAATCATATGGAAAAAGAAAGAGATTTTGGTTCCAAAGAACCTAGAGGCTCACGGCCTCCATTTTTTGTTTTAGAACAAACCAATTAAAAATATTTTATTAAGTGTGGACTTAGTTGATTAGGCAATAAGAATATGAGTTAAGGACTTTTAAGTTTGAAAAGGAAATGAATATGATTTTATTATTTGAAGGAAATGGATTTTGGGCAATAATCATAAAGAATGAGTTTGAAGGATGGTATGAAGTTTAAAATGTTTTATTATGTTTTAGAAAAGATTTTTAAGAGGAATATGGAAACATATGAATTTTATTAGATAGAGAACAATTTTTGACAGTAGGAACAGAAAGTTGTTTTTTTAAAGGTAATTTGAGATTTAAAGTATTTTTAAGAAGAATGGAATAAAGTTTTTATTATGAGATAAAAGTGATTTTTGATTATGATGATGGAGAATAAGTTTTGAAAGTGATTTAGAACTCAAAGTATTCTATTTAAAAGAATTTTAGTAAAGGTAATGGAAGAAGTTTTCAGTAAATTAAAATAATACAGATTGTTGGGAAATGTCAGAAATTATTATTTAGAGGAGTTTTGATAAGAAAAATGGGATTTAGAAGTCCAAATTATATTTTAGATTTAGAAAGTTTCAAAAATGGAATTTAAAACGTCAGGAAATATTTTTTTATAGTGAAAAATAGTAGAAAAACCTAACGCGTTTCAAAAACGTGGATTTTTGACCTATGCGATTGAGAAAACGATGGAAAATGGTTACGCGATTTGAAAACGTAACAAAAGTGTTACACGATTCTGAAAATGCAATAAAAGTACTACGTGATTAAGAATGAACAACAATTAGTGTAGAGCTGATGTGAACATCTAATTTTGTTTGGGGCATTTTGTAAAAAAAAAATTTAAAAAAAAAAGAAAAAGAAGAGAAAAAAGAAAAGACTCATCTTTGGCCCAATACCCAAACCATTGACCCAATATTCAACCCATAATCTATTTTCCTACCCGTTAACCCATGACCCATGATCCAACGCATTAACCCATGATCTATGATCCAACCCGTTAACCCATATACCAGCACTTATCCTAAACTAACCCCAACACTCATCCTAAACAAACTAATCTTTATCATCCTAAACAACACAATACTCATCCTGAACAAATTTTAATCACACTTCAACTTAAACTCTTCAGCCTATCTCTTCCTATAAAAACCCATAACCCACACCATTAAGGGACTTTTCAGCTTAAACACACTTTCAATTTTAGCCTAATACACTTTCTCCATTACGTTATCCTTCACAGCCACCATCACAATACTCATATTCACTTTGAATTCACCCTCTGCCATAGCCATCTTCATCACTTATTTCATTCCTCTACCACCCAACAACACCTTCAACAGCCCCCATCCTTCTTCCATAACCACCCATCTTCACCTTCAACCAAACAACAACCATCTCACCCACCATAACTTCATCATCTTCTTCATCATCTCCAAACCCACCATCAACCTCACCAACACCATAACCGAGTTAACTCACCCTCATCATCTTCTTTATAACCACCCAATACCACCATTCTTCAACCTCCATCATCACCTCTATCGAACACCCCCACCACCTTCAACCTCCCACAAACAAAGCCCCTGTAAATCCAAAACACCAAGCCTCCCATCGGAAGAGCTGAACCCGACCCGTACAGCCTCGCAAGTAGCTCCGCTGACACCGCCCTAGCCTGAAACCACGAACTGCCAGAAGCTCCGTGATGCCTTGACCAGCCCACTCGTTGTCCAGACTGCACCGTTCCAACCCAGCATGCCGGAACCGCCCTTGCCAGAAACCAGAAGCTGTTTCACACCGACCGCCGTCAACACTGACCGCCCAGTCGCACAGTCCCGCACCGTTGTCAGCTGCTAGCTCGAAGCCGCGAACCAGACCCGCAGAGCCGGGCCACTTCCCGTTCCATCGAGCATGTACCGCGCCGCTTCAGATCTGCACACGCCGCCGAGCATGGCCCAGATTTGCCGGAGTCCACATCAGCGCGTCCTGCACCACTAGTGCCCGCCCTATCCGCTGAGTTCGTGCACCTGCCAGTCGCTGCCGCTCCTCTGTCTTCATCTGCCCCGTGTCACCGGTCACACCGCCGCTTCTCTGTCCGGCCCACTGACCGCACTGCCGGCATGTCCCCTTGTTTGGTCTTTGCAATGAAACAAAAAAGAAGAAGGCAAAATAATACCCCTCTTTAGTTTTCGTAACTTCTGTTCTCTGATTTTTTTTTTTTGGGTAGAATTGTCCTATTGGGTCAAACACAAAAAAATGATAAAAAATAAAAAAAATAATAATTGAAAAGGAAAATATATATATCTATATATAATGGTAGAGCTACAAAATAAAAAAACATAAAGATAATGAAATGTTTTTTTTTAAAAAAAGCGAAATAGGATTAACCGAATTGTGATAGCTTATTAATCTTGTAACTATTTTGGATCATCTGAGTTGTAACAACTTAATGATTCAAATTATTTTTTTAACACTCATCCTAAACAAACTAATCCTTATCATCCTAAACAACCCAACACTCATCCTAAACAAATTTTAATCATACTTCAACTCAAACTTTTCAGCCTATCTCTTCCTATAAAAACCCATAACCCACACCATTAAGGGACTTTTCAGCTTAAACACACTTTCAATTTTAGCCTAATACACTTTCTCCATTACGTTATCCTTCACAACCACCATCACAATACTCATATTCACTTTGAATTCACCCTCTGCCATAGCCATCTTCATCACTTATTTCATTCCTCTACCACCCAACAACACCTTCAACAGCCCCTATCCTTCTTCCATAACCACCCATCTTCACCTTCAACCAAACAACAACCATCTCACCCACCATAACTTCATCATCTTCTTCATCATCTCCAAACCCACCATCAACCTCACCAACACCATAACCGAGTTAGCTTACCCTCATCATCTTCTTCATAACCACCCAATACCACCATTCTTCAACCTCCACCATCACCTCCATCAAAACACCCCCACCACCTTCAACCTCCCACAAACAAAGCCCCTGTAAATCCAAAACACCAAGCCTCCCACCGGAAGAGCTGAACCTGACCCGTACAGCCTCGCAAGTAGCTCCGCTGACACCGCCCAGGCCTGAAACCATGAACTGCCAGAAGCTCCGTGATGCCTCGACCAGCCCACTCGTCGTCCAGACTGCATTGTTCCAACCCAACACACCAGAACCGCCCCTGCTAGAAACCAGAAGCTGCTTCGCACCGACCGCCGTCAACACTGACCGCCCAGTCGCACAGTCCCGTACCGTTGCCAGCCGCTCGCTCGAAGCCGCGAACTAGAACCGCAGAGCCAGGCCACTTCCCGTTCCGTCGAGCATGTCCCGCGCAGCTTCAGATCTGCACACGCCGCCGAGCACGGCCCAGATTCACCGGAGTCCACATCAGACGCGTCCTGCACCACTAGTGCCGCCCGATCCGCCGAGTTCGTGCACCTGCCAATCGCCGCCACTCCTCTGTCTTCATCTGCCCCGTGTCACTGGTCACACTTGTAACACCCTCCCTAAGGTATCACATGTCTGACTGCCGACTCAAAATCTGAAAAGAAATTCGCACAAAGGTTTGAGTTATGAAAAGGTGGGTTTCAAAATTTCTTCTTTACTGAAAATATTAGGTAATATTGAAAATCATATTTCAACTATTCATTATGCAATATTGACACCAATTAATATTTCATAATTTAAAAATAAATATAAAATTAACAGACTCTTTTTTTTTAACAGTAGCAAACCCCATCATGGGTCCTACTTAATAGCACGGTACAACACTAACGATAAAAATAACATACTTATTCTGTTGTGTATCCATCTTGTTGCATCAGAGATCTATTCTACATCTGTTCTTTGTCAACACTGCACACCTTCGAGTCCTGAATGTCCACTCCTTATTGTTGTCACCCATCTCAGAGTATTCATCGCCCGTTATGTCTAAGACAACTCGATCCTTCTATTATTTGATTTTAACAGTACAGACACAGCAAAACAACATAACAAAGAGGTGAGATCACCTACACCAATACCAACATGGCAGTATAGAGATAACACAAATAACATATCATACAGATCGATCATACCATAATCATGCTATCAGCATTAATCAACTATCATCATCTAATCATTTATTAGTTTAATTATCATAAATAACAAATTACAATAATGTTCTAATTATCATTATCATCATCCAAGTATTCAAAACAATTGTCATAACCAATATCCCTCAATTAATATATCATGCAGATATAAAATGTTCAGATTATGCATGTACACAAGACTCGATTTCTTACTCCATGGAGCTAAACTCAGGTCGGAGATATGATCGAAAAGATCTGCCGGTACCACGTGCCTCAGACCACGTGCTTTAATTCTCATTTCAATTTTTGCACATCTAGCACATACACGATAGTCTTTATTAGATCTTGATTAAGAATAGTGTCTCGGTCAGGATCATCGGTGTGTTGCATCGGTCTAACCTACGGGAAGAAGCGCGACCAACCACCCGTGTAGGCAACCCGCACCCCGATGCCCCCAAGGTCAACAAGTGACCTACACTACGCATATCGCACCCACTCAAGAGGTGTGTTTCTCTTAGGCAATCAGCCATATCCAGTCCTCATTGGACCATTCCAATGCATGTATAATGCACCAAATCCAATCATAGACAAATATGTCATTTTCTCACAAACAGTGTATGGACCTTTGGTTCAACAATAATCATATTGTACTTTCAACAACGAAAATCATGTTATCACGTTTTCATAGTTGTAAAACACTTTTACCGTATTTTCACAATTGCGTAACATTTACATTACGTTTTCATAATCCAAAACTTTTTCGTTATGTTTTCACAATACCATAACACTTCTTTTATATTTTCACAATACCATAACACTTTTGTTACGTTTTTAAAATTTCAAAACGTTTTTATTACGTTTTTACAATACCGTAACACTACTGTTACGTTTACAAAATTTCGTAACATTTCTGTTACGTTTTCAAAATGTTGCAACTCTTCTGTTGCACTTTTAAACCACGTACTAAATTTTAACGTTTTTCTCAATCGCGTAAAAACATACGTTTCTCAAATCGCATAGTATTTTTCCACTGTTTCAAAATCGCGTAACTTAAAAATCATTCTTTTACGTCACGTAAATCAGTTTTCATCATTCTCAAAATATTTAAAACACTTTCCAAATCACATAACGATTTTCCTTCATTTTCACAATCACGTAAAAATAATTCATCACTTTTCAATCATGTAGTGATTTTTCAATAGTAGTTCAAATTACGTAAAATATTTAAACATAATTCAAATCGCGTAGAAATATTTTCAACGTATTTAAAATCGCGTAGAAATATTTTACTGTATTTCAAATTGTTTTTAAGATACGTAAAATATTTTTCAACATTTTTCAATCACATAAAATATTCCTCAATATTTCAAACATTATTTTGGACTTAAATAAATCAATATCATTTTTAACACATTGTTCACAATTGCGTAGCTTAAAAATCACGTTTTTAAGATACGTAAAACGTTTTTCATCACAATTTCATTACAGAAAATATTTCTTAACCTTCAAAAATTCCTTTTCAACTTTTCTCAAAATAATATAACTTTATATTTCATTTTTCATGTTTTCTTACTCAAGAAAATCTTTTTCCACATTTCTTTTCCCAAAAAAAAATCCTTTTCCCAAAATATAATTCACAAAATCACTTTTCCATTGAATTAAATCAATGTTTTTAACTTTAAAAATCACTCTTCAAAACCCAAAGTATGATTTACACGTTAGGAAAATCATATTCTCCATTTTTCTCAAAAATTCCCTCAAGCATTAAAATGCTCTGATTCCCTTTCCAAATTTGTTGTATCAAATTACTTTGAAATTAGCTTTTGTTTCATTTTGGAAACTTGTTCATAAAATCAAGACATTACAAACCTTAAAAAACGTGGGCATGACTATTGAAATCATGAAAACATTCTTTCTTTCTAAGTTGATAGGATTTTGCACAAACAAAACCATTAAAATTTTGTTTTCAAAACCATAAGTCTTATGGTCATAAAAACCAAACCCATTTGTTCAAATTCGTTTTTACTTTCTTTACAAATCCTTTTTTACTTTCTTTGCAAATCCTTTTTCACTTTCTTTGCAAATCCTTAAAATCAACATTTGTCTGTTTCATTCAAAAACTCATATTTAGAAAAACACTTAGCATCTTTTTACACAAAATAAATCAATAAAAATTCCTCCAAAAATTATATTCTTGTTCTCTTGGAAAACAAATCCTTTGTTTATTTTCCATACTCTTCAAATCATCCATTTTCATCTTTCATGAAAATATTAATTTGTGAACACCTATTTTGAGGTGTCTTGTTCAAATCCACCATGTTCTAAGTACTCAAAAATCAATTCTTTTGTTCTTGAAAATTTTCAACATGAACCCTAATCAAGGGCATCAAAACCGTAGCTCTTCCTTGGCTATTGGAGCCAAAAATCAATTTCCTTTCCACCATCAAGTCATGACATATACATATATATTTCATCATAAATAATATAAGCATACCATCAAAGCCATAAAAGCATGTATAGCATATCAAGCATATCATCAAAGCTATAAAATCATGCAAAGCATATCAAGCATAGAAAATTAATCAAAGCTCATAAACACTCACAAATTAATTACATGACCATGGATATGAATCCTCACATGGATTCCACATCCATCAAATAAAATACCATCTCTCACCACCATGCTTGGTTGGTGAGATGGATCTCCCTCTTACCTCTTGAAGATCCTCAAAAACTTCTTGTTTTGCTTCTTTTTCCAAGTCCTTCATCACCAAGAGCTTCTCAAATACAAAACAAAATACATAGAAATTAGTATACTAAGCTTGATTAAGAGGAACCATGGATCAAACATGGCTTAGATCATGAAAAAGAGAGAAGAAAATGAAGTTTCCTTATACTTCACCTCAAAAACCTTAGAACTTGCTCTTGGAAAAACTTCTTGAAAATGAATGATTTAGAGAAAGTCTCCAACATGAAAGTTGCTTAGAATAAGGTAAGGATTCAAGAAATATGGTTGGTTGAAATTAAGAGTGATGGAAGCCATACTTAGGAGTCATGACCGAATCCACCAAGGAGAGAAAAGAGAGAAAATTATCTAAGAGCTTCAATCTTTAGCTTGAAGAATAAGGTTGAAGATGAGTGATTTAGAGAAAGTCTTCAATATGAAAATTGCTTAGAATATCATGTAGATTCAAGATCTATGGTTGGATGAAATTAAAAAAATTTGGATGATGGTTCTTGATGAGCTAACCGTGAGCTTCAATTTGGAGAGAAGGAGAAGGAGAATAGATAGAAGACTTAGGAGTTCAAGTGAGATAAAATGAACATAACACCCCTCCTCCTTTGGTGATTGCCGTAGAGTGAAGAGAGAAAAAAATATATTATTTGATCAAATAATTGGTATTGACTCATTTGAGAGAAAAGGTGATAAAGTGAGATATGAAATGATTTTGGCTTTCTAATGCCTCCTTGACCGTGGACAAGTTTTGAAAGAAAAAGGTGAGAGATGTTATTGATAGAAAGGTGGCATGAATTATCAAGAGTTAATATTTTGGCCCTCCAAAGACTACTTGGCCATGAGCCACTTGGAAACAAAAAAAAAAATAGAAATGAATTGAATATAATATATTTTTCTTTCATCAAACTTGCATAGCCGTAGAGTCAAGAGAGAAAAAGTGAATTATTTGAACAAATAATGGTACTAAATTATTTGAGAGAAAAAGTAATGAAGTGATATAGCAAATGAATAAAATGATTTTGGCCCCCCACTTTTCCTTGCATTGCCGTGGAGCTTCCTTAAAGTAAGTCACCATTATTGACTATTTCTTACTTTGTTCTATTGATAGAAAATGATAGGAATTGAATTGTAATAAGTTGCTTCACAATGGATGCATTGTCGTAGAGTGAAGAGAGAAAAGAGTGATAAAGTGTGATAGGAAATGAAATAATTTTGGCCCCTCTCCAAGAAATTTCCTAAGGATGCAAACAAAGAAATAATGAAACAAAATTGACTAAAGCAAATCATAATTGACATAAAGCATCAATTAATGTATTTGAAACTTTTCCTTTGTCTTCTAAACAAGCCAAAACCGTCCCCTTCCTCTTCAAAAATGCATTCAAGTAGTTGTCTTCATTATTTGCCACCATTTGAAGCATTTCTAGCCATTGATTAATTCAATGGTTAGGATTTAGGTAGATTTTTAATTTTAGAAGACTAAATCTAGGCCATTGGATTTTTCTCCTTTAAATTCTAGTCATTGGATGTGTCTCCAAAAATTAATGGTCAAGATTGCTCCTTCAAACTTTTAATCCAAGGGTTATAATTAGTCTTTGCTACTTTTTAAGACTAAATCTTCACCATTAATTAAATCTAAATCCAATGGTCATAAATGGTCCTTGTTACTTTACAAGACCAATTCTCCACCCTTGATCACTTCTAAATCCAATGGTTATAAATGGTGTTTGTCACTTTTTGAGACCAAATCTCTACCATTGATTTAATCTCCATCTAACGGGTATAAATGATCTTATTCACTTTTAAGATCAAATCTCCACCCTTGATTAAATCAAGATCAAGTCTCCATCATTAATTAAATCAATGGTGGATATCCAAACCACCAAGGTTGACTTAAGCAATTTAATTTATATTTTTATCTGCTAAAACCCTACGAAAGAAAATATATTTACTGTATTTTTATCACCCGATAAATAAATACAGTACAAAACACAGTACAAGAAATTTTCTAACACTGTTTCCGGATTCAGGTTTAGTAAGATCCCATGTCTCCGTCTAAACAGTACAAATTTTTCTATGCGTAGAAATTTTTTTCACTTTGTGGGACCCACCTGGGCCCACGTATGGCCACCTGGGCCCACATACCCCTTGCGGGGCCCACAGACAGGAAAAATTTCAAAATCATCCATAAAATCACAAAAATTATAAAATGCACAAATATCAAATCAGATTACGTAAAATAATTACCTAATGGTAAAAATTAAATTACGTAAAGTTTTCCCCGACCCGAAAATTTTTTATTTTCCTGACGCGGAGTAAATCACTCAAAACGATCAAATACGCTGACGGAATAAACAAAATAATTTTACAGTGCACATAAATTACTAAACAGTAAAATTCTGTTAATTGTCAAAATTACTGTTTAAGAGATACGGAAATTTGGGGTGTTATAACACCGCCGCTTCTCTGTCCGGCCCACTGACCGCACCGCCGGCGTGTCCCCTTGTTTGGTCTCTGCAAAGAAACAAAAAAGAAGAAGGCAAAATAATACCCCCTTTTAGTTTTCGTAACTTCTGTTCTCTGTTTTTTTTTTTTTTTGGGTAGAATTGGCCTATTGGGTCAAACACAAAAAATGATAAAAAATAAAAAAAATAATTGAAAAGGATATATATATATATATATATATATATATATATATATATATATATATATATATATATATATATATAATGGTAGAGCTACAAAATAAAAAAAACATAAAGATAATGAAATGTTTTTTTTTTTTAAAAAAAGCGAAATAGGATTAACCAAATTGTGATAGCTTATTAATCTTGTAGCTATTTTGGATCATCTGAGTTGTAACAACTTAATGATTCGAATTATTTTTTTAAAAATAAATTACTATAAAGATTCAAAATTCATTATTATTATTATTATTATTTCTAGGTAATTTTAGATAATAAAAATCTCATTTAATAGTAAATTTAATAATCAGTGGGTGACGTCTCTAGCGTGACGCGAACTTCACCTATTCAAACCCTAATTTGACTAACAGAGTCGCGACGACCTGTTAATTCAATTTTTTATAAACAAAAAAAAATAAAAAAAATAATAAACATTTTCTTTAAATAAAATCAAACAACCCACAAGTATTTTATAAAGAACTACGTGATTTTGAATTCCTCATTGCACCTGAGGGTACATAAGAGCAGGATTTTTATTTCGTCAAGCCAAAGTTTAAATTTTCACAAATTATTTATTTTTTAGTTTTTTTTAATAAAAGGGGTAAAACAAATATATTATGAGATTATTAAATTTTGTATAATTAATTTAGGGTAACCATTTTAGTATGGATGTATTAGGGGTACTGTGGGGTTAAGTCTCCACCCATCCCTATACATAACCAACTCCCGAATCCAATCTGGTTCCAAAGACCATTTTCTAAAAAAGGTTTTCTAATTTTTCCTATTTTAAATAAAATTGGTGGCGACTCCTAATATATTTATTTTGTTTTGCTGCTCCCGCCGCGATTTACGATCACGACAGATGGTGACTCCGCTGGGGATGGTAAGAGTCAAGCCCATATAAGTTTGTTGTGCAAAATTTTGTAATCTTTGTACATTTGTTTTACCTTTTTTTATTTTTTAATTATTTTAATTAATTTGTTATTAAAACCTTAGGATAGAGAATTTCTCTTGGAATTTTTTATTTGTTTTTGTTTTTGTTTTGCAGGATGCGGGTAGTCTTTAGGATAATGAAGGTTTGTATGCTCCCTACACCCATTACACCTACACATTTATCACACACATTCGAGTAGGCCCTTATACCCAGGTCTAAGTGAAGCCTAAGTTAAGAAGAGGTTGTATAGTGATAGCCATTTTGGATGTACATCCTGTTTGGTTATTGCAAAAACCTTATCTAGAGTGCGCCTTTTTCACGAATGTCCCACACCTAGTGGTTTACCCACTATTTCGTGGTTAACATTTTGAAATTAGACTTGGCTCTATAGACCTTTAGAATAGAAGAACCACCCAATGAAAGTTTTCACGATTCAGTAAAGACCCGTAGATCCTCAGGATAGAAATCCCCCAAGTTAAGGAAATCCCATTAGGACACAAAGGGAGCGTACCTTTCGTTATCTTTTGACTTATCTGTATGCCTTGTGAGTTGTTTAGTCCCTTAATGTGATGAACTATACTGGTGTCCCTCTTAAAAAAAACATAAAAAAAAAAGTTTTTCCCAAAAAAAAAAGGCGAATCACTTTTAAAGAACCAACAACTCACTCATTATTAAATTGTAAAATCATTTTTTTTAAACCATGCATTGATAATTCTTCATCCCCAGGTTTGTTGGAGAACCATTTGAAATTCAGTACCTAAGGACTAGCAGTGAGTATCTTTGATTAAAAATGAAAAGTATCATGGGATCAGATCACAAGGAGGCAATTTTGAAAAAGACCCTGCAACTTAAGGCCAAGAAAGTGGATACAGAGAGCCTAGTGGGTTTGGGCCGAATGCTGAAAAAGACACAGCGTTTGACCTTCACCACAAGATATGGAAAAATTTTGAATCTATTAGAAGTGGACGTGCAAACAGAAGCTATCACTGTGCTAACCCAATATTATGATCCACCATTACTTTGTTTCACATTTCAAGATTTCCAATTAGCCCCTACATTAGAGGAGTTTGAGCAGATCTTGGGTTTACCATTGGAAAAGGAAAAGCCATACCAATATAAGGGTCACTATACATCATTGCCAACCATAGCAGAGGTCTTGAAGGTTCATGTAAAGGATTTACAAAAAGCAAAGCAAAACAGGAAAGGAATAGAGGGATTCCCAAGTAGATACTTGGAAGAGCACATGCGCCACCTAGCCAAGGTTGAAGACTGGAATACCTTTATGGATGTGTTGTCCCTCACCATTTATGGTAGCATCATATTCCCAAATAGTGAAGACATGGTAGGTTTCACAGCAATCGATGTGTTCCTTGCTTGATGTAATGATACCGCTAATCCTGTCCTGGCCATTCTTGCCAATGTCTACTACCCCTTGAATTTATGCTATGAAAAGAAGGGCAAACGAATCTTATGTTGCCTACCGATGCTGTTTGTATGGCTAACGTCCCACATGTTCAAGAGGGGGTATGAGGATCCATGTCCCATTACAGGTCTTAAGATGCTCCAGTTGAAGACTAAGAACGGCCGTGAACGGGCCGAGGAATTAACCAAGCTTGAAGATGGAAAGATCATATGGTACCCATAGCACAAAGAGGAGCAAACTGTGATTTATCAATGTGAAGGTTTTCCTAACGTTCCTCTAATGGGTACTCAGGGGTGCATTAACTACAACCCACTTTGGCATTGCGACAACTTGGCTATCCCATGATGGGACCACCCTCAGAATTGGAGACCACTCCTTTTATTTATGATATGCAGACAAGGTGTACTAAGACACTAAGGAAGGTCCGAGATGCTTGGAGGAAAGTCATCAGAAAGGGTAGGGAATTAGGAGTCAGAAGTTTTGGAGTCAAAGAAAGCTGCAGGCAGTGGGTCAAGAACCGAGCTCAAGAAGTCAAGTTACCTTTTAAAATTTCAGCTAGTAAATCTTTGCCTTTGGCTCTGATAGAAGATGAAGGAGTAAAAGAAAAGCTAGTAGAGGCCAATGAAGAAAAAAGGAAATTAGAGGTATAATTAGAAATGGCTCATCAAGCATATGCAGTCTTAAAGCGTGAAAATTATGAAAAAAGTCATGCTCTTGAAAGAGCTAATAAGAGGCTAAAGACAGAGCAAGAATAGATGACAAGGACCAGAAGATGCTTGGAAGCTGCAAACATGGAACTAGGAATCTGAGGGCAGGAAAGAGATAGGGCACTAGCCGAAAATCAACAACTTAAAGCATTGCTCGTGAATGCCAAAACAACATAGAATGATGCTCTTCAGCAAATGGATAGGATGAAGCAAGAAATGAAAGAGGTGTCAGCAAGATATGAAGACACAATCAAAATTTAAAGATTACACACTGACAAGACAATTGCATGGTTTAAAGCAGCATTATAACAGGGACAAGAAGACTTGCAGAATCTGATAGATCAAGTGAAACAACAAGATAGAGACATCAATGAATGGAAAGAGGAAACCCAATTTTGGATGGACCGCTTTGCGAAACTATCATGCCTAGCTAACACGGCAATTGCAGACGTTCTATATTATTTAAGGGTGGCTGATAAGATGGTCAATTCTCTTAAGACATCGGCAAAGATTATTGACTTCATTGAGTATTGTAAGAATCTTGTTGGACAAATGAAGCAGATGATCAAGGCCCACTCGATTAAAAATGATGTACTCCTCTCAAATGATGTTGATGACTCTTTCGAATGAATAAAGTATGCATTATTATTGTTCCGATCCTATGTTTTATTAGAGACCCATTTCTTTTGAATGAGCCATTCTAAGAAATGTTCATGACAAACAACTTTTGAATGAAACGTTTTAAGAAATAGTCATGACCAAAGAAAATATCAAAGATACTCGCTCAAGTCCGTTTGGCACAAACTAATAATGGTTCTCTAACAAATCAACAATAATCATTGTTGTTTTAACAAATTGTATTTTGACTATTCGTAGGAAACTTGGAATCATTGCGTGACCAAAGAAAGAAGAGACTAATCAAACCCGAGTTCACAACACAAGGGCTTGAACAAAGCTTGCAGCAATGGCAGCTGAGAATGAAGGAAGAAATCTGAGTATAGAAGTAGATGAGATGAAAGAGTCTTAAAGAAGAATGGAGGAAATGTTGTCAGCTATGAGGGAGACCCTCTCCTTGATTAGGGTAGCCAGAGGTATAGGAGTAACTGGAGCACATTCACACCTTCCAAATATTACTGCCATAGGAACAAATCCTGGGCTCACCACTGAAATGC
This sequence comes from Ormosia emarginata, assembly GCA_029884605.1. Classification (NCBI taxonomy): domain Eukaryota; kingdom Viridiplantae; phylum Streptophyta; class Magnoliopsida; order Fabales; family Fabaceae; genus Ormosia; species Ormosia emarginata. Next base: position 7,682,938 of record JAQQTP010000087.1, read on the forward strand.
CTTTTATAGGAGCAACCCCAAATACTGCATCGTTAGTGATTCCTATTGGAGAAGGGTATCATTCATTGGAAGGTACTCAAAATGAGGTTCATGGTAACACCGAGTTCATATGGGAACCACCATATATGTCCATCCCGATGCCGACTGGATTTTCTGCTGGTACTGGACATGCAACTGTGTAGAACGATAAGATAAAAGAAGAATGGATGGAAAAGATGGAGGAGCAAATCAAGGCAATCAAGGGTCCTAGCACATATGGTCCCCTTGGGATAGGATAGTTGTGCCCTATTGCTAACATTATCATCCCCAAGGATTTTAAGATCCTGGAATTTGACAAGTATGATGGGAGCTCCAATCCTTTCTTCCATCTAAAAATTTACATCACCAAAATGTCCATCTGGTCAAAGGACTAGAAGTTCCTCGTCAGTTTCTTTCATGAAAGTTTGACTGGGTCTGCTTTGGAATGGTACATCCAACAAGACCTTTTCAAGATCTCCTCAAGGGACGACTGGGCAAACTTGTTTATGGGATAGTACCGGTTTAATCTTGATACGGCCCCAACCCGAGAGTAGTTGGGAACATTGCAAAAGAAAAATAAAGAGACATTCAAGTAGTATGCCCAGAGGTGGAGGGCCCTAGCCGCACAAGTGCAACCACCGTTGACTCTGACGGAAATATGCTCATACTTTTTGGGGACTTTAGGAGCTCCCTATATTGGGATAATGGCAGGCGCCGTTTACTGAGTCTTTGCTGATTTAATTGTAGTCGGAGAAAGGATTGAAATTCTGGTAAAGACTGGAAAATTGCCAACTGGCAATAATGAAAGTGGTTTCAAGAAGGGGTTTTCCCCTAAGAAAAATGAGCCGGAAATGAGCTACGTGCAAAATCTATAACCTTTACAACCCTGATATTCACCATCCTACCCTATATACCGAGCATCCCTATATAACCCAAACACTTACACTTCCTATCAGACATCTGCATCGTCTCATCTAACTGGCCTAACCGCCCCTCCCACAAACACACCTCAAACCCAGCCACTCCAAATCAATAATGTTCTTGTACCTCAACCATATGCATCAACTCGCCCAATTTGCACTCAATAGCCATCTCCACCTTCGCAAAATTTCCCAAACTACCCACAGCCTCGACCAAACTTCCAAAATCAAGGCCGTTTCCATCCCCAAAACCTACCATCTTTCCCAAAACTGTCCATTCCAAATGCAGATTTATTTCAAAGGTTGTTTGATGCTCACCTAATCTCAGGGAATCCTGTATGTCCCCTATAACCACCATTTCCAGCATGGTACAACCCGAATTTAACTTGTAAGTACCATATGGATATCCCAGGGCACTCAATTGAAGACTGTGAGTCTTTTGCGACTGCGGTAAGGAAACTTATTGCTTATGAAAAACTGGATATTCAAGAGGAGGCTGGACCTAGTATCGTTAACAACCCAATCCCTAACCATGGTGGAAGGAATGAGGCGAATGTTGTAGAGATTGAAAGACCACCAATAAGAAAGGTCATGAGCCTGCGTACGCCAATGACTCAGACATTTGAGGGATTGAAGAAAACAGGATATGTTATCGCTGCACCAGCCTCGTCAATGAAGGATGAGGAGAAGTATGATGAAGAGTCAAGGTGTATTTACCATTCTGGGGAAATTGGACATGGCATTGAGAACTATTGGGACTTTAAAGTTCGAGTCCAAGGATTGCTCACTTTGGGAGTAATACAGGCCATACAAGGGGTAGCTCACTCTGAAGAGGTTAGCGTAGTCGAACGCTTTGTGCTGAAGGTGCCACATCTCAACCAAGCCCTAGCACCAGGGAAAGTAATTATGATGGTCAAGAAGCCAGCGCCATTTACTTATAATGATACTCATTCAGTGCCGTGGAATTATGAAGCTAACGTGGAAACAAAGGGAATCAGGGAAGAGACTTCAAAGGCCCAAGTTGCTGAAATACTTCAGGATGAAGGGTATGTGACCAATATAATTACAAGGAGTGAGCGATGCTATGGCCTAGTAGAAGTAGAGAAGAAAAAAAATGTTAAAGAATTGAATGAGGAGGAAAGTTCAAAAGGAGAGGAGGAAGAATTCTTGAAGATCATGAAACAAAGTGAATACGATGTGATAGAACGGTTGAAAAAGACTACAGTAAGGATATCTCTTCTATCACTCTTTTGACATCTGAGTTGCATCAGAAAGCATTGCTAAGAGTACTAAGTGAAGCTTATGTCAAATCCAATGTTACCCCTGAGAATGTTGTCAGCATGGTGGACCCAGTGAAGCGCATCAACATGATTGTATTTATGGATGAAGAAATCACCTCTCGATATGAGAAAAATCCACGGGCCTTACATATAAATCTCAAATGTAACGGGTATATAGTCACAAAGGTCCTGATTGATGGGGGATCTGCACTCAACATCCTACCGAAGTCAACTCAAACCTCATTGTCAATTAGTGAGGAAGAACTCTCCCCTCGAGAAATGGTGGTTCGAGCCTTTGACGGAAATAAGAGAGGCATTTTGGGAGAGATAACATTACCGTTAGAGATTGGCCCGAGTAATTTTCAAGTGCTATTCCAAGTCATGGATATTGAGTCTGGCTACACCATGCTCCTAGGAAGACCATGGATCCACGCTGCTAGTGCTGTTCCTTCTACACTGCACCAGAGTATTAAATAATTGAAAATGGGTCGGTCATTACCATACACAGAGAAGAAGAAATCATGTTGACAAAACCAGTTTCAGTTCCATATGTGGAAAGTGCAGAGAAAGATGAGGAGAATTTGTGGCACAGCTTTGAGGTAATCGAGGCTAGACTCAGTGAGAATGAACCTTCGAAGTTAACTGTTAATCAGGTGGTGACCCGAATTATGACCAATAATGGGTACTAGAAAGGAAAAGGCTTGGGTTCAAAATTGCAAGGTACTCGGACACCGGTCTCATTTCCAGAAAAGCTAGACAAGTTCGGGTTGGGGTACGAAGCATCTCTAGAGGAGAGAATAGAGAATATAACTTTGGGAAAAAGGAGTGATAAGGGCAAAATGAAGCACATTCCTCATCTAAGGGAAATGTTTCCAACACCAGCTGAGATAATCATGCCCAAAGAACTCTCTCGTCCCTAATACTGTCTCACTATTAATGCACTGCATGAAGAAGGCCTAGAAGACTGTAAAGCAATCTGTCCTTTTGCTGATAAGGAGCCACTAAAGAACTGACAATCTGAACCAATGATTGATGTTATTGTTACTAAGTAATTGTCTAGTCATACTGTAATGGGCAGATATTTGAATCTAGCTATGTTTTGAGCTTATATTTATGTTATTTGAGACATTAACTAAATAAAGTTACATGTTTATTCAGCATTCCTCCTTGTCACACTTTTGGCTTATCTTCTTTGCATTTGTCAGTTTTCTTTCTATATTTCCGTTTAAAAAAAATTCTCTCACTTTCGTTTTATTATTCCTATTCTTTTTGCCTTTCCAACTCCACACAAACTGCTTTACAGGGATTTGAGTCTTGTAGAAGGTCTGCCTCATGAAAGGGACCTTGAAAACTTGTCAAGTGATTCCCTTGCAATGTTTGATGAGGAAAACCCTAGATCTAATGAAGAGGAAGAGATTATTGGAGAATTTGAAAAGATACTAGAATACTTAGAAAGAAAATTTGATGGGGATAATGAGGTGGTTGAAGTGATTAATGTGGGAACCGAAGAAAACAAGAAGGAGTTGAAAATAGTAGATAATCCTGAGCGTATAGAAATGATGGCGCTACTTAAGGAATACCTAGACGTATTTGCATGGTCCTACAAAGATGTGCCTAGATTAGACCCAGAGATAGCGTCGTATAAAATTCCATTATATCCAGATGCAGAAGCGAGAAGGCAAAAGTTGAGGAGGATGCATCCTGACATGTCACTAAAGATCAAGGAAGAAGTGACTAAGCAATTAGAAGCTGGATTCATAGAGGTGTCGAGACACCTAGAATGGGTAGCGAATATTGTGCCAGTACCCAAGAAGGATGGGAAGGTCAGGATGTGCGTGGATTATAGGGATCTAAATAAGGCCAGTCTAAAAGATGATTTTTCGCTCCCTCATATTGATGTTCTTATTGACAATACATCAGGAAATCATAGGTTCTTATTTATGGATGGTTATTCTGGATACAATCAGATTCCCATGGATGTCGATGACAAAGAAAAAATGACTTTTATTACCCCTTGGGGAACTTTTTGCTACACAGTAATGTCCTTTGGATTGAAGAATGCTAGGGCTACATATTAACGTGCTATGGTCGCATTATTTCATGATATGATGCACAAAGAAATTGAGGTGTACGTAGATGATATGGTGCCCAAATCTAAAGAAGGGGAAATCCATGTAGAGGTCTTGCAGAGGTTGTTCGAAAGGCTTAGAAGGTATAAGTTGAGACTCAATCCTAATAAATGTGTCTTTGGAGTATCTACTAGAAAATTACTAGGGTTCATCGTTAGTAGAGAAGGAATAAAAGTGGACCCGGATAAGGCAAAAGCAATACAGAAGATGCCTCCTCCTAAGACTGAGCGTGAAGTGAGAAGTTTTCTCGAGAGACTCAATTACATTGCTAGATTCATTGCTAACCTCACCAGAACATGCGAGCCCATATTCAAGTTGTTAAAGAAGCATCAACCGAGAAAGTGGGATGAAGAATGTCAAAGAGCTTTTGACAAGATAAAGACTTATTTAATGAATCCTCCGGTGTTGGTACCCCCTATAGCGGGTTGCCCGTTGATATTGTACCTAACCGTACTGCCAACTACGATGGGGGCAATGCTGGGACAGCATGATGAATCAGGAAAGAAGGAGCAGGCAATTTATTATCTGAGCAAGAAGTTTAATGACTGTGAAGCCCAATACATGGCGATGGAAAAAACATGTTGTGCTCTAGTATGAACCTTAAAACGGCTAAGACAATATATGCTCTATTACACTACTTGGCTGATCTCTCGAATGTTGGTGTATGCCCTAGAGGCCAATACATTTTGTCTGTATTTACATACATTATATTATGCTATTTTTGATATATGAGGCATTTCATTTATTATGTTATTTTGGTAGACATAATAAAGTCCTTAGAATAGTAAGTTTGATACCATAGGACATCAAGTGGATGACTTGATCGTGAGATCCTATTGGATAGAGCACTATTCTTAAAATGTCCCTAGTCAAGTATTATTGTTAAATAGGACAATAATAATGCATTTTGACTAGTACGTGCGTAGACTGATGACCATATCTCACAGGTCATGGATATGAGATATCAAGTCTACACATGGATACATATTAGAGTAATGATGTATTGGACAGACCCGCCATGAGAACGCTACGTGGATCGCTACATGAGTGTCATAAGCGATTCTCATAGTGATAATGGTGTATGTGGTCCTTTGACCTGAAATCACTACGATTCCTACATGAGGAGTTGTGTGTTTCAAAGCCATCAAACGTCATCTGTAACAAGATGATTATAAAATTAGTTATTAGACATACCGTGATACATGTGGAGGGATGTGAGTGACCTAGATGGGATTTGTCCCTTCTACATAACAGGAGTGATATCTTTGGCCCCCCTGATTGAGTGAGACTACGAAATGCATGGCCATGCTCAAATGAGTCAGTATGAGATATTGATCTCATTTGTTATTACTATGTCTACTTGGGAATTAGGAAACTAAAGATTGAACTAAACAAGGGTGACACGTTCCATGCCTTATGTTCAATCTGGATATCTGGACAAAGGGACTAAACTACACGGAAACATTAGTCACGGATAGGTTATGTCAAATCACTGACATTCTCATTACTTGGGTAGCAGTGATGTGTTGCTAGATACCGCTCACTGTTTGTAATATTAAAATGAGATTTTAATATTACTACCAACATCATGAGAACCTGCAGGGTCGCACAGTTAGAACAGACTAGATTGGAGTAATAAGGATCCAAGTTGGACTCAGATTCAATTGTGGGCCTAACTCATGACAGATGGGTTTAGGGTTGCACAGCTTACCTTGCTACTACTTACACTTACTTAAGGCAGCCACTATTATAAATAGTACTGCTAAGGGGGCTACTACTAGGTTACAACACAACCCTAGCCGCACCTACAGAAAGTGAATGAGAGATAGTAAGGTCTTCTTCTCCTCTCTTCGCAGCTAGCACTACGAAAATAGAGGTGTGACTCCCTTTTGCAAGTCTGTTCGTGTGGATACCACAGAGACATCGTCACTATTACGGTGTTGGTGATTCACCTCGCTTGTGATTATCACGCTTCAAGAGGTAATTTAAAAAAAACTCGGATTATGGACCTTTTCGCATGGATCCTGAGAGGGAATTCTTTTATTCCGCTGCGAGACTTTTGATCCGCAATTCCAAACAGTGGTATCAGAGACACTTGCGAAACCATGATTCGGTTTTCTACTTTTCTTGTTATATGCGATAACATGATTCGTTGCTTTCTTTTGATAAAAGATATGATCTTTATATGTTTTTTCTGAAATCGAAATAATGATGTATGAAACCGTGTTCTGTTTTATTTGTTGTTTACGAAACATGTTGATGTTTCTGAAACCATGAAGATGTTCATATATTTTTGCGTTTTTCTTATATATATGTGTGATATGTATGAATGAAAATCGTTTTGAATGCTTTCTGTTTTTGCGTTTATCTGGTATATATATATATATGTGATATGTATGATTCTGCGAAAACTATTTTGAATGCTTTCTGTTTCTGCATATTTTTTGTATGAGTGTGATATACACAGCAGCACGACACAAGGTTTTGGAAACCTTGTTTCCGTTTTGCGACGACTATGAAGCTTCCTCATGACATGAAGTGTTCATGTCTTCATGCATTCTGGAAACCTTGTTTCTGGATAGGTGATGACGGCTGTGAGGAACCCCTGCGGCACATGAAGCGTTCATGTGTTTGCGGGCCTTAGGGTTCAAGTGTTGTTGCCCTAGCCGTCTTAGAGGCAGAAGGGGTCTAACTCGAATTTTTGTTCAAGTAACCAGTGGTGGTATATGAATGAAAAATTTTGGACCAGGGCGCTGCCCCTGCACCCCGCAAGGGGCGGCCTCCCCTTGATCCCCGCCCACTGACAGGGTAGAGGGATCCCCGTCGGGGCGCTGCCCCGAACCCCGTTTCGTGGTGTGTGATATTTGAAAGTGCAATATTCAAAACTGTTTTTATAATTCACAAAAATAATAATGTGTTATTGCTTTGTGTTTATGTATTCTTAGAGATGCATGGTGCATGGTTATGGCCTTAGTCTTTATTTTATACTATTTTGGTTATTTTAAATACGACTTGCGTGTCGTGCCTTTCTCTCTACATTCTGATTGTACATTCTCTTCTCATCTAACTCCCCTCGAATGTAAAAGAGGTTTCTATAATGTAATCTTCATGTGGAGACAAGGAGACGACATCAAGTGAGGACGTTGGTGGGAGACGCTTGGTGAAGCTGGCATTAATTAATGCTACTCTCTTAGAGGCCATAACCATGTCACATTTATTATATGCTTTATATGTATGAGATGCATGGATGATGTTTATGGTATGTTAAACAAGTTTAATAAATGGTGAGATCTAATAATAAAATTCCCTCAAAGAAAATATTAAGTCATTATGTGATGCCTTCCAATGCGTGGCACTCGTCAAGACTAATATCGATCAAGTGTAGGTCTGCCAAAGCAGGGTGCCTTTATCTATATTAGTAAGATGTGATAGGATAATAGTAATATCCAAATGTCAACCATTGGGTTTGACTTAACTAGGCCATTTCAATAGGATTGAAGGCTTAGAGGCATGAAGTTGGGCTTTAGTCCATTAGATGGATTAGAATAAGTATTATTCACCCAACTATCCAAGAGTGATGTAATTAGAAAGAGTTTCCTACCTAAATAACTAAATTTTGGGTGATCAGCCAAAGCTGACTCAAAACTAGGTGAAATATGGATCTTGGCCCACTAGGAAATCTTTCAATAGGATTTTCCGAGTCAATGCTAAAGGTCATTGATTTGAATAAAATAGTGGGAGACGTATTTAATTAAAAGACCTTGTTAAATATGTTTATAGCATAATACTTATATTTTGCATATTTCTGTTGATAGATTACCATGGCAACAAACACATCAAGTAACTTATCATTGCGATCGGTCCTTGAGAAGGACAAGTTGTCCGAGACAAATTTTCTAGGCAGTACACAGAACTTGAGGATTGTCCTCAAGCAAGAGAAAAAGCTGTATGTTTTAGAACAACCTATTCCTGAGCCACCTGCTGCTAATGCCCCTAGAGCTGAAAGAGATGCTTATAAGAAGCATCAAGATGATGCCTTGGACATTGGATGTCTAATGCTAGCCACCATGAACTCTGAGCTCCAAAAGCAATACGAGAACATGGAAGCCTACGATATGATCGTACACCTTAAAAAGCTTTATCAAGAGCAGGCTAGACATGAGAGATATAAGGTCTCCAAAGCACTCTTTCAGTGCAAGCTGGTAGAGGGAAGCCCTGTTGGTGCTCATGTACTCAAAATGATTGGGAACATTAAAAACCTTGAGAGACTTAGTTTTCCTATGGGCCAAGAGTTGGCCACTGACTTAGTTCTGCAATCGTTGCCGGAGAGTTTTAGTCAATTTGTCATGAACTACAACATGAATGAAATTGACAAATCACTATCAGAGCTGCTAAGCATGTTGAGAACTGCTGAGCGAGAACATAAACAAAGGCAAAGGAAAGGCCATAATGATGGTCCATAAGAATAAGGGCAAGAAACAGCAGAAAAAGCCCCAGGACAAGTGGAAGGGTAAGGGCAAGGGCAAGGAAAAGTCCAAGCCTAGCACTTCTAGCTTGAAACCTGTGGGTGGAGTGGCTAAGGAAGGTACATGCTTCCATTGCGGTCAGACCAGACATTGGAAGAGGAACTGTGCCAAGTACCTAGAGGAGCTCAAGAAGAAGAAGGGAAGTGAGACTTCCACTTCAGGTATTTTTGTTATAGAAGTCAATTTATCTACTTTTGCATCATGGGTATTAGATATTGGATGTGGATCTCACATTTGTGTAAATGTGCAGGATATAAAGAGCAGTAGACCATTGACTAAGGGCGAAGTCGACCTACGAGTGGGAAATGGAGCAAAGGTTGCTGCATTAGCCGTAGGGACTTATTTATTAGCTTTGCCCACTGGGCTTGTAATTGAATTGGATAATTGTTATTTTGTACTGCTATTAGCGGGAATATCATTTCTGTTTCTTGTTTGGACAAGAAAGGTTTTACTTTTATAATAAAGAACAAATGTTGTTCTATTTATATTAATGATATTTTCTATGGTAGTGCACATTTGAGTAATGGACTTTATGTCCTTGATCTTGAAACGCCCATTTATAATGTAAATACAAAGAGGTTCAAGTCAAATGATATGAACTCGACTTATCTTTGGCATTGTCGTTTGGGCCACATAAATGAGAACCGCATTTCCAAACTCCATAAAGATGGATTCTTTGACTCGTTTGATTACGAATCATATGAGACATGTGAATCTTGTTTATTGGGAAAGATGACTAAGGCCCCATTCACTGGACAAGGTGAAAGGGCTAGTGATCTTTTAGGCCTTATACATAGTGATGTATGTGGGCCACTAAACACACTAGCTAGAGGCGGTTTTCAGTATTTCATTACATTTACTGATGATTTCAGTAGATATGGATTTGTATATCTTATGAAGCACAAATCAGAATCCTTTGAAAAGTTCAAAGAGTTCAAGAATGAAGTACAAAACCAACTTGGCAAGAGTATTAAAATCCTTCGATCAGATTGAGGAGGTGAATACTTAAGCCAACAGTTTGATGATCATCTGAAAGAGTGTGGGATAATATCTCAACTCATTCCTCCTGGAACACCACAATGGAATGGTGTTTCTGAAAGGAGGAACCGGACCTTGTTAGACATGGTCCGATCCATGATGAGTCATGCAGACCTTCCAGGCTCCTTCTGCGGACATGCTCTGTTAACAGCAGCTTTCACACTTAACCGTGTTCCATCTAAGACAGTTCAACAGACACCATATGAGATGAGGACTGGGAGACGACCTAGTATGTCTTTTATGAAGATTTGGGGTTGCGAAACTTATGTAAAATATCAAGTTTCTGACAAGCTTGGCCCAAAATCAGATAAATGCTTCTTTGTGGGGTATCCTAAGGAAACCAAGGGATACTATTTCTATAATCCTACCGAGGGCAAAGTGTTTGTCACACGGACTGCTGTATTCCTAGAAAAGGAGTTTATCTCCAAAGGAATCAGTGGGAGAAAAGTAGAACTTAAAGAAATTCAAAGTTCACAGAGTAGCAGCGAACCAATTATGGAAATAGAGCAGCCTCCACAAATCGTTGTGGAGCCACAATCTGCTCTAGTAGCACAAGACCCGCATAGGTCTAACAGGATACGTCGTCAATCAGAGAGATATGGATTTCTCATGACTCAACAAGGTGACGTATTGCTCATGGATCAAGATGAGCCTGTGACTTACCAGGAAGCCATTATTGGCCCAGAATCTGAAAAATGGCTTGAGGCCATGAGATCTGAAATGGAATTCATGTATGCCAACCAGGTATGGACCTTGGTTAACCCACCTGAAGGGGTAAAACCCAATGGGTGCAAGTGGGTTTTTAAGAAGAAAACCGACATGGATGGTAATGTGCATACCTTTAAGGCGCGATTGGTTGCTAAAGGTTTCAAGCAAATTCATGGTGTAGACTATGATGAAACTTTTTCCCCAGTTGCGATGCTTAAATCCGTTTGGATCTTGCTTGCTATTGCAGCATACCATGATTATGAAATCTGGCAAATGGATGTCAAAACTGCTTTCCTTAATGGAAATCTTCTCGAGGATGTGTACATGACACAACCTGAGGGTTTTGCCACTCCACAGGATGCTAGAAAGGTATGCAAGTTGCAATGATCTATTTATGGATTGAAGCAAGCTTCCAGAAGTTGGAATCTTCATTTTGATGATACAATCAAACAGTTTGGTTTCATCAAGAATGAAGAAGAATCTTGTGTCTACAAGAAGGTTAGTGGGAGCACAGTTGTCTTTTTAGTATTGTATGTAGATGATATACTACTAATTGGAAATGACATCCCTACCCTATAGTCTGTAAAGACTTGGTTAGGGAAGTGTTTTTCTATGAAGGACTTAGGCGAAGCCACCTATGTATTAGGTATAAAGATCTATAGAGATAGATCGTAGAGATTGCTTGGCCTAAGTCAGAGTACATACATAGACAAAGTGTTAACAATTTAACATGCATGAATCCAAGAAAGGACTTTTGCCTATGTCGCATGGTATAAGCCTATCTAAGGCTTAATCCCCTTCCACCCAGAATGAGAGGGATCGCATGAGTAAGATTCCATATGCATCTGCAATTGGATCTATCATGTATGCCATGTTATGTACTCGACCAGATATCTCGTATGCTTTGAGCATGATGAGCAGGTACCAGTCTGATCCAGGTGAGAGTCACTGGAGTGCTGTCAAGAACTTCCTTAAGTACTTAAGAAGGACTAAGGATTCGTTCTTGGTATATGGAGCTGAGGAGGAACTAGTTGTAAAGGGTTACACTGATGCTAGCTTCCAAACCGATAAGGACGACTCCAGATCGCAATCGGATTTTGTTTATTGCCTAAATGGTGGGGCTGTGAGCTGGAAGAGTTTAAAGTAGGAGACAGTCGCTGATTCTACCACAGAGGCTGAGTATATTGCTGCCTCCAATGCAGCAAAGAAGGCCGTTTGGATTAGAAAGTTCATTATTGAGCTTGGTGTAGTTCCTAGCATTGTGGACCTAGTGGACCTCTATTGTGATAATAATGAAGCCATTGCACAAGTTAAGGAGCCCAGATCTCACCAGCGATCCAAACATATACTTAGGCTCTTCCATCTCATTCGAGAAATCATCGATAGAGGAGATGTGAAGATATGCAAAGTACCGACAGATGATAACATTGCTGATCCACTGACGAAGCCTCTTGCATAGCAGAAGCATGAGGGTCACACTAGGTCTTTAGGCATTAGAAATATGCCTGATTGGCTTTAGTGCTAGTGGGAGATTATTGGTGTATGCCCTAGATGCCAATACATTTTGTCTGTATTTATATACATTATATTATGCTATTTTTTGATATATGAGGCATTTCATTTATTGTGTTATTTTTGGTAGACATAATAAAGTCCTTAGAATAATAAGTTTGATACTATAGGACATCAAGTGGATGACTTGATCGTGAGATCCTATTGGATAGAGCACTATTCTTAAAATGTCCCTAGTCAAGTATTATTATCCAATAGGACAACAATAATGCATTGAGACTAGTACGTGCGTAGACTGATGACCACATCTCACAGGTCATGGATATGAGATATCAAGTCTACACATGGATACATATTAGAGTAATGATGCATTAGACAGACCCGCCATGAGAATGCTACGTGGATCATTACGTGAGTGTCATAAGCGATTCTCACAGTGATAATGGTGCATGTGGTCTTTTGACCTGAAATCACTACGATTCCTACATGAGGAGTTGTGTGTTTTAATGCCATCAAACGTCATTTGTAACAAGATGATTATAAAGTTAGTTATTAGACATACCGTGATACATGTGGAGGGATGTGAGTGACCTAGATGGGATTTGTCCCTCCTACATAGCAAGAGTGATATCTTCGGGCCCCCTGATTGAGTGAGACTACGAAATGCATGACCATGCTCAAATGAGTCAGTATAAGATATTGATCTCATTTGTTATTACTATGTCTACTCGGGAATCAGGAAACTGAAGATTGAACTAAACAAGGGTGACACGTTCCATGCCTTGTGTTCAATCTGGATATCTGGACAAAGGGACTAAACTACACGGAAACATTGGTCATTGATAGGTTATGTCAAATCACTGACATTCTTATTACTTGGGTAGTAGTGATGTGTTGCTAGATACCGCTCACTGTTTGTAATATTAAATGAGATTTTAATATTACTACCAACATCATGAGAACCTGCAGGGTCGCACACTTAGAACAGACTAGATTGGAGCAATAAGGATCCAAGTTGGACTCGGATTCAATTGTGGGCCTAACTCATGACAGATGGGCTTAGGGTTGCACAGCTTACCTTGCTACTACTCACACTCGCTTAAGGCAGGCACTATTATAAATAGTGCTGCTAAAGGGGCTGCTACTAGGTTACAACACAACCCTAGTCGCACCTACAGAAAGTGAGTGAGAGATAGTGAGGTCTTCTTCTCCTCTCTTCACAGCTAGCACTACGAAACAGATGTGTGACTTCCTTTTGCAAGTCTGTTCGTGTGGATACCGCAGAGACATTGTCACTATTACGGTGTTGTGATTCACCTCACTTGTGATTATCACGCTTCAAGATGTAATTTTTTTTTAAAAAAAACTCGGATTATAGACCTTTTCGCATGGATCCTGAGAGGGAATTCTTTTATTCCGCTGCGAGACTTTTGATCCACAATTCCCAACACCAAATGGATCCTCTAAAGTACATATTTGAAAGCCCTCATGTCTCGTTAAGAGTTTCAAAATGGCAAGTGATATTATCGGAGTTTGATATCAAGTACATGACTCAAAAATCCATCAAAGGAAGTGCAATCGCGGACCATTTAGCTGAAAACCCTCTTGAGGGTGGACAACTAATAACGTCTGAGTTCCCGGAGGGAGAAATATTGATGGCAAAAGGATAAGAAGAAAGAGAGGAGTTTGTGGAAGATGTATTTTGATAGGGCAGTCAATATGTATGGTAGTGGCATAGGAGCTGTTGTTGTCTCGCCAACCGGAAAACAATACCCAGTCGCTATCAAGCTAGATTTTGAATGCACCAATAATGTTGCAGAATACGAGGCCTATGCTAGTGGTTTACAAGTGGCAATTGACTTGGGGATCAAGTAGTTAAAAGTATTCGGAGATTCGGCACTTATCATTTATCAAGTGAACGGTGAATGGCAAACTAAAGACCCAAAGTTAGTGCCTTATCAAAAGTATTTGACTAAGTTGACTGAGAAGTTTGAAAATGCGACCTTCACCCATCTGGCTCGAGACATGAATCAGTTTGCAGATGCTTTGGCCACTTTGGCTGTAATGACCAAGTTGGATATCCACAATAATGTCCAACCCATCTAAGTAAAGATACATAGTGAGCCCGCATATTGTGCTAATATGGAGGGCGAGCCAGACGGTAAACCTTGGTATCATGATATCAAGTAGTATATCTAGCATAGAGAATGCCTAACTGGGGCAAGTGAGGCGAATAAAAAGACTATCCGCCTGTTGGCAATGACATTTTTCCTGAACGAGGAGGTTTTATACAAGAAAAGCAATGATGACACCTTGCTCAGATGTGTGGATGCTTGTGAAGCTCATTTAATCATGATTGAAATCCATGAAGGAATCTGTGGGATTCATGCTAATGGTCATATGATAGCGCGAAAAATTCTAAAGAGTGGTTATTATTGGTCCACCATGGAAACAGACTGCATAGAATATGTTCAAAAGTGTCATAAATGCTAGATATATGCAAATCGAGTCAATGCACCTCCGTTCCCCCGACATAATATGGTATCTGCATGGCCTTTCTCGATGTGGGGAATAGATGTCGTTGAACCAATTAACCCCAAAGCTTCCAATGGTCATCGCTTCATCTTGGTGACAATTGACTATTTCACCAAGTGGGTAGAAGCGTCCTCATATGCCACTATCACTCAAAAGGTATTTTTAAAATTCCTCAAGAGGGACATCGTTTGCAGATATGGAATCCCGGAGAGGATAATCACAGATAATGCTGCTAATCTCAATGATGTTGAGATTCAAAAGTTTTGTGAAAGTTTCAAAATCAAGCATCATAACTCAACTCCCTATATGCCTTAGATGAATGGTGCAGTCGAGGCAGCAAATAAGAATGTCAAGAAAATTGTGGCTAAGATAGTTGTGAACTACAAGGATTGGCACGAAATGTTACCCTATGTTTTGCACGCATATCGTACTAATATACAATCAAGTACTGGGGCAACACCTTTCTCTTTGGTGTATGGAATGGAAGTTGTCTCTCCTATAGAAATTGAGATTCCTTCTTTGAGGGTTTTGATGGAGGCGGAGTTAGAGGAATCCGAATGGGTGAAGACTCGGTATGAGCAGTTGAATATCATAAAAGAGAAAAGACTGGTAGCCATTTGTCATAGACAGTTGTATCAAAGCAGAATGGCCAGATCCTTTAACAAAAAAGTTCATCCCATAGAATTTTGTTCAGGAGATTTGGTTTTGAAGAAGATTCTCCCTAATCAAGAAGATGCTAGAGGAAAGTAGGCTCCGAGTTATGAAGGCCCTTATATAGTCAAGTGTAACATCCCAAAAATTAGTAATTTCAGAATAAATGATCATTTTACAATATTTGAGATTTTCTAGAATTTTTATGGATTTTTCTGAGAACGCAGAATATTTTAATATATTCCTCGTTTTACGTGCGTACTGAGCTCAGAATTGCTGAGGTCAGTGTAACGCTCCGAAAACTAATTATTTCGCCACCAATAGTCATTTTCTAATATTTGTGATTTATGTGAATTTTTCTAGAATTTTTCGGAAACGACGAATATTTTAATATATTCCTCGTTTTGCGTGAAACTCGAACAGAGTCGTGAAAACGACTGTAGTGCTTCAAAAATTAGAAAATTATATGACGAATAGTCGTTTTATAATATTTGCAATTTTTGGGAATTTTCTAGGAATTTTCTGGAACCGTCGAATATTTTAATATATTCCTCGTTTTGCGTCTTGTGTGTGAGAGAACAGGAGAAACGCGATGTTTTCTCCGAGAACCTTGGACTATGGACATGTCGACGGGGATCTTACTAAACCCGAGACTTGACACAGTTTACGAGGTTTCATAATTTTCGAGAAATTCTAACGAGATAAAAATAAATCAATACAAATGAAAAATTCATCTGTCGGATTAATTAAATACGACTACATCAATTGTAACTATTATCTATTGGATAATAGTGTGTAATAAAAATCCTATCACATTATCCTAATGCAATCTACTTTATGTCTAATCCATTCACTTTAATTCAAATTTAATGTTAAATAATCAAAGCTTCTTTGAGAAGCTTTGACCAAATATTGACCCAAATACCCTTAGCTTCTCTTGGAAGCCAATTTTCACTCTCTCTTCTCTCATCATTCACGGCTGGAATGCAGCCAAGGGGAAGGGAAATTGCTTCATTTCAATTATCCAATTATCACTTTAATTCATTAATTTCAAGACCCTTTCTCTCTCTTCCTTCTTCTTCTTCTTCACTTTTCTTTTCTTTTCTCCTCCTTCTCTCTACCTCCACCATGAGCACGAAATTGCAGCCCCTCCTTCCTCCATTTTTGTTCATCTTTTCTCCTCTCCAAGCCCATTTCTACACTTGCCTTCACCTCCTCTACCTTCTTTGTGTAGAAAGTTTCTCCATTTTCCATTTCTATCTCCATTTTCTCTCCACCTCTTCTCTTCTTCCTCCTCTTAGATCCGAAAATTCCAGCCACCATTAGAGAGTCTCTTCTTCACTTTTCTCTCCATAAACACCATTTCTAGACTCCTCTTAACCTCCTCTACACTTTCTCTTTAGAAAATCTCTTCAAAAATTTAACTTTTCTACCCCTCCTTCTTCAAATCCGAAAATCACTCCTCCATGGATGGCCAAGCTTTTTGATTTTTCTCTCCACTAAACACATTTATACACTCATCTTCATCTTCTCTACAAGTTTCGTTTGGAAGGTTTGCTCAAAATCCAACTTTGTCTCCATTGTCTTCCAAGGTAAAGATTCTTGATTTCTCTCCATTTTCTTCTCATTTTCGATTTCCTTGGTTACCTATGTGACCAAGGATCATTCTTTTCAAGCTTTAAATTTGTAAATATGAGAATTTGACCACTTTATGGTTCTCTTGAAGGTGGAATCCGAAAATTACAAATCAAGGAACCAAGGAGTTGTTTTCTTGCATTGTCTCCTCTAGGTAAGAGGAGACTACTCACTTCAACCACTTATGGTGGTGAGAAGACTTTGTGTGTGTGTGTTGATGGAGAAATCCATCCTTGTATGCTCTTTGTATGCTTGCTTGAATTATGAATTTTGTATAACTTAGTATTCTTGAATTTGATTGATACTTGATTATGCTATTGAATATGTTTGATATATTAATTGTGCTTGATCATGTTGGGGTTGCTAAATGGAAAATTTGGAGTTTCCTACCTCAACATGGTGCCACGGTTTTGATTAGAAATTAGGGGCGAATATTGGTTTTGTATACAAGTGAAATAAGACTTATATAATCAAAGATTGAATGATAGTATTAACACTAACGAATGGAAGACTTTGAGAGTTCAATACCCAAGATGGGTGCCACGGTTTTGGTCTTGGTAAAAGACAAGTGGATTGATTTTGATGATCTAAATTTAAGTGAATTAAGAGTGTAACATATAATGTGATAATTGTGACCTTAGATTGATTTGTTGTATATAATGGTATGTTGGATTGGATTATGTGATTGGAAATGGAAGAAAAATATTTGGGAATCTCTCTTGGAGAGCTACGGTTTTTAGGGTGAAAATTAGATAAATTATGGTTAATGCGTAACAAGCATTAGACTAGAATTAATCAAGTGACAAAATAGAATTTAATGGAAGAAAAGTTTGAGATTGAAGCCTAAATGATGGCTACGATTTTGAGGTATAAAGATTAGGGTTCTTGGTGAGCTAATTTGATAAGTGAACACTTAAATGAATTAAGGGAATGACATGTAGTATGATGACTTGAGAGAATTTGGGATTGTAACCATTGTGAGGCCACGGCCTCTAAGGCAAGTTTTAGGTAAGTATGTGGTTTGGATAATTTGGAAGCATAAGTGATTAGGTAATTAGAAACCTATGTAATAAATGGACAACTAATAAATTGGAAGAATTTAGTATAGTCAAGACTTCATAAATTTTAGAAGACTAAGAATGAGACCATTGTAAAACTTAATGTGATTCTAAGTGAGTGAAGAACAAGAGAGTGTGAGGCTTAATAGCTTAATTAATTTACAAGTTATAGGAAATCGAGTTGCCTTGGAATACTAAGCTAGTTGCAAGAATTGGATTTGGTCATGAACCTTGAAAAGAGGAATAAATTCTAAGTTAGGATTCATAATGAACCTAATGATGCATTAATTGACTTGATATTGATATTATGTTGTTATGGGTCCATGTGAGTGACCATTTGTACATTGATGCTTATATTGGCCTAATGTGGCATATTATGGAATTGTATGAGATTGTGGATCATAAATGTTCATGCATAGTGTCTTATGCATTGTGAATGTCCTTGTGGACTGTTGTAAGGCCAAGTTGCCTAGGAGATTGAACACACCTTAGTGCGGGTGCGAATAGACAAGTGTGGGTCGTGTTATGACCTCGGGGCGTCGGGGTGCGGGTCCCCCACATGGACAGTTTAGAGCTCCTGTGTGCCGTGGGGCAAACCGATGCAAACACACCGACGATCCGGACTTGACACTGTCCTATATCATGATCTAGTGTAGAATGTCTGTGCAATGCCATGATTGTGCACGAGAAAATTATTGATAGCACTGGCCTCGGCAGGAGTCACAGACATATCTCCTGATCTTTCTCTCCGACTGTTTGGGTTTAGCTCCATGGAGTAGGACTTTGGGAAAGCATGCATATGAACTATGATGCATTCTGTCATCATTAATGTTTATTTCCTATAATTGTGACTGATTTGATTATTATTACTGTGATGATTGTCTGATTGTTGTGTTGATTCTTGGAAATACTATTGTGATCTGTCTGCTATTGTCTGTTGTTGTTCTACTTTACTATAAATGTCGTTGTTATTATTATTTCTTATTATTGCTTACAATTGCATTGCTTTTGTTATAAATTCAGTTGTTGCCATTGATAAATATATGAACTGTATTGCTTTATGGGCGCTCTGCTTGCAGGTGTCATTTTCTTCTTGCCATAATGGTAATGAAGGATGGGTGTCTCACCTCTTTCCTATATCTTTGTATGTCTGTTTTATACTTATATTGATAAAAGATCGTGAGGAAGATAAAGAGGGACCACACCTTGGTTGATTGGATTGGGCGTTGGGACAAGGTTTCTTCGGCTACGTACGAGTGCAGTTGCGTGGAGGCATTGATGCGACTTGTTGATTTGGGACTCCGGCGTCGTATGTGTATATGGGGTTGCGGCTTTGTCCGCTAGTAGTACCTATCCTGGGTCACTACTTTTCCCCCTTTTTGTGTTTTATTCCATTTGTATTTTATTGGACTCGTAATTGTTATATTCTATGTCATCGGTGATTTGTGTAAATTGACTATATATATATATATATATATGTATAAGAGATATGATTTTATTTCAGTGGTTGTATCATGGCTTGAATACATTCATATTTCATTCGAGGCTCATATTTTCTACCTATGCAAATTGTCAAAAAAAAAATATATATAGACTCTTGAGAATTTAAGTTACTATTATCATGTCTGTGACACACTTGGATTTAGTAACTGTGGTGTAATGACGATTATGCTTCGGTTGCTACATCAAGGGGTGTTACATCAAGCAGGCATTTTCAGGAGGGGCGTTAATTTTGCAGAACATAGATGGAGAAGTATTGTCAAAACCCATAAACACTGATGCCGTTAAGAGATTTTATGCCTAAAAAAAATAAAAAAAAAAGGCCTCGTTAGGTTGAAAACCCAGAAGGGAGGCCTAAGCAAAAGTTAGAGCAATAAAAAAAAAGTCCGTTAGGTCGAAAACCCGAAAGGGTGACCTAAGCAAAAGTTAGGACAAATAAATAGGAAAAATCTCAAAGAACTGAAGCTCCTTGAAATAATCACCAAATTGGGGCAATTTTTATCTGCATTCAATTGGCTATACTGGGGCAAAATTGTTGAAAGATTAAGGGAAACATGTGTTGAAGAAAGTAGCAATAGAGACAGTGGTTGAATTATCAAACGATTACAGGGAATCAATTGAATGAGGAACAAGGAACCAATACTGGGGTAAATTTTCGTTCCCTTGAAACTTTCTTTTGTTTCTATGCTTTCATCCTTCAAGCATGTGTCTTACTTGATATGTATGCACAATTGATTACCAGAGAAATAAAAAAAAGTTTGTTCATTCAATGAATTTCTATCCATTCATGAATGCATGCTTAACTCATTAAGTTATGTCTCAAATAAGATAAATTTAAGGGCAACAGTTTGACTTTGACAATTTTACAACAATCCTTCAATGATTGAGTTAGATTAAAAGATCTCAGTATATAGATTGCAATGTGACATTTGAAATGATTTATTGTCAAGAAGGAAAAGAGGAGACGAAGCAATAAAAAGTAAAAACAAAAAATGAAGAAATGAAGAAGAGAAAGGGTCAAGAGGATTTCAAGTCAACCAAAGGGTCTGATGAAGAAAAGCATGTGAACAAGGATTTGATTGGTCAAAGCTTTCCAAAGTCATCGCTGGTTCGAATGATCAAAAGAAAAGAGAAAAAAAGAGAGAAAAAAAAGAGAGAGAAAATTGACACTGGTAATCGGCTCATTGCATGTTTTGCATTTTAAGTTTTGAGTGCATCAGCTCATTGCATTTTAAGTTTTGAGCGCATCGGCTCGTTGAATTTGCATTTTGAGTTTTGAGCGCATCGGCTTATTGCATTTTAAGTTTTGAGCACATCGGCTCATTGCATTCTAAGTTTCGAGCGCATCGGCCCCTTGCATTTTAAGTTTTGAGCGCATCGACTCATAGCATTTTAATTTTTAAGTGCAGCGGCTCATTACATTGCACTTTAAGTTTCGGGTATCGGCTCTTGGTATTTTTAGTTTTGAGCGCATCGGCTCATTGCATTTTAAGTTTTGAGCGCATCGACTCATTGCATTACACTTTAAGTTTTAAGTGCATTGGCTCATTGCATTGTACTTTAAGTTTTGAGCGCATCGGCTCATTGCATTTTAAGCTTTGAGCGTATTGGCTCGTTGCATTTTTAGTTTTGAGTGCATTGGCTCCTTGCATTTTAATTTTGGAGCGCATCGCTCTTTGTATTTTGTTCTCACATTATTTTCTGTTTCTCCCGAACAAAATTTGAGTTCATTTTTTTACTCGTTCCTCACTATAATAAAATGAAAAGTTGCAGTTATTCTTTTTATTTAGTAAGAAACAAGTAAAGAGAGGCAACTGTGAACACCCAATTTTGTCCGAAGTATTTTGTAAAAAAAAATTAAAAAAAATAAAAAGAAGAGAAAAAAGAAAAGACTCATCTTTGGCCCATTACCCAAACCATTGACCCAATATTCAGCCCATAATCTATTTTCCTACCTATTAACCCATGACCTATGATCCAACCCCTTAACCCATGATCCATGATCCAACCCGTTAACCCATATACCAGCACTTATCCTAAATCAACCCCAACACTTATCCTAAACAAACTAATCCTTGTCATCCTAAATAACCCAACACTCATCCTAAACAAATTTTAATCACACTTCAACTCAAACTCTTCAGCCTATCTCTTCCTATAAAAAACCATAACCCACACCATTAAGGGACTTTTCAACTTAAACACACTTTCAATTTTAGCCTAACACACTTTCTCCATTACGTTATCCTTCACAACAGCCACCATCACAATACTCATATTCACTTTGAATTCACCCTCCGCCATAGCCATCTTCATCACTTATTTCATTCCTCGCCACCCAACAACACCTTCAATAGCCCCATCCTTCTTCCATAACCACCCATCTTCACCTTTAACCAAACAACAAGCATCTCACCCACCATAACTTCATCATCTTCCTCATCATCTCCAAACCCACCATCAACCTCACCAACACTATAAGCGAGTTAACTCACCGTCATAACTCACCCTCATCATCTTCTTCATAACCACCCAATACCACCATTCTTCAACCTCCACCATCACCTCCATCAAAACACCCCATCACCTTCAACCTCCCACAAACAAAGCCCCTGCAAATCCAAAACACCAAGCCTCCCACCAGAAGAGCCGAACCCGACCTGTATAGCCTCGCAAGCAGCTCTGCCGGCACCCCCCAGGCCTGAAACCGCGAACCGCCAGAAGCTCCATGATGCCTTGACCAGCCCACCCGTCGTCCAGACTGCACTGTTCCAACCCAGCACACCGGAACCGCCCCTGCCCGAAACCAGAAGTCGCTCCGCACCGACCGCCCAGTTGCACAGTCTCTCACCGTCACCAGCCGCTCGCTCGAAGCCGCGAACTAGACCCGCAGAGCCGGGCCACTTCCCGTTCCGTCAAGCACGTACCGCGCCACTTCAGATCTACGCACGCCGCCGAGCATGGGCCTAGATTCACCGGAGTCCACGTCGGACGCGTCCTGCACTGCTAGTGTTGCCCGATCCGCCGAGTTCGTGCACCTGCCAGTCGTCGCCGCTCCTCTGTCTTCATCTGCCCAGTGTCACCAGTCACGCTGCCGCTTCTCTGTCCGGCCCACTAACCGCACCGCCGGCGTGTCCCCTTATTTGGTCTCTCCAAAGAAACAAAAAGGAAGAAGGCAAAATAATACCCCCTTTTAGTTTTCGTAAGTTTTGTTCTCTTTTTTTTTTTTTTGGGTAGAATTGGCCTATTGGGTCAAACACAAAAAATGATAAAAAATTAAAAAAAATAATTAAAAAGGTAATATATATATATATATATATATATATATATATATATATATATATATATATATATATATATATATATATAATGGTAGAGCTACAAAATAAAAAAACATAAAGATAATTTAATGTTTTTTTTTTTAAAAAAAAAATAAACAGATTAGCTTAGAGTTGATGACGAACATTTGTTAATCTTGTAACTATTTTGGATTATCGAGTTGTGACAACCTAATGATTCGAATTATTTTTTTAAAATAAATTACTATAAAGATTCAAAATTCATTATTATTATTATTATTATTATTATTATTATTATTATTATTATTTTCTAGGTAAATTTAGATAATAAAAATCTCATTAATAGTAAATTTAATAATCAGTGGGTGACGTCTCTAGCGTGATGCGAGCTTCACCTATTCAAACTCTCATTTAACTAACAGTCGCGACGTCCTGTTAATTCAAATTTTTATAAACAAAAAAAATAAAAATAATAATAATAAATATTTTCTTTAAATAAAATCAACTAACCCACAAGTATTTTATAAAGAACTACATGACTTTGAATTCCTCATTGCACTTGAGGGTACGTAGGAGCTAAATTTTTATTTCGTCAAGTCAAAGTTTAAATTTTCATAAATCATTTATTTTTTTAGTTTTTTTAATAAAAGGGGTAAAACAAATATATTATAAGATTATTAAATTTTGCATAATTAATTTAGGGTAACCGTTTTAGGACGGATGTATTAGGGGTGCTGTGGGGTTAAGTTTCCACCCTTCCCTATGCATAACCGACTCTCGAATCCAATCTAGTTCCAAAGACTATTTTCTAAAAAGGGTTTTCTAATTTTTCCTATTTTAAATAAAATTGGTAGCGACTCCTAATATATTTATTTTGTTTCGTTGCTCCCGCCGCTATTTACGGTTGCGACAGCTGACATACTGGACTTGGATGTATCAGTGATATTATGTAATTGTATGGGCGATTATATAATATTATTAATCTAATGGTATTAGACAATTGTATGAGCAGTTGTTTTAATATCATTTAGGAATAGTCCAATAATGATTTGTGTTATGCATTGAGTTATCATGCATTGTGAAAGTCAGGAAGACTATGTTGTTGTGAGACAGAGTTGAATATTACACCTTAGTGCAGGTGAGAATTGCGTAGTTACTATCAGTTATTGATTTTGGAGGCGTTGGGGTGCAGAATGTCATATGTGGCCAGATGGTAGTACCTCTGCGCCATGGTATCTGATGCAAACACACCGACGATCTCGACGTAGTTACTACTCTTTTCGTGATCTAGTGAAGAGTATCTTGTATAAGCCATTTTGCGTATATTGAGATTATTAGTTTTAGCACTTTAAATTGAGGCTGACGATATACAAACATGTACTCCCATTCATTCTCTCTGATGTTGGTTTAGCTCCATGGAGTAGGGGTTTGTCCATTGTGGATATGGCATGATCAGTATTGCAGTGTTGTGCACACTCAGTATACATTGTCATAGTATGGTCAAGGTACATATTGTGGTGTCATAGTCATTATATATATTGTGGACATATGTCGTTATAGTATTGTTAATGTTTATATTATTGTGAGATGTGTTTACTGAAGATATTTATGAATTGATAATATGAAGCTACTTGTGATATTTGTATGTATGGAATGACTTTGTTGTTCGTATCGTTTCTTTGCTACCATATTGATATGCGATGTAGGAGATTTCACCTCTTTGGGTTTTGTTCTGTTGTTCTGGTTTATATTTACATTTGGTGAAGTCTGTGGTGGCAACAAGGCAGAATCTTCTTTAAAAACGTAGCTTGTGAGGGTACTGACACATGAAGTTCACATCTGGTTTTCATGCTCGTTGAGTTTTCTCGTTAGTGTAGTTATCGTGCTTTTATGTAGGATCCGTCATAGGATTTGCTACTATTCTTCTTTGAGTTTGTAAGTTTTATGTTCAGAATATTATTAAATATTATGTGGTGTATGTAATGTGTGTATTAATCAGTTTAAATTATTTCAGTATTTTCTATATCTTTGGTAAGTTTAAGTTATCAACGAAAGCAATTTTATAACCCATATTTTATAACATTAAATATTTTACAATTTAATTATAGTTTGATAAGTTTATAGTATAAAATGTAATGCCCTACGGAGGTTGTTACAGATTATGTGAATACAATAACCAATTAGGAACTTACCTAAAACAGATTTTTAAGGGCTTTAATCGATTATTCAAGTAACATAACCGGTTATAGGCCTAGCAAGAATAGAGTTTTACACTCTTAGGGTTGAAAGCAACCTTAGTAAAGCTATGTTTTGGTTATTAGTGAATCAAACAAGTTAAGAGTAGTAGGATCTCTAGATGCTCTAGTTTCACCTTTATGGTTGAAAACAAGCATGTACAAAGAGAGTTACTCATTTACTTTAAATAGTTAGAGTTAACATAGTAGTATATACTAGTATTAGAGAAATACTCTATTAACTCATTTAGTTGAAATCAAATGGAATGTTTAGCAAGAGTTGGTTCCTTTATTTATTAAAGTTGAACCATAGTACACAACAATCCTAACTAAGGGAGCAAGACAAGCCCCTTGACTTTGCAAAGGAGTGAGAAAATCACTTTGCTAAGGATGGAGTTGTGAGACAAGGAAGTGAGCAAAACACCTTGTCATGGTAAACAAGTGAGAAAAATACTTTACCTGGTAAGGTAGAAGAGTGAGATAAGCACTCTACCTAAGACAAAAGTAGTGAGTTAAACTCTTTGTTAGATAACATGAGAAGTGAGAAAAACACTCATGTAAATGGTAGAAAAGAGTGAGTCAAGCTCTCTACCAAGGGTAATAAGGTGAGATAAGCTTATTACTCAGAGCAATAAGATAAGTTAAGTTCTATGCTAGGAAAATGAGTGAGACAAACAATTTGCTAAGTGAAATTGATATTTTACAATTGTGTAGGTACTTGTTTAATATTGATTGCAAGTTTTTAAGCTTATAAATATAAATTTATTTATATGTATCTTTATATTAGTGTCATGATATATATATATATATATATATATATATATATATATATATATATATATATATATATATATATATATATATATATCTTATTACTGAAAAATTTTATGTTCTCACCCCATTTGTATTTCATGGTTTCATGGTTAAACAGGACAAGACCCTTCCGAGGAAACAAATAAGAAGAAAAAGAAAAAGAAGAAAAAGCCACAAGATTAAATAATTTTAGTTTATGTTTTTCATGACAACTATTGTAAAATTTGTTACTTTGAGTTGAGTTCTGTTATATATATATATTACACTTTGCCCCTAAGGCTTTTCATGTAAATATGTATGACTTTCCGTTACCATGACTCTCCATAATTATTTGTTTAAATATTATAGGATAGAATCTAAGTTAAGTTAGCAGTAGTATAACTAATATTATTTATCTTTGTATATGATGTGTGTGTGTGTGTATATATATATATATATATCGAGTTACTTGTATTAGGGTCTTACAATGCTTATCGTTATTGGTATTTTATACCAAAATATTCTTCATATCATACTTGTCATTTTCATAAAATTTCATAACTTTCTAAGATATTTAGCTCTTATGTTACTATTCTATTAATTCCTCCTCGGTATCCTTAAAAATACCAGTTTAACTCAACTGATTCTCCAAAATTTTATACAGCTCTTATAAATGGTTCTTAGCTAGGAAATAAATTTTTCATATTTATTTCCATAATATCAACTAATTTTATAGATACTTTAATTATTCTATTGTGTTCAATGTTACAGAATTACGCTCAAACTAGTTCAGAGAACTACCTAAATTAACAGATAACTCTTACCAATATTACCGAGCTACTATAACTTTGATTAGATGACTATTAAATTAGAGAGAATGTTACAATTAACAGGTCAAAGACCTGGATATTTTGAAAAATCAACAAGGCATTGACTTGGATATTTGAGAAAATCAACATGATAAGAACTTGGATATTTTGCAAATCAATGGGCCAAGGACATGAATACTATGAGAAAATCATCAGGGCCAAGAACCTGAATATTTTAGCAAATCTACAGGCCAAAGATTTGGATGCTTCAATAAAATCAATAGGCCAATAATCTAGATATTTTGCAAATCAATGTGCCAAGGACTCGGATATTTGGAAAATCAACGAGCCAAAGATACGACCCACAATTTTAAAAAATCTACAGGCCAAGGACGAATATATTTTGCAAAATCAACAGGCCAAGGAACCATATATTTTGGAAAAGAAAAGGCAAATTGCTCGGTAACTGGATACGACCTGTAATTTTTTAAAATTAATAAGTCAAGGACCTGGATATTTTGCAAATCAACGGGCCAAGGACCCAGATATTTTGAAAAGAAAAGATGAGTTGCACAGCAACTAGATACGACCCTGCAATTTTGCAAAAGAAAAAGGCAAATTACGTGACAATTGGATACGACTTGTAATGTTTTAAAAATGAAGAAATTTTTTTTCCTTTTTTAGTAATGATTCGAACTAAATTACAACATAAGAAGGCTCCAACCAATTAAACCATTGTTCACACATTTTCTCCCATTAGATCATTCATTGAGCTAGCTTATGAATGAAAAAGAAAATGAAAATGCTGATTGTAATGAAAGCTTTTTCAAGAAAAAACTTATGAATGTTCAATTACTGTGTTTCAACAGTGTGACCTTTTTATTGAGATATTTAATTGTTAGAATTTAAGTGAGAAACAACCAATTATTATAACCCACGTCATTTGTGAACCATATTCGTAGAAAATTTTTATAGCATATAGCAGTTCTCCAAAGAAAATTCAACCTTGTTTTTTTTCTTTCTTACTTGCTTGATCTTATTTATTTACTCATTTTCTTTATTCAATTTTTTTGTTATTATTTTTTTACTTTAGTTACTAATTATTATTTTCATTATTTTACTCACAGGTGGCTCAACCCACAGAACAAAGTAGTTCAATTTGCTAAAATCATTTGGACCAATGACCACATAAACCCAAAATTCACAATCCATGGTCCCAAAAATCATTAATCATTTTCAAAATCCAAATAAACAAAAATTCTACAAACATAGCTTTAAGAAAGACATCAGAGCCTAATTACTAGATTAAGATTAATCAAATCAGCAAAACAAAGCCAGAGTGGGTTCATTCAAAGTCGTATCATATTCGATCTTCTTTCTCCTTTAGTTGGAGTTCTCTCTCCCTCATGCAGGAGTTTCTCTATTCCTTTGACAGTACATCCCTGAGCTTGGCTCATTAGTCTTCCTAATCATTTCCTAATCTTGAATTCTTTGCCTTTGATTCTTGCTTTGTTTGATTATCACTTTCATGGACAGCCTTTAGGAGGGCCAGTCCTACAACTTGGAGGAAGGAGGAGGCTTGGAGGGTGACACCCTTGAGCTTGATTCAGAGGAAAGGGAAGCAGAGAAGCTGCTAGAAGAACTCTGGTTGGTATAATTTTTACTGAAAAATCCTTAAACAAAAATGTAGTGGAAACCTTGTTGTTCAAAGCCTGGGGGAGAGAGCCTAAGGGTTTATCAATCACTAACATGGGCACAATACGTTTATGTTCAACTTTTAGGAAGAGAAAACTCCACGGAAAGTCCTAATGGAAGGTCCATGGAATGTCATGGGTCATTTGTTCAGCTTGATTCAACAAGCTTATATTTTTTAAGTGAATTTTGACCACACAGCTTTTTGGGTCCAAAATTATGGATTGCCACTAGAAAATCTCAATACAAAAAATGAATGCAAGATAGGAAGCAAGATAGAAGAGGTGCTGGAGGTAGAAAATCCTGTGGACGGCCATCTGCTTCAAAGCTTCTTAAGAGTTCGAATAATGGTGAATATTAAAAACCCTCTACCGACTGGTTTTTGGGTACCAACTACCAAGGAATGAAATCCCAAAATCTTGGATTATGTTGAAGCATGAAAAGCTCCAAGACGACTGTTTAATTGTGGAAGAGTGGGACATGACCAAAGAAATTGCAGAGAGGAAAAAGTCATGGCTGTGTAGGATCCTTCGAGGCCAAGATATGGTCTTGGGCTTAGTGTTCTGATTACTAGATCTTGGCTATCATTGGAGTTGATAATAGTGAATGAACCAGGAGGAACAAAGACTTCCAAGAAAGAGATTAAGCACATAGAAGATCCAATGTACATGAGGCGCATGAAGGGGATTTTTCTGATCATAGCATCACGTCAAGTCAGGGGGTAAAGACTACTTTCTATGCTGATGAGCACCAAGGGGTACGAATGGAGGATGAGGAAGAGCAAATAGTATCCACAAAGCCTACTTTAGAGTAAAGAAAGAGTTAGAATAAAAAATAGAGAGACAAATATTAGTAATTTGTGTATATTTTTAAATGAATGAATATAAGAGGGTTAGTATTTATTTATACAAGAAGACTACTGTACATAAAAGAAAAATAATAAATTATAATTATGTATTAAAAATAAATTAATTTTGTACTAAATCAATTACAATCATTCCTAAAATTAATTATGATCAATCATAATCTTAATTATAATTAATCATGCAACACCCCCTCAAACTCAAGTGAATATAGAAGAAACCAACTTGAGTCTGAAAATTAGAGTGCAAAATTTACTAAGATGATAAGCTTTGGTGAATAGATTGGTTGAATGATCAAGAGTGCTAATGGAAATGAGACGAAAAGCACTACAAAGAATGTGTTAACGAATAAAGTGACAGTCAATCTCAATATGCTTGGTGCATTCATGAAAAACATCATTGTAAGCAATCTGAATAGCACTCTTATTGTCACAGTGAAGAGCAGTAGAAGAAGACTGAGAAAATCTCAAGTCTTCAAGAAGCCAACGTAACTAAAGTATCTCAGATGTGATATCAGCTAGTGCCCGATATTCTGCTTCAGTACTAGAACGTGCAGTTAAAGTCTATTTTTTGTTTCGCCATGAAATAAACACATCACCAAGATAAATACAATAGCTAATAGTGGATCGTCAGTCAGTGAGATCTCCACCGCAATTAGCATCAGAATAAGCTTGGAGAACCAATGAGGAGTTGACTGAAAAATGAAGTCCATGAAACAGAGTTTCTTTTATATACCGAATTATACGTAGAACAGTAGTGTGACATCCCTAATACAATTATTAATAACGTATCCGAAAATACATATTAGGAACTTAAATTAAGCATGTCATGTATAACTAATTTAAAATTTTTTGAAAATAAATATAAGTGATATACAAAATATGAGTCTTTCGTGGTTGAATTTATTTATATTATGCATGTACTACTATGAAAGGATATTTATACAAGGATACAATTTATATTATAGTACTCAGTAATTACATAATATATTACAAAATACTAATTTTTGCATCACAAGTACAAAATAATATTAACTTTGTTCTAGGTCTTCTGCTTCCTTTGCTTGCTACCTGTAGCACGCGTTCCTAAAAATATTATGGAAATATAAATAGGATAGGAGTGAGAATTCTAAGAATTCTCAGTAATACTATTTAAAAATACGTGTCATCATAATACTTCTAGCTACTTCGGAGAAAAAATCACTTCTAAAAAAACTCAATTTATAACGTAAGAAGGTAAAAAAAGCCAAATCCAGTCATTCCTCTTCTCAAAACAGAATTCCATTTCATAATATTTTCTAAAAACAATTATTATCAAACACCACAATTTTTACAACCATAAGTAATTTTAGAAACAAATTCCAAATAAGAACCATAATATTATACTCATGCAATGATTTTTATAACATATCAAAGTCATAGTATGACATCTGCAAATATCCTCACAAACACATTTCTATATAAATAACATAATATTACGTTTAAATTCAATTTCATCACAATGCTTATTTAAATCACTTGGCAGTAGTCTGCTTTCAGGTTAGTGCGCTTCAACCTTTCATGACGATTCACCAGTCATACAGAACTACTCTGAGTAATATTAAATTCAATTTCAAATTCTTCTCAGTGCTTCATTATCCAATGTTCACTACAAGAAAATTAAGATTTAGCTATGGACAAATCTGCCACTAAAGGGTAAAAATCCGTCGCTAAATTAAATTTAGCGATGCAGCGACGAATTTCTCCATCGCTAAAATCATTGCTAAATTGCTCCACGCTAAATTTTAACGATGAGAATGAGCCTGTTGCTAAATTTAGCAACAAATTTTTTTCTCGTAAATCCGTCGCTATACATGATTGATCCCCAATTGCATTTAGCAAGAGATTTTTCCGTCGCTATCCATCACTAAATTTAAACTAATGTCTTAAACAACATTAGTTTAAATTTAGCAACGAACTAATCCGTTGCTAATTTTTTTTTTGTGAGTAATCTAACCCCTATTTTTTTCTTCTTGTAGAACTGTTTAATTTCTCATAAATTGAATACAATAAAAATACTACTAAACATAAAATAATATCCATAATTTACTGCATAAAATCAAATATATATTAACATAATCCAAAGTATCATTCCAAACAAATAGTTTGAAATTATCTACATTATATCAAAAGATAATGCTAATAGCACAAAATGCTATACATAGACCTACACAAGTTATATGTCTTCCTCAGCAAAAGCTAAGTCTAAAACCGTCTATGTAGAAGTTAATATTCATGGGGTGGATGAACTAAGACCATTTGGTGATGCTTGTGTAAGATTCTCTCTCTAAAAAGTACTTGAAAGTAGCCTAACAACAGTTTGCACTTCCTGTTGTACCATCTCTTGATGGACCCTGTGAAAGCAATTGAAATGGTGGATGAGAACACCATCTATGTTGCAGCTATGACAAAAGTACCTTAAAAAAATTGTATTACAGTTATGACAGTTATTCTTATGCTCGACTTTGACATCACCGTGCTTGCTTGCCATGCAAAATCCTAGCTTTTCAGTTTCTATTTTTAATTTCGAGAAACTGGATCAAGACAGCAAACTAGCATATGAAGTTCACACATCTCTAACATAATTAAAACCACACATATACAAGAAATTCAAATAGCACATTATTAGGCATGTTACCAAGTAAACACCATGAACACGTCATGACCGATAACAAGAGCAAAAACTAAATGCCAGGATCATAGGCAAGTCCACAATTCTTTCCTTTTAAAGCCTTAAGAGAAACCTCAGTACGTTTAAACAAAGCCATGAATAAAACTTTGGGATAATAAAATCAAATCAAAACATATTCTAAAAGGATATCACAAAGACTCAAGGGCCTTGGCATTCCACTTTCAATCATCCCTTAACATAATGAAGTTAGTATTCTACCATACATGTTATCAAGTGAAGACCCTAAACCCTTACTTTATCAAAATATTGCTAACAGATTGTAATATATTAAAATGCAAAAATAAGGACTAATGTCAAACCATTAGGCTCCGATAATTTTGTAATAGAAGGTAGCAATTAATTAACTAAACACATCTTAAGAGAATGAAAGTAGTTCCAAAATCTTGAAAGTTGGATAATCGTTTGCAGAGAATAAATACATTTGGTCATAATCTAGCTAATGAAACTCAATCTAAAATAGTTAAAACGAACCACTTCTAAAACTCCAAAGGTAACAAAAGAAGCATCACTAAGTCAGAACATCAATGTTAAAAAGCAATGGCACATGAAAAGTTCCAAATGAACATTTCACCATGCTGAAATTCAATGGCATACAAATTAAATAAGTACTCACTATCCTACAATCAAAGCAGGAGCCAAGACTTCAGTCCATGGAATACTTGCTTCAAATAATATGTTTAGAAATGCTTAAATTACATATATAGTTCTCATACAAGTTACAATGTTTCCTATTAAAGGCTGCTTCGTAAATGGGCTTCATAAATTAGTTTCTATAATCATAAAATATTATAAAACATGAAGATCAAACTTATTAGGAATATCGTCTAAAAACCTCTTATAAACTATGTCAACCATTTTCTACTATTGCCAAGTAAGGAATATACTCAACAGCGTGTGCATTACAAAGAGGATTTGTAGATACTTATTGTTAATAAGTTTAAGATAGAAAATAGTTAAAACCTTTAATACATATCAAAGCATTTAAAACATATGTTAATATTCTACAGCTACATATGAATGATGAAATCTTTAAGATGCATTTGCAAGATGCAGCTATAGGGACTCACACCCCTAATATGAAGAGGTAGACTTAGCAAGTATGCTTAAGATTTAGACATGACTGTGAATTGCTTTGTCCAGACCATGGAATGAAGTAACTCACACTCTCACAAAGCTTGTTTGTAAATCATATTCTTTAGTCCAAAGAAATTTTATTGTTCATAATCTATTATATAGTCATCAATGTTCCTATGTCAATATAATCACACCCCTAATGTGAATATCTCCTCCCTCATTAAATAATTATCACAGGTATGATTTTTTTTCTCACCATCAGCTACCAGAACGGGTATTGAAAACTAAATATCACCATATAAACAACAATAAACTTTGAACAAATATGCTCGACAAGCATCATTCAGGAAGGAAAAAAAGACTACCCTATTACATATATGATATAATTACTTAACTGAACTGCATTGACATCAATCATACAATTAGTTGTATCTAGTAATGATAATATCCAGTAATTTAATCCATTGGGTTAGCTAAAGGGCAACAAAAGTTCCACCTACAACAACATGTGTACACACAGGTACAGTACACTAAGGATAAAGGGAAAAGATTCAAATATTGATGCTTGTATTGTTTTGTTCGCTGCCAACTTGAATCAGATAAACAAAGTACATAAGATAAGACAGAAAGTGCACTGTAGAAAGCGAGGCAAGAGAAGACAAGGTGTGACAAGTAACTCCTATCATAGTTGAACACTTAGCTAAAAGACCCATTCTAAAAAGAACACCAGCAAAACACCAACACTCCAAAAACACGTTCCTGGCCACATAAGCATGCAGAAAAATAAAGATGACATCCTTGTGCTATGGCAGAACATTTAGCATAAAACACATAACACAAACATAAATTCAGGTCATTATAAGCATAAATTGATCATGCAGTGATCCATGAGATAAAACAAAACCACTTGATTCAATGGCTATGCATTTCAAAACCCTCTCCAAGGGGATTAAACCTAAAAACTAATATATTTCCTATTTTCAGATCAATGAAAACAAATAGTGCTCGAAAAATTTCATCAGTCAACAAGTATTGCACCAACCTTTATCCCATAGGCACAAAGGTAAAATCAAACATATTCATGAATAAGGGAAAAGAAAAAGGACAAATTCCCCCTAACATGCTGCACTACAATGCAAATTAAACACCTGCAAAATATGCTGCAAAGATAGTCAACAATCAATGAAACTGAGCCACATCCCCACTTACATCATGTTGCATTTTAACAGCTAGTCTAGAAACAAAAAAAGAAAAAAGACAGAGATTTTGACTGTATTCATTTACTCATGCCAATACCAAACAAAACCATTATATTAGACACAATGCTTAAGTCGCAATATCGTGAAACATGCAGCAAAGGCTATGTGAAGCGAAAATAGAGTAGTTTAAGATATCCACAAGCTCAATTATATGATCAAACAGAAGAGTGAAAGCTAAAGCAACCTAGTCACATATTCAAAAAGATTATAAAACAAGTTAGAACTCTCATTCATGAGACCAACAACAGGAACTCAAGTAATATGGACAAGTTACCATGTCATGGATCTTGAACTAAAATTACAGCACATCATATTTAAAAGCTCAAGACAACAAAATTTGAACACAAAACATTAAAGATTTAGATTCCCCTCAACCTCTACATCTTGCATTCAATCAAAAGCACTAACAAAAGCAATGTCTATCAGCCATTCAAAAACAAGATCTCTTAAAAATAAAAACACAGTGGATAATAATATCAAGAAATGCTACAATCTTTTTATACATGTACCACCCATCTCATAACACTAAGTCAGTAGAAACTTAGCTCATTTACTGATGACATTTCACAAAAACACCCATACTAGAAGAGTTGTTAGCAGATTAGAAAACTGTACAACTAATTTCAAAATCAAAGTTAGACCCAAATTCTTTTAGTATTTTAGATCACCAGAAATAAGATAAAACAAGAAAAAAAAATACAACGAATAGGTAACATGCATTTTACAAGATATGCCCTTGACTGAATAGGTAACAGAATAGGTAATTGGCACAGAATCTGCCCCCTCGCACACCCTCACGACCACCCAAATGTCCTCCACGAACAGCTGCGTGTTCACAAACTGTAACGCCTCCATGGGCCACCCCAAGACTTAGAAACCCGAGTTCCACCCCTGCCACCACCGCTTCTAACACCGTGACTCAGAAACCCACCCACAACCCGGTGACTCAGAATCACCATCAGGGGCGCCCAATCCCCACCACAATTCCCATTTTGCTTCAATTGGATTCTCAAACCCGTCCAGCACCAACCTGTACCCTTCCTCAGCAAGTTCCGTCGTCGAAGCCCCTTTCCCCACCCAAACGAATCCAAAGAGAGAGAGAGAGAGAGAGAGAGAGAGAGAGAGAGAGAGAGAGAGAGAAAGGACAGACCTGATGAGTGAGAGTGAGAGATACGAGCTGTGAGAGATACAGTGAGTGGACAATGACCCCATACGTTACCTGCGACGTGAACGGTGAGTGAGAGTGAATGGTGAATGGTGAGCCCATACGATGAGTGAACATGAGCGAGAGGGAGAGGATGAATGGTGAGTAAAAGTGTGTTGGGGAATGAAGTGGGGATGAAATTTGGGACAAATTTTAGACGAGGGCGAACGGTGAGTGAGAGTGTGTTGGGGAATGACGTGGGGATGAAGTGAGCTGAATGAGTGCGGGTGAGTTTGCAAAGAAATTTTTATTTTTAAAATATTTAAAATTTATTTCTTTTTTTAACTTTCAGAAAATTATTAAAAAAGTAAAAAAATAAAAAATGAGAATAAAATAGCGAAAAAGTTTTAGTGAGAAAAGATTTTGCGATGGATTAGTGAGGGTATAGCCCTCCCAAAAATTAGCTACGGACTAATTTGTCGCTAATCTGTTGCTAAAAGACAAAAAATTCTAAACTTGCAATGGAGAAATTTTTTTTCGCAAATTCCATCGCCAAAGCATGATTTTAGCTAAGGATATAATATCTGTCGCAAAATCCGACGCTAAATCATAATTTTCTTATAGTGATTCTCACAAAATTAAGTCACCTCATATAACCTGAATTCTAACTTGGTAATAGTCTGCTTTCAAGTTGGTACACCCCCACCTATTTATGACGATTCACTTGTCACACAGAACTATTCTGAGTATCCTATACAGCTTAGCAATATTTTGCTTTCAGGTTGGCACACTCCAACCTTTTTATGACAATTCACTTGTCACACAAAATTATTCAAGATATTATTATTTACATGAAGGAAACTGGGGCAAGTGAGAAAAACTAGTGAGGGATTTAAAGAATATAGGATTCCATTCCTCATGGAGGTTCATCTCTATAATTCTAATGGAATATTGGATACCCTTCTCTCATAGAGGATCAACTCCAGAATTCACTAATGCCCAAACAAATCCAAATACACAAGGATACTCACACTTTGGGAATAGCATACTAAAATCATGCTCCTTCACAAAATTCTCAATCTTTGTTTTAGGTGTGATCATTGTAACACCCTAATTTTTGTTAATTATGTTTTTGCCCTTATTGTACTGTTTTTTGATTTCTGTGTGTTATAAAATTAATTTGACTGTTTCGTAACTGTATTTGATTGTTTCGTGTGATTTCTTTCAAGTCGAGGAAATAATAATTTTAAAGTAGGGAAAATCTTGTTTGATTATTTAGAGTTGGGCGATCTTACTAAACCAAATTCGAATAATACATATATCAATCTTTTAATTTTTTGGATTTTTCTATATAATAAAAATATTTATCATGCAGAAAAATCTGTGGGACCCACATTTGCTTGTGGGACCCACATTTGCTTGGTGGGACCCACGTTTGGGTTTGTGGGCCCCACTTTTAGGAAAAATTTATCAACATAAAAGGCTTATAAAATTCTAGACCAAAAGGTTAAAAATCCATAAAATTGGTTAGATTTAGTAGATTAGTTAATTTAAAACTTAATTTAATAGATTAGTTAATTTAAAATCTAATTAAGTTAATCTAAAGGGGTTAAGTGATAATTAAATAGATTAAAACCTAATTAGTTTTTATCAAATTTTAATTAGACAAATGTATTAGTATAATTAAGTAGAAGATTAAGGATTCTAAGTAAACTAATGATTAACTAAAATACAAAGGAATCTAACTAACTTTTAATTAAACTTAATTAGGAGGACTTAAGCATAAATAAGTTATTAAAAATCAATCAAAATTTGATTGAGTTTCCTATAGCATTTTCGGCCATATGCTATAATTATTCATTCAATTATTCCATCAAAATGCAATCATGAATCCTAGAAGCAAGTCATCCACCCTTGAATCAATCAAAGGCCATTATTAAGTCTAGTTTGTCAACAAAGGAGACAAAGCTCCATAATTGATTGCTAGATGGCCATGCATGATAGAATAAGGCTATTATTAAGCCAAATTTGTCAAAAAGGTGGTTAGCTTTTGCATGAGTGTCCTACGGCAATGCATAATGGAGGAAGACTATATTCACTTCATAATAATTCAATTATTCATTCTATCATTCTAAACCTTCATCCATTTCTCTTTCTATCAAGAACTTAAAGAAAAACTCCTAAGTTCCATTTTCCTACCATTCGGCCAACACCATTTCTTCTACTTCCATCCATCAAAAATTTCATCCAACTTCATTTCCTAAATCTAAACCATATTCTAAGAACATCTCTAGTTGTGAGTTTTTGCTAAATCATCCATTTGGAGCTTAGAAAATCACTTTGAAGTTTCTTTCCTATAAGGTGAAAATTCTTGTTTCTTGTTTCTAATTTGATTTTTGATGTTCTAAGCCATGATTGATCCATGGTTTATCTTTTTCATCCATAGTTTATGACTTTATAATTTGTTTAAGCTTGTTAGATTTTTGTTAAAGCTACACAAATTTTCTAAGGAGGAGTCCAAGGAGATCTTGTCTTCCTTATAGGTAAGAGGGAGATTTAATCTCATCAACCATGTGTGGTGGTGAGAAAGTGGATGTAATTGTGGTGAAGAATCCATAAGGATTCATTCACTTGGTTGTTTGTTTTGTGATTAATTTTGTGTGCATGTTTATTGTCTTTTCTTGTTGTGATTAATTTTGTGTGCATGTTTATTGTCTTTTCTATTTGTGATTTATTATGTATGCAAGCATCTTTATAGCTTTAATATATGGTATGTGTTCATAAATATATGTATATGTTCATGGATCTATGATAATTATTGTTGGATGTGCAAATATGTTGAGACTTGCAAAAGTGTTCCAAAGAACACAACATGAAGAGCTTATGGTTTTTACTATGAAAAGAGAACCAATATGTTCTCAACCATTTTCTAAAAGGATAACCTAGTTGATCTAATTAAGTTAAAGGATTTTTCAATGATTTAATGGATGAAAAATAATTTTAAACATGGTTTGTATAAAAATGGTGATTTTTGGCCAAAAATATATTTTAATGTTTAATTGATCCAAAATTTATTTTCTAAGTGTAAACTAGTTTATTGACCTAAAAAGAATTTATTTACAATGGATTTTCAAGAACCAAATAAGTAAACAAATTTTTATTAGAAGTCTAGTGTATGAAAGAAATAAATTTTTGACACTTGAAAATACTTACCTTTGAGTTTTAAAGTATGTTAGCAATTTTTAAAGTGTATTTTATGGTTATAATTAAATAAAGGAATTTTTAAAAGGAAAACGTAGAAAATATTACTTAGTGGATTTTCTAAATGAAGTGTTATCAAAATTGATTAAGAATGAGTAAGTATTGAAGAACGTTTCAAAATGGCATTTAGAAAGCAAGGAAATATTTTACGTAGTTAAAGAATAAAATTAACTGTAGAAGAATTTATTAAAATCGAATTTTTGGAAAAAACGTCAGAAATTATTACTTAGAGTAATTTTTGTAAGAAAAATGGAATATAATGTTCAAATAATATTTTTAGTTTGGAAAGTTTCAAAAATTTAATTTGGAACGTCAAGAAATATTTTATACAGTGAAAAATAGTAGAAATAGCTTACGCGTATTTAAAATGATGATTTTTAAACTACGCGATTGAGAAAATGATTTAAAAATGTTACGCGATTGAGAAAACGTTGAAAAATATTTACGCGATTGAAAAACGTTTGTAAAGTGTGACGTAATTGTGAAAATGGGATAAAATATTTACGCGACTTATGGAAACAGTAAGTTTTTACTGTCGGGTCAAAGTGGTGGACCCGGACACGTTGGGAAATAGTACTGTGAAGTGGAGACATACTATTTTTGGAATTATTGATACTAAGGGTATTTCTATAATTATGGTGACAATGAGGATATTTATGTAATTATGATTCATGGTGATACTGAGGGTATTTTTGTAATTATGGATCATTACATACATAGAGTGGTATATCAATTTGGTTGAAATTGACGATTGCTGACGAGATGAATTACAACCGTGTTGCGGGTGTGATAGGCGTAGTGTGTTCATGTGGAGAACTTGGAGGCGTTAGTGTGCGGTAGATTCCACATGTGTGGACAGTTGGTAGCTCTGCGGGCGTGGTAACTGAAAACACACACTAGCGATCTCGACAAATACTATTCTTAATCAGGATCTATTGGGGATGTCTGGTACTATGCCTGGACGTACACGACGTATTTGACTGTGTACTATTTACACGACGTATTTGACTGTGTACCATTCACACGACGTATTTGACTGTGTGCTATTTACACGACGTATTTGACTGTGTAATAGTTGGTTGAGGACGATGTACGGACATGTCTCTAGGATCATTCTCTCGATGTTTGTGTTTAAGCTCCATGGAGTAGGAGCAGTCCGAGTACATGGCATATTTAATCTGCATTCTTGTGTGATAGTTATAATTTGATTTATGATATTTTGCATGTGTGATAGTGTGAATAGTTATAATTGGATATTTTGCATGTGTGATAATATGAATTGTTATATTAAGCTTGTTATATTTGTTTGTATTGTCGTTTTCTTTCTTGCTATCTTTGGTAATGATGTAGATTGTCTCACATCTTTATATATATTTTTCGTATTATTATTTATGTTCAGTAAAGTCGTTGAGGAAGTAGAAGAGGAGCAATTGTTGGATTGTCAATACAACGAGGAGCAAAGAACCGAGTGACCAGTTCGAGGAAGGTGAACCTCGAGATCATCCATATCATATGGATTGATTTCGGCGTGGTATGGTGTTATCGAGTATTTTGTCTTCCGATAATCTTCCGAGGAAGATTCTTCTGAGGATCGAGAACTTTTAGTGTTATGCTTGGGTTTAGTTTATGGTTTGCTTTAAACCCAGACAGTTTCTTATTTTTAATTAATGAGTTTGTAATATGTAAATTATTTGTACCTATTAAAAACAAAATCATATGTATAATTATGGTGTGTATGTAATAGTTTTTTTTTTTTATGTTGTTTATTTTATTTTATAATATAATGCTAAAAAAATTATTTTTACAACCTATATTATTATGTATTACGTAATAAATTATAACTTGGGTAGAGGTTATTATTATTATTTGGAAATGTGACATCCCCATTAGGGTGTGACATTTTAGTTGGTATCAAAGCCCAAGTTAGAGTCTTTTGGGGTTGTGGTTGAGTCTGTTTTTTCTTGTGTTGTGTGATTTTCTATGATTGGTGTCCGAAAGGATACATCTGACTTTGTTTTGTCTTGTATGATTGAAGAAAAAGATGTCTAGCGGAAGAGGAACGCGTGCAAACATGAACCGTAATGTTGACCCAATGACTGCAGCAGCTGAGGCTATGCAGCGTATGGCAGAGGTGATTACGCAACAAAATGAACGAGCAGCTCAACAGCAAGATGCGACTGCTGATGCTCTAAACTTGTTTGAGTTTAGGCACAATAACCGCCGCAGTTTAGAGGTGAATTTAATCCAGAGAAGGCGAGTCTTTGGATCCAAGATCTCGAAAAGATATTTGAAGGAATGGGGTGCGCCAATGATCGAAAGGTGACGTATGCTACATTTATGCTGAGAGGGGATGGTGAGAACTGGTGGAGAGGAACCCGACGCTTACTACAAGCTGAGGGAACTGAAATTACCTGGGAGGTATTCTGTGAAGTATTTTTGGAAAAGTACTTTCCTGCCAGTGCTCAGCATGCCAAGGAGATGGAATTTCTTGGTTTACGTCAGGGCAACATGACTGTCAATGAATATGCTTCTAAATTTGAGAGCTTGTCTCGGTTCTCGAGACTATGCTCAAACTCGACGAGAATGATACGTGGAAATGTCGTAAGTTTGAGGAAGGGCTGAGGGTAGAGTTGAAGAGAGGAGTGCTACCCTTAAGGATGAACCAGTTTCATGCTTTGGTGGACACATGTGTACGACTCGAGGAGTTGGAGCCGTCACGTGATCCGAGGAATCGTAACTTTGGACCGACTAGGTTCCAAAGAGGAGGCAACAACAACAACAATAACAACCGATTTCAACGCAAGCCGTATTCGAGACCACCGGGGAGTCAGCCTCAACGTCCATCTATTGGAGGAAGTTCTAGTGGCAACAAAGCTGGTACAAATGTGGCGTTTACGCCAAGATGTTTTAAATGTGGAAAGAGTGGCCACATATCTAGAGACTGTTCAATCAAAGGGCCAATCTGTTTCAAGTGTGGAAGGCCTGGGCATGTTTCTAGAGAACGTAACCGGTCGAGAAAAGAAGCCAGTTGTGAGCAATGTTCGTGCTACTCAGCCACGATCTGGAGGCGAGTGTACACGATGAGCGGGCCGAGGCTTCTCGGTCGAAGATCTTATTCGGGGGAAGGTGTCGTAAAGGTAATCTTTTGACTGTACTATATGATTCGGGTGTGACGCATTCATTTATTGCGTATGATTTGTGTGGATCGATTGAAATTGCTGTGTCCTCTTTGAGTTTTCAATTGATTGTTTCTACACATTGCCAAGCTTTGTTGTTACATCTAAAGTATGTTTGAACTATCCTATTACCATAAATGATCGAGTCTTTTCGGTCAATTTAATTTGCTTACCTCTTGTTGAAATAGATATAATATTAGGAATGGATTGGTTATCTTCTAACCATATCCTATTAGATTGTGCCAATAAAACCTTAGTATTTCCTAAGGATGAGATTTCTAGATTTTTAACTACCGTCAAAGTCAAATCTTTGTTGAGGGACGAAGCTCAAGGATACATGCTGTTGTCTTCTTTGGAAGTCAAGAGTGAAAGAGATGTGAATGCTATTCCAATAGTGAATGAGTTTTTGGAAGTTTTTCCTGATAATGTACCTGGCTTACCACCGGAAAGAGAAATCGAGTTTGCTATTGATTTGGTACTAGGAGCAGGTCCTATTTCGATTGCACCATATCGGATGTCGCCATCGGAATTGGTGGAGTTGAAGAAGCAATTAGAGGAATTGTTGGAAAAACAGTTTGTGCGACCGAGTGTTTCACCGTGCGGAGCGCCAGTACTACTAGTCAAGAAGAAGGATGGAACTTCTCGTCTTTGCGTAGACTATCATCAGCTGAACAAGGTCACAATAAAGAACAAATATCCACTTCCAAAGATCGATGATTTGATGGACCAGCTAAAAGGAGCATCTATTTTCTCTAAAATAGATCTGCGATCAGGTTATCATCAGATTCGTGTCAAGGTAGAGGATATACCTAAAACAGCTTTTCGAACTCGTTACGGGCATTATGAGTATCAGGTGATGCCGTTCGGAGTGACAGATGCTCCTGCAATATTTATGGACTATATGAATAGGATTTTTCGTCCATACCTAGACAGATTTGTCGTTGTTTTTATCGATGACATTCGATATATTCCCAAAATAAGGAAGAGCATCTTTGAACATCTCAAGTATAGTTCTCCAAATTTTAAAGGACAAGAAGTTGTATGCAAAATTGGTAAAGTGTGAGTTTTGGTTAGAAGAAGTTCAATTTACGGGTCACGTAATTTCCAAGGAAGGTATTGCGGTGGACCCATCGAAAATAGAAACTATTTTGCAATGGGAGAGGTAGAAGACGGTAACCGAAATTCGAAGTTTTGTTGGATTGGCCGGATATTATCGGAGGTTCATTGAAGGTTTTTCTAAAATAGCTGGACCTCTTACGCAACTCACAAAGAAGAGTCAAGCTTTTGATTGGACGAAAGAATGTGAGGCAAGTTTTCAAGAGTTGAAGAAAAGATTGATGACTGCAGTGTCTTGATTTTGCCGGATCCTAACGAGGCTTTTGAGGTGTATTGTGACGCTTCTTATCAAGGGTTAGGATGCGTGTTGATGCAAAAGAGAAATGTGGTAGCCTATGCTTCAAGACAGTTGAAGGTTCATGAGAGGAACTATCCAACGCATGATTTGGAGCTCGCTGCAGTGGTTTTTGCGTTGAAAGTGTGGAGACATTTTCTGTATGGAGCTGTGTTCAATGTCTTCAGTGATCATAAGAGTTTAAAATACCTGTTCAATCAAAAGGAATTAAACATGAGGCAGAGGCGATGGTTAGAGTTCTTGAAGGACTATGATTTTCAACTTCAACACCATCCGGGAAAGGCGAATGTGGTGGCGGATGCTTTAAGTAGAAAGGTGATCAGTGTTTCTACCATGATGATAAAGGAGGAAGAATTGATCAATCAGTTTAGAGATTTACGATTGTCAGTGGAATTGGCACCAGGAAGGATTCATCTAAGTAAAGTTATTATTTTGAATGACTTGTTGGAAGAAATCAAAGAAAAACAGGATAAGGATCCATATTTGCTGAATGAGAAAGAACTTTTGAAGCAAGGTCATAAGGCAACGGTTGAGGAAGGATCTGATGGAATCTTAAGATTTAAAGGAAGGATTTGTATACCTGATGATCCCAAGCTGAAGCAAGCGATTTTGGACGAAGCTCATGCTAGTAGGTTAAGTATGCATCCGGGGATGACAAAGATGTATCAAGATTTAAATCGGATGTTTTGGTGGCCAAGGATGAAGAGAGATGTTGCAGAACGTGTGGCGTCTTGTCTGGTTTGTCAAAAAGCAAAAGTGGAACATCAAAGACCAGCTGGTATGTTACAACCTTTAACTATTCCCGAGTGGAAATGGGATAGTATCTCGATGGATTTTGTTCGGATTGCTAAGAACTAAGAAGGGTCATGATTCTATATGGGTTATAGTTGATAGGCTTACGAAGTCAGCGCACTTCTTGCCGATCAATATCAAGTATTCGTTGAAACGATTAACCCAGGTGTACATTAGTGAAATCGTTAGACTTCACGGTGTACCCTCAAGTATAGTTTCTGATAGAGACCCGAGGTTTACATCAAGGTTTTGGCGAAGCCTACAAGAAGCCATGGGGACTAAGTTACGTCTGAGTTCTGCTTATCTTCCGCAGACTGATGGTCAAACGGAGAGGACTATTCAATCACTGGAAGATCTTTTGCGTGCTTGTGTGTTGGAACAACAAGGGAGTTGGGATGAATTTCTGTCTTTGATAGAATTCACCTACAATAATAGTTTTCACTCAAGTATAGGGATGGCACCCTATGAAGCACTTTATGGGCGACGATGCCGAACACCTTTGTGTTGGTATCAAGATGGGGAAAGTATGACCATT
This sequence comes from Ormosia emarginata, assembly GCA_029884605.1. Taxonomy (NCBI): domain Eukaryota; kingdom Viridiplantae; phylum Streptophyta; class Magnoliopsida; order Fabales; family Fabaceae; genus Ormosia; species Ormosia emarginata. The sequence continues at coordinate 7,727,519 of JAQQTP010000087.1, forward strand.
GGACCGATCTTGTGCAACAAACTACGGAGAAGGTGAAGATGATTCGGGAGAAAATGAGACAACTCAGGCCGACAGAAAAGCTATCTGACAAGCGCAGGAGACCTCTTGAATTTGAAGAAGGTGAGCATGTGTTTTTGCGAGTAACACCTACGACTGGTGTCGGAAGGGTTATCAAATCTAGAAAACTCACTCCTAAATTCATTGGACCTTATCAAATCATTCGTCGAATAGGTCCTGTAGCCTACCAAATAGCTTTACCACCTTTTCTATCCAATCTTCATAATGTATTCCATGTGTCTCAACTGAGGAAATATATTCCTGATCCAACACATGTCATTCAATCTGATGAAGTACAACTGAAAGATAATTTGACGTATGAGACACTTCCTGTTAAGATTGAGGACAGGAGAGTGAAGCAGCTTCGAGGGAAGATGATTGTTTTGGTAAAGGTAATATGGAATGAGGTAACGGGAGATGCTACTTGGGAGCTAGAAGACAAAATGAGGGAGCAGTACCCACATCTTTTCTAAGGTATGATAAATTTCGGGGACGAAATTTCTGTTAGTGGGGAAGAGTTGTAACACCCTAATTTTTGATTAATTAAGTTTTTGCCCTTATTGTACTGTTTTCTGATTTCTGTGTGTTATAAAATTAATTTGACTGTTTCGTAACTGTATTTGATTGTTTCGTGTGATTTGCTCTGAGTCAAGGAAATAATAATTTTCGGGCCGAGGAAAATCTTGTTTGATTATTTGGAGTAGGCGATCTTACTAAACCCAATCCGAATAATACATATATCAATCTTTTAATTTTTAGGATTTTTCTCGTATAATAAAAATATTTATCATGCAGAAAATCTCATGGGACCCACGTTTGCCTTGTTTGTGGGACCCACGTTTGGGTTTGTGGGCCCCACTTTTAGGAAAAATTTACCAACATAAAAGGCTTGTAAAATTCTAGACCAAAAGGTTAAAAATCCATAAAATTGGTTAGATTTAGTAGATTAGTTAATTTAAAACTTAATTTAATAGATTAGTTAATTTAAAATCTAATTAAGTTAATCTAAAGGGGTTAAGTGATAATTAAATAGATTAAAACCTAATTAGTTTTTATCAAATTTTAATTAGACAAATGTATTAGTATAATTAAGTAGAAGATTAAGGATTCTAAGTAAACTAATGATTAACTAAAATACAAAGGAATCTAACTAACTTTCAATTAAACCTAATTAGGAGGACTTAAACATAAATAAGCTATTAAAAATCAATCAAAATTTGATTGAGTTTCCTATAGCATTTTCGGCCATATGCTATAATTATTTATTCAATTATTCCATCAAAATGCAATCATGAATCCTAGAAGCAAGTCATCCACCCTTGAATCAATCAAAGGCCATTATTAAGTCTAGTTTGTCAACAAAGGAGACAAAGCTCCATAATTGATTGCTAGATGGCCATGCATGATAGAATAAGGCTATTATTAAGCCAAATTTGTCAAAAAGGTGGTTAGCTTTTGCATGAGTGTCCTACGGCAATGCATAATGGAGGAAGACTATATTCACTTCATAATAATTCAATTATTCATTCTATCATTCTAAACCTTCATCCATTTCTCTTTCTATCAAGAACTTAAAGAAAAACTCCTAAGTTCCATTTTCCTACCATTCGGCCAACACCATTTCTTCTACTTCCATCCATCAAAAATTTCATCCAACTTCATTTCCTAAATCTAAACCATATTCTAAGAACATCTCTAGTTGTGAGTTTTTGCTAAATCATCCATTTGGAGCTTAGAAAATCACTTTGAAGTTTCTTTCCTATAAGGTGAAAATTCTTGTTTCTTGTTTCTAATTTGATTTTTGATGTTCTAAGCCATGATTGATCCATGGTTTATCTTTTTCATCCATAGTTTATGACTTTATAATTTGTTTAAGCTTGTTAGGATTTTTGTTAAAGCTACACAAATTTTCTAAGGAGGAGTCCAAGGAGATCTTGTCTTCCTTATAGGTAAGAGGGAGATTTAATCTCATCAACCATGTGTGGTGGTGAGAAAGTGGATGTAATTGTGGTGAAGAATCCATAAGGATTCATTCACTTGGTTGTTTGTTTTGTGATTAATTTTGTGTGCATGTTTATTGTCTTTTCTAGTTGTGATTAATTTTGTGTGCATGTTTATTGTCTTTTCTATTTGTGTGATTTATTATGTATGCAAGCATCTTTATAGCTTTAATATATGGTATGTGTTCATAAATATATGTATATGTTCATGGATCTATGATAATTATTGTTGGATGTGCAAATATGTTGAGATTTGCAAAAGTGTTCCAAAGAACACAAGATGAAGAGCTTATGGTTTTTACTGATGAAAAGAGAACCAATATGTTCTCAACCATTTTCTAAAAGGATAACCTAGTTGATCTAATTAAGTTAAAGGATTTTTCAATGATTTAATGGATGAAAAATAATTTTAAACATGGTTTGTATAAAAATGGTGATTTTTGGCCAAAAATATATTTTAATGTTTAATTGATCCAAAATTTATTTTCTAAGTGTAAACTAGTTTATTGACCTAAAAAGAATTTATTTACAATGGATTTTCAAGAACCAAATAAGTAAACAAATTTTTATTAGAAGTCTAGTGTATGAAAGAAATAAATTTTTGACACTTGAAAATACTTACCTTTGAGTTTTAAAGTATGTTAGCAATTTTTAAAGTGTATTTTATGGTTATAATTAAATAAAGGAATTTTTAAAAGGAAAACGTAGAAAATATTACTTAGTGGATTTTCTAAATGAAGTGTTATCAAAATTGATTAAGAATGAGTAAGTATTGAAGAACGTTTCAAAATGGCATTTAGAAAGCAAGGAAATATTTTACGTAGTTAAAGAATAAAATTAACTGTAGAAGAATTTATTAAAATCGAATTTTTGGGAAAAACGTCAGAAATTATTACTTAGAGTAATTTTTGTAAGAAAAATGGAATATAATGTTCAAATAATATTTTTAGTTTGGAAAGTTTCAAAAATTTAATTTGGAACGTCAAGAAATATTTTATACAGTGAAAAATAGTAGAAATAGCTTACGCGTATTTAAAATGATGATTTTTAAACTACGCGATTGAGAAAATGATTTAAAAATGTTACGCGATTGAGAAAAGCGTTGAAAAATATTTACGCGATTGAAAAACGTTTGTAAAGTGTGACGTAATTGTGAAAATGGGATAAAATATTTACGCGACTTATGGAAACAAGTAAGTTTTTCTTGTCGGATCAAAGTGGTGGACCGGACACGTTGGAAAATAATCTTGTGAAGTGGAGACATACTATTTTTGGAATTATTGATACTAAGGGTATTTCTATAATTATGGTGACAATGAGGATATTTATGTAATTATGATTCATGGTGATATTGAGGGTATTTTTGTAATTATGGATCATTACATACATAGAGTGGTATGTCAATTTGGTTGAAATTGACGATTGGTGACGAGATGAATTACAACCGTGTTGCGGGTGTGATAGGCGTAGTGTGTTCATGTGGAGAACTTGGAGGCGTTAGTGTGCGATAGATTCCACATGTGGACGGTTGGTAGCTCCCGGGCCGTGGTAAGCGAAAACACACACTAGCGATCTCGACAAATACTATTCTTAATCGGGATCTATTGGGGACTGTCTCGGTACTATGCCCGGACGTACACGACGTATTTTTTGTGTACTATTTACACGACGTATTTGTTGTGTACCATTCACACGACGTATTTGTTGTGTGCTATTTACACGACGTATTTGACTGTGTAATAGTTGGTTGAGGCAGCCTGATGTACGGACATGTCTACCGGATCATTCTCTCTGATGTTTGTGTTTAGCTCCATGGAGTAGGAACGAGTCTGAGTACATGGCATATTTAATCTGCATTACTGTGTGAGTAGTTATAATTTGATTTATGATATTTTGCATGTGTGATAGTGTGAATAGTTATAATTGGATATTTTGCATGTGTGATAATATGAATTGTTATATTAACTATTATATTTGTTTGTATTGTCGTTTTCTTACTGCTATGCTGGTAATGATGTAGATTGTCTCACCTCTTTATATATATTTTCTGTATTATTATTTATGTTCCGTAAAGTCGTTGAGGAAGTAGAAGAGGAGCAACTGTTGGATTGTCAATACAACGAGGAGCAGCAACCGGGTGACTAGTTCGAGGAAGGTGAACCTCGAGATCATCCATATCATATGGATTGATTTCAGCGTGGTATGGTGTTATCAGAGTATTTCTGTCTTCCGATAATCTTCCTGAGGAAGATTCTTCGGAGGATCAGAACTTTTAGTGTTATGCTTGGGCTAGTTTATGGTTTGCTTTAAACCAGACAGTTTACTGTTTTTAATTAACGAGTTTGTAATATGTAAATTATTTGTACCTATTAAAAACAAAATCATATGTATAATTATGGTGTGTATGTAATAGTTTGTTTTTTTTTATGTTCTGTTTATTTTATTTTATAATATAATGTTTTGTTAAAAAAAAATATTTTTACAACCTATATTATTATATATTACGTAATAAATTATAACTTGGGTAGAGGTTATTATTATTATTTGGAAATGTGACATCCCATTAGGGTGTGACATTTTAGTTGGTATCGAGCCCAAGTTAGAGTCTTTTGGGGTTGTGGTTGGGTCTGTTTTTGCTTGTGTTGTGTGATTTCTGTGATTGGTGTCCGAAAGGATACATCGACTTTGTTTTGTCTTGTATGATTGAAGAAAAAGATGTCTAGCGGAAGAGGAACGCGTGCAAACATGAACCGTAATGTTGACCCAATGATTGTGAAAGAGCGGTGAGGCTATGCGGCGTATGGCGAGAGGTGATTACGCAACAAAATGAACGAGCAGCTCAACAAAGAAGATGCGACCGCGATGCTCTAAACTTGTCTCGAGTTTAGGCGCAATAACCGCCCATGATTCAAAGGTGAATTTAATCCAGAGAAGGCGAGTCTTTGGATCCAAGATCTCGAAAAGATATTTGAAGGAATGGGGTGCGCCAATGATCGAAAGGTGACGTATGCTACATTTATCTTTGAGAGGGGATGGTGAGAAGCTGGTGGAGAGGAACCCGACGCTTACTACAAGCCGAGGGAACCGAAATTACCGGGAGGTATCTCGTGAAGTATTTTTGGAAAAGTACTTTCTGCCGGTGCTCAACATGCCAAGGAGATGGAATTTCTTGGTTTACGTCGGGGCAACATGATTTGTCAATGAATATGCTTCTAAATTTGAGAGCTTGTCTCGGTTCTCGAGACTATGCTCAAACTCGACGAGAATGATACGTGGAAATGCCGTAAGTTTGAGGAAGGGCCGAGGGTAGAGTTGAAAGAGGAGTGCTACCCTTAAGGATGAACCAGTTTCATGCTTTGGTGGACACATGTGTACGACTCGAGGAGTTGGAGCCGTCACGTGATCCGAGGAATCGTAACTTTGGACCGACTAGGTTCCAAAGAGGAGGCAACAACAACAACAATAACAACCGATTTCAACGCAAGCCGTATTCGAGACCACCGGGGAGTCAGCCTCAACGTCCATCTATTGGAGGAAGTTCTAGTGGCAACAAAGCTGGTACAAATGTGGCGTTTACGCCAAGATGTTTTAAATGTGGAAAGAGTGGCCACATATCTAGAGACTGTTCAATCAAAGGGCCAATCTGTTTCAAGTGTGGAAGGCCTGGGCATGTTTCTAGAGAACGTAACCAGTCAGAAAAGAAGCCAGTTGTGAGCAATGTTCGTGCTACTCAGCCACGATCTGGAGGGCGAGTGTACACGATGAGCGGAGCTGAGGCTTCTCAGTCTGAAGATCTTATTCAGGGGGAAGGTGTCGTAGCAGGTAATCTTTTGACCGTACTATATGATTCGGGTGTGACGCATTCATTTTTGCGTATGCGTATTTGTGTGGATCGATTGAAATTGCCTATGTCTCTTTGAGTTTTCAATTGATTGTTTCTACACCAACTGCCAAGCCTGTTGTTACATCTAAAGTATGTTTGAACTATCCTATTACCATAAATGATCGAGTCTTTTCGGTCAATTTAATTTGCTTACCTCTTGTTGAAATAGATATAATATTAGGAATGGATTGGTTATCTTCTAACCATATCCTATTAGATTGTGCCAATAAAACCTTAGTTTTCCTAAGGATGAGAATTCTGGATTTTTAACTACCGTCAAAGTCAAATCTTTGTTGAGGACGGAGCTCAAGGATACATCTTTGTTGTCTTCTTTGGAAGTCAAGAGTGAAAGAGATGTGAATGCTATTCCAATAGTGAATGAGTTTTGGAAGTTTTCCCGATGATGTACCCGGCTTACCAGGAAAGAGAAATCGAGTTTGCTATTGATTTGGTACCAGGAGCAGGTCCTATTTCGATTGCACCATATCGGATGTCGCCATGGAATTGGTGGAGTTGAAGAAGCAATTGGAGGAATTGTTGGAAAAACAGTTTGTGCGACCGAGTGTTTCACCGTGGGGAGCGCCAGTACTACTAGTCAAGAAGAAGGATGGAACTTCTCGTCTTTGCGTAGACTATCGTCAGCTGAACAAGGTCACAATAAAGAACAAATATCCACTTCCAAGGATCGATGATTTGATGGACCGGTGAAAGGAGCATCTATTTTCTCTAAAATAGATCTGCGATCAGGTTATCATCAGATTCGTGTCAAGGTAGAGGATATACCTAAAACAGCTTTTCGAACTCGTTACGGGCATTATGAGTATCGGTGATGCCGTTCGGAGTGACGAATGCTCCTGCAATATTTATGGACTATATGAATAGGATTTTTCGTCCATACCTAGACAGATTTGTCGTTGTTTTTATCGATGACATTCGATCTATCCCAAAAAATAGGAGGAAGAGCATCTTTGAACATCTCAAGTATAGTTCTCCAAATTTTAAAGGACAAGAAGTTGTATGCAAAATTGGTAAAGTGTGAGTTTTGGTTAGAAGAAGTTCAATTTCTGGGTCACGTAATTTCCAAGGAAGGTATTGCGGTGGACCCATCGAAAATAGAAACTATTTTGCAATGGGAGAGGCCGAAGACGGTAACCAAAATCTGAAGTTTTGTTGGATTGGCCGGATATTATCGGAGGTTCATTGAAGGTTTTTCTAAAATAGCTGGACCTCTTACGCAACTCACAAAGAAGAGTCAAGCTTTTGATTGGACGAAAGAATGTGAGGCAAGTTTTCAAGAGTTGAAGAAAAGATTGATGACTGCACCAGTGCTGATTTTGCCGGATCCTAACGAGGCTTTTGAGGTGTATTGTGACGCTTCTTATCAAGGGTTAGGATGCGTGTTGATGCAGAACAGAAATGTGGTAGCCTATGCTTCAAGACAGTTGAAGGTTCATGAGAGGAACTATCCAACGCATGATTTGGAGCTCGCTGCAGTGGTTTTTGCGTTGAAAGTGTGGAGACATTTTCTGTATGGAGCTGTGTTCAATGTCTTCAGTGATCATAAGAGTTTAAAATACCTGTTCAATCAAAAGGAATTAAACATGAGGCATAGGCGATGGTTAGAGTTCTTGAAGGACTATGATTTTCAACTTCAACACCATCCAGGAAAGGCGAATGTGGTGGCGGATGCTTTAAGTAGAAAGGTGATCGGTGTTTCTACCATGATGATAAAGGAGGAAGAATTGATCAATCAGTTTAGAGATTTACGATTGTCGTGGAATTGGCACAGGAAGGATTCATCTAAGTAAAGTTATTATTTTGAATGACTTGTTGGAAGAAATCAAAGAAAAACAGGATAAGGATCCATATTTGCTGAATGAGAAAGAACTTTTGAAGCAAGGTCATAAGGCAACGGTTGAGGAAGGATCGATGGAATCTTAAGATTTAAAGGAAGGATTTGTATACGATGATCCCAATCTTGAAGCAAGCGATTTTGGACGAAGCTCATGCTAGTAGGTTAAGTATGCATCCGGGGATGACAAAGATGTATCAAGATTTAAATCGGATGTTTTGGTGGCCAAGGATGAAGAGAGATGTTGCAGAACGTGTGGCGTCTTGTCTGGTTTGTCAAAAAGCAAAAGTGGAACATCAAAGACCAGCTGGTATGTTACAACCTTTAACTATTCCCGAGTGGAAATGGGATAGTATCTCGATGGATTTTGTTATCGGATTGCTAAGAACTAAGAAGGGTCATGATTCTATATGGGTTATAGTTGATAGGCTTACGAAGTCAGCGCACTTCTTGCCGATCAATATCAAGTATTCGTTGAAACGATTAACCCAGGTGTACATTAGTGAAATCGTTAGACTTCACGGTGTACCCTCAAGTATAGTTTCTGATAGAGACCCGAGGTTTACATCAAGGTTTTGGCGAAGCCTACAAGAAGCCATGGGGACTAAGTTACGTCTGAGTTCTGCTTATCATCCGGTGATGGTCAAACGGAGAGGACTATTCAATCACTGGAAGATCTGTTGCGTGCTTGTGTGTTGGAACAACAAGGGAGTTGGGATGAATTTCTGTCTTTGATAGAATTCACCTACAATAATAGTTTTCACTCAAGTATAGGGATGGCACCCTATGAAGCACTTTATGGGCGACGATGCCGAACACCTTTGTGTTGGTATCAAGATGGGGAAAGTATGACCATTGGACCTGATCTTGTGCAACAAACTACGGAGAAGGTGAAGATGATTCAGGAGAAAATGAGGACAACTCAGAGCCGAGAGAAAAGCTATTGACAAGCGCAGGAGACCTCTTGAATTCGAAGAAGGTGAGCATGTGTTTTTGCGAGTAACACCTACTCTGGTGTCGGAAGGGTTATCAAATCTAGAAAACTCACTCCTAAATTCATTGGACCTTATCAAATCATTCGTCGAATAGGTCCTGTAGCCTACCAGATAGCTTTACCACCTTTTCTATCCAATCTTCATAATGTATTCCATGTGTCTCAACTGAGGAAATATATTCCTGATCCAACACATGTCATTCAACCTGATGAAGTACAACTGAAAGATAATTTGACGTATGAGACACTTCCTGTTAAGATTGAGGACAGGAGAGTGAAGCAGCTTCGAGGGAAGATGATTGTTTTGGTAAAGGTAATATGGAATGAGGTAACGGGAGATGCTACTTGGGAGCTAGAAGACAAAATGAGGGAGCAGTACCCACATCTTTTCTAAGGTACGATAAATTTCGAGGACGAAATTTCTGTTAGTGGGAAGAGTTGTAACACCCTAATTTTTGGTTAATTATGTTTTTGCCCTTATTGTCTTGTTTTATGATTTTACGTGTGTTATAAAATTAATTTGATTGTTTAGAATGCTTGTATTTGATTGTTTCGTGTGATTTGCTCGAGTCAAGGAAATAATAATTTGGTAGGAAAATCTTGTTTGATTATTTGGAGTAGGCGATCTTACTAAACCCAATCCGAATAATACATATATCAATCTTTTAATTTTTAGGATTTTTCTACGTATAATAAAAATATTTATCATGCAGAAAAATCTGTGGGACCCACGTTTGCCTTGTGGGACCCACGTTTGGGACCCACGGGTTTGTGGGCCCCACTTTTAGGAAAAATTTACCAACATAAAAGGCTTGTAAAATTCTAGACCAAAAGGTTAAAAATCCATAAAATTGGTTAGATTTAGTAGATTAGTTAATTTAAAACTTAATTTAATAGATTAGTTAATTTAAAATCTAATTAAGTTAATCTAAAGGGGTTAAGTGATAATTAAATAGATTAAAACCTAATTAGTTTTTATCAAATTTTAATTAGACAAATGTATTAGTATAATTAAGTAGAAGATTAAGGATTCTAAGTAAACTAATGATTAACTAAAATACAAAGGAATCTAACTAACTTTTAATTAAACCTAATTAGGAGGACTTAAACATAAATAAGCTATTAAAAATCAATCAAAATTTGATTGAGTTTCCTATAGCATTTTCGGCCATATGCTATAATTATTCATTCAATTATTCCATCAAAATGCAATCATGAATCCTAGAAGCAAGTCATCCACCCTTGAATCAATCAAAGGCCATTATTAAGTCTAGTTTGTCAACAAAGGAGACAAAGCTCCATAATTGATTGCTAGATGGCCATGCATGATAGAATAAGGCTATTATTAAGCCAAATTTGTCAAAAAGGTGGTTAGCTTTTGCATGAGTGTCCTACGGCAATGCATAATGGAGGAAGACTATATTCACTTCATAATAATTCAGTTATTCATTCTATCATTCTAAACCTTCATCCATTTCTCTTTCTATCAAGAACTTAAAGAAAAACTCCTAAGTTCCATTTTCCTACCATTCGGCCAACATCATTTCTTCTACTTCCATCCATCAAAAATTTCATCCAACTTCATTTCCTAAATCTAAACCATATTCTAAGAACATCTCTAGTTGTGAGTTTTTGCTAAATCATCCATTTGGAGCTTAGAAAATCACTTTGAAGTTTCTTTCCTATAAGGTGAAAATTCTTGTTTCTTGTTTCTAATTTGATTTTTGATGTTCTAAGCCATGATTGATCCATGGTTTATCTTTTTCATCCATAGTTTATGACTTTATAATTTGTTTAAGCTTGTTAGGATTTTTGTTAAAGCTACACAAATTTTCTAAGGAGGAGTCCAAGGAGATCTTGTCTTCCTTATAGGTAAGAGGGAGATTTAATCTCATCAACCATGTGTGGTGGTGAGAAAGTGGATGTAATTGTGGTGAAGAATCCATAAGGATTCATTCACTTGGTTGTTTGTTTTGTGATTAATTTTGTGTGCATGTTTATTGTCTTTTCTAGTTGTGATTAATTTTGTGTGCATGTTTATTGTCTTTTCTATTTGTGATTTATTATGCATGCAAGCATCTTTATAGCTTTAATATATGGTATGTGTTCATAAATATATGTATATGTTCATGGATCTATGATAATTATTGTTGGATGTGCAAATATGTTGAGATTTGCAAAAGTGTTCCAAAGAACACAAGATGAAGAGCTTATGGTTTTTACTATGAAAAGAGAACCAATATGTTCTCAACCATTTTCTAAAAGGATAACCTAGTTGATCTAATTAAGTTAAAGGATTTTTCAATGATTTAATGGATGAAAAATAATTTTAAACATGGTTTGTATAAAAATGGTGATTTTCGGCCAAAAATATATTTTAATGTTTAATTGATCCAAAATTTATTTTCTAAGTGTAAACTAGTTTATTGACCTAAAAAGAATTTATTTACAATGGATTTTCAAGAACCAAATAAGTAAACAAATTTTTATTAGAAGTCTAGTGTATGAAAGAAATAAATTTTTGACACTTGAAAATACTTACCTTTGAGTTTTAAAGTATGTTAGCAATTTTTAAAGTGTATTTATGGTTATAATTAAATAAAGGAATTTTTAAAAGGAAAACGTAGAAAATATTACTTAGTGGATTTTCTAAATGAAAGCGTTATCAAAATTGATTAAGAATGAGTAAGTATTGAAGAACGTTTCAAAATGGCATTTAGAAAGCAAGGAAATATTTTACGTAGTTAAAGAATAAAATTAAGTGTAGAAGAATTTATTAAAATCGAATTTTTGGGAAAAACGTCAGAAATTATTACTTAGAGTAATTTTTGTAAGAAAAATGGAATATAATGTTCAAATAATATTTTTAGTTTGGAAAGTTTCAAAAATTTAATTTGGAACGTCAAGAAATATTTTATACAGTGAAAAATAGTAGAAATAGCTTACGCGTATTTAAAATAATGATTTTTAAACTACGCGATTGAGAAAATGATTTAAAAATGTTACGCGATTGAGAAAACGTTGAAAAATATTTACGCGATTGAAAAACGTTTGTAAAGTGTGACGTAATTGTGAAAATGGGATAAAATATTTACGCGACTTATGGAAACAGTAAGTTTTTACTGTCGGATCAAAGTGGTGGACCCGGACACGTTGGGAAATAGTACTGTGAAGTGGAGACATACTATTTTTGGAATTATTGATACTAAGGGTATTTCTATAATTATGGTGACAATGAGGATGTTTATGTAATTCTGATTCATGGTGATTTTGAGGGTATTTTTGTAATTATGGATCATTACATACATAGAGTGGTATGTCAATTTGGTTGAAATTGACGATTGACTGACGAGATGAATTACAACCGTGTTGCGTGTGTGATAGGCGTAGTGTGTTAATGTGGAGAACTTGGAGGCGTTAGTGTGCAATAGATTCCACATGTGGACAGTTGGTAGCTCCTGCGGCCGTGGTAACGAAAACACACACTAGCGATCTCGACAAATACTATTCTTAATTAGGATCTATTGGGGACCTATCGGTACTATGCCTGGACGTACACGACGTATTTTTGTGTGTACTATTTACACGACGTATTTGACTGTGTACCATTCACACGACGTATTTGACTGTGTGCTATTTACACGACGTATTTGACTGTGTAATAGTTGGTTGAGGCAGCCTGATGTACGGACATGTCTACCGGATCATTCTCTCTGATGTTTGTGTTTAGCTCCATGGAGTAGGAACGAGTCTGAGTACATGGAATATTTAATCTGCATTACTGTGTGAGTAGTTATAATTTGATTTATGATATTTTGCATGTGTGATAGTGTGAATAGTTATAATTGGATATTTTGCATGTGTGATAATATGAATTGTTATATTAACTATTATATTTGTTTGTATTGTCGTTTTCTTACTGCTATGCTAGTAATGATGTAGATTGTCTCACCTCTTTATATATATTTTCTGTATTATTATTTATGTTCCATAAAGTCGTTGGGGAAGTAGAAGAGGAGCAACTGTTGGATTGTCAATACAACGAGGAGCAGCAACCGGGTGACTAGTTCGAGGAAGGTGAACCTCGAGATCATCCATATCATATGGATTGATTTCAGCGTGGTATGGTGTTATCAGAGTATTTCTGTCTTCCGATAATCTTCCTGAGGAAGATTCTTCGGAGGATCAGAACTTTTAGTGTTATGCTTGGGCTAGTTTATGGTTTGCTTTAAACCAGACAGTTTACTGTTTTTAATTAACGAGTTTGTAATATGTAAATTATTTGTACCTATTAAAAACAAAATCATATATATAATTATGGTGTGTATGTAATAGTTTTTTTTATTTTATGTTCTGTTTATTTTATTTTATAATATAATGTTAAAAAAAAATATTTTTACAACCTATATTATTATGTATTACGTAATAAATTATAACTTGGGTAGAGGTTATTATTATTATTTGGAAATGTGACATCCCCATTAGGGTGTGACATTTTAGTTGGTATCAGAGCCCAAGTTAGAGTCTTTTGGGATTGTGGTTGGGTCTGTTTTTGCTTGTGTTGTGTGATTCTCTGTGATTGGTGTCCGAAAGGATACATCTGACTTTGTTTTGTCTTGTATGATTGAAGAAAAAAATGTCTAGCGGAAGAGGAACGCGTGCAAACATGAACCGTAATGTTGACCCAATGACTGCAGCAGCTGAGGCTATGCAGCGTATGGCAGAGGTGATTACGCAACAAAATGAACGAGCAGCTCAACAGCAAGATGCGACTGCTGATGCTCTAAACTTGTCTGAGTTTAGGCGCAATAACCCGCCGCAGTTCAGAGGTGAATTTAATCCAGAGAAGGCGAGTCTTTGGATCCAAGATCTCGAAAAGATATTTGAAGGAATGGGGTGCGCCAATGATCGAAAGGTGACGTATGCTACATTTATGCTGAGAGGGGATGGTGAGAACTGGTGGAGAGGAACCCGACGCTTACTACAAGCTGAGGGAACTGAAATTACCTGGGAGGTATTCTGTGAAGTATTTCTGGAAAAGTACTTTCCTGCCAGTGCTCAACATGCCAAGGAGATGGAATTTCTTGGTTTACGTCAGGGCAACATGACTGTCAATGAATATGCTTCTAAATTTGAGAGCTTGTCTCAGTTCTCAGACTATGCTCAAACTCGACAGAATGATACGTGGAAATGCCGTAAGTTTGAGGAAGGGCTGAGGGTAGAGTTGAAAAGAGGAGTGCTACCCTTAAGGATGAACCAGTTTCATGCTTTGGTGGACACATGTGTACGACTCGAGGAGTTGGAGCCGTCACGTGATCCGAGGAATCGTAACTTTGGACCGACTAGGTTCCAAAGAGGAGGCAACAACAACAACAATAACAACCGATTTCAATGCAAGCCGTATTCGAGACCACCAGGGAGTCAGCCTCAACGTCCATCTATTGGGGGAAGTTCTAGTGGCAACAAAGCTGGTACAAATGTGGCGTTTATGCCAAGATGTTTTAAATGTGGAAAGAGTGGCCACATATCTAGAGACTGTTCAATCAAAGGGCCAATCTGTTTCAAGTGTGGAAGGTCTGGGCATGTTTCTAGAGAACGTAACCAGTCAGAAAAGAAGCCAGTTGTGAGCAATGTTCGTGCTACTCAGCCACGATCTGGAGGGCGAGTGTACACGATGAGCAGAGCTGAGGCTTCTCAGTCTGAAGATCTTATTCAGGGGGAAGGTGTCGTAGCAGGTAATCTTTTGACTGTACTATATGATTCAGGTGTGACGCATTCATTTATTGCGTATGATTGTGTGGATCGATTGAAATTGCCTATGTCCTCTTTGAGTTTTCAATTGATTGTTTCTACACCAACTGCCAAGCCTGTTGTTACATCTAAAGTATGTTTGAACTGTCCTATTACCATAAATGATCGAGTCTTTTCGGTCAATTTAATTTGCTTACCTCTTGTTGAAATAGATATAATATTAGGAATGGATTGGTTATCTTCTAACCATATCCTATTAGATTGTGCCAATAAAACCTTAGTTTTTCCTAAGGATGAGAATTCTGGATTTTTAACTACCGTCAAAGTCAAATCTTTGTTGAGGGACGGAGCTCAAGGATACATGTTGTTGTCTTCTTTGGAAGTCAAGAGTGAAAGAGATGTGAATGCTATTCCAATAGTGAATGAGTTTCTGGAAGTTTTTCCTGATGATGTACCTGGCTTACCACCGGAAAGAGAAATCGAGTTTGCTATTGATTTGGTACCTGGAGCAGGTCCTATTTCGATTGCACCATATCGGATGTCGCCATTAGAATTGGTGGAGTTGAAGAAGCAATTGGAGGAATTGTTGGAAAAACAGTTTGTGCGACCGAGTGTTTCACCGTGGGGAGCGCCAGTACTACTAGTCAAGAAGAAGGATGGAACTTCTCATCTTTGCGTAGACTATCGTCAGCTGAACAAGGTCACAATAAAGAACAAATATCCACTTCCAAAGATCGATGATTTGATGGACCAGCTGAAAGGAGCATCTATTTTCTCTAAAATAGATCTGCGATCAGGTTATCATCAGATTCGTGTCAAGGTAGAGGATATACCTAAAACACTTTTCGAACTCGTTACGGGCATTATGAGTATCGGTGATGCCGTTCGGAGTGACAAATGCTCTGCAATATTTATGGACTATATGAATAGGATTTTTCGTCCATACCTAGACAGATTTGTCGTTGTTTTTATCGATGACATTCTGATCTATTCCCAAAATAAGGAAGAGCATGCTGAACATCTCAGTATAGTTCTCCAAATTTTAAAGGACAAGAAGTTGTATGCAAAATTGGTAAAGTGTGAGTTTTGGTTAGAAGAAGTTCAATTTCTGGGTCACGTAATTTCCAAGGAAGGTATTGCGGTGGACCCATCGAAAATAGAAACTATTTTGCAATGGGAGAGGCCGAAGACGGTAGAACCGAAATCCGAAGTTTTGTTGGATTGGCCGGATATTATCGGAGGTTCATTGAAGGTTTTTCTAAAATAGCTGGACCTCTTACGCAAGTCACAAAGAAGAGTCAAGCTTTTGATTGGACGAAAGAATGTGAGGCAAGTTTTCAAGAGTTGAAGAAAAGATTGATGACTGCACCAGTGCTGATTTTGTCGGATCCTAAGGAGGCTTTTGAGGTGTATTGTGACGCTTCTTATTAAGGGTAAGGATGCGTGTTGATGCAGAATAGAAATGTGGTAGCCTATGCTTCAAGACAGTTGAAGGTTCATGAGAGGAACTATCCAACGCATGATTTGGAGCTCGCTGCAGTGGTTTTTGCATTGAAAGTGTGGAGACATTTTCTGTATGGAGCTGTGTTCAATGTCTTCAGTGATCATAAGAGTTTAAAATACCTGTTCAATCAAAAGGAATTAAACATGAGGCAGAGGCGATGGTTAGAGTTCTTGAAGGACTATGATTTTCAACTTCAACACCATCCGGGAAAGGCGAATGTGGTGGCGGATGCTTTAAGTAGAAAGGTGATCAGTGTTTCTACCATGATGATAAAGGAGGAAGAATTGATCAATCAGTTTAGAGATTTACGATTGTCAGTGGAATTGGCACCAGGAAGGATTCATCTAAGTAAAGTTATTATTTTGAATGACTTGTTGGAAGAAATCAAAGAAAAACAGGATAAGGATCCATATTTGCTGAATGAGAAAGAACTTTTGAAGCAAGGTCATAAGGCAACGGTTGAGGAAGGATCTGATGGAATCTTAAGATTTAAAGGAAGGATTTGTATACCTGATGATCCCAAGCTGAAGCAAGCGATTTTGGACGAAGCTCATGCTAGTAGGTTAAGTATGCATCCGGGGATGACAAAGATGTATCAAGATTTAAATCGGATGTTTTGGTGGCCAAGGATGAAGAGAGATGTTGCAGAACGTGTGGCGTCTTGTCTGGTTTGTCAAAAAGCAAAAGTGGAACATCAAAGACCAGCTGGTATGTTACAACCTTTAACTATTCCCGAGTGGAAATAGGATAGTATCTCGATGGATTTTGTTACCGGATTGCTAAGAACTAAGAAGGGTCATGATTCTATATGGGTTATAGTTGATAGGCTTACGAAGTCGCGACGCACTTCTTGCCGATCAATATCAAGTATTCGTTGAAACGATTAACCCAGGTGTACATTAGTGAAATCGTTAGACTTCACGGTGTACCCTCAAGTATAGTTTCTGATAGAGACCCGAGGTTTACATCAAGGTTTTGGCGAAGCCTACAAGAAGCCATGGGGACTAAGTTACGTCTGAGTTCTGCTTATCATCCGCAGACTGATGGTCAAACGGAGAGGACTATTCAATCACTGGAAGATCTTTTGCGTGCTTGTGTGTTGGAACAACAAGGGAGTTGGGATGAATTTCTGTCTTTGATAGAATTCACCTACAATAATAGTTTTCACTCAAGTATAGGGATGGCACCCTATGAAGCACTTTATGGGCGACGATGCCGAACACCTTTGTGTTGGTATCAAGATGGGGAAAGTATGACCATTGGACCTGATCTTGTGCAACAAACTACGGAGAAGGTGAAGATGATTCAGGAGAAAATGAGGACAACTCAGAGCCGACAGAAAAGCTATGCTGACAAGCGCAGGAGACCTCTTGAATTTGAAGAAGGTGAGCATGTGTTTTTGCGAGTAACACCTACTAATCTGGTGTTGGAAGGGTTATCAAATCTAGAAAACTCACTCCTAAATTCATTGGACCTTATCAAATCATTCGTCGAATAGGTCCCGTAGCCTACCAGATAGCTTTACCACATTTTCTATCCAATCTTCATAATGTATTCCATGTGTCTCAACTGAGGAAATATATTCTTGATCCAACACATGTCATTCAACCTGATGAAGTACAACTGAAAGATAATTTGACGTATGAGACACTTCCTGTTAAGATTGAGGACACGAGAGAGTGAAGCAACTTCGAGGGAAGATGATTGTTTTGGTAAAGGTAATATGGAATGAGGTAACGGGAGATGCTACTTGGGAGCTAGAAGACAAAATGAGGGAGCAAGATCCACATCTTTTCTAAGGTATGATAAATTTCGGGGACGAAATTTCGTCATGGAGTGGGGGAGAGAGTTGTAACACCCTAATTTTTGGTTAATTATGTTTTTGCCCTTATTGTACTGTTTTATGATTTCTTGTGTGTTATAAAATTAATTTGACTGTTTCAGAATCGTATTTGATTGTTTCGTGTGATTTGCTCGAGTCAAGGAAATAATAATTTTTAGTAGGAAAATCTTGTTTGATTATTTGGAGCTGGACGATCTTACTAAACCCAATCCGAATAATACATATATCAATCTTTTAATTTTTAGGATTTTTCTGTATAATAAAAATATTTATCATGCAGAAAAATCTGTGAGACCCACGTTTGCCTTGTGGGACCCACGTTTGGGTTTGTGGGCCCCACTTTTAGGAAAAATTTACCAACATAAAAGGCTTGTAAAATTCTAGACCAAAAGGTTAAAAATCCATAAAATTGGTTAGATTTAGTAGATTAGTTAATTTAAAACTTAATTTAATAGATTAGTTAATTTAAAATCTAATTAAGTTAATCTAAAGGGGTTAAGTGATAATTAAATAGATTAAAACCTAATTAGTTTTTATCAAATTTTAATTAGACAAATGTATTAGTATAATTAAGTAGAAGATTAAGGATTCTAAGTAAACTAATGATTAACTAAAATACAAAGGAATCTAACTAACTTTTAATTAAACCTAATTAGGAGGACTTAAACATAAATATGCTATTAAAAATCAATCAAAATTTGATTGAGTTTCCTATAGCATTTTCGGCCATATGCTATAATTATTCATTCAATTATTCCATCAAAATGCAATCATGAATCCTAGAAGCAAGTCATCCACCCTTGAATCAATCAAAGGCCATTATTAAGTCTAGTTTGTCAACAAAGGAGACAAAGCTCCATAATTGATTGCTAGATGGCCATGCATGATAGAATAAGGCTATTATTAAGCCAAATTTGTCAAAAAGGTGGTTAGCTTTTGCATGAGTGTCCTACGGCAATGCATAATGGAGGAAGACTATATTCACTTCATAATAATTCAGTTATTCATTCTATCATTCTAAACCTTCATCCATTTCTCTTTCTATCAAGAACTTAAAGAAAAACTCCTAAGTTCCATTTTCCTACCATTCGGCCAACATCATTTCTTCTACTTCCATCCATCAAAAATTTCATCTAACTTCATTTCCTAAATCTAAACCATATTCTAAGAACATCTCTAGTTGTGAGTTTTTGCTAAATCATCCATTTGGAGCTTAGAAAATCACTTTGAAGTTTCTTTCCTATAAGGTGAAAATTCTTGTTTCTTGTTTCTAATTTGATTTTTGATGTTCTAAGCCATGATTGATCCATGGTTTATCTTTTTCATCCATAGTTTATGACTTTATAATTTGTTTAAGCTTGTTAGGATTTTTGTTAAAGCTACACAAATTTTCTAAGGAGGAGTCCAAGGAGATCTTGTCTTCCTTATACGTAAGAGGGAGATTTAATCTCATCAACCATGTGTGGTGGTGAGAAAGTAGTTGTAATTGTGGTGAAGAATCCATAAGGATTCATTCACTTGGTTGTTTGTTTTGTGATTAATTTTGTGTGCATGTTTATTGTCTTTTCTAGTTGTGATTAATTTTGTGTGCATGTTTATTGTCTTTTCTATTTGTGATTTATTATGCATGCAAGCATCTTTATAGCTTTAATATATGGTATGTGTTCATAAATATATGTATATGTTCATGGATCTATGATAATTATTGTTGGATGTGCAAATATGTTGAGATTTGCAAAAGTGTTCCAAAGAACACAAGATGAAGAGCTTATGGTTTTTACTATGAAAAGAGAATCAATATGTTCTCAACCATTTTCTAAAAGGATAACCTAGTTGATCTAATTAAGTTAAAGGATTTTTCAATGATTTAATGGATGAAAAATAATTTTAAACATGGTTTGTATAAAAATGGTGATTTTCGGCCAAAAATATATTTTATTGTTTAATTGATCCCAAAATTTATTTTCTAAGTGTAAACTAGTTTATTGACCTAAAAAGAATTTATTTACAATGGATTTTCAAGAACCAAATAAGTAAACAAATTTTTATTAGAAGTCTAGTGTATGAAAGAAATAAATTTTTGACACTTGAAAATACTTAACTTTGAGTTTTAAAGTATGTTAGCAATTTTTAAAGTGTATTTTATGGTTATAATTAAATAAAGGAATTTTTAAAAGGAAAACGTAGAAAATATTACTTAGTGGATTTTCTAAATGAAGTGTTATCAAAATTGATTAAGAATGAGTAAGTATTGAAGAACGTTTCAAAATGGCATTTAGAAAGCAAGGAAATATTTTACGTAGTTAAAGAATAAAATTAAGCGTAGAAGAATTTATTAAAATCAATTTTTGGAAAAACGTTAAATTATTACTTAGAGTAATTTTTGTAAGAAAAATGGAATATAATGCTCAAATAATATTTTTAGTTTGGAAAGTTTCAAAAATTTAATTTGGAACGTCAAGAAATATTTTATACAGTGAAAAATAGTAGAAATAGCTTACGCGTATTTAAAATGATGATTTTTAAACTACGCGATTGAGAAAATGATTTAAAAATGTTACGCGATTGAGAAAACATTGAAAAATATTTACGCAATTGAAAAACGTTTGTAAAGTGTGACGTAATTGTGAAAATGGGATAAAATATTTACGCGACTTATGGAAACAGTAAGTTTTTACTGTCGGGTCAAAGTGGTGGATCCGGACACGTGGGGAAATAGTACTGTCAAGTGGAGACATACTATTTTTGGAATTATTGATACTAAGGGTATTTCTATAATTATGGTGACAATGAGGATATTTATGTAATTATGATTCATGGTGATACTGAGGGTATTTTTGTAATTATGGATCATTACATACATAGAGTGGTATATCAATTTGGTTGAAATTGACGATTGACTGACGAGACGAATTACAACCGTGTTGCGGGTGTGATAGGCGTAGTGTGTTCATGTGGAGAACTTGGAGGCGTTAGTGTGCAGTAGATTCCATATGTGGACAGTTGGTAGCTCCTCTGGGCCGTGGTAACTGAAAACACACACTAGCGATCTCGACAAATACTATTCTTAATCAGGATCTATTGGGGACTGTCTGGTACTATGCCTGGACGTACACGACGTATTTGACTGTGTACTATTTACACGACGTATTTGACCGTGTACCATTCACACGACGTATTTGACTGTGTGCTATTTACACGACGTATTTGACTGTGTAATAGTTGGTTGAGGCAGCCTGATGTACGGACATGTCTACCGGATCATTCTCTCTGATGTTTGTGTTTAGCTCCATGGAGTAGGAACGAGTCTGAGTACATGGCATATTTAATCTGCATTACTGTGTGAGTAGTTATAATTTGATTTATGATATTTTGCATGTGTGATAGTGTGAATAGTTATAATTGGATATTTTGCATGTGTGATAATATGAATTGTTATATTAACTCGTTATATTTGTTTGTATTGTCGTTTTCTTCTCGCTATCTTTGGTAATGATGTAGATTGTCTCACCTCTTTATATATATTTTCGTATTATTATTTATGTTTAAAGTAAAGTCGTTGAGGAAGTAGAAGAGGAGCAACTGTTGGATTGTCAATACAACGAGGAGCAGAACCGAGTGACCAATTCGAGGAAGGTGAACCTCGAGATCATCCATATCATATGGATTGATTTCAGCGTGGTATGGTGTTATCAGAGTATTTTTGTCTTCCGATAATCTTCCTGAGGAAGATTCTTCGGAGGATCAGAACTTTTAGTGTTATGCTTGGGCTAGTTTATGGTTTGCTTTAAACCGAGACGGGCTTTCTTGTTTTTAATTAACGAGTTTGTAATATGTAAATTATTTGTACCTATTAAAAACAAAATCATATGTATAATTATGGTGTGTATGTAATAGTTTTTTTTTTTTATGTTCTGTTTATTTTATTTTATAATATAATGTTAAAAAAATATTTTTACAACCTATATTATTATGTATTACGTAATAAATTATAACTTGGGTAGAGGTTATTATTATTATTTGGAAATGTGACATCCCCATTAGGGTGTGACATTTTAGTTGGTATCAAAGCCCAAGTTAAAGTCTTTTGGGGTTGTGGTTGGGTCTGTTTTTTCTTGTGTTGTGTGATTCTCTGTGATTGGTGTCCGAAAGGATACATCTGACTTTGTTTTGTCTTGTATGATTGAAGAAAAAGATGTCTAGCGGAAGAGGAACGCGTGCAAACATGAACCGTAATGTTGACCCAATGACTGCAGCAGCTGAGGCTATGCAGCGTATGGCAGAGGTGATTACGCAACAAAATGAACGAGCAGCTCAACAGCAAGATGCGACTGCTGATGCTCTAAACTTGTTTGAGTTTAGGCACAATAACCGCCGCAGTTTAGAGGTGAATTTAATCCAGAGAAGGCGAGTCTTTGGATCCAAGATCTCGAAAAGATATTTGAAGGAATGGGGTGCGCCAATGATCGAAAGGTGACGTATGCTACATTTATGCTGAGAGGGGATGGTGAGAACTGGTGGAGAGGAACCCGACGCTTACTACAAGCTGAGGGAACTGAAATTACCTGGGAGGTATTCTGTGAAGTATTTTTGGAAAAGTACTTTCCTGCCAGTGCTCAGCATGCCAAGGAGATGGAATTTCTTGGTTTACGTCAGGGCAACATGACTGTCAATGAATATGCTTCTAAATTTGAGAGCTTGTCTCAGTTCTCAGACTATGCTCAAACTCGACAGAATGATACGTGGAAATGCTGCAAGTTTGAGGAAGGGCTGAGGGTAGAGTTGAAGAGAGGAGTGCTACCCTTAAGGATGAACCAGTTTCATGCTTTGGTGGACACATGTGTACGACTCGAGGAGTTGGAGCCGTCACATGATCCGAGGAATCGTAACTTTGGACCGACTAGGTTCCAAAGAGGAGGCAACAACAACAACAATAACAACCGATTTCAACGCAAGCCGTATTCGAGACCACCGGGGAGTCAGCCTCAACGTCCATCTATTGGAGGAAGTTCTAGTGGCAACAAAGCTGGTACAAATGTGGCGTTTACGCCAAGATGTTTTAAATGTGGAAAGAGTGGCCACATATCTAGAGACTGTTCAATCAAAGGGCCAATCTGTTTCAAGTGTGGAAGGCCTGGGCATGTTTCTAGAGAACGTAACCAGTCAGAAAAGAAGCCAGTTGTGAGCAATGTTCGTGCTACTCAGCCACGATCTGGAGGGCGAGTGTACACGATGAGCGGAGTTGAGGCTTCTCAGTCTGAAGATCTTATTCAGGGGGAAGGTGTCGTAGCAGGTAATCTTTTGACTGTACTATATGATTGGTGTGACGCATTCATTTATTGCGTATGACTGTGTGGATCGATTGAAATTGCTTGTGTCCTCTTTGAGTTTTCAATTGATTGTTTCTACACCAACTGCCAAGCCTGTTGTTACATCTAAAGTATGTTTGAACTATCCTATTACCATAAATGATCGAGTCTTTTCGGTCAATTTAATTTGCTTACCTCTTGTTGAAATAGATATAATATTAGGAATGGATTGGTTATCTTCTAACCATATCCTATTAGATTGTGCCAATAAAACCTTAGTTTTTGCTAAGGATGAGATTTCTAGATTTTTAACTACCGTCAAAGTCAAATCTTTGTTGAGGGACGAAGCTCAAGGATACATGCTGTTGTCTTCTTTGGAAGTCAAGAGTGAAAGAGATGTGAATGCTATTCCAATAGTGAATGAGTTTTTGGAAGTTTTTCCTGATAATGTACCTGGCTTACCACCGGAAAGAGAAATCGAGTTTGCTATTGATTTGGTACTAGGAGCAGGTCCTATTTCGATTGCACCATATCGGATGTCGCCATCGGAATTGGTGGAGTTGAAGAAGCAATTGGAGGAATTGTTGGAAAAACAGTTTGTGCGACCGAGTGTTTCACCGTGCGGAGCGCCAGTACTACTAGTTGACGAGCGCCGAACTCAGTCAAAATTATAACCGAAGTTATTACCTAAACTTGTAGTATAGTGAACAACACCGGATCGTCTCCTCAAGGATCGTAGATGCAATTTGATCAAATCAAGTGAAAGTTAGAAAAAGGGGGTTTTGATGGTTCAAGGATCGCAAAGGATGACAGGATTTAAAGAGAAATAACAATTAAAAGAACAGTCAATTCAGAAATCTATCCGAGATTGGGTGGATTCAATCATAGACCTTTCAACAAACACCGAAATACATTTGAATGGTTAACTTGGATCTAACCGAGATCTCTCGCATCGATCCAATTCATACTAGACAATCGTCGTAATTCAATTGACAAGTGATAAACACAAATCTGCAATCGCACCATTCATGTAAATATATGTCAATTTAAGCACCGAATTCAATTAACCTAGGCACAAATCAGTAACCTAACCTCTTCAATTACGTGATTAGTTTAGATCAATCAGTTCTAAATTTCATCACAATACTTAATCTTAAACCAAGATCAAATCGATCAAACATAAATGAATCACCATTCATGCATTCAAGATCAAGAGAACAGAAGAAGAAGAGAAAAGGAATTCAAATATAAATCAAATACATTACATAACCAAGGTCTCAAGAATCCAAGCCATAATCTCTTCAAGAGTCCCGAATTGACTAGAAGTGACTTAGCTCTCTATTACAATGAAGGAAAAATATACAAGAACTATGAAAAACTATCTTTAACTCTAAGTGTATGTTGTGTTTAGAGCTCTCCACATGCTTCCTTTTATAGAGGATTCAGAGTAGTAGTAGATGGGTAGATGAGATTAGTAGGTGGAATTAGTAGGTGAGCTTGGTAGGTGAACTTGGTAGGTGAGCTTGGTAGGTGAACTTGGTAGGTGAGCTTCCTTGTCTCCGAAAGTATTCATTGCTGAACTCATTGATTTCGTCATTTTTGAGCCAAGTGGTCTTCATGAAAGTTCTAGGAAATTGTCTAAGCTTTCCAATGGCTCTGGAAGCACCCAAAAATTCGTCCTACAACCCAAGATATGACCCAATTACTACAGACTGCTCAGGACCAGTTTCAGCACCTCTGTTTTGACTTTCAGACCTAATATCTCCATCAAGGAGCCCGAATCAAGTTTTGTGTTTGTCATGAAAGTTGTACATATGGGTCTTAACTTTCAGATCACCAATTTTCAGCCCATTCTATAAACCCAAACTCGAATTATGTTCTGGTTACTACACACTGTTCGGTTCCAGTCACAAATCCCGTATTCTGATTTCCATGCCCAATTAGCTCCACTAGATGTCTGAATTTGACTTTGAGCTCTTCATCAAAGTTGTAGAGCTCTCTTTTATCTTTCCTACAAGGTAAAATTCATAATTATCAGACATTTAGAACTCAAGATATGGCCAAAATACAGAAACAGTGTAAGACTCGAATAATGCTGAAAAATCAATTAAGTCCGATTCGAGTTCAAACTTACAAAACATAATCAAATTCAGTCAATTAAGTACATGAAGAGTGTAAATGACTAATAATGAGGGTTTCTTAATGAATAAAATATGTGATTATCAAATTCCTCCACACTTAGCTTTTGCACTCCTGGGCAAAACATATAAAACTAAAGTTAGAAGACAAAGACAAACGACACAAACTTAAAAGTTAAAAACTCTAAAGGACTCAATGAAGCAAGAAGAGCAACAAGAAATTCAAGGGATCAAAGCATAAATGAGGTAACATTTCTTCACATCTCAAACCGAAATGCAAGGAAACTTCCGTTGAAAAGAATGAATTAAGAATGATGGATCTTCACAAGATTCCCTCTCAATCTCTCAAGTGTTTAAAAGGTAGGTATTTCACTCAATTCAACCCATGAAAATGGCACTACCATAAGCTTGCTTATCTTCTACTTCTCCACTACTCAAAACACATGCACACACAAATCATGAGGACTTTATTCAAGGTTGTAGTGAGGTCAAGGTAAGGTAAGAAGAGGATAAAATGGATATGAGAAGATAAATACCAAAGAGAATAAAAAAATGAGAGTGAGTTTAAATAACGAGCATAAAAGTTCATCTCAACTCTAATGTATATCCCTTTACATATTCATTTCCCAATCCTTTCTCTCTCTCTTTTTTTTTTTTTTATATATTTGAACATAACTATATACATACATTTTTTTTTTTTTTTTTAGGCACTCTTTCTTTTTTTTTTTTCAACAACCATTTTGTACACACACCCCCACACTTGTTCAAAAACTCATCCATTAACCAGACTAATGTTCTTTTATTTCCTAAGGTACAATAAGAACACGATTTTTCATTTAAGGCACATAATGAGCTAGAAACAAGGAATGGTCAAATAAGCTCAAAGGGGTTAAGCAAAGGAAAATATACAAGGTTGGCAGGAATTAGAGAATTTTCGAGAGGTCAAAAGAGTGCTTGATATCATATTGAAAACAAGGTTGGCTATTTGGTTAAACTAGCTAAGAAAGAGGGCCTCAATCATGTTCATGCATGCAAGTGACATGTAGCCTCAAAAAGAATCAAAGCAAGTTCTAGAGTGGTCATTAACATGAGTGAAAATCACACAAGAAAGAAGAGAATGGCATAAATGTTGAATCCATCCATTAGGCTCAAAATCTCACAAGGTATGCATTCATCAAACTCAATTCATCAATTCAATCATCCATCACCAAGCATATCAGTTCAAGAAGGGAGAAAAATTATTCAATCATGCAATGAACCCCTTTTTTATTATTTTTTTTATTTTTTTGAATTTTTTTTTGAATTTTTTTTTTAACAAACGAAAAGAAACAGAAACATGCTAAAATCTCTCCCCCACACTTAATGTAACATTGTCCTCAATGTGAAAGAAAGAGATAGAAAAGAGCAACACAACCTGATAAGAAGTGAATCAACGCCAGCGTAAAAGAAACACATTGTCGCGCATCATCGACGTACCGAAAAGAAATCAAACAAGAAAACGTTAGTACTTCCACAAGTCAATACTAATTAATTACTACCTAAAAAACTCCTTACTCTGCCACCAATTAAGATGCGTCTCAAGAGTAAAATGACTCCTTACTCTGCCATCACTAATTGGTTTAATAAGTCCATGACAATCATATCATACTAAACAAAACAACAACAATTTTTTTTTTTAAATCAAACCCTTTAAAGAGAAAGTTTCAGATCGGGCTCTTGTTTCTTGTTACTTCCTTCGCTGCTTCCTGTTGACCAATCTATCTGAGCTAATACGATCGGTACATACTCAAAAGCTTCTAATTTATCAATGAGCTCATCAATAGTGGAGGCAGAGATAAGAAGTTGTCTTCTTAGAAGGAGTAATAAATTTACGTTCCACTGACTTTGTCAAGAAAAAATAACAGAAGATCAAAGAAATTATTAACATTCAACAAACCAATGGGTTTATGGTGGATGTTCGGTTCGCCCAAGAGACAATTTGAAAAATTTCTTCCAAAGTACCAAAACCACCTGGTAAGGCAATGAATGCATCGAGTTTTCAAGCATTATCTTCATGCGTTCATGCATTGATGATACCTTAAGTTCCTCCCCAATTGTCTTTCCATTGATGTTCGTTGAGCTAAAATTTCAGGAATGATACCTAGAACCCGACTGTCTCTTACAAAGGCAAGTGATACAGCCCCCATTAACCCACGACAACCTCCCCCATATACAAGATGAATATTCCTCGCAGCAAGTGATCGACCAAGAGTGCTAGCTGCGTTTACAAACTCTAATCCCTTCCCATAACTCGACCCACAAAAACACAGACATTTTTGAGGTTACGAATAGAAGGCCCCATTCTATACTCTTCCTCCCTTTGAGTGTTTTCGAGTTTGAAGGAAAATGGAGAAAATGGAGTGTTTAAATAGGAAAAAGAATGGAAAGGGGAATAATTGCACCTATGAGGGTAGGTTGGCGGTTGTCAGAAAAGGTTGAAATTAAGAGACACAAAATCTTTTTTTTTTTTTTTTTTTGACTTCAAGAAAACCATCAAGGTAAAGAAGTCTAGAAACCCCTGAAGGACCCCCGCTCACAGGATCGTCTCGTACAAAAATCAAAATACAACAAAATGATACAAAGATAATAGAAAATGATGACATACCCTGTATGTACAGGTTTCCATGGCGTATCTTTATATACTTGGCGTCATGAGTGCAAAGTAGACATCACGTTCCTTTTTTTTTTTTTTTTTTTTTTGTGAAATTGTTAGAAAAACTTGATGAAAGATGAGTGTATACTTACTTAAGATTGGGATGGAGGTAGTCTGCTTTTTTCGGCTTTGTGCCAAAGCATTGTTGACCAAGATTCGACCCATTCAAGACCAGCGCAACATAGGGCTCCCAGAAGGGACAAGTGACCATAATACGACTGGCTGCCTCACATGTGGGATACAATCTACCTTCTTTGTTTTTCAATTAAGAAGGCTGGATCAGGATGCATGCATTTCCCCATTCACGGTTTGTGTTACCAAAGCCAACCCTAAGAAGTATACATTTTTTTTTTCATTTTTTTTTTCATTTTTTTTTTGAATTTTTTTTTTTGTAAAATGCCATGAAGAAGAAGAAGAAGAGGATGATATGTACAGATTGTTTGTGGATATGGCTCACATCTGCCTCTCGGTTTAACGTCCAATAACGGCTTAAACGTCTTCTATGAGTCGAGGATAAGCTTCCCATCCAATTTTCTTATAAATTGGCAAATGTGGTCTTTTAGAGTCGATTCCCAAGATCGTAGCGTTGTTCTTCATCCTTGAAGAGATTCCACAATTTAAGAATTTCACGATGCACCAATCCACAAGAATGCGTCTCAAGAGTCAATAAGATATCATCTAATGACTCCTTACTCAGTCCATTCTTAATGAAGAAAATTTTATCTTCTCTATTTGCGGAAACCATCCCCTTAGTACGACATCGCTTGTTACAGTTCCATCGTCCACATTTGTGACAGACTTGTAACCTTTTTGCTCTTCTCCTTTTAGAATATGAACTTCTTCCAAGACCGGGCATATATGAGTCAAATGAAATTGAGGACTCACCTGCTAATCGGACCTTTGCTTCAATTATCCAGCGTACATCTTCTAGCATACCCTTGTGCATTAACATTCTCAATCTCTCACATCGAACTTTGTAGATTTTTCTCAGAGCATTTTGAGGAAGAGAAGGAAAATGTTTTCTCAGGTTTGAAAGAATGATATCCATTTTGAAGGAGAAGAAGGGTTCAGTTATTTTGGGAAACTGAAGAATAAACCGACTCAAGAGTCACGGAGTACCGTATCCGCCACTTAAGGCAAACACAAAGAACTCAAGAACTTGGTTTTCCGGGAATGATTGAGTCTTTGTCCATTAACCTTAAGTGCATTACCATTCCTAGGATCTCTCAGTATCGATTGAGAGGATACGCGTGTCTGACAACAAAAGAACCGCGCCACCTAGATCTCAATTTTCCAAGGAGTAGGTGCAGATGATAATCTCAAAGCAGAACTTTTTGACCAATTTCCGCAGCTTTTGCAAAAGGTGTAACAGACCTTTAATAAAGTAGGCCAATAAAATCCATACTGCAAGATTTTTGCAGTTGTTGTCGCTGAAGAAAAAATGACCTCCACATGCTTCTGAGCGACTCTACCTACCTCATTGTCGGGCACACAGCTGTTTTTTTTTTTCTTCTTTTTTTTTTTTTTTTTTTTTATTCATAATGCGGATGGAGAAGGTTCATCACCTCCACTTCTGCATTCTCTGGAAGTTCATGATACTGTTTGAGGCGGTGTCCATTTACGATGAAAGCTTTGGCAGTGACCTCACTTTTAATCCGAACAGACACGGAAGGAAAAACATTAGTAACAATAAATGGTCCATCCCATCTAGACCTTAATTTGCCAGGCATGAGTCGGAGGCGGGAGTTATAGAGGAGAACTTTTTGACCAATCTCAAATGTTTTCCTCAGAATCAACTTATCATGGAAGGCTTTGGTCTTCTCCTTATAAAGTTTGGAACTTTCATAAGCCTCCAAGCGGATCTCCTCCAATTGCTGCAGCTGCAGCTTCTTCTCCATACCTGCTTGATCTAGGTCCAAGTTGCACCTTTTCACTGCCCAGAATGCTCGATGTTCAATTTCCACCGGTAGGTGGCAGGCTTTTCCAAAAATAATCCGATACGGAGACATCCCGATTGGTGTCTTATAAGCAGTCCGGTAAACCTATAAAGCATCCTCAAGCCTCTTGCTCCAGTCCTTTCTGTTAGGTTGAACTGCCTCTCCGGAGTATCCGCTTAATTTCTCGTTGGAGACCTCGGCTTGCCCATTGGTTTGGGGGTGGTAGGGTGTAGAAACCTTGTGTTGGACTCCATACTTCTTCATCAAAGCCTCCATGCTTCGATTGCAAAAATGTGAACCTTGATCACTAATGATGGATCTCGGGACTCCAAACCTACTGAGAAAATTTGTGATCTAATAAAATCCACAACAACTTTAGAATCATCGGTCCGAGTGGCCTTAGCCTCCACCCATTTAGATACATAATCCACAAAGAGCAGAATGTAAACAAAACCAAATGATACGGGAAAAGGACCCATAAAGTCAATACCCCAAACATCAAAAATCTCACGAGAATAATAAGGGTTTTCGGGGCATTTCATTCCTACGAGAAGTATTCCCTGTTTCTCGGCATTGATCGCAAGATTTGCAAAACATATATGCATCATGAAATAGAGTGGGCCAATATAATCCGAGTCTAAAACTTTCCTAGCAGTCCGTTGAGGACCGAAGTGGCCGCCACATGCAAGTTTATGACAAAAGCTAAGAATGGAATGGAATTCATCATCAGGCACACATCTCCTAATTACTTGGTCACTGCAAAATCTCCATAAGTAAGGATCATCCCACACATAATACTTTGACTCACTTTTCAATTTATCAATCTTAGCCTTAGTGAAATGTGCAGGTATTGCTTTAGCAACCAAGAAATTAATCAAATCAGCAAACCAATGGATGTTGCCTTGCAGCTTGAAAAGCTGCTCATCAGGGAAAACATCATGGATGGGAGAAACATCTGCCTCTCTTTCAATTCGACTCAAGTGATCAGCCACCAAATTCTCTGCTCCACTCTTGTCACGGATCTCAATATCAAACTCCTGGAGGAGCAACATCCACCTAATCAACGGGGCTTGGCATTGGGCTTCTTCAGGAGAAACTTCAATGCTTTGCATGATCCGAAAACACAACCACTCCGGAACCAAGCAAATATGATCGAAATTTATCTAAAGCAAAAACAATTGCTAAAAGTTCCTTTTCAGTTGTGGTGTAGTTGATTTGTGCAGGATCTAAAGTTCTCGAAGCATAGGAAATGACATGAGATACTTTACCGACCCTTTGTGCAAGAACAGCTCCCAATGCATAATTAGAGGCATCACACATCAACTCAAATGGAAGTGTCCAATCCGGCGGTTGGATGATAGGTGTATCTTGGTCAATGCCTGCTTCAATTGATTGAAGGCATCCCGACACTTTATCAAAGTGAAACTCCACATCTTTTGCAGTAAGTTGGATAGCGGAAGTGCAATTTTGCTGAAATCCTTTATGAACCGCCGATAGAAACCTCGCATGACCAAGGAAAGAACGAATCTCCCGCACGCCTGTGGGGTAAGATAGGCATGAAATAACATCTATTTTTGCAGGATCTACCTCAATTCCCTCACGAGATATCACATGCCCTAAGACTATACCTTGTTCTACCATGAAATGACATTTCTCAAAATTTAGAACGAGGTTAGTCTTAATGCATCTATGCAAGACTGAGCCAGACTATCTAAACATGCATCAAAGGAAGATCCATAGACAGTAAAATTCATCAATGAATACGTCCATGCAATTTTCTAAAAAATCAGAAAAGATACTTACCATACACCTCGAAAGGTGCCTGGAGCATTGCATAGACCAAAGGGCATCCTCCCGTATGCAAATGTGCCAAATGGACAAGTGAAAGTAGTCTTCTCTTGGTCTTCTCGGGGCTATATGAATCGAAAATAGCCCGAATATCCATCCAGGAAACAATAATGTGACTTGCCGCCTAACCGCTCCAACATCCGATCAATGAAGGGCGGCGGGAAATGATCCTTTCGGTAGCTGGTTGAGCCGCCTATAATCAATGCAAACTCGCCAACTGTTTTGAACTCGTGTGGGCACAAGCTCATTGTTCGATTCGCAACCACCGTGTGACCCCGCATTTCTTGGGAACCACTTGCACGGGGCTCACCCATTGGATCGGATATGGGATAAATAATGCCAGCTTGAAGTAGCTTTGTAACTTCCTTCTTCACCACATCTAGAATCAGGGGATTTAGTCTCCTTTGGGGCTGTCTAACTGGTTTGATCCCTTCTTCCAATAAAATCTTATGCATGCATGTGGAGGGACTAATACCGGGAGAATATCGCAAGAGTCCATCCGATGGCTTGCCTATTTACGCCTCAAAATCTGCAGTAACTTTTCTTCTTGATCGGGTTGTAGGTTTTTAGCAATGATCACCAGGAAGTGTCTCACCATCTCCCAAATATGCATATTTAAGATGGTCTCAGTAAAGTCTTCAACTCCAAAGATGGAGGTTGCACAATGGAAGGTAACAAGTGATCTGAAACAACTATCTCAGCAACATTAATTTCAGCATGGTACTGACTCTCATTCTCAATTGTTGCATCATCAGCAGCTATATCATTACTCATAACAGAATAAATCTCAGCACATGCAGCACATGGTTCAACATCACAAGTGGCACATGTATCACAAGAAACAGAACCAAGATAGTCAACAATATCGGGAATTCAAAGCATATAAATCAAGTATAGACATCATTAACCAAAGATCTCAATCATATCAACATGGAAAACAGAATGCTCCTCTAGGGGGTGTCTCATGGCATCAAAAATGTTAAATTGTACCAAATCGTCGCCAAACTCCATAGAAAGGGTGCCAGCATGCACGTCTATCTTGGTCTTGGCGGTCTTGAGGAATGGTCTGCCTAGAATCAATGGAGCATGATTTGTTGGAGACTCATCTTCCATGTCCGAATGTAGAAATCACTGGAAAAATCAACTCATTCACCCGGACTAACACATCTTCCAGACACCTGCAGGATGAGCAGTGGCTCTATTTGCCAACTGAATCACGATACTAGTGGGTTGCAAAGTACCAATGTTTAAACACTTATACACTGACATGGGCATGACATTGATCGAAGCACCCAAATCTAGCATTGCATGCTCAAATCTAGAGTTGCCAATTGTGCAAGAAATTGTGAAAGTTCCGGGATCTTTGCATTTCGTGGCATGCTTGGCGAGAATCATTGCGAAACATTTCTTCCCATGCTGATCTTCTCATCCCCTTTCAACCTTCTCTTATGAGTGCACAACTCCTTGAGAAATTTAGCATATTTTGGAATTTGCTTGATTGCATCTAGGAGGGAATATTGATTTCCACTTTCTGAATGTCTCCATGACTTCTTTTCCATTTCTCGCTTGCATTGTTCTCTTGGATTGTGTGATCCTATTTGGAAAAGGTAATGGAATGGCAACATCTGAATCTCTCTGCAATTTTCTTGATGTACTGATTTCTAGACTGAATTATCCATTTCGCCGTTTTTGGTCAATTTCGATTCTTTGTAAGGTTGGAACATCAACTTCTTTGCCACTTCTCAAGGTAATTGCACTTACGTTGCCTCTTGGATTGTTGATTTGTTTGTGAAGGCAATTGGCTAGAACCTTGACTCTTTAGCTCGCTCACGGTGGTTGCCACCGCCCAATTTGAGTTTGTAAATTTGAATATTGGCACCGACGTTCTGAACCGAATGTTATTTGTGGCCATTTGTTTCATCGGGTCTTCCAATGATGGCTCATTTGGAGTGGGTCGGACAGATCACGCCGAACAAGTTGCTATTGTCTCGAATCGCAGGGGTATTTGTTAGTATTTGTTGCTTGGACTGCTGACTTGGTATCTAAATTGTTGTTCTTCTTTGGTGGGGAAATTTGTTGTTCTACTTGGTGGAAATTTGTTGTTCTTGGCTAGAATTCCCATATCTCAAATTGGGATGGTCTCGCCAACCAGGATTATAAGTGCTAGAAAATGGATCATATCTAGATTGTTGCTGTTGTTGCTGATATTGGGGTCTACCAGGAAAAACACCAGCTGCAGCAACACATTGATCTGGAAAAGTGGAACCATCTTCCTGAAGTGTAGGGCATGAATCAGTAGGATGAGATGAATTAGAGCAAATTCCACACACTGATGCAGTCATCTGCATCGGTGGTTGTTGAACACACAACATGGAACTCTTTCAGGTGCTTATGAGGATCTTCACCCGCAAGACCATGAAACTTTGGTAACAAGTGTATCAAACCAGATTTCAACTCAAAATCTGCATCAAGATCAGGATATTGAATGCACAAAGATTGGTAAGATACATCGGGAGCAAAGAAGTTCCTTAAGGGTTCTATTATTATGCATGTTTATCACCATGATTCAAGATTACTTAAGTTATCGGGTTCACTCCCAAAATTAGGTTCAGAATTAACTCGGAATTTATCACACGAGATCTAATTAATCTATGCAAGGTCCTATCAATCTCAGGATCAAGATCAAGCAAGATATCAGGATTGGACCTAGTCATGCATCAACTAAAGCACAAAAACACAAAAACTGCAACTACACTAAACAACACTCAAAATATGCAAAAATAAATCTAGTTAATATGTCTAAACATTTTTTAAAAATTATGGAATCAACACAGAACAAAATCTACATAAAAATGAAACTAGAAAATGCAATAAAAAATATTAAAAAATTGAAAAAGTGGTCTAAATGATAGAATTTCGAAAAACCAGGGGTGACCTCACAGTTACTGTGAGTCTTGTTTATCAGGCTGTTTTCCTTCAACCGACCAAGTTTCAGCTCATTCTGGGCATGTTGCAGTTCGAAAATTGCAATAGTTACCCGTAATCACCTGTTTTCCGTCTTTCCTAAATCAGAAAAATTCAAAAGCTAAGATAAAAACGTTAGTATGGTATGAACAATGTTAGTAAATGAAAAATAACTGTTAGAATAGGTAAGAAAGAATAAAAATTAGTAAGGTTACTCAAAATGAAAAGATTACACCTACGAGTCCCCGACAACGGCGCCAAAATTTTGACGAGCGCCGAACTCAGTCAAAATTATAACCGAAGTTATTACCTAAACTTGTAGTATAGTGAACAACACCGGATCGTCTCCTCAAGGATCGTAGATGCAATTTGATCAAATCAAGTGAAAGTTAGAAAAAGGGGGTTTTGATGGTTCAAGGATCGCGATGATGTGATTTAAAGAGAAATAACAATTAAAAGAACAGTCAATTGAGAAATCTATCCGAGATTGGGTGGATTCAATCATAGACCTTTCAACAAACACCTGAAATACATTTGAATGGTTAACTTGGATCTAACCGAGATCTCTGCATCGATCCGAGAATTCATACTAGACAATCGTCCAGAATTCAATTGACAAGTGATAAACACAAATCTGCAATCGCACCATTCATGTAAATATATGTCAATTTAAGCACCGAATTCAATTAACCTAGGCACAAATCAGTAACCTAACCTCTCCAATTACGTGATTAGTTTAGATCAATCAGTTCTAAATTTCATCACAATACTTAATCTTAAACCAAGATCAAATCAGATCAAACATAAACAGAATCACCATTCATGCATTCAAGATCAAGAGAACAGAAGAAGAAGAGAAAAGGAATTCAAATATAAATCAAATACATTACATAACCAAGGTCTCAAGAATCCAAGCCACAATCTCTTCAAGAGTCCCGAATTGACTAGAAGTGACTTAGCTCTCCATTACAATGAAGGAAAAATATACAAGAACTATGAAAAACTATCTTTAACTCTAAGTGTATGTTGTGTTTAGAGCTCTCCACATGCTTCCTTTTATAGAGGATTCAGAGTAGTAGTAGATGGGTAGATGAGATTAGTAGGTGGAATTAGTAGGTGAGCTTGGTAGGTGAACTTGGTAGGTGAGCTTGGTAGGTGAACTTGGTAGGTGAGCTTCCTTGTCTCCGAAAGTATTCATTGCTGAACTCATTGATTTCGTCATTTTTGAGCCAAGTGGTCTTCATGAAAGTTCTAGGAAATTGTCTAAGCTTTCCAATGGCTCTGGAAGCACCCAAAAATTCGTCCTACAACCCAAGATATGACCCAATTACTACAGACTGCTCAGGACCAGTTTCAGCACCTCTGTTTTGACTTTCAGACCTAATATCTCCATCAAGGAGCC
This sequence comes from Ormosia emarginata, assembly GCA_029884605.1. NCBI lineage: Eukaryota > Viridiplantae > Streptophyta > Magnoliopsida > Fabales > Fabaceae > Ormosia > Ormosia emarginata. The sequence goes on from JAQQTP010000087.1 coordinate 7,763,693, forward strand.
CGAATCAAGTTTTGTGTTTGTCATGAAAGTTGTACATATGGGTCTTAACTTTCAGATCACCAATTTTCAGCCCATTCTATAAACCCAAACTCGAATTATGTTCTGGTTACTACACACTGTTCGGGTTCCAGTCACAAATCCCGTATTCTGATTTCCATGCCCAATTAGCTCCACTAGATGTCTGAATTTGACTTTGAGCTCTTCATCAAAGTTGTAGAGCTCTCTTTTATCTTTCCTACAAGGTAAAATTCATAATTATCAGACATTTAGAACTCAAGATATGGCCAAAATACAGAAACAATGTAAGACTCGAATAATGCTGAAAAATCAATTAAGTCCGATTCGAGTTCAAACTTACAAAACATAATCAAATTCAGTCAATCAAGTACATGAAGAGTGTAAATGACTAATAATGAGGGTTTCTTAATGAATAAAATATGTGATTATCACTAGTCAAGAAGAAGGATGGAACTTCTCGTCTTTGCGTAGACTATCGTCAGCTGAACAAGGTCACAATAAAGAACAAATATCCACTTCCAAAGATCGATGATTTGATGAACCAGCTGAAAGGAGCATCTATTTTCTCTAAAATAGATCTGCGATCAGGTTATCATCAGATTCGTGTCAAGGTAGAGGATATACCTAAAACAGCTTTTCGAACTCGTTACGGGCATTATGAGTATCAGGTGATGCCGTTCGGAGTGACAGATGCTCCTGCAATATTTATGGACTATATGAATAGGATTTTTCGTCCATACCTAGACAGATTTGTCGTTGTTTTTATCGATGACATTCTAATCTATTCCCAAAATAAGGAAGAACATGCTGAACATCTCAGTATAGTTCTCCAAATTTTAAAGGACAAGAAGTTGTATGCAAAATTGGTAAAGTATGAGTTTTGGTTAGAAGAAGTTCAATTTCTGGGTCACGTAATTTCCAAGGAAGGTATTGCGGTGGACCCATCGAAAATAGAAACTATTTTGCAATGGGAGAGGCCGAAGACGGTAACCGAAATCTGAAGTTTTGTTGGATTGGCCGGATATTATCGGAGGTTCATTGAAGGTTTTTCTAAAATAGCTGGACCTCTTACGCAAGTCACAAAGAAGAGTCAAGCTTTTGATTGGACGAAAGAATGTGAGGCAAGTTTTCAAGAGTTGAAGAAAAGATTGATGACTGCACCAGTGCTGATTTTGCCGGATCCTAACGAGACTTTTGAGGTGTATTGTGACGCTTTTTATCAAGGGTTAGGATGCGTGTTGATGCAGAACAGAAATGTGGTAGCCTATGCTTCAAGACAGTTGAAGGTTCATGAGAGGAACTATCCAACGCATGATTTGGAGCTCATTATTGCAAAGTGGTTTTTGCGTTGAAAGTGTGGAGACATTTTTCGTATGGAGCTGTGTTCAATGTCTTCAGTGATCATAAGAGTTTAAAATACCTGTTCAATCAAAAGGAATTAAACATGAGGCAGAGGCGATGGTTAGAGTTCTTGAAGGACTATGATTTTCAACTTCAACACCATCCGGGAAAGGCGAATGTGGTGGCGGATGCTTTAAGTAGAAAGGTGATCAGTGTTTCTACCATGATGATAAAAGAGGAAGAATTGATCAATCAGTTTAGAGATTTACGATTGTCAGTGGAATTGGCACCAGGAAGGATTCATCTAAATAAAGTTATTATTTTGAATGACTTGTTGGAAGAAATCAAAGAAAAATAGGATAAGGATCCATATTTGCTGAATGAGAAAGAACTTTTGAAGCAAGGTCATAAGGCAACGGTTGAGGAAGGATCTGATGGAATCTTAAGATTTAAAGGAAGGATTTGTATACCTGATGATCCCAAGCTGAAGCAAGCGATTTTGGACGAAGCTCATGCTAGTAGGTTAAGTATGCATCCGGGGATGACAAAGATGTATCAAGATTTAAATCGGATGTTTTGGTGGCCAAGGATGAAGAGAGATGTTGCAGAACGTGTGGCGTCTTGTCTGGTTTGTCAAAAAGCAAAAGTGGAACATCAAAGACTAGCTGGTATATTACAACCTTTAACTATTCCCGAGTGGAAATGGGATAGTATCTCGATGGATTTTGTTATCGGATTGCTAAGAACTAAGAAGGGTCATGATTCTATATGGGTTATAGTTGATAGGCTTACGAAGTCAGCGCACTTCTTGCCGATCAATATCAAGTATTCGTTGAAACGATTAACCCAGGTGTACATTAGTGAAATCGTTAGACTTCACGGTGTACCCTCAAGTATAGTTTCTGATAGAGACCCGAGGTTTACATCAAGGTTTTGGCGAAGCCTACAAGAAGCCATGGGGACTAAGTTACGTCTGAGTTCTGCTTATCTTCCGCAGACTGATGGTCAAACGGAGAGGACTATTCAATCACTGGAAGATCTTTTGCGTGCTTGTGTGTTGGAACAACAAGGGAGTTGGGATGAATTTCTGTCTTTGATAGAATTCACCTACAATAATAGTTTTCACTCAAGTATAGGGATGGCACCCTATGAAGCACTTTATGGGCGACGATGCCGAACACCTTTGTGTTGGTATCAAGATGGGGAAAGTATGACCATTGGACCTGATCTTGTGCAACAAACTACGGAGAAGGTGAAGATGATTCAGGAGAAAATGAGGACAACTCAGAGCCGACAGAAAAGCTATGCTGACAAGCGCAGGAGACCTCTTGAATTTGAAGAAGGTGAGCATGTGTTTTTGCGAGTAACACCTACGACTGGTGTTGGAAGGGTTATCAAATCTAGAAAACTCACTCCTAAATTCATTGGACCTTATCAAATCATTCGTCGAATAGGTCCTGTAGCCTACCAAATAGCTTTACCACCTTTTCTATCCAATCTTCATAATGTATTCCATGTGTCTCAACTGAGGAAATATATTCCTGATCCAACACATGACATTCAATCTGATGAAGTACAACTGAAAGATAATTTGACGTATGAGACACTTCCTGTTAAGATTGAGGACAGGAGAGTGAAGCAGCTTCGAGGGAAGATGATTGTTTTGGTAAAGGTAATATGGAATGAGGTAACGGGAGATGCTACTTGGGAGCTAGAAGACAAAATGAGGGAGCAGTACCCACATCTTTTCTAAGGTATGATAAATTTCGGGGACGAAATTTCTGTTAGTGGGGAAGAGTTGTAACACCCTAATTTTTGGTTAATTATGTTTTTGCCCTTATTGTACTGTTTTCTGATTTCTGTGTGTTATAAAATTAATTTGACTGTTTCGTAACTGTATTTGATTGTTTCGTGTGATTTGCTCCGAGTCAAGGAAATAATAATTTTCGGGCCGAGGAAAATCTTGTTTGATTATTTGGAGCTGGGCAATCTTACTAAACCCAATCCGAATAATACATATATCAATCTTTTAATTTTTAGGATTTTTCTGTATAATAAAAATATTTATCATGCTGAAAAATCTGTGGGACCCACGTTTGCCTTGTGGGACCCACGTTTGGGTTTGTGGGGCCCACTTTTAGGAAAAATTTACCAACATAAAAGGCTTGTAAAATTCTAGACCAAAAGGTTAAAAATCCATAAAATTGGTTAGATTTAGTAGATTAGTTAATTTAAAACTTAATTTAATAGATTAGTTAATTTAAAATCTAATTAAGTTAATCTAAAGGGGTTAAGTGATAATTAAATAGATTAAAACCTAATTAGTTTTTATCAAATTTTAATTAGACAAATGTATTAGTATAATTAAGTAGAAGATTAAGGATTCTAAGTAAACTAATGATTAACTAAAATACAAAGGAATCTAACTAACTTTTAATTAAACCTAATTAGGAGGACTTAAACATAAATAAGCTATTAAAAATCAATCAAAATTTGATTGAGTTTCCTATAGCATTTTCGGCCATATGCTATAATTATTCATTCAATTATTCCATCAAAATGCAATCATGAATCCTAGAAGCAAGTCATCCACCCTTGAATCAATCAAAGGCCATTATTAAGTCTAGTTTGTCAACAAAGGAGACAAAGCTCCATAATTGATTGCTAGATGGCCATGCATGATAGAATAAGGCTATTATTAAGCCAAATTTGTCAAAAAGGTGGTTAGCTTTTGAATGAGTGTCCTACGGCAATGTATAATGGAGGAAGACTATATTCACTTCATAATAATTCAGTTATTCATTCTATCATTCTAAACCTTCATCCATTTCTCTTTCTATCAAGAACTTAAAGAAAAACTCCTAAGTTCCATTTTCCTACCATTCGCCAACACCATTTCTTCTACTTCCATCCATCAAAAATTTCATCCAACTTCATTTCCTAAATCTAAACCATATTCTAAGAACATCTCTAGTTGTGAGTTTTTGCTAAATCATCCATTTGGAGCTTAGAAAATCACTTTGAAGTTTCTTTCCTATAAGGTGAAATTTCTTGTTTCTTGTTTCTAATTTGATTTTTGATGTTCTAAGCCATGATTGATCCATGGTTTATCTTTTTCATCCATAGTTTATGACTTTATAATTTGTTTAAGCTTGTTAGATTTTTGTTAAAGCTACACAAATTTTCTAAGGAGGAGTCAAGGAGATCTTGTCTTCCTTATAGGTAAGAGGAGATTTAATCTCATCAACCATGTGTGGTGGTGAGAAAGTGGATGTAATTGTGGTGAAGAATCCATAAGGATTCATTCACTTGGTTGTTTGTTTTGTGATTAATTTTGTGTGCATGTTTATTGTCTTTTCTAGTTGTGATTAATTTTGTGTGCATGTTTATTGTCTTTTCTATTTGTGATTTATTATGCATGCAAGCATCTTTATAGCTTTAATATATGGTATGTGTTCATAAATATATGTATATGTTCATGGATCTATGATAATTATTGTTGGATGTGCAAATATGTTGAGATTTGCAAAAGTGTTCCAAAGAACACAAGATGAAGAGCTTATGGTTTTTACTATGAAAAGAGAACCAATATGTTCTCAACCATTTTCTAAAAGGATAACCTAGTTGATCTAATTAAGTTAAAGGATTTTTCAATGATTTAATGGATGAAAAATAATTTTAAACATGGTTTGTATAAAAATGGTGATTTTTGGCCAAAAATATATTTTAATGTTTAATTGATCCAAAATTTATTTTCTAAGTGTAAACTAGTTTATTGACCTAAAAAGAATTTATTTACAATGGATTTTCAAGAACCAAATAAGTAAACAAATTTTTATTAGAAGTCTAGTGTATGAAAGAAATAAATTTTTGACACTTGAAAATACTTACCTTTGAGTTTTAAAGTATGTTAGCAATTTTTAAAGTGTATTTTATGGTTATAATTAAATAAAGGAATTTTTAAAAGGAAAACGTAGAAAATATTACTTAGTGGATTTTCTAAATGAAGTGTTATCAAAATTGATTAAGAATGAGTAAGTATTGAAGAACGTTTCAAAATGGCATTTAGAAGGCAAGGAAATATTTTACGTAGTTAAAGAATAAAATTAACTGTAGAAGAATTTATTAAAATCGAATTTTTGGGAAAAACGTCAGAAATTATTACTTAGAGTAATTTTTGTAAGAAAAATGGAATATAATGTTCAAATAATATTTTTAGTTTGGAAAGTTTCAAAAATTTAATTTGGAACGTCAAGAAATATTTTATACAGTGAAAAATAGTAAAAATAGCTTACGCGTATTTAAAATAATGATTTTTAAACTACGCGATTGAGAAAATGATTTAAAAATGTTACGCGATTGAGAAAACGTTGAAAAATATTTACGCGATTGAAAAATGTTTGTAAAGTGTGACGTAATTGTGAAAATAGGATAAAATATTTACGCGACTTATGGAAACAGTAAGTTTTTACTGTCGGATCAAAGTGGTGGACCCGGACACGTTGGGAAATAGTACTGTGAAGTGGAGACATACTATTTTTGGAATTATTGATACTAAGGGTATTTCTATAATTATGGTGACAATGAGGATATTTATGTAATTCTGATTCATGGTGATACTGAGGGTATTTTTGTAATTATGGATCATTACATACATAGAGTGGTATGTCAATTTGGTTGAAATTGACGATTGACTGACGAGATGAATTACAACCGTGTTGCGGGTGTGATAGGCGTAGTGTGTTAATGTGGAGAACTTGGAGGCGTTAGTGTGCAATAGATTCCACATGTGGACAGTTGGTAGCTCCTCTGGGCCGTGGTAACTGAAAACACACACTAGCGATCTCGACAAATACTATTCTTAATCAGGATCTATTGGGGACTGTCTGGTACTATGCCTGGACGTACACGACGTATTTGACTGTGTACTATTTACACGACGTATTTGACTGTGTACCATTCACACGACGTATTTGACTGTGTGCTATTTACACGACGTATTTGACTGTGTAATAGTTGGTTGAGGCACGATGTACGGACATGTCTACCGGATCATTCTCTCGATGTTTGTGTTTAGCTCCATGGAGTAGGAACGAGTCTGAGTACATGGAATATTTAATCTGCATTACTGTGTGAGTAGTTATAATTTGATTTATGATATTTTGCATGTGTGATAGTGTGAATAGTTATAATTGGATATTTTGCATGTGTGATAATATGAATTGTTATATTAACTATTATATTTGTTTGTATTGTCGTTTTTTCCGCTATCTTTGGTAATGATGTAGATTGTCTCACCTCTTTATATATATTTTCTGTATTATTATTTATGTTCCGTAAAGTCGTTGAGGAAGTAGAAGAGGAGCAACTGTTGGATTGTCAATACAACGAGGAGCAGCAACCGAGTGACCAATTCGAGGAAGGTGAACCTCGAGATCATCCATATCATATGGATTGATTTCAGCGTGGTATGGTGTTATCAGAGTATTTTTGTCTTCCGATAATCTTCCTGAGGAAGATTCTTCGGAGGATCAGAACTTTTAGTGTTATGCTTGGGCTAGTTTATGGTTTGCTTTAAACCAGACAGTTTACTGTTTTTAATTAACGAGTTTGTAATATGTAAATTATTTGTACCTATTAAAAACAAAATCATATATATAATTATGGTGTGTATGTAATAGTTTTTTTTTATGTTCTGTTTATTTTATTTTATAATATAATGTTAAAAAAAAATATTTTTACAACCTATATTATTATGTATTACGTAATAAATTATAACTTGGGTAGAGGTTATTATTATTATTTGGAAATGTGACATCCCCATTAGGGTGTGACATTTTAGTTGGTATCAGAGCCCAAGTTAGAGTCTTTTGGGATTGTGGTTGGGTCTGTTTTTGCTTGTGTTGTGTGATTCTCTGTGATTGGTGTCCGAAAGGATACATCTGACTTTGTTTTGTCTTGTATGATTGAAGAAAAAAATGTCTAGCGGAAGAGGAACGCGTGCAAACATGAACCGTAATGTTGACCCAATGACTGCAGCAGCTGAGGCTATGCAGCGTATGGCAGAGGTGATTACGCAACAAAATGAACGAGCAGCTCAACAAAGAAGATGCGATCGTCGATGCTCTAAACTTGTCCGAGTTTAGGCGCAATAACCCGCCGCATTCAAAGGTGAATTTAATCCGAGAGAAGGCGAGTCTTTGGATCCAAGATCTCGAAAAGATATTTGAAGGAATGGGGTGCGCCAATGATCGAAAGGTGACGTATGCTACATTTATCGAGAGGGGATGGTGAGAACCGGTGGAGAGGAACCGGACGCTTACTACAAGCCGAGGAACCGAAATTACCGGGAGGTATTCGTGAAGTATTTTTGGAAAAGTACTTTCTCTGCCAATGCTCGCATGCCAAGGAGATGGAATTTCTTGGTTTACGTCAGGGCAACATGACTGTCAATGAATATGCTTCTAAATTTGAGAGCTTGTCTCAGTTCTCAGACTATGCTCAAAGTCGACAGAATGATACGTGGAAATGCCGAAAGTTTGAGGAAGGGCTGAGGGTAGAGTTGAAAAGAGGAGTGCTACCCTTAAGGATGAACCAGTTTCATGCTTTGGTGGACACATGTGTACGACTCGAGGAGTTGGACCCGTCACGTGATCCGAGGAATCGTAACTTTGGACCGACTAGGTTCCAAAGAGGAGGCAACAACAACAACAATAACAACCGATTTCAATGCAAGCCGTATTCGAGACCACCAGGGAGTCAGCCTCAACGTCCATCTATTGGGGGAAGTTCTAGTGGCAACAAAGCTGGTACAAATGTGGCGTTTACGCCAAGATGTTTTAAATGTGGAAAGAGTGGCCACATATCTAGAGACTGTTCAATCAAAGGGCCAATCTGTTTCAAGTGTGGAAGGTCTGGGCATGTTTCTAGAGAACGTAACCAGTCAGAAAAGAAGCCAGTTGTGAGCAATGTTCGTGCTACTCAGCCACGATCTGGAGGGCGAGTGTACACGATGAGCAGAGCTGAGGCTTCTCAGTCTGAAGATCTTATTCAGGGGGAAGGTGTCGTAAAGGTAATCTTTTGACTGTACTATATGATTCAGGTGTGACGCATTCATTTATTGCGTATGATTGTGTGGATCGATTGAAATTGCCTATGTCCTCTTTGAGTTTTCAATTGATTGTTTCTACACCAACTGCCAAGCCTGTTGTTACATCTAAAGTATGTTTGAACTGTCCTATTACCATAAATGATCGAGTCTTTTCGGTCAATTTAATTTGCTTACCTCTTGTTGAAATAGATATAATATTAGGAATGGATTGGTTATCTTCTAACCATATCCTATTAGATTGTGCCAATAAAACCTTAGTTTTTCCTAAGGATGAGAATTCTGGATTTTTAACTACCGTCAAAGTCAAATCTTTGTTGAGGGACGGAGCTCAAGGATACATGCTGTTGTCTTCTTTGGAAGTCAAGAGTGAAAGAGATGTGAATGCTATTCCAATAGTGAATGAGTTTCTGGAAGTTTTTCCTGATGATGTACCTGGCTTACCACCGGAAAGAGAAATCGAGTTTGCTATTGATTTGGTACCTGGAGCAGGTCCTATTTCGATTGCACCATATCGGATGTCGCCGTTAGAATTGGTGGAGTTGAAGAAGCAATTGGAGGAATTGTTGGAAAAACAGTTTGTGCGACCGAGTGTTTCACCGTGGGGAGCGCCAGTACTACTAGTCAAGAAGAAGGATGGAACTTCTCGTCTTTGCGTAGACTATCGTCAGCTGAACAAGGTCACAATAAAGAACAAATATCCACTTCCAAAGATCGATGATTTGATGGACCAGCTGAAAGGAGCATCTATTTTCTCTAAAATAGATCTGCGATCAGGTTATCATCAGATTCGTGTCAAGGTAGAGGATATACCTAAAACAGCTTTTCGAACTCGTTACGGGCATTATGAGTATCAGGTGATGCCGTTCGGAGTGACAGATGCTCCTGCAATATTTATGGACTATATGAATAGGATTTTTCGTCCATACCTAGACAGATTTGTCGTTGTTTTTATCGATGACATTCTGATCTATTCCCAAAATAAGGAAGAGCATGCTGAACATCTCAGTATAGTTCTCCAAATTTTAAAGGACAAGAAGTTGTATGCAAAATTGGTAAAGTGTGAGTTTTGGTTAGAAGAAGTTCAATTTCTGGGTCACGTAATTTCCAAGGAAGGTATTGCGGTGGACCCATCGAAAATAGAAACTATTTTGCAATGGGAGAGGCCGAAGACGGTAACCGAAATCCGAAGTTTTGTTGGATTGGCCGGATATTATCGGAGGTTCATTGAAGGTTTTTCTAAAATAGCTGGACCTCTTACGCAAGTCACAAAGAAGAGTCAAGCTTTTGATTGGACGAAAGAATGTGAGGCAAGTTTTCAAGAGTTGAAGAAAAGATTGATGACTGCACCAGTGCTGATTTTGTCGGATCCTAAGGAGGCTTTTGAGGTGTATTGTGACGCTTCTTATTAAGGGTAAGGATGCGTGTTGATGCAGAATAGAAATGTGGTAGCCTATGCTTCAAGACAGTTGAAGGTTCATGAGAGGAACTATCCAACGCATGATTTGGAGCTCGCTGCAGTGGTTTTTGCATTGAAAGTGTGGAGACATTTTCTGTATGGAGCTGTGTTCAATGTCTTCAGTGATCATAAGAGTTTAAAATACCTGTTCAATCAAAAGGAATTAAACATGAGGCAGAGGCGATGGTTAGAGTTCTTGAAGGACTATGATTTTCAACTTCAACACCATCCGGGAAAAAGCGAATGTGGTGGCGGATGCTTTAAGTAGAAAGGTGATCAAGTGTTTCTACCATGATGATAAAGGAGGAAGAATTGATCAATCAGTTTAGAGATTTACGATTGTCAGTGGAATTGGCACCAAGAAGGATTCATCTAAGTAAAGTTATTATTTTGAATGACTTGCTGGAAGAAATCAAAGAAAAACAGGATAAGGATCCATATTTGCTTTGAATGAGAAAGAACTTTTGAAGCAAGGTCATAAGGCAACGGTTGAGGAAGGATCTGATGGAATCTTAAGATTTAAAGGAAGGATTTGTATACCTGATGATCCCAAGCTGAAGCAAGCGATTTTGGACGAAGCTCATGCTAGTAGGTTAAGTATGCATCCGGGGATGACAAAGATGTATCAAGATTTAAATCGGATGTTTTGGTGGCCAAGGATGAAGAGAGATGTTGCAGAACGTGTGGCGTCTTGTTTGGTTTGTCAAAAAGCAAAAGTGGAACATCAAAGACCAGCTGGTATGTTACAACCTTTAACTATTCCCGAGTGGAAATGTGATAGTATCTCGATGGATTTTGTTACCGGATTGCTAAGAACTAAGAAGGGTCATGATTCTATATGGGTTATAGTTGATAGGCTTACGAAGTCAGCGCACTTCTTGCCGATCAATATCAAGTATTCGTTGAAACGATTAACCCAGGTGTACATTAGTGAAATCGTTAGACTTCACGGTGTACCCTCAAGTATAGTTTCTGATAGAGACCCGAGGTTTACATCAAGGTTTTGGCGAAGCCTACAAGAAGCCATGGGGACTAAGTTACGTCTGAGTTCTGCTTATCATCCGCAGACTGATGGTCAAACGGAGAGGACTATTCAATCACTGGAAGATTTTTGCGTGCTTGTGTGTTGGAACAACAAGGGAGTTGGGATGAATTTCTGTCTTTGATAGAATTCACCTACAATAATAGTTTTCACTCAAGTATAGGGATGGCACCCTATGAAGCACTTTATGGGCGACGATGCCGAACACCTTTGTGTTGGTATCAAGATGGGGAAAGTATGACCATTGGACCTGATCTTGTGCAACAAACTACGGAGAAGGTGAAGATGATTCAGGAGAAAATGAGGACAACTCAGAGCCGACAGAAAAGCTATGCTGACAAGCGCAGGAGACCTCTTGAATTTGAAGAAGGTGAGCATGTGTTTTTGCGAGTAACACCTACGGCTGGTGTTGGAAGGGTTATCAAATCTAGAAAACTCACTCCTAAATTCATTGGACCTTATCAAATCATTCGTCGAATAGGTCCTGTAGCCTACCAGATAGCTTTACCACATTTTCTATCCAATCTTCATAATGTATTCCATGTGTCTCAACTGAGGAAATATATTCTTGATCCAACACATGTCATTCAACCTGATGAAGTACAACTGAAAGATAATTTGACGTATGAGACACTTCCTGTTAAGATTGAGGACATGAGAGTGAAGCAGCTTCGAGGGAAGATGATTGTTTTGGTAAAGGTAATATGGAATGAGGTAACGGGAGATGCTACTTGGGAGCTAGAAGACAAAATGAGGGAGCAGTACCCACATCTTTTCTAAGGTATGATAAATTTCGGGGACGAAATTTCTGTTAGTGGGGAAGAGTTGTAACACCCTAATTTTTGATTAATTATGTTTTTGCCCTTATTGTACTGTTTTCTGATTTCTGTGTGTTATAAAATTAATTTGACTGTTTCGTAACTGTATTTGATTGTTTCGTGTGATTTGCTCTGAGTCAAGGAAATAATAATTTTCGAGCCGAGGAAAATCTTGTTTGATTATTTGGAGCTGGGCGATCTTACTAAACCCAATCCGAATAATACATATATCAATCTTTTAATTTTTAGGATTTTTCTGTATAATAAAAATATTTATCATGCAGAAAAATCTGTGGGACCCACGTTTGCCTTGTGGGACCCACGTTTGGGTTTGTGGGCCCCACTTTTAGGAAAAATTTACCAACATAAAAGGCTTGTAAAATTCTAGACCAAAAGGTTAAAAATCCATAAAATTGGTTAGATTTAGTAGATTAGTTAATTTAAAACTTAATTTAATAGATTAGTTAATTTAAAATCTAATTAAGTTAATCTAAAGGGGTTAAGTGATAATTAAATAGATTAAAACCTAATTAGTTTTTATCAAATTTTAATTAGACAAATGTATTAGTATAATTAAGTAGAAGATTAAGGATTCTAAGTAAACTAATGATTAACTAAAATACAAAGGAATCTAACTAACTTTTAATTAAACCTAATTAGGAGGACTTAAACATAAATAAGCTATTAAAAATCAATCAAAATTTGATTGAGTTTCCTATAGCATTTTCGGCCATATGCTATAATTATTCATTCAATTATTCCATCAAAATGCAATCATGAATCCTAGAAGCAAGTCATCCACCCTTGAATCAATCAAAGGCCATTATTAAGTCTAGTTTGTCAACAAAGGAGACAAAGCTCCATAATTGATTGCTAGATGGCCATGCATGATAGAATAAGGCTATTATTAAGCCAAATTTGTCAAAAAGGTGGTTAGCTTTTGCATGAGTGTCCTACGGCAATGCATAATGGAGGAAGACTATATTCACTTCATAATAATTCAGTTATTCATTCTATCATTCTAAACCTTCATCCATTTCTCTTTCTATCAAGAACTTAAAGAAAAACTCCTAAGTTCCATTTTCCTACCATTCGGCCAAAATCATTTCTTCTACTTCCATCCATCAAAAATTTCATCTAACTTCATTTCCTAAATCTAAACCATATTCTAAGAACATCTCTAGTTGTGAGTTTTTGCTAAATCATCCATTTGGAGCTTAGAAAATCACTTTGAAGTTTCTTTCCTATAAGGTGAAAATTCTTGTTTCTTGTTTCTAATTTGATTTTTGATGTTCTAAGCCATGATTGATCCATGGTTTATCTTTTTCATCCATAGTTTATGACTTTATAATTTGTTTAAGCTTGTTAGGATTTTTGTTAAAGCTACACAAATTTTCTAAGGAGGAGTCCAAGGAGATCTTGTCTTCCTTATAGGTAAGAGGGAGATTTAATCTCATCAACCATGTGTGGTGGTGAGAAAGTGGATGTAATTGTGGTGAAGAATCCATAAGGATTCATTCACTTGGTTGTTTGTTTTGTGATTAATTTTGTGTGCATGTTTATTGTCTTTTCTAGTTGTGATTAATTTTGTGTGCATGTTTATTGTCTTTTCTATTTGTGATTTATTATGCATGCAAGCATCTTTATAGCATTAATATATGGTATGTGTTCATAAATATATGTATATGTTCATGGATCTATGATAATTATTGTTGGATGTGCAAATATGTTGAGATTTGCAAAAGTGTTCCAAAGAACACAAGATGAAGAGCTTATGGTTTTTACTATGAAAAGAGAACCAATATGTTCTCAACCATTTTCTAAAAGGATAACCTAGTTGATCTAATTAAGTTAAAGGATTTTTCAATGATTTAATGGATGAAAAATAATTTTAAACATGGTTTGTATAAAAATGGTGATTTTTGGCCAAAAATATATTTTAATGTTTAATTGATCCAAAATTTATTTTCTAAGTGTAAACTAGTTTATTGACCTAAAAAGAATTTATTTACAATGGATTTTCAAGAACCAAATAAGTAAACAAATTTTTATTAGAAGTCTAGTGTATGAAAGAAATAAATTTTTGACACTTGAAAATACTTACCTTTGAGTTTTAAAGTATGTTAGCAATTTTTAAAGTGTATTTTATGGTTATAATTAAATAAAGGAATTTTTAAAAGGAAAACGTAGAAAATATTACTTAGTGGATTTTCTAAATGAAGTGTTATCAAAATTGATTAAGAATGAGTAAGTATTGAAGAACGTTTCAAAATGGCATTTAGAAAGCAAGGAAATATTTTACGTAGTTAAAGAATAAAATTAACTGTAGAAGAATTTATTAAAATCGAATTTTTGGAAAAAACGTCAGAAATTATTACTTAGAGTAATTTTTGTAAGAAAAATGGAATATAATGTTCAAATAATATTTTTAGTTTGGAAAGTTTCAAAAATTTAATTTGGAACGTCAAGAAATATTTTATACAAGTGAAAAATAGTAGAAATAGCTTTACGCGTATTTAAAATGATGATTTTTAAACTACGCGATTGAGAAAATGATTTAAAAATGTTACGCGATTGAGAAAACGTTGAAAAATATTTACGCGATTGAAAAACGTTTGTAAAGTGTGACGTAATTGTGAAAATGGGATAAAATATTTACGCGACTTATGGAAACAGTAAGTTTTTACTGTCGGGTCAAAGTGGTGGACCCGGACACGTTGGGAAATAGTACTGTCAAGTGGAGACATACTATTTTTGGAATTATTGATACTAAGGGTATTTCTATAATTATGGTGACAATGAGGATATTTATGTAATTATGATTCATGGTGATACTGAGGGTATTTTTGTAATTATGGATCATTACATACATAGAGTGGTATATCAATTTGGTTGAAATTGACGATTGACTGACGAGACGAATTACAACCGTGTTGCGGGTGTGATAGGCGTAGTGTGTTCATGTGGAGAACTTGGAGGCGTTAGTGTGCAGTAGATTCCATATGTGGACAGTTGGTAGCTCCTCTGGGCCGTGGTAACTGAAAACACACACTAGCGATCTCGACAAATACTATTCTTAATCAGGATCTATTGGGGACTGTCTGGTACTATGCCTGGACGTACACGACGTATTTGACTGTGTACTATTTACACGACGTATTTGACCGTGTACCATTCACACGACGTATTTGACTGTGTGCTATTTACACGACGTATTTGACTGTGTAATAGTTGGTTGAGGCAGCCTGATGTACGGACATGTCTACCGGATCATTCTCTCTGATGTTTGTGTTTAGCTCCATGGAGTAGGAACGAGTCTGAGTACATGGCATATTTAATCTGCATTACTGTGTGAGTAGTTATAATTTGATTTATGATATTTTGCATGTGTGATAGTGTGAATAGTTATAATTGGATATTTTGCATGTGTGATAATATGAATTGTTATATTAACTGTTATATTTGTTTGTATTGTCGTTTTCTTACTGCTATGCTGGTAATGATGTAGATTGTCTCACCTCTTTATATATATTTTCTGTATTATTATTTATGTTCCGTAAAGTCGTTGAGGAAGTAGAAGAGGAGCAACTGTTGGATTGTCAATACAACGAGGAGCAGCAACCGAGTGACCAGTTCGAGGAAGGTGAACCTCGAGATCATCCATATCATATGGATTGATTTCAGCGTGGTATGGTGTTATCAGAGTATTTCTGTCTTCCGACAATCTTCCTGAGGAGGATTCTTCGGAGGATCAGAACTTTTAGTGTTATGCTTGGGCTAGTTTATGGTTTGCTTTAAACCAGACAGTTTACTGTTTTTAATTAACGAGTTTGTAATATGTAAATTATTTGTACCTATTAAAAACAAAATCATATGTATAATTATGGTGTGTATGTAATAATTTTTTTTTTATGTTCTGTTTATTTTATTTTATAATATAATGTTAAAAAAAATATTTTTACAACCTATATTATTATGTATTACGTAATAAATTATAACTTGGGTAGAGGTTATTATTATTATTTGGAAATGTGACATCCCCATTAGGGTGTGACATTTTAGTTGGTATGAAAGCCCAAGTTAGAGTCTTTTGGGGTTGTGGTTGGGTCTATTTTTTCTTGTGTTGTGTGATTCTCTGTGATTGGTGTCCGAAAGGATACATCTGACTTTGTTTTGTCTTGTATGATTGAAGAAAAAGATGTCTAGCAGAAGAGGAACGCGTGCAAACATGAACCGTAATGTTGACCCAATGACTGCAGCAGCTGAGGCTATGCAGCGTATGGCAGAGGTGATTACGCAACAAAATGAACGAGCAGCTCAACAGCAAGATGCGACTGCTGATGCTCTAAACTTGTTTGAGTTTAGGCACAATAACCGCCGCAGTTTAGAGGTGAATTTAATCCAGAGAAGGCGAGTCTTTGGATCCAAGATCTCGAAAAGATATTTGAAGGAATGAGGTGCGCCAATGATCGAAAGGTGACGTATGCTACATTTATGCTGAGAGGGGATGGTGAGAACTGGTGGAGAGGAACCCGACGCTTACTACAAGCCGAGGGAACCGAAATTACCGGGAGGTATTCGTGAAGTATTTTTGGAAAAGTACTTTCCTGCCGGTGCTCAACATGCCAAGGAGATGGAATTTCTTGGTTTACGTCAGGGCAACATGACTGTCAATGAATATGCTTCTAAATTTGAGAGCTTGTCTCAGTTCTCAGACTATGCTCAAACTCGACAGAATGATACGTGGAAATGCTGCAAGTTTGAGGAAGGGCTGAGGGTAGAGTTGAAGAGAGGAGTGCTACCCTTAAGGATGAACCAGTTTCATGCTTTGGTGGACACATGTGTACGACTCGAGGAGTTGGAGCCGTCACGTGATCCGAGGAATCGTAACTTTGGACCGACTAGGTTCCAAAGAGGAGGCAACAACAACAACAATAACAACCGATTTCAACGCAAGCCGTATTCGAGACCACCGGGGAGTCAGCCTCAACGTCCATCTATTGGAGGAAGTTCTAGTGGCAACAAAGCTGGTACAAATGTGGCGTTTACGCCAAGATGTTTTAAATGTGGAAAGAGTGGCCACATATCTAGAGACTGTTCAATCAAAGGGCCAATCTGTTTCAAGTGTGGAAGGCCTGGGCATGTTTCTAGAGAACGTAACCAGTCAGAAAAGAAGCCAGTTGTGAGCAATGTTCGTGCTACTCAGCCACGATCTGGAGGGCGAGTGTACACGATGAGCGGAGTTGAGGCTTCTCAGTCTGAAGATCTTATTCAGGGGGAAGGTGTCGTAGCAGGTAATCTTTTGACTGTACTATATGATTCAGGTGTGACGCATTCATTTATTGCGTATGACTGTGTGGATCGATTGAAATTGCTTGTGTCCTCTTTGAGTTTTCAATTGATTGTTTCTACACCAACTGCCAAGCCTGTTGTTACATCTAAAGTATGTTTGAACTGTCCTATTACCATAAATGATCGAGTCTTTTCGGTCAATTTAATTTGCTTACCTCTTGTTGAAATAGATATAATATTAGGAATGGATTGGTTATCTTCTAACCATATCCTATTAGATTGTGCCAATAAAACCTTAGTTTTTCCTAAGGATGAGATTTCTAGATTTTTAACTACCGTCAAAGTCAAATCTTTGTTGAGGGACGAAGCTCAAGGATACATGCTGTTGTCTTCTTTGGAAGTCAAGAGTGAAAGAGATGTGAATGCTATTCCAATAGTGAATGAGTTTCTGGAAGTTTTTCCTGATAATGTACCTGGCTTACCACCGGAAAGAGAAATCGAGTTTGCTATTGATTTGGTACTAGGAGCAGGTCCTATTTCGATTGCACCATATCGGATGTTGCCATCGGAATTGGTGGAGTTGAAGAAGCAATTGGAGGAATTGTTGGAAAAACAGTTTGTGCGACCGAGTGTTTCACCGTGCGGAGCGCCAGTACTACTAGTCAAGAAGAAGGATGGAACTTCTCGTCTTTGCGTAGACTATCGTCAGCTGAACAAGGTCACAATAAAGAACAAATATCCACTTCCAAAGATCGATGATTTGATGGACCAGCTGAAAGGAGCATCTATTTTCTCTAAAATAGATCTGCGATCAGGTTATCATCAGATTCGTGTCAAGGTAGAGGATATACCTAAAACAACTTTTCGAACTCGTTACGGGCATTATGAGTATCAGGTGATGCCGTTCGAAGTGACAGATGCTCCTGCAATATTTATGGACTATATGAATAGGATTTTTCGTCCATACCTAGACAAATTTGTCGTTGTTTTTATCGATGACATTCTGATCTATTCCCAAAATAAGGAAGAGCATGCTGAACATCTCAGTATAGTTCTCCAAATTTTAAAGGACAAGAAGTTGTATGCAAAATTGGTAAAGTGTGAGTTTTGGTTAGAAGAAGTTCAATTTCTGGGTCACGTAATTTCCAAGGAAGGTATTGCGGTGGACCCATCGAAAATAGAAACTATTTTGCAATGGGAGAGGCCGAAGACGGTAACCGAAATCCGAAGTTTTGTTGGATTGGCCGGATATTATCGGAGGTTCATTGAAGGTTTTTCTAAAATAGCTGGACCTCTTACGCAACTCACAAAGAAGAGTCAAGCTTTTGATTGGACGAAAGAATGTGAGGCAAGTTTTCAAGAGTTGAAGAAAAGATTGATGACTGCACCAGTGCTGATTTTGCCGGATCCTAACGAGGCTTTTGAGGTGTATTGTGACGCTTCTTATCAAGGGTTAGGATGCGTGTTGATGCAGAACAGAAATGTGGTAGCCTATGCTTCAAGACAGTTGAAGGTTCATGAGAGGAACTATCCAACGCATGATTTGGAGCTCGCTGCAGTGGTTTTTGCGTTGAAAGTGTGGAGACATTTTCTGTATGGAGCTGTGTTCAATGTCTTCAGTGATCATAAGAGTTTAAAATACCTGTTCAATCAAAAGGAATTAAACATGAGGCAGAGGCGATGGTTAGAGTTCTTGAAGGACTATGATTTTCAACTTCAACACCATCCGGGAAAGGCGAATGTGGTGGCGGATGCTTTAAGTAGAAAGGTGATCAGTGTTTCTACCATGATGATAAAGGAGGAAGAATTGATCAATCAGTTTAGAGATTTACGATTGTCAGTGGAATTGGCAACAGGAAGGATTCATCTAAGTAAAGTTATTATTTTGAATGACTTGCTGGAAGAAATCAAAGAAAAAAAGGATAAGGATCCATATTTGCTGAATGAGAAAGAACTTTTGAAGCAAGGTCATAAGGCAACGGTTGAGGAAGGATCTGATGGAATCTTAAGATTTAAGGGAAGGATTTGTATACCTGATGATCCCAAGCTGAAGCAAGCGATTTTGGACGAAGCTCATGCTAGTAGGTTAAGTATGCATCCGGGGATGACAAAGATGTATCAAGATTTAAATCGGATGTTTTGGTGGCCAAGGATGAAGAGAGATGTTGCAGAACGTGTGGCGTCTTGTCTGGTTTGTCAAAAAGTAAAAGTGGAACATCAAAGACCAGCTGGTATGTTACAACCTTTAACTATTCCCGAGTGGAAATGGGATAGTATCACGATGGATTTTGTTACCGGATTGCTAAGAACTAAGAAGGGTCATGATTCTATATGGGTTATAGTTGATAGGCTTACGAAGTCAGCGCACTTCTTGCCGATCAATATCAAGTATTCGTTGAAACGATTAACCCAGGTGTACATTAGTGAAATCGTTAGACTTCACGGTGTACCCTCAAGTATAGTTTCTGATAGAGACCCGAGGTTTACATCAAGGTTTTGGCGAAGCCTACAAGAAGCCATGAGGACTAAGTTACGTCTGAGTTCTGCTTATCTTCCGCAGACTGATGGTCAAACGGAGAGGACTATTCAATCACTGGAAGATCTTTTGCGTGCTTGTGTGTTGGAACAACAAGGGAGTTGGGATGAATTTCTGTCTTTGATAGAATTCACCTACAATAATAGTTTTCACTCAAGTATAGGGATGGCACCCTATGAAGCACTTTATGGGCGACGATGCCGAACACCTTTGTGTTGGTATCAAGATGGGGAAAGTATGACCATTGGACCTGATCTTGTGCAACAAACTACGGAGAAGGTGAAGATGATTCAGGAGAAAATGAGGACAACTCAGAGCCGACAGAAAAGCTATGCTGACAAGCGCAGGAGACCTCTTGAATTTGAAGAAGGTGAGCATGTGTTTTTGCGAGTAACACCTACGACTGGTGTTGGAAGGGTTATCAAATCTAGAAAACGAACTCCTAAATTCATTGGACCTTATCAAATCATTCGTCGAATAGGTCCTGTAGCCTACCAAATAGCTTTACCACCTTTTCTATCAATCTTCATAATGTATTCCATGTGTCTCAACTGAGGAAATATATTCCTGATCCAACACATGTCATTTAATCTGATGAAGTACAACTGAAAGATAATTTGACGTATGAGACACTTCCTGTTAAGATTGAGGACAGGAGAGTGAAGCAGCTTCGAGGGAAGATGATTGTTTTGGTAAAGGTAATATGGAATGAGGTAACGGGAGATGCTACTTGGGAGCTAGAAGACAAAATGAGGGAGCAAGATCCACATCTTTTCTAAGGTATGATAAATTTCGGGACGAAATTTACATTTAGTGGGAAGAGTTGTAACACCCTAATTTTTGATTAATTAAGTTTTTGCCCTTATTGTCTTTTTTCGATTTCGTGTGTTATAAAATTAATTTGTTGCTTTTAGAATCGTATTTGATTGTTTCGTGTGATTTGCTCTGAGTCAAGGAAATAATAATTTTCGAGCCGAGGAAAATCTTGTTTGATTATTTGGAGCTGGGCGATCGTACTAAACCCAATCCGAATAATACATATATCAATCTTTTAATTTTTAGGATTTTTCTGTATAATAAAAATATTTATCATGCAGAAAAATCTGTGGGACCCACGTTTGCCTTGTGGGACCCACGTTTGGGTTTGTGGGCCCCACTTTTAGGAAAAATTTACCAACATAAAAGGCTTGTAAAATTCTAGACCAAAAGGTTAAAAATCCATAAAATTGGTTAGATTTAGTAGATTAGTTAATTTAAAACTTAATTTAATAGATTAGTTAATTTAAAATCTAATTAAGTTAATCTAAAGGGGTTAAGTGATAATTAAATAGATTAAAACCTAATTAGTTTTTATCAAATTTTAATTAGACAAATGTATTAGTATAATTAAGTAGAAGATTAAGGATTCTAAGTAAACTAATGATTAACTAAAATACAAAGGAATCTAACTAACTTTTAATTAAACCTAATTAGGAGGACTTAAACATAAATAAGCTATTAAAAATCAATCAAAATTTGATTGAGTTTCCTATAGCATTTTCGGCCATATGCTATAATTATTTATTCAATTATTCCATCAAAATGCAATCATGAATCCTAGAAGCAAGTCATCCACCCTTGAATCAATCAAAGGCCATTATTAAGTCTAGTTTGTCAACAAAGGAGACAAAGCTCCATAATTGATTGCTAGATGGCCATGCATGATAGAATAAGGCTATTATTAAGCCAAATTTGTCAAAAAGGTGGTTAGCTTTTGAATGAGTGTCCTACGGCAATGTATAGTGGAGGAAGACTATATTCACTTCATAATAATTCAGTTATTCATTCTATCATTCTAAACCTTCATCCATTTCTCTTTCTATCAAGAACTTAAAGAAAAACTCCTAAGTTCCATTTTCCTACCATTCGGCCAACACCATTTCTTCTACTTCCATCCATCAAAAATTTCATCCAACTTCATTTCCTAAATCTAAACCATATTCTAAGAACATCTCTAGTTGTGAGTTTTTGCTAAATCATCCATTTGGAGCTTAGAAAATCACTTTGAAGTTTCTTTCCTATAAGGTGAAAATTCTTGTTTCTTGTTTCTAATTTGATTTTTGATGTTCTAAGCCATGATTGATCCATGGTTTATCTTTTTCATCCATAGTTTATGACTTTATAATTTGTTTAAGCTTGTTAGGATTTTTGTTAAAGCTACACAAATTTTCTAAGGAGGAGTCCAAGGAGATCTTGTCTTCCTTATAGGTAAGAGGGAGATTTAATCTCATCAACCATGTGTGGTGGTGAGAAAGTGGATGTAATTGTGGTGAAGAATCCATAAGGATTCATTCACTTGGTTGTTTGTTTTGTGATTAATTTTGTGTGCATGTTTATTGTCTTTTCTAGTTGTGATTAATTTTGTGTGCATGTTTATTGTCTTTTCTATTTGTGATTTATTATGCATGCAAGCATCTTTATAGCTTTAATATATGGTATGTGTTCATAAATATATGTATATGTTCATGGATCTATGATAATTATTGTTGGATGTGCAAATATGTTGAGATTTGCAAAAGTGTTCCAAAGAACACAAGATGAAGAGCTTATGGTTTTTACTATGAAAAGAGAACTAATATGTTCTCAACCATTTTCTAAAAGGATAACCTAGTTGATCTAATTAAGTTAAAGGATTTTTTAATGATTTAATGGATGAAAAATAATTTTAAACATGGTTTGTATAAAAATGGTGATTTTCGGCCAAAAATATATTTTAATGTTTAATTGATCCAAAATTTATTTTCTAAGTGTAAACTAGTTTATTGACCTAAAAAGAATTTATTTACAATGGATTTTCAAGAACCAAATAAGTAAACAAATTTTTATTAGAAGTCTAGTGTATGAAAGAAATAAATTTTTGACACTTGAAAATACTTACCTTTGAGTTTTAAAGTATGTTAGCAATTTTTAAAGTGTATTTTATGGTTATAATTAAATAAAGGAATTTTTAAAAGGAAAACGTAGAAAATATTACTTAGTGGATTTTCTAAATGAAGTGTTATCAAAATTGATTAAGAATGAGTAAGTATTGAAGAACGTTTCAAAATGGCATT
Organism: Ormosia emarginata; assembly: GCA_029884605.1. Lineage (NCBI taxonomy): Eukaryota > Viridiplantae > Streptophyta > Magnoliopsida > Fabales > Fabaceae > Ormosia > Ormosia emarginata. Next base: position 7,786,399 of record JAQQTP010000087.1, read on the forward strand.
TAGAAAGCAAGGAAATATTTTACGTAGTTAAAGAATAAAATTAACTGTAGAAGAATTTATTAAAATCGAATTTTTGAGAAAAACGTCAGAAATTATTACTTAGAGTAATTTTTGTAAGAAAAATGGAATATAATGTTCAAATAATATTTTTAGTTTGGAAAGTTTCAAAAATTTAATTTGGAACGTCAAGAAATATTTTATACAGTGAAAAATAGTAGAAATAGCTTACGCGTATTTAAAATGATGATTTTTAAACTACGCGATTGAGAAAATAATTTAAAAATGTTACGCGATTGAGAAAACGTTGAAAAATATTTATGCGATTGAAAAACGTTTGTAAAGTGTGACGTAATTGTGAAAATGGGATAAAATATTTACGCAACTTATGGAAACAGTAAGTTTTTACTGTCGGGTCAAAGTGGTGGACCCGGACACGTTGAGAAATAGTACTGTCAAGTGGAGACATACTATTTTTGGAATTATTGATACTAAGGGTATTTCTGTAATTATGGTGACAATGAGGATATTTATGTAATTATGATTCATGGTGATACTGAGGGTATTTTTGTAATTATGGATCATTACATACATAGAGTGGTATGTCAATTTGGTTGAAATTGACGATTGACTGACGAGATGAATTACAACCGTGTTGCGGGTGTGATAGGCGTAGTGTGTTCATGTGGAGAACTTGGAGGCGTTAGTGTGCGATGAGATTCCACATGTGGACGATTGCAGTAGCTCCTCAGGCCGTGGTAATCGAAAACACACACTAGCGATCTCGACAAATACTATTCTTAATCGGGATCTATTGGGGACTGTCCTGGTACTATGCCTGGACGTACACGACGTATTTGATTTGTGTACTATTTACACGACGTATTTGATGTGTACCATTCACACGACGTATTTGATGTGTGCTATTTACACGACGTATTTGGTGTGTAATAGTTGGTTGAGACAAATTTGATGTACGGACATGTCTACCTGGGATCATTCTCTCGATGTTTGTGTTTAGCTCCATGGAGTAGGAACGAGTCGAGTACATGGCATATTTAATATGCATTACTGTGTGAATAGTTATAATTTGATTTATGATATTTTGCATGTGTGATAGTGTGAATAGTTATAATTGGATATTTTGCATGTGTGATAATATGAATTATTATATTAACTGTTATATTTGTTTGTATTGTCGTTTTCTTCTCTTGCTATCTTTGGTAATGATGTAGATTGTCTCACCTCTTTATATATATTTTCTGTATTATTATTTATGTTCCGTAAAGTCGTTGAGGAAGTAGAAGAGGAGCAACTGTTGGATTGTCAATACAACGAGGAGCAGCAAGCGAGTGACCAGTTCGAGGAAGGTGAACCTCGAGATCATCCTTATCATATGGATTGATTTCAGCGTGGTATGGTGTTATCAGAGTATTTCTGTCTTCCGATAATCTTCCTGAGGAGGATTCTTCGGAGGATCAGAACTTTTAGTGTTATGCTTGGGCTAGTTTATGGTTTGCTTTAAACCGCATAGCCAGTTCTTGTTTTTAATTAACGAGTTTGTAATATGTAAATTATTTGTACCTATTAAAAACAAAATCATATGTATAATTATGGTGTGTATGTAATAGTTTTTTTTTTATGTTCTCGTTTATTTTATTTTATAATATAATGTTAAAAAAAATATTTTTACAACCTATATTATTATGTATTACGTAATAAATTATAACTTGGGTAGAGGTTATTATTATTATTTGGAAATGTGACATCCCTATTAGGGTGTGACAATCATGTATCACATGTTACCCAAGTGGCTTAATACTCAAGAGAATGGTGAATTGAGTAATTAAAAAAAATTTTGTAAACACTTATAAAAGCAAATTTCTTCGAAGCTAAATATTAAAACAAATGCGAGAATAAGGAAGATAAAAGAAAGCTTTAAACACAACAAATAAATAGGTAAGCAATATTAAATAAATTGTTGAAAATAAAGAGATAAAGGAGAGAAGAGTAGGCACGATATTTATCCTGGTTCGACCACCAACCACTTGTGGACTACGTCCAGTCCTCGAAACACAGTTCGAGATTTTTTACTATTCAAGACAAGCTTAAAACAGGTGCTTGCAACCTTTACAATCAAGAGCACTTCTCACACCTTGGGATACCTCACCCTTGTGCTTGAGCCTCAAAACAAGGATACCTCACCCCCTTTGAAGGATACCTCACCTTCTTTATAACAAAGGATACCTTACCCTTTTACTAAGGGATACCTCACCCTCACAAATTTACTAAGGGATACCTCACCATTTTACAAAGAACCAGAATATAGATGAAGAGAAACTCTCACAAAGAGTAAATATTACAAATTGAAGCACTAGGAAACTCTCTTAGGATATCTCAAAGTTTTAGCGAAAAGTGTACAGAGAATATGAAAAAATAAGTAAATCACGTTTTAGCATAAGCAAAAATAATTCAGATAGTTGGGCTGACTTCAGAATTGATCCAAGGTCTCTATTTATGGAGCATTGAAGAAAATAACCGTTGGGTGCCATTAAAGCCATAATAAATGCAGACACGTTTGCTGCCTTTTTCAAAAACTAAAACAGAGCCTCGTGGTTTATTCGAATACCATTAGGGTTATTTGAATACCACCGATTTAAAAGGCTTATGAAAAACGGTTCTGAAGGAGGTTATTCGAATACCTTTTATGTTATTCGAATACCTCTATTAAAAGAAGCTTTCTGTGAAACAGGTCTATTCGAATACCTTATGATCTATTCGAATAGATCATTTTGGAAATCAGATTTTAGAGAGCTCTATTCGAATACCAAGTATAGTTATTCGAATACCATTTTGAAAAATAGAAAACGTATGAACTTTAAAACATGGTTATTTGAATACCATGGGGTCTATTCGAATACCTCTGTTAAAAACCATTTGAAAAACCTTTAGAAAACTGCCCAGGTGATTTCCGAATTTCTAAAATCTTTTGATCTTTCAAAAAACCATATTAAAACTTTAATTTATTTTATAAAGAACAAGTTTTTAGATCTTTTTAAAACAAACAATGAGATATCCAATAAAAGCTTCGTACAAAGAGACTCTAAGTCCTAAATCTAATCTTTGAAGATCTTTGGATTTGGTCTTCTCATTATCTTCCTATTTATTATCATCAAAACTATTGTCCATGTCAGCTAGCCAATTACATCACATAAGAAATTATAGGGTGAACACTAAAATTTCACACACTCACGACTTCCTTCATTTAAATCAAAACAAATTCAAATACAATGAAGAAAATATCTCTTGGTCGTGCAACTACAAACCAATAAAATATGTATTAGAAAATAAGAAAGAAGGCTTTGCCAAATTATAATCATCATAATCATCAAGTCACAAAAGTTAATAAAAATAGCATAAATAACTCTTAGCCACAAAAGATGAAGCACACGGTTAGAATACAAAAGTCAAGGTATAAAAATACTTCACCATAAAATGTGAAGCATACGGTTCTGGTGCTTCTTCAAATTTACAAACTAATTAATAATAATAATTCAATTCCAAACTTATGTAACCAAGGATAAACAATAATTTAAATTAACAAAGATGAAACAAACTATCATCATCGTGAAATACAAGATACAATACTAGCTAAATTCAAGTCAACAATAGTGGCTTGAATATAAGAGTCATTATACAACTACTCATGATATGTCACAGCCATAAGTCTATTTGTAGGCTAAAGAAATGTTCAAAAGAATCAAGTACCATGAAAAATCAACAGCAACTACTTTCCATTAGTGTATGACCATAACCTTCAATAATTGCAACAACATAAATTCCTTATTAAGAATGCAATAACCGTGTAAGTCATCACAAGGCTCCATAACACAAACTCAACATTTTAATTCATTCAACTACTATCACCAACTCATTTCTAAGAGTCAATAAAAGAAAAGAACAAACTAAAGCCTACCAAGGCTGTCTGCTTGTGACTCCAACATAAAACTAGGCCAGAAAATAAATTCAAAATCCATGAGAAAGGAAAAACAAAATGAAAATATAGAACCCCTACCTTAATTCCTTAGTTAGCCTATGTTTTCTTCCTTTTCTTCCCTTTGTTTTTGCCTTTTGTTTGCTTCTTGTTTCCTTAGTTTTCCTTGCTGTTTTCTTGCTATTTCTGGAACTATTTTAGCCGTGAAAACATGGAAGAAAAAGCAAGAAAAATAAGGTGAGATATAAGTAAAAATGGGTGGATGAAAGGTGGAAGATGAATTGCTAAAATGGTAGCCGTCAGAGAGATTTCTTGGTTCAGTTTTTGGCCCTGTTTTACGCAGGGGAAGGATGAAGAAAACATGAAGAAAAATCTTGAGTAATATAGAAAAGTTTAGAAGTTTTGAATGGCGGTGGACAAATGAAAAATGAAACAAACAAATTGTTCTGTAACTTTTTTTTTATCTATTATGTACTTTTTAATCTTCGAAAGTTAAGTTTTCAAGTTATCATAAGTGTTATGAAAAATTTTAGAATTCATCTTAGTTCTTAGATTAATTTTTTCATAACTTTCTATATACTGTTATTATTAGTTAAACTACATTACTCGATTCCAAGTTGAATTAAACCGAGAGATTAAGTAATAAGCTTACTGATATTTATCTTAGTTGGTATTTTATACTAATTTATTCTCCATGTCTTACTTATCATATCCATGAAATTTTATAATCTTCTGAGATATTTAACTGTTTTGTTATTGTTCCATTTATTTCTTATCAGTATCCTTAAAAATAACAAACTAACTCAGTTGATTCTCCAAAATTTATTACAACTTTTATTAACCATCTATAACTAGGAAATGAATTTTCAATATTTATTTTCATCATATCTACTATTTATGCAAATATTTTAATTATTTTCTTATATTTGGTGTTATAGATTTACGCTCAAACAGATCTAAAAAATTACCCGATTTGACAGGTAACTCATATCGGAGTTATTGAGCTTCTACAACCTTGATTAGGACTATTAAGATAAGGAGAATGTCATAAGTAGCATAATGAGTATGCATGAAGCTGACATAAACTGACTGACTAGATGAATAGTGTAACATCCTCCTTAATTTAATGATCCTAATCAGGGTTATAGGAGCTCAGTACCACTGGTAAGAATTATCTAGTAATTCGGATAATTTTCTGAACCAGTTTTAGCATAATTCTATAACACAGAATATAAAAGAATAATTAAAGTATCTGCCGAATCAATTGATATGATGAAAATTGTAACACCCTGAAATTTCTTGTTTTTTAGTTATATGTGATTTTTATGATTTTTGTAATTTTTGTGGATTGTTTGATTTATTTTGATTATTTTATTATTATTTTTGGACTATCTATGTGTTTGAAGCGGGGCCGAAAAAATAAAAACTTTTCGGGGCCAAAAAATTTGGACTGTTAACTCGGGGCCGGGGGAACTTACTAAACCCGAAATCGGAAATAATTTTTGAAATTTTTCTTTTTCTGAGATTTGATTTGAAAATGAAATCTAGGTACGTTTTATTATCCATTGGACAATAGTCACTAGTTTTGCTAGCAGTAATCTTTGTCCATTAGATAATAGCTTCTGGTAAAGATCTAGTTAGATAATTCTAGATATAAGCCTAGTCATCTTCTCTAGATGCTTCTCTTTGTGACTCACCTTGGTTGAACCAATTAAGAGCTAGTCATGATTAGTGGTCATGACTCACACTCTTGAGCCAATGGAAAGAAAGCTTACAAGCTAAGTTTGATGGAAGTCCAACTTGGTAGCTATGACTCAAAGTGATGAACCAATGGGAGGAAAGCTTCTAGGACAAGCTTGTAGAAGGAGAAGTTCAAAATGGTTACTCAACCTTAGAAGACAAAGTCAAATAAAATGACTAAGACTCACACTTTGTGACTCACCTCCATGACTCACCTTTGAGAACCAATGGGAAAGAAGCTTAATGGAGAAGCTTGGACACCTTGCACTCCTTGGTGACTCACGACCATGCATGTGCTTGGAGGGTTCTAAACTTAGTTTTTCACTTAATTCATTCCTATCTTTCTATCAAGAACCAAAAACAAAACTCTCTCATTTTCTCTCTTTGAAGCTCACGGCCAAGGCACCAAAAAGTCACTAACCAATCTTGTTAATTCAAACCAATCTCATATCTTGACCCTAAACACCATTTTGAAACACTTTCTAGTTGTGACCATCTTCTAATTCATTTATCTTAAAGATTTTTCTTCAAGCTCAAGTTTAAGGGTTTTTAGGTGAAGTTATTGAATCTTCACTTCTTGTTTTGTTTTTAAGTTCTAGACCATATCTTGATCTATGGTCATCTTGTTTCAAGCCTTAGATGTTAATATTTGTATGCTTGTTTTGTTTTAAGAACGACCTGGTGGTAGAAGTTTGCTTCAAGAAGGCATTTAAGGAGTTCTTGAGCATCATCTAAGGTAAGAAGGAGATTAACCTCATCGACCAAACTTGGTAATGAGAAATGGAATTTGTGTTGTAGGTGAAAAATCCATGTGATGATTTATTCACTTGATTGTGTGAATTTAATGGTTTGAGCTTACTTGCTATATGTGTGCTTATTTGCTATGTGTAATTATATGACTTTGATTAGTTTGTGCTTATTTGGCTATATGTGATTATATTATGTTGATAGTATGCACGAAATTGCTATGGTTGCTTATTGACTATATGTGATGATGTGATTTTGATAGTATGCATGAAATTGTTAGGGTAAGAATTTGATGATTGAAATATGTTGCATGCTATGAATCATGTTGGAAGGATGAGAAATTTTGGTTCCAAATACCATTGAGGCTCACGGCCATCATGCCCTAAATAGGGTATCCAGGGTATCCAAGGCAAAAATGATTTATTAATTATGAACTTTGATGATTAGGTGATAAGGAATTAAATTAAGGATTTATAAAATGGAAAGAAAAGAAATAAACAAAATTTTTTAAATTGAAAGAAAGTGATTTTCGGCTATGAAGTGAAAAATGAGTTTGAAAGTGATTTGAAACTTAAAGTGTTTTATTTAAGAGGATTTTTAGTAAAGGTAATGGAAGAAGTTTTTAGTAAATTATAATAATGTTGAGTTTGGGATAAATGTTAAAAAATATTACTTAGAGGAGTTTTAGTAAGAAAAATTGGAATTAAGGTTCAAATTTTATATTAAACTTGGAAAGCTTCAAAATTAAGTTTAGAAAGTCAATAAATGTTTTATGCGATTGAAAAATAGTGATAAAACCTTTCGTATTTAAAAAATGTTGAATTTTGAAGTAAGCAGTCGAGAAAATGTTTAAAAATTGTTACGCAATTGAGAAAACGTTTGAAAATATTATGTGATTTTGGAAATGTAACAAAAGTGTTACATGATTGTAAAAAGGAGATAAAAGTACTACGCAATTGAGAAAAACAAGAGATAGTTGTTGGGCCAACGTACTGGACCCGGAGAAGTCAGTGGACGATTTAGCCCAGTGGTGGCTTGTTTATGTGAAATTATGTTATTAATAATTATTGATTCTTTGAGTCATTCAATCATGAACTGTGAAAGTTGTGAGGACTGTGTTTGTAAGGCTGTATGCCTAGGAGATTGAATTTACACCTTAGCGCGGGTGCGAAATGTGTAGTGAGGATCAATGGCTGATCTTGGGGACGTCGGGGCATAGAATTCCACAAGTGGCCAGTTGAATAGCGCTACTGTGCCGTGGCAGTTGACTAGTCCTTTCACGATCTGGTGTAGAATGTCTTGTATAAGCCATGATGTGCACGTTGAGAATATTATAACACTTGATTTGAGGCTGATGATTGATAATCATATATTTTATACATTAATAAACCCTTATTATTAGTCATTTACACTCTTCATGTACTTAATTGATTGAATTTGATTATGTTTTGTAAGTTTGAACTCGAATCGGACTTAATTGATTTTTTCAGTATTATTTGGGTCTTACACTGTTTCTGTATTTTGGCCATATCTTGAGTTCTAAATGTCTGATAATTGTGAATTTTACCTTGTAGGAAAGATAAGAGAGAGCTCTACAACTTTGATGAAGAGCTCAAAGTCAATTTCAGACATCTAGTGGAGCTAATTAGGCATGGAAATCAGAATACGGGATTTGTGACAGGAACCCGAATAGTGTGTAGTAACCAGAACATAATTCGAGTTTGGGCATATAAAATGGGCTGAAAATTTGTAATCTGAAAGTTAAGACCCATATGTACAACTTTCATGCCAAGCACAAAACTTGATTCGGGATCTTTGATGGAGATATTGGGTCTGAAAGTCAAAACAGAGGTGTTGAAACTGGTCCTGAACAGTCTGTAGTAATTGAGTCATATCTTGGGCTGTAGGACGAATTTTTGGGTGTTTCCAGAGCCATTGGAAAGCTTAGACAATTTCCTAGAACTTTCATGAAGACCACTTGGCTCAAAAATGACGAAATCAATGAGTTCAGCAATAAAGAATTTCGGAGACAAGGTAGCTCACCTACTCACCCACCTACTCATCCACCTACTCATCCACCTACTCATCCACCTACTCATCCACCTACCAATCCCATCTACCCATCTACTACTACTCCGAATCCTCTATAAAAGGAAGCATGTGGAGAGCTCTAGGAACACACACACTTGGTGTTAGAGATAGCTTTTCATAGTTCTTTTGAATTCCTTCATTGTAATGGAGAGCTAAGTCACTTCTAGTCAATTCGGGACTCTTGAAGAGATTGTGGTTCGGATTCTTGAGACCTTGGTTATGTAATGTATTTGATTTATATTTGAATTCCTCTTCTCTTCTTCTTCTTCTTCTATTTTCTTGATCTTGAATACATGAATGGTGATTCTGTTTATGTTTGATCTAATTTGATCTTGGTTTAAGATTAAGTATTGTGATGAAACTTAGAACTGATTGATCTGAATTAATCACATAACTGAAGATTGAAATTTGTGATGAAACTTAGAACTGATTGATCTAAACTAATCACATAATTGAAGAGGTTAGGTTACTGATTGGTGCCTAGGTTAATTGAATTCGGTGCTTAAATTGACATATATCTACATGAATGGTGCGATTGCAGATTTGTGTTTATCACTTGTCAATTGAATTCTGGACGATTGTCTAGTGTGAATTCTGGACCTAATGCTGAGATTTCGGTTAGATCCAAGTTAACCATTCAAATGTGCTTCAAATGTTTGTTGAAAGGTTTATGATTGAATCCACCCAATCTCGGATAGATTTTTGAATTGACTGTTCTTCTAATTGTTATTTCTCTTTAAATCCTATCACTGCGATCCTTGAACCATCAAAACCCCCCTTTTTCTAACTTTCAGTTGATTTGATCAAATTGCATCTACGATCCTTGAGGAGACGATCCTGTGTTGTTCACTATACTACAAGTTTAGGTAATAACTTCGGTTATAATTTTGACTGAGTTCGGTGCTCGTCAATGATATATAGACATATCTCTCGATAAATTCTCTCTGATGTTGGTTTAGCTCCATAGAGTAGGAAATTGATCCATTGTGCATATACATAGTTAGTCGACATGTTGATGTGATATATGTATATATATGTTGAATTATTAATTGATATCATGATTATATCAGTTGTTTCTGTATTAAATGACATTGTTGTGATTATCGTTTCTTTACTGTCATATTGGTATGCGATGTTGGGGATCTCACCTCTTTATTGTGTTGTCCTGTTTGTTTTGTTTTATGCTCTATAAAGACTGTAATGGTAGCGAAGCAGAGATCTTCTTAGTTTTGTTAGGATGCAGTTTTGTGGAGGTACCGACATATATGTTTTTGTTGGGTTTGTTACTGTGCTTTTAAGTAGGACTCGTATGGGGTTTGCTACTTTTTCCTTTGAGTATGCAAGTCTGATGTATTTATTTTTATGTTGTTGGTAATTCATGCTGTATACAAATATTATGTGTATTATTCAGTTTGCAATCTTTGGTAAGATTATGTTATCAGCAGAAAGAAATTTTAAAACTCGTATTTTATAATATTAAATCTTTTATAACTTGTTTTTAGTTGTAAAGTTTAGTTTGAAATATAACTCCCAGCGGAGGGTGTTATATAAATAAATATAAAAAAATTATTTCCTAACTAAGAACCATTGATAAGAAGTGCATTAAATTTTAGGAAAGTATTTAAGTCAGTTTGATATTTTTAAGGATACCGAAGAGGAGTTAAGCGAATAGTAATGAAACAACTAAATATCTCAAAAAATTATAAAATTTCATTGAGATGATAAGTAAGACATGGAGAATATTTTGGTATAAAATTTCAACTAAGATAAATATCAGTAAGCATATTTACTTAATCATTTGGTTCAATTCAATTTGGGACCGAGTAATGAAGCGTAACTGATAAATAGCGGTATATAAAATTTTTTGAAAAAATGGATCCAAGGACTAAATTGAGTCCTAAAATTTTCTATAACACTTATGGATAGTTAAAAATTTAATTTTAGAATACATAACAGATCCAAAAGTTTCATCACAATTATTTTAGTCATTCTTTGACCAATTTCCCCGCCAAAGCTTATCCTTCTTTTCTCTAGATTTTTCCTTCACATTATCTCACTCTTTCACTTGGTTACAGCCCAAAGAAAATAGAGAAACAAAAATGAAAACAAAGAGGGGAGAAAGGAGGAAAAAGAAAGAGAAGAAAGTGAAGAAAACGAGAGGAAATTCATGAAAACAAGTCACTACAAGCTAGGGAATTGAGGTAGGGGTTCTTGATCTTTGTCTTGCTCTTCTTTTTCTGTATTTGAAAATAGAATTTGTGGTTCTTTTACATGTGAAAGTCATGGCTAGAATAGGACTTGGCAATGAATTTTGTTTAAAATTATTCTTCCTTTTTCTTGGATTCTTAAATATGGTTGGTAATGTTGTTAATGACATGAAAAATGAAATTTTTCTGTATTGTTGGTTGAGGTATGTTACAGAGGATGGTTAAAATAGAACCAAGTTGGATTGGTTATTTTGTCTATGCTTTCATATTGTCTTTTCTTGAATTCTTGAAAATTAATTTTAGTATGTAAGCATAGGAAATATTGAATTTTCTTCTATGTTGCTCATGGCCAAAACTCATTTTTGAGCCACTTTTGTTGACTTGAATTGTTGTTCATGCTTATGTTCAAACTTCAATTCATTTTGTTGTTCATAACTAAAACTCATTTTTGAGCCACTTTTGTTGACTTTGAATTGTTATTCATGCTTATGTTCAAACTTCAATTCATGTTTGTGTTTACGGCTAAAACTCATTTTTGAGCCACTTTTGTTGACTTTTATGGCTTGGTGTTTATGACCATGCTAAGTATTTTTCTCATGCATTCTTTATGGGCATGCAGTTACACGGCCAAGCTTTGAGTTTGCTTGACTTTGTGATCATTTTACTTGACTTTGTGATCATTTTGTTTTGAAATACACGGCCAAGCTTTGAGTTTGCTTAACTTTGTGATCATTTTACTTGACTTTATGATCCTTGTGTTTTGTAACACACAACCAAGTCATAAATAAAAAACAGAACTGTGCTGAGTGTTGATGAAGGTCACGACCAAGACCAATTCGTGGAGCTTTCTTGCATTAATTTTGTTATCAATGAATAATTGGAGAGGTTGCATGGTATGTGTTGAATGAAATGTATTACACAATTATGGGGTACTAGGGATTATATTGCTCCTTGACAAATCAAGTTGAGCTAAGATTTGTATTGGCATTGCTCCCTTAATTCTTTAAGGTTGAGCTAGAATAGTATTCGTATTGTATTTGGATATTTAGTGCTCACAGAATTTGTATTTGAATCAAATGTAAGAATGTTATTCCCGACATATGAGTATCCCATGGTATTTGAATAGAATTGGCATTTTGTCACTCTTCAGGATATTTGGCATCAGTGAATTCTGGAGTTGATCCTCTGTGAGGGAAAGGTATCCAGATTCTATTAGAATTATGGAGATGATCCTCCGTGAGAAAGGGGATCCTATATTCTTAAAATTCCTCATTAGTTCCTCATAGGCCTAGTTTCCCTCATGTGTAAAGTGGATATTCAGAATAGTTCTGTGTTACTGGTGAATTGTCATAAATAAGTTGGAATGAGTCGACCTAAAAACAGACAATTATTAAGCTAGAATTCAAGTTATGTGAGGTGACCTGGTTTTGTGAGAATTAGCACTAGAAAATGAGCATTGAGATGAATTTGTAATTGAATATCATATTAGGACTTTGATATGTTATAAAACCATTGAATGAATTATAGGTTATGGATTCCGTTTGGAAATTTTTTCAAAAAAGTGTTATGAATATAAATTGTGATATATTTTAATTTAATTCTATATTATGACTCAGTTGTGCTATAAGAACCATTGCATGAGTTTAAGACTATGGTTCTTGATTAGAGATTGTTTCTGAATTTATTTATAAATATAAATTGTATTATTTGATAATAAATGTTTTTAAAGACAGTTAATAAATTGGAATTATGTTTCGGGAAGAGGAAGGACTGGATTTGGTTTTTGTCACCTTCCTACGTTTTTAAATGAGTTTTAAAATGATTTTTCCCCGAAACAGCTGGACGTATTACGATGACACGTATTTTTAATAATACTATTTTGAATTTTTAAAATTCTCACCTTTTTTCTACATGTATTTCCGTAATATTTGCAAGAACGTGCACTGTAGCAGGCGAAAGAAGCTGACATAGATTATAATTTGATATCATTTTGAAATTTTGAGATGTATATTTTGAATTTTGCAATAGATTATGTAAATATTGAGTACAGTAATATAAATCATATCTTTGTATAACCTTCCTTTCTTAGTAATATACGCACTGTATGAATAGATTCAACCACAAAAGGCTTATATTTTCTGTATATCATTAAAATAAAATTTCAAATTTAATAAGTTAGATATACGTGACATACTTAATTCTAGTTACTAATAAGTAATTACAAATACGTTATTAGTACTAGTATAAGGATGTTACAAATATTATATGAAATTTTTGGAAGAGTTACAGTATGATAAATCAAGCTACCAACCAACTGCCGATAAAGAGTAGGATTATCAAGTATAGTTCCATCCAGAGGTGTAAATTTGACATTAGGTTCTAGAGGAGTGGACTCAATGTGATTGTTGGAGAGACCGACTCGAGAGATAAGATCTGAGACATATTTAGCTTGAGACAGAGAAATGCCATTAACAGAAGAAAGGATTTGAAGCCCCAGAAAGTAATTGAGAGGTCCAAGATCTTTCATCTCAAACTGCTGACTCAAGAACTATTTAAGCTCAGTAATACATGTAGTATCATCACTAGTAATAATCATATCATCAACATAGAGAAGTAACGTAACAATACATCTATCAGTTTTGCGAGTAAACATGGTAGAATCACGGGCACTGGAGGAAAATGCTAAACTGACTAATAGTATTGTGAAACTTGGAAAACCAGGCTCGAGGTGCTTGTTTGAGACCATATAAAGCCTTTCAAAGACGACAAACCTTATTTGGTGGACAAGTGTAACCAGGAGGTGGACACATATAAACTTCTTCTTCCAAATCACCATTAAGAAAGACATTCTTCACACCCATCTAATTTAGAGTCCATTTCTGAGTGCCCGCAATAGCAAGGAGAGTATGAACTGAAGTGATGCAAGCAACATGTGCAAAAGTCTCCTCATAATCAATGTCATATTCTTGAGTGAAACCCTTGGTAACCAAATGAGCCTTATATTACTCAATAGAGCCATTAGAACGAGTCTTGATCTTGAACACCAATTTACATCCCACAAGTTCCTTACCAGAAGGAGAATCAATAAGGTCCCAAGTATTACTGTTCTTTAAAGCTTACAACTCTTCTTACATAGCATGTTTCCAATGAGGATCTGTGGAGGCTTTTTGATAAGACTAAGGTTCATGTAAGTGAATCATGGTAGAAAACAATGATAATCATGAAGATAGGTAGGCTAAGTTCTTACCCTAGTTAGATGCTCAGAAGCAAGAGGGGGTGCAATGATAAGTGTAGGATCTGCGTCTGGAATAGCATTATCAGGAGTGGCTGAAACATCGGAAGTGACTGGAAGCTCACTAGAAGAACCTACATTAGAATCACTAGGAAATAAATCAACAAAGGGGTTAGTAATGAACAGATTCGAAGTGGAAGTGAAGGACTTGAACTTTGAGAGTGGAGAAAACATGGTGTCTTCTAAGAAGATGACATGACAGGAGATACAGATGCATTGAGAGATTGGATCCCAATAATGATAGCCCTTATATTCAAGGCCATAACCAAAAAACAACACAGACGTGCTCGGGGCTCAAGTTTAGTGTACTCATGAGGTTGAAGGAGAATAAAACGAGCACAACCAAAAACTTTAATAGAATTGTAATCTGGAGAAGTATGGTGGAGACATTCAAAGGGAGATACATTACCCTGAACAGAGGAAGGAAGACGATTGATGACATAGAGAGCATTGAGAGCGGCAGTCATAACATCAGTAAAAGAAACAGTTCTATAATCATATATATATATATATATATATATATATATATATATATATATATATATGACAGGTAAATATGTTGACCGACTATGCATATGATAAAGTACTAGAATCCTACTCCATGGAGCTAAACACAACGTCGAAGAGAATGATCAGGGAGATATGTTTGTATCTCATCAACCTCAAATCAAGTGATTTAATATTAACAAATTGCGCAACATGGCTTATACAAGACATTCTTCATAAGATTGCGATATAGGATAGTGTCTCAGTCTGAATCGTCAGTACGTTTGCATCGGTCTGTCCCATGGCACAAAGGAGCTACCAACTGCCCTTTGTGAGATACCCGCACGCCGATGCCCCCAAGGTCAACAAGTGACCTACACTAGTCTATTCGCACCCGCAGTAAAGTATGATTCATCTCCTAGGCATAAAGCCTTACAAACATAGTCCACTAGACTTTCACAATGCATGATGACTCTATGCATATACGCATATATTCAATAATAATATAATTTTTCTATAATCACATGCCATAATTAGCCAAATTAATTATTGACAAATCCTTGGTCCCACTTATGGACCCACAACAATTCATTGTCTGATTCTTAAATGCAAAAACATACTTTAATGGTTTGATATAAAATTATGCCTCAACTTCAATACTTTTCCTATTAAGCCCCTCTAGGGGAATTTTCTAGTATTTTTCACCTAATCTTTGTTACTCTAATTAAACAAGTCCTTTTCTTTGTTCTAAATAAAACTCACTTAGAATAATTATTTTAAGTTTCTCAAAACTTCACTCACACTCATGTTCTTTCTTTGGCCAAAAATCACTTTAGGTTGTGGGATAAAATTTCATTCTTTTCTTTTTCCATTTTATGAATTCCTAATTAAGTATCTAATCCACTAATTACCTAAGTTTTAACTTAATGCAAATTTTTTTCCATTGGGTGCCCTAGAAGGCCGTGGGCTCTAGGGGATAGGAAATCCAAATTTTTTCATCACCTCACTAATCACTCATCATTTAATTACTTAAGTCCCAAATTAGTACACAAATTCCACCATGGACTCATCATTGGGCCTATTGGCCGGGAGCCTCCAAGCAAAAGAGGTAAGAATCCTTTGCCTTCTGTAACACCTAGAAAATTATTTGTTTTATGATAAATAGTCATTTTATAATATTTGTGATTTTTGTGAAATTTTGTGAATTTTTTCGGAACCGTTGAATATTTTAATATATTCTTCATTTTGCATGCATACTGAGCAGAGCCGAGAAATTGAAATATTTTTTCCGAGATTGGTAAACCTTGAATTGTGGAATCATTAATGGGGGATCTTACTAAACCTGAGGCCAAACACAGTTTACGAGGTTTACATTTTTCAAGATTTTTATCTGATAAATAAAATCACTGTACAATTTATTATCTGTTAAATAAATACTGATTTTTGCTAATTGTAACCTTTGTCCATTGGATAATAGCTTGTAGTATAATATAAGTGTTCTAAAATAATCACTTTAGTGACATTACCATGACATCACTATTGACTTTTCAAAAAGTGAGTTTTGGCTTCTTGAATAAGCTTTGGAGGAAGCTTGCTAGCAATTTTCCAAGCAATGCATGAAGCAAATTTTTCCCTCCTTTATCTCTCTAGTTCCACGGCAATGAGCCAATTTTGGGGAGCCAAAATTGTGCTTCTCACTTTATCACTCTTACTCCCACATTTCAAAACATAAAAATCTATTACTTTCTCTCTCTACCATTTCCCTTCTCTCATTTTCTCTCAAGCTCTTCTCTTCCTTTTCTCTTCTTCTTCCTCCATGGCACCACACCACTTGGAGACCATCTCCACTAGTTTGCTAAACAAATTCCATTTCTTGTTTCCTCTCATCATCCCAAGACATTTTTCCTTAGTGACCATCCTCTAGTTTTTCCTTCTTCACCTTCCACCATTGAAGCCCAAGCTTGAAGCTTTTGAGGTAAAGTTCTTGGCTTTCTTCTTTTTTCTTTTCTTTTTCATTTTTCTTGGCCACCTATGTGACCAAAGACTCCTCTTTTCATGGTTTGAGTGAAGATTTTAAAAGTTTGCTTACCTTAGGATTCTCTTGAAGTTGTAGGACGAAAATTGCAACAAAGGGGTCAAGAAGCTTGCTTTCTTGTGTTGTCTTCTTAGGTAAGAGGGAGATTAACCTCATCGGCTAAGTTTGGCGGTGGGAAATGAGATTGTATGTAGCAAGTGAAGAATCCACATGAGGACTTATTCACTTGGTTGTATGAATTTTTATCTATGCCTATTTGCTTCATGTGTTGGTCTTACTTATTTTATGTGATTTTATGGCTTGAATATTATGTATGAATATCCTACAATGTAAATTGATGATTGAAGTGTGATATGTGCTTGGAAATCTTGATGGAGGTCACAACCAAGAGGAAAAAAATGGAAACATTGGACAAATTTTAAGGTAGCTTGGAATTTAGAAAATTTAGTTTAAAATGAGTTAATTAAAGAATTGATGTTGGTAAGCAAGAAAAAGAATTTTTGGAACCTAAGAGTGTTAGGGGTTTCGATCATTTAGTGAAACCATGAAACCATTTGGTATCAAAGGTGGGATTTTAAAGATTTAATGACTAGAAGATTGATTAGGAATTCATAAGATGGAAAAATAAAAGAAATGAAACTTTAACCTAAAACCATGATGATTTATAACTTTTAAAGGAAAATGAGTGTAAGTGAGGCTTTGAGATTCATAAAACTTTAAGCAAGTAAACTTTATTAATAATAAAGAGAAGTGTTAATTGGAATAGAGAAACAGGAATTGAAATGATAGTGGTTCGTACATGGGGTTAGAAAAACAAGTAGAATTTGAGATTTCAGGATGTGGAGTATTTTCACTCCTTGATGGAACCATAGCTCCATCTGCAAGATTATGCAAAAAAAAATGATTTTTAGAGAGAATGCCTAGGCACTGTAATTGGAGAGCCTGAGCGCCCAATGCCCAGAGAGAGTGCTGCGTGTTGTTGTACACCCACCGCCTAGATGGTTCGTGGTGAGCGCTTGAGCGCTATACGAGCGTCTGAGCGCCCAGAAGTAAGTGCCTGAGCACTGAACACTGGGAAGAACAGAGTTTTAGTTAGTGGAAATGAAAGAAACTCACTTGTATAATACCTTCTTTTATTCTTTTTAATGAGTATTGAAACTCTAATAAAAATACTTGATGAGGTGTTGGTTTATGATTATGAATTTCATGATATTGATGATTCTTGACTCATGCTATAATGATGCATTGTGAATGGAAATGACAGTATGATGTTAATGATTGTTTTGGTTATGATGACTTCTGAATCATGCGGTTAATATGTTTCGCATTTAATAAAACCTAGGTTTGTGGTTGGACTAGACCTGGGTGGATCAGTATTATTATATAATTGTATGGGCTGTTACATAATAGCATTGATACTAATGATATTCGACAATTGCCTGGGCAGTTGTTTAATACTATTGGGAACAGTACAATGATGACTGGAGTTATGCATTGAGTTATCGTGCATTGAACATCATACAGTCAGTGTCTGTATGACTTTTGTTGCCTAAGAGTGAATGAGAATTGAGTAGTGTGATCCAATGGAAGGATCTTGGGGGAACATGAGGCGCGGTGGTTCATTTAGTGATCATGTTATCACATTATTACACCCCTAGCCACGATAAACCATTGCAACGAATTATGAGCCCGACAAGCACTATTCTTTTCGTGGTTCGGCATAGAATGTCATTGAAGGGGGCAGATCTTCTGGAACTTTCATATCTGAAATTGAGTATTAGCTCCATGGAGTAGAAATTTGTTCATTATGCATACACATGGTCAGTGAACATTGTTGTCTCATGGTCAACATTTATATTGTGGTGGCATATTCATTTCATGTATATATATATATATATATATGTTATGTTGATATCTGATGTCATAATGTTGTTAATGCTTTTATTATTGTGAGATATGCTTTCTGATGATATTTATGAATTAATATCTTGAATATACTTGTGATATCTGTATGTATGGAATGACCTTGTTATTCGTACCTTTTCTCGCTGCCATCTTAGTATGCGATGTAGGAGATCTCACCTCTTTGTTGTTTTGTCCTACTTTATGTTTGTGTTGATGAAGACTGTGAAGGGCGACAAGGTTGAATTGTCTAGCTTTTGTTGAGTTGATTTGCTGACTCTTGTGATGACGTCTAGACGAGATTTTCTGGTTACGTGCAAGCGTAGTGACATGGGGGCATTGATGCTTGGCGTGTCGACCGGGGCGCTGATTGTTTTAATATGCATAGGGGTTGTGGCTCTGTCTACGAGTAGTGCTTATCCCAGGGTTGCTACTTTTCCCCTTTGGTGCTTTTGTACTCGTCACCTTTTATTTGGTTATGTAAGTATACTGTTTTGTGTTACCAATGCATTATGTTAAGGATGAATATATTTATATATGGAATATATTTTCCTTTGGTGATTGTATTTTTAAGAGCTATGTATTGAATATATCTCATTCGTGGCTCATATTTTCTATATATGCATAATGTTTAAATTCAAAAACTTGTTGTTGAGCTGTAGCATGTCTAAATTTAGTGACTGTGGCATAATGACGATTGTGTCATAGTTATTAAATTTAGGGGCGTTACACCTTCCGTACATACTTCCAAGTATTCAAAATATTCCACATCCATCAAGTTATACATTAGCAAGTAGTAAAATCATACAAGACAAAATAACCACAAAATCACCAAGAACCATAAAACAAAGTGAGTAACCCTCACATGGATTCCTCATTATCAACACAGAAACGTGTTCCTCACCACCATGATAGGTTGAAGGGGATGATCTCCCTCTTACCTAAAGAGACAACAAGAAAAGCAAGCTCCTTGGTTGCTTCTTGCAATTTTCGTCCACCACCACCAACAAAACCCTAGGATGATCAAACTCACATAATCAACAACCAAAGCTTGAAAAGAGAAGTCCTTGATCACAAGGGTGACCAAGAATAGAAAAAATGAAGGAAGGAAAATAGAAAATCTAGAACCTTACCTCAAAGCTTCAAGTTTAGGGCTTTATGGAAGAAGATGAAGATGGAAGAATCAAGTGAGGGTCACAAAAGGAAAAAGCTTCAATGTGATGAGTAAATGCAAGAAATAAGGTTGGTTGAGCAAGCAAGCACGGATGGCCAAAAATAGTGTGTATGACCATGGAAGTGGAGAGAAAATGGAGAGGAGAGAAAATGTGAGAGAGAAGGAAAATGGGAGAGAGAAAGTGATAGAAATTTTTTGAATGAAAAATGAAAAGTGTTTCAAGTGAAAAGATGACAATTCCCTTGTCATCTTTCCCTCTCAACATACATACTGTGGTGGCATAATATATATATATACATACGTTTTGTTGATATCTGATGCCATAATGTTGTTAATGCTTATATTATTGTGAATAATGTGTATGACCGTGGAAGTGGAGAGAAAATGGAGAGGAGAGAAAATGTGAAAGAGAAGGAAAATGAGAGAGAGAAAGTGATAGAAACTTTTTGAATGAAAAATTAAAACTGTTTTAAGTGAAAAGATGACAATTCCCTTGTCATCTTTCCCCTCAACATACATACTTGTGGTGGTATAATATATATATATATATATATATATATATATATATATATATATATATATATATATATATATATATATATATATATATATATACATACATACATATATATATATACATATATATATATACATACATATATATACATACGTTTTGTTGATATCTGATGCCATAACGTTGTTAATGCTTATATTATTGTGAAATATGCTTTCTAATGATATTTATAAATTAATATCTAGAATATACTTGTGATATCTGTATGTATGGAATGACCTCGTCATTCTTACCTTTTCTCGCTGCCATCTTGGCATGCGATGTAGGGGATCTCACCACTTTGTTGTATTGCCCTACTTTATGATGAGGTTGAATTGTTTGGCTTTCGTTGAGTTAATTTGCTAACTCTTGTGATGGCGTCTGGATGAGATTTTCCGGTTACATGTAGGCGTAGTGACATGGGGGCATTGATGCTTGGTGTGTCGACCGGAGCACCAATTGTTTTAATATGTATAGGGGTTGTGGCTCTGTCTATGAGTAATGCCTATCCCAGGGTTGCTACTTTTCCTCTTTGGTGCTTTTGTACCCGTCACCTTTTATTTGGTTATGTAAGTATAATGTTTTGTGTTACCAATGCTTTATGTTAAGGATGGATATATTTATATATGGAATATATTTTCCTTTGGAGATTGTATTTTTAAGAGCTGTGTACTGAATATATGTCATTTGTGGCTCATATTTTCTATATATGCACAATGTTTAAATTCAAAAACTTGTTGTTGAGCTATAGCACGCCTAAATTTAGTGACTGTAGCATAATGACTATTGTGTCATGGTTATTAAATTTAGGGGCGTTACACCTTCCGTACATACTTCCAAGTATTCAAAATATTCCACATCCATCAAGTTATACATTAGCAAGTAGTAAAATCATGCAAGACAAAATAACCACAAAATCACCAAGAACCATACAACAAAGTGAGTAACCCTCACATAGATTCCTCACTATCAACACAGAAACGTGTTCCTCACCACCATGATAGGTTGAAGAGGATGATCTTCTTTTTACCTAAATAGACAACAAGAAAAGCAAGCTCCTTTGTTGCTTCTTGCAATTTTCGTCCACAACTACCAACAAAACCCTAGGATGATCAAACTCACATAATCAACAACCGAAGCTTGAAAAAAGAAGTCCTTGATCACAAGGGTGACCAAGAATCATGAAAATGAAGGAAGGAAAATAGAAAATCAAGAACCTTACCTCAAAGCTTCAAGTTTAGGGCTTTATGGAAGAAGATGAATATGGAAGAATCAAGTGATGGTCACAAAAGGAAAAAGCTTCAAGGTGATGAGTAGATGCAAGAAATAAGGTTGGTTGAGCAAGTAAGCACGGATGGCCAAAAATAGTGTGTATGGCCATGGAAGTGGAGAGAAAATTGAGAGGAGAGAAAATATGAAAGAGAAGGAAAATAGGAGAGAGAAAGTGATAGAAACTTTTTGAATGAAAAGTGAAAAGTGTTTCAGGTGAAAAGATGACAATTCTCTTGTCATCTTCCCCCCAAAATAGTGGGGTCATAAGGAGGAGAGAGGGAAAGGAAAGCTTCCTCTAGAAGCTTGGTGCAAAGCTTGAGAAGCTTCGTCCACTTTTTGAAAAAGTCAAGGATGATGTCACTTTGATGATGTTATCTTGGTGATGTCATTAAAGTGTTCTCTAGAAAAGATGACTAACACTCTACTAAAGTCATTATCCAGTGGACAAAAGTTACAGTTAACAAAATCAGTATTTATTGTCCAACGGATGATAACACGTATCACGATTTTATTTAACAGAAAAAATCTCAAAATACAAAAACTTCGTAAACTGTGTCCAGCCTCGGGTTGAGTAAGATCTCTTGTCACTGTTTCCACAATCCAAGGTTAAACACTTTGGGGAAAATATTTTATTTTCCTGACTCCGCTCAGTGTGTATGCAAAATGAGAAATATATTAACATAATCAAAATCACTGAAATAATTCACAAAAATCACAAATATTATAAAATAAATATAAATCATGAAACAAGCAATTTTCGGGGTATTACAACTGTTCCCTTTTAAAAAAAAATTTCGTCCTTGAAATTCGTGATACCTTAGAATAGATGTGGGTGTTATTCCTTCATCTTGTCCTCTAACTCCCTTGTTGTGTCTCCAGTTGTGTCATTCTAGATCACTTTCACCAATGAAATCTCTTTCCCTCTAAGTCGCCTCACTCTCCTATCTTTGATCTTTACAAGAAGTGTCTCATAAGTTAAATTCTCTTTTAATTGTACTGTATCAGGTGCTATGCCATGGTTTAGATCAGGAATATATTTTTGCAATTGCGACACATGAAAGACATTGTGGAGGTTAGAAAGAAAAGGTGGTAAAACTATTTGGCAAGCTATTGGACCTATCCGACGAAAAATTTGATAAGGTCTGATGAATTTGGGAGTAAGTTTTCTAGATTTAAGAACCGACCATAGTCATAGGTGTGATTTTCAAAAACACATGCTCGCCTTCCTCAAACTTAAGAGGTTTTCTCCTTTTGTCCACATAGTTTTTCTATCGACCTTGAGCCATCCTCATCTTTTCCTAAATCATCTTGACCTTTTCCGTTGTTTGTTGCACAAGATCAAGTCCAATCGTAAGATGCTCTCCATCTTAGTACCAACACAAAGGTGTTCTGCACTGTCGTCCATATAGAGTCTCATAGGGTGCCATCCCTATGCTCGAGTGAAAACTGTTGTTGTAGGTGAACTCTATCAAAGGTAAAACTTCATCCCAACTTCTAGTCTGTTCCAAAGTACAAGCCTAAGCAGATCTTCCAACGATTGGATCGTCCTTTCCGATTGACCATCAGTTTGAGGATGATAAGCAGAACTCAAATGAAGTTTCATTCCTATCGCTTCTTGAAGACTTTTCCAAAACCTTAATGTAAACCTTGGATCTCTATCGAAAATAATACTAGAAGGCACACCATGCCATCTAACAATCTCACCAATATACAATTGGGTTAATTTCTCCATTGAATATCTTATGTTAATCGGAAAGAAGTGTGCAGACTTAGTAAGTCGATCAATAATTACCCAGATTGAATCATAACCCTTTTCGGATCCTTGGTAATCTAACCACGAAATCCATTGTAATACTATCCTATTTCCATTCGGGAATAGTTGGAGGTTGCAACATTCCTAAAGGTCTCTGATGTTCAATCTTAGCTTTCTGACAAACCAAACAAGATGACATATATTTGGCAACATCCCTCCTCATTCCGTGCCACCAAAATAACTGTTTCAGGTCTTGGTACATCTTGGCCATTCCCGGATGCATACTCAACTTGCTTGTGTGAGCGTCTTCGAGAATGAACTTCCTATGTTCTGGTTCTTTAGGCACACAAACCCTGCCTTTGAACCTTTGGATTCCATCAAGTCCTTCCTCTACTGTTGACACAATGTCGCACTTCATCAGCTCCCTCTCATTTTGCAAAAAATTGTCACATTTTTGTTTCTCTCAAATTTCTTCGATTAGATCACTTGAAATAGTAACAATGTTTAAACAAATCTTCCTCGGTGTCAATTCCACAGATGACCATATATCCCTGAATTGCTCTATCTACTCCTTCTCCTTGACCATCAAAATAGAGATACTAAGCATATTCCTACTTAAAGCGTCGGCCATGATGTTTGCCTTTTCGGGGTGATACTGAAGTTGAAAATCGTAATCTTTCAAAAACTCCAACCACCTCCTTTGCCTCATGTTCAACTCCTTTTGGTCAAATAGGTACTTCAGGCTTTTATGATCGCTGTAGACATTGAATGTTGCTCCATACAGAAAATGTCTCCATATTTTTAAAGCAAACACCACAGTTGCTAACTCCAAGTCATGTGTAGGGTAATTCTTTTTATGCACTTTCAACTGTCTTGAAGCATACGCCACCATTTTCATATCTTGCATGAGCACACATCCTAATCCTTAATGTGAAGCATCACAATACACCTCGAAGGGTTCATTTGGATCAGGCAGAACTAAAACTGGTGAAGTAGTCGGTCGTCCCTTCAACTCTTGAAAAATTTCTTCACGACATCGGTCCACTCAAGAGCTTGATTCTTCTTCGTAAATTGAGTGAGAGGTTCTGCTATCTTAGAAAATCCTTCGATGAATGTTCAATAATAACAGGCTAATCCCACAAAGCTCCGAATCTCAGTCACTGTCTTTGTGCTTTCCCATTGCAGAACTGATTCGACCTTCAACGGATCCACTGCAATCTTATCCTTCAAGATTACATGACCCAAAAACTTAACTTCTTCCAGCCAAAATTCACAATTTGACAACTTAGCATACAACTTTTTCTCTTTTAGGATCTGGAGAACTATGTTGAGATGTTCGACATATTCCTCCTAATTTTGAGAATAGATCAAAATGTCATTGATAAAAACAACGACAAATCTATCTAAGTAAGGACGAAAGATTCTATTCATGTAACCCATGAATTTGGCAGGTGCATTCGTCACTCCAAATGGCATCACAAGATACTCTTAATGCTTGTAACTTGTACGAAAAATCATCTTGGGGATATCCTCTACCTTCACTTGGATCTGATGATAGCCAGAACATAAGTCAATCTTGGAGAAAATAACAGTTCCTCTCAGCTGATCCATCAAATCATCTATCCTTGTTCTTGATTGTGACCTTGTTCAGCTGGCCATAATTTACACATAAGTGCGAAGTTCTATCCTTCTTCTTGACTAACAACACTGACGCTCCCCAGGGTGACACACTAGGCCTGACAAAGTGCTTTTCCAGAAACTCCACCAACTGTTTCTTAAGTTCAACTAATTCTAATGGTGATATCTTGTATGGTGTTGTGGATACAAGACCAGATCCAGGTGCAAGATCGATAGTGAACTCTATCTCTCACTCCGGCGGTAAACTAGGTACATCATCAGGAAAGACTTCGGAAAACTCATTGATTACCAGAATAACATTCATATCTGTCTCGCTCTTGACTTCTAAGGAAGATAATAGCATGTATCCTTGAGCTCATTCTCTTAAGAAAGCTTTAACTTGGATGGCCGTCAAAAATCTAGAAACTTCAGACTTAGGAAAAACTAGGGTTTTATTTGAACAATCCAACAGGATATGGTTAAAAGATAACCAATCCATTCCTAAGATTACGTCTATTTAAGAAAGAGATAAACAGATCAAATTAACAGAAAATATTCGACCTTCAACAGATAAAGGACAGTTCAGACAAATGTATGTAGTAACAATAGGTTTAGCAGTAGGGGTAGAAACACTAAAATCGAATGGCAAAGAAGACATAGGTAAACCTAATCGATGCACACAGTCACAAGCAATAAAAAAGTGGGTCACCCCTGAGTCATACAGTACAGATAAAAGATTACCTCCTATGGTACCATCTCCCTTTATCAGATCTTCAGATTAGGAGGCTTCTGCTCCACTCATCATGTAAACTCTGCCTCCTACCTAAGGTCTTGCAACTCGTGCATTGTTGACAGAAGGCTCTGCCTTGGGTTGGTTGTAATCTCTGGAGATATGTCCATGTTTTTTGCATCTGAAGCAGATAATCCCTTTGATCATACAATCCTTGGTTGGGTGGTCCTTTTCATATTTCAAACACTTTGGCGAAGATGTCCAGGTCTGACCAGCTCTGTTGCCACCAGAATTTCCACTCGAACCTCCTCCATGTGGTTGTGGTTGTTGATTCCCGGGCAGTCGAGAATAGGGTTTCCTCTGAAAGCGATTGACATTGCTGCCATTCCCTTTTTGGAACCTAGAAGGTCCAAAGTTACGACTCCTCGTGTCCCTTGATTGATCTAGCTCTTCAATCCTTCGACATTTATCTAGCAAGGCTGGGAATTAGTCAATTCCCAACGGTAGTACTGCTCTCTTCAAGTCATGGCGCAATCCTTCCTCGAACATCCGGCTTTTCCACTCTTCGTCAGGTTGTAGCTGGAAATACCTCGAGAATTTTGATAAGCTTTTGAACTTTGTTGCATACTCGCTAACTGTCATACTTCCTTGTTTAAGACCAAGAAATTCCATCTCTTTAGTGTGCCTCGCACTAGCTGGGAAATACGTCTCCATAAATCTATTCTTGAAGACTTCTTATGTGATCATTGTTCCCTCGGCTTCCATTAATCATTGTGCTCCAGTCCACTAATCTTTAGCATCTCCAACTAGCATGAAGGTAGTATAAGTTACCCTTCCTATCATCAGCACAACCCATCCCTCAGAATAACTTCTCTAGCTCCTTGATCCAAAGGCTTACTTTCTCCGGATCGAATTCTCCCTTGAATTGAGGTGGGTTGTTGCGGCGAAATTCTGACAAGTTTTGGACCTCAGTCGTTGCCACTTGCTGTTAAGCAGTTCTCTCAATTTGTTGTACAATAACATCCGCTGCATTGTCTCAACTGCTGCAGCCATACCTCCACCACGAGCCATCATTCTCTTTCAGAGTTACACTGGACAAAACATAAGGAAGTTAGATGTAACCTTTCAAAAACCAAACATAGAGAATCACATAGTACAAACAAGACAGACCTAACCACAAAACCTAAAAGAAGACTTAAATTGAGGCTCTGATACCAAACTAGTGTATCGCACCCTTCGGGAGGTTGTCACACTGAAAACGAAACTCAAAAGATAACACTAAGACTCGATTTATATACATATAGATAGTAACCTGTTCATTTGTAAAATATATAATAACTTGGCAATTTTTTTTTTATAAGCAGAAAACAAAAACTTAGCGAAAATTAACATGAAGATCAAACCATACATTTATACAAAAGATACATGACATAAGTATTTAAATACACTAATAGTTTTAGCAAAAGAAAGCAGAAGCTTTACATGCCCAAAAAGATATATACAGACAACCACCAAGGCTACAAAAAGTATCATGCCCTCAACAACTACTAAGAAGGAGCCTCAGATAGGTCCTCATCTGGTTCCTCCTCAGAAGAGGAAATCCTTATAGGAGCAACAGACTCACGAGCAGGGGCTCGTGTAGAGGATAGGAATGAATCCTCCTGTGGGGTATACTCACGGTCACACCACACCTCGTGTATCGGCATGTAAAACTCCAGCGATACAACAACATCAAAAGAGAAAACTGGTGGATCATAACGACTCCAAGCCAAAGATATGGTCACATCTCCCACGTAGATGAAACGCTCAGTGTTCAAGTCAACGTGCCAACAGTCAATGCCTCTGTAGAACCTCAGTCTGGCATACCTAAGAAAACATCACCGGGATGCAATTACAAAACAGAAGACTAGGTTGACTAAAAACTAGGAAACTCGGGCTTTTCCTCGCCTCGGTCTTTAACGAAGCACATATAAAATCAGAATAACAAATAAAAGAGGTGAGATATCCAACATCATTACCAATTATGGAAGTAAAGAAACATAAACGACGCATGACGCAAAACAACACAGTAAAATAGTAAGCAGCATCAAGGTTCAGATAATAAACAATTAACTAATCCAGATAGTCATAACATCAGTAAAACAAACAGTTCCATAATCATATATATATATATGCCAAGTAAATATGTTGACCGACTATGCACATGCACAAAGTACAGAATCCTACTCCATGAAGCTAAACACAACATCAAAGAGAATGATTAGGGAGACAAGTCTGTATCTCGTCAGCCTCAAATCGAGTGCTTCAATATTAACAAATTGCGCAACATGGCTTATACAAGACATTCTTCACAAGATCGCGATATAGGACGGTGTCTCTATCCGAATAGTCGGTGCGTTTGGATCTGTCTGTCCCACAGCATAGAAGAGCTACCAATTGTCCATTGTGAGATACCCACACCCTGACACCCCCAAGGTTAACAAGTGACCTACACTAGTCTATTCGCACCAGCACTAAGGTATGATTCATCTCCTAGGCATAAAGCCTTACAAACATAGTCCACCGAACTTTCATAATGCATGATGACTCCATGCATATACGCATGTATTCAACAATAATATAATTTTTCCATAATCACGCGCCATAATTGGCCAAATTAATTATCGACAAATCCTTAATCCCACTTATGGACCCACAACAATTCATTGTTAAATTCTCAAATGCAAAAACATACTTTTAAGGTTTGATATAAAATTACGCCTCAACTTCAATACTTTTCCTATTTGTAACGACCCTTTTCCTCCCCTAGTCATAATGGGTAAGAAGAGGAAACATCGCACTATAGTGAAACGACATACAAATAAATACAGAAAATTTGAACATTTTTTTCTTCTTAAAATGAGTCCGGTTAAAATTACCATTAACGTACATATTTACCTGTTTATGAATATGTACATATATACCTGTTTATGAATATATCGCGTTGAATGAATTAACATTAAAAGTCCCTTTTTTTTCTTATTTTCCAATGAAACGTCCTTCAGAATGAACAAAGAGAAATCAACGTGGAATGAAACATACGATCTTACACAATATGGGTGATTACATACTTTGTACCAGAAATACAAGCCTGTTTAATTACATTTCCAA
The DNA here is from genome assembly GCA_029884605.1 of Ormosia emarginata. Lineage (NCBI taxonomy): Eukaryota > Viridiplantae > Streptophyta > Magnoliopsida > Fabales > Fabaceae > Ormosia > Ormosia emarginata. The sequence continues at coordinate 7,815,139 of JAQQTP010000087.1, forward strand.
AAATATACAAAAAGACAAAATGTGTACCTACCCCAAGAGATATAAATATATACCCATTAAACCAATAGTACGTCAGGCTTCCTAAAAAATAAACAGACAACCCTCAGTACCCATCTACCCGAAACAGTCTCTAAGACTGACGTGAACTAGAAGGAACCGTAGACGGATCCTCCTCTGGGTCCTCGTCGTCCGACGAGACATCCATCGGAACGACGGAATAGCGGGCAGGAGCCCAGGCAGTAGACAAGAACGAGTCGTCACGTGGGGTATAATACATGTCCGCCCACATGTCACTCACAGGCATATAAAATTCCAGCCAAACAAAAGCATGGAAGTAAAAAATAGAAGCAGTGTAACGTCCCCATGCTAAGGACACCGTCAAATCACCGTGGTACACATATCGATCAGTCTGCACGTTGATATGCCAACAATCTGGACCACCATGAAAGTTGATCCGCACATAACCAAAAAATCCATGGGGACGCGACGACATCCTCAAACCACTTAAGTCGTAATCTGGCCAAAAGCCCGGAAACTCGGGGGCTTCCTTATCTTCCTCACGAATGTCTTCTTGGTGACACACGATCCAACCGAATAAAAGAAATAGAGAGAATACAGAAAGAGGTGAAACACCCAGCTTTCAGTACCAAATTGGCAGCAAGAAAATAATACGGCGCTGGACGCCCACACATAACACAATTTATACATTTATCACAGTAATATTAAAATTAACAGTGAAAGTAGAATAACAACAAATAGTAATGAAGCCATCAATAATAGGTAGATAACAACAGTATTCTCAGCAGTCAAAAATTCAGATAATCATATAGTTATAAGTGCTCATGCTCGATGTATTATGAGACTCACAATGCGCGATGTAAAGGGTACCAAAAGTTCCTACTCCATGGAGCTAGACATAAACATCTTCGGAGTTAATGATCAAGGAGTAATACCAGTATGTCAGTAGCCTTAAAATACAATGTGCTTCCTTTCATAAAAGTGTTTGCGCAATGGCTTATACATGGTACCTCGACAGTTGATCGCGATATAGGACAGCGTCTCAGACAGGATCGTCGGTGTGTCGCATTGGTCTATCCCATGGCCCCAGTGGAGCTATCACTGTCTATTGTGAGACACCCACACCCCGACGGCCCCAGGGTCAACAACATATGACACCTACGCTTAGTCTATTTGCACTCGCACATAGGTGTTATTCAAACTCCTAGGCATACCTTGCCTTACTAACCATGTCCAACGGACAACACATGCATGATGACACAATGCCCAATCATGTATGTTCATCAATAATTCATTCATCATAGCATATCACAATGGTATGTTTATATACACACACATACATATTCCATTTCTCAAAGTCATCACATCATGGTTTCCTCAAGTAAGTAATCAACAAGTGCTTAACCCGCATAGGGATCCATGAGAAACATTACTAATATTCATGTGTATTTATCAATAATATAATCATTTACAACATGTCACAATTCATACAACTTAGACCTCCACAACTCCCTAGTCTCGTTCATGGTCTCGAAATCACATAGTGTTAAGTTCTCAAGTGGTGAGGCACTTCTTAAAGTTCATTATGGAATTCCACTTTAGAATGTTCATTCTTATAAAATCTCCCTATCTAGAGGACTTCCCTTACAAATCAAGTTCTTTACTTTATTTATGGTTGCACTATCTTCATATTGGAGTCTTAATATCGTTTTACAGTCACCTAGCTGGTTCTGCTATGGGCGCCTAGGCGCCACGTCTGAAGCGCCTGAGCGCTGGTTGAGTGCCTAGGCGCTAAACACGAAGCGCCTGAACGCTCACCAAGTCGAGTTACAAGGGAAATTTCCTGGGCAAAGAGTGCTTAGACGTCCCAACCACAGCGCCTGAGTGTTGATTGAGCGCCTAGACGATCTATGCACAGTGCCTGAGCGCTAGTGCATTAACAAGGGTTCTGCAGAATTCAGTTCTGCAAAATCGTGGCCCATCCATCATCAAAATTCTTCAGTAATCCAAAACATGGTTCATGCCATCAAGATACAAAATAACAAATCAAGAGGTTCATGGTCATTAAAACACACAATGTAAACCCATATATTCATATAACTCAAACAACTACAAAATCATGGAATCAACCCTATATAACAAAGAGAGTAATCCAACATGGATTTCCTCATCAACAACAATACACAAGACATTCCCTTATTACCAAGATTGGTTGAAGAGGATCATCTCCCTCTTACCTATTTGGAAGACAACACAATGGTGCCACTCCTTTTTGCCCTAGATTTTCGTTTTCCTCCTTCAAGAAAAACCCCAATGTGAGTGACTTCCACAATGTCCACTCAAACCATGAAAAATGGGTTCTTAGTCACCTAGGTGACCAAGAGAAACGAGAATTGCAAGAAAAATAGGAAAAAGTTGAAGACTTTACCTTAAAGCTCCAAGCTTTAGCTTCAAAGGTGGAAAAATGGAAGAGAAAGAAGAAGAAGAACCAAGGGATGGCCACAAAAGAGAACTTGGAATGGTGTTCCAATGGGTAGGTGCACGGTGGAGAAGGAAAAAGAAGAGGAGAAGAAATGGTGTTTGAAGAGAATGAGAAGAGAGAAAATATTAGGAAGATGAAAGTGAATATTGGGCTCCAATATTGCCTCTGCCATGGAGAAGAGTGAGGAGGGAAGGAAGAGAAAATATGTCCACAAGGAAACTTCTTGGAAGCTTCCTACAATGGGCTTTTAATTAACTCTTTTTTATTTTGAAAACAAGGCTAAAGGGGCTTAACACAAGGTAAATTTTGAATAATGTGATAAGATTTTTATTACATGTTATTATTTATTGGACAGTAGTTATAGTTGGAAGAAGTCAGCATTAACAAATCTGACAGATAAATTCTTTACAGTGTTTTATTATTTCATCTGTTAACATTTCTCAAAAAATATGAAACCTTGTAAACTGTGTCCGACCTCGGGTTTAGTAAGATACCCCATCGACGTTTCCGTAGTTCAAGGTTCTCGGAGAAAATATCTTATTTCTCCGGTTCCGCTCAGTGTATACGTAAAACGAGGAATAATATTAAAATATTCTGCGTTCTCTGAAAAATCCAGAAAAATTCCAAAAAATCACAAATATTATAAAATGAATACTGATAGTAGAAAAATAAATTTTGGGGTGTTACAACTCTCCCCAACAAATAAGAATTTCGTCCCCGAAATTTTTCATACCTTAAAACAATTCGGGATATTGCTCCTTCATTTTGTCCTCCAGCTTCTATGTTACATCTCCAGTTGCTTCATTCCAGATCACTTTCACTAGTTCATTGTCCTTCCCTCTAAGTTACTTTGTCCTCATATCCTCAATCCTCACAGGAGTTGTCTCATAAGTCAAGTTTTCCTTTAATTGTACAGAATCAGGTGCTATGACATGATTAGGACTTGGGATCTATTTTATGAGTTGTGACACATGAAAGATGTTATGAAGGTTTGAAAGAAAAAGGGGTAAGGCTATTTGGTAAGCAACAGGACCTACCCGACGAAGGATTTGGTAAGGTCCAAGGAATTTTGGAGTGAGTTTTCTAGATTTGAGAACACAACCGACCCCAATCGTAGGTGTGACTTTCAAGAAGACATGCTCTCCTTCTTCGAACTCAAGAGGTTTCCTTCTTTTGTCCGCATAACTCTTTTGCCGACTCTGAGCGGTTTTCATTTTCTCCTGAATCATCTTAACCTTTTCAGTTGTGTAACACCCCAAATTTTTGTATCTCTTAAATAGTAATTTTGACCGTTAATAGAATTTTACTGTTTAGTAATTTCTGTGCACTGTAAAATTATTTTGTTTATTCCATCAGCGTATTTGATCTTTTTGAGTGATTTACTCCGTGTCAGGAAAATAAAAAATTTTTGGGCCGGGGAAAACTTTACGCAATTTAATTTTTACTATTAGGTAATTATTTTACGTAATCTAATTTGATATTTGTGCATTTTCTAATATTTGTGATTTTTGTGGATGAGTATGAAATTTTTCACTGTTTGTGGGCCTAGGGGGTGTATGTGGGCCTAGGTGATCATATGTGGGCCCAGGTGGATTCCGCAAAGCAAAAATTTTTCTACGCATAGAAAAATTTGTACTGTTTAGACGGAGACAGGGGATCTTACTAAACCTAAATCCGGAAATAGTTTTAGAAAATTTTATTGTACTGTGTTTTGTACTGTATTTATTTATCGGGCAATAAAAATACAGTAAATATATTCTTTCGTGGGGTTTTAGCAGATAAAAATAGAAATTATATTGCTTAAGACAACATTGGTGGTTTGAATATCCACCATTGATTTAATTAACGATGGAGACTTGATCTTGATTTAATCAACGGTGGAGATTTGATCTTAAAAGTGAATAAGATCATTTATAACCATTAGATGGAGATTAAATCAAGGGTAGAGATTTGGTCATATAAAGTGACTATGACCATTTGTAACCATTGGATTTAGAAGTGATCAAGGGTGGAGAATTGGTCTTGTAAAGTAACAAGGACCATTTACGACCATTGGATTTAGATTTAATCAATGGTGAAGATTTAGTCTTAAAAAGTGACAAAGACTAATTATAACCTTTGGATTTAAAGTTTGAAGGAGCAATCTTGACCGTTAATTTTTGGAGACACATCCAATGACTAGAATTTCAAGGAGAAAAATCTAATGGCCTAGATTAAGTCTTCTAAATCAAAAGTCTATCTAAATCCTAACCATTGATCTAATCAATGGCTTAAATGGCTTCAAATAATGGTTAGTAAAATTTGTCACATTTTAAAGAAGCAAGAGAAGGTGGGGGACAGTTTTGAAGACTACTTGAAGGAGGAGACATTTTTGAGTAGGCTTTTTAGGCCAAAGAAAAAGTTTCATGTCATTATTATTGGTCTTAGTCAATGTTTCATCATAATTGATCATTATTGATCAATTTGTACTCAAAGAGAATGCATTGGAGGGGGGCTACGGTTTTGAGAGACTTTTGGACATAGGAAAAAGTTTGAAGACCATTATTAGTGGTCTTGGTCATTCTTGGCCATTATTGTTCATTTTCAAGAAGCAAAATTTTCTCTCCTTTCTCTTCTCCTCTAGATTTCGGCCAAGCACTCCAAGAACACCTTCCATCACTCAAAAATTTCATCCAACCTAGTTTCTTGAATCCTTACCTTATTCTAAACAACTTTCATGTTGAAGATTTCTTCAAAATTCAACATCTAGTACTTCAAATCCAAGCTTCAAGATTCTACCAAAAATGGTAAATTTCATATTTCTTCTTCTAATCTTCTAGTTTTGATTTTCTAAGCCATGATTGAACCATGGTTTACCTATTTCTACACTTGTTATTGATTTTAACATTTGTTTGTAATTTTTTTAGGAATTTTCCATGGAGATCCACGAAATTGGTGGAAGGAAAACTAAGTGTTTTCACTTCATCCTTTGTCTTAACCAAATCTAAGAAGCTTTTCTCTCACAAAAATAAAAAATTTCATCTTTGTTCTTCAAGAGGAATTTACCATAGCACCTAAAACCACTCTCCAATCTCTTTTATTTTCATCCAACCATAGATCTTGAATCTACATGATATGCTAAGCAATTTTCATGTTGGAGATTTTCTCTAAATCATCTATCTTCAACCTTGTTCTTCAAGCTAAAGATTGAAGTTTTAATGGTGAAGTTTGTTACTCTTCACTTTTCTTTTGATTTTCAAGATTCTAACCATGATGCACATCCATGGTTTTCTTATTCAAGCTTAAGATACTAATAAATATATGTGATGTTTTGTGTTTAAGAAACCCTTGGTGGTGAAGGACTTGGAAAAAGAAGCAAATCAAGAAGCTTTTGAGGATCTTCAAGAGGTAAGAGGGAGATCCACCTCACCAACCAAGTATAGTGGTGAGAGATGGTCTTATATTTGATGGATGGTGAATCCATGTAAGGATTCCAATCCATGGTCATGTAATAATTTATGTGTGTTTATGAGCTTTGATTTATTTGCCTATGCTTGATATGCTATGCATGATTTTATGGCTTTGATGGTATGCTTATATTATGCATGATGAGTATATGGCATGTTTATAGTTTTTATGATGAAATATGTATGTGTATGCCATGATGTATTGATGGAAAAGAAATCAATTTTTGGCTCCAAAAGCCAAGGAGAGGGCTATGGTTTTGATGCCCAAAATTAGAGATTCATGTTGAAATTTTCCAAGAACAAGGAAGTTGATTTGTTTAATGAAAATTATGAAGTGGAGAAAAAAAATGAATTTTCTTGGTTCTAAAGGCTATGGGATTTTCGGTCAAGACACCTCAACATAGGTGTTTATAACTTAAGATTTTCATGAAAGATTAAAAATTGGATTGATTTGAAGAGTATGAAAAATAAACAAAGGATATGTTTTTCAAGAGAACAAGAATATGGTTTTGAAGGATTTTTATTGATTTATTTTGCGTAAAAAGATCCTAAGTGTTTTTCTAAACATGAGTTTTGAATGAAACGGGCAAACGTTGATTTTAAGGATTTGCAAAGAAAGTGAAAAAGAAATTGTAAAGAAAGTAAAAATGAATTTGAACAAATGGGTTTGGTTTTATAACCATTGGTATTTCAGTTTGAAAAACATAATTTTAATGGTTTTGTTTGTGTAAAACCATATTAATTTAAAAGAAAAAATATTTAATGGTTTAATAGTCATGTCCAGGTTTTTTTAAGGCTTGTGATGCCTTGGTTTTATGAAACAAAGTAATTTTAAAGTGGAAACAAAATGTTTGAACAAAATATTTTAGTACAAGAATTTTGGAAAGGGAATCAAGGTTTTTTACCACTTGAGAAAATAGAAATTTTCATAAACGGAAAAATAAAGAAAGGTTGAAAATGTTTGAACTTCAATTTATTTTGAAGAATATTGATTGTAGAATTTATTTGAGAAAAATGGAGAATATAATGGTGATTTGAAAATTTACTAACGTATAACTGATTTTTGAGTTTTCAAATACGTTAGAAAATGTTAAGTTTTGAAACATTGATTTAATTCAATGGAATTGTGAATTTGTGAAATATATTTTAGAAAAGGATTTCTTAAGTAAAGAAATGTGAAAAAAGATTTTCTTGAATGTGAAAAATGAAATATAAAGTCATATTATTTTGAGAAAAGTTGAAAAAGAATTTTTTGAAGGTTAAGAAATATTTTCTGTAATAAAATTATGGTGAAAAATTATTTGTGTATCTTAAAAACGTGATTTTTAAGCTACGTGATTTGGAATACGTTAAAATATTTCTACGCGATTTGAATAACGTTTAAATATTTTATATGATTTGAACTACTATTGATAAATCACTACGTGATTGAACAGCGATAGAATATTTTTTTTTACGCGATTGTGAAAATGGAGGAAAAATTGTTATGAGATTTGGAAAGTGTTTTAAATATTTTGAGAATGATAAAAAAATAATTTACGTAACGTAAAAGAATGATTTTTAAGATATGTGATTTTGAAATAGTGGAAAAATAATATGCGATTTGAGAAACATATATTTTTACGTGATGGAGAAAAACGTTGAAAAATTAGTACGTGATTTAAAAGTGCAACAGAAGAGTTGCGGCATTTTGAAAACATAACAGAAGTGTTACGGTATTGTGAACATATAACAGAAACGTTTCAGAATTTTGAAAACGTAACAGAAGTGTTACGATATTTTGAAAATGTAACAAAAATGTTTTGAAATTGTGAAAACGTAACGGAAATGTTGCGCAATTTTGTGATAACATGATTTTGCTGTTGAAAATACAGTATAATTTGGTGCATTTTATATGCATTGGAAAGAGATGTCTGTGATTGGATTTGGTGCATTATACATGCATTGGAAAAAAAATATGCGTTGAGGCATATGATACCTTGAACAAATAAAATTGAAAAGATTTGGCCCTTTGGGGTTGGACTTGCACGGATATATTTGTGCATTGTATATGGCCCTTGTGGTTGAAGAGGGAATGAGAATTAATAGTGAGGTCTATGATGGATCTTGGGGGTGTCAAGGCGTGGCGGTCGACCAGTGGACAGCTGGCGAGTACCCTGTGCCACTTGGCGATGCAGTCCGTTGCAACGCATTGACGATACCCGACAAGAACACGATTCTTTTCAACAACTGGAAGATTGTCTTTGGGCTAAGGCTGACAATTGACAGAGCATTCTCCTCGAAATTGTGAAAACCTCCATGGAGTTGTTTTTGAAAAACTGAGTCTTTGTGCACATGCATAAATCTGAGCATTTATATCTGTATGATATATTAATTGAGGAATATTGACCATGACAATTGTTTTGAATACTTGAATGATGATGATGATAATCATGTTGATGGCATTATTGTGATTATTGTGTGATGATAATAATGTTAATGGTATGATGATGATAGTTGATTAATGTTGAGTGCATTATTGGAATTCTGGTATGATATATTTGTATGATATGTTGTTTGTGTTATCTCTGTGCTGCCATGTTGGTATTGGCGTAGGTGATCTCACCTCTTTGTTATGTTGTTTTGCTGTGTCTGTACTGTTAAAATCAAATAATAGAGGGATCGAGTTGTCTTAGACATAACGGGCAATGACTACTCTAAGATGGGTGACAACAATAAGGAGTGGACATTCAGGACTCGAAGGTGTGCAGTGTTGACAAAGAACAGATGTAGAACAGATGTCTGGTGCAACAAGATGGATACACAACAGAATAAGTATGATAAGTTTTAACATTAGTGTTGTACCGTGCTATTAAGTAGGACCCGTCATGGGGTTTGCTACTGTTAAAAAAAAAGAGTCTGTTAATTTTATATTTCTCTTTAAATTGTGAAATATTAATTGGTGTCAATATTGTATATTAATCAGTTTAAATATATTTTCAGTAATACTTATGAATTTCAGTAAGTTTATGTTTCAGTAAAGAAAGAAATTTTAAAACCCATCTTTTTATAACTCAAACCTTGTGTGAACTTCTTTACAGATTTTGAGTCGGGAGTCAGACATGTGATACCCAAGGGAGGGTGTTACAGGTTGTTTATTGAATAAGTTTGGGTCCAACGGTAAGCCGTTCTCCATCTTGATACCAGCACAGAGGCGTCCGACACCTTCGTCCATACAGAGCCTCATAGGGCGCCATCTCTATACTTGAATGGTAATTGTTGTTGTAGGTGAATTTCACCAATGGTAAGATTTCATCCTAACCTCCAGTTTGCTCTATGGCACAAGCTCTCAACAAATCTTCTAACGACTGAATTGTTCTTTCTGATTGACCATCAGTCTGCGGATGGTATGCGAAACTTAATCGTAACTTTGTTTCCATGGCCTCTTGAAGACCCTACCAAAACTTTGAGGTAAACCTCGGGTCTCTATCAGAAATAATACTCGTGGGTATCCTGTGAAGTCTGACAATTTCACTAATGTATATCTGAGTCAACTTCTCCAATGGATATCTTATGTTGATCGGCAGAAAGTGAGCTGACTTCGTAAGTCGATCCACTATTACCCATATTGAGTGATATCCTTTCCTAGTTCTTGGTAACCCGACAACAAAATCCATGGTGATACTATCCCATTTCCATTCAGGAAAAGTTAAGGGTTGTAGTAATCCAGCTGGTCTTTGGTGCTCAATCTTCGTTTTCTGGCAAACCAAACAAGACGACACGCATCTAGCGATATCTCTTTTCATTCCATGCCACCAAAATAACTTCCTCAAGTCTTGATACATCTTGGTCATCCCAGGATGCATACTCAACTGACTCGAATGAGCATGTTCAAGTATGTACTTCCTGAGTTCCTCATCTTTAGGCACACAGACCCTCCCTCGGAATCTTAGAATTCCATCGCTTCCTTCCTTCAACGTTGATACACCACCCTGCCTTATCGATTCTCTTTCCTCTTGTAGGAATTTATCGATCTTTTGTTTCTCTCGAATATCATCCATTAAGTCATTTGAGATAGTGACCTTGTTCATGCAGATTTTATCCGGTGTTAACTCCACAAATGACCATATGTCTCTGAACTGCTCTATCAGGTCCTTTTCTTTGATCATCATAGTAGAAACACTAGTCGCCTTCCTACTCAAAGCATCTGCCACCACGTTCGCCTTTCCAGGATGATACTGAAGTTGGAAGTCGTAGTCTTTCAAAAATTCTAGCCATCTTTGTTGCCTCATGTTCAGCTCTTTCTGATCGTACAGGTATTTCAGACTTTTATGGTCATTGAAGATGTTGAATGTGGCTCCATACAGATAATGTCTCTATATCTTCAATGCAAACACCACGACAGCTAACTCCAAATCGTGCGTTGGGTAGTTCTTCTCGTGCACTCGCAATTGTCTTGAGGCATAAGCCACCACCTTTCCATTCTGCATAAGAACGCACCCCAAACCTTGATACGAAGCGTCACAGTACACTTCAAATGGTTCATTAGGATTCGGTAAAACTAACACGGGCGACGTAGTTAGTTTCCTTTTTAACTCTTGAAAACCTCCCTCACAGGAATCTATCCATTCGAAAGGTTGATTCTTTCGGGTGAGTTGAGTGAGTGGTCCAGCGATCTTGGAAAATCCTTCTATAAATCTCCGGTAGTATCCGGCTAGTCCAATGAAGCTGCGAATTTTCATTACCGTTCATGGCCTTTCCCATTGTAGCATAACTTCTACCTTCGAAGGATCCACAACAATTCCTTCCTTTGAGATTACATGGCCCAAAAAATTCACTTCATCTAACCAAAACTCACATTTGGATAGTTTCGCATGTAGCTCTTTCTCCTTCAAGATCTGGAGAACTATGCTGAGGTGTTCAGCATGGTCCTTATGGTTTTGTGAATAGATCAAGATATCATCGATGAAAATAACAACGAATCTGTCCAAGTAAGGACAAAAGATCCTATTCATGTAGTCCATAAATATCGCAGGTGCATTTGTCACACCAAAAGGCATCACCAGGTACTCGTAATGACCATAACGAGTACAAAAAGCCGTCTTGGGAATATCTTCCACTTTCACTCTAATTTGGTGATAACCCGATCGTAGATCGATCTTGGAAAACATAGCTGCTCCCTTCAATTGGTCCATCAAGTCATCTATCCTTGGCAATGGATACTTATTCTTAATTGTAACCTTGTTTAACTGACGGTAATCCACGCACAATCTTGAACTCCCATCTTTCTTCTTGACCAACAACACAGGTGCTCCCCAGGGCGACACATTGGGTCTCACGAATTGTTTCTCTAGAAGCTCTTCCAACTGCTTCTTAAGTTCCACGAGTTCTGCTGGTGCCATACGATAAGGTGCTATGGAAATAAGACCAGCTCCTGGTACCAAGTCGATAGCAAACTCGTCCTCTCGTTTTGGTGGCAAACCAGGTACATCATCAGGGAAAACCTCAGGAAATTCTCATACAACAGAGATTGCGTCGACATCAACTTCACTCTCGACTTTCAAAGAAGATAATAGTATGTATCCCCGAGCTCCTTCTCTCAGAAAAGCTTTCACTTGGTTGGCGGTCAAAAATCTAGAATCCTTATCCAAAGAAAAAACTATTATTTTTCTAGAACAGTCTAACAAGACACGATTAGCAGATAACCAATCCATTCCCAATATCACATCTAATTAAGATAATGGTAAACAGATCAAATCGATAGAAAAGATTCGACCTTCCACAATTAAAGGACATCCTAGACAAACTTTAGCAGTAACGACAGGCTTTGCAGTAGGAGTCAAAACAGTCAAATCGAAAGGTAAGGAAGACACAGGTAATCCAAGTCTTTTCACACAGTCATGTGAAATGAAAGAATGAGTAGCACCAGAATCATACAGTACAATTAAAAGATTACCTTCAATGTTACCTTATCCTTGTATCAGATCCTCAGATTTAGAGGCCTTAGCACCACTCAGGGTATAGACTCTGCCTCCAGCTTGTGGTTTAGAAGTCTTAGCAACGTTGACAGATGGTTCTACCTTGGTCTAGTTACAGTCTCGAGAAATGTGACCAGGTTTCCCGCACCGAAAGCAAATAAATCCTTTAATCGTGCAGTCTCTAGTAAAATGCTCCTTCCCACACTTCATACACCTTGGAGTAGTTGTAGCATTCTGGCCCATCCTTCTTGGACTTCCAGTTGGACTTCCTCCTTGAGACCTTTGTGGCTGTTGACTTCCAGAAGGTCTGGAATAAGGCTTCTTTTGATAACGACTTGTGTTACCATCACCTCTTCTTTGGGACCGAACGGGCCCAAAATTTCTATTTCTCGCCTCACGTTCTAGTTCCACATTTTTCAATCGGCAGCAAGTGTCAAGTAGCTCAGAAAATTGAGTAATCTTCAAAGCTATCACAATTTTCTTCACCTCGTGCCTCAGGCCTTCCTCAAACTTCCGGCACTTCCAAACTTCATTGGGTTGAAGTTGAAAATAGGTCAAAAATCTGGACAAGTTCTCAAACTTGGCGGCATACTCGCTCACAGTCATGCCTCCCTGTCGTAACCTTAGAAATTCCATTTCCTTTGCGTGCCTGGCATTTTTAGGAAAATACTTGTTCAAGAACCTTTCTTTGAACACCTCCCAAGTTATCACTCTGTTTACAGCTTGCAATTACCTTTGTTCTCCCATCCACCAATGCTCTGCATCTCCAATCAGTATATATGCAGCACAGGTCACCTTCCTATCATCAGCACAATTCATCCCAGTAAATATCTTTTCCAGCTCTTGGATCCACAATGTAGCTTTCTCTGGATCAAACTCCCCTTTGAATTGTGGAGGGTTAGCATGACGAAATCCCTCTAAGTTCTGAACGTCTGCCGTAGCTTCTAGCTGTTGTGCAGCTCTAGCCTGTTGTTGAGCTATCTGTTGGTTCTGCTGTAACATTGCCTCAGCCATCTTTTGTATTGCCTCTATGGCAGCAGCCATATCACCCCTACGAGTCATTGTTCCTTCTCAAATTAAACTACTCAAGATACAAAGAAAGTTAGATGTACCCTTATGAATACCAAATAACAAAAATCACAGAGAATAACACAGCACAAACAAGACAGTCCAAAACCACACGACCCAAAAGAAAACATAACCAGGAGCTCTGATACCAAGACAGTGTAACGACCCTTTTCCTCCCCTAGTCATAATGGGTAAGAAGAGGAAACGTCGCACTATAGTGAAACGACATACAAATAAATATGAAAAATTTGAACATTTTTTTTCTTCTTAAAATGAGTTCGGTTAAAATTTCCATTAACGTACATATTTACCTGTTTATGAATATGTACATATATACCTGTTTATGAATATATCGCATTGAATGAATTAACATTAAAAGTCCTCTTTTTTTTTCTTATTTTCCAATGAAACGTCCTTCAGAATGAACGAAGAGAAATCAACGTGGAATGAAACATACGATCTTACACAATATGGGTGATTACATACTTTGTACCAGAAATACAAGCCTGTTTAATTACATTTCTAAAAATATACAAAAAGACAAAATGTGTACCTACCCCAAGAGATACAAATATATACCCATTAAACCAATAGTACGTCAGGCTCCCTCAAAAATAAACAGACAACCCTCAGTAGCCATCTACCCGAAACAGTCTCTAAGACTGACGTGAACTAGAAGGAACCGTAGACGGATCCTCCTCTGGGTCCTCGTCATCCGATGAGACATCCATTGGAATGACGGAACAGCGGGCAGGAGCCCGAGCAGTAGACAAGAATGAGTCGTCACGTGGGGTATAATACATGTCCGCCCACATGTCTCTCACAGACATATAAAATTCTAGCCAAACAAAAGCATGAAAGTCAAAAATAGAAGCAGTGTAGCATCCCCATGCTAAGGACACTGTCAAATCGCCGTGGTACACACATCGATTAGTCTGCACGTTGATATGCCAGCAATCTGGACCACCATAAAAGCTGATCCGCACGTAACCAAAAAATCCACGGGGACGTGACGACATCCTCAAACCACTTCAGTCGTAATCTAGCCAAAAGCCTGAAAACTCGGGGGCTTCCTTATCTTCCTCACGAATGTCTTCTTGGTGACACACGATCCAACCGAATAAAAGAAATAGAGAGAATACAGAAAGAGGTGAGACACCCAGCTTTCAGTACCAAATTGGCAGCAAGAAAATAATACGGCACTGGGCGCCCACACATAACACAATTTATACATTTATCACAGTAATATTAAAATTAACAGTGAAAGTAGAATAACAACAAATAGTAATAAAGCCATCAATAATAGGTAGATGACAACAGTATTCTCAGCAGTCAATAATTCAGATAATCATATAGTTATAAGTGCTCATGCTTGATGTATTATGAGACTTACAATGCGCGATGTAAAGGGTACCAAAAGTTCCTACTCCATGGAGCTAGACATAAACATCTTCGGAGTGAATGATCAAGGAGTAATACTAGTATGTCAGTAGCCTTAAAATACAGTGTGCTTCCTTTCATAAAAATGTTTGCGCATTGGCTTATACATGGTACCTCGACAGTTGATCGCGATATAGGACAGTGTCGCAGACAGGATCATCGGTGTGTCGCATTGGTCTATCCCATAGCCCTAGTGGAGCTACCACTGTCTATTGTGAGACACCCACACCTCGACGCCCCCAGGGTCAACAACATATGACACCTACGCTTAGTCTATTCGCACCCGTATATAAGTGTTATTCAAACTCCTAGGCAAACCTCGCCTTACTAACCATGTCCAACGGACAACACATGCATGACGACACAATGCCCAATCATGTATGTTCATCAATGATGCATTCATCATAACATATCACAATGGTATGTTTATATACACACACATACATATTCCATTTCTTAAAGTCATCACATCATGGTTTCCTCAAGTAAGTAATCAACAAGTGCTTAACCCGCATAGGGATCCATAAGAAACATTAATAATATTCATGTGTATTTATCAATAATATAATCATTTGCAACATGTCACAATTCATACAACTTAGACCTCCACAACTCCCTAGTCTCGTTCATGGTCTCGAAATCACATAGTGTTAAGTTCTCAAGTGGTGAGGCACTTCTTAACGTTCATTATAGAATTCCACTTTAGAATGTTCATTCTTATAAAATCTCCCTCTCTAGAGGACTTCCCTTGCAAATCAAGTTCTTTACTTTATTTATGGTTGCACTATCTTCATAATGGAGTCTTAATATCGTTTTACAGTTATAACACCCCAAATTTCCTGAATAGTTGATAGTAATTTTGACAGTTAACAGAATTCTACTGTTTAGTGATTTCTGTGTACTATAAAATTATTTTGATTATTCCGTCAGCGTATTTGATCTTTTTGAGTGATTTACTTCGTGTCAAGAAAATAAAAATTTTTGGGTCGGGAAAAACTTTACGTAATTTAATTTTTACCGTTAGGTTTTAACTATTTTACGTAAACTGTTTTGATATTTGTGCGTTTTCTAATTTTTGTGATTTTATGGGTGATTATGAAATTTTTATGATACTCCGACCGTTTTTGGACTATTTGTGGGTCCAAGTGGTTCTACGTGGGCCCGGGATGAGTCCCAAAACGTGAAAATTTTTCTACGCATAGAAAAATTTGTACTGTTTAGACGGAGACAGGGGATCTTACTAAACCTAAATCCAGAAACAATTTTAGAAAATTTCTTGTACTGTGTTTTGTACTGTATTTAATTATCGGGTGATAAAAATACAATAAATATAATTTTTGTGGGGTTTAATAGATAAAAATAAATATTATATTGTTAAGTCCACAATTAGTGGTTATGATAATTTTTGATAGACCAATAGGAAACAAGTCTAATATTGAAGACTTTGATATCAACCATCGATTTAATCAACGGTGTAGGATAAGTCTAATATAATGGCTATGACCATTTATAACCATTGGATTTAGAATTGATCAAGGTTGGAGATTTGGTCTTGCAAAGTGGCTAGGACCATTTGTGACCGTTGGATTTGAATCTAATCAACGGTGGAGATGGATCAATTATGACCATTGGATTTGGATTTAATCTATGGTGGATATTTAGTCTTAAAAAGTGACAAAGACACTTTATGACCCTTGGATGTAAAGTTTGAAGGAGTAATCTTAACCCTTCATTTTGGAGACACATCTAAGGGCTAGAATTTAAAGGAGAAAGATCCAATGGCCTAGATTTAGTCTTCTAACTTAAAGTCTACCTTAATCTTAACCATTGAATTAATCAATGGCTAAGAATGCACAAATAATGGTGGCTTGGAGATTAGTCACATTTTGAAGAAGCAAGGAGGGGGGGACGGTTTTATGATGGTGTAGGAAATTAGCCAAGTTTCAAGACACCAATTATATGTTGTCTTGGTCATTATTGGTCATTGTTGATTCATTTTCAAGAAGCTAAGTTATCAAAATTTCTCTCCATTTCTCTTCTCCTCTAAGTTTCGGCCAAGCACTCCAAGTATACCTTCCATCACTCTTTAATTTCATACAATCATATTTCTTGAATCCTTACCTTATTCTAAGCAACTTTCATGTTGGAGACTTTCTTTAAATCATTCATTTTCAAGGAGCTTTTCCAAGAGCAAGTTCTAAGGTTTTTGAGGTGAAGTGTAAGGAAACTTCATTTCTTCTCTTCTTTTTCATGATCTAAACCATGTTTGATCCATGGTTCCTCTTAATCAAGCTTAATATACTAATTTATTTATGTTTGTTTTTTGTTTAAGAAACTTTTGTTGGTAGAGATCTTGTTCAAAGTGCAAAGCAAGGAGCTTTTTGAGGATCTTCAAGAGGTAAGAGGGAGATCCACCTCACCAACCAAGTATGGTGGTGAGAGATGATTTTATATTTGGTGGATGGTGAATCCATGTGAGGATTCATATCCATGGTCTTGTAATTTATTTGTGGGTGTTTGTGTGCTTTAATTATTTGTCTATGCTTGGTATGCTTTGCATGATTTTATGGCTTTGATAGTATGCTTAAAATATGTATGATAAGTATATGGCATGCTTGTAGTATTTATGATGAAATATATATGTGTATGTTATGATGTGTTGATGGAAAGGAAATCAATTTTTGGTTCCAATGGCCAAGGGAGAAGGCTACGGTTTTTGATGCCCTTAAGTAGGGTTCATGTTGAAATTTTTCAAGAACAAGGGAATTGAATTTTGGGTCCCTAGAACTTAGTGAATTTCAGCCAAGACACCTCAAAATAGGTGTTCACAAATTAATATTTTCATGAACGATGAAAATGGATGATTTGAAGAATATGGAAAATAAACAAAGGGTTTGTTTTCAAGAGAACATGAGCACGATTTTAGAAGGATTTTTATTGATTTATTTTGTGTAAAAAGTTTCTAAGTGTTTTACTAAACATGAGTTTTAAATGAAAATAGCAATGTTGATTTTAAAGATTTGCAAAGAGAGTGAAAAAGGATTTGCAAAGAAAGTGAAAAAGGATTTACAAAGAAAGTAAAAATGAATTTGAACAAATGGGTTTGGCTTTATAACCATATGTCTTGCGGTTTTGAAAACAAAGATTTTAATGGTTTTGTTTGTGTGAAAACAGAAATGATAAATAATTGAGTTAGAAGGAAAAATGTTTGATGGCTTCAATGGCCAACTACCCTACGGTTTTGAAAAACTGGTTATGCCTAAATTTTTATGGAACAAGGTGATATTTTATAAAACGAAGTGTTTTGTCTCACGAAAGATTTGACAGTTTTCAATGAACACGTTCACGGTTTTTGAAGACTTGCGGATACCTTGATTTTATAACAAAATAATTTTCGCACAAGAATTTGAAAAAGGAATTAGAGCGTTTATCACTTGAGAAAATCAAGTTTTTGTAAACGAAAATGTTTTCGAACTTCAATTTATTTTGAAGAAGGTTGTGTTTGGAAATGATTTGGGAAAAATGAAGAATATAATAGTGTTTTGAAAATTTACTAACGTATAACTGATTTTCGAGTTTTGAAATACGTTAGAAAATGTCAAGTTTTGAAACGTTGATTTATATCAATGGAAAAGTGATTTTTGTGGATTATATTTTGGAAAAGGATTTCTTAGGGAAAGAAATGTGGAAAAAGATTTTCTTGAATAAGAAAATGTGAAAAATGAAATACAAAGTCATATTATTTTGAGAAAGGTTGAAAAGGAATTTTTGAAGGTTAAGAAATATTTTTTGTAATGAAATGATGATGAAAAATGTTTTATGTATCTTAAAAATGTAATTTTTAAGCTACGCAATTTGAAAAAAATGTTTTGAAAATAATATTGATTTATTTAAGTCCAAAATAATATTTGGAATATTGAGGAATATTTTACGTGATTGTAAAATGTTGAAAAATATTTTACGTATCTTAAAACTAATTTGAAATACAAGTAAAATATTTCTACGCGTTTGGAAATACGTTAAATATTTCTATGCGATTTGAATTATGTTTAAATATTTTACGTAATTTGTACTACTATTGAAAAATCAATATGTGATTTAAAAGTGATAGAATATTTTTACGTGACTGTGAAAATGACGAAAAATTGTTATGTGATTTGGAAAGTGTTTTAAATATTTTGAGAATGATGGAAAATGATTTACGCGACTTAAAAGAATGATTTTTAAGTTATGCGATTTTGAAACAGTGGAAAAATACTATGCGATTTGAGAAACGTATATTTTTATGCGATTGAAAAAAATGTTAAATAATTAGTACGTGGTTTAAAAGTGCAACAGAAGAGTTGCAACATTTTGAAAACATAACAGAAATGTTACGAAATTTTGTAAACGTAACAGTAGTGTTACGGTATTGTGAAAATGTAATAAACACGTTTTGGAATTTTAAAAACGTAACAAAAGTGTTACGGTATTTTGAAAATGCAACATAAGTGTTGTGGAATTGTGAAAATGTAACGGGAATGTTGCACAATTTTGTGAAAACACGACGAAAGTGTTTTATAACTATGGAAATGTGATAACATGATTTTCGCTGTTGAAAGTACAGTATGAATACTGTTGAACCAGTGTATGGACACTGTATGAGAAAATGACGAGTTTTGCCTGTGACTGGTATTTGGTGCATTTTATATGCATTGGAATGATATGCCTGTGATTGGCATTGGTGCATTATACATGCATTGGA
The DNA here is from genome assembly GCA_029884605.1 of Ormosia emarginata. Classification (NCBI taxonomy): domain Eukaryota; kingdom Viridiplantae; phylum Streptophyta; class Magnoliopsida; order Fabales; family Fabaceae; genus Ormosia; species Ormosia emarginata. The sequence goes on from JAQQTP010000087.1 coordinate 7,834,294, forward strand.
AAAATATGTGTTGAGGCATATGATTACATTGAACAAATGAAATTGAAAGATTTGGCCCTTGTGGTTGGACTTGCACTGATATATTGGTGCATTGTATAAAGTATAGCTAATAAGCTATTTTGGCCCTTGTGGTTGAAGAGAGAATGAGAATTGATAGTGAGATCTATGATGGATCTTGGGGGCGTCAAGGCGTGGCGGTCGACCAGTGGATATCTGTCTGTGGGCTAAGGCTGGACCATATGCCACTTGGCGATGCAGTCCGTTGCAACGCATTGACGATAGCCGACAAGAACACGATTCTTTTCAACGACTAGGAGATTGTCTGTGGGCTTAGGCTGGGCAATTAACCAGAGCATTCTTCTCGAAATTGTGAAAACCTTCATGGAGTTGTTTTTGAAAAATTGAGTCTATGTGCGCATGCATGAATCTGAGCATTTATATTTGTATGATATATTAATTGAGGAATATTGGCTATGACAATTGTTTTGAATACTTGGATGATGATGATGATAATTAGACAATGTTGAAGACATTATCGTAATTGTTGTTTATGATAATTGAACTGATGAATGATTGGATGATGATAGTTGATTAATGTTGATGGCATGATCATAATTCTGATATGATCTATCTGTATGATATGCTGTTTGTATTATCTCTGTGCTACCATGTTGGTATTGCCGTAGGTGATCTCACCTCTTTGTATGTTGTGTTGTTGTGCTTGTATTGATAAAAACTATATAATAGATGGAACGAGTTGTCCTAGACATACGGGTGATAAATACTCTGAGATCGGAGTCAACATCAGAGAATGACCATTCCAGATTTGATAGCATGCAGTGTTGACCTAGAACAGATGTCTGATGCATCCAGATGGATACAAGAAGGAATGAGTATGTTAAGTTTAATCATTAGTGTTATACCGTGCTATTAAGTAGGACCCGTCATAGGGTTTACTACTGTTAAAAAAAAAGAGTCTGTTAGTTTTATATTTCTCTTTAAATTAGTAAATATTAATTAGTGTCAATATTGTATATTACTCAGTAAATATATTTTCAGTAATACTTATGAATTTCAGTAAGTTTATGTTTCTGTAATAAGAAGAAATTTTAAAACCCATCTTTTTATAACTCAAACCTTGTGCGAACTTTTTTTTTTGATTATGAGTCGGGAGTCAGACATGTGATACCTTAGGGAGGGTGTTACATTAGTTTGTATCAGAGCACGGTTTGAGTCTTTTGGGGTTTGTGGTTAGGTCTATTTTACTTGTGTTGTGTTCTCTGTGTTATTGTTTTTCCGAAAGGAAACAATGTTGTTTATAATGGATATCAGATCCATTATATTTCGATCCGCACGCCTCGAGAAGAAACAAAAAAAAAAGGAAATGGCTGGGGATAGTTGTACTTGTGTGAAAGTGGAACATGTTACTAGTAATGTAGTTGCAGCTACGGGAGCAACGAGAGCAATGTGGAAAGATGACTGCACGAACAGAGGATTGTTGAATAGCAGAAACTGGAAGTTGAAGTTCAGGATCTGATGGAAGAGAATCAGTCTTAGAATATAAGATTTCGTAATTTTGGAACCTGGTATTTTTTTTTAGGATATTGAGAAAGTAATTGATTTCGACAGAAGATATATTTACAACCATTGAGGAAACCAAAAGCAGTAATTGATGTGAAGGAAAGTACTTAATGAAGGAATGTACGTCAAGGAAACAATTTGCAGAAAAGTTGGACACATTTTCCCAGAGATTATGCTCTTTGAAAACAGAGTTTTCTGTTAGTAAAATTTTAGATAGTAAGGGAAGTTGTTACTCTGAATGGAACGAGAATGTTCTGGGCTGAAGACCTAAACAAGGGAGACTGTACTGCAAGAGGTAATTCTTTGATCATCTTGTATATCTTTGTGAGGAAACATGTTCTTTGTGTAATATGATTGAGTAGATCAATTATATTTTAGAGTTATCCGTAATCCTTTTATTTGTTTATTTCTGTTTCTATTCTTAGCCGATTGGGCTACTCAAGTTATTCAAATTATTGTAATAGATCAAATTTTTGTGTTAGTTTGATCTGTTTTATAAACAGATGTGATCTTTGAAAATGGATTGGTTATTTTTCAACCATATCCTACGAGATTATTTCAACAAAGTGTGAGTAATTCAGAGAAAATATATTCTTGAAAATTGGGGTTACATCCAATTCTTTGCTGGATATGTTCGATAACATATTCGATTCGTTTTGTTATTTTCCATGATGTTTTCTTTAATCTACTGTAATTGAAGGAATATCTTGCAAGGAAGGATATTCCTATATTTATATCCATGTCATCGTATCAAAGTGGCGCAGTGGAAGCGTGGTGGATTCTTCAAAAGTTGAAGAAGTTCGTCAAGGGGAAAAGTTAAGACAGTAATGGAAATCCGTAGAAAATTTATTGAGATATCTGGTTGATCAAGTGAACATGAGACAAAGAATTTTCATTGGATAGAATTGTATGGAATGGTGTAAGTGAAGATGTAATATGAGGACTGAAGAAAAGATAAAGGAATAATGTCATTATTTATTCCGAGGGTGTGAAATCATGTTTATCAAATTTCGATGACGAAATTTCTTTTTAGAGGGGTTACAGTTGTAACACCCCAAATTTTCTAAATAGTTGACAGTAATTTTGACAGTTAATAGAATTCTACTGTTTAGTGATTTATGTATACTGTAAAATTATTTTGATTATTCTATCAGCGTATTTGATCTTTTTGAGTGATTTACTTCGTGTCAGGAAAATAAAAATTTTCGGGTCGGGGAAAACTTTATGTAATTTAATTTTTACCGTTAGGTTTTAACTATTTTACGTAATCTGATTTGATATTTGTGTGTTTTCTAATTTTTGTGATTTTATGGGTGATTATGAAATTTTTATGATACTCCCACCGTTTTTGGATTGTTTGTGGGTCCTAGTGGTTCTACGTGGGCCTGGGATGAGTCCCAAAACGTGAAAATTTTTCTACGCATAGAAAAATTTGTACTGTTTAGACGGAGACAGGGGATCTTACTAAACCTGAATTCGGAAACAATTTTAGAAAATTTCTTGTGTTGTGTTTTGTACTGTATTTAATTATCGGGTGATAAAAATACAATAAATATAATTTTTGTGGGGTTTAATAGATAAAAATAAATATTATACTATTAAGTCCATAATTAGTGGTTATGATAATTTTTGATGGACCAATAGGAAACAAGTCTAATATTGAAGACTTTGATATCAACCTTCGATTTAATCAACAGTGTAGGATAAGTCTAATATAATGGCTATGACCATTTATAACTATTGGATTTAGAATTGATCAAGGGTGGAGATTTGGTCTTGCAAAGTGGCTAGGACCATTTGTGACCGTTGGATTTGAATCTAATCAACGGTGGAGATGGATCAATTATGACCATTGGATTTGGATTTAATCTATGGTGGATATTTAGTCTTAAAAAGTGACAAAGACACTTTATGACCCTTGGATGTAAAGTTTGAAGGAGTAATCTTAACCCTTCATTTTGGAGACACATCTAAGGGCTAGAATTTAAAGGAGAAAGATCCAATTACTAGATTTAGTCTTCTAACTTAAAGTCTACCTTAATCTTAACCATTGAATTAATCAATGGCTAAGAATGCACAAATAATGGTGGCTTGGAGATTAGTCACATTTTGAAGAAGCAAGGAGGGGGGACGGTTTTATGATGGTGTAGGAAATTAGCCAAGTTTCAAGACACCAATTATATGTTGTCTTGGTCATTATTGGTCATTGTTGATTCATTTTCAAGAAGCTAAGTTATCAAAATTTCTCTCCATTTCTCTTCTCCTTTAAGTTTCGGCCAAGCACTCCAAGTATACCTTCCATCACTCTTTAATTTCATACAACCATATTTCTTGAATCCTTACCTTATTCTAAGCAACTTTCATGTTGGAGACTTTCTCTAAATCATTCATTTTCAAGGAGCTTTTCCAAGAGCAAGTTCTAAGGTTTTTGAGGTGAAGTGTAAGGAAACTTCATTTCTTCTCTTCTTTTTCATGATCTAAACCATGTTTGATCCATGGTTCCTCTTAATCAAGCTTAATATACTAATTTATTTGTGTTTGTTTTGTGTTTAAGAAACTTTTGTTGGTAGAGATCTTGTTCAAAGTGTAAAGCAAGGAGCTTTTTGAGGATCTTCAAGAGGTAAGAGGAAGATCCACCTCACCAACCAAGTATGGTGGTGAGAGATGATTTTATATTTGGTGGATGGTGAATCCATGTGAGGATTCATATCCATGGTCTTGTAATTTATTTGTGGGTGTTTGTGTGCTTTAATTATTTGTCTATGCTTGGTATGCTTTGCATGATTTTATGGCTTTGATAGTATGCTTAAAATATGTATGATAAGTATATGGCATGCTTGTAGTATTTATGATGAAATATATATGTGTATGTTATGATGTGTTGATGGAAAGGAAATCAATTTTTGGTTCCAATGGCCAAGGGAGAAGGCTACGATTTTTGATGCCCTTAATTAGGGTTCATGTTGAAATTTTTCAAGAACAAGGGAATTGATTTTTGGGTCCCTAGAACTTAGTGAATTTCGGCCAAGACACCTCAAAATAGGTGTTCACAAATTAATATTTTCATGAATGATGAAAATGGATGATTTGAAGAATATGGAAAATAAACAAAAGGTTTGTTTTCAAGAGAACATGAACACGGTTTTAGAAGGATCTTTATTGATTTATTTTATGTAAAAAGTTTCTAAGTGTTTTACTAAACATGAGTTTTAAATGAAAATAGCAATGTTGATTTTAAAGATTTGCAAAGAAAGTGAAAAAAGATTTGCAAAGAAAGTGAAAAAGGATGTACAAAGAAAGTAAAAATGAATTTGAACAAATGGGTTTGGTTTTATAACCATATGTCTTGCGGTTTTGAAAACAAAGATTTTAATGGTTTTGTTTGTGTGAAAACAAAAATGATAAATAATTGAGTTAGAAGGAAAAATGTTTGATGGCTTCAATGGCCAAATACCCTACGATTTTGAAAAACTGGTTATGCCTAAATTTTTATGGAACAAAGTGATATTTTATAAAACGAAGTGTTTTGTCTCTCGAAAGATTTGACAGTTTTCAATGAACACGTTCATGGTTTTTGAAGACTTGCGGATACCTTGATTTTATAACAAAATGATTTTCGCAAAAGAATTTGGAAAGGGAATTAGAGCGTTTATCACTTAAGAAAATCAAGTTTTTGTAAACGAAAATGTTTTCGAACTTCAATTTATTTTGAAGAAGGTTGTGTTTGGAAATGATTTGGGAAAAATGAAGAATATAATGGTGTTTTGAAAATTTACTAACGTATAACTGATTTTCAAGTTTTGAAATATGTTAGAAAATGTTAAGTTTTGAAACGTTGATTTATATCAATGGAAAAGTGATTTTTGTGGATTATATTTTGGAAAAGGATTTCATAGGGAAAGAAATGTGGAAAAAGTTTTTCTTGAATAAGAAAATGTGAAAAATGAAATACAAAGTCATATTATTTTGAGAAAGGTTGAAAAGGAATTTTTGAAGGTTAATAAATATTTTTTGTAATGAAATGGTGATGAAAAATGCTTTACGTATCTTAAAAACGTGATTTTTAAGCTACACAATTTGAAAAAAATGTGTTGAAAATAATATTAATTTATTTAAGTCCAAAATAATGTTTGGAATATTTTATGTGATTGTAAAATGTTAAAAAATATTTTAATTATCTTAAAAATAATTTGAAATACAGTAAAATATTTCTACGCGATTGGAAATACGTTAAATATTTCTATGCGATTTGAATTACGTTTAAATATTTTACGTAATTTGAACTACTGTTGAAAAATCAATATGTGATTTAAAAGTGATAGAATATTTTTACGTGATTGTGAAAATGACGGAAAATTGTTATGTGATTTGGAAAGTGTTTTAAATATTTTGAGAATGATGGAAAATGATTTACACGACTTAAAAGAATAATTTTTAAGTTATGCGATTTTGAAACAGTGGAAAAATACTATGCGATTTGAGAAACGTATATTTTTACGCGATTGAGAAAAACATTGAATAATTAGTACGTGGTTTAAAAGTGCAACAGAGGAGTTGCAACATTTTGTAAACGTAACCAAAATGTTACGAAATTTTGTAAACGTAATAGTAGTGTTACGGTATTGTGAAAATGTAATAAAAATGTTTTGGAATTTTAAAAATGTAACAAAAGTGTTACGGTATTTTGTAAATGCAACAGAAGTGTTGTGGAATTGTGAAAATGTAACGAGAATGTTGCGCAATTTTGTGAAAACACGACGAAAGTGTTTTATAACTATGGAAATGTGATAACATGATTTCGCTGTTGAAAGTATAGTATGAATACTGTTGAACCAGTGTATGGACACTGTATGAGAAAATGACGAGTTTTGCCTGTGATTGGTATTTGGTGCATTTTATATGCATTGGAAAGATATGCCTGTGATTGGCATTGGTGCATTATTCATGCATTGGAAAAATATGCGTTGAGGCATATAATTAGATTGAACAAATGAAATTGAAAGATTTGGCCCTTGTGGTTGGACTTGTACTGATATATTTGTGCATTGTATAAAGTATAGCTAATAAGCTATTTTAATAGCCCTTGTGGTTGAAGAGGGAATGCGAATTGATAGTGAGATCTATGATGGATCTTGGGGGCGTCAAGGCGCGGCGGTCGACCAGTGGATATCTGTCTGTAAGCTAAGGTTGGACCATATGCCACTTGGCGATGCAGTCCCTTGCAACGCATTAACGATAGCCGGCAAGAACACGATTCTTTTCAATGACTGGGAGATTGTCTGTGGGCTTAGGTTGGGCAATTAACCAGAGCATTCTTCTCGAAATTGTGAAAACCTCCATGGAGTTATTTTTGAAAAATTGAGTCTATGTGCGCATGCATGAATCTGAGCATTTATATCTGTATGATATATTAATTGAGGAATATTGGCTATGACAATTGTTTTGAATACTTGGATGATGATGATGATAATTAGACAATGTTGAAGACATTATCGTAATTGTTGTTTATGATAATTGAACTGATGAATGATTGGATGATGATAGTTGATTAATGTTGATGGCATGATCATAATTCTGATAGATCTATCTGTATGATATGCTGTTTGTGTTATCTCTGTGCTACCATGTTGGTATTGCCGTAGGTGATCTCACCTCTTTGTATGTTGTGTTGTTGTGCTTGTATTGATAAAAACTATATAATAAATGGAACGAGTTGTCCTAGACATACGGGTGATAAATGCTCTGAGATCGGAGTCAACATCAGAGAATGACCATTCCAGATTTGATAGCCTGCAGTGTTGACCTAGAACAGATGTCTGATGCATCCCGATGGATACAAGAAGGAATGAGTATGTTAAGTTTTATCGTTAGTGTTGTACCATACTATTTAGTAGGACCCGTCATAGGATTTGCTACTGTTAAAAAAAAAGAGTCTGTTAGTTTTATATTTCTCTTTAAATTATTAAATATTAATTGGTGTCAATATTGTATATTACTCAGTAAATATATTTTCAGTAATACTTATGAATTTTAGTAAGTTTATGTTTCTGTAATAAGAAGAAATTTTAAAACCCATCTTTTTATAACTCAAACCTTGTGCGAACTTTTTTTTTTATTATGAGTCGGGAGTCAGACATGTGATACGTTAGGGAGGGTGTTACAACAGTCACCTAGCTGGTTCTGCTATGGGCGCCTAGGCGCCACGTCTGAAGCATCTGAGCGCTGGTTGAGCGCCTAGGCGCTAAACACGAAGCGCCTGAACGCTCACCAAGTCGAGTTATAGGGGAAATTTCCTAGGCAAAGAGCACTTAGACATCCTAACCACAACGCCTGAGCGTTGATTGAGTGCCTAGATGCTCTATGTATAGCGCCTGAGAGCTAGTGCATTAACAAGGGTTCTGCAGAATTCAGTTCTGCAGAACCGTAGCCCATCCATCATCAAAATTCTTCAGCAATCCAAAACATGGTTCATGCCATCAAGATACAAAATAACAAATCAAGAGGTTCATGGTCATTAAAACACACAATGCAAACCCACATATTCATACAACTCAAACAACTACAAAATCATGGAATCAACCCCATATAACAAAGAGAGTAATCCAACATGGATTTCCTCATCAACAACAATACATAAGACATTCCCTTATTACCAAGATTGGTTGAAGAGGATCATTTCTCTCTTATGTATTTGGAAGACAACACAATGGTGCCACTCCTTTTTGCCCTAGATTTTCATTTTCCTCCTTCAAGAAAAACCCCAATGTGAGTGACTTCCACAATGTCCACTCAAACCATGAAAAATGGGTTCTTGGTCACCTAGGTGACCAAGAGAAATGAGAATTGCAAGAAAAATAGGAGAAAGTTGAAGACTTTACCTTAAAGCTCCAAGCTTTAGCTTCAAAGGTGGAAAAATGGAAGAGGAAGAAGAAGAAGAACCAAAGGATAGCCACAAAAGAGAACTTGGAATGGTGGAAGATGAGTCGAAATGGGTTTGATTTAGCAAATCATAGAGATGGTCTTCCAATGGGTAGGTGCACAATGGAGAAGGAAAAAGAAGAAGAGAAGAAATGGTGTTTGAAGAGAATGAGAAGAGAGAAAATATTAGGAAGATGAAAGTGAATATTGGGCTCCAATATTGCCTCTGCCGTGGAGAAGAGTGAGGAGGCAAGGGAGAGAAAATGTGTCCACAAGGAAACTTCTTGGAAGCTTCCTACAATGGGCTTTTAATTAACTCTATTTTTATTTTGAAAATAAGGCTAAAGGGGCTTGACACAAGGTAAATTTTGAATAATATGATAAGATTTTTATTACATGTTATTATTTATTGGACAATAGTTATAGTTGGCAGAAGTTAGCATTAGCAAATCTGACAGATAAATTCTTTGCAGTGTTTTATTATTTCATCTGTTAACATTTCTCAAAAAACGTGAAACCTTGTAAACTGTGTCCGGCCTCGGGTTTAGTAAGATCCTCTGTCGACGTTTCCATAGTTCAAGGTTCTCGGAGAAAATATCTCATTTCTCCGGTTTCGCTTAGTGCATACGTAAAACGAGGAATGATATTAAAATATTCTGCGTTCTCTGAAAAATCCAGAAAAATTCTAGAAAATCACAAATATTATAAAATGAATACTGATAGTAGAAAAATAAATTTTGGGGTGTTATACTATTAAGCCCCTTTAGGGGAATTTTCTAGTAGTTTTCACCTAATCTTTATTACTCTAATTAAACAAGTCCTTTTCTTTGTTTTAAACAAAACTCACTTAGAATAATTATTTTAAGTTTCTCAAAACGTCACTCACACTCATGTTCTTTCTTTGGCCAAAAATCACTTTAGGTTGTAGCATAAAATTTCATTATTTTCTCTTTCCATTTTATGAATTCGTAATTAAGTATCTAATCACCTAATTACCTAAGTTTTAACTTAATGAAAAAATTCATTGGGTGCCCTACAAGGCCGTGGGCTCTAGGGGATAGGAAATCCAAAATTTTTCATCACCTCACTAATCACTCATCATTTAATTACTTAAGTCCCAAATTAGTATACAAATTCCACCATGGACCCATCATTGGGCCTCTTGGTCGTGAGCCTCCAAGCAAAACAGGTAAGAATCCTTTGCCTTCCATACATACTTCCATGTATTCAAAATATTCCACATCCATCAAGTTATACATTTGCAAGTAGTAAAATCATACATGACAAAATAACCACAAAATCACCAAGAACCATACAACAAAGTGAGTAACCCTCATATGGATTCCTCATTATCAACACAAAAACATGTTCCTCACCACCATGATCGGTTGAAGAGGATGATCTCCCTCTTACCTAAAGTGACAACAAGAAAAGCAAGTTCCTTTGTTGCTTCTTGCAATTTTCGTCCACTACCACCAACAAAACCCTAGGATGATCAAACTCACATAATCAATAACCAAAGCTTGATAAGAGAAGTCCTTGATCACAAAGGTGACCAAGAATCACGAAAATGAAGGAAGGAAAATAGAAAATCAAGAACCTTACCTTAAAGCTTCAAGTTTAGGGCTTTATGGAAGAAGATGAAGATGGAAGAATCAAGTGATGGTCACAAAAGGAAAAAGCTTCAAGGTGATGAGTAGATGCAAGAAATAAGGTTGGTTGAGCAAGCAAGCATGGATGGACAAAAATGGTGTGTATGGCCGTGGAAGTGAAAAGAAAATGGAGAGGAGAGAAAATGTGAGAGAGAAGGAAAATGGGAGAGAGAAAGTGATAGAAACTTTTTGAATGAAAAGTGAAAAGTGTTTCAAGTGAAAAGATGACAATTCCCTTATCATCTTCCCCCCAAAATAGTAGGGTCACAAGGAGGATAGAGGGAAAGTAAGGCTTCCTCTAGAAGCTTGGTGCAAAGCTTCCTTGAGAAGCTTTGTCCACTTTTTGAAAAAGTTAAGGATGATGTCACTTTGATGATGTCATTTTGGTGATGTCATTAAAGTGTTCTCTAGAAAAGATGACTAATACTTTACTAAATCCATTATCCAGTGGACAAAAGTTACAATTAACAAAACCCGTATTTATTGTCCAACGGATAATAACACGTATCGCGATTTTATTTATCAGATAAAATCTTGAAAAAAAAAACTTCGTAAACTGCAACCGGCCTTGGGTTTAGTAAGACCCCCATCACCGTTTCCACAGTCCAAGGTTTTTTGGCTTCAGGAAAATTTTTTTATTTTCCTGCCCCCGCTCAGTGAGTACGTAAAATGAGAAATATATTAAAATAATCAAAATTACCGAAATAATTCATAAAATTTCACATGAATATAAATAATGAAACAAACAATTTTTAGGGTGTTACAGCTCTCCCCTTTTATAAAGAAATTTTGTCTTCGAAATTCGTCATACCTTAGAAAAGATGTGGATATTGTTCCTTCATCTTGTCCTCTAACTCCCACGTTGCGTCTCCAGTTGTATCATTCCAGATCACTTTCACCAATGGAATCTCTTTCCCTCTGAGTCGCTTCACTCTCCTATCTTTGATCTTTACAAAAAGTGTCTCATAGGTTAAATTCTCTTTTAATTGTACCGTATCAGGTGCTATGACATAGTTTAGATCAGGAATATATTTTCGCAATTGCGACACATGAAAGACATTGTGGAGGTTGGAAAGAAAAGGTGGTAAAGCTATTTGGTAGGCTACTGGACCTATCCGACGAAGAATTTGTTAAGGTCTGATGAATTTGGGAGTAAGTTTTCTAGATTTAAGAACTCGACCGACCATAGTCGTAGGTGTGATTTTCAAAAACACATGCTCGCCTTCCTCAAACTCAATAGGTTTTCTCCTTTTGTTCGCATAGCTTTTCTGTCGACTTTGAGCCGTCCTCATCTTTTCTTAAATCATCTTGACCTTTTCCGTTGTTTGTTGCACAAGATCAAGTCCAATCGTAAGATGCTCTCCATCTTGGTACCAACACAAAGGTGTTCTACACCGTCATCCATGTAGAGCCTCATAGGGTGTCATCCCTATGCTCGAGTGAAAAATGTTGTTATAGGTGAACACTATCAAAGGTAAAACTTCATCCCAACTTCTAGTCTATTCCAATGTACAAGCTCTAAGCAGATCTTCCAATGATTGGATCATCCTTTCCGATTGACCATCGATTTGAGGATGATAAGCAGAACTCAAACGGAGTTTCGTTCCCATTGCTTCTTGAAGACTTTTCCAAAACCTTCATATAAACCTTGGATCTCTATCGGAAATAATACTAGAAGGCACACCATACAGTCTAACAATCTCACTAATAAACAATTAGGTTAACTTCTCCATTGAATACCTTATGTTAATCGGTAGGAAGTGTGCAGACTTAGTAAGCCGATCAATAATTACCCAGATTGAATCATAACCCTTTCGGGTCCTTGGTAATCCAACCACGAAATCCATTGCAATACTATCCCATTTCTATTCGAGAATAGTTAGAGGTTGCAACATTCCTAAAGGTCTCTGATGTTAAATCTTAGCTTTCTGACAAACTAGACAAGACGACACATATTTGGCAACATCCTTCTTCATTCTGTGCCACCAAAATAACCATTTCAGGTCTTGGTACATCTTGGTCATTCCCGGATGCATACTTAACTTGCTTATGTGAGCGTCTTCGAGAATAAACTTCCTAAGTTATGGATCTTTGGGCACACAAACCCTGCCTTTGAACCCTAGGATTCCATCAAGTCTTTCCTTTATTGTAGACACAATGTCGCACTTCATCAGCTTCCTCTCATTTTGCAAAAATTTGTCACCTTTCTATTTCTCTCGAATTCTTCCATTAGATCACTTGAAATAGTAACCATGTTTAAACAACTCTTCCCTGATGTCAATTCCATAGATGACCATATATCCTTGAATTGCTCTATAAACTCCTTATCCTTGACATCATAGTAGAGATACTAAACATATTCCTACTTAAAGCGTCTACCATAACGTTTGCCTTTTCGGGGTGATACTGAAGTTGAAAATCGTAATCTTTCAAAAACTTCAGCCACCTCATTTGCCTCTTGTTCAACTCCTTTTGGTCAAATAGGTACTTCAGGATTTTATGATCGCTGTAGACGTTAAACGTTACACCATACAGAAAATGTCTATATATTTTCAAAGTAAACACCACAGCTGCTAACTCCAGGTCATGTGTAGGGTAATTCTTTTCATGCACTCTCAACTGTCTTGAACCATACGCCACCATTTTCCTATCTTGCATGAGCACACATCCTAATCCTTAATGTGAAGCATCACAATACACCTCAAAAGGTTCATTTGGATCGGGTAGAACTAAAACTGGTGAAGTAGTCAGTCATCCCTTCAACTCTTGAAAACTTTCTTCACAGCATCGATCCACTCAAGAGCTTGGTTTTTCTTCGTAAATTGAGTGAGAGGTCCTGCTATCTTAGAAAATCTTTCAATGAATCTTCGATAATAACCAGCTAATCCCATAATGCTCTGAATCTCAGTCATTGTCTTCAGGCTTTCCCATTGCAGAACTGCTTCGACCTTCGACAGATTCACTACAATCTCATCCTTCAAGATTATATGACCCAAAAACTTAACTTGTTCCTGTCAAAATTCACACTTTGACAACTTAGCATACAACTTTTTCTCTTTCAGGATCTGGCGAACTATACGAAGATGTTTGACATGTTCCTCCTGATTTCGAGAATAGATCAAAATGTCATCGATAAAAACAACGACAAATCTGTCTAGGTAAGGACGAAAGATTCTATTCATGTAATCCATGAATTTGACAGGTGCATTCGTCACTCCAAATGGCATCACAAGATACTCATAATGCCCTTAACGTGTACGAAAAGCCATCTTGGGGATATCCTCTCCCTTCACTCGGATTTGATGATAGCCAGAACGCAAGTCAATCTTGGAGAAAATAACGGTTCCTCTCAGCTGATCCATCAAATCATCTATCCTCAGAAGTGGATACTTGTTCTTGATTGTGACCTTGTTTAGCTGGCGATAATTTACACATAAGCACGAAGTTCTATCATTTTTCTTGACCAACAACACTGACGCTCCCCAGGGTGACACACTAGGCCTAACAAAGTGCTTTGCCAGAAGCTCCACCAACTGTTTCTTAAGTTCAACTAATTTTGATGGCGACATCCAGTACAGTGCTATGGATACAGGACTAGATCTAGGTATAAGATCGATGGTGAACTCTATCTCCTGCTCTGGCGGTAAACCAGGTACATCATCAAAAAAGACTATGGGAAACTCATTGACTACTAGAATAGTAATCACATCCGTCTCGCTCTTGACTTTTAAGGAAGACAATAGCATGTATCCCCGAGCTCCTTCTCTTAAGAAAACTTTAACTTGGTTGGCCATAAAAAATCTAGAAACTTCAGACTTAGAAAAAACTCGGGGTTTTATTGGAACAATCCAATAGGATATGGTTAGAAGATAACCAATCCATTCCTAAAATTATGTCTATTTGAGAAAGAGGTAAAAAAATCAAATTAACAGAAAAGATTTGATCTTCAACAGATAAAGGATAATTCAGACAAACTTAGGTAGTAACAACAGGTTTAGCAGTAGGGGTAGAAACACTAAAATCAAAAGGCAAAGAAGATACAGGTAAACCTAATTGACGCACGCAGTCATAAGCAATAAAAGAGTGGGTTGCCCCTGAGTCATATAGTATAGATAAAAGATTACCTCCTATGGTACCATCTCTCTTTATCAGATCTTCAGATTGGGAGGGTTTTGCTCCACTTATCATGTAAACTCTGCCTCCTACCTGAGGTCTTGCAACTCATGCATTGTAGGCAAAAGGCTCCGCCTTAGGTTGGTTGCAGTCTTTGGAGATATGTCCAGGTTTTCTTCATCTGAAGTAGGTAATCCCTTTGATTGTACAATCCCTGGTTGTGTGGTCCTTTCCGCATTTCAAGCACTTTGTCGAAGATGTCCAGGGTTGACCAGCTCTGTTACCACCAGAATTTCCACTTGAACCTCCTCCATGTGGTTGTGGTTGTTGATTCCCGGGCGGTCGGGAATAGGGTTTCCTCTGAAAGCGATTAACATTGCTGTTATTCCCTCTTTGGAACCTAAAAGGTCCACAGTTACAACAATAGATGTAGGTGTTGTTCCTTTATCTTGACCTCTAACTCCCATATTGTGTCTCCAGTTGTGTCATTCCAGATCACTTTCACCAATGGAATCTCTTTCCCTCTAAGTCGCTTCACTCTTCTATCTTCGATCTTTACAAGAAGTGTCTCATAGGTTAAATTCTCTTTTAATTGTACCGTATCAGGTACTATGACATGGTTTGGATCAGGAATATATTTTCGCAATTGCGACACATGAAAGACATTGTGGAGGTTAGAAAGAAAAGGTGGTAAAACTATTTGGCAGGCTACTGGACCTATCCGACGAAAAATTTGATAAGGTCTGATGAATTTGGGAGTAAGATTTTGAGATTTAAGAACTTGGCCAACCACAGTCGTAGGTGAGATTTTCAAAAACACATGCTCGCCTTCCTCAAACTTAACAGGTTTTCTCCTTTTGTCCGCATAGCTTTTCTGTCGACTTTGAGCCATCCTCATCTTTTCCTAAATCATCTTGACCTTTTCCATTGTTTGTTGCACAAGATCAGGTCCAATCGTTAGACGCTCTCCATCTTGGTATCAACACAAAGGTGTTATACACCGTCGTCCATATAGAGCCTCATAAGGTGCCATCCCTATGCTCGAGTGAAAACTATTGTTATAGGTGAACTCTATCAAAGGTAAAACTTCATCCCAACTTCTAGTCTGTTCCAAAGTACAAGCTCTAAGTAGATCTTCCAATGATTGGATCGTCCTTTCCGATTGACCATCAGTTTGAGGATGATAAATAGAACTCAAACGAAGTTTCGTTCCTATTACTTCTTGAAGACTTTTCCAAAACCTTGATGTAAACCTTGGATCTCTATCAAAAATAATACTATAAGGCACACCATGCAGTCTAACAATCTCACCAATATACAATTGGGTTAACTTCTCCATTGAATATCTTATGTTAATCGGTAGGAAGTGTGCGGACTTAGTAAGTTGATCAATAATTACCCAGATTGAATCATAACCCTTTCCGGGTCCTTGTTCATCCAACCACGAAATCTATTGCAATACTATCCTATTTCCATTCAGGAATAGTTGGACGTTGCAACATTCCTAAAGGTCTCTGATGTTCAATCTTAGCTTTCTGACAAACCAAACAAGATGACACATATTTGGTAACATCCTTCTTCATTCTGTGCCACCAAAGTAACTGTTTCAGGTCTTGGTACATCTTTGTCATTCCTGGATGCATACTCAACTTGCTTATGTGAGCATCTTCGAGAATGAACTTCCTAAGTTCTAGATCTTTAGGCACACAAACCCAGCCTTTGAACCTTTGGATTCCATCAAGTCCTTCCTCTACTGTCGACACAATGTTGCGCTTTATTAGCTCCCTCTCATTTTACAAAAATTTGTCACTTTTTTGTTTTTCTCGAATTTCTTCCATTAGATCACTTGAAATAGTAACTATGTTTAAACAAATCTTCCCTAGTGTCAATTCCACAGATGACCATATATCCTTGAATTGCTCTATCAACTCCTTCTCCTTGACCATCATAATAGAGATACTAAGCATATTCCTACTTAAAGCGTCTACCGCGACGTTTGCCTTTCCGGGATGATACTGAAGTTGAAAATCGTAATCTTTCAAAAACTCCAGCCACCTCCTTTGCCTCATGTTCAACTCCTTTTGGTCAAATAGGTACTTCAGGCTTTTATGATCGCTGTAGACATTGAATGTTGCTCCATACAGAAAATGTCTCCATATTTTCAAAGCAAACACCATAGTTGTTAACTCCAAGTCATGTGTAGGGTAATTCTTTTTATGCACTTTCAACTTTCTTGATGCATACGCCACCACTTTCATATCTTGCATGAGCACACATCCTAATCCTTAATGTGAAGCATCCCAATACACCTCAAAGGGTTCATTTGGATCGAGTAGAACTAAAACTAGTGAAGTAGTCAGTCGTCCCTTCAACTCTTGAAAACTTTCTTCACAGCATCGGTCCACTTAAGAGCTTGATTCATCTTTGTAAATTGAGTGAGAGGTCCTGCTATCTTAGAAAATCCTTCAATGAATTTTCAATAATAACTGGCTAATCTCACAAAGTTTCAAATCTCAGTCACTGTCTTTGGGCTTTCCCATTGCAGAACTAATTCGACCTTCGACGGATCCACTGCAATCTCATCCTTCGAGATTACATGACCCAAAAACTTAACTTCTTCCAGCCAAAATTCACAATTTGACAACTTGGCATATAATTTTTTCTCTTTTAGGATCTGGAGAACTATACTGAGATGCTCGACATGTTCCTCCTGATTTCGAGAATTGATCAAAATGTCATTGATAAAAACAATGACAAATCTGTCTAAGTAAGGATGAAAGATTCTATTCATGTAATCCATGAATTTGGCAGGTGCATTCATCACTCCAAACGGCATCACAAGATACTCATAATGCCCGTAACGTGTACGAAAAGCCATCTTGGGGATATCCTCTACCTTTACTCGGATCTGATGATAGCCAGAACGTAAGTCAATCTTGGAGAAAATAACAGTTCCTCTCAGCTGATCCATCAAATCATCTATCCTCAAAAGTGGATACTTGTTCTTGATTGTGACCTTGTTTAGTTGGCCATAATTTACACATAAGCACGAAGTTCTATCCTTCTTCTTGACTAACAACACTGATGCTCCCCAGGGTGACACACTAGGCCTAACAAAGTGCTTTTCCAGAAGCTCCACCAACTATTTCTTAAGTTCAACCAATTCTAATAGCGACATCTTGTATGGTGTTATGGATACAGGACCAGATCCAGGTGCAAGATCGATAGTGAACTCTATCTCCCGCTCTGGTGGTAAATTAGGTATATCATTAGGAAAGACTTTAGGAAAGCTTTAACTTAGTTGGCCATCAAAAATCTAGAAACTTTAGACTTAGGAAAAACTGGGGTTTTATTTGAACAATCCAATAGGATATGGTTAGAAGATAACCAATCCATTCCTAAGATTACGTCTATTTAAGAAAGGGGTAAACAAATCAAATTAATAGAAAAGATTCGACCTTCAACAGATAAAGGACAGTTCAGACAAACTTGGTTATTAACAACATGTTTAGCAGTAGGGGTAGAAACACTAAAATTGAAAGGCAAAGAAGACATAGGTAAACCTAATCGATGCACACAGTCATAAGCAATAAAAGAGTGGGTCACCCCTGAGTCATGCAGTACAGATAAAAGATTACCTCCTATGGTACCATCTCCCTTTATCAGATCTTCAGATTGGGAGGCTTTTGCTCCACTCATCATGTAAACTCTGCCTCCTACCTGAGGTCTTGCAACTCGTGCATTGTTGACAGAAGGCTCTGCCTTAGGTTAGTTGTAATCTCTGGAGATATGTCCAGGTTTTCTACATCTGAAGTAGATAATCCATTTAATTATACAACCCAGGTTGGGTGGCCCTTTTCGTATTTCAAACATTTTGGCGAAGATATCCAGGTCTGACCAGCTCTGTTGCCACCAGAATTTCCACTTGAACCTCCTCCATGTTGTTGTGGTTGTTGATTCCCGGGCGATCGGGAATAAGGTTTCCTCTGAAAGCGATTGACATTGCTATTATTCCCTTTTTGGAACCTAGAAGGTCTAAAGTTACGACTCCTCGTGTCCCTTGATTGATCTAGCTCTTCAATCCTTCGACATTTATCTAGCAAGGTTGGGAATCGATCAATTCCTAACGGTAGTACTACTCTCTTCAAGTCATGGCGCAATCCTTTCTCGAACTTCCGGTATTTCCACTCTTCGTCGGGCTGTAGCTAGAAATACCTCGAGAATTTTGATAAGATTTTGAACTTTGTTGCATACTCGCTAACTGTCATACTTCCTTGTTTAAGACCAAGAAATTCTATCTCTTTAGCGTGCCTCGCACTAGCTGGGAAATACTTCTCCAGAAATCTATTCTTAAAGACTTCCCATGTGATCGTTGTTCCCTCGGCTTCCATTAATCGTTGTGCTCCAGTCCACCAATCTTTAGCATCTCCAACTAGCATGAAGGTAGCATAAGTTATCGTCCTATCATCAGCATAACCCATCCCTCGAAATAACTTCTCTAGCTCCTTGATCCAAAGGCTTACTTTCTCTGGATCGAATTCTCCCTTGAATTAAGATAGGTTGTTGCGGTGAAATTCCGACAAGTTCTAAACCTCAGTCGTTGCCTCTTGCTATTGAGCAGCTCTCTTATTTTGCTGTACAATAACATCTGCCATCTGTTGCATTGCCTCAACTGCTACAGCCATCCCTCCACCACTAGTCATCACTCTCTTTCAGAGTTAGACTGAACAAAACATAAGGAAAATTAGATGTAACCTTTCGGAAACTAAACACATAGAATCACACAGTACAAACAAGACAGACCTAACCACAAAACCTAAAAGAAGACTTAAATCAGGGCTTTAATACCAAAGTACTGTAACGCCCCCTTTAAAAGGACGTCACACCGAAAATAAAACTTAAAAGATAACACTAAGACCCAGTTTATATACATATAGATAGTAACCTGTTCATTTATAAAGTATATAATAACTTGGCAATTTTTTGTTTTTGTAAGCGGAAAACATAAACTTAGCGAAAATTAACATGAAGATCAAACCATACATTTATACAAAAGATACATGACATAAGTATTTAGATACACCAATTGTTTTAGCAAAAGAAAACATAAGCTTTACATGCCCAAAAAGATATATACAGATAGCCACCAAGGTTACAAAAAGTAGCATGCCCCCAACAACTATTGAGAAGGAGCCTCAAATAGTCCTCCTCAGGTTCCTCCTTAGAAAAGGAAATCCTCACAAGAGCAACAGACTCACGAGAAAGGGCTTGTGCAGAGGACAAGAATGAATCCTCCTGTAGGGTATACCTTTTTCTAGGAGAAGAAGAAGTGTTACACCATAGTAATGCAAAATAAAATGCGGAAAATAAGTATATCATAGATAAAGACTCAGTTCATTGTTAACTTTTAAATAACCATTTTCAATCGCAAGTATGTATTAATCGAGTATTAAAATAAATGTAGGTATTTTTGTTTGAAGAAGTAATGATAATTGTAGATACAATGGAAATTGACATGGAATTAAAAATCATAGATTCACATTATATATATAATATTATATGCATCAAACCTATTCAGTTACATCATCAAAATATACAAAAAGTAAAAGGCTTTACCCACCCAAGATGTTTACAAAATATACCTCCCATCAAATTAGCAAAACGTCAGGCTTCCCAAAAAAATAAGCGGATAGCCATCAGTAGCCACCGACAGTATCAACCCCCTAAGACTGACAAGAAGGAACCGTAGCAGGGTCCTCCTCATCCGATGAAATCGCCATCAGAGAGACCAAATTTCTAGCAGAAGCTCGAGCAGTGGAGAGGAAAGAGTCCTCTTGTGGGGTATAATAAAGGCCATCCCACAAATCTCTAACAAGCAGGTAAAACTCAAAATGGACGAAAATAGTAAAATCAAAGACAGGTGGGTCATAGCGACCCCAGGCTAAAGTTACAGTCAACTCCCCATGATAGATGCAACGGTCCGTGCTCAAGTTTATATGCCAGCAGTCTAGACCACCGTGAAAGGTCATCCTTGCGTAACCCAAAAATCGGCGCGGACGTGAAGACATCTTCAATCAACACTAGTCATAATCGGGCCAAAAGCAAGGAAACTCAGGCGCTTCCTTTTCTTCCTCGCGAGCGTCTTCTCATAAGCACATAATTTAAAACAGAAGTACAGATATACAGAAAAGAGGTGAGACACCCATCTTTCATTACCAATATGACAGTAAAAAAAAAACGGTGTTGGACGCCCACATAACATTACAACACATATAGTTATCGATAGTAATAATCAAGTAAGCAATAAAAGAGAAATAACAACAGAATCTCAGGCAGTAAACAATTTATTGAATCAAATAATTATATCAACAGTAAAAGTAAATAATTCAATAGTCGTAAGTACTCATGCTCAATGAAATATAAGACTGACAATGCACAATGCACAATGTATTATGGTACCAAAAATCCTACTCCAAGGAGCTAGATATAAACATTTCAGAGCGAATGATCAAGGAGTCATGCCAGTATCTCGTTAGCCTTAAAAATAAAGTGCTTCATCTCATAAAATATTTGCGCAATATGGCATATACATGGCACCTCAACAGTTGATCGCGATATAGGACAACGTCTCGGTCCGGATCGTCGGTGTGTTTGCATCGGTCTATCCCACGGCCCTAGTGGAGCTACCACTGTCTATTATGAGATATCCACACCCCGACGCCCCCATGGTCAACCACTATGACCCTATACTTAGTCTACTCGCACCCACACAAAGGTGTTATTCAATCTCTTAGGCACATATAGCCTTTCTCAATAAAGTCCAATGGACATCACATATGCATGACAACTCAATTTACATCATGTATGTGTATCAATGATATGTTCCTCATAAACAATGCATCACATGCATATTCATCAACAAGTATTTCTCATGGAACATATTATAATGGTATATAGACAAATCTCAATAATATCATGCACAATTTCATCAAGCACAATTCACAAGTACTTAGTTCCACATATGGACTCACAATAGCATAAAACCAATCCTCAATATCAACATATATATGTTTCAACACATACCACAATTTCACATTATGAATCCAACATCCTCAATGTACTAAGTCTTGATCAATTATGAGAATTTTGGGCTTAGGAGCCCTTCAAAACCGTGGCCCTCTTAATGTTCATTCCTCAATCAATTTCTTCCATCTCATTATAAATTACTAATGTCTAAATTCTTAGTTCCCAAAAATGCATCAAAGCATCACTTGAACTCCAAAAATTCCTTTAGAGGTCGTGGCCTCCCTAAGTCATTAAGGTTCCAAACCTTGTTCCATTTCATGCATCAATTACATAAGTCTTATTTTACACAAAATCAAATCCAACCCTTAAAATTCATGGCCAAATCGTGGCCTCTCAATAGGGTAGTAAACCCTCAAATTTTTCATTCATTAAATCAAACATTAACAATCATTCAAAACTATCATTCAATCACTAATCTCAATCAAGAATACGTAGACATGAAAAACTATCAAATAAAGTAAGCATCCAATATAGATATCTCCATCAACAACCACACAAAGGTCTTCTCACCACCAATAATGGTTGAAGTGAGTAAATCTCCCTCTTACCTAAAGGAAGAACACGAAATCACCTCCTTGGTGTGCTTCTTGGTGGAATCAAACTTGAAGAAGATGAATCAAACTCAAAGAATCAACAACCAAGCTTGGAAAAGATGAATCTTTGGTCACTAATGTGGCCATGGAACACGAAAATGAAGAGAATGAGAAAGAAAAATGGAAGCTTTACCTTAAAGCTTCAAGCTTTGTTCTTGAGAAAAAGTGAAGAAGATGATGGATTTTGAAGAAGATTTTCAAATAGGAAATGTAGAGAATAATGAGAGGAATGTAGAAATGGTGTTGGTGAAGTGAGAAAATGAAAAATGATCACTAATATTGGGCTGCAAAATGTAACACCCTCCGTAGGGCGTCACATTTTAAATAAAATATAAAATCAACTGAAATCATTTTATAAAAGTTTTGATTGTTAAAAGATGAATTTTAAAATTTCATTTCGCGGAAATATAAACTTACCAAAAATTATAAGAAAAATCGAAATTAAATTGAATTAATTAATACACATAATATAAGTACCACCAAATATTCATTATAGAAGTAAAACATGTAATTTACAGACTCAGAGAAACAGTAGCAAACCTAATGAAGGTTACTACTAATAGCACGGTAATAACACTAACGAGAAAAACCCAACCTACAAGATCCATGTCTCCACCAACTGCATCCTGTTGAAGTCTGAAGGTCACTCTTCGACGCCGTCACCATCTTCAAAATATGGCCTCCAATAGGTTTACTCCGCCTACTATACGATTTTAACAACACAACACAACACAGCAATACAGTAAAGAGGTGAGATCCCCTTTCACCAATACCAGTACGGTAGCAAGAATGATTCGAATGACAAAGTCATTCCATACACACAGATATCACAATTATAGTCATGTTATCAATTTACAAATATTTCTAATATGCATATAACCTAATAAAATAAACAAGCAATAACATTATCAGGATAGATATAACAATTCATACCATAAAAAATATCATAACAAGACAATATAAAAGAAAGATCAAATGTCATAACAAATGAAATATCACAAATGAAAGGTCACAGATAAAAATCACAGATAGAAATCACAAATAAAAATCACAAATAAAAATATAATAGATAAAAGATAACAAATAAAAGATAATGAATAAAAGATAACAGATAAAAATAACAAATAAAAGAAATAACAATAAAAGATAATAGATAAAAATAACAAATAAAAGATAACAAATAAAAGATAATAGATAAAAATAACAAATAAAAGATAACAATGCACCACATATCAACATATACAACAAGACACAATCCTACTCCATGGAGCTAAACCACATAAACACAGACATCAGAGAGCGAATGATCCGCAAAATCTATTAGTACCACGGCTGCCCAACCAAACTATTGCGCTGTCACACGTTGCGTCTATAGCCCCCCAACACTGGGAATCCACCATCCAGGTGTGGTGTAGTTCACGGTCTCACGTTGTGACACTACAGGCAATGTACTATTAGACTTTACAAGACCTCGATTAAGTATAGTGTGTGTCGAGTCCATTAGTGTGTTACCAGTTACCACGGCCCAGAAGAGCAACCAACTGTCCACATATGGAATTATGCACACTAATGTCTCCAAGTTCATTCAAGATCGAATCACACTATGCTTATCGCACCGACAATACGATGTTATTCACCTCGTCAATCAAACCAAAGCCTGTACGGGTTCACCTCATAGCCCGACAGCGAGAAAGAAAAATATACAAAGCCTGTACGGGTTCACATTTTCCCGACAGCGAAAGCTTGCCCTCATTGGCAACAAATATAGATATAAAGAAAACCTGTACGAGTTCACATTTTCCCGACAGCGAAAAAATATAGTAACGTTCAATCGTGTAGAAATTTTATCGCATTTTCACAATTTCATCATTTTTACAAACATTTATAAATCGCGTAAATATATTTTACTGTTTTCAAAATCGCGTAGAATTTTTTTATACGTTTTCTCAATCGCGTAAGATTTTTAAATCGTTTTCTTGTCCAACTTCCTTAAAATAACTGTTTAAAACAAACAGAAATAATATTTAGTACTTTTAAATTACGTAGAATATTTTTCATAGCGTATACTGTCTTTTGCTCATCTTTTCTACCTTATTTGTCTGTTTTTAATAAAAATTGACAGTATTTGATTTAAAAAAATTATAATAATGGTTTTCTAAGTTTACTGTCAAAACTCCTTTTATTTTTATCACAACCAATTAATTACACTTTTGAAAATTACTAACGTGCTTCAAAACACATGGGGAGCTATACGTTAGAAATTTTATAAAGCTACTGTATTTCTTCTTACAGTAAAAATCATTAGTATTAACCTCTTAAACTTAATTCTAACCACTTTATTTCTTTAAACTTATTGTAGAAAATTTATTTTAACTTGTATTGCTTCTTCTTGATTGAAAATAGCTTGGAATTAATTTTAGAAATCATGAATATCTAATTTGGCATGTTGGCCGAATTTGATAAAAACTTTGCATTTGATTTCCAAATTATTTTTCACCTTCTAAATACATGTTAAATCTCTTGTATTGTCTACATTGATTAAATTATTGCCCTAGAAAATAGTTTTAGAAATCAAAGTGTTGAAGTTAGACATGTTGGCCGAAAATATAAGGTTATGCCATTTGATTTCCAAATTCATTTTTCTTGATCTACACAAATGGATATCTTACCAATTCTCCTAGGTTAATTAAATCACATTTTAAGAAAATTAAGAGAACATTTTGGTTCCCCATTTGGATCATGGTCGTGAGCCTTGTTAGTGTGTTCTTTGGAACACTCATACAATCCTTGACATATTATTTACACCCTATATTTTATCATGCATTTCTAACACATGCAATATTATCAAAGCTTGTAGACATGCAACTTAAAGCTTGTAGACATGCAAATTATTACAAACATCAAATAAGAAGGCTACTAACAAATACACAACAACCTACTAACAAACACAAAATTAACAAACACACAAATAATAAACACATAATCAATCACAATTAGGAAAAACTATAAACAATCAAGTGAATGAATCCTTATGGATTCTTCACCACAACCACAAACATTCCTCACCACCAACACATGGTTGATGAGGGTAATCTCCCTCTTACCTCTTGTAGAACCTCCAAAGCTCCTTGTATGTCTCCTTCAAGCAAATTTTCTCCACCAAGAGCTTCTTGAAAATCAAAGAAAACATACAATATTAATACCTAAGGCTCTAAACTAGAATAATCATGGATTAAAATCATGATTAAAACTTTAAAATGGATAAAAATATGAAGATTAAAGACTTCCACCTTCAAGGCTTCAAACTTGAGCTTTGAAGAACGAAAATGAAGATGGATGATTTAGGGAAAATCTCCAACATGAAAGTTCCTTAGAATTGCATGGAGATTCAAGATCTATGGTTGTTTAGAATTATTGAAGCTTGGAAGGTGACTTTAGGGTAGTTGGCCGTGAGCTTAGGGAAAGAAGAAATATGAGCTTTTGTGGTTTTTGCTTGATAGGGAGATGAAGATGAAGGAATCTTGAGAAATTCCTAACATGAATGTGTCTTGGATTGATGAAAGGATTCAAGAAATGATATTGGTAGGATTTATTGAAGTTTGGAGAATGATTCTTGGTGATTTGGCCGAAATCAAGGGGGAGAGAAAAGGAGAGAATTTTGGTTGCTTGGTCTTAGTTCTTTGGAGAAAATGATGTGTAGAAGAGTAAATGAGGTGAATGGGTGGAGATTGTCTCCATTTGGGAGCCATGGCGTGGAGCACATGGAGAGAAAAGGAAGGTGAGAGCTTCTTGCCAAAGTTGAAAATGAGCCAAGGCTCTCCTATTTATAGACTCAGGGAAAAAGATGAAGGCTTAGGATATTTTTCGGTATATCATAAGCAATGAACAACAATTTGCTTATAAAGTCAATGTCTATTGTCTAATGGGTGATAAAATATACATAGATTTTTATCTTATACTAGCAGAGTAGAAATTATTATTGATCATTTTTCTACTGATTGCCCTTGATGAGTCATAAAGCGAGTCATCAAAGAGAAATTTTTAGAATATGTGACTCACTACGATGAGTCAGTATGATGAGTCATCGTGGAATTTTCTAGAACGGGTGAGTCAGCATGGCGAGTCAGCGTAGATATTTTTCTAGAGCAGATGAGTCAGCATAGATATTTTCCAAAATAGGTGAGTCAGCATGGCGAGTCAAACATCTTTGAGTCACCGATGCGCATCTGGCGCATCATTGGCTGCGTCATCAATGGTGAGTCACAAAGACCGAGTCATCGAGAAGCTTCGGGCCGGCGAGTCACTGCGGTGAGTCACAGGCCGAAGTCGACTTCCGGAACCTTCTAGAAGCTGGCGAGTCATGATCCGAGGTGTCACGCCACGTGTCATCGTCCTATTGGCCCGTTGCGATGAGTCATAGCCATCAATTTTAACCAGCTCCTCATTGGTCCACGTGTACAGCACTTGATGACTAAATGTGGGTCCCGCAAAATATTTTCGGGTCCGCTGTCACTTATTTGTATTGACTAATAAAATAATATTATAATAATATAAAATTATTTTATTTGACAGTTAAATCCTAAAAATTAAAAGATTAATTTTAGGCTTATTCAGAATTGGGTTTAGTAAGATCCCTCGCCTCTGAATAATTAAAAACATATTTTTCCCGGTCTGGAAAAATATTATTTTCCTACCCCGGAGCAAATCACACAAAAAGACTAAATAAAATCATAGACAGTAATATTGAGCACTGTATCAAGTAGAAAATAATTAAAAACAGCAAAAACATCAAAAACAGCACATTCGGGACGGAATGGTCATTTTTCCATTTTTTCCCACAATGTAGCTAATCATCCAAAACGTTCAAATAAAATATCCAGCAGTATTATATAGCTGTATATTACACAGAAAAATTTAAAACAGTAATTTGATAAAATTTTTATTTTACTGTATCGAAACAAATTATGTAAAACGACCAAATAAAATAACAAACAGTATTATTTTTCTGTATTTCATACAGAAAAACAAGAAACAGTAAATAAGGACACAACGGTCATTTACACAAAAGTTTGAAAAACAGCAAACAGGACATTCGGAATATTTTTCCAAAATTTGGGGTGTTACACAAAACCATGGGGGTGAAAGAGAAGAAGAAGAGAGAAGTTAGAGAAAATGGAAGATGAAACTTGAAGAGAGAGAAAGTGATAGATGAAATGAGTGAAAATTTGGTGAAATGTGATAAGTGTGGGAAGCAAAATTTTGCTTCCCTAAGGGCCACATTGCCGCGGCAATAGGAGAGAGAGGGGGGGGGGGAGAATAGCTTCTCCAACAAGCCTAGGATACTTTGGTCATTTGGTGGTCAAAGCTTCTCAAAGAAGTTTTGATTAAAATAAATTATATTTGAATTAAAGTAGATTTGATTAGACATAAAGTGGATTACATTAGAATAATGTGATAGGATTTATAATACATGCTATTATCCAATGGACAATTATAGTTGACAGAAGTCAGTATTAATTATCCAGCAGATAAAAATCACACAGCGATTTATTATTTTATCAGATAAAATTCTTAAAAAACATGAAATCTCGTAAACCATGTATGGCCTCGGGTTTTGTAAGATCCCTCGTTGATGTTTCCACAGAACAAGGTTCTCAGGAAAAATATTGCATTTCCCCAGCTTCGCTCAGTTTGCACGCAAAAACGAGGAATAATATTAAAATATTTCACATTCTCAGAAAAATTCAAAAAAATTCCCAAAAATCACAAATATTATAAAATCAATATATATAATAAAATAAATAATTTTTGGGGTGTTACAGTCACCCCACACCTCGCATATCGGCAAGTAGAACTCTAGCGATACAAAAACATCAAAAGAGAAAACAAATGGATTATAACGACCCCAAGCCAAAGATATGGTCACATCTCCCACGTAGATGAAACGCTTAGTGTTCAAGTCGACGGGCCAACAATCAATACCTCCATGGAACCTCAGTCTGGCATATCCAAGAAAACCTCACCGAGATGCCATCACAAAACAGAAGACTAGGTTGACTAATAACCAAGAAACTCGGGCTCTTCCTCGCCTCGGTCTTTAAAGAAGCACCAATATAAATAGAATAGCAAAGCAAAAAGGTGAGATATCCAACATCATTACTAATTATGGCATTAAAGAAACATAAACGACGCATAACGCCAAATAGCACAGTAACATAGTAAGCAACATCAAGGTTCAGATAATAAACAATTTACTAATCTAGGCAGTCATAACATTAGTAAAAGAAACAGTCCCATAATCACACACACACACACACACACACACACATATATATATACTAGGTAAATATGTTGACCGATTATGCACATGCACAAAGTTCCAGAATCCTAGTCCATGGAGCTAAACACAACATCGGAGAGAATGATCAGGGAGACATATCTGTATCTTGTCAGCCTCAAATCATATGCTTCAATATTAACAAATTTTGCAACATGGCTTATACAAGACATTCTTCACAAGATCGCGATATAGGACAGTGTCTCGGTCCAGATCGTTGATGCGTTTGCATCGGTCTGTCCCACGGCACAGAGGAGCTACCAACTGCACATTGTGAGATACCCGCACCCTGACGCCCCCAAGGTTAACAAGTGACCTATACTAGTCTATTCACACCCACACTAAGGTGTGATTCATCTCCTAGGCATAAAGCCTTACAAACACAGTCCATCGGACTTTCACAATGCATGATGACTCCATGCATATATGCATATATTCAACAATAATATAATTTTTCCATAATCACATGCCATAATTAGCCAAATTAATTATCAACAAATCCTTGGTCCTACTTATGGACCCACAATAATTCATTGTCCAATTCTTAAATGCGAAAACGTACTTTTAAGGTTTGATATAAAATTACGCCTTAACTTCAACACTTTTCCTATTAAGCCCTTCTACGGGAATTTTCTAGTATTTTTCACC
Organism: Ormosia emarginata; assembly: GCA_029884605.1. Classification (NCBI taxonomy): domain Eukaryota; kingdom Viridiplantae; phylum Streptophyta; class Magnoliopsida; order Fabales; family Fabaceae; genus Ormosia; species Ormosia emarginata. The sequence continues at coordinate 7,863,222 of JAQQTP010000087.1, forward strand.
TAAACTTTGTTACTCTAATTAAACAAGTCCTTTTCTTTGTTCTAAACAAAACTCACTTAGAATAATTATTTTAAGTTTCTCAAAACCTCACTCACACTCATGTTCATTCTTTGGCCAAAAATCACTTTAGGTTGTAGAATAAAATTTCATTCTTTTCTTTTTCCATTTTATGAATTCCTAATTAAGTATCTAATCACTTAATTACCTAAGTTTTAACTTAATGCAAAAAAAAAATTCATTGGGTGCCCTACAAGGCCGTGGGCTCTAGGGGATAGGAAATCCAAAATTTTTCATCACCTCACTAATCACTCATCATTTAATTAAGTCCCAAATTAGTACAAAAATTCCACCATGGACCCATCATTGGGCCTCTTGGCCGTGAGCCTCCAAGCAAAAGGGGTAAGAATCCTTTGCCTTCCATACATACTTCCAAGTATTCAAAATATTCCACATCCATCAAGTTATACATTAGCAAGTAGTAAAATCATACAAGACAAAATAACCACAAAATCACCAAGAACCATAAAACAAAGTAAGTAACCCTCACATGGATTCCTCATTATCAACACAAAAACATGTTCCTCACCACCATAATAGGGTGAAGAGGATGATCTCCTTGTTACCTAAAAAGACAACAAGAAAAGTAAGCTCCTTTGTTGCTTCTTGCAATTTTCGTCCACCACCACCAACAAAACCCTAGGATGATCAAACTCACATAATCAACAACCAAAGCTTGAAAAGAGAAGTCCTTGATCACAAGGGTGACCAAGAATCACGAAAATGAAGGAAGGAAAATAGAAAATCAAGAACCTTACCTCAAAGCTTCAAGTTTAGGGCTTTATGGAAGAAGATGAAGATGGAAGAATCAAGTGATGGTCACAAAAGGAAAAAGCTTCAAGGTGATGAGTAGATGCAAGAAATAAGGTTGGTCGAGCAAGTAAGCATGGATGGACAAAAATGGTGTGTATGGTCGTGGAAGTGGGGAGAAAATGGAGAGGAGAGAAAATGTGAGAGAGAAGGAAAATAGGAGAGAGAAAGTGATAGAAACTTTTTGAATGAAAAGTGAAAAGTGTTTCAAGTGAAAAGATGACAATTCCCTTGTCATCTTCCCTCCAAAAATCATGGGGTCACAAGGAGGAGAGAGGGAAAGTAAAGCTTCCTCTAGAAGCTTGGTGCAAAGCTTCCTTGAGAAGCTTTGTCCACTTTTTGAAAAAGTCAAGGATGATGTCACTTTGATGATATCATCTTGGTGATGCCATTAAAGTGCTCTCTAGAAAAGATGACTAACACTCTACTAAAGCCATTATGCAGTGAACAAAAGTTACAGTTAACAAAACCAATATTTATTGTCCAACGGATAATAACAAGTATTGCGATTTTATTTATCAGATAAAATCTCAAAAAACAAAAATTTCATAAATTGTGTCTAGTCTCGGGTTTAGTAAGATCCTCGTCACTGTTTCCACAGTCCAAGGTTTTTCAGCCTCGGGGAAAATATTTTATTTTCCTAGCCTTGCTCAGTGCGCACGTAAAATGAGAAATATATTAAAATAATCAAAATCATCGAAATAATTCAAAAAAATCACAAATATTATAAAATGAATATAAATCATGAAACAAGTAATTTTTGGGGTATTACAGGATAGGTAATACTAGGTTATGAGATATTAAGGTTTTAGGGTAACAAGTTACTTTGCTAGTTTTGGGGGTAGCAGAAGGTTAGGTATTAAGGTTACAGGGGAATTTAGATGTTATTCAGGTGTTAGTCATTTAAAGAATAAGGTAAGGTAGGCTGGTTCAAAATGGCCTCGCTTATTGCAGCATTTTATGCATCATGATACAACTCTCTTCATGTTACAGTTACCTCAAAGTCTCTAATCTTGAGGCCTGATACACCTCTGGAGCTACCCTTACCCAATGTAACATCCTCTCCTACCTAATAGATTTAATCAGGTTGTAGAAGCTCAACGAAGATTGGTATAAGTTACCTAAAAATTTTGGAAATTATTTGGATTGAATTAAGTATAAATCTATAACACTGAAGCTAATAAATTGTCTAAAGGAATTCAAGATTTAGCTTAAATAGCTATAAAGATAGAAATAAATATGGAACATTTATTTCTAAGTTTAAGGGATGATAATGGATATCTAAAAGCTTCTTAATTCAATTCTATAGGTGTAATTTAACCCAGGAAAGAATACTAAAGCTTACGATACTAATATTGCAGTATAAGAAAATTGGTGGTATGGTAAAGCAAAAAATGGGATGAAATTTTAGAATTTTCTACAATACCTATGAAGATTAGAAAACTCATTTTTGAGAAATTAAAGTATCCTTAGCATATATAAGGTTTACAATTGAATTTCATTTTGAAAATTTTCTCCCACATTTTCCACTGTAGCTTCCTACTAGAAGTTCACTAACCCCATAAGATATTTTGATTATTTTATCTTATTTTCACCACTTATTCAGGCTACGCCTCTCTCTTTCTCATTCTCTCATTCTCACATTTCGGTTCCTCACTCTCATTCACTCTACATTTTCACATTCTCACGCTACTGGCAGAAGGAATAAGAGGAATAGGGCCCAACAAGAACTATAGAGGGAAGATAAGTAAGAAGAAAAAGAAGTAAAGAGAGATAAGAAAGGAAAGAAGAAAGCCACATTAAGCTAGGTAGGGGTTTTCTTTGCTATTTTCCTTAGCTTTGTTTTTCTTAAGTTCTGAAAACTTGTGAGTTGATTAAGATTTTGAAATTGGAAAGATGATTATGTGTTGTTTGTGGTTTGAGAATTTGATCCCTTGATTTGGCTCTTAATGAACTTTGAGTTTTGAAAAATGGGTTGAAACCCATATTTGATTTGTTGTTTTAAATGTATTTTGGATGCTTGTATATGAAAAACTCGATGATATGGTGAAATTTTGAGTTAATGATAGAAGATGTATGTTTTTATGCTTGGTCATGATTGAAAAGATTCAAGTTTGAGTTGTATTTCTTGATGAACCTCGAGCAACTGATTTTTTGCTCAAAATCCAAAAATTGCAGGGGAAACCGTGACACAATATAGGTAGAGCCGCAACACCCAAGTCTCTGGAAAGCAGAAATTGCAGCACAAAGAGCAAGGAGCCACGACACACACCAATTGTTTATGCCACAACACCAACTTGTAGCGTGAAGCCACATCACACTTTGGAAAGTGAAGTCGTGGCACAACTTGTAAAATTTTCCCAGATGTGTAAAATTTTTCTTGTGTGATTTTTGCTATGAAATGCTTGATGTTTTGGTATAAAATGATATAATGGAATACACTAATGCTTGATTGATGAGATATTAATGCATTATGCCATGTTATAAGATTGATTGGTGAAATTGAATACTCATGATGAGAAAAACTATCATGTGCATACCATTGCATGTTGATGAAATGTGAGGCTTTATGCCATGATATGGGATTATGAGATAAATATCATGAGTATAATTGAATTGATCATTATGCACGATATTATAATATGAGAATGATGATTGATATAATGATTGAAATTCATGAGTAACTCATTACCTAGGATATCCTTGGACCTAGGGTGAAACTTGGAAATGGTAGTTGAGGATGGATATTCCCTTACCACCTAAGTATTAAGGTTGAGGATGGACATTCCTTCCCTCTTTACTTTAATTGGCTATTGACTTATGAAGACTTTGTTTTGATGATAACAAGCATGAAGATGTTGTAAGATCAAGTCCAAGACCTTCAAGAATAGCTTTAGGATTTAGATCATTGTATAAAGGTATAAAAGGGTTCACATTAATGCTCTAAAACTTGTTTTTCAAATAACCTAAATAGCACACATGTTTTAAAGGCTTCAAAATAGTTTTTGGTTTCCAAAGAAACATCTATTAAATGCCCAAAAGCTTATAAGAACATTTGAAATCAGGTGACAATGTTTAAAAGCTATATGAAATGTTTTTCAAATGGTTTATTTGAATAAAGGTTTCATTATTCGAATAACCAAATTCACAGAAGCTAAATAATTCCATTTGGTTAAGCTTTATTCAAATAAAGCCCTGCTTTATTCGAATAAAGGTTCAAATTAAGCCTTAGTGTAACACCCTAAGGCTATAATTATGTATAACATCAATATACTCAGATAAATAGCATAAGGATAGTCACTTCTAATTCTAGATGTGAATATCAACCTGTATTGTAATTAATAGCGTATAATTATATAGAGCCTTTGATGAAAGTAAAGAGAACAAGATAATTTTACATAACTTGAAACTTGCTCTTTACTATGTATTTACATAATATGTCTGAGATATATAAAAGAACTAAAACAAGCCACAATGACATAAATACAAAATTAATAAGCTAAATACATTAGTAATATATATAAAGAAGCTAACTAAGTCCTCATTGTCTGCCTTTGCTCCTGCTCTAATCATTTGCTGGATTTATCATAGAAATAAGAAACTGGGGTGAGAATGGAAATTCTCAGTAGTAATTTTAAAGCATGACATCATAATAAATCCAGTTACTTCAGGGAAAAACCAATTATATATAAAAAATGATTGGAAAGGTGGCACAAGCCAAAACTCAGTCATTTCCCTTTCTGAAGTAAACGTTCAAATTAATTAAATAAAACGCATTAAGCCATTACATAACAACTCAAATAATAACATTCAACTATGATTAGAAAAGTGGCAATTAAACTTAAACTTCCTTATTATACAAAACAAGACAATTGCCCATACAATTGTCAATTTATGCAATGCATGATGATGCATGGATATGCCTAAGTATGCCCTAAGGAATGCTTATGCTATGATTTTATAAAACAACTTTATTTTAGAAAAACACATGTTATTTAAATATTTACAGGAAGCTCTTTTGTTCTAGGAAGCCCTATTATTCTATGTATTGTTTCTTGGTAAGGAGGACATTTTTTTATTCCTTGCACTACCAAACATACATATAACCTTGGCATTATGAGCCTTTTTGTCTAAGCCATAGCATTACAATACATAGAAATAACAAATAACAAGTTTGAAAACCAAAACATGCATAAATAATTTTAAACCATTCCTGACCTATCTAGTATCATAATGCTTCCATTTAATTGTACACTGAGATATCTCTTATTATCACCTCATAATATGGCTCAAGGATTCACCTTTCATCAACATACAATAATAGACATTTTAAATGTTTATTTCATCAATTCAACATTAGGGAATTACATAATATCATTTATACTAAATCCATATGCATTACATAACAATTTCAACTTAAAATGTCAATTTTCTTGATGAGAGTCGCGATTCCCATTCCATTTGTGTCGTAGCCTCAATTCCTCAGGTAAGAATTTCCTGCAAACAGATAGGGGAGTGTCGCAGCTTCCATTCTTAAGGTGCCGCAACTCCCCTACATTTTTCTCGTTTTCCTACAACAATAAGAACACAACCCATTCTAAACCAATTATCAATCAACATAAAAACTTAAAACATATATCTTCTATCATCAACCCCTAAATCTCATCATACTATCAAATTTTTCATTAACAAACATCCAAGATCCATTTTCAAATCAAGAATCAAATATGGGTTTAATACCCATTCATTTTAAAATCTCAATCTCAACCAATATCATCCACCAAATCAAACCATTATCAAGTTTTAAAAAGATGAAGAACAATCAAAGAAATCATGGCTTACAATCAAGAACTCATTTCGTTTTTGCTTTCACCACTAAAAAAAAAACATGGAAGAAAGAAGAATAAGAGTTATGAAGATGTTTCCCCCTACCTCTAACCTCTAAGTATGTTGAAATCAAATCTTGTTCTTCCCATTTTCCTTTACTTCTTTCCCTCCTTTCTTTTCTTCGTTTCTCAGTTGTTGCCGCTCTTCCTTTTTCACCTTTTTTTTTTGCTGAGTTCAACGTAGAGAGAGTGAGGAAAAATGGTTGTAAAGTCAAATTAAAGGATAATAACATGTAACTTTTGGTTAAGTTACTGAAACTTTGCATCTCTTAGGAACACTTTGATTTTACTAAATCAAGTTTCCTAACCTCTAAAGATATTAAAATAAATCCTAGGATTCACTTAAATTTTAGTTTCACCATTTTCATAATTTTTTATATCTGCTACAAGTCAATTTGGTATTAAAACGCACAACCAGTTTACTTAAAAATACCAAATCAACTCAGTTTGTCTTGAAACTTTAACTACACCTTATTTCATACATTGGTAACTTAGAAATAAATTTTTCATATTTATTTCCATTATCTTAACAATTTATGTTATTTTCCTGAGTTAAAATAGTCATTTTGCACGTTCTGTGTTGAGGCAAAGTTCCTAAGTTAATTCAGAAAGTCATAAAATTACTTGGACATGCTAGGCAAATATTATGGTTCACTTCTATCCATAAACATTACTAACATGTTAAGGAAGATGTTACACTTGGCGCGTATGGTTTATTCGAATAACCAAAGTGTTATTTGAATAACATGTTTTCCAGAAACTAGATCTTAAGTGATTTATTCAAATAACCTAGTTGTTATTCAAATAACACATTTTTCATAAAATAGGTTTTAAAGGGTTTATTCAAATAACGTAAGAGTTATTTGAATAACACATTCTAGAAAGCTTTTCACCTATGTGCTTTTTGAAGCCTTAGTCGAATAAAATTACTATTATTTGAATAATAGAGTATTCTAGAAATAGAAATAAACGACTATTTCTAAAGCATTTAACATTCCAACCAACCTCCAATGGCTCTAATCTTTAATGGGCTATAAAATACAAGTTGTTGGACATTTATGGAGGTTAGGAAATCAATCTGAAAAACTTGGTTGAGCATTAATACGAGCTTTCACAGCTATTTCCATTAATCCTCTATTTTGAGCTTCAAAAATATGAATCCATATATCCATCAAGCTTCAATTTGTATTATCCACTCTTGAGAGATTTTCTTATCATTCATACTCTATTTATCTTATAAAGAGGGTAAGGTATTCCTCAAAGTTGTAAGGGTGAGGTATCCCTTGAAGTTGAGGCTCAAGCACAAAGGGTGAGGTATCCCAAGGTATGTTGAGTGCTCCATTGTGTAAAGGTAGCAAGCACCTGTTCAAGCTTGAAGTTCTAGTGGAAAATCTCGAGTGATTACTTAAGAACTGGACGTAGGTCACAAGGAGTGACTGAACCAGGATAAATCTTGTGTTTGATCTTCTAAACTCTACTCTTTTACGTTTGTGCATTAGTTTATTTGCTTGCTTGAATATTATCTTCTTCGGTTGATTCATTTGTGAGTGAAAGTATTTAATCTTCTCTATCCATTCATCTCTATTAATTAATAGTTTCAACGAACATTGATAATAAAGTGTTTTGAAAAAGATTTGCAAAAATATTTTATAAACTCAATTCACCCCCTCTTGAGTATTGAGGCCACTTGGTAACATTAACTACAAAAAAACAAGTAATTTACGACAGTTTTAATATGGTAGTTCTTAAAAACTGCCATAATATATAGTATAATACGGCAGTTTTGAGACTGCCATAATTTAAATTTATAAAACGGCAGTTGGGTTCATAAAAGGCAGTTCAAAACTGTCATTTTTAAATTTTAATTTTAATAAAATATTAAATAATATTTTTATTTTCCCTCACTTACCCTATTACTCTCCCGCGAACTTTTCCTCATTTTGCCCTAACATTTTCATCTTTCCTCACTTTCCTTCACTTTCTCTATTACTCACTCACACAGAAGGAAGCAGAGCAACAAAGTTTGAGACTAGCAAGGTCGTCGCTGGTCCCCCCACTCACTCCAGGTTCATTATCCTTGTTTTGTTGTTCTGTTCTGTTCAATGTCTTTTTTTTTTCTGCTTCGCTTCACCATGGCCATCCTCCATTGATGGCGGATTGAGCTGTGTTAGGGCGGTGCAAATGGCATATCCGTTTCCAATTGGGTTGCCATTGAGTGGCGATTTTTGTCCTCGTCGCACCGCTGGGGAGGTAAAGAGATGTGCTATAAGTCACGACTCGATCTTCCAATCTGATTTATGTTAAATCCGGCAAGGTTCTCCTATGGTTGCTCGCAGTAGCATCTGCAATGCGATGGGGAAGATGAACTAACCCAGCAGGAGGTTTTCCCGTTAGATCCGGTGAGTTTTCCCATTGAAATCGAACTGTGAGCTAGTCCTTCATGGTTGCTCTGTTACAACCCCAGTAGGAGGTTGAAGGAGACCAGCTCTTTGCTGGTTAACGAGACCCACTCATGCACAGTGCACGTGACTTGCAAGGGTGGGTGAGTTTGACCCGTTCTTTCAACCGTGGGTCAGCTAGAGTGATAGTTATGCCAGTTTTTCCCTCTAATTAATCCTCTTTGTTTTGTTATGTGCTTTTCCCATATTTTCATGTTAGTGATAGCTATATGGAATATTAGTATTTTCGGTACTTATTGGCAGTAGAATTCCTGTTAAAAAGCTTATTTATATGGTGACTATAGTTCTTGCATCGGAAGATTTATATGTTGAATGTTAATGAATTTTCCAATTCAATTGTAAGTCTGCCTCAATAGCTAATCCTTTTTGCTAAAGAAGACTGATAATGAAAAGATTGATAGAATGGCTTATTTTTAGTAAGAATGGCTTAAATAGAAAATTTGACTCAATTGAAAGTGCTACTTCAACTACATACTAAGTTATTAATTTTTTTCATTTTTTTTCAATATAGATTCCCCCTGCATATGACCCCAGGATATCTGCAGTTTCATACTCTTATCTTGCATAGTAGGTTAAATTAGAAGCTTTCTTTGACTTTGAAAAGAATATATAAAAGTTGAATGGAACTCAGATGAGTAAGTTCTGTAATTTGTTACACTATACCGCAACTTATATGATTGTTGTATTTCATGGGCTTCTTGAGCAAGCAAATGATGAGGCATGTTGATTTGTTTGAGTGTTTGTAAACCTAATTCTCTAGGTAGCCTTTTTATAAAACAGGTCAAGAAATTTTAACTTACAAAATCGAATTGAGACAAGCAAATTTATTGAAGAAATATCTCACGTGGTACGAGTTTAAGTGGTTGAATTCATTATAATTAACATCTTCCACTTTTGGAGGATTACTTTCTAATAACTCTTTAAGTAGTTGAACTCATTATATGTTATTATATTCTCAATCTATGTGTCTTGACCAATTGATGCCTTTACTTCAACTCTTCAAGTAGTTTCTATTTGAAGTTTTATCAATTTTCAGTTGAGCAAATTACCCATGTATATGCTTTAGATTGATTATTTTGATGCCTAGACACAGTTTTACTTGGAGTATGACTGTAGTTTAATTTACTGTTGATTAAAACACATTTGAAGAAACAGTTGAATAAGTGATTTTTGTCAATGGCAATTTCTTTCTTATGTGTGGAATTGAAAACGAAATGCCAATGAAAAGTCATTCTTTTTTTTGGGTAGTGTGCTTTCACAATTTATAATTTTTTTCCTTTTTTCTTTAAAGATTTCAAGGACAAGCTGTTGTAGAATAGGTTATGAAGGAACTATTATTGTCCTTTTGTCTGCTTTTTCTGTTTTCTTTTTCCTTTCTTTTAATTGCACATTGATAGCCTTTCTTTTAATTGCATATTGATAGATTGTTCAACCATATGGTCACACATACTAGTTAAGACTTTAATTTCATATCCTTATTAGAGTTTTAATTGTGGCACTTATTCAATGGCTTGATCCCATTTGTTGCTTTGCACTGATCTGCTGGAAAAAAAAATTACTTTGATTTGCAATTTTTTGATACACATAATTTGTATTAAAAAATCAGTCAAAAAAGTAACTGGAAGTTATTGATGGCTTGAATTAAGGCAAAATAAAATGAGTAAGTCTATTAACTTTTTCCTAGATTTTTCTATCATTTTGAAATCTATGTGTCCTTCATTATTTATCTGTTGTCATTGAAGTGTTTACTTATATTTTCACTTGATCTTGTTTATTGCTCCTATGCCATTTTATGATTTTTATGCTCTATAACTGCCATCCCAATGCATCAATTGAACTTGATAAATGTGAAGTTGGATACCATGGGGGAGATACAGTTTCTAATGCAGGCATTTGTGGTATCACCGTACAACATATATAACCTCAACAAAATCGAACATGATAATCTTTTGATGCTTAGGTACTACCCTACCTGTCCTTCCAGAAATTGAGTGGTGGTAAGTTTATGCTTACTTGGACTGCCAGTTTCTAAGAAATTAAGAAACTTTTAGCAAGTATATTGTATATGCATGTTTAAGTTTAAGCTTGACACATACAATTTTTGTATCAGTCTGGGGTTCGTCTTATGCGGGGTGTAATGAAGGAGGTGCATCCCAAAAAGATAGTTATGAGTGATGGGATTGAAGTTCCTTATGGCCTCTTAGTCTGGTCAACAGGGGTCGGTCCCTCTGAGTTTGTGAAATCACTAAATCTTTCCAAGTCTCCTAGTGGAAGGTATGTGCAGTAAAAAAAATTTCTACTCTATTGCTCATTTTCTATCTATGATTCAATTAATGTTGTTGAATGATAAAAAATTGGTGTTGATGAATGGCTGCGTGTTCCCTTTTTGGAAGATGTTTTTGCCCTTAGGAATTGTGCTAGTTTTCTTGAACAAACCGGAAGGCCTATGCTTCCAACTCTAGCTCAGGTTAGCCTTTTTCTATGATGTTTTCCCAACTGATATGTTTAATAATAGGATAATAATATCTAGCCTCTTTCTGATGGCCCTGTTGGTAGATGCTCAGGCATACTAAAGTATATTTACTGCTATGCACCATCTATTGTTGTGTTCGACTGTTCATGTTAACTGTCATTGTTCACAACTTCACATAATACTGAAACAAAAGATTGTTTTCTTGTGGATCTAGGCATAGTCATTCCCTGCAACTGAAAAGGTTAATGACTAAGTAATGACATTGTGCTCATCAAAATATTAGTTTACTGTAACTAGACATTCTATTTATTACCATCAAAGTAGGAAAAGCTTCTATTCCATTCTATGCTGGAAAAACAAGCATCAAGAGCTATCCATGTCCCATGAACTGATGATTGGGATACTTACCTACGCATTGATCACTTGCAGGTTGCTAAAAGGGAGGGGAAGTTTCTTGTGGAGTTGTTCAACAAAATTGGGAAATAGAGCTATCTTTTGTGTACAGACATCTTGGGAGCATGGCATCAGTAGGTCGCTATAAAGCACTGGTTAATCTACGCCAGTCAAAGGTATAATATAGGAAAGTTTCTAATTCTATATATCTAATAATAACTTCCAGTGTGGTATTATATTATATGGAAATGAAACTTAGCAAACTCAAAAAGCTTATGATATTGTGTTACATATTATACCATGTAAATTGATTCACTTTTTTCATTTGAGATGCATTTAAAATGTTACAAGTAAATCGATGTACAGGCTTTAGTTTATCTAGATTAGATGCTCAATGCAATGGTTAAATTTTAAAAGATGTATGGAGGACGAGGCATCAAGTTGTTTTGCTTTTCCAAAGAATTATTACCATGAAGGTTTAGAGCAAACTAAAACTGTTATTTGTCTTGATTAAACATGAACTAATTTCTATTGCATTTTGTTCCCATATCCTTTGTAGGGGTGGCAGTAGAGACTTGATCCAGAATATGATGTGCTACACACTTTGCAGATGCTGCTATTTAACCGAGAAGTTAGCATTGTGAAGTTTTTTTAAATAATTTCTTATTCTAATATTAATTCATGATGTAGAATATAACAGCAAGCAGGAAGTGAAGTGAATACATCTAAGAATACATCTAATAATTTCTGATGTTGTCACTAATTCATCTTTTTTCTATTTCATTATGCTTGTGTGGTATTAGTGTTACAAGTCTAAGAATTTGTCCCTTGAGTAATATTTTTTGTAACTTTATCTTTATGTCTAATAATTATATTCTTTCACTATTTCTTCCTAATTAGTTTCTTTTACAAAATAGACAATTGTGTTTGTTTTTCTTTCATGTATATTTTATATTCCAACTTAAATTCTTTGCCATTTATCTGAATTATTGTCAATCCTCCTATTTGTCTAGGTTCTATAAGTTTTAATGTCAATATGGCTATAGGTTCTATAAGTTTTTGTTTGCTATTGATATGAAATTAGAATTTTAGAACATGAATTATGGATTATGCTATTGAGCTGGGTTGTCTGCCATTTTTTTTATTGGTTTTAGTTGAATTACGGTAGTACTAAATGGCCGTTTTATGCTTTTTTTGTTGGTTTTATATAAATTATGGCAGTTCTAACTGTCGTAATTTATATTTTTTTGTTGGTTTTATGTAAATTACGGCAGCTGTAACTGTCATAATTTACATTTTTTTTGGTTAGTGTTATGTAAATTACGGCAGTTCTAACCATCGTTTTATGCAATAAAAAACTATCATTTTATACATGGTAAATTATGGCGGTTGATGTGGCAGTTAATGGGAAACCGCCGTATTATACCGAATGGTGAAAATAATTACGTTAGTTTTGGAAACCACCACTAATGAGAAAAACAGCAGTTAAAACTGCCGTAATATGCAAAAAAAAAATTGTCGTAATTTACCTATTTTTTTATAGTGATTTACCTGAGTTCTCCCTGGTTGATGTGTAGTTAAGGATGGCCATTCCCTTTCTACACTTGAGGCATTCCTAGTTTAAGGATAGTGTGAGAAAGGATGATACCCTCCCTATCAACAGTAGTTGAGAATGGACATTCCTTCTCTACTCACAACTATAAAGAGGATGGACATTCCTTCTCTACTCATAACTATAAAGAGGATGGACATTCCCTTATTTGTTGTGACTAATTTGGGTTACTCAGAGTAGCTTTGTGTAGTAAGAAAGATCACTATAAATAGGTTGAAGTGTACTAACCTGAAAGCAGACTACTACCAAGTGATTTGTATTGTGAGGATGGACATTCCCTCCATACCATTTAAGGAAAGATGAATAATGAATATTGATGATTAACAAATGATGGTGATTGATGGATGATCATCTGAGATAGCCTATTTTATAAGTCCATCATGATTGGATTTCTGATGCATATTGTGATTATGATGAGATCTATTGATTTCTTGGTTTTAAATGATTTTTTTTTACAAAATGATATAAAATGAACCTCCATTTCCGGAAGAGGAAGGACACGTATTGGCTTTGGCCACCTTCCTATTGATTATATATTCATGATTTGAACTGATTTTTTCCCGAAACACCTATAATGATTATGATGACACATTTTTATTACTACTACTGAGAATTGTAAGTTTCTCACCCCATTTGTTTATTTTCCATAATGATTCCAGGATGTCCTCATGCAATTCTCAGAGGCGATGAAGGATTTAATCCTATGGACCTTTTGATTTTTTTATTTTGATATTGTAAATGGTTGTATACCATTATTTTTGTGCCATTGTGGCCTGTGATGTACCTAATGTACCTTGATGTACTCTTTGTATATAACTCAATTTTATAAATATGTAATATGTACTTTCGCTTTAGGCTCATATTTTGTATATTATATAAGTACTTCTTCAAAAAAATTTGATATTGATCTAAGTGAAATATTCTAATACGATTGCTAATGCATAATTCCAGATATGTTATTAGCTTAAGTATTAGGATGTTACATCCAAAGCCTCCTAAGCCATATAATGTGTCAAAGTTCCAAGTCGCCAAAGCCCCCATGACCTAGTATAGACGTCATTCTCTGTGCCCTAGCTTGGTTTACGATAGTTGTTTTCTTCATTTCTATGTTTGACCTTGGTTGAATTCTAACCATTCTGGTCTAAATGGAACTAGGTCCAAAACATTAGTTCCATGCGCTTAGGAGAAAAGTTTTCTTTTCTCTTTACGTGCATAAAGAAGCATGTTGTACACTTTGCCTATCTTATCAATCAATATGATGGGACTCTTGAGAAATAATACCACATGTGCCCCGATTCACTTGCTTGGCAGTTGGGCCACAAATCTCAACGACTGATTTAACAGTTGCATCCTTACCCTCTTTAAATTTCAAACTCCCTTTATTTTCCCCATTCCTCTCTAACTTCTTATCTTTTGCCAATAAGATTTTCTTTCCTTTCACCCTTTTATGGTTCTTTGTTCTTCCAATCATGGTTCGTTCAAGGCCCCATCTATTTCTATTTCAGTTGAATCTTCTCAAGAAGAAATAGGTTATGCTTCATAGGCATAATCTGCTGGTTATCAACAAGAGTTGATTCCCCATGCCATTTCTTTTGGCTCATGGCCTATGCTTCCTTCACCTCCATGTGGATCCTGTTAGGGGAAAGGGTTGCCATTAGTTGACCAACATCACTTTCCTTTCATAGGATTTCCCTTTGCTACCATCTTCCAACAATTCCATTTCTATTGTTGTTTCGGTATCTGATCCTGTCCCTCCTAAAAACCAACGTTTACATTATGGGATTCTTGATGCTCCTAATTTCCATCTAGGCCCTTCACTTTTGCTTAGTTGATTGATCAGGAAAGAATTTCCTTGGTCTCCCTTTCATTTCATGCTTCGTGTGAATCCCATTAGTGGATGGAAGGAATAAGTTGATCATGTCTTCACTTATGACCTTCTTTATGTTGAAGTTCTAGAGAAGATGGGTATTATAGATGCTATTAGAGCTTCACCTAAGCTTTCTATCTATAGATGCCTAGAGGGTTTGAATTTCCTTGTTCAAAGGTGGAGCCATATCACCCACAATTTTGTTAGTGCTTGGGGTGAATTTACGCGTACCTTGGAAGATGTCATCGTCCTTCTAAAGCTCTCTGCTTTTGAGGACATAGATGTTTCCAATATCTTAATCGACTGTCACATAATTGACATGGCAAAGGAGTTGAATGCGTGTACCAAGGAGAGCACCCGGCACCTGAAGAAGGTGTTCATATTGCATCGGGTTGCTGATGGTCAGCATGATGGAGCTGGAAAGAAACCCAAATCCAGAATCTGGAGTATTAGGAACCTTCTCTGTAATGCCCCAAGACTAATTACTTCACATATATTCGGAGTATACTGAAGCACTTAGGCTTAGGCATGTCACAACTAAACTCTTTACTTATCTTAATAATTAACTATACTAATTGTATTTCTCATTCAAGTCTAGTGAGGGTTAATTTCACTCAAATGAAGAGCATGGTCAAATGCCTTCACTAATTTACCATTCAATTTTATTATTTCTTTCTTTGTTGTATGCTTAGTGTCCTTTGAGTCTTCCTGATAGAACTCTAGGAATTTTTACATTTATCTAATTGGGTATCAAAGGAATTTCATATTCTAACCTGAAATACAAACATATACATATAGTCCACAAATATATATAACATGTATAAATTACACTTTCATTAGTAATCTACACAATCCAGTACATCAGTATCAAAGTTGTATATATCAGGCCTTCATAGGCATATATATGTATATACAAACCATGTATAACCACTGGATAATATAAATACATAGCAATGGTCAAAATAAATGTCTCTATCCTACGTTAGCATCAGAATCCCCACGTAGAGGGTGGATCATATAACATCCTCTTCAACATGTTAGACTTGTAAATGGATACAGAGGTAGCTTAATACTTGCTTAACATCCTGTTTGATTTTGTAACAATCTAAGTTAGTTTAGGCACTTTGTTGCAGCCCAAAAGGTGAAAAATAGCTTAAAATGACCTAAATATTAGCATTAATGGTTTAGCTAATGGAAATAAATGTGGATAATTTATTTCTAAGTCACAAATGTGTTTTCTGTGATGTGGTTAAAGTTTAAGAATTTTCATTGTCAGTTTAGTATTTTTAAGCATACTGGTTGTGTGTTTTAATGCTAGAATGACTAGTCGCAGATATGGAAAATGATGGTTTTGGTGCAACAATACTTTTTTATGAATCCTATGATTTATTTTAAATTTGTTGGAAGTTAGAAAACTTGATTTGGTACAAATCAAGTGTTCTTAGTATATATAGTGTATATTGCAAAATATCTAATTTATCTAAGTCTCTCACGGCTGAAAACAGCCACTTTGCTTGACTTTGTGCTTTGATATTGCTTCTAATATCTCCATTCTCTCATTCCTTCATACGACCAATAGAAAACACAGGAGAGAAAAAAGAGAAAATGGAGAAAGAGGAGGAAAAAAGAAGGAAACTCAAAAGCTAAGCCAAGGTTTGAGATTATTCATGTTTGAAGCTTCATCATGTCCATCTTTTCAGCAGCTAGTGAAGCTTAAGGGTAGGGGTTCTTGAGCTCAACTTCATCTTTTTCCTCATCTTTCTATGTTAGGCCTATGTGAGGTTTAATATGCCAATTTGAGTTCTAGAGGTGTTTTATGTGATTTTCTTGCTTGGATGAGTTATAAGTGTTGTTTATGACTTGTTTATGCAAAGAATTTGGATTAGAAACTAAAACTATCCATTTTAGACCTAAAATGCTCAAAGTGTAGGATTTGGGGTTTGGATGAGTGATTTAGTGTTTTGATCCATTTTTGGTGAAATCAATTAGTATTTTATGTTTCCCTCATGTTTGTAAACTTGTTTGGGACTTAAAATAATCGAGAAATAGATTTGAGATGATCAAATTCCGTGTGTGGCACAAATGGAATAGTGCCACACTTCTGCAGAATTCTACAGAAGTTACTGTCTTGCGGTCACGCCTAGGCGTGACTGAACCACGCCTAGGCAAGGGTGTTTTGTTTTCTCAGTCTAGGCGAGACAAAGACGGTCACACCTAGGCGTGGATACCATAATTTTACAAGATTGTGTTCTTGAGGCTTTGGAATTTCTTAAGTGATGGGATTACTCATATACGTCTTTCTAAGTGTTTTAAGACACTAATAAAGGTATTTCTTAGAGAGATTGACCTCCTAATGTATATGAGAATTTGTGAAAAATCTTAGGTATTCTTTGAGAGATAGGATTCCTTAGGAACTATCTAAAATCTTGATCAACATGAGGTTGACTTGAAAATCACTTGTAAAGTGATGGTGAGAGGTTTTAGGTATGGAAATGCTAGTTACATAGTTCTTGCTACCTTGTTGGATTGGTGAGGCTAAGACTTATATGTATTGGTATTGGGTTGTCTTAATTGTGAATTGAGATAGTTCTTGAATTTTTAGTTTTCAAACTTGTTAATTGCTATTTCCTCTGTGTTGTAACCTTATATAGTGTGCACAACCATTTGTCCAGAGAATTGTAGGAAATGACCTTGAAGATATAGGGGATCCGAAATTCTCATAGCGAGTAATGCTATTATGGTCAGGATTATCGGTGTTTGGGAGTTGGAATTAGTACTCTTACTTTGTAAGGGGAAACAAGTCCACACGTCATCAGGTAGTGTCAGGGCTTAATTACCTATCCTACCCAGTATATAAAAGGGAACAAAGATTCCTAGGGAATAAGTAAGTAACTTGTGTTTTTAAAACTTAAAACTTGCATTAGCATTGTACAAAACATTATATTAGGACTTTGTTTGAGCATAATCATACCTCATAACATAAAGCATTGAATGTTTGGCAATTGTATGGGTAGTTGTCATTGCTTGATTGATTGCTTATTCAATAGTATCTTAGGATTGTATGGACGATTCTTTGGTATTGTTGCTTATCGGATGTTCCTTTTCATAGAATGTTAAATTATGTTTAGTTAAATTATTTATTGAAAAAGATTAATTGTTGGTCTTGGTATGCGAATATTAAGAAATTATGATTTCTCACCCCTGTGTGTTTCATGTAAATCTAGGTGAAGACCCTCCAAAGGGAAAAAGGCAAGATGTAACACCCTAAACTTTTAGGGTATTACCGTTGTGTCCCGAATGTATTATTTGATGTTTTTCAACTTTAGGATAAATAACCGTTATGTTCTTTTTGTACTGTTTGTTGTTTTTCTGTATGAATTACTGTTTTATATAACTGTCTGTGATTTTATTTGGACTTTTTGTGTGATTTGCTCTGGGACAGGAAAATAATATTTTTTCGGGCCGGGGAAATCTTATTTTACTTATTCAGAGCTGGGGGATCTTACTAAACCCAATTCTGAATGATACGGTTAGTAATCTTTTAATTTTTAGGATTTAACTATAAAATAAAATAATTTTATATTATTATAATATTATTTTATTAGTCAGTACAAATAAGTGGTAATGGACCTGAAAATGTTTTGCGGGACCCACATTTAGTGAAAACTTAATAGGATTAGTAGCTTAATTAAACATCATTAGTGGTGGAACATTCAAGAGCATGTGACTAAGCATGTGACAAGGCTTAATTAGTGACAAGGCTTAATGACAAGGCTTAGTGACTAGGCTTAGATTAACCAATGAGAGCAAAGCTTGGTGATCAAGTCTTAATCCTCACCATTGATCATTTCTAAGGCTTGGATGGAGCCAACCAAATGGACACCTCCCTTGCCCTTGAAGTCTACGGCCATGAACTTTTTGGAAGGGTAATTATCACTTAATTTCCAAACATTTTCTCTCTTCTCTCTCTTCCAAAAATACCAAACTCCATTGTTGTGTTCTTGAAGCACCAATTGGCCAAACACCATTCTTCACCATCCATCCACCCAAAATTTCTTCTAACCAACTTTTCTAAATCTAAACACAATTCTAAGAACATCTCTAGTTGAGAGTTCTTGCAAAATCCATCATTTGGAGCTTGAAAATCTACTTGGGAGATTTTACCTAGAAGGTGAAACTCTTTGTTTTTCATTTCTAAATTCTTTTTCAAAGTTCTAAGCCATGATTGATCCATGGTTTAAGCTTTCTTTCATGATTATAACTTGTAGAATTTTGTTTAAGCTTGATAGGTATCTTGGAGAGTGAAAACCGAAACCCTAGAAAAGAGTGAAAAAGTATTTGTCTTCATTTAAGGTAAGAGGAAGACTTAAATCTTATCATCCTTGGGTGGTGGTAAGAAGATGGAAATTGTTTGTGATTGTAGAATCCATAAGGATTCATTTGTGTGCTTGTTATTAGCTTTCCTATTTGTGATTTGTATTAACTTGCATGTCTACAAGCTTTGAAATATTGTATATGTTAGTAGATGCATGTGTAAATCTTAAGATGTGAACAACATGTCAAGGATTGCATGAGTGTTCCAAAGAACACATCACCAAGGCTCACGGCCTCAACCAAAAAGGAGAACCAACATGTTCTCATCAATTTTCTAAGAGTGTGATTTAATTAACCTAGGAAAATTAACAAGATGCAAAATTGTTTAGAGCAAGAAAAATGAATGTAGAGATCAAATGGTAATTTTAAGTATTTCGGCCAACATGCCAAAGCCAAGGATTTATGATTTCTAAAATCATTTCCAAACCATTTTCAATCAAAAAGAAGCAATATATGTTAAAAGGAATTTTTCTACAATGATTTTCGAAGAAATAAATTGATTAGATTAAGTTTAAGAAGTTAAAACTAATGATTTTAATAGTTAAAAGGAAATACAGTAGCTTTTGTAAAATTTCTAACGTAGAGCTCATATTATATTTTGAAGCACGTTAGTAGTTTTCAAAAGTGTAATTAAATGGTTATAATATAAATAAAAGAAATTTTTATGGAAAACTTAGAAAATCATCGTTATACATTTTCTAAGCAAAATATTGTCAATTTTTGCTAAAAACAGACAAATAAGATAGAAAAGATAGCAAATATAATTTATACGATATGAAAAATATTCTACATAGTTCAAACATATTAAATATTATTTCTATTTATATAAACAGTAATTTTAAGGAATTCAGACAAGAAAATGATTTAAAAATCTTACGCGATTGAGAAAACGTTTGAAAAATAATACGCGATTTTAAAAATAGTAAAATATATTTATGCGATTTAAAAACGTTAGTAAAAGCGACGAGATTTTGAAAATGCGATAAAATTTCTACGCGATTGACGAAAACAGCAAGTTTTACTGTCGGGCCAAAGTGGTGGACTCGGACAGATTGTGAAACAGTACTGTCAGGTGGGACGTATTGTATATATATGCGATTTGCCAGTGAGGGCATATTCGTAATTTTTGCCAATGAGGGCATATTTGGAATTTTGCCAGTGAGGGCATATTTGGAATTTTTGCCAATGAGGGCATATTTGGAATTTTTATCATGCATTGAGTTGTGCCAATTTGGTTGATAATTGGTGGATTGATTTAT
The DNA here is from genome assembly GCA_029884605.1 of Ormosia emarginata. Lineage (NCBI taxonomy): Eukaryota > Viridiplantae > Streptophyta > Magnoliopsida > Fabales > Fabaceae > Ormosia > Ormosia emarginata. The sequence continues at coordinate 7,883,412 of JAQQTP010000087.1, forward strand.
GAGATGAATAACATCGTGTTGTCAGTGTGATAAACGTAGTGTGGTTCAACTTGAATGAACTTGGAGACATTAGTATGCATATTATTCCATTTATGGACAGTTGGTCGCTCCTCTGGGCCGTGGTAACTGGTAACACACTAATGGACTCGACACGCACTATACTTAATCAAGATCTTGTGAAGTCTATTAGTGCATGCCTGTAATGACACGACGTATGACAGTGTGCTACACCACTACATCTTTTTTTTACAGTGGGCTATAGACGCAACGTGAGATAGCGGAATAGTTATTGGGCGGTCGACGGTACTAATAGATTTTGCGGATCGTTCTCTCTGATGTCTGTATTTTTAGCTCCATGGAGTAGGGTTGAGTCACATTTCATATATTTATGTTTTATACATTTTAATGTTATTTAGTTGCACTATTTTATCTATCTGTATCATTTTAATTATTTGTACCATTTTATTCATCTGTACCATTGTATGTTATTGTTGTATTGAGTTTTGTATTATTTAATATTATGGTTTATGTTATTATAGTATGCTATATTGTATGAACTGTTTTACCTATTGTATTGTCGTTTTCTAATTTACCATGTTTGTGATGATTTAGATTGTCTTACCTCTTTCTTGTATGTATTATCTGTATATTTAAATTATGTGATAAAGAGTTTGAGGAAGAGGAACAGCCTCTTGAGTGTGAGTATCCTGAAGAGGAGGAAGAGCAGCAAGCCGAAGATTAGTTCTACGATCAAGAACCATCTGATCATCCATATCCTTTGGATTGATTGTGTGGGTATGACGCTACCAGGATTCTTTGGATTCGTGCAACTTGAGTTTCACGGAGGCTCTGAAGCCTGGCGTCTGCAAGAAGATAGAGATTCGACGACGTATGTAGGGCGTCTGACTGTGACCATATGTAACACCCCAAATTTCCTATCTCTTAAACAGTAATTTTGACAGTTAACAGAATTTTACTGTTTAGTAATTTCTGTGCACTGTAAAATTATTTTGATTATTCCGTCAGCGTATTTGATCATTTTGAGTGATTTCCTCCGTGTCAGGAAAATAAAAATTTTCAGACTGGGGAAAACTTTACGTAATTTAATTTTTACCGTTAGGTAATTATTTTACGTAATCTGATTTGATATTTGTGCATTTTCTAATATTTGTGATTTTTGTGGATGATTATGAATTTTTTTTACTGTTTGTGGGCCCCAGGGGGTACGTGGGCCCAGGTGACCTTACGTGGGCCTAGGTGGGTCCCGCAAAGCAAAAATTTTTCTACGCATAGAAAAATTTGTACTGTTTAGACAGAGACAGGGGATCTTACTAAACCTGAATCCGGAGACAGTTTTAGAAAATTTCTTGTACTGTGTTTTATACTGTATTTATTTATCGGATGATAAAAATACAGTATATATATTCTTTCGTGGGGTTTTTAGCAGATAAAAATAGAAATTATATTGCTTAAGTCAACATTGGTGGTTTGGATATCCACCATTGATTTAATTAATGATGGAGACTTGATCTTGATTTAATCAACGGTTGAGAAATAAACTTAATGAATAAGCATTGGATGTTAACCATTGATCTAATCAATGGTGGAGATTTAATCTAGACAAGCTTAATAAGGAAGGCTTCAATATCAACCGTAGATTTAATCAACGGTGTAGAATTGGTCATATAAAGTGGCTATGACCATTTATAACCATTGGATTGAGATTAAATCAAGGGTGGAGATTTAGTCTTAAAAAGTAACAAAGACCATTTATAACCATTAGATGGAGATTAAATCAAGGGTAGAGATTTGGTCTTGTAAAGTGACAAAGACCATTTGTAACCATTGGATTTAGAAGTGATCAAGGGTGGAGATTTGGTCTTGTAAAGTAACAAAGACCATTTATGACCATTGGATGTTAATTTAATCAATGGTGAAGATTTAGTCTTAAAAAGTGACAAAGACTAATTATGACCCTTGGATTAAAAGTTTGAAGGAGCAATCTTGACCATTAATTTTTGGAGACACATCCAATGACTAGAATTTGAGGAGAAAAATCTAATGGCGCAGATTAAGTCTTCTAAATAAAAAATCTACATTAATCCTAACCATTGAATTAATCAATGGCTAGAAATGCTCCAAATGGTGGCTAATTATTATGGTCATTTATTAAATGCACAAGGAGAAGCATGCATGGAGGGGAATGGTTTTGGATTGTTTAGAAGACAAAGAAAAAGAGGCTTTATGACCATTATTAATTGCTTTATGTCATTGTTAAGTGGTCTTGGTCAATGTTTCATCATAATTGATCATTATTGATCAATTTGCACTCAAGGAGAATGCATTGGAGGGAGCTACGAAATTGAGAAGCTTTAGGACATAGGAAAAAGTTTGAAGACCATTATTGCCATCCTTGGTCATCATTAGACATTTTCAAGAAGTAAGTTACCAAGTTTTCTCCATTTCTCTCCTTCTTCATGTTTTGGCCAAGCATTCCAAGAACACCTTCCATCACTTTTTAATTTCATCCAACTTGATTTTCTAAACCTAAACACCATTCTAAGAACATCTCTAGTTATGAGTTTTTCCAAAATCATTCATCTTGGGCTTCAAATCCAAGCTTCAAGTTTCTATCAAAAATAAAAAATTTCATCTTTGTTCTTCAAGAGATATCATTCGGTCAAAACCCCTAAAATCACCATCCAAGCTCTTTTAATTTCATCCAACCTTAGATCTTGAATCTCCATGATATTCTAAGCAACTTTCATGTTGAAAACTTCTTCTAAATCATTCATCTTCAAGGAGTTTCTTCAAGATCAAAGTTATTGGGTTTTTGAGGTGAAGTATAAGGAAACTTCATTTTCTTCTCTCTTTTTCATGATCTAAACCATGTTTGATCCATGGTTCCTCTTAATCAAGCTTGATATGTTAATTAACTTGTGGTTTGTTTTGTATTTGAGAAGCTCTTGGTGATGAAGGACTTGGAAAAAGAAGCAAATCAAGAAGCTTTTGAGGATCTTCAAGAGGTAAGAGGGAGATCCATCTCACCAACCAAGCATGGTGGTGAGAGATGGTATTTTATTTGATGGATGTGGAATCCATGTGAGGATTCATATCCATGGTCATGTAATTAATTTGTGGGTGTTTATGAGCTTTGATCAATTTTCTATGCTTGATATGCTTTGCATGATTTTATAGCTTTGATGATATGCTTGATATGCTATACATGCTTTTATGGCTTTGATGGTATGCTTATATTATTTATGATGAAATACATATGTATATGCCATGACTTGATGGTGGAAAGGAAATTGATTTTTGGCTCCAATAGCCAAGGAAGAGCTACGGTTTTGATGCCCTTGATTAGGGTTCATGTTGAAAATTTTCAAGAATAAAAGAATTAATTTTTGAGTACTTAGAACATGGTGGATTTCGAACAAGACACCTCAAAATAGGTGTTCACAAAATTAATATTTTCTTGAATGATGAAAATGGATGTTTAGAAAAGTAAGGAAAATAAACAAAGAATTTATTTTTCAAAGAGTACATGAATATGGTTTTAGAAGGATTTTTATTGATTTATTTTGTGTAAAAAGTTTCTAAGTGTTTTACTAAACATGAGATTTAAATGAAAATAGCAATGATAATTTTAAGGATTTGCAAAGAAAGTGAAAAAGGATTTGTAAGGAAAGTAAAAATGAATTTGAACAAATGGGTTTAGTTTTTATGACTATCGGTATTTCGGTTTTGAAAACAAAGAATTTTTAATGGTTTTGTTTGTGTAAAACCATATCAATTTAGAAGAAAAGTATTTGATGGCTTCAATGGCCAATGACTCTACGATTTTTGGAGGTTGGAATAATTTTGGTTTTATGAAACAAAGTAATTTTAAAGTGGAAACAAAATGTTTGAACAAAATGTTTTAGTATAAGGATTTTGGAAAAGGAATCAAAATATTTTATCACTTGAGAAATGAACTTTCATATGAAAATGAAAAAGAAAAGTTGCAAGGGTTTGAATCTTAATTTGTTTTGAAGAGAATTGATTTTAGAATTGATTTGGGAAAAATGGAGAATATAATGGTGTTTTGAAAATTTATTAACGTATAACTTATTTTCAAGTTTTGAAATATGTTAGAAAATGTTAAGTCTTGAAACGTTGATTTATATCAATGGAAAAGTGATTTTGTGAATTATATTTTGAAAAAGAATTTCTTGAGTAAAGAACTGTGGAAAAATATTTTCTTGAGTAAGAAAATATATTAAATGAAGTATAAAGTTATATTATTTTGATAAAAGTTAAAAAGGAATTTTTAAAGGTCAAGAAATATTTTCTGTAATGAAATTGTGGTGAAAAATTATTTGCGTATCTTAAAAACGTGATTTTTAAGTTACGTGATATGGAAAAATATTTCTATGTGATTTTAAATACGTTGAAATATTTATACGCGATTTGAATTTATGTTTAAATATTTTACATAATTTGAACTACTGTTGATAAATCACTACGTGATTGAATAGCGATAGAATATTTTTTTTATGCGATTGTGAAAATGGGGGAAAATTGTTATGAGATTTGGAAAGTGTTTTAAATATTTTGAGAATGATAGAAAATGATTTACGTAACGTACAAGAATGATTTTTAAGTTACGCGATTTTGAAACAGTGAAAAAAAATATTATGCGATTTGAGAAACGTATGTTTTTACGCGATTGAGAAAACATTGAAAAATTTATACGTGGTTTAAAAGTGCAACAGAAGAGTTGCAGTATTTTGAAAACGTAACAGAAATGTTGAAAAATTTTGTAAACGTAACAGTAATATTACGGTATTGTGAAAATGTAATAAAAATGTTTTGGAATTTTAAAAACGTAACAAAAGTGTTACGGTATTTTGAAAAACGCAACAGAAGTGTTGTGGAATTATGAAAACGTAACAGAAATATTGCGCAATTTTGTGAAAACATAACAGTGTTTTATAACCATGAAAACATGATAAGATGATTTTGTTATTGAAAAATTCAGTACGATTACTGTTGAAGCAGTGTCCATACACTGTTTGTGAAAATAACGAGTTTTGCACTGTTATTGTACGTGGTGCATTTTAGATGCATTGAATATATATATATATATATATATATATATATATATATATATATATATGTGTGTGTTGAGGTATATGATTTAATTTAACAAACGAATTTGAAAAGAATGGCCCTTGTGGTTGGACTTGCACTGATATATTCGTGCATTGTATAAACTATATCTGAGAAATTATGAGATATACCCCGTGATTGGTATTATACCTGTGATTGGTATTTGGTGCATTATACATGCATTGGAATGGTCCAATGAGGACTGGATATGGCTGATTGCCTAGGAGAAATACACCTCTTGAGTGGGTGCGATATGCGTAGTGTAAGTCACTTGTTGACCTTGGGGGCATCGGGGTGCGGGTTGCCTACACGGGTGGTTGGTCGCGCTTCTTCCCGTAGGTTAGATCGATGCAACACACCGATGATCCTGACCGAGACACTATTCTTAATCAAGATCTGATAAAGACTGTCGTGTATGTACTAGATGTGCAAAAAATTGAAATGAGAATTAAAGCACGTGGTCTGAGGCACGTGGTACCGGCAGGTCTTTTCGATCATTTTCTCCGACCTGAGTTTTAGCTCCATGGAGTAGGAAATCGAGTCTTGTGTACATGCATAATTTGAACATTTATATCTGTGCGATATATTAATTGAGGAATATTGGCTATGACAACTGTTTTGAATACTTGGATGATGATGATGATAATCATGTTGATGACATTATTGTGATTATTGTGTGATGATAATAATGATAATGGTATGATGATGATAGTTGATTAATGTTGAGTGCATTATTGGAATTCTGGTATGATATATCTGTATGATATGTTGTTTGTGTTATCTCAAGTCTTTGCCATGTTGGTACCGGTGTAGGTGATCTCACCTCTTTGTTATGTTATCTTCTTTGTGTCTGCTTTGTTAAAATCAAATAATAGAGGGATCGAGTTGTCTTAGACATAACGGGCGATGGATATTCGAGGTTGGTGACAACAATAAGGAGTGGACATTCAGGACTCAAAGGTGTGCAGTGTTGACATAGAACAGATGTCTGATGCATTCAAATGGATACAAGAAGGAATAAGTATGTTAAGTTTTACGTTAGTGTTATACCGTGCTATTAAGTAGAACCTGTCATAGGGTTACTACTGTTAAAAAAAAAAAAGAGTCTGTAAGTTTTATATTTCTCTTTAAGTATTAAATATTCATTGGTGTCAGTATTGTATATGAGTTTGTTTTAATATGTTTTTCCGTATTACTTATGAATTTCAGAAAGTTTATGTTTCAGCAAGAAAGAAATTTTAAAACCCATATTTTATAACTCAAACTTTGTGCGAACTTCTTTTCAGATTATGAGTCGGGAGTCGAAAATGTGATACCCTAGGGAGGGTGTTACACCCTACGTACGGAGTTTGATGGAGTGCCGATCTTTTCTACTTTATTGTACTTACATGTGGAGTTGCCGCTATCTCTTAGGTGTCATTGGGGCGGTATGTTTGATGCGCCTAGTGAGATTAGTAACGTATCGACTGCACGGACCTGTGTCCATAGAGTGTCGAGGCATCCTAGATATCTATCACCTGAAGTTTCATCTGAGAGTGATCCTTTAGAGGGTTAGATATTTGTGATGTGTACTTGGGCGCGTCTGCGTTTGTATATATTAACCTTTTACTATTTTGTTTACTGTTTTAGTTTAAATATGGATAGTTGTAAATTATTTGTATAACTTATAACTAGTACCATATGTATATTATATGAGATGTTAGTTTGTTTATTTTGTGTTTCCGCGTTATTTTATTTAATACTATTCTGTTTAACAAGAAGAATTTTATGACCCGCTATATTATGTTACAAATGTTTTACAACTTGGGTAGATTTTATTTATCTTTCTTTTATTTTATTTATATATGTGACATCCCCACAAGGTTGTTACATTAGTTGGTATCAGAGCCCAAGTTAGAGTCTTTTGGGGTTGTGGTTGGGTCTATTTTTGTTTGTGCTATGTGATTCTCTGTGATTTACTTCCGAAAGGATGTATCTAACTTTGTTTGGTTATGTTTGAAGAAAGAAGATGTCTGGTAGAGGACGAGGACGTGCGAATGTAAATCGGGAAGTGGACCCAATGATTGCGACTGTTGAAGCTATACAGTGAATTGCTGAAGTGATTACGCAGCAGAATCTGAGAGCAGCTCAACAGCAAGATGCTACTGCTGATGCCCTAAATTTATCTGAATTTAGGCGTAACAATCCGCCGCAGTTTAGAGGCGAGGTTGATCCTGAGAAAGCAAATCAATGGATACAAGACTTGGAGAGAATTTTTGAAGGAATGAAATGCTCCGATGAGAAAAAGGTAACGTATGCAGGCTTTATGTTAAGGGGAGACGGAGAACATTAGTGGAGAGGAACTCGCCGGTTGCTGCAGGCTGAAGGAACAGAAATTACATGGGAGGTATTTTCTAATGCATTTCTGGAGAAGTATTTTCCTGCGAGTGCTAGACATGCCAAGGAGATGGAATTTCTTGGTTTACGTCAGGGTAATATGACGATGAATGAGTATGCTACTAAATTTGAGAGTTTGTCTCAATTCTCTGATTATGCTCAAACTCGACCAGATGATGGGTGGAGATGTCGGAAGTTTGAGGCAGGGTTAAGAGTGTAACTGAAGCGAAGAGTGATATCCTTGAGAATGAATCAGTTTCATGCTTTAGTTGATGCGTGTGCGCGACTCGAGGAGTTGGAGTCGTCACGAGATCAGAGGAATCGTAACTTTGGACCAATAAGGTTTCAGAGAGGTGGTGGCAGTAATACTAATTGGTTTCATCGCAAGCCGTATTCTAGACCACCTGGGAATCAATCTCAACGACCACCGATTGGGGGAAGTACTAGTGGTAGTGGAGCTGGACAGAGAGTGGCATTCACGCCAACATGTTTTAAGTGTGGAAAGAAAGGCCATCTTTCTAGTGAATGCCATATCAGAGGAACAATTTGTTTTAATTGCAAACAGCCTGGACATATATCTAGGGATTGTACTCAGCCAGAGAGAAAGCCAGCTATGAGAAGTGTTCGTGCCACTCAGCCAAGGTCAGGAAGTGTTCAACCGAGGTCTGGAGGGCGAGTGTATACTATGACTAGAATAGAAATTTCTCAATCTGATGATCTTATTCAGGGAGAAGGTGCCATTGGAGGTAATCTTCTGACTGTGTTATATGATTCTGGTGCGACACATTCATTTATTGCATATGATTATGTGGAGAGATTGAAGTTGCTTGTGTCTTCTCTGAATGTTAAATTGAGTGTTTCTACGCCAACTGCTAAACCTGTAATTACATCTAAGATATCTTTGGATTGTCATGTTGTTATAAAGGACCGTGTGTTTTCGGTCAACTTGATTTGTTTGCCTCTTGTTGAGATAGATGTAATATTAGGGATGGACTGGTTATCTTCTAACCATATCCTTGTAGATTGTGCAAGCAAAACCATAGTTTTTCCTAAGGAAGAAAAGTCTGGATTCTTGACTGCTGTTAAAGTCAAGTCATTGTTGAGAGAGGGAGCACAGGGATATATGTTATTGTCTTCTCTAGAAGTCAAGAACGAGAAAGATATGAATACTATTCCTGTTATCAATGGGTTTCCAAAAATTTTTCCTAATGATGTACCTGGTTTGCCACCTAAGAGGGAGATCGAGTTTTCAATTGATTTAGTACCAGGAGCAGGTCCTATCTCAATTGCACCATACCGAATGTCGTCAGCAGAGTTGGTGGAGCTGAAACAACAATTGGTGGAACTGTTGGAGAAACAGTTTGTGCGACCTAGTGTTTCACCATGGGGAGCACCAGTGCTTTTGGTCAAGAAGAAAGACAGAACTTCTCGACTTTGTGTGGATTATCGTCAGTTAAACAAGGTGACTATCAAGAATAAATATCCGCTTCCAAGAATTGACGATTTGATGGATCAGTTGAAGGGAACAGTGGTATTTTCTAAAATAGATATGAGATCGGGTTATCATCAGATTCGTGTTAAGGGGGAGGATGTACCCAAAACAGCTTTTCGAACTCGTTATGGACATTATGAGTATCAGGTAATGCCATTCGGGGTGACGAATGCTCCTGCCATATTTATGGACTATATGAATAGGATTTTTTGTCCATATCTAGACAGATTTGTCGTTGTTTTTATCGATGATATTCTGATCTATTCTCAATCTAAGGAAGAGCATACTGAACATCTCGGTATTGTTCTTCAGATTTTGAAGGAAAAGCAGCTGTATGCGAAATTGGCTAAGTGTGAGTTCTAGTTAGAGGAAGTTCAATTTCTAGGTCACGTGATTTCAAAAGAAGGGTCAGATGGAATTTTAAGGTTTAAGGGAAGAATCTGTATGCCCGATGATTCTGAACTTAAGAAAGGAATTCTAGATGAAGCTCATACTAGTGATCTGAGTTTGCATCCGGGGATGACAAAAATGTACCAAGACTTAAAGAAGTTGTTTTGGTGGCCAAGGATGAAAAAAGACGTAGCGGAACGTGTGGAGTCTTGTCTGGTTTGTCAGAAGGTGAAAGTGGAACATCAGAGACCAGCTGGTATGTTGCAACCGTTGGCTATTCTAGAGTAGAAATGGGATAGTATCTCAATGGATTTCGTTACTGGATTGCCGAAGACAAGGAAAGGTCATGATTCGATATGGGTTATAGTCGATAGGCTTACGAAATCGGCTCATTTCTTGCCAATTAATATTAAATATTCGTTGGAAAGATTAACCCAGTTATACATCAGTGAGATTGTCAGATTACATGGTGTGCCTACATGTATAGTTTCTGACAGAGATCCGAGGTTTACATCGAGGTTCTGGCGAAGTTTACAAGAAGCCATGGGAACTAAGTTGCGGTTGAGTTCAGCTTATCATCCACAAACTGATGGTCAAATAGAGAGAACTATACAGTCTTTGGAAGATCTGTTGTGAGCTTGTGTTTTGGAGCAACGAGGAAGTTGGGATGAATTTTTATCTTTGATAGAATTCACCTACAACAATAGTTTTCACTCGAGTATAGGGATGTCGGAAGACGATGTCGGACACCGTTGTGTTGGTACCAAGATGGGGAAAGTATAGCTATGGGACCAGATCTTGTACAACAGACTACGGAGAAGGTAAAGATGATACAAGAGAAGATGAAGACGACGCAAAGCAGACAAAAGAGTTATGCGGATAAACGAAGACGACCTCTTGAATTTGAGGAGGGTGAGCATGTGTTTCTAAGAGTGACTCCTACGACTGGTGTCGGAAGAGTTATTAAATCTAAGAAGCTTACTCCTAAGTTCATTGGACCATATCAGATTATCCGACGTATAGGTCCTGTAGCTTATCAGATTGCTTTGCCGCCTTTTCTATCAAATCTGCATGATGCATTTCATGTATCCCAGCTAAGGAAGTATATTCCGGATCCGACGCATGTTATACAACCTGATGAAGTACAGCTGAAGGAGAATTTGACTTACGAGACTTTACCTATCAGAATGTAGGACAAAAAGGTGAAGTAGCTTCGAGGGAAAATGATAGAATTGGTAAAGGTCATACGGAACGATGTGACAGGTGATACTACTTGGGAGCTAGAAGACAAAATAAGGGAGCAATATCCTTATTTGTTTTGAGGTATAACGAATTTCGAGGATGAAATTTTTGTTTGTTGGGGAGAGTTATAACACCCTAAACTTTTGGGGTATTACCGTTGTGTCCCGAATGTACTGTTTGATGTTTTTTTAACTTTAGGATAAATGACCGTTATGTCCTTTTTGTACTGTTTGTTTTTTTTTTGTATGAATTACTATTTTATATTCTTGTCTGTGATTTTATTTGGACTTTTTGTGTGATTTGCTCAAGACGGAAAATAATATTTTTCGGGCCGGGAAATCTTATTTTAATTATTCGAGTGGGGGATCTTACTAAACCTAATTCTGAATGATACGGTTAGTAATCTTTTAATTTTTAGGATTTAACTGTAAAATAAAATAATTTTATATTATTATAATATTATTTTATTAGTCAGTACAAATAAGCGGTAATGGACCCGGAAATGTTTTGCGGGACCCACGTTTAGTGAAAACTTAATAGGATTAGTAGCTTAATTAAACATCATTAGTGGTGGAACATTCAAGAGCATGTGACAAGGCTTAATTAGTGACAAGGCTTAATGACAAGGCTTAGTGACTAGGCTTAGATTAACAAATGAGAGCAAAGCTTAGTGATCAAGTCTTACTCCTCACCATTGATCATTTCTAAGGCTTGGATGGAGCCAACCAAATGGACACCTCCCTTGCCCTTGAAGTCTACAGCCATGCACCTTTTGGAAGGGTAATTATCACTTAATTTCTTAACATTTTCTCTCTTCTCTCTCTTCCAAAAATACCAAACTCCATTGTTGTGTTCTTGAAGCACCATTCGGCCAAACATCATTCTTCACCATCCATCCACCCAAAATTTCTTCTAACCAACTTTTCTAAACCTAAACACAATTCTAAGAACATCTCTAGTTGAGAGTTCTTGCAAAATCCATCATTTGGAGCTTGAAAATCTACTTAGGAGATTTCACCTAGAAGGTGAAACTCTTTGTTTTTCATTTCTAAATTCTTTTTCAAAGTTCTAAGCCATGATTGATCCATGGTTTAAGCTTTCTTTCATGATTATAACTTGTAGAATTTTGTTTAAGCTTGATAGGTATCTTGGAGAGTGAAAACCGAAACCCTAGAAAGGAGTGAAAGAGTATTTGTCTTCATTTAAGGTAAGAGGAAGACTTAAATCTTATCATCCTTGGGTGGTGGTAAGAAGATGGAAATTGTTTGTGATTGTAGAATCCATAAGGATTCATTTGTGTGCTTGTTATTAGCTTTCCTATTTGTGATTTGTATTAACTTGCATGTCTACAAGCTTTGAAATATTGTATATGTTAGTAGATGCATGTGTAAATCTTAAGATGTGAACAACATGTCAAGGATTGCATGAATGTTCCAAAGAACACATCACCAAGGCTCACGGCCTCAACCAAAAAGGAGAACCAACATGTTCTCATCAATTTTCTAAGAGTGTGATTTAATTAACCTAGGAAAATTAACAAGATGCAAAATTGTTTAGAGCAAGAAAAATGAATGTAAAGATCAAATGGTAATTTTAAGTATTTCGGCCAACATGCCAAAGCCAAGGATTTATGATTTCTAAAATCATTTCCAAACCATTTTCAATCAAAACGAAGCAATATATGTTAAAAGGAATTTTTCTACAATGATTTTCGAAGAAATAAATTGATTAGATTAAGTTTAAGAAGTTAAAACTAATGATTTTAATAGTTAAAAGGAAATACAGTAGCTTTTGTAAAATTTCTAACGTAGAGCTCATATTATATTTTGAAGCACGTTAGTAGTTTTCAAAAGTGTAATTAAATGGTTATAATATAAATAAAAGAAATTTTTACGGAAAACTTAGAAAATCATCGTTATACATTTTCTAAGCAAAATACTGTCAATTTTTGCTAAAAACAGACAAATAAGATAGAAAAGATAGCAAATATAATTTATACGGTATGAAAAATATTTTACGTAGTTCAAACATATTAAATATTATTTTTGTTTATGTAAACAGTAATTTTAAGGAATTCAGACAAGAAAATGATTTAAAAATCTTACGCGATTTTAAAAACAGTAAAATATATTTACGCGATTTAAAAACGTTTGTGAAAGCGATGAAATTTTGAAAACGCGATAAAATTTCTATGTGATTGATGAAAACAGCAAGTTTTACTGTCGGGCCAAAGTGGTGGACCCGGATAGATTGTGAAACAGTACTGTCAGGTGGGACGTACTGTATATATATGCGATTTGCCAGTGAGGGCATATTCGTAATTTTTGCCAGTGAGGGCATATTTGAAATTTTGCCAGTGAGGGCATATTTGGAATTTTTGCTAGTGAGGGCATATTTGGAATTTTTATCATGCATTGAGTTGTGCCAATTTGGTTGATAATTGGTGGATTGATTGACAAGATGAATAAAATCGTGTTGTCGGTGTGATAAGCGTAGTATGGTTCAACTTGAATGAACTTGGAGACATTAGTGTGTAGATTATTCCATTTGTGGACTGTTGGTTGCTCCTCTGGGCCGTGGTAACTGGTAACACACTAATGGACTCGACACGCACTATACTTAATCAAGATCTTGTGAAGTCTATTAGTGCAAGCCTGTAGTGACACGACGTATGATAGTGTGCTACACCACTACATCTTTTTTTTTACAGTGGGCTATAGACGCAACGTGAGATAGCGGAATAGTTATTGGGCGGTCGATGGTACTAATAGATTTTGCGGGTCGTTCTCTCTGATGTCTGTATTTTTAGCTCCATGGAGTAGGGTTGAGTCACATTTCATATATTTATGTTTTATACATTTTAATGTTATTTAGTTGCACTATTTTATCTATCGTATCATTTTAATTATTTGTACTATTTTATTCATACGTACCATTGTATGTTATTGTTGTATTGAGTTTTGTATTATTTAATATTATGGTTTATGTTATTATAGTATGCTATATTGTATGAACCTGTTTTACTGTTGTATTGTCGTTTTCTTATTTACTATGTTTGTGATGATTTAGATTGTCTTACCTCTTTCTTGTATGTGTTATATGTATATTTAAATTATGTGATAAAGAGTTTGAGGAAGAGGAACAGCCTCTTGAGTGTGAGTATCCTGAAGAGGAGGAAGAGCAGCAAGCCGAAGATCAGTTCTACGATCAAGAACCATCCGATCATCCATATCCTTTGGATTGATTGTGTGGATATGACGCTACCAGGATTCTTTGGATTCGTGCAACTTGAGTTTCACGGAGGCTCTGAAGCCTGGCGTCTGCGAGAAGATAGAGATTCGGCGACGTATGTAGGGCGTCTGACTGTGACCATACGTACGGAGTTTGATGGAGTGCCGATCTTTTCTACTTTATTGTACTTACATATGGAGTTGCCGCTATCTCTTAGGTGTCATTGGAGCGGTATGTTTGATGCGCCTAGTGAGATTAGCAGCGTATCGACTGCACGGACCCATGTCCGTAGAGGGTCGAGGCATCCTGGATATCTATCACCTGAAGTTTCACCTGAGAGTGATCCTTCAGAGGGTTAGATATTTGTGATGTGTACTTGGGCGCGTCTGCATTTGTATATATTAGCCTTTTATTGTTTTGTTTACTGTTTTAGTTTAAATATGGATAGTTGTAAATTATTTGTATAACTTATTACTAGTACCATATGTATATTATGTGAGATGTTGGTTTGTTTATTTTGTGTTTTCGCGTTATTTTATTTAATACTATTTTGTTTAACAAGAAAAATTTTACGACCCGCTATATTATGTTACAAATGTTTTACAACTTGGGTAGATTTTATTTATCTTTCTTTTATTTTATTTATATATGTGACATCTCCACAAGGGTGTTACATAAGAAAAAGAAAAAACAATAGGCTTAATTTAGCAATTTTACTTATTGAACCAGTTTGCATATTAGTACCTTTCTGGTTTTATATAAAAGCTTATGTATACAGTATGACTTATTAGCCAGTGATGTATGTATATATGATCTTTTTATCTTTTGAGGCTTTCTATAATGACTATAAAGGTTATTATGGGTTTTTATTTTTACGCATTTTAGAAGTGACACGTTTAATGCGATTTATCTTGAAATATTCTATTTATTTTACGATAATTGTATTAGGTGTTACAGATCACGTGTTGGCATCATGGAAAGAAAATAGCAGGGTGAGAATTCTAGTAATTCTCAGTATTTCTAATAATCAAATGTCATCATCATAACAATTCCAGCTGCTTCGGGAATTAAATCATTTTAAAAAGATCTTTGATAGAATGGTGACAAATGCCAAATTATTTCTTTTCTCTTCTCGAGGGTAGAAGTTCAATTTTAATCATTGAACAACAAACATAGACTCAGACATTATATAGATTTATAAGCACATTGACTAATAAATTATAGGATTCATCATAAATATATCAACATATAAACCATCTCACACTATCATTAGAATATGTACAATTTACTCAAAATGAAAATATTCATTATCAAATCTATGATTTATATAGCAATTTCATGAAGATGTGCAAATGCTCAAGCAATGTCATTAATCTTTCCTTTAGTGCTCATTAATTATCATTTTTCTCATCTTATTACTCGGACTCTTGTCCTTTTATCTCTGATAGGTGGAGAGGGCATGTCACCTCCTCTACTCAACCAAGTAGAGAGGGCATGTCACATCTCAATCTACTAAATACTCAGTGATAGTCTGCTTATCAGGCTAGTGCACTCATCCTATACATAACAGTCCTTTGTTACACAACATTATCCCAAGTAATCCTGACCAAATCTAAGATCACAGGTAGAAAGGGCATGTCACCTCCTTAATCTACTAAACAACTAGGAACACCTTAGGTACGAGGATCATTTCCAATATCAATCACTATCCAAAAAAATTAATGGGTTACCCTTGATAAGGGAATAACATCTAAGGATCACCCCAGGTACGAGGATCATGTCTAAGTTCTTTTAAACTTTAAGCACTTAAATATGCACTTTACATTTTAATTCAATTACTAGTTCAACTTTAACATTTTAAAAGAGCATATCAATTTCTAGTACATCTCAATTCATCTCATAAGTATGTCAATTACCAATTTACAGCACATTCTCAAGAAACTAAGAATATCATGTGTCAACTTAGGCAACCAATAGCATATATTCATGGAAAAGTTCTAGGCTAGGTAATTCGGCCAAGCCACAATTTCAAATCACCATTTACTCAGAATTTCATTCACATTCATAATGACATCAAAGTGCTTAATTAAACCTCAATCAAGTTCTCAACCATTTAAAATTTAGATTCATTCATTAAGAAGTAAATTGATTCAAGATAAACTCTAGTATAACTTTCTAAAGCATTTGGTCAAGACAATAAAACAAGCATTCAAGTATACATAATTATTCACCTTAGCCAATATCTATTCTCAACATAACCAACCATGACCAAAACTAACAACAATCCAAACTACTATATTATCATCAATTTTAACTCCTAAAATTCCTTATTCATTTGCAACTATCACTAATCAACTTATCTATTAATAACTAACATCAAGATTGGAGATAATGCCTCCTTTGATTCATTTGGCCAACTTCCTCAAACAACCATCCAAATAAGGAAAATACAACTTAACAACCATAACTAATTCATAAAAAGCATAGAATATAGGAGTAAAAGAAACAAGAACAACCTAACTTCCTCTTGAACTCTTTTCCATTTCATTAATCAAAATCATATATTACTCAAGATAAATATTAACATGGTGAAATCACTCATCCATCTTATTCTCTTTCAATCAAAATCAATCAAAAACATCAATAATAATAATGACAACAAGAAAAAGTAAAACATGGTAAAAAATTTCCTTTCAATCATTCACAAGTCCTATAGCCAATATCAAGCTTATTCCATGAAGCACCTCAAACAACTACAACATAGAAATCATCCACTAGCAAAGGAAGAAAGAAAAAGAATAGAACAAAGAAAGAAAGGTAAAGAGTAAAAAGCAAAGGAAGAAGGGAAAAGAGTAAGGAGAAAAAGAAACCTCTACCTAAGTTGCTAGCTCCCTTAGTTCCTCCTAGTTCCCTTGATTTCTCTTCTTCGTTTTGCCCCTTGTTCTGCAGAGAGAGAAGAGTGAAAAAGAATTGTGTGTGTGATTGTGTAAGGTGGTGGAGAAAAGGAGAGATAAGACCGAATATCTGTGGTTGTCATTTGATGTGATAGACTAGTCTCTTAGGGATACTTTGATCTTCCACTAATGAGTTTCTAGCTTCCATAGGTGTTATAGAAAATTCTAGGATCCCATTAAATTCTTATACACATCATTTAATAACTATTAGACTTTATTACTTTTCTTTAAATTGATATAACCTTAAGGAAGTAACTAATACGTATATAATCTAACTCGTATATGCTTACATGCATTTGTCCTAACCTGTAATCATTTTTAAAATAATCTCCATCCTCTATTTAACAACTCCACAAATTTCATAATTTTCTAAACTACTCTCCTATTAATTTGGCCTTTAAACACTTATTCTATTTATTAAAAATACCAAACTAATTTATTTAATTCCCCCAAAATTACCATAATTCATTCTAATTATTTATGACCTAGAAATACATTTTTGATATTTATTTCCATTATTTAAGCAATCTATGCTAATTACTGGGTTGTTGTGGACTATTCTTCATGTTTAATGTTATATCATTATGCTCAAATTAACTCAGAAAAGTACAAAAAATTAACAGGTAAATCACACAAGTGCTAATGAACTACTTTAACAATCATTAAGGCAAATGGGATAGGGAGGATGTTACATTCTCCCTCCTAACCAAAAGAAGTCCAACTGAGAATCTCTTAAATACACCTTCGTTACTTGAGTTCGTTACTTCTTCGATGATTTCCCTAAGTAGGATATCTTTGAAGTAGGCTTTCCATTTAGGACGCCTTTGAAAAGAGGTGCTTTTGTCGCTTTTTAGCTAAGTAGGTATGTACTCCTTGGTCCACCTTGGGAATCAATTTTCCCTTTCATATTTAATTTTGCCAGTCTCCTTGCCAAAGGTACTTGTTTGCCTTTGGGAATTAATTAGCCCTTTCAAATTTATTGTTCAATTTATGCATTGAGTATCGAATGTTCTTCTGCGAATATTTTCTTAATTGTTTCATCTAATTACTAGGAGGCCTACTGGTTTAATATTCATTGCAATCTACTTCTAGATTAGATATCAAATTCGTAATTGTTTGATCCCTCTAATTTATGAAGCAACTAAAATTTAATGATTTGCTACGTCAGAAATTATTAGATCTTAGGAAGAAAGCTTGACTAAATTAAATGCAACTGCTTGTACTTGTGTTGTTTAGTTTCATCTCTTATTCTTAAAGTTGCTACTAGATTAAACCTTTAGCACTTGTCTTGGGATGTTTAGTAGTTATGCAACATCCTAATACTAGATACCTTAGTATTCGATATTAGCTATGCTACTTTTAGGTATTATACAAAGCCTTGCGGAAAAGAAAGAATACATAAATACAACCTAAACCTCAAAAGGGAATATTGTAAATACATAAAACTTTTATACAAATCAAATATAAAAGTATACAAGCTTTGTTCAAACTGAAACATAAACTACTCTAGTTTATCTACTACTTCTTCTTTCCCTTAAAAAGGGTCTTGACTTGGATTTACATGGAAATACACGGGGTGAGAATTCACAAATTCTCAATATTAGCATTTCAATACCAACTGTAACACCCTTGTGGGGATGTCACATATATAAAAAGAAATAAATAAAATCTACCCAAGTTGTAAAACATTTATTACGTATTAATATGGGTTGTAAAATAATTCCTGTTAAACAAAATATTATTAAATAAAATAATGCAAAAATATATAATAAACAGAACAACATCACTCATAATATACATATGGTCCAAGTTATAAGTTATACAAATAATTTACAACTACAACTACAAATATTTAAACAGAAACAGTAAGGAAAAACAGTAAAGAGTCAATATAAACATACGCAGACGCGCCTAAAAATACATCATAAATATTTAATCCTCTGATAGATCACTCTCAAGAAATTCATCAGAAGATAAATATCCAGGATGCCTCGACACTCGGCGGACATGAGACCGCGCAGTCGATACGAGTGTCATCTCACTAGGCTCAGTGGATACACCACCCCAATGACGCCTAATGGATAAAGATAACTCTAAGTGCAGAAACATAATCGTCGTCATCACTGGCTCGTCATCAAACCTATGACGTAGGGACACAGTCAGCCGTCCCGCATACGTCACGGAGTCTCTGTCTCCTCGCATATGCCAAGCTAACGATCCACCGTGAAACTCGAGTGTCACAAACCCCAAAAATCCTGGCACCGCCATACCCAAACTAATCAGTCCGATGGATATGGATGATCAGATGGTTCTTGATCGTCGAACTGATCTTTGGCTTGCTGATCTTCCTCCTCCTCGGGATACAGGATCTCAAGAGGCTGTTCCTCTTCCTCAAACTCTTTACCGCATAAAATAAATATACAGAAAACACGTACAATAAAGAAAGAGGTAAGACAATCTAAAATCATCACAAACATGGCAAATAAGAAAATGACAAACAACAGATATATAGTTCATGCAATATGAAAAGCTATAACAATAATTTAATAACAGTATAGTGTAAAAATCTAATTATCATAACAACACATGATTTCACAGATAAATCAATAACACATACAATATAACATCACAGATAAAATTAATTCAGAAACAGACAATTTTTCAGAACGATAACCAAATAAATAAATAAACAGATAAAATAAATAATGTTCAAGATATAATTAAATGCAACATGACACGATCCTACTCCATGGAGCTAAACACAAACAGATATCAGAGAGAGAATGACTCACAAAATCTATTAGTACACGGCTGCCCAACCAAACTATTGCATTTGTCACACTTTGCGTCTATAGCCCCAAGTCATATGGAATCCATCATCCAAAGCATGGTGTAGTTCACGGTCTCACATTGTGGCACTACAGGCAATGTACTATTAGACTTTACGAAATCTCGATTAAAAATAGTGCATGTCGAGTCCATTAGTGTGCTATCGGTTACACGGCACGCCAAATGGAGCGACCGACTGTCCATATATGGAATCCCGTACACTAACGTCTCCAAGTTCATAAGAACAATGAACCACACTACGTTTATCGCATCAACAACACGATGTGATTCCCCTCGTCAACCAATCCACCAAAAACTGGCATAACTAAGATAAAAAGATATAGTAAGTCTCACCGGACAAATACTGTTCCAAAGCCTGTAGGGTTCACCTCATAGCCCGATAGCAGAAAAATACAGAAAATCCAGAAAGAAAATGGAAAATACCGTTTCGGTTAATCGCGTAGAAATTTTATCACGTTTTCACAATCTTGTCGTTTTTACAAATGTTTTTAAATCGCGTAAATTTATTTTTCTGTTTTTCAAAATCGCGTAGAATTTTTAATACATTTTCTCAATCGCGTAAGATTTTTAAATCATTTTCTTGTCCAAACTCCTTAAAAATTACTGTTTAAATAAACAGAAATAATAAATAATACGTTTAAACTACGTAAAATATTTTTCATACCATATACTGTCTTTTGGACATCTTTTCTATCTTAATTGCCCGTTTTTACTAAAAATTGACAGTATTTTGTTTAGAAAATTATAATAATGATTACCTAATTTTTTTCTATAAAAATTTTGTTTATTTAATTTTTAAACCATATAATTAATCCTTTTGAAAACTACTAACATGCTTCAAAATACAGCATGAGCCATATGTTAGAAATTTTCAAAAGTTACTGTATTCCATTTCTAACAATAAAATCAATAGTTTTAATTCAAGATACTTAATTCTAATCAATTAATTTCTTTAAAACTCCTCTTAAAAAAAATTCCTTTTTAATAAATATTGCATTATTTTGATTGAACAAGGTTTGGAATTGACCTTAGAAATCATATATAAGTGGTTTGGCATGTTGGCCTAAACATAAAATTATGTCATTAGATTTCTAAATTCATTTTCCTTAATCTAAACAATGTGATACCTTGTTAATGTTCCTAGGTTAATTAAATCTCATTTTAGGAAAATTAAGAGAACATTTTGGTTCTCCATTTTGGTCATGGCCGTAAGCCTCAAGGTTTGTGTTCTTTGGAACACTCATGCAATTCTTGACATATTATTCACATCCTATAAATTATCCTACCTTTCTAACACATGCAATATATTTCTAACACATATAACCTAGATCAAAGCTTGTAGACATGCAATCAAAGCTTGTAGACATGCAAATTATTACAAACATCAAATAGGAAAGCTACTAACAAATACACAAACACATAAACAAGCTACTAACAATCACACAATTGAATCCTTATGGATTCTACAATCACAAAAATCACACTCCATGTTCTTACCACCATCCATAGATGATAAGATTAGTCTTCCTCTTACCTTAAATGAAGACTAAAACTCTTTCACACCTTTCCTTATGTTTCGGTTTTCTCCTTCAAAATCACCTAACAAGCTTAAACAAAACTACAAGTTACTAACCATAGAAAGAGAGCTTAAACCATGGAGAAATCATGGCTTAGAACTTTGAAAAAGAGTTTAGAAAAGAAAAACTAGGAATTTCACCTTCTTGGTTAAATCTTCCAAGTAGGTTTTCAAGCTTCAAATGAAGGATTTTGCAAGAACTCCCAACTAGAGATGTTCTTAGGATTGTGTTTAGGTTTAGAAAACTTGGTTGGATGAAATTTAGGGTGATTGGATAGTATGGATATGTGTTTGGCCGAATGGAGCTTCAAGAAAACATCAATGGTGTTTAGGGTTTTTGGAAGAGAGAGAAGAGAGAAAATGCTTGAAGACAAAGTGATTTTTGGTCTTCCAAAGGTGGCTTGGCCGTAGCCTTCAATGCCATGCAAGGTGTCATGGATTTGGCTTCATCCAAGCCTTAGAATGCATCAAAGGCCAAGATCAAAACTTGGTTAGCAAGCTTGGCTCCCATTGGTTCATCCTTGCCTTGTCATTAGCCTTAGTCACCATGCTTAGTCACTAATTAACCTAGTCATCTAGCTTAGTCACTTGTTCTAGAGAATTCCTTCACTAATGATGCTTAATTAAGCTACTAAGTTAGCGTATTAGCTAACGTGGGTCCCGCAAAATATTTAGGGTCCACTTTGTCATCTAATTATCTTGACTAATAAAATAATTTACAAAATTATTTTATTGAATGATTAAATCCTAAAAATTAAAAGATTAATTATCGTCTCATTCGAATTGAGTTTAGTAGGATCCCCCATCTGAATAATTAAAACAAGATTTTCCCGACCAGAAAAAATATTATTTTCTGTCCCCGAGCAAATCGCGAGAAAATCCAAATAAAATCACAGACAGTAATATTAAGCACTGTAACATATAGAAAAAATTAAAAACAGTACAATCGGGACATAACGGTCATTTTTCTATTTTTCCCCACGACGAAGCAAATCATCCAAAACGTTCAAATAAAATTACAGATAGTATTAATTGTCTGTATATCACCCAGAAAAATTAAAACAGTAGCTCGAGAAAATTTTTATTTTACCGTCTCGAAGCAAAATACGTAAAACGATCAAATAAAATTTTAGCCTGTAAAACATATTTGTATTTCATACAGAAAAACAAGAAACAGTAAAATAGGGACATAACAGTCATTTACACAAAAGCTTGAAAAACAGCAAACAGAACATTCGGGACATTTTCTAAAAATTGGGGTGTTACAACTCTCCCCAACAAATAAAAATTTCGTCCTCAAAATTTGCTGCACATCAAAACAAATGAGGATACTGATCCTTCATTTTATCTTCCAGCTCCCAGGTAGCATCACCCGTCACGTCATTCCATATAACCTTCACTAACTCGATCATCTTCCCTCGAAGCTGCTTTACCTTTCTGTCCTCGATTCTAATAGGTAAAGTCTCGTAAGTCAAATTCTCCTTCAACTGTACTTCATCTGGTTGTATAACATACGTCGGATCTGGTATATACTTCTTGAGCTGAGATACATGAAATATATCATGCAGATTGGATAGAAAAGGCGGCAAAGCAATTTGATACGCCACAGGACCTATATGTCGGATAATCTGATACGGTCCAATAAACTTAGGAGTAAGCTTTTTAGACTTAATAACTCTTCCGACACCGATCGTAGGAGTAACTCTTAGAAACACATGCTCACCCTCCTCAAACTCAAGAGGTCGTCTTCGTTTATCTGCATAATTCTTCTGTCTGCTTTGCGTCATTCTCATCTTCTCTTGTATCATCTTTACCTTCTCCGTAGTCTGTTGTACAAGATCTGGTCCAACAGTCATACTTTTCCCATCCTGATACCAACATAACGGGGTTTGACATCGTCTTCCGTACAATGCCTCATAGGGTGCCATCCCTATACTCGAATGAAAACTATTGTTGTAGGTGAATTCTATCAAAGATAAAAATTCATCCCAACTTCCTCGTTGCTCCAAAACACAAGCACGCAACAGATCCTCCAAAGACTGTATAGTTCTCTCTGTCTGACCATCAGTCTGCGGATGATACGCCAAACTCAGTCGCAACTTAGTTCCCATAGCTTCTTGCAGACTTCGCCAAAACCTTGACGTAAACCTCGGATCTCGATCAGAAACTATACATGTAGGTACACCATGTAATCTAACAATCTCGCTGATGTACAACTGGGTTAATCTTTCTAACGAATACTTGATATTAGTTGCTAAGAAATGAGCCGATTTAGTAAGCCTATCGACTATAACCCATATTGAATCATGACCTTTCCTCGTCTTCGGCAAACCAGTAACGAAATCCATAGAGATACTATCCCATTTCCATTCTGGAATAGATAACGGTTGCAACATTCCAGCTGGTCTCTGATGTTCCACTTTCGCTTTCTGACAAACTAGACAAGACTCCACATACTCTGCTACGTCTCTTTTCATCCTTGGCCACCAAAACAACCTCTTCAAGTCTTGATACATCTTGGTCATCCCCGGATGTAAACTAAGATCACTAGTATGAGCTTCATCTAGAATCGACTTCTTCAATTTAGAATCATCAGGCATACAAATTCTTCCCTTAAACCTTAAGATTCCATCTGCTCCTTCTTCTACCGTCGCTCTATGACCTTGCTTTAGCAATTCTCTCTCATTTTGCAAAAACACATCTTCCTTTTGTTTATCTTGGACGACATCAAGAAATTCGTTTATGATCACAACCTTAAACAAACGAACATTTTCAGGTAGAAACTCCACAGACAACCATAGATCTCGAAACTTATTGATCAACTCTTCCTCCTTGATCATCATTGCTGAAACACTAAGCACCTTTCTGCTTAAGGCATCAGCTACCACATTAGCTTTTCCCGGGTGGTATTAAAGTTGAAAATCATAATCCTTTAAGAATTCCAACCATCGCCTTTGCCTCATATTCAATTCTTTCTGATCAAACAAGTACTTCAGACTCTTGTGATCACTAAAGACATTGAACAACGCTCCATACAGAAAAGGCCTCCACACTTTCAGAGCAAAGACCACTGCAGCCAATTCCAAATCGTGCGTTGGATAGTTCCTCTCATGAACCTTCAACTGACGAGAAGCATACGCTACAACATTCCGATTTTGCATCAAAACACAACCTAACCCTTGATAAGAAGCATCACAATACACGTTAAAAGTTCCCTTAGAATCTGGCAAGATCAACACAGGTGCAATTGTTAACCTCTTCTTCAACTCTTGAAAACTGGCTTCACGTTCTTCAGTCCACTCAAAAGTTTGACTTTTCCTCGTAAGTTGTGTAAGCGGTCCAGCAATCTTCGAAAAACCTTCAATAAACCTCCGGTAATAACCAGCAAGTCCAACGAAACTTCGAACTTCTGTTACCGTCTTAGGTCTTTCCCACTGCAAAATAGTCTCCACTTTTGATGGGTCTACTGCAATACCTTCTTTTGAAATCACGTGACCTAAAAACTGAACTTTTTCCAACCAGAACTCACATTTAGCCAACTTCGCATACAGCTGTTTTTCTCTCAAAATCTGAAGAACAATACCAAGATGTTCAGCATGCTTTTCCTTAGATTGAGAATAGATCAGAATGTCATCGATGAAGACAACGACAAATCTGTCTAGATACGGATGAAAAATCCTGTTCATATAATCCATAAATATGGCAGGAGCATTCGTCACCCCGAATGGCATTACCTGATACTCATAATGTCCATAACGAGTTCGAAAAGCGGTTTTCGGTACATCTTCCCCCTTAACACAAATCTGGTGATAACCCGATCTCAGATCTATCTTGGAAAACACCACAGCTCCTCTTAACTGATCTATCAAATTGTCAATTCTTGGAAGCGGATATTTATTCTTGATAGTCACCTTGTTCAGCTGACGATAATCCACACAAAGCCGAGAAGTTCCGTCCTTCTTCTTGACCAAAAGCACTGGCGCACCCCATGGCGAAACACTTGTTCGCACAAACTGCTTCTCCAACAACTCCACCAATTGCGTCTTCAGCTCCTCCAACTCTGCTGGCGACATTCGGTATGGTGCAATTGAGATAGGACCTGCTCCAGGTACTAAATCAATTGAAAACTCGATCTCCCTCTCAGGTGGCAAACCAGGTACGTCATCAGGAAAAACCTCAGGAAACTCGTTGACAATAGGAATAGTATTCACATCCTTCTCATTCTTAACCTCTAGAGAAGACAATACCACGTATCCCTGTGCTCCCTCTCTTAACAAAGACTTGACCTTAACAGCAGTTAAGAATCCAGACTTTTCTTCCTTAGGAAAAACTATGGTTTTGCTGGCATAATCTATAAGGATATGGTTAGAAGATAACCAGTCCATCCCTAAGATTACATCTATCTTAACAAGAGGTAAACAAATCAAGTTGACCAAAAACTTACGATCCTTCACAACAACAGGACAATCCAAACATATCTTTGATGCAATGATAGGTTTAGCAGTTGGAGTAGAAACACTCAATTTAACATTCAAAGAAGACACAGGCAACTTCAATCTTTCCACACAATCATATGTAATAAACGAGTGTGTAGCACCAGAGTCATATAACACAGTCAGATGGTTACCTCCAATGTCACCTTCTCCTTGTATAAGATCATCAGATTGAGAAATTTCTGTTCCCGTCATAGTATATACTCGCCCTCCAGATCTCGGTTGAGTATTCCCTGACTTCTGTTGATTAGCACGAACATATCGAACAGCAGGTTTCCTTTCCGGCTGAGGACAATCCTTCGCTATATGTCCAAGTTGCTTACAGTTAAAACAAATTGTCCTCTTAACCGTACACTCCGGAGAGATATGACATTTTTTTCCGCACTTAAAACATGTTAGCGTGAATGTCACTTTCTGTCCAGCTCCACTACCACTTGCACTTCCCCCAACTGGTGGTCGTTGAGATTGACTCCCTGATGGTCTGGAATACGGCTTGCGCTGAAACCGATTCGTATTACTTCCTCCACCTCTCTGAAACCTTGTCGGCCCAAAGCTACGATTCCTCTGATCTCTTGATGGCTCTAATTCCTCAAGTCGTACACATGCATCAACCAAAGCATGAAACTGATTTATCCTCAAGGATATCACCCCTCGCTTCAGTTCCACTCTTAAGCCCGATTCAAACTTCCGACATCTCCATGAATCATCCGGTCGAGTTTGAGCATAATCCGAGAATTGAGATAAATTCTCAAATTTTGTCGCATACTCATTCACCGTCATATTTCCCTGTCGCAAACCAAGAAATTCCATTTCCTTGGCATGCCTAGCACT